>CM057339.1:462707066-464039194 GCA_030015575.1 Agapanthus africanus | reverse complement strand
ATCTCTGATCTGCTCGTCCAGGTGGCACCACATCACTGATTCTTTAAACGGGCTCCCGCCTCTGACTCGAGGCAACTCGATCGTCAAGTTTGCTAAAATAGACGACCAAGAATGATATAGAGAATGAGTAGATGACTTTGTCCCACTTCGTCCAAAACCGTGAACGATCGGTTAATGAAGTTGCCGAGGAAATTGGGTGATGGAAAGAAATGAAGTAATGAAATTTCCATGCACCCAAATACTATCATATCTTTTCTACAAAATTAATCAAGCAAGCAAGTGAGGGAGGAGAGAGAGGGCCGGCCATATTTAAGCAAGGAGGGAGGTGATGGTAGGAGGAGGGAGGTGACCATAGCATGTAACGTTATCATGACAAAAGATCTTAAGCAATCCAAAAAACCATAAAAAAAACAATGACTCATATAAACCTAGTCATCAAGTCTTTAATGCATCCAATGAAAAGTCAACACCAAGTAATCCTAGTCACCTCATCTAGATACTTCTAGAACACTGACTCACCTCAACTGAAGAAAAGATAAATCCGTCTTTAACGGAATGTTAGAAGACAGCTGATAGAAAACTGGAAACTGGCAACTTCCAAAAGTGATCCTGAAACGACTTTCAGGATAACCCCGAAACTGTATCAATATACCCTCATTTGTATTACGACCGAATACAAATGCAACTGAGACAAAGATATTATACCTACTCAATATAATACTCGGATCCGGCTTAACCCAAAGCCGACCAGTATCATCTGCCCGAAAAATAACACGTGCGTAAACGCACGTGCATTTTCCGAACCCTGCCATAAAACCATACGGCCTCTACAATGTTTCGCCCGAACTTGGGAAACTGTCTGTGGGGGACTCTAATGACTCGTCAGTACCCTGGCAGTGGGTTTAACCACAAACCGTCAGCGGCACTAGCTATGCGTAACGGTTGCCCATGGACTGACCTCAAGGGATGCCGATGAGCGCACTCATCCGGAAAACCCTACTGAGCCTAACAGTGACAATGTATATACAGTCCGGTCCGTTCGTCTATGCGTATCGCATATCTGCCTAGGGGGCTAGCAACGTCAGACCCCCAATAGCAGTATAAGTCGTGTCGGAGTGAAGCCTCAATACACCCTGAGATACTACTGGAGTACCTACCAGTAAATCTCCTACCATGGCCATAGATTTGTGTAATGGCTCTCCTAGACACAGCACGACCTCGCCCCCAAAACCGGGAGAGACGAATCCCCAGCCGATCCGCTCACGTGCCTCCATATGGCTCGGGACTGTACCCAAAAGCTACCTGTTTGCACGACTCCTTTGAGTCGTGGTAGGGTAGAAATCAAAGCACAGAGGGAACTCACACGAGACAAATGACGACCTCAGGTCGATAAACTAAGCTGTACACATGTCACCAGGGAACTGCTATCTGATGATAGGTATAGTACTAACTAGCAGATTTCCGGCGAGTCCTGTCCGGTGTACTCATAACCCAATGAGCACCTGTATACATCTTAGGTGATCCAACTGACACCAGTGGCTTGTGAGACCGGCCACCGCCCCTCGTCGGGGTCTCGACTGTATACACTAGTCTACTCCGGAGTATCGATGCCCTGTCTCGAAACTCCCACGACTAGGGACCACAATTAAGGATATGCGTATAAACTACCCAACTCTCACGTATATGATCGCCATCATACTGTTGGTAGTAAAGCATGATCCTAAGGGCTCTATCAAAGTGTAACATGCAATCAGTCACCTGAACATGTACACGACTGATAAAGGAAAACCAGATAGCATACTATCATCTCGAGTAAGACTGTCCTACCGGGATAGGTCCTCCGCAATCATTGCAATCACGTACCTGCGATCCAATAATTGACTATGAGGGCACTATCTCCAACAATCTCCCACTTGCACTCAAGGCTAATATTGCGATGTCGACTACTCACAGCCCGTGTGAAACCGAACATCCAACTCCTCTACGAATCAGTTCACAAAGCCCGTTTGTAAAACTATTGTGTTCGAGAAATAGCCTCAGTGAGTGGATCCGCCTAGATGTTTCTTTCTATATCTCTCTTAATCTCAAGTTCGCGGAGAAAGCCATCTCCCGAATTGAGTAATACCTGTCTTAGAATATTTCTGGATACCTGATGGGACCTAGTTCATAAATGAACTCCAAATCCAAACTTCTTAGACTGTATCGATCACTGAATCTAATCAGTATCTGGCACCATGCCACCCACAGTATCCTCTTGGACCACCTGTCCATAATACTGTCCCTTTTCGTCAGAGGGAAAAACTATAACTCTGACAATCACTCTGTCAACCATGTCACCCTTGAAGCCTGGAATGATAACCGTCTCCCGACAGAGGCTGCCGTCATCAAATCCGTAGAACATGTACTTATGTTCTAAAACTGCTTCCTTATATTTCTCCAGGATTGGATTAATACAAACTTATTGCATCTAGTGCAAAACCAACATTTGGTGTGGTACTTGACATCTCATGATTGACTCAATTGCCTAAGCAAGTGATCTGCCAATCATGCACATCCCTCTCCCCTTTAGTCTGTAAGAAACCTTTAGAGAGGGTGACTCCATCACCTGCAGGTACACCACCATGCTAGGAGTCAACTATTCCAAAAACCATTAGAATATCTGTCAAAGTACCCACATTGGGAAACTACCCAAATCCAGATCTAAAAACATAGATCCAGAAACCAGAATGTCAAATATTATATCCATATCCTGTCTGGAGAAACAACTGTGTGACGACCACAGTACAACCGATCGTAGTATAGGAATTTTACTTCCTACTCTGTGTATGTCATCCAGATACCATGACATCACAACCTACTTCCTCCTTAACTGATCCATCCCCTATTCTGATTGAAGTCAAACCCATGACTATCACATCAAAAATAGATGATCTATCTCCGCTATAACTGCTCAAGTCTATAAATAGATATAAGCATCTTGCCCACTATGCTTCCACTGCTCCCACTGACTACGACAACCCTCCTACCGGGTCTCATAGCCTGGAACAACAATAGTGTCAATCTTGGTAGATAAGAACCTCCCTGTCACCGTCCTTGAGGCTACCGAAGTACCTCTCGGGTGTCTGAGGTTACCCACCATATCTGCGGAGTGGCTATTGGAATGTCAAACCTGATTGAATATATAGGTCCTATTAAATTTTCCGTAATCGTTCGCGGTTCTGGAATCACTTCCAGTTCTACCATACTCCCACTACTGTTTTCTGAAAAAAATCTATTTTACTAAAACTGTGGCGAGTCAAGAACAATATCACTATTGATCTTCCAAATGGTAGAATATCAACCCTCGTCATAGCCAGGGTCAACCCACAAAACAACCATTACAGAAACGTGCCCTGAGTTATCCAGAGTCTGGTTTTAAGCATAAGCTGGACAACTCCCCATACCTTAATATCTTTTAAGGTACGAACTATTCTATATCCAATATAGAAACTTTGGCACTAATTTAATTGGAACCATATTCAAACCATGCAGCTGTCTCCAGTGCATATCAACTTAATGGAAAGAGGCTAATCAGCATTACTCAACTTAGGAATCCATCCAGTTATGAGTAACCTGAAAGAGAAACACGTTTCTCAAAACCATCACTATCATCTGAATACCAATCACAAGAATCTACATCTTCGATCTCTTTGAAGAATCCCGATACTTGTGACACCTGGTTCTCTACTTTATTCTTATACCCACAACTTCTCAAAACTTAGACCTTGTATTTCTACGAAACACTTGTCTAAATACTAGAGAAGTTATAAGTAAACAGAACATAGTACGAGGACCTACCCCTTTGTCCTGATGGACACTGGACAACATAAAATACTCTGTATAAGTCCGCTGAGTTGAACAACTCAAAACCTGTGCGTTGTAGGTGGAAAACCGTACCCTGGCGATTTCCTCAAATATCACCAATTACAACGAATTCCAAAATGATGAGGATAATCACCTAATTCCCAATATCTTACTCCCACTCATCATCTGTAAAACCATACAGATATGAGAATGAAACCTGGTAAATTCATACCCTTGGAGTAAGTGTCTAATCGGGAAAACAGTTTTTCCTTTAACAATGCACTGAAACATGAAAATGTTTCGTAGGGGTATCCTGGTATTCATAGCAATGCCTCTTCCATAATCCAATTCATGACTTCAACCGTATATTTTATTGCCATCTCTCCAAATCCCTTTATTTGTCTTTAGTCGTTACCTTCTGTACACCATCGTTAGGCTAAATGGTTTTCTTCCTTCCCTACCGTTCGGCACCAGCCTATGGTTTGGAAGAAGACTATCCAGTAAGCATAATAGGTGTACCCTCCTAAACCAAGGAGTACTCGCAACTGAGAGAAGGTGATGATAAAAGACAACTGAATAATACCTTATTCTTTTAAAGGTGAAATAGGAGTGGCGATGAAGTACGCTGTTTTGGTCGTGAATGATATCAGTCGCAATTTACTTTGCCCTCTTTCTAATCCCTTTATTTTGTCTTTACATATTACCTTCTGCACACCCTACTTAGGCTAATTGGTTTTCTTCATTCCCTACCTTTCGGCACCAGCCTATGGTTTGGAATAAGACTATCCAATAAGCGTAATAGGTGTACTCTCCTAAACCAAGGAGCTCTCGCAACCTGAGAGAAGGTGATAATAAAAGATAACTGAATAAACCTATTCTATTCCTCCTGAACCTGGATCCATCCTCGAAGAAGTCCCTTCGAGTTCGTATATAACCATACGATGGATCTATCCAATGGAAGTGGATATCCGTAGTAATACGGGTGTTCTGAGAAATGCAAAGGGTAAAAGAAGGAGTGGCAATGACTTATGCAACTCAGACAATCCAAAAGCCAGTATTTTAAGAAGGTTCGGTCAACCTGGTCACTGAGTCATAGTCTAGGGTCGGTCAAAGGTCGCTGCCAAAGAGAGAGAGAAAAGAAACACTCTGCGTGCACTCTAACCTAGATCAGAATGGTCATCACTTTATCTAATCCGGAAACCTCCCACTGTCCTGTCAAATTCTCCTCCAAACCTAAAGAAGAATCAATCGGGATCACCCGAAGAGTAAACCAACTCATCAGTGGGAATCAGGATCCAACTCTCATCGCATGATAACGTGACGGAATCCACTCGCGTTATCACACTCCAGAAGGTATGCGCATGCCTGGCAAGTTTCAGTTTCTTTAGAAACTCCCGATATGATTTTTGCCCCATGCTCTTATGACCTTGGCGAAAGTCAACAAATCATAAGTCACATGTCAAGTTCTGCCCGTCATTATCTTGTTACTTTGAATCCACCCGTACATAACCTTGACGAAAGCCAACAAGGTAATACGACTGTCCCAAACAAACACATCTATCTATGCAACAAATGAATACCCCAGCAACTACCAAACACTATGCCTTGACGAAAGCCAACAAACATAGCTTGAATATTACTGACCATCCATTAGAAACGACGGAGGGCTACGGCTGGTTTTTGGCGAAAAACCTTTAACGTAATGAACTTGATCTCGTTGAAGGAACCTGATAGCTTTTTAAAATATAGTGGCGAAAACCTTTTGCTAAAGAGGTCACTCCCGGTAAAGGGATCTCGGCTCTTTCCTCGTGGAATGAGGTGCAGGATATTCCACTGAATACCGCTATGCAAAGAAACATGTAATCGACTATAGTGAAGTTATTACTCTGACGCAAACTTCTGCCCAAGGGGTCAGTCCCGGTGAAGGGATATCAGCCCTTGCCCCGTCGAATGAGGTGCAGGATATTCCACTGAATACCGCTATGCATAACAAAAGGAAACGTCTTTGTAACAACACTTTTTAAATTTGTTCCAACAACATCAAACAGGTTTGTTATACTTTGCATTGATCAGAATCAACGCAGTCCCATCAATAATCACACCAGAAAAGAACGAAAATAAAATGTACGTATATGCCATCCGCATTCGTCACTGGGTCCCGTCATCACCCGTTAGGTTACTTAACTAACGACAGAGCGGGGACTGGACTAGCGCGGGTGTAAAACATATACAACATCTAATAGTATATAAACCAATATACAATAGTCGCTCCAGGCGTGATAGTATGCAACATTACAGAAAAGTAATAAGCATCACAGAACAATACAGATATCTGGGATCCCCCGGTTTCACAGAGCCGCTGCTGAAACCCGACGTACCCCTGTCGTGTGGATAGCCTGTGCAAAGAAACCTAGACCCCTACGGGTGCGGCAAGTTACCCGCCAAAACCTGAAGCGAGGCAGCCCCCTACAGCATAGTGAATGGACCACCCTGCACTCCACGGAATCCGGTAATCTTGGGCACCCCTCCTTGGGTCAACCTGTACCCCCTACGAGTGCGGCGAATAGTCTGCCAATTCTAGAGTGGGACCCCTCTGCCTCTCAAAGCCATGAGATGCGGACCCGTTGCTTCTCTGAACCCGGCTATCCGTGCACTCCGTCTTGGGGTAAAACCTAGTACAGTAATGAAAAATAGTACAATAGGTACATCGACCGCAACCTGGTCGTGCCCCAAAAGAATATTATACAACAGGCAGTGACGGCAGTCCACAAGTTGGACGCTCGCCCCGCAATATCAAATGTACAAATAAACACAAACTGTACTACCATTGCACACTGCTATCCACCACGACAAATCCGCAACATCACAGCACAACACAGAACATCAACGCGAATGTCACGTTCGCAAACCCGTCTAAAAGAACTATAGCAATCAGACGCAGTTTACCGATGAAATGACATTCCCGGTCGGAGATATAATGCAAGCACTGTAAACTAACGTGTTTAAATTTCGATCGACCAAAGACCAAATATCAAAAAGTGGGCCCTACGACTTACTAGTGAACAGTAACAAAATCTGGGCCAAAACGATATTAACCAAAAACCACAAATTCCAGAGAAGAGCCCACTGACAAAATTTGGGAGCACGAGCTCACCATGTGGCCGCGGATGCGCGGTCAAACCATGGGTTTGACCGCGTTTCCGCGGCGCTTTGGTGGGGTCACGTGCCCAAATTTTGTCGTCGTTCTAATAAAAGCCTGCACAGTATTCTGAGATGTGTAGAAAAATTTTAGGACACCGTTTAAAAACAACAGAAACTGTCAAGTTGTAATTTTGTGATTTTTGATTTCCGGTCGGATCGATTTTTCAAACGCGTTAGCACAAGTTAGTATAGCAAAATGGTGAGGCTCTGATACCACTGTAAGTCTACGCTAGCGCCCCGGCCGTCTACAGACGCCAAATGCGGAACAAAAACTTTTAAACTGGCGCTATCGTATACTTTAACCCGGATCTGCCATTATTGCTAAACTAACAAACTGTAAAGAGTGTAGGAAGGTTATACTGAACGATCCGAGTCCTTCATTCTTTAACCATCATCCCACGCTCCGTTGCGGCTGCTCCGATCGCGTCGATCTCTGATCTGCTCGTCCAGGTGGCACCACATCACTGATTCTTTAAACGGGCTCCCGCCTCTGACTCGAGGCAACTCAATCGTCAAGTTTGCTAAAAGAGATAACCAAGAATGATGTAGAGAATGAGTAGATGACTTTGTCTCACTTCGTCCAAAACCGTGGACGATCGGTTAATGAAGTTGCCGAGGAAATTGGGTGATGGAAAGAAATGAAGTAATGAAATTTCCATGCACCCAAATAATATCATATCTTTTCTACAAAATTAATCTAGCAAGCAAGTGAGGGAGGAGAGAGAGGGCCGGCCATATTTAAGCAAGGAGGGAGGTGATGGTAGGAGGAGGGAGGTGACCATAGCATGTAACCTTATCATGACAAAAGATCTTAAGCAATCCAAAAAACCATAATGAAAACAATGACTCATATAAATCTAGTCATCAAGTCTTTAATGCATCCAATGAAAACTCAACACCAAGTAATCCTAGTCACCTCATCTAGATACTTCTAGAACACTGACTCACCTCAACTGAAGAAAAGATAAATCCGTCTTTAACGGAATGTTAAAAGACGGCTGATAGAAAACTGGAAACTGGCAACTTCCAAAAGTGATCCTGAAACGACTTTCAGGATAACCCCGAAACTGTATCAATATACCCGCATTTGTATTACGACCGAATACAAATGCAACTGAGACAAAGATATTATACCTACTCAATATAATACTCGGATCCGGCTTAAACCAAAGCCGACCAGTATCATCTGCCCGAAAAATAACACGTGCGTAAACGCACGTGCATTTTCCGAACCCTGCCATAAAACCATACGGCCTCTCCAACGTTTCGCCCGAACTTGGGAAACTGTCTGTGGGGGACTCTAATGACTCGTCAGTACCCTGGCAGTGGGTTTAACCACAAACCGTCAGCGACACTAGCTATGCGTAACGGTTGCCTATGGACTGACCTCAAGGGATGCCGATGAGCGCACTCATCCGGAAAACCCTACTGAGCCTAACAGTGACAATGTATATACAGTCCGGTCCGTTCGTCTATGAGTATCGCATATCTTCCTGGGGGCTAGCAACGTCAGACCCCCAATAGCAGTATAAGTCGTGTCGGAGTGAAGCCTCAATACACCCTGAGATACTACTGGAGTACCTACCAGTAAATCTCCTACCATGGCCATGGATTTGTGTAATGGCTCTCCTAGACACAGCACGACCTCGCCCCCAATACCGGGAGAGACGAATCCCCTGCCGATCCGCTCACGTGCCTCCATATGGCTCGGGACTGTACCCAAAAACTACCTGTTTGCACGACTCCTTTGAGCCGTGGTAGGGTAGAAATCAAAGCATAGTGGGAACTCACATGAGACAAATGACGACCTCAGGTCGATGAACTAACCTGTACACATGTCACCAGGGAACTGCTATCTGACGATAGATATAGTACTAACTAGCAGATTCCCGGCGAGTCCTGTCCGGTGTACTCATAACCCAATGAGCACCAGTATACATCTTAGGTAATCCAACTGACACCAGTGGCTTGTGAGACCGGCCACCGCCCCTCGTCGGGGTCTCGACTGTATACACTAGTCTACTCCGGAGTATCGATGCCCTGTCTCGAAACTCCCACGACTAGGGACCACAATTAAGGATATGCGTATAAACTACCCAACTCTCACGTATATGATCGCCATCAAACTGTTGGTAGTAAAGCAAGATCCTAAGGGCTCTATCAAAGTGTAACATGCAATCAGTCACCTGAACATGTACACGACTGATAAAGGCAAACCAGATAGCATACTATCATCTCGAGTAAGTCTGTCCTACCGGGATAGGTCCTTCGCAATCATTGCAATCACGTACCTGCGATCCAATAATTGACTATGAGGGCACTATCTCCAACACGATGAATATCACCTAGCATTGCCAAATTGCAATACTATGATTTTGAACAATTGCTACTATGTACCTTCCAAGGTTTGCAACATTATACCAGTTTCTTTACTTGATAAAGATGGATATAAGTTTGTTCTTGATAGAAATATCATGAACATTTACCTTAATCAGGTATTGGTTGCAGAAGGTACACTGTGTAATGGTATCTATGTTCTAAATCAAAACACAGTTCTCAATATACCAAACACACGCAATAGGAAGAGTTCATAAGTGAACAAATTCTACTTGTGGCATTGTATACTTGGTCATGTCGGAGAGAAAAGACTAAGTAAGTTGCATAAAGATGGATTTTTGGACAGGTTCAAATTTTCATCTTATGAAACTTGTCAGTCTTGTCTCAAAGGAAAAATGACCAAATCTCCGTTCACCGGACACGGAGAAAGAGCAGCAGAGCTCTTGGGACACATACACAGTGATTTATGTGGTCCAATGTCTATACACGCAAAGGGAGGGTTCTCATACTTCATCACATTCACTGATGATCTCTCTAGGTTCGGATATATATATCTCATGAGACACAAATCTGAAGCTTTTGAGAAATTCAAAGAATTCAGAAACGAAATAGAGAACCAGACTGTCAAAAGTATCAAGATCCTTCGGTCTGATAGAGGAGGGGAGTACTTTAGCATGGAATTCCTAGAATACCTAAAAGAGAAGGGAATTATCTCTAAGCTTACTTATCCGTATACACCACAGCACAACGACGTATCAGAGCGAAGGAACCGTACCCAATTGGACATAGTTCGCTCCATGATGAGTAACACCGAGTTGCCTAATTCATTTTGGGGATATGCGCTAGACTCTGCAACATATTTATTGAAAAGGGTTCTGACCAAATCAGTGCCTACTACCCCATATGAAATATGGGAAGGGAAGAGACAATACCTTAATTTTGTTAAGGTATGGGGATGTCCAGCTTATATAAAGAAGCGGAACCAGGACAAACACGAGGCACGGTCAGTTTTGTATAAGTTTATGGATATCCTAAACATTCGATGGGATATCTATTATACCATATCGAGGAACAAAAAGTGTTTATCGCTCGCCACGCCGTCATTTTAGAGAAGGAATTTCTTGCAAAAGAGCGCGGTTGTAATATTTCAGAAAAATAAAATATTGTTTTTGGGAATTTTTATAATTAAATAATAAATATTATGAATTTTTTGATAAGGTGGTATAATTAATTACCGATAAATTGGGAAATATTTGGAAAATTATAGGAATTACTGAAATGAGGGTGTTTTATATGATTTAAGCAAATTATAATTCTTTATGACTAATTATATTCCATTTTAATGTTAACAGCGATTAAATATTACTAATCGTGCATTAAGCTTGATTTGTGCACATGACATGCACCATGTCATATTACACATTGTTACATTTTCTACCTTGGCTTTCTTCTTCATTTTTCATGCATGGTTGGTTTTAATATGATAGGAGGAGAAAACAAAACAAAAGAAAAAGAGAAGGGGATTAAACAAATAGTTATGGGCAAGAGAGAGAAGAGAGTGAGAGGTGAGGGGTCATTGACCAAGGCTCCCATTGTGTTTCCTTCATAATTCCTTCATCATTTTACCCTCTTCCTCTTCTTGGCCGCCCTCTTCTCCACCTCCACTTCATCCTCACAAACAACCCCAAATCAACATCAAAACATCATCTCCATTTCTTTAAAAACATACACAAGCTCACTACAAGCATTTTGGACCAAGAAATCAAGGATTTTGAGCACTTGGGGAAACTCAAGAATTTTCTTAAGCTGCCAAATGAGGTAATTCCTTTACCATTATTGTATTGATTATTTTACTTTAGCATGTATACATGTTTAGAAGTGTTGAAGTGAGGTTTTGTGAGCTTGGAAAATTCCTAGATAAGGTTTGAGGGATTTTTGAGTTGTGATAGTGCTAATGAGCTTTGATGGTGACCTTAAACCCTGCATAGTGTTAGAAACCCAGACAAAACAGGAACAAACCAAACTTGGATTTCAAATTTCAAAATGTCAGTTTTATGGGTAATTGGTAGTCTACAGGGAATCTGGAGTGACCCGAGGGCTTTACTGAAAAAACAAACAATACCACTAACCTAGATGGACCATTAGGAGACCACCCTGCAAGTACGAACCAGAATGGAGCATTTTTGGCCGAGGTGGCCGGATTTGGGATGAAAGTGGCCGGCCAAATTTTTATCATTTGTGTCAAGGTTTGGTCTGTAGCTCATATGATCCCTACATATCATCCCAGTACTGTTTGTTTATCCTATTTTACCTGAACTAAAATCTGGGACTATTTTCTTGGGTTGCTTCTTCGAATTCCTTGATGTTTGTGAAATGAAGTTTTGATATTTTTGTTTTGTATCGGTCACATGACGTTTGTACGTCAATATCGGGCGTTATTTGGTTGTTTTGCGTAAGTAGACCATAGGTTTTAACCTATGAGTATTTCGCATGTCATTTCGATTGCGAATCAGATTTTAATGAGATACGATGTGTTATGATATGTAGGTACCCTCACATCGACTTCGGGCGATGAAGAAGAGGATTGCGACATCGACTTCGGCAAGCAAGGATTAAGGTGAGTAGATATATATCTATGGGGGAAGTCGGGTGGATGGCGTATAGCACTCCCGCAGTTCGTAGTGTAGCATATGATATATTATGTATATGCATACAAATATGTGTCATATGGAACGTTACTTATTAACATGAAGGATATTAGTAGAGCATGTGTTAGTTTTAGTGTAATTGGTAGAAAACGTTTTTTAGTTAGTTTCGTAGTCGCGAAACCCTAGAATAAGGTTCACGCACAGACACACGCTTGCATTTTATTTTCTTGTGTATATATGGGGACACACACACACACACACACACATATGTATGTGAGTATGTACATATATGTATACATATACACGGATGATGAGGATAGTATATGATATTTGGAGATGAGTCGATGTGTTTGGGCAGGATGCCGTAAGATCGGTGATCTGATTGGGTCATTTTATGAGATACGACATATTATTATAGTGGATCGTTGGGCGATGTGCTTTCATACTCACGCAGATAATGTTGATGGTATCGGTATGTACTAGTCTTAGATCAGTACCTTGTTCATGATATTATGATAGTGATATCATATAGATATTGAGGTATATGTGATAGGAGACCCGTACCCCAATTTTGGGATGTCGTACGATGGATTTACCATACGAGATATAACTATGATATTATATCCACACTCTTAACTCGAGAATGTCGTATTATATATGTTATCGTAATTGACGCAATTGAGGCGGGATCACCGACCACTAGATATATAGATCGACTCAGACTTAGGTGGTTTTCCTTACCCTTTCGATTAGTGTGTTAATTTAGTCCTGTAGTTTATTTAGTAGATGTTAGAGTTGGGCACGATTCATACTTATTTCCAAAACTATCGAATCGTGAATAGTTTTAAAGACAGGTCAGGGGTACTACGGATATTTTAAGGACGTATCGTTCTTAAAAACACCGCAGACCTATTTTTCTAAACACCACGATGCGTGTTATTTCAAATGACAAACTGTATGACTCGTATATCTAATGTAGATTCTTTATTGTTGCATTTACTATTCATTCTGTATATTCATGCTGTCTATATCGCATCGCATTGCATGTTTAAATGCACTTTGATTATTATTATGAAACCATGCTGCTAGGATACCATCACCATTACCGGTGATGCGTATGCTCCACATACACTTGCTTGCCGGCTCACACACATCATCATCGGTAATTGTCATGTCACGTAAACTTTAGAGAATATTATGTTATTGATATCGCTTGTTAGCTGATAGTTCGGATACATCATTACTATGCTAATTTAGATATTGCATTCATTACTGTGATATTTTATGCATATTTATGTATTCATTTACCATGCGATATTATAGGCTAGTCCGGATTGCCGGAGCCCGGTGTTTACTATTATTGACTTTTCATTTGAGATTTCGGATTTTTCTATGAGATTTATGGATTTGGAGAAACCGCAACATATTATAAACTCATTTTCATTTCAAAAGATAAAAAGTGCGGTTTCTCATGATATGATGTGATTTACGCCCACCATGAGTTTTCTCGGTTTTTGAGCGATATCATACACCCGATTCGAGGAGGACGAACTATCTGTGGGTGCATGGTGGACCCGGTACGGTACCCCGGGGCAAGATGGTCGTAGATGATGGCGTTGAGCCAGGCAGGGGAGCACTACGGACCGGTTATTTGTGACGCGGAGGATATCCGGTGGATACCGACGTAGTCGTGAGATTTGATGAGGGGCCAGTCCAGATAGCCGGAGTCAGAGATATTGAGACTTTGAGGTATTGAGATTTTATGATATGGGCCAGTCCGGATAGCCCGAGCTCGAGATATTGGATATTTTGATATATGTTTTGTGTTGATGGTTGACACGGATTTTATGATGATTTCATTGATGATACCTCGATTTAAATATACAGAAATCTCACTATATTAAGAAAATAGTTTTCCCATTCATGATGTATTCTACTTTCATTTCAATGCATTCATACATCATATATATGTTATATTTCTATCTGAGGCACAGACACGAGCACGTGGTATTACACATATGTATAGATGGTTCAGGATATAATTAAGGATATATTATTACCGTATGACCTAGGATTGAGTCATACATGTGATTTCTGCTCGGTGATGTTTTCTAATCATGAGCTGGCAACTCACCCCCGTTGTGCCACAGTTTCTTGCAGGTTTTGCCGTACAGGTTTCGTTGTGGCTTTGCTCGCACACTGCTTCCTTTTGGGTGATTGCTTTGGTAGGTGGGTTCACTTACATCATGACCACTATTGTACTGTATTTATTTTCAGTTGTATCTAGTAACTCCATAAACCAGACTTGTATTATTTATATGCTTAGAATGCCAGTGTATATTATTTCGATCTTAGAGTCGTGCTTGTATTATTATAGTTTTATGGTGGTTATTGGTTTTCCTTTTGAGTTTTGATGCTCGCCCTTCGGCGTTGTATATTATATTGCTTGCGTGGTTATGACCGCCAATTGGCGAAGAGATAGCTCCCGCTTGGGGATTCCTTTATATATAATTCATGTGTTGTACCCGTTTGGTGCCAATATTTGCAAAGGAAACTCTGCCGAAATTTTCAGAAAAGACTTAAGATTTTAAAATGCATACTTCGGCTTATTTATTTAAACCACTCAGTTTAAAACCAAAGCTTTCCTTCACTTTCTTCTTTAAATGGTTTAGATTTCTGGGATTTTGGCTTACTTGAATTAGGTGGGGTCCTATAGACTTCATATGATTCAAGAGGCAGTCACGTGCCATTCCGGGTCTTGACAGCGGTAGAACTGGAAGAAATTCCAGAGAGACAAACTATACCTGAAGATTTGGTAGAACCGCAAGATTCAATAACCCAAGACGAGGCTCAGCCATTACGCAGATCTGATAGGATTTCTCATCCACCTGAGAGATACTACGGTTTTCTCATAAACAGATCGAGAGGATTGTATCTTGGAAGAAGATGATCCTACTAGTTTTAAGCAGGCCATTATCATTTGGGACTCTGATAAGTGGATGGATGCTATGCGATCCGGAATGGAGTCCATATACGCCAATAATGTATGGACCTTAGATATTGCTCCACCTAGGGTAAAACCCGTTGGATACAAATGGATCTATAGAAAGAAATTTTGTGTAGATGGGCAAGTGGAAACCTATAAGGCTAGACTTGTTGCAAAAGGTTTTCGTCAAAGATCAGGTGTGGACTATGATGAAACCTTTTCTCCAGTGGTTATACTCAAATCCATTCGGATCCTACTTTCCATTTCTGCCATCCATGACTATGAGATCTAGCACATAGACGTAAAAACGGCTTTTCTGAATGGATGTTTGGAAGAGTGTGTTTATATGGATCAGCCGGAAGGTTTCACAGACAGTGGGAGAAGCGGGAAGGTGTGCAAGTTGCTTAAATCATTTATGGATTAAAGCAGGAATCGCAGAGGTGGAACATTTATTTTGATGAAATGGTCAAGGGATTTGACTTCATCAAGAACGAAGATGAGCCTTGTATATATAAGGAGATTGTATGTCGAACTGTCGTATTCCTAGTCTTGTACGTGGACGACATTCTTTTGATAGGAAATGATATTCCTATGCTACAATCGGTCAAGTTGTTCTTGTCACAAAGGTTCTCCATGAAGCACCTGGGTGATGCCTCATACATTCTGGGGATTAAGATCTACAGAGATAGCTCCAAGAGATTACTGGAACTTTAACAATCTAGGTATATAGAGATCGTACTAAAGAGATTTAGTATGGAAGATTCCAAGCGCGGTAACATACCCGCATTGCACGGAATTACCTTTTCCAAAGAGATGTCTCCCAAGACTGATGAGGAGAGGGTTCGCATGAGCACTATACCCTGCGCTTTGGTGGTAGGATCTATAATGTATGCGATATTATGTACCCGACCAGATATAGCTTACTTGCTTAGCGTGGTAAGCCGGTTTCAGTCTAACCCAGGTGAGAACCACTGGACAGCTGTTAAGAACATTCTGAAGTACCTGAAGAGGACTAAAGAACTAATACTGGTATTCGGTAATAGGGACCATCAAGTGGAGTCTTTTACCGATTCAAACTTCCAGAATGACAAGGATGACAGCAAGTCTGTCTTGGGTTTTTTGTTTACCCTCAACGGAGGGGCGGTCTGTTGGAAGAGTTCCAAATAGGACACTGTCACATACTCAACGATGGAGGCTGAATACATTGCTGCCAACGATGCCGCAAAAGAAGCTTTCTGGATTAAGAAGTTCATTACTGAACTTGTCACGACCAGAAATATTAGCTCATGACTGGTACTTAAATCACGCAACGTCTAAAGGCGCAACGTAATTCAAGTAAGCCAAAGCCTGGAAATCTAAACCTTTTAAAGAAATAAAAGAGGTGACGTTTTGAAATAAAGGTATAATGAAAACAAACGTTTTATTAAATGCATAGATAATAGAACATGAAAAATGCAAGTGGATTTTATCAGTTGGAAAACAAGTTTTGTCTTTTGAAAATTTGGGCAGCACCTCCCTTGTATATTTTGATCCAAAACCACAAATACATAATGATAATAAAGGCATCCTAAGCGGGAGCTAGCTCTTTCCCAATCGGAGGATTCACAACCACGCAAGTCATAAAATAAGTATACGACGCCCAACGACGAAGATCAAGACCAAAAAGATAATATAAAGCAAGACATCAAACCCATAAAGCGAACATAACACTCGCTCTACGTCTCGGAACCACAAATCTCAATAAGTCTTACTAATTATACAAATATTAGTTTCTGATTTGATGGAGTTAACTAGATACAACAGGATAATAATAACAAGAGGGGTACGATCCAACATGTACCACCTATCAAAGCAAAACACCCGAATGCGGCTATATGCTAGCGATATCACTAATGATACATGCGGTCAACCTGCAAAAACTGTGGCACAACGGGGGTGAGTTGCCAACTCGTGAATAAAAACATCAACAAATAGAAATCGAATAAACAACTATTTCCTAGCTCAACTATATCATGAAGGTAATACTATGATATCTAGGGTGACCGTAACTGCATATGTGCCAACAATATAATCAATGCCTATAATCATGTGGATATCATCCAACCATATAATCAATGCCTGTATGCATGTGGATCTCATCCACGTGTCAACCAATGACACAACAACATCATGCATGTAAATATCACAAAAGCATATGCAAGAAAGTATGAGGATATAAATCAACGTGTGTCCCTCGCGACACATCAAAATCATGGAACTTGAGTGTCCAGCATCGACACTCGAAACATCATGAAACCCGTGTCCAACATCGACACGTAAATCATCATATCTCGACTCCGTCTGTAGGATCGGCCCGCGGGCTCCGGCAGAACGGGTCGGCCCATGTCCATCTCATAACTTCGGTCGATGTCCTCCAGATAACCGCCAAGTTCAAATACTATCACCTGTACGTACTACTCCCTCTGCCAGGCTCATCTTCTACACCACGAAAATCACCTCTCGCCCCGGGGAACTATACCGGGTCCACCATATACCCACACACGGTACCTTCCACTCCTCGAATCGGGTTTTACATGTCAATCTCAGAACCGAGAAAATACATAGTGGATGTATCAAAATATCATATCAATAGAAACCAGATTTTTAAAACAACACAAAATTTCCTTTGAAATTTGACCACGGTTCTCAAATCCAGAAATCTTATGAAAACAACATATCTCAATGCATATAATGATGAAGCATGATGTATGCGATATATGACAGAAATGTAAGCATATCCGTATCATGCAGCTTGGAACAGTGATGTGACAATATCGTAATGATGTCAACATATGTGAACATAGCAAGTAAATCATGCAAAGAGTCATATCATGATACAGCAATTCTACTGTGTAGTGACATATCAATTATCGATGATGAAGTATTTGAGCCGGACGATCTGTGTAAGTTTAACATACGCTTCATCGATAATGGTGTAGGTGTAGTAACACAGGTATATGTAATGCAATGAGAAGACATAAACGTAGCATAAAGTACATTGTCAGCTAAATGCTATAAGGTATACGTATCTGATATGACCGAGTCGGTGAACCTATCAATCCGCATCCAGCCTCACAACATCGCGTATGGTATAATCCACCGTACGGCATCCTCTAGTCAAGGGTATGGATCAACCATCAAATAAACTCATCATGTACATAAATCATTGTACAGTGGCATTAAACAATTTGGGATCCTAACAATCTATATGACAATGAGGGTACGGACTTAACGTCTCGTACAACTTATCACTCATGATTCACAACATTTTATATCTCTATATGCCTATATCCCGGGTCAAATCCATAACAATCCCATATCAGGGGGCCGACAAAGGTGTCAATCCTCTCTTATTGACTCGCATCCGTATACCGACATATCAATCAAGTTATCATATCACATCGTATATTCATTTCTTCACATTAAGTTATCTTACATCAACTCAATTTTATATGTACATTCTACCTTATACATCAAATAACTTGCTAATTTAAAACTCATACTTATTCTAGTGAAACTACATATCTATAAGTCGTGGTTCACATTCACTTTTCATATACATAAAGCTTTCATCTCTAACTATCTTTTTAACCATAACCCTAGTTCCTAAACTAGGTTGCTACGACTGTATCCTATAGATCGGTTTCCATTTAAAATTTGCGGGGGTGCTATACGCCATCCACCCGACTTCCGCTGTAGATATTGATCTACTCACTTTGATCCTTGCTTACCGAAGTCGATGACGCCATGCTCCGTCGTCTCAAAATCCAAGCGAAGGTACCTACAATCAATACAAATCGCAAATGCTATTAAAATTGAGTTCGGAAAACCAATACGGCACACGGTGCGCTCATAGGTTAAAAGCTATAGCCTATGCATGCAAAACAATGAAACAACCCTTGTTGTTGACGTACAAACGCCCAACAACCAAATAAAATACCAAATACCAAATACCAAAACCAATCATTCCAAAATACGGAAAACATTACCAAAACCACTCATAATAACTCCCAGATTCACTCTCAGGTAAAATGGGGATAAACAAACAGTACTATAGGTAGTATATGTATTGTGTGAGCTATTGGACCAATTCCAGCACCAAACACCACCAAGGGGCCGGCCACAATGCCTCAAAATCCGGCCACCTCAGACAAGTGTGCTCTGATGGGGTTCGTACTTGAAGGGTAGTTTCCTATTGGTCTAGCTAGGTCTCTGGTATTGTTTCTTTTTCTCAGAATTACCCCAGGTCGCTCCAGATTCCATGTAGGCCACTCAAATGCCATAAAACCGACACGAGTAATTCCTAAGTCCGTATTCTCTGTTCTAGGCCATACAACCCACACAAATGTCTTGAAACATCCACTACACATCACCACAACACAACTCAAACCCTAATCCTTCTCTAGGAATTTCCAAACATCGCAATCTAAATCGATTTAACTCTAAACTACTATAGGATGTTAAGAAACTAAAAACTAAACTAAATGAAAGGATTTATTCCACATGGATGCAACCAAACAAAACCCTAGAAGTCCTAATTCTCTAAAATCAAACTTTGATGGGTCCAAAGTGATGAGGGTGAGGTGGGGATCATTTTTTATGAAAGGGGTTTAGGGTTTTGATGAAGGTTTTGAGATGGTTTTATAGGATAGAGGTGGAGGGAGATGAGGATTTGAAGAAGTTGAAGATCAAAGGAGGAAATGTGAATGAGGTAGCCCCTCCCTCTCTCCTACTCTCACTCTCTCTTATTCTCGCCCTCACAATCATGATATGGTCCCCTCTCCCCCCTCAATAATACACTCTCATTTCTTTCTTTTCTCACCAAAAATAGAATTAATAGAAAAGAACAAACACTAAGGAAACAATATGTAACAAAATGCAACATGGCATGGCGCTCTAGCTATGATAAAAATGTAGAAACACGGATTTGGCTTAATCGGGATTATAATCGATTTTTATCCAAACTGCATAAAATAAATTATAAAAATGCCAAATTCGATAAATATACTTTTAAATGAATAAATCATTTTAATCTCCGATTATTTCACAATTATTGGTATATATTTATACCCTTTTTCGAAAACCCCAATTTCGGAAATAGGGTAATTTTCGCGAAATATATTATTTTAATATTAAATTCCAAAAATAATATTTTATATTTTCTGAATGTTACAATCTTCCCCCTTAAATAAATTCGGTCCTCGAATTTAAATTTAAACCCTCAATACTAAAACATTTCAATAATCAACTTAAATCGACGGGGCTCCGAAATCACGGAAGATACAGAAATACCACAGCTCATCGTGTGAGCCTGATAATGAGTAAAAAACACAAAATCGAACTTCGTCAAGCGTCACGAAATCGTCGGATTTGTATGCGTATCATCGGAGTTACAATGGAGACACAGATCTCGGAATCTACTACTGAAATCCAATATACACTAGTCAAATACTATAATACATATATGATACGCATTCTTGAAAAATCTTCTAAACACTGAATAAAACAAATGCAAAATCTTTTCTGAATCGCCGCGTGTTGCGTAACTCACGTCACAAGTGATGGACGCTCATTTGTAAGTAATAAGTATACGTTCATATATGTTTTGCTAAAATATACATTCCGCCCTTTTTAAAATATCCCAAAAGGTTTTCCTTTTTAACGTTCGTGTCACTCATGGACACGTCGGAAATAGCGAGACTATAGCTCCTATTCAAAAATCTCTGTTTAACTTTTAATGCATGCAATTTACTCAGGTACTGTCCTCGGATCAATCATGTTCGGCTACAACATAGTATAGTGCCTATTATGAAAACAAAGTGCTCAAGAGCAAAATCAGCCTCGAAAGGCGTATCCATCAATCAGTGCGTCTGGTGCGCACGGAAATCAAATCCAAATACAAGTGCCACAATATGCACGATAGCAAAACTCAGTGCAACGGGTGTGCACGAAAGCATCTGTTCAGTGCAACGGGTGTGCACGACAACAACATCTGGTGCATCTATTGTGCACGAAAATTTCAATCCAGTGCAACTAACTTGCACGAATGAAAATCCCAATCGAATGCATCCGGTGTGCGCAAAATCACATCTCATATCATGCGTCCAACATGCGCGAAAATCCAAATCAAGTGCATCAGTCATGGACGAATGTAATCGAAATCAAGTGCATCCCACATGCACGAATAAAATCTAAGTCAAGAGCATCCAATTCGCACAAAATCCAATATCAAGTGCCTAATATGCGAAAAAATCCAACCCAAGTGCGTCGGGTTAATATAAAACATCTAGTGCGGTAGCTTGCACGAAAACGAACATCAAGTACAAATGCGCATGAAAACATAAATCTGGGGAACAAATGCTCAAAGACATAAATCGGATGCAACCAATGTACGGAGTATAAATCTAGTGCAACCAATGCACGAAATACCCATCTGATGGAACAAAGGTACGAAATACGAATCTGGTGCAACAAATGCACAAAAATAAAAATCGGGTGCATCCAGTGCACGAAATCTCATCAATAACCCAAATGCATATAAAAAGCAACACCGAGTGTACCAAGATGTTCAAAATCAAAAACGTGTGCAACTATGTGCACAAAATCCGTATCAATGCACTGCAAGCACATAGGAGCGATACCGAGTGCAAAAAATCAAATCGAGTGCATACCATATGCACAAAATCAAATGAACTGTATGCAATCCACGAAATCTTAAACATATGTCACGAACGTACAAAATCGATAGCAAGTGCAATAGATATGCACAAATCGCAAACCAACACAACGGTGTATAAAACGTATATCAAGTGCAATAACCATGCACAAAATGTAAATACCCAGTAGGTGCAGCCATGGTGCACAAAAATAATATCATGAAACTCAATCGTCAAACTCAAATCCAAGAGATATAAGCGTGATACTTGGATCACAAACGCAATCGCAATAAATGATATTGAGGTACACCTCCTAAAATGTCGAAAAAATATCGGTGTGCCCAAAACTGGCAGAGCGAGAACATCCGCTTGCCTCCTGCTCACTGTCTGGCATCCTCGCACTAGCTCAACCACAGCTACAGCTTCTTCTCGAGCAGCTCTTATTTCACCTGTAGCACCGGTTACGAGAGCAAGCGAGTGACGATTGGCCAAGGGGAGTTCCATCATGCTGGGCATAAAGGGCACGTAGGCGGTGAATCGGGTTGAAAGTGAAAGTCGCCAAAAACTGGCGGCTCTGGGTCCTCATTTTCTCTGTGGATTACCAATTTCGCAATCCATCGGCTTTTCGGTCTGGTCTGGTGCGCTAACGGGAACGATTCCGCTCTGTCACTTCTCTAGTCAATTAATATGATCATTCATAAAGCAGCACGTCACTAGTGTCGGCCTCTGGTCATCTGAATACACGTAACACGTTTGATCCTTGGTGCAAACCTTATCGCGGCAGTGTCCTGGGAGGAACTTGCTCAAGGACTCTTCCGTTCTCGCCTATGCCGAACTATACGGAGGCTGGTACTCTTACATGATCTTTTCTCGCTTTCTGGACATCTGCATTCTCAGCACAACATTTCCTTTGGAACTGGTCGTACTCCAACGCTTCTGTATACACATCTGATCTCTAATCTCAACGGGGAGTAACAACAGCTCGTTAACTTCTCGCACGAACCTCTTGTTCCACTCTTCTATATTATCGTCCACTTCGACGTCACGTCATGATATCTGCGTACTGCAATTGTTCTCGGCTACAGTCAATACGGAATCTCTCACACGGACTCGAAATCATGAACTCGGTATCTTCATCACTCTGTAGAAGATCTCTAGCCGAATACGTCCATGGGAACTCGTCCCAACCATTGGAGGAATACTCAAAAATCGTTCGTTCTCGATCAACTCACAACGCATCAAGGTGAGGTCCTCTATCTGAAGCTGGTCCATTTACAGATCTCTTATCGGATCATTCCACGAACGATGACATCTCTGAATCGATCTACTCTGGATCTGAATAAGATTCTCCAAGCTGGAAATCTTCAACTCAACTAGGCCTCCGTCAACGCATCAATCAGACGAATCATCTCATTCGCTTGACTCAGCTCAAGAAAGACTAGATGTCTACCATCGCATCTCTGCTTGGAAGCTCCAGCGATCTCAGCTCTTAAGCTATGGAAGCGACATCCCATCAATCTCAGCAGCAGCTCGGTTCACTGTCTACACGGTAGACATCATCACAATTTATGAGGTAGGCTGTACATCAACAGTCCTCTCACAACAGGCAGCCTCTGACAATGGTCCGATCAACCGGTGCAAAACCGAACGCTGATCTCAAACGATAGGTCACAACACAAACACTAACTCGAGACGTTCCCATGTCACCAGAAAACACATGGTCAGTCCTCGTCTATGACGAGCTCGTCTTGACCGCATTACCAGAAGCAGCTCAATCTGCGCTTAAACCATAGTGACAATAAGCTCCATCAAGTATCGACGAAAATAGATCAAAGGGATGAAAAGAATCAACATATCCCAAAATAAATACATGATCATAAGAAGAAACGGAATCAATGAGAGTATGATCATGGAAACGAATAGAAACAAGAATCTCAAATGGATGTATAATCATGGGGACAAAGAGAATCATAGATCTCAAAATATGCACTTCTTAAGGCCTCTTAAGTGGAATATCGTAAATATGCCGCGGAACATACGTACGGTATATCACTCTACTAAAGCTACCTACTCCATCAATCAGGGTCAACCTATGTAACGAATGTCCGGGTTTAATACCCCTCTGTTCTAGTCTATGTTCCGTAAGGTCAAGCCTAGATTCCGAAATATATATACGCCTTAGACTCAGCATAGTCAAACATAGACTCAAACCAATGTTAAACCTAGCGCTCTGATACCAACTTTGTCATGACCTGAAATATTAGCTCATGACCGGCACTTAAATCACGCAACGGCTAAAGGCGTAACGTAATTCAAGTAAGCCGAATCCCAAAAATCTAAACCTTTTAAAGAAATAAAAGAGGTGAAGTTTTGAAATAAAGGTATAATGAAAACAAATATTTTATTAAATGCATGGATAATAGAACATGAAAAATGTAAGTGGATTTTATAAGTTGGAAAACATGTTTCGTCTTTTGAAAATTTAGGCAGCACCTCCCTTGAATATTTTGATCCAAAACCACAAATACATAATGATAATAGAGGCATCCCCAAGTGGGAGCTAGCTCTTCGCCAATCGGCGGATTCACAACCACGCACGTCATAAAATAAGTATACAACGCCCAGCGGCGAAGATCAACACCAAAAAATAATGTAAAGAAAGACATCAAATCACAAAGCGAACATAACCCTCGCTCTAAGTCTCGCAACCATAAGTCTCACTAAGTCTTACTAATTATACAAATACTAGTTTCTGATTTGATGGAGTTAACTAGATACAACAGGATAATAAATACAAGAGGGGTACGTCGCAATATGTACCACCTACAAAAGAAAAACACCCGAATGCAGCTATGTGCCAGCGATGCCACTATTGATCCATGCCGTCAACCTGCAAGAATTGTGGAACAATGGGGTGAGTTTCTAACTCGTGAGTAGAAACATCAACAGGTAGAAATCGAATAAACAGCGATTTCCTAGGTCAACTATATCATGAAGGTAATACTATGATGTCTAGGGTGACCGTAACTGCATATGTGCCAACAATATAATCAATACCTATAACCATGTGGATATCATCCTACCGTATAATTAATACCTGTATGCATATGGATCTCATCCACGTGTCAACCAATGACACAACAACATCATGCAAGCATCTGCATGAAAGTATGAGAATATAAATCAACGTGTGTCCCTCGCGACACATCAAGATCATAGAACCTGAGTGTCCAGCATCGACACTCGAAACATCATGAAACCCGTGTCCAACATCGACACGTAAATACTCATATCTCAACTCCGTCTACGGGATCGGCCCGTGGGATCCTGCAGAACGGGTCAGCCCATGTCCATCTTATAACTCCGGTCAGTATCCTCCGGATAACCGCTGAGTTCAAATACTATCACCGGTTGGTACTACTCCTTCTGCTAGGCTCATCGTCTACACCACGAAAGTCACCTTTCGCCCCGGGGAACCATACCGGGTCAACCATGTACCCGCAGACGGTGCCTCCTACTCCTCAAATTGGGTTTCACATATCAATCTCAGAACCGAGAAAACACATGGCGGACGTCTCAAAATATCTTATCAAGAGAAATCGGGTTTTTAAAACAACACATAATTTCCTTTGAAATTGGACCACGGTTCTCAAATCCAGAAATCTCATGAAAACAGCATATCTCAATGTGTATAATCATAAAGCATGATGTATGGGATATATGATAGATTTGTAAGCATATCTGTATCATGCAACATGGAACAGTGATGTGACAATATCGTAATGATGTGAACATATATGAACATAGCAAGTAAATCATGCAAAGAGTCAAATCATGATGCAGCAATTCTACTGTGTAGTAACATAGCAATTATCGATGATGATGTGTGTGAGCCGGACGATCTATGTAAGTGTAACATACGCATCGTCGATAATGGTGTAGGTGTACTGACACAGGTATATGTAACGCAATGAGAATGACATAAACGTAGCATAAATTACATCGTCAGCTAAATGCTATAAGGTATACGTATCTAACATTACCGAGTTGGTGAACCTATCAATCGGTATCGAGCATCACAACATCACGTACGGTATAATCCATCGTACGGCATCCTCTAGTCAAGGGTATGGATCAACCATCAGATAAACTCATCACGTACGTAAATCATCGTACGGCGGCATTAAACAATTTGGGATCCTAACAACCTATATGATAATGAGGGTAGGGATCTAACGTCTCGTACTGCATATCACTCATGATTCACAAAATTTTATATCTTTATATGCGTATATCCCATGTCACATCCATAACAATCTCATATCTGGGGACCGACAATGGTATCAACCCTCTCTTATCGACTCGCATCCATATACCGACAGATCAATCAAGTTATCATATCACATTATATATTCTTTTGATCATATTATGTCATCTTACATCAAGTCAATTTTATATGTACATTCTACCTTATTCATCAAATAACATGCTACTCTAAAACTTATACTTATTCTAGTGCAACTACATATCTATAAGTCATGGTTCACATTCACTTTTCTTATCCGTAAAGCTTTCATCTCTAACTATCTTTTTAACCATAACCCTAGTTCTTAATCTATGTTTCTACGACTGTATCCTATAGATTGGTTTCCATTTAAAATTTGCGGGGGTGCTATATGCCATCCACCCGACTTCCTCCGTAGATATAGACCTACTCACCTTGATCCTTGCTTGCCGAAGTCGATGATGCTATGATCTGTCGTCTCGGAATCCACGCGAAGGTACTTACAATCAATACAAATCGCAAATGCTATTAAAATCGAGTTCGGAAAACTAATACGTCACACGGTGCTCTCATAGGTTAGAACCTATAGCCTACGCATGCAAAACAATCAAACAACCCTTGTTGTTGACGGACAAACGCCCAACAACCAAATACAATAACAAATACCAAAACCAAGTATTCCAAAATACGGAAAACATAACCTAAACCACTTATAATAGCTCCCAGATTCTCTCCCAGGTAAAATGGTGATAAACAAACAGTACTATAGGGTAGTATCTGGAGTGTGTGAGCTACTGGACCAATTCCAGCACCAAACACCACCAAGGGTCCGGCCACAATGCCTCAAAATCCGGCCACCTCGGCCAAGCGTGCTCTTATGGGGTTCGTACTTGTAAGGTAGTTTTCTATTGGTCTAGCTAGGTCTTTGGTATTGTTTGTTTTTCTCAGAATTACCCCAGGTTGATCCAGATTCCCTCTAGGCCACTCAAATGCCACAAAACCGACACGGTTAATTCCTAAGTCCATATTCTCTGTTCTGGTCCATACAACCCACACTAATGTCTTGTAACATCCACTACACATCACCACAACCCAACTCAAACCCTAATCCTACTCTAGAAATTTCCAAACATCACAATCTAAATCGATTTAAATCAAAACTACTATAGGATACTAAGAAACCAAAAACTAATCTAAATGAAAGGATTTATATCTCATGGATGCAACCAAGCAAAACTTTAGTAGTCTTAAGTCTCCAAAATCCAACTTTGATGGGTCCAAAATAACGAGGGTGAGGTGGGGATCATTTTTTATGAAAGGGGTTTAGGGTTTTGATGAAGGTTTTGAGATAGTTTCATGGGATAGTAGTGGAGGGAGATAAGGAGTTGAAGAAGATAAAGAACAATGGAGGAAATGGGAATGAGGCAGCCCCTCCCTCTCTCCTACTCTCACTCCCTCTTATTCTCATCCTCACAATCATGATGTGGTCCCCCCTCTCTCTCCTCAATAATACACTCTCATTTATTTCTTTTCTCACCAAAAATACAATTAAAAGGAATTAACAAACATGAAAGAATCAATATGTAACAAAATGCAACATGTCATGGCGCACTAGCCATGATAAAAATGTAGAAACACGGATTTGGCTTAATCGCAATTAGTAGTGCACTATTCGATTTTTATCAGAACTGCATAAAATAAATTATAAAAATGCCAAATCCGATAAATATACTTTAAATAAATAAATCATTTTAATCTCCAATTATTTCACAATTATTGGTATATATTTATACCCTTTTTCGAAAACCCAAATTTCGGAAATTGGGTAATTTTCGCGAAATATATTATTTTAATATTAAATTCCAAAAATAATATTTTACATTTTCCGAATGTTACAGAACTTCAGGTTGTTCCATCCATTGTTAACCCAATACCTGTGTTTTGTGATAGCAATGGAGTTATGGCTTTAGCAAGGGAACCACTGTCCCATCAGAAATCCAGGCACATCTTGAGACAGTATCACCTGATCAGGAAGATCATTGATAGCCGGGAGATCAAGGTGCCGAGAGTGGACACAAAAGACAACACTGTGGATCCATTCACCAAGGCCTTTCTTTAAGAACAGTTCAAGAGACTTTTTGAGATGTTGTGTATGCGGTACGCCAACAGATAGCCTTAGAGCAGAAGTTGGATATTCGGTACGCCAATATATATGGCCTTAGTGAAAGTGGGAGATTGTTGGATATGTATGCCCTAGAGGCCATTATTGTATATGTATACATGTGGATGCTTAGACATATATATGTACAAGGCAGTCTTACTCGATATGATAGCATGCTATCTAGTTTTTCTCTATCTTAACATGTGTATATGTTTTACTTGCTATTGCGTATCATTCATACATGTTGATAAAGCCCATAGGATCATTGCTAGACTACCTGTGTTTTCATGGCGATCATATTTGTGGGAGCTGGGTAGTCGGTACACACATCCTTAAAAGGTCCCTAGTCGTAGGAGTATCGAGACTGGGCATCGATATTCCGGAGTAGAATAGTGTATAAGTTTCTATACCCCAATGAGGGGTGATGGTACGGTCCCGCAACCATTGGTCTTTCGCACCTAAGATCGTATACAGGTGCTCACTGGGTGTGAGTACACCGGACGGACTCGCCGAGAACTTCCAGATGGTACTATACCTATCGTCAGGTGGAAGTTCTCAAGTGACATGAGTACAGGTTAGTCTTTAGACCCGAGATCGTCATTTTTCACGTAAGAGTTCCCACTGTGCTTTGATCACTACCCTGGAATGGCTCCAATGAGTCGTGCAAGCAGGTTTTGGTTGGGTACAGTCCCGAGCCCCTGGAGGCAGAGAGTGATTGTAGGGAATTCGTCTCTCCCGGTATTGGGAGTCGATATCGCACTGTGTTCGTTTAGTCAGGACCATAAGACCATGGCCAAGGCAGTTGGGATTTACTGATAGGCTGATCAGTAGTTTCATGAATTGGTCCTGAACCGCATCAACATGAATTATCGAGTTGTTAGGGTATGACATTTACCACCCCCTATACCCGGTATGTGATACTCTCAGACGAAGAGACTGGACTGTACGGAGATTGTCACAAATAGGCTCAGTAGGGATCCTGATGAGTTTGCTTGTCGGCCTTCCTTTTCGACAGGTACCCTGGTAGTCGTTACGTACAGCTAGTTCCGCTGACATGCTTGTGGTTATGGATTTATCCAGTAACTCACTACTGGTGTATTGTCTAGCCTTTAGAGTCCCACACAGAGGGTTTCCTTGGTTCAGGAGATATGATGTTGTAGCCGTATTGGATACATGCAGGGTTCCGATCTATTGATGTACTTTATACCCGGACTTTCGATCGGACAGTTGGTAATACTAGCCGGCTCGGGTTTGAGCCGGATTATTAAATCAGGTATTGATTTGATAATTTACATATATGTATTCCAATATGTATATTCTAGTGTTATTCTATCTCTTTGGGCATTCGTGTTTTCATCCGAATGTAGGTATGTATATGCGGTAGACTGTAATCCGTATTTTAATACGGATAACATTCTAGAAGGCAGCCACCTCATTATTCTTTTTCCATTTATTCTTTAAATGGAAATAAGGTGTAAATTGGAGGAGACGGAGGTATGGTAAGAGCCATGACTTCAATAGTTGACAAATGAATTATTTAATCATTTGTGGAAACTATTGAAGCATGGTTGATATTTTATATTGATGGAAATTGTTTTACAAAACCATTATCATCCATTTTCTCTCACAAGCTTCCTCAATTTTTCTCTCTCACAATTTTGCTTCAACTCCTCCTCCTCCTCTTGAGTTCCTCCGCCTTCATCATCTTCCTCCTCTCTACACTCTCATATGTTGAGAAAAAAGAGAAGAGGCAAGAAAGAGATAGTAGAACACATAGAACTCCACACTACATCCTTGAGTTCTTTGTTTATCATCCCAAGTTCTCTAGTTGCTCCTATTGATACTTAGTTAGGAGTTAGAGCCATGAATCATATCCCTTGGGTGGATCATCTACAACAAAGGAGGACCGGAGAACAAGCACGATCCCCGAGTACCGATGGAGCGAGCAAAGGAAATCAAGCGCGATCATGGTGGCCACTTGGAGTGAACCAGGAAGAAAGAAGACCGAAGGACTTTGATCGTTTGGTGAGACTTCTTTTCATAGTAGTTAGCTCTCTTTGTTTAGCTAGTTAGGTTTATGGAAAGATCCGTTTTAATTGGGTTATTCTAGTGTCGTTTTGAAACTCCTAGAAAAATTTTGTTCTGCAAACCGCCACGTTTGATGGCTTGGGCGTTAGGGTAACCCAACAGTTATCTTTTCTTTAAACAAACTTTTTTCACCTTTACTATATTTAATTTTTCATTTTAAACCTCTAAATATCACCTTTAACATTTTATTCATATCTTTTATCTTTTCATGTAATTAGAAATTCAAGTGAAATATGCATATAACGAAATTTTCACATAAATACCATGAACTTTAACCATAACCTTTATTTCGATAATTAGCCATACGTACATCTAGAACAATCACAGGGTAATGACCTAACCCGCATGCACAGTTTTGATTCATAGCACGATATTTTGGTTAGAATTTTTCATTTAAATGAAACAATTTTCAATAAAAATATCATCACTTTATAAAAATATGTTTTTTATCGATATTTTAAAATCCTTTGCAATTGCGTCTCTAGAACCTTTTAAGGGAACCCATTTACGGATGGTGCAGGTTATCGCACTTTCTTGGGATAGTAGAGTGAGATACAGAATTCCTTATGGAGCATTTGGTCTCGAAAAGAATAAAAATACGATTTAAAAGAATACGACTTTTCTAAAACAAAATTAAAACTTTGGAAAATTTATACAAAATTATGAAACCGTATTTTCAATAAAAAAGTGTGAAAAAATTATTTTTAAATGAAAAGTTAAATTTTTAATAAAGTACCACCAGGTTTAGAGAAGAAAAAGTTTTCATTAAAATACCATAAACTTTTAAAAACTAGGTTTTATCACTAAAGTGTTTTTTGAACGACCGTAGGGGCAACTATACGAAGGTTGTTAAATATCGGACAGTATAGCTCGATACTAACAAGCGTCGTATAGTCTACGCGATGAGAAAATTCAATCGTATGGTAACCCATAGATTTGTCCCGTGTGGACAAGTTAATAATGTATAAAGCAAACGCCTTCATTCACTTGTGTTTTCATCCGTTTCGAGATATTTCATCGGTATCTTTCCGCTGGTTCTCCGTGTACAAAGATAGATTAGATGTTCATTTCAACGTTGTTTCACAGCTTTGAAATGATTATCTACTCTATTACAGTGTACTCGGAGAACAGCGGGGAGGTGCTGCCGAAATTTACTCGAAACGGTTGAAAGCACAAGTGATGGGCGTTCGCTCTATACATTCTTAATGGGATAGAAGCCTACCCCCGACAGCCGGAACACATACATACAAACGCATAATTAGAGAGCGATTCGAGATGTTCGGGTTAAAACCAATATATGATACTCAATGATAATATGAAACCTTCATATTCCCATCGATACCCATATATGAAACTAAAAGCGTCACTTAGTCCCCGTCTATCGGTTAACATACGTGCGATGCTCGTCGTGACCTAGAACTATACGAAGGTTGTTAAATATCGGACAGTATAGCTCGATACTAACAACCGTCGTATAGTCTACGCGACGAGAAAATTCAATCATATGGTAACCCATAGATTTGTCCCGTGTGGACAAGTTAAGAATGTATAAAGCAAACGCCTTCATTCACTTGTGTTTTCATCCGTTTCGAGATATTTCGTCGGTATCTTTCCGCTGGTTCTCCGTGTACAAAGATAGATTAGATGTTCATTTCAACGTTGTTTCACAGCTTTGAAATGATTATCTATTCTATTACAGTGTACTCGGAGAACAGCGGGGAGGTGCTGCCGAAATTTACTCGAAACGGTTGAAAGCACAAGTGATGGGCGTTCGCTCTATACATTCTTAATGGGATAGAAGCCTACCCCCGACAGCCGGAACACATACATACAAACGCATAATCAGAGAGCGATTCGAGATGTTCGGGTTAAAACCAATATATGATAATATGAAACCTTTATATTCCCATCGATACCCATATATGAAACTAAAAGCGCCACTTAGTCCCCGTCTATCGGTCAACATAACGTGCGATAATTTATTCTTTTCAACGACAAACGCATACACAAAGCATATACATGGATTTTCTCCTTTGTCAGTAACTATCCCGTTCTTATATTTCTCAATATAGTCAGCATAACCTACAATTTATATGTTATTCAGTCTAACATGGCCCATGAGTACGTCAGAGTTAAGGACTGGATGTATGTGGATTGGAAACAACGTATGCAACCTAAGTTTGTCGCAGGAGTTGCTGCTTCCCTTGAATTTGCACGAGCACATAATAAGATCATAATAGAGAAGATTCTCTGTCCGTGCGATAGATGTGGCAATAAGTACTGGCAGAAGGTAGAATTGGCAGAGCTTCATATTGTAAAACATGGGTTTACTAGACTTTATTCAACTTGGAAATATCACGGGGAAGGAGAAGAATGCAGTACTGCGATAGAAGAAGGAGAACACGATAATGCGGCAGGAGAAGAAGAAGAATTCGGTAATACGGCAGGATACGGAAATTTATTTCCATCAGAAGAAATGGAGGATATGGTAGAGGCTGCCCTAGGTGAATCTATTCGTACCGAAGATGACATTCCTTCCGGTCAAGGACCGCGTGCGGATAAATATGAAAATTTCATGAATGATGCTAGGAAACCAATTTATGAGAATGCGAAGTATTCCACCCTCTCATGGTTCGTCCAACTTTTCCAAATTAAGTGCCTAAATGGATGGAGCAACATGTCATTCACAATGCTTCTTTCGTTCTTGAAAGATTCTATGCCTCCGGGAAATAATGTGCCCGAAAGTTGGTACGAAGCCCAGAAAATGATGTCTGATTTGGGTCTAAAGTGCGAGAAGATTCAAGCATGTCCTAAAAATTGCGTGTTGTACCGGAAAGAGAATTCAGATTTGAAAGAGTGTCCAACATGCGGAGAGGCCAGGTATAAGCCGAAAGATTCTGATAAGAAGCCTGATATACCTGTGAAGATAGCACGATATTTTCCCATAACACAGAGGCTACAGAGGCTATTCAGGTGCAAGAAAACAGCCGAGGCAATGATTTGGCATCACCGTGCTCATCCAAGCGAAAATGGAAAAATGAGCCATCCAAGAGATTCACCGGCATGGATGGATTTCGATAGGAGGCACGCAATATTCAGTAGCGATCCTCGCAATGTCCGGCTTGGACTGGCTGCCGATGGCTTCTGCCCATTCAACTATATGGCTGGAAGTCACAGTACATGGCCCGTTGTAATGATAATTTATAATCTGTCGCCTTGGTTGGCTATGGACCAATCATACTTTATGATGCCTCTTCTTATCGACGGACCAAACTCACCGGGGAACAATATCGACGTCTATCTCCGACCTCTGATTGAGGAGCTGAAAACTTTGTTCATTGATGGTGTAGAGACATATGATTCAAACACAAATACAACCTTCATACTGCGTGCGGCTTTAATGTGGACAATTAATGACTTTCCTGCGTATGAAATGCTTTCAGGTTGGTCCGTACATGGTCACAAAGCATGTCCTCATTGCCATGAACACACAACATCAAAATTTTTGAATTTTTGCAGGAAGGTTTGTTATTGCGGCCATCGACGTTTTCTGCCTCCAGATCACCCCTATAGGTTAGACACGGTTCACTTTGATGGTCATCAGGAGCTTCTTGGGCCTCCATCCCCATTGTCCGGAGAGGACGTGACTGCTAAATGGGATGGTTACAATAACGTGACCTTCGGGATGGATCCGACGAGACAGGTCAAACCACAATATTGGAACAAGTTAAGCATTTTCTTCGAGCTTCCGTACTGGTCTACAAATTCAGTGCGTCATTGTCTGGACGTCATGCATATAGAGAAGGGAGTATCAGAGCACATACTTAACTTGCTTCTGTGTAAAGACGGGAAATCGAAAGACAACATGAATGCCCGGATGGATCTACAAGAGTGGGGAATAAGAAGTGAACTGCACCCTAAACCGGTAGCGGGTAAACCGGGCAAGTTTGTACTTCCCAATGCCGCTTATCATATGTCACAACCGGAGAAGAAAAGATTCCTGCAGGTGTTGCATGATTTGAAAGTCCCCACAGGTTTCTCAGGATCATTCAGCAAGAAAATAAAAATTGTGAAGGGCAAGATCGATGGGCTGAAAAGTCATGATCACCATGTTATCGTGGAGCACCTTCTTCCATTAGCCCTCAGGACTTCTCTTCCCGACTCGGTTGGTCTAGTAATCAACGACTTATGTTGTTTTTTCAGGGAGTTGTGTGCTAAAACACTGGAGGTTGCGACGCTGGATAAACTTGAAAATTCTATTGCGTTGATACTTTGCAAGTTTGAGCGTATTTTCCTACCGTCATTCTTCGATATCATAATACACTTGACGGTTCATCTTGCAACTGAGGCGAAGTTAGCCGGACCGGTACAATATCGATGGATGTATCCCGTCGAGAGGTACGTGTAATTTTTCGTTTCGCGCAATTTATAAATTTATTTTTGTCCTGTATGCCCGTGTTTATTTATTCAACATATTCTCATTAGGTACCTTTACACTCTTAAGAAGTATATACGCAATAAAAATCGACCAGAGGGTTCTATCATGCAAGGTTATCTTCTTGATGAAGCAACCACATTTTGTTCCTGCTATCTGGACGAGAACATTGAGACAAGGCTTAACCGACCACGAAGAATTTAAGACGGGCCATATGGTAAAGCCGAGTATAAGAGGGTAGACACTATGTTTATCAACAAGATATACCGGTTTATCTTGCTTAATTGCGCATGTCTTGAACAAATTAGAGAGTAAGTTCTTTTGGATTAATTGTTATATCTGTGTTTGTGTGTGTATGAAATGACATAATATTAATGTCACAATTATTTGTCGAAAACAGAACTTATTTTAACGAGGTACGTGAGGGGCATCCTGATTGGAACGAAGAGCGTTTGGAAAAATACCATCAGGATAATTTTTGTGATTGGGTCACAGAGCATGTAAGTTATTCGAATTACATTTTATTGCTATCAGTTTTAATCTAAACTTGTATCGTTATGTATTTATCATAAAATTTGTTTTGTTAGATCCACGATCCGAACTTGTCTGCATCATTTGAGAGTGATTCAAGATGTTTAGCTCAATTTCCTAGTATGGAGGTTGCATATTACAAAGGATTTGGTGTCCTTGGATACAAATTCGAAGTTAAGGACATAGAAACATCTAGAATCACTCAGAATAGTGGGATTGCGACGGTAGGATCGGACGGTGTAATTTACTATGGGTACTTAAATTGTATACTCGGCATCCACTATCCCGGACGATCAGAACCCTTTTATATATTCCACTGTACTTGGTACGATCCGCGAACCGATACAGACAGGTGGAGAAGCAGTCTTGGGACTTGGAAAGATGAATATGGATTGACCAGTGTGAACACACTTCAATTTTACGGTCAGGACGATCCGTTTATCTTTCCGAACCAAGCGTTCTAAGTATACTACTCACAGTGTTTGAAGCATCCGGGGTGGAGTGTTGTATGCCGATGGAAACCTAGAGATGTCTACGATGTCCCAGAATACGAGGACAGCGATGAGGACGAAGAAGAGAGAAGGCTTAAAGTGCTCCGACCGTCTGTTTCGAAGGACGGGTTGTCTTCGACCGATCATGAAGTTACGTGGGTTAGAAATGACATCGACGATGAAATCCAAGTAGATATGTATGATGCGCCCACGAAACGAAAAAGGTGATCAGTAATGTTATATTATTACTTCACATTTTACGCTCTAGATCATATATAGTCAATACTTTTAATGATTGTCTAATGCGTCCACGAACCGTTTATCTAGATTTGATGACGATGTCGGGAGCAGCGAGGGGCGGCAGGAGCTCCAGCCGCGGCAGAGGCAGAGGCAGAGGCAGAGCGGTTCTGCCGCCCGGAGAGCTCCGTAGGGAGCTTCAGAGGGCCGGTCTTGCACCCAGATCGGAGACCCCTTCAGATGCCTCCTTCCGTGTTGATTTGGCCACACCTCCAGGTATACTGCACGCATATCCATTTTGAATGTAATATTACAGATATTCATGCATGTTTATGTCAAAATTACTTATATTGTCAATGTTTGATTGTCTAGTTGTTGGTGATGCGTCCACATCTGGGACAAAGGCCACCCCCGCTCCTCCAGGTATGTTTATATATCATATAGTGTATGTATATTGATTTAGAATACTATATCATAAATATACACATTCCTTTTGCTCTTACTTAGCAATTTTTATTATTGTCTAGCTGTAGGTGGTGACACCACCGCACCTGCGGGTATGTTTATATGTCCTATAGTGCATGCATATTGATTTAGAACGTTATATTATTGATCTACACATTCTTTTTGCAATTACTTATAAAATCTATTTTTAATTGTCTAGTTGTTGGTGATGCGTCCACATCTGGGACAGAGGCCACCCCCGCTCCTCCAGGTATGTTTATATATCATATAGTGTATGTATATCGATTTAGAATGCTATATCATAAATATACACATTCCTTTTGCTCTTACTTAGCAATTTTTATTATTGTCTAGCTGTAGGTGGTGACACCACCGCACCTGCGGGTATGTTTATATGTCCTATAGTGCATGCATATTGATTTAGAACGTTATATTATTGATCTACACATTCTTTTTGCAATTACTTATAAAATCTATTTTTAATTGTCTAATTATAGGTGGTGCGTCCACACCTTCCACAGGGGCCACTCCTGCCGCTTCCATACCCTCCGCATCGTCTGCAGGTTAGTATGAATAAATTTAAAATATTTATTTATTTTACATATGCTCTATAGAATAAATATGAACTTCATGGAGATTTAGCGTCGATGTTTATTTTATAGTTGGAGGGGATGCGTCCGGGTCCGGGACCCCGGTTGTTCCTCACCGGAGGAACTATCGTCCGGCTCGTGCTGCTGCTCGGGCCCAGGCTCGTGCGCTATTCACCGGAGGTATATATCACACTTGAATTTTTGTTTAACCTTGATTTCTTAATACAACTTTGTCTTATTATTGATTGTCTTGATATTTCGTGCAGACGCAGGGCCTCTCCATCCCCAGAGGGGGACTCGAGGCCCGAATCAGTCCTATAGGCTGAGGCCTGATAGAGCTAGGGGGGAGGCAGCATTCCCCCTATTTTTTACCCTTGACTATCGGTATACAGGTCCTCATGCCGAGAGGTTCGGCCGGTATTTGGGGGACGAGAGCCGGATCGTGAAGAACTATCCACTTCACGTTGAGTGGGGCGAGCAGCACCAGCGCTCATTCGCCCTCTTCTTTGAACAGGCTCGGGTATGTATTAATATATATTTTCATTTGATCTATCCAATATATTTATTATTAACACTTGCAATCTAATAACAATGTTTTTTTTTGTATTTTCAGTTGGATTACGATTTTCAGCCTGTAGCCGACCCTGATCACCCGGGGAGGGTGCTCGACCTTCATGCTCTGTACAATGGCCTGATGAAGAACATGCAGGCCAAGGTCCGATACAACAGGAACGAGCTGAAGGCCGACTGCTACTCCCTGTAGATAGCGACCCCCGAGGCAGAGAGAGCGGCCCTCCTATCTACTCCGGCGTTTACGAGAGTCGACGTAGAGACATGGCCTATATTGTGCGCTTATTTCGACTCCGAACGCAAACAAGTATGTATTTTAAATTTAATTCATTATTTAAGATATAATTTATTTCTTTGTGTTTCTTAATTAGAAAACTAAATGTTAATGCGTTGTGCAGAAACAGGCCGCTCAGAATACGGAGAACAGGAAGTCGGTGAAGAGGGGTCGCCCCACTTACACAGGTGGCTCGAGGAACATTACTCGAGCCATGGAGTTATCGGTAAATTAAGAGTTATTCTCTAATATTCTGCAATATTAAGAGTTATTCTCTAATATTTCTAATATTAAGAGTTACTTTCTAATATTGCAGACATCTCGGATCGTGGTGTCAGGTGGTACACCGAGCGTGCTGTCCGCATATCTTGCCGTCCACGGCACCTCGACAGATCCCGCCACGGGCGAGCTTCGATGTCCCGACGTCGCTACCCAGGAGTACTGCGTAAGTGTTAATATTTTTTCTACCCAAATTTGAAATTTTAGTTTTGTAAGGTTCAAGTTTAAATTTTATACTTATACTTTACTGCTTAATGTGGGTGTAGGAGCGGGTGGTTGAGCAGGCCCAGGCCTCGGGGATCGATTTTTCCGGACAGAACGATCCGAGGCTGCTGACCCCAGTTCTGGACGCCGCACACGGAGGGCACCACGGAGGTTGGGAGAGAGGCCGGGGATTGGGCCCTAGCAGGGCCCATATGAGGTTGGACTCCACCCCGGCGGTTACTTCCTCCGTCTCCAGTGACCGGCATGTCCATCAGGAACTGGATAGCTTGAGGGCCACCGTTCAGGAGTTGAAGGAGATGCTGGTATGTATACTACTTTATAGTAAAATATCATTTCATATTATATACATATCAACATATCCATAATTAGTACGTAGCTTGAGCTTATTTGGTTTTAGACTTAAGTTTGATTAATCATACATACATATGTAATTAAAATAAACAACGCTTTTCCAAACTAGATATCCAAACAGGGTTTCGAAATAACTTAATAATGAAACGAATTCGAATAATACACAGTTCTTACACGCTTCTTACACACGTTATGTCCAGACGCGACAGGGTAGATCGGCCGAGCCTCCACATGCATCTCCTTCGGCTGCGGCTCCGCAAGCTAATACATCGGCTGCGGTTCCGCAGACAGCTCCTGTAGCTCCACCGCCCACTCAGACTCCCGCAGCCGCGGCTCCGCAAGCGACTACCTCGACGGCGGCTGCGCAGACCACATCGCCAACTCCACATGCCGCTCAGACTCCCTTATATATAGCATTGCAGAGTGTATTGACCGAGGAGCAGGCGCGCGTTATTCTAACGTTATTCGGAGGTGGAGCTGGACCGAACTAGGGTAGCTTTTTGGTTCTTATTTTTTGAAACATGTATTTATATCACATTGTACTACATTTTGAAACGATATTGATATTGGTTTGTATTTATATCATATTCAGTTTTTAGGTTTCTTTTGTATATTATATATATGCGTGAGATGTGATTATGAATACTGCAATATATGATTTGATTGATGTATATAGTATTGTGCACAGGGCGGGAAAAAATCTAGCAGCCCATTTTTTTAAAAAAAAATACAGACAATATGTACCTACGGATTACGCCGTAGGTACATAGGTTACCCCTACGGCGTTATCCGTAGGGGCAAACTATCAGGAAACCTGATATTTTCCCACCTGTTATCAGTGCAGGGTGTTGGGGGTGCCCCTACGGATATGTCCGTAGGGGCTACTGTTTATCCCCTACGGATAAATTCGTAGGGGCAAAATATCAGGTTTCCTGATATTTTTCCCCCCGATCTCAGTGCAGGGTGTTGGGAGTGGCCCCTACGGACTTATCCGTAGGAGCTAATTTATATCCCCTACGGAGGTATCCGTAGGGATAGAAAAAGGACCTACGGATATATCCGTAGGTATATACAATATATTCAAAAAAAAATTACATATATGATTTTATTACCCCTACGGGGTACTCCGTAGGGGCTATAACACCTACCGATATATCCGTAGGGGCTTGTATTTGTCCGTAGGGGCAAGTTCAGGGCCTCAACTTGCACCTGTGGCCTTTGCACCTACGGGGTGTTTTTTCGCCCCTACGTACATATCCGTAGGGGCAGTGCGTTGCCCCTACCCATAAATCCATAGGGGCAACTCTTATTTGTAGTAGTGTAGACATGAATACCTGAATACATGATTACATCTTGAACACGAACCTGTACATTTTTATATTCATGGATTCAGCCAAAACCTATAATCTTAAACTATACAATACAATACACGAGGATAAAGTGGTATATTGGTACGGAACGTATATCGTGGCACGAGAGGACACTTTGAAAGAAATCTACATGAATTCACGTGCCATTGTCCCATGGGTTATGATGGGGCCTTGTACTACATGTTACCATAGTCCACGAGGTAAGATGGACTCCTCTCGTATACATGAATACTTTCTTTACCAAACTACAAATTAGCCACGTTAGAACAACTATCTTATACCGATAATAAACATGCTTAGATACTCTTATATAGACCTTGCTTATTCACTTTTACTTGGTTTCTCTTCACTTTATATACCATCTTCCTTAACTTCTTACGGGACTTACTGAGCGCTGGTTCGCTGACAACATTCCTCCCTATTTCTTTCTTTGGAATGTTCATCAGGAGGACCTGATTCGGAGGCGATAGAGCTAAGCCCGAAGGACTTGGATCATTTTGCTTCTCAACCTGACTATTAGCTCCTACTTGTGTTTACTTCCACTATATTATTGTTTAGGCATTTGCTTTATCATTATATTTTGTTTATTACAAACAGTTGTATATAAATTTGAATGTAAATAAAGCTGTTGTTTTATCATATTACTCTTGTTATTCTTGTACATTGTTATATTGCTTAATTACGCTTAACGTATTCTCATAGTAAATATGTTGCAGGCTTGCCACATCACCGTTTCCTTCTACTGGGAAGCTGGGCATAACAGCTTTTGTTGGCAGCCTATGCCGATTAGTTCTGCATAAAGTCTTAAGCAATATATCACAAGAATTATAAAGATCGGCAACTATACATACCTTGCATTTCAAATTCTTGAATTTATCTTAATCTGTCTTTTCTATCAAGGTGATAGCTTCTCCAAACGACACCAGCACCAACTTCAATGGCAACACACCACTGCCTAACTTACCACCCGATGTTGCGCACCCCGCGGGTTAACGAGGAGGCGAAATATGCAAAAAAATGATTTTTATGGGCTTCGCAACACCGACTAAACTTTAGGATCGATACATAAACCTTAACTAACTAAACTTATAGAAGGTTCTAACTACTCTGAAGAAAGTTATACCTCCAAGTATTAAGTCCTTCGGTTCTTGTTCTCCTCCTCCTCCTCTTGAGCTCCTCGAAGAGTGTACGGATCGCGCATGATCGTCGCCCTCCTCGCGTCAAAGATGATCCACCCGAGAGGTAACTAGGGTACCTAGTATGCTAATTTAAGTAGCCTAGAAGATATAGAGAGTGATTATAGATTGATTTGTCTCAAGAAACCTAGGTTTCTCAGCCCATGAGACAATTAGGGTTTGAGGAAGAAGAAAAGAGCTTTGAGCAGAAAGAGTGTTGAAGTGAGAAAAATGAATGATGAATGGCCTATGTTCTGAGATAATGAAGCATATCATTTTCCAATAATAATATTATCAAAATACAACCATGCTTCATTTGTCAACAAAGAGAGTGAGTCACCAAATGAGACACCAAGTAGCCATGATTCATTTATTGTCATGTAACACCTCATACCTCTAACTTATTAACCATTTAACAAAATGGTTTAATCCAAAAATGATGTGTCTTCTTCTAGAAGCATTCTTGCACAATTACAAGAATACCCCTCACCATATATACATACCCATATCCGTATTCCGAAAAATACGAATACAAAGAGACGAAAATAATCCAATAATCTAATACAAGGATCTGGCTTAAACCAAAGCCCACTAGTACTATCCATCCGAACATCATCCGTGCACAAGTACACGTATGTAATCGAACCCTGTCGTAAAATCATACGACCTTTACATCGTTTTGCCCGAAGCAGGGAAACCCTTTGTGTGGCAATCTATAGACTCGATAGTACGCTGGTGGTTGGTTTAACCACAAGCACGTCAGCGGTACTAGCTGCACGTAACGGCTACCTAGGTATCTGTCGATAAGAAGGCCGATAAGCAAACTCATCTGAACTCCTACTGAGCCTATTTATGACAATCTCCGAACAGTCCGGTCTGCTCATCTAAGAGTATCGCATATCGGGCCTAAGGGGTGGTAACCGTCAAACCCTTAATAGCGCAATAAGTCATGCCATGGTAGAGCACAAAACAATCCGAGAAACTACGGGAGTGTAACACCTTAGAATGTGTTTTGTAACTAATTATATTTTATATATATAGTTTTTAATAAAAAGTTTACCAAATTGGTTTTCAATTATTTTATCCTATTTAATGAGTATTTTATTAGAATTTCTCTAGGCACACACACACTTGTGCATGTTAGCTAGGGTGTTAATTGTGGATTAACCATTTCTATAATCCGGTTTTAAGTTTGGTTTAGGTGTTATGGGTTGTTAAGTATTATGGTTGTTTTAAGTAAAATGAATTTGAAAAGGGGTTTTATTTTGGTTGAGTGTGGACTTTGTGTGAGAGAGAGGGCATGGGGAGCATGGTGTGAACCATACCTCATTAATGAGGAAAGAGAAAAAGAATGGGAGGGGTTATTGAGAGATCCCTCATTTCTCACTCATTCTCTCAAACTCTCTCAAACACACACACACACAAGCTCCAGCAGCAGCAGAAGGCTTCAGCAGCAGCAGTAAGAGCAGCACCATCAGCATTAGCAAGCAGCAGCACCGTCAGCAACAACAACAGAAACAACAGCAACATCAGCAAGCAGCAGCAGTAGCAACAGCAGGCATCAACAGCAGCAGCAGGAGCTCCAGCTACTTGCAACAGCTTTTCCTCCTCTATTCACTTCTTATTCTGCTCTCTAGGGTTCTTTAGGGTATAATTCTGAACTCTTTTCCTAGTTTCTTAGCTTGTGTGTTAATTCAGCATCGGTTTGTGTTAATTAGTGAGTTTAGTGCTAATTTATGTTGTTTTATGTGGAACTTTGATTATGTGGTGATTGTGTTGTTTAACCCTACCTATTTAAGTGTTGTTAGGGTCACCTTAACTGAGTTTAACCCTGGATTACACTAAAATACCATAGGGTTTCTTAATTGTGCAATTTGGCGTTTTTAAAGTGATATATTGGGTTTCTGGAACCTGCTTTTGACCCGGACCTTACAGAACAAAATTGAGCAAACTGGGGCATGTACACTAGGTATAGACACCACCACCAAAAGACGAGCCCCTATTTCCCTACCCAGGCCGCAGATTTAATGTGTTTGGCTGCAAATTGCGCCAAAGTTGGGGACTTAGGTGTTAGGGCCTTGGCTAGGGTTGTCTGCTATGTTTACTAGTGTTTTGGCATGTGTAGTTTTGTAAGTTTTGACCTGTAGGAAAATCTGGGATCAAATACCGTTTTTCATGTCTGTTCTGTTTGCGCGATACGCGCGATACGTGAGAGGGTTCTGTGATCCAGCGTATCGCAGCGTGTCGCGATGGTTTTAGACGCGTACAAACACGATTCAGCGTATCGTGCACACGCGCGTTTAGTTCGCGACGCGAGTTTCTCGTTTTGGTTCGATATCGCGTTTCACGGAATATTTAGCTTATATATGATTTCCATGTCTTATTTACAGATTTGCAGGCAGGAACTACGGACACGGCTACCGGGGGGAGTAGATGGTAGGATTCACCTAGCGTGGGGCGTAGGTGAGTAGATTTAACATCTACAGGGGAATCGCCCGCATGGCGTTATGCGTCAGGGCTAGGATTCAAATACCTATCGCACATTCTACGTCATTGTTAGAATTGCGCCTTTACTGTATTTCCTTAGATATAGTTATACTGTGACTAGCAGCCGTAGGACACTGCATATATTATTGACGGTTCATGTTGCACGAGCATGGATTGTATGCTACACACACCGTCAATAATTGCCATGTCACACACAAACCATTTTAGACATTATATTGCTCATCACATATGACATTACCATACCTATATACCTATAGAGTATCGTACCATTAGTGATAGGTACACTTACCCTTTACGATACATCTACAGGTATACCTTATTCATATTTTCTTAGACCCAGGGGGTATACGACATCTTTTATTTATAAGTAGATACCTATACATAGCTGTACCTTATTGATTTCGCATACATCTGGTTTCAACTACCAGTTCTCATTTATATGCTCACATTTAGATATATCACATTTATTGGTTCCTGGATTTGCTCATTGTTATTTGGATTTTTCATGGTGTTTTCTGGATTTGGGAACCGTGGGAGTTCATGAAATTATGCATATATTGAAAAACCCGGTTTCCTTGATATGATATTTGCGCGTCCACCATGAGTTTTATCGGTGCTGATTATATACTCCTTACGAGGTGTGGTTGCCGTATGAGAGTACATGGTGGGGCCCGGTATGGTTCCCCTCGGCAAGAAGATCGATGGATTTTGCCGATTGAGCCAGGAGGCGGGCGAGTACCTACCGGTGACAGTACCCATGACTCGGCGGGGGATCACGGAGACACCGCTGGGAGTCATGTACGTATGCATACGTCGGAAGGCGAGGGTCAGAGCTAGGCACTCGTGCTTCCGGGATAGCGTATGATACGTGATCAGGATTTCTGTGTCGATGCTTGGCACATTGTTATCATGATATTTCTTTTAATACCTTTGTATATATAACATGGGATTTAGCCGTTTTTATATACACCTTTACACCAATATTAGTGGAGTGGGACGCTAATATATGTGTATTGCCCCCATCATATTTATTTCTGTATATATATACCTTTAGGATGTTAGATTCTTACTGGATATTTGACTTGGGTTATTAGGTGATTCATTGAGATTTGATATTGGACATACCTATGTGGTTGCGGATTTGTACATTCAGGATATAGGAGATTACTCGATATTGTACATTAAGGAGATGTGAGACCTATATGATGTAAGTGCCCAATGTGGGGGCTGATTTGAGGATTTGGGATTTGAGTGTCTTGATGGATTGTGATCCTTCCATGATGTCTGGTTTTCGTGGAAATGACATATTCTACCCCATACCTCACACTTACCTATTTTATGCACAGATTCATATATTGGTAGTACCTGTTAGTGTACCCTTATGATAGTTGCATATCTACATTCTCATATCCTTATTGCATGGTTATTGTATATTATTGTCATGTTACTATTTCTACACATATTGATTGTACCTGCAACTGTACTTTCCTTTATTTCAGCATCTGCATGACATGTTATTACTGTAATTGCATAACTTAGATTCATGCTGTACCTGCATTCCTGCGATTACCTGCATATGTTATCTACTATTCACGAGTTGCCAACTCACCCCCGTTGTGCCACAGGTGTTTCAGGTTGTTCCCCAGAGTAGTTGAGGCAGACTATTCCTCTATTCAGCTATCCATCTTTTGCTACAGATACCACATCAGCTCACAGTGCTATTTTGCTTAGGTGGGTTGGATGATTATCTGTATTTCATATTGTACATTCGTTGTATTTTGTACTCTTCATCTACTCGTATGTTGTTGACTTAGAGACTTGGTGAGGATGATATTGTATATTATTTGTGGATTTGTTGCCTTTTATAAACAGTTTCCGTTCTATTGTCTCTTAGTTCTTCGCTACGGCGTCGTATATTTATGATGAGATTGTTTTCCACCTTTGGGCCACTTTTTACAAAAAGGGGTGTTGCTAAAATTTTAAAGAAAGAAAGTAAGACTTTTAAAAAATTTTGGTTGTGATTTCAAATGTTTCAAAAACTTATATTATCTTTTCCGTATTTTCTTGGTTTAGATTTCTGGGTTTTGGCTTTTTTTTACCACGTTACGTCTTTAGGTGGGTTGGCGTAGTATTAGGGCCGTCATGGGCCAATTTTGGGTCGTGACAAAGTTGGTATTAGAGCGTTAGGTTTTACCTTTCGGAGTGTAGGATGACCTTTGTATGATGGGGTAGGTAGCTTAAGCAGAGTAACGTAGTGTGTGTATGTCTGCAGCATACGATGCGGTACTTCGCCTTAAGTGACCTAAGTACAAATTGCTTGAAATTCCTTCCTTGATGATTCCTATCCTTGAGATTCGATTCCTTATTCTCATCGAATCTTATATCTATTTATACCCTTCCCGCCGATGACTATGGGGACTCAGAGTGATGCAGCGAGGGCTGAAGTCAGAGTTGGCTCGAGTGAGACGAGTACTGACCAGGATGGCACTCTAGTTGCACAGGTGCAGACGGATCAGCCTACGATCTATACTATGGATAAACTTTTGGTAGAGATGCAGGACCTCCGCCAGACGATGAGTTCATTAGTTGATGTCGTTCGGGTGCTACGACAGGAGGTTGTCACCCCTGTTACTCAGCTGTCCCTTACGATCAGCATGCAGCAGTCCGTCGCCTACATAGCACCAGTGATTGTAGCTCCAGTTGACGAGGCGCATATTCCTGAGGATCAGAGGGGTCCAGGACAGTGGAGGACCCGTACTAGTGTACCAGCCCAGAGGCAGAGGTTTGGTCATCGAGACAGATTTCATGGCCGTCGCGGGAGTAGCAGAGGCTTAGGACGAGGACAGTTGTTTAGCTCTCATCCCCAGGATGGTCAGCAGTCAGCGCGTAGATGTTTTCGATGCGGAAGCCTTCAGCACTTCGTCAGGGATTGTTCCTTAGCACCTCATCATGATCGTATTCAGAGAGGCCGTGGACGTGGAAGGTTCGCTCAGAGGGCTCAGTCTACCAGAGGAGTTCATCCAGCTGCGGATAGAGGGCAGACACAGGAGTTTGCTTCTACTCATTTGGACGCGCAGACGTCCAATGTGGAGTTTTCAAGTACCCATGATTTATTTGTTCTTTGATGTATTCGTTTGTTTTTCATACTTGTACCGTGGTTGGGTAGATTAGTCGGAGTGGTATTAACTTCTGTCAGCGATTCTTTTGTTGCACGACACGTATTCAGTTGTGTGCCAATCGAATAGGAGATAGAGATTCGTCCGTCGTTTTGATCCTTCTAGAGATGTTGGATTTGACGTTCTCCTGGGCATAAACTGTTTAGTTACGTGTTAGGCGTCTGTAGACTACCGTGAGAAAACAGTCAGGTTTGTTTTCCCGGCAGGTCAGTTCTTGTTGTGCAGGTGGATAGTGGTGCCGCCTCTCATAGCTTGAATTCATCCTTTTTCGCTAGTCGGCTACTGAGGAGATGTCGTGGATTCTTGGCGTTCATTCGTGATACTGTAGCCACAGAGGGTTTGTTGGACCGGTGTTCCTTTCGTGCGAGAGTTTTTCCGACGTTGTTCCAGATGGGCCGGCGAAGCTTGGGAGCTTAAGGATCAGCTACAGAGTTGTGGTTTGGGGAGTTTTGTGTGTCTGAGTGTTTCGCTTTTGGAAGCTCCGATTTCTGTTCGTCGAGGAGGAAGACGGTAGTTTGAGGTTGTGTATCGACGGATCGTCAATTAAACCGGCTTACGGTGCGGATAGGTATCCCTTACCTCATATAGACGACTTCTTCGATCAGCTCCAGAGTGCGAGACATTTTCTAAGTTTGCTTGGGATCAGGTCATCATTATTGCAGGTTCGGAATGACGGCATTCCGAAGACTGCCTTATGCGTGCGACAGGCTTTGTGTGTTTTTGTGAGTCGTGGGATTCATTGATGCCCTAGCAGCATTCGTAGATGTGATGAACCAGATTTCTGCAGGCCGTTCCTCGACAAGTTATTGTTGTGTTATTTACGACATTCTGGTCTATCTAATGTGTCTTGAGGAACAGGAGCAGCACTTGAGGATTTGCTATGCAGATACTGGGAGAGCACCAGCAGTTTGCTAAATTCTCGGAGTGTTTCTTCAGGCTTGTTTTGTGTTGACTCCTTGGTCTTGTAGTCACGGGAGACGGTTTCGTATGGTTTCGAGGGAGATCATGGCCGTACCACCTAGGCCCAGACTCTTGTGCAGGACGGAGATCCGCAGATTTTTGGGCTTAGCCGGTTCTTACCGCCGTTTCATGCAGGATTGCTAGAGTAGTGCTGCACCGTCGACTGAATGGACCGGAAGGGTGGTTTCTTTTCTGTGGACTGAGGCATATGTATGGAGTTTTCGGCAGTTGGAGATTTTGTTAACAACTGCATCAGTTCTTTCTTTGCTTTTGGTTCGGGCAACCTTGTTGTTTAACTGTAATGTTTCTTGAGTGGGCTCGATTGTGTACTGAGGAGACACTATAGAGTTATCGCTTTTGCTTCCCTACATTTTGAGGAAGTACGAGAAGGATATTCCACTCATGATCTGGAGATGGCCGCGGTGGTTTTGCGTTGGAGATTTGGGGACACTACTTGCTTGAGAGTCGTGTCAGATTTTCTACGGACCACTAGAGCTTAATGAACATTTTCTTGCAGCGGATTTTGATTGTTGTGATAGTCTTCTGCAGATTTACAGTTCTTGTGTGATCGTTGAGTACAGCTTGAGTTCGTCTCTACAGAGGGGACGGCTTGCTCATGTCCACACCTGACCACTTTCCTTAAATCGTTTCGCGAGACACTGCTCGTCGATGCTCGTATGTCAGAGATACTTGAGCATACTCGGCTGGGTAATGATTCGGAGACTTTGATTTGTGACAATGATGTGCTAAGATAGGGACGCGTTTGTGTACCTGGTTTCATCGGTTGGGGACGTGTAATCCTAAAACATGCACATCTGTCAACCCTCTTTATGCATTCGAGTTTCACCAACATTTAGCGTAACTTGTGAGAAAGTTATGGGTGGACAGGGATGTAAAGACAAGTTTCAGGTTTCGTTTCAAGTTGTCTGTCTTGTTGTGTGCTTAGGTCGAGCATCTGAGGCCGGCTGGAGAGTTGCAATCTTTTACCGTTCCAAAGTAGGAGTGGGAGCAGATCTCCATGAATTTCGTTATGGTTTGCACCCAAGTTTAGTCAGGGTGTGACTCCATTCGGATTCTTGTCGTCCGGTTATACTCAGTTTTCTTAGTTTTTCTTTTTAAGTTGTGTGTTTGTTTGATTGTTGTCAGCGGTTGGGGGATCGTCACTTGCCATCGTTAGGGTTCTCCTTCGATAGCTGTTAGCAGGAGACACTCCAATTGGCCACCCTTAGGCTTTGGAGTTAGGTCGTGTCGATCACCAGTCTGTTGTTTTTCTGACTCTGCGTAAGTAGGATTTTGGACCCCAGCTAGTCTAGAGTTTCGGAGATGGTCCAGTTGCGTTAGGTCAGGATGGAAATTGTCCATTGCGAACTGAGGTCTTATGCCGACTGTGTTGGTCATAGACTCGGGTTTACAGGGACAGATCATGTATTCCTACGGACTTTCCGATGAATGACGTGTTGGATTTTGGGAAGCTTGTCCCAGGATTTAGGTCCTTCTGAGATCCTATAAGCGAGTTAGTTTCGTTGCCTTTAATATGGCTCTTCCGCCCAGATTATTGGATTTTCAACCCGGATTCCTTGTGATGATTCTTTACAATTACGTTCATGACCTTTCTCACATGATTTGGCACCAGACCATTTAGCTTGGGCACGATAGTTTCGCTCACCGGCAGCCATTGTGTTAATGGCTCGGCAGGTTGAGGAACATCGGTCAAGTGTCTTGCCATCTGTGAAGGTTTTTTCTTGGACATAGCCATATAGTGAGGTAATCACTTGGGAGGCTGCGAGCAAGATTTGAGAGTTGTAATCTTCTCCTTGAAGGTACGCGTATCGGTATATTTTTAAATTCGGGGACGAATTTCTTTTAAGGGGGGAGATTGTAACACCTTAAAATGTGTTTTGTAGCTAGTTATATTTTATATATATAGTTTTTAATAAAAAGTTTACCAAATTGGTTTTCAATTATTTTATCCTATTTAATGAGTATTTTATTAGAATTTCTCTAGGCGCACACACACACTTGTGCATGCTAGCTAGGGTGTTAATTGTGGATTAACCGTTTCTATAATCCGGTTTTAAGTTTGGTTTAGGTGTTATGGGTTGTTAAGTATTATGGTTGTTTTAAGTAAAATGAATTTTAAAAGGGGTTTAATTTTGGTTGAGTGTGGAGTTTGTGTGAGAGAGAGGGCATGGGGAGCATGGTGTGAAGCATACCTCATTAATGAGGAAAGAGAAAGAGAATGGGAGGGGTTATTTAGAGTTCCCTCATTTCTCACTCATTCTCTCAAACTCTCTCAAACACACACACACACACAAGCTCTAGCAGCAGCAGAAGGCTTCAGCAGCACCAGCAAGAGTAGCACCATCAGCATTAGCAAGCAGCAGCACCATCAGCAACAACAACAGAAAGAACAGCAACATCAGCAAGCAGCAGCAGTAGCAACAGCAGGCATCAACAGCAGCAGCAGGAGCTCCAGCTACTTGCAACAGCTTTTCCTCCTCCATTCACTTCTTCTTCTGCTCTCTAGGGTTCTTTAGGGTAAAATTCTGAACTCTTTTCCTAATTTCTTAGCTTGTGTGTTAATTTAGCATCGGTTTGTGTTAATTAGTGAGTTTAGTGCTAATTTATGGTGTTTTATGTGGAACTTTGATTATGTGGTGATTGTGTTGTTTAACCCTACCTATTTAAGTGTTGTTAGGGTCACCTTAACTGAGTTTAACCCTGGATTACACTAAAATACCATAGGGTTTCTTAATTGTGCAATTTGGCGTTTTTAAAGTGATATATTGGGTTTCTGGAATCTGCTTTTGAACCGGACCTTACAGAACAAAATTGAGGAAACTGGGGCATGTACACTAGGTATAGACACCACCACCAAAACACGAGCCTATATTTCCCTACCCAGGCCGCAGATTTAATGTGTTTGGCCGCAAATTGCGGCCAAGTTGGGGACTTGGGTGTTAGGGTCTTGGCTAGGGTTGTCTGCTATGTTTACTAGTGTTTTGGCTGTAGGGTTCCTAGGCACTCTAGTGAAGTCTCACAAGTGATGAAATACGCAAATTTCTAAAAATTATGGTGCCGAGAAAACCTAGAACGGATCGTTAACTAGAAATCAAGGCGAAGCAAGCAAGTAATCGAATTAAATGCTAAGGGAAAGTGACTACAACCTTTGTAGATCCGGTCCACCACCTCCTAGGCTCCGTGATGAAGTCCCTCCGCTGTCCAAAACGAACCCAGGACTCTAGCATCGGTATCATCGAAGAATGGGCGAGCTTGATCGTCGGTTCGATGCCGAAGATGATCTACGTCGAGGTATCACAAGAACAAGCTCCAACTTCATCAAGCTTTGAAAACTTGTGAAGGAAACACCCTATACTACTTGGCAAGAGGTAGAGGATGAAGAAATAGGAAGTGGGGAGACTTCAGTTTTGGATTTCTCACTTGTTTTCTCATGTTGCCATTGAACTAGAAAGCTTTTCTTTTGTTGAAGAAGATGAAGAAGAAGAAGAAGATATGATAAGTGTTATATTTAAAAAGGAAAATAAAAAGAATACTTATCATAACTTCAACCATGGTTTAGTGTAGAGATTTAACCAAGGTTTAGATGAGTGGTTAGGGTTAAAGAAGAAATAAGAATGGTTGACTTGTTCAAAGATTCAAGAAGCTTTAAAGAAAAAAACAAACAAAGCCACCATTTCTTTTTCTCTTTATCTTTTCCAAAAAAATAATAAATGGATAAATAAAAAAGAGAAAAAAAACCCTAACCATTCACTAAACATGGTTTAGTCTTTACACAAACCCAAAAGAGCAAGTATCATCAAACATGATACAATCTTGTGCACAAAAGTATATCACATATACAACTTGCACAATTCAAGTGAGAAAATCCTTTTAAAGTGAACCAATACTAGTTAATGCAAAGTAATATATCAAATATATAAATATGCACTAAATCATTAAATCAACACTTGATTTAACGATCCGGTCATATTGGATATAACCGACTAGTATCATATGTATCGGCTTATCGAATCAATACTTGATTCGATAACTAGGTTATATCGCATAAAACCGTTCGATACATTCATCGCGAGAATAGAATACGGTATCACATACACGAATTATTCTCGGTCCCGCACATATCTCATATGCGCTCCTATTTCGTTTCGCTTGAGCCAGGAAACCTCTGTGTAGGACTCTAAAGACTCGTCAATACGCCGGCAGCGGATGATGATCATATCAAACACCCACAAGCCGCAAGCGGTCTGCTAAACGTAACGGCCACCCGGGTATTGAGCGATCAGAAGATCGACGAGCAAGCCCGCTCACACTCCTGTGAATCCAACCAGTAACACCTACCGTACAGTCCGGTCTGTTCGTCTGATATGTCGCATATCTCGCCTAGGGGTGGTAAACGTCAGACCCCAATAGCTCGATAAGTCATGCCGACGTAAGGACCATAACATTCGTGAAACTACTGATAACTCTTACCAGTATATCACTGCAACCCTGGCCAGGGATTTCCTGTTATGGCCAGTCGAGCATAGCACAACATCAACCCCCAATACCGGGAGAGACGAATCCCCTCCTATCGCTCATTGCCTCCATGTGAATCGGGACTGTACCCAAAAACCACCTGTTTGCACAACTCAGTAGAGCCGTGGTAGGGTGGAAATCAAAGCACAGTGGGAGACACACAAGACTCTATGACGATCTCGGGTCAACAGACTAAGTTGTACCAGTGTCACCAGAGAACTGCCATCTGACGTGAGGTATAATACCATCTGGGAGTTCTCGGCGAGTCCGTTCAGTGTACCCAGTCTCCACTGAGCCCCCGCATACCATCTTCGATGTCAAACACCAATGGATATGGGATCATCCATCGCCCATCGCATGGGTCGAGAAGATATACGCTAGTCTACTCTGGAATATCGATGCCCCGTCTCGATATTCCCTCGACTAGGAACATTTCAAGGATGTACTCATGGACTATCCAGGCCCTACTAGTATGATCCGCATCACAGTCCTGGAAGTCGATTACACATCCTAAGGGCTTTATCAACATGTAACAGAGAGACAGAAAGTATACACGTTAAGATAAAGAGCAACCAGATAGCGTACTATCATGTCGAGCAAGAAAGTCCTACATATATATGTCCCAGCATCCACTACAATATACATCCAATGTACAGTAATGGCCTCTAGGGCATACATATAACTAACAATCTCCCACTTGCACTAGGGCCATCTGTAGCAGTGGTCGCAGTATCTAATACTCAACCATCCCATATGAGTCTCTCTCTGGGAAAAGGCCTTCGTGAGTGGATCCGCCGTGTTGTCCTCTGAGTCTTGTCTCCTAACCTCGATCACCCTGGAGATCAACTATCTCCATGATCCGGTGATGCTGCCTCAGAATTTGTCTGGGTCACTGATGGGACCAGGGTTCCAGGGCCGAAGCCACACTTCCATTGTCATACAATGGCAGGAACCTAGTTCATCTTATGAACCAATATACACCCAAACTTCCTCTTTGGTAGTATCTTCAATAGCGATGTTACCAGCCTTTATCGTCTAGTTTGCCACGGTATCTAGCTTGGAACTCTTCCAACATACCGTCCCTTTTACTAAGGGTAAAGACAGTGCCTGTGACTGACATTCAGTTGTCTTTATCACCCTGGAACTCTTCCAGTGATTCACCCCAGGATCGATTGATACCATCTCACTACATCTAGTGAGAATCCTAGCATCCAATTACATCTATCTCATAGATGAAAACTCAGGATTTAGGAGGTATCACTTTGATCCTGTTTGGGGAATCCTAGTGATAATAGGAGATTGATCAATCGTAGTATAGGAAACTCTTTTCCTATCAAGAGTATGTTGTCTACGTACAATACGAAGATGACCACCTTACTCTCTACTCCCCTTTTGTATATACAAGGTTCGTCTACCATTTTGATGAAGTCAAACACTTTGACTATCATATCAAAACAGACGTTCCAACTCCGCGATGCCTGCTTCATTATGTAAAGCAACTTGCACACGTTTCTGCTGCTCCCACTGTTTACGAAGACCTCTGGCTGTGTTCTTATAGACGTTCTCTTCTAAATCAGTATTCAGAAAAGCAGTCAGGGCACCCAACCACCAGATATCGCAGTCATGGTATGTAGCCGTGGCAAGTAGGATCTGGATGGACTTAAGCATAGTCACTTGGAAAAGGTTTCATCATTATCCATGCCTGGTTGATGACTAAAACCTTTAATAAGCCTAGCTTTTAAAGTCTCAACTTTTCCATCTACACCAAGTAATCTTCTCAAGATATACTTTCTCCTGATGGGGATTTAACCCTTCAGATATAGCAACCAAAATCCATACTTTGCTGGTGTATATGGATTCCATCTCAGATCGCTAAGCATCCAGCCATTCTTACAGAGTCCCTACTCTTGATGGCCTGCTCGAAACTAGTTGGGTCATCATCTCATGATGCAATCCTTGCTCCCACTGTCATCGAGAAACCGAGGTATCTCTCAGGCGGATGAGGAACCCTACTAGATCGGCGGAGAGGCTGAGGTTCGTCGGGAACTATAGAATCCTTTGGTTCTGTCAAATCATCAATTGCAGTTTTGTATAGCTGGAACCTTTCCAGTTCTACAGAACTGATCCTGCCTCGATTTTGTCCGGATTTTGCTTTAAACATAGGCCGGACAATCCCAAATCTTAACTCGCTTAAGAGATGGGATCTTCCCACACCATATCTTATATAGAGTGGTAGGCAGTGATTTGATTCAAACCTAATCCAATAGGTATGCAGCTTCTCAAGTGCATAACCCCAAAAGGAAATAGGTAACTCAGTAATACTCATCATAGAGCACACCATATCTAATATTGTGCAATTGCTCCGCCCTGATACACCGTTGTGCTGTGGTGTATTCAGAGGAGTAACACTGAGAGAGGATTTCATTCTCCTTTAGAATACTCCAGGAATTCTATGCACAAGTATTCTCCTCCCTGATCTTATCATAGGACATAATACTTATACCCGTATTTTGGTTCTCTACTTCTAACTTATATTCGGTGAATATCTCAAAAGGTTCGGACTTATGTTTCAACAGGAATATATGACTGAATCTTGAGAGATTATCAGAGAGAATATAATGAAGTATAAAGAACCAGTCCTGGCATGTGTAGACAGGAGACCTTACATACATCATCATGTATCAGTCCCAAGAGTTCATTAACTCTTTCTCTGTTTCGAATAAATAGAGCTATGGTCATATTATCTTTGTGACATGACTGGCAAGTTTCACAAGATATAAATTCAAACTGATTTAAATATACATCTAAATGTAACTTCAGCCAGTCGGGTCGCATTTATATGACCTAGTCTACAATGCCTCAAGAAGAATTCGTTCATTTCTGAACTCTTCTTCTTGTGTGTGTTCAGTATACCAGGAACTGTAGTTTGATTTAGAACGTTAATGCTTTTAGATAGCGTGCCTGAACCAATCAACTTTTGATATAGGAAGTGTTCAAAACATTATCCATCAATACAAAATTATATCATTTCTTTACTCATAAAGAGACTGATATGATTTTGTATATCAGGTTCGGTATCTAATAGCATTTGTTCAGAATCAATGTATTCGTAATACAGGGTGACAGTGACAAACAGACTTGGCTGCAACACTTGCCCCGTTTTCTGTCTCATGAAACTTATCACCCGTTCTCAGTTTTTCTACCCTTTTGTAGCCCAATGTAACAGATTACATATCTGGGATCCTGATCTGGTATCATATACCCAGGATGCAGAGGATACTGAGAAACAGTTCTTTCTAATGAAGACACCCGAAGGAGATGCATCATATGCACTTTCTTCGTTTGGGCGGCATAAGAATTCTGGTATTCCCCTATTTCCTGCTCTGTCTTATAACAATTATAAGTTGGAGCGGGACCAACGTTCCCCATCTCAGTATAACAAGCGGGTTCGGTCAATTCATCCATATTATTATCTTGATTAAGGCGTGATATGGTCGCTACCAGGAGAAAGAGAGAAGAAAACACTCTGCGTGCGCTCTAGCAAGATCAGATTGGTTATATATTTTATCTAATCAGGATGGCCCCCACTGTTTTTATCAAATCTTCCTTCAAACCCTAAAAGGAAAGACTAGCCGGGATTAATTACACTCTACAAGTTCGCCAATCTTTCAGCCAGGCCAGTGTCGGTACTTTGAGGGAGGTTCCCCGTGCTTTCGCACGGACCTAATTACTGTAAACCTCGTTTTCCCAGAGGCGTAACCCCGTTGACACCTTTCTAGACACCTACTTGATCGGCTAATTGCAAAGTGCAAAACTCTCCTAGGAGTAACAATTACTCGCAGTGGGTATCGGGATCCAACTATCACATAGAAGGTATGCAATCTCATTGCAAATTCCAACACTTGAAACTCCCGATAAAGGTTTTTACCCCTAGCACCTATGACCTTAACTATGGTCAACAAATCATAAGTACTAGTCAAGTTCTACCCGTCATTTCGTGATTAATTAGACCCACCCACATGACCCTTAACTAAGGTCAACAAAGTCACGCGACTGTCCTAACTAATCGCATCATATGCGGTGTAGGAAGACATCACTTAGCTACCGTACACTGTGCCTTGACTATGGTCAACAAACACAGCACGAATACTAAGTACTCGACTTCCTAAAATGACGGAGGGTTGCGAATGGTTTTTGTGAAAACCTTTAACGCTTTGAACTTGATCTCGTTGCGGAATCAAATGGTTTTAAATGGAATGTTTTTGAGGCTTTTCTAGTTTTGCTAAAGGGGTCACTCCCGGTGAAGGGATCGTCGGCCCTTTCCTCGTCGAATGAGGTGCGGGATATATCATATATATCACTGTGCAAAGCGGAAACTATAGAAGCTATCAAAAGACAAAACGAGTGATGTAGCATCTTCCAGTTATTGCTAAAGGAGTCACTCCCGGTGAAGGGATCTCGGTCCTTTCCCTATCGAATAAGGTGCAGGATGTTCTACAAGGAACACCGCGATGCAAAGCAAGAATTGTAGCTACCTGTTTTATTTTGAAATTCGATTCCACAACATCAATTAGGTTTATTTTCTTTCATCAATCTCATTAATGAATATCCCATCATTTAAATTACCTAAACATCACAGATAGATATGACGTACACTTATGCCATCCGCATTCGCCTCGATGTCCCCTCATGCACCGTTAGGTTAGGTAACTAACGGCAGAGAGGGGCAGGGCTAGCGCGGGTGTAAAACATAAGCAACGTCTATATAATATATCATATATACTATATATAATACCTGTCACAGAACATCGCATGATCACATCACAGATAAAGCACAGCAGAAGAATCATATGAAATATTGGATATACTAGGACGCCCGTGTTTTCAATACGAGCCAGTATAAAACACGGATTCCACGGTCATGATGAATAGCCAATCCCACACCCCTAGACCCCTACGAGAGCGGCAAGCAACCCTACCAATTCTAGGGTTAGGAGACCCGGACTCGACTCCTCGAGTTGGTCTCCCACTGGACCCCAGAACCCGGTTACTTGTGCTCCCCTCCTTGGGTCTATCCTAGTGCAGAAAAGTAAATAATATACATCAACGGTGACATCTTCCGCAACCTAGAAGTGCCCCAATAAAAGAATATTACATACAAGTTTTTATATGAATGAAAATGGAAAAACACTCATCTCACATAAAAACCCCCGGCTATTCAAATACGACGATCCAATATAACATATCCAGCAACACATAACATCACATGTCATCAACGTAAGTAAATATGCGCATCCCAATTGTCGTTGACATATAGCAACGAAACCGGTGATATCACATATTACACTTACGGTCACAGAAAAGAAAGTGTAAAACTACAACAGTTGGAATCCGCAATCTCTTTGGACATCGCATGCCTAATCAAATGAATTCCTTAGACATCGCATGCCAAACAATTATAAACCCCGCATTTTAGTCTCAAAATCGAAAACACTTTTCAATATAGAGTCGGGCAATTCAACAGGATTCCCGACATTCTGATCGAATGCTCGTCACAAACTTTAGTAGGCGGCCGCACCACCGATACCGTCGACGAAGTGCACCAAGGCGGAACACCGCAGCCGCGAGCACCCGACCGGATGCTTTCGGCCACGGGGTTCTCCTACAGTCACTTGGTCGGGGCTATGGAGTGAGGCTGTCTATTAAGTTTACCCGGCGAGTATCCGCGTACGCTACGTGATTGCGACGGACTTTTGATCACATCAGAATTCCGTGGCAACCGATCAATTGAGACTAAATTGCTATGTTTATAATATTCATTCCATTATCTCATAACTACTTGTGAATTCCAATTATTGTATCAAATTCCGGATAAATAGAAAATGCTAAACTTTTCGATGGAACAATCGAACACCCAAGTTTTCCCGATACAGCTCAACACATGAAATAAGTCTAACAGCATTCCGTTCGTGCCTCAGTACCAACGGTCCAGCCGTAGAAGGGTCAAGCCAACGCCTCACATGTGGCACGCCGTACTGCCCCAAACCCGGAGGTTCAAAGGGCAGTTCAAGACGGTTACATAATCGAGTTAAGGTTTGTTGTCTTCTAGAGGGTCCATCGCGTTACTTTCACTACTTAGAACGTCGTTAAACTATGGAATAATCCAACAATTGGAAATTTCCCGGCAGGGGAAAAAGTGGGTATTTATATCCGGTCGAACTTTTTAACATATTCTAAAAATACCCGGAAAAGCACACCGACAAAATTAGACAGTCCGATCGAATACACCGAGTCCCCAAATCAACCCAGAAATTTCAACTCTTCAATAAATATTAAAAATTCCCAGGAAAACCAGCACTGCCAAATGTGAGTTACTGTGCCAAATGCAACGCAAGATACAACAAAATAGCCGCGGAACCGCCGCACGAGCCACGTTCGTGCCGCGGAACCGCGGCCGTTTAATGGAGTTAGGGTTACGAATTGCACAGTTACTCTTATATTTTCCTGCTGATATTTCTGGATATTTTTAATTCACAAAAATCCCCGAAATTAAAAAATGTACAGAGAGCATATTTAGGGTTGGGTTTTCGGGTCGTTCGGACTTCAAATTCCGTCGGGACTTCGCCTAAGCCTCTAGCTAGGCTCTGATACCACTGTAGGGTTCCTAGGCACTCTAGTGAAGTCTCACAAGTGATGAAACACGCAAATTTCTAAAAATTATGGTGCTGAGAAAACCTAGAACGGATAGTTAACTAGAAATCAAGGCGAAGCAAGCAAGTAATCGAATTAAATGCTAAGGGAAAGTGACTACAACCTTTGTAGATCCGGTCCACCACCTCCTAGGCTCCGTGATGAAGTCCCTCCGCTGTCCAAAATGAACCCATGACTCTAGCATCGGTATCATCGAAGAATGGGCGAGCTTGATCGTCGGTTCGATGCCGAAGATGATCTACGTCGAGATATCACAAGAACAAGCTCCAACTTCATCAAGCTTTGAAAACTTGTGAAGGAAACACCCTATACTACTTGGCAAGAGGTAGAGGATGAAGAAATAGGAAGTGGGTAGACTTTAGTTTTGGATTTCTCACTTGTTTTCTCATGTTGCCATTGAACTAGAAAGCTTTTCTTTTGTTGAAGAAGATGAAGAAGAAGAAGAAGATATGATAAGTGTTATATTTAAAATGGAAAATAAAATAATACTTATCATAACTTCAACCATGGTTTAGTGTAGAGATTTAACCAAGGTTTAGATGAGTGGTTAGGGTTAAAGAAGAAACAAGAATGGTTGACTTGTTCAAAGCTTCAAGAAGCATTAAAGAAAAAACAAACAAAGCCACCATTTCTTTTTCTCTTTATCTTTTCCAAAACAATAATAAATGGATAAATAAATAAGAGAAAAGAAACCCTAACCATTCACTAAACATGGTTTAGTCTTTACACAAACCCAAAAGAGCAAGTATCATCAAACATGATACAATCTTGTGCACAAAAGTATATCACATATACAACTTGCACAATTCAAGTGAGAAAATCCTTTTAAAGTGAACCAATACTAGTTAATGCAAAGTAATATATCAAATATATAAATATGCACTAAATCATTAAATCAACACTTGATTTAACGATCCGGTCATATTGGATATAACCGACTAGTATCATATGTATCGGCTTATTGAATCAATCCTTGATTCGATAACTAGGTTATATCGCATATAACCGTTCGATACATTCATCGCGAGAATAGAATACGGTATCACATACACGAATTATTCTCGGTCCCGCACATATCTCATATGCGCTCCTATTTCGTTTCGCTTGAGCCAGGAAACCTCTGTGTAGGACTCTAAAGACTCGTCAATACGGCGGCAGCGGATGATGATCATATCAAACACCCACAAGCCGCAAGCGGTCTGCTAAACGTAAGGTCACCCGGGTATTGAGCGATCAGAAGATCGACGAGCAAGCCTGCTCACACTCCTGTGAATCCAACCAGTAACACCTACCGTACAGTTGTTCATATCAGAAAATTGCATTCTAATACCGTTCATTCATTATCTAATTGTTGTATTTATCGGTATTATTGACCAGTGTCTGCTCAGTATTACAGATTACAGGTATCCATGACAAAATACTGGAAATACATCCAACTGCACGGATATATCTGTTGGAGATAATGCCCTCAGAGTCAATTATTGGATCACAGGTACGTGATTGCAATGATTGATGGAGGACCTATCCCGGTAGGACAGTCTTACTCGAGATGATAGTATGCTATCTGGTTTACCTTTATCATCGTGTACTGTTTTAGGTGACCTGACACGTCGCTATTACACGTTGATAGAGCCCCTAGGATTCTTGCTTGACCACCAGCAGTATGAGGGTGATCATATAAGTGGGAGATGGGGTCTATTAGCATATCCTGAAATGGTCCCTAGTCGTGTGAGTTTCGAGACAGGGCATCGATACTCCATAGTAGACTAGTGTATACAGTCGAGACCCCGACGAGGGGCGGTGGCCGGTCTCACAAGCCACTAGTGTCAGTTGGATCACCTAAGATGTATACAGGTGATCATTGGGTTATGAGTATACCGGACAGGACTCGCCGGGAATATGCCAGTTGGTCATATACCAGACGTCAGATGGCAGTTCCCTGGTGACATGTGTGCAGGTTAGTTCATCGACCTGGGGATCGTCATTTGTCTTGTATGAGTTCCCACTGTACTTTGATTACTACCCTACCACGGCTCAAAGGAGTCGTGCAAACAGGTTTTAGTTGGGTACAGTCCCGAGCCACATGGAGGCAGTGAGCGTATCTTCAGGGGTTCGTCTCTCCCGGTATTGGGGGTGAGGTCGGGCTGTGTCTAGGAGAGCCATTACACGAAGCCTTCGGCCGAGGCAAGGAGATTTACTGGTAGGTATTCCAGTAGTATCTCAGGGTGTTCTGGGCTACACTCCGACACGACTTGTACCGCTTTTGGGGGTCTGACTTTTACCAACCCCCTAGGCCCGCCATGCGATGCTCATAGACGAACGGACCGGACTGTACGGATATTGTCACTGACAGGCTCTGTAGGGTTGTCAGGCTGGGTTCGCCCACAGACGTCCCTTTTAGTCAGTTCCTGGTAGCCCGTTACGTATTGGCTTATACCTCTGATGTTCTAGTGGTTAAATCCACAACCAAGGTGTTGACGAGTCTTTAGAGTCCCCCACATTCAGTTACTCAGCTTTCGGGCGAAAGGTTGTAGAGGCCGTATGGAGATATGGCAAGGTCCGATCAGATACGTGCGGTATTGCACGGATCAGGATCGGACAGTTTGTACTATAGGCCGTATGGTTATATGGCAGGGTTCGATCAGATACGTGCGGTATTGCACGGATCAGGATCGAACAGATATTACTAGCTGGTTTTTGGTATAAGCCGGATTCTAGTATAGTACAGTGGAGATTTTGTCTCATTGCATTTGTATTTCGGTCGAAATACAGATGCGGGTGTGTATGCACAGTATTGGGGTTTTCCTGTAATTTATTACGGGACCAGTTTTCTGGAGTTGCCAGTTTGCTTTCCGTTTCGGCCGATTTCCATTGTTCCGTTCATTGGCCGAAGATTGGTGGAGGAGGGTTTATTTGCATTGTTTCATATAAGCATTTGTGGAGGGGGTCTTTGCTTATTGGTTGTATCATGATAGCTTTTCATTGACCTTGACTTCTTGACTTCTTCTTGTCATGATGGCTTGACTTTGTAAACCATCATGGTTGTTGGTTGAGTATTGGTTTTGAGAGTGATCATTGTTTCTCATCATCACTTGCTTTTCAACCACCTCTTTGTCTTGACTCTCTCTTGGATGATAGATGAGAATGGCTCTCATTATTTTTTGATACAACACACTCTCATTCTCTCCTCTCCATGGTGATGGCCGGCCCAAGCATATAGGGGCTGTCCAAAATTTGTGGTGTGGATTTTTGGCTCATTTCATGTTGCAAAAATCCCACAAGATCTATCTCAAAAGCTCCAAGTTCAATCCCTCCACAAAAGGCAATTCCACAAACCCCAAAATGAGACTTCTTCTCTAGGTATTCTACAGCATATCTTGGGCACGTCGAGTAGCCGGCTTCGTGCCCGAGTTGCCTCGGCATTGAGGTGGGAGCCCGTAAACGATGTAGGCGATGTGGTGCACTTCCGGCGACGAGGAGGAGACGGGACATTCCGCAGGAGGTCGGGACGACGACGAGAAGACCGGAGGACTCGGATCTGTCGGTATACTTCTCATCCCTATCTTGTTAGTAGCTTAGACTTGTTAATGGTTACGATCCGGATGTTTAGTGCGCGGTGGTGCCGGTTTGCTAAGTCCGCAAAATTAAAGTTTATCACCGCTTCCGCATTCCGGCGAAGGATTGACGGCCGGGGCGCCGCCGTGCACTTACAGTGGTATCAGAGCCTCGCCATTAACTTAGTCTAGCTTTGTGTAATGTGTTTGCATTTCCGATCGATCAAAAAGTTCCAAAACCCGTATTTTGTTAGCATCAGTTTTCTGTTGGAAATTTTTAGTGTCGAAAAATTTTTCAGGTTGTAAAATATTGATGTACTGGAAAATCTAAGAGCTCTGTAAAAATTCGATGAAGTGACTCCACAGTTGGAGCGCGGAACCGCCGCGAAAACCGCCTTCCCGCCGCTGTTCCGCCGCGCACTGTTAAGATCTCTGCGCCCAATTTCTACAGTGTCTTTGTGGGCTTTAAATATGGGTTTTGGAATATTAATTTTGGGCCCATAATTTCTGTGTGTGCTGCAGTATTGTTTTGGGGCCCACTTGTTAATTTTTGATCAATCGGAAAATTTTAAACACATTTTTCATAGTATTTACATTATATCTGCGACCGTGAATGCCACTCGATCGGTAAATCCGGTCTAACTGCTATAGCCCGGTTAGACGGATTTGCGAACGTGACTTTCACGTTGATGTTCTGTTTTTGCTGTGATGTTGCGGATCGGTCGTGGGGGACAGCCTGGATGCAATGCTAGTACAGAGTTGGTTGTATTATGTACATTTGATATTGCGGGGCGAGCGTCCGACATGTGGACTGCCGTCACTGCCTGATTGTATTATTATTTTGGGGCACGACCAGGTTGCGGTCGATGTACCCGTTGTATGTATATTTTACTTTCTGTACTAGGATTACCCCGCGGAGGGGTGTACGGATAGCCGGGTTCTAGAGGGCAACAAGCCCGCATCTCATGGCATTGAGACGGAGGGGGCTTCACTCTAGGATTGGCGGGCTATTCGCCGCACTCGTAGGGGGTACAGGTTGACCCAGGAGGGGTGCCCAAGTTGCCGGATTCCGTGAAGTGCTGGGTGGTCCATTCACGGTACAGAAGGGGGCTGCCTCGCTTCAGGTTTTGGCGGGTGACTTGCCGCGCCCGTAGGGGTCTAGGTTTTCATTGCACAGGCTATCCACACGACCAGGGGAACGTCGGGTTTCAGCAGTGGCTCTGTGAAACCCGGGGATCCCAGATATCTGTATTGTTTCTGTGATGCTGTTCATTCTCTGTGATGTTGCATTTCTTTTCACGCCTTGAGCGAAATATAATATATTGGTATATATATTAGTAGATGTTGTATATGTTTTACATCCGCGCTAGTCCAGTCCCCGCTCTGTCGTTAGTTAGCTAACCTAACGGGTAATGACGGGACCCAGTGGCGAATGCGGATGGCATATACGTACATCAGTATATTTTCGTTCTTTTTGGTGTGATCAATTGATGGGACTGCATTGATTCGGATCAATGCAAGTTAAAAACAAACCTAATCTGATGTTGTTGGAACACTTTTTCAAAAAGCTGTTATTGCAAGGACGTTCACTTTTGTTTTGCATCGTGATATTCAGTTGGAATATCCTGCTCCTCAGTCGACGAGGCAAGGGCCGAGATCCCTTCACCGGGAGTGACCCCTTGGACAAAAGGTTTGCGTCAGGGCATTAACTTCACTATAGCCGATTACTTTTGCTTTGCACCGTGGTATTCAGTTGGAATATCCTGCACCCCATTCTACGGGGAAAGAGCCGAGATCCCTTCACCGGGAGTGACCTCTTTAGCAACGGTTTTCGTCACTATATTTTAAAAAGCTATCCGTTCCTTCGACGATATCAAGTTCTTTACGTTAAAGGTTTTCGCCAGAAACCATTCGTAGCCCTCCATCATTTCAGTTAAATATTCGGTAGTATTCAAGCTATGTATTTTGACCTCACGCCAAGGCATAGTGATTGGTAGCTGCCGGGTATTTATCTGTTGCATAGATAGATGCGTTGGTTTGGGACAGTCGTACTACCATTTTGGCCTACGTCAAGGGTATGTACGGGTGGATTCAAATTAACCTGGATAATGATGGGTAGAACTTGACATGTGACTTATGATATTTTGACCTCACGCCAAGGTCATAAGAGCATGGGGCAGAAATCACATCGGGAGTTTCAAAAGAACTGAAACCTGCCAGATATGCGCATACCTTCTGGAGTGTGATACCGTGAGCGGATTCCGTCACGTTATCATGCGATGATAGTTGGATCCCGATTCCCACTGATGAGTTGGTATACTCCTCGGGTGATCCCGACTAATTCTTCTTTCAGGTTTGGAGGAGAATTTGACGGTACAGTGGGAGGTTTCCAGATTAGATAAATTGGTAACCATTCTGATCTAGGTTAGAGTGCACGCTGAGTGTTTCTTTTCTCTCTCTCTTTGGCAGCGACCATTGACCCGACCCTAAGACAATGACTCAGTGACCAAGTTGACCGAACCTTCTTAACACTGGCTTATGGATTGTCAGAGTTGCAAACCTCATTGCCACTCCTACTTTTACCCTTTTCTCCAGGACACCCCGTACTACTACGAACGTCCACTTCCATTGGACAAAACCATCGTATGGTTAGATACGAACTCGAAGGGATTTATTCGAGGATGGTTTCCGGTTCTGGAGAAAACGGATAGGACTATTCAGTTGTCTTTTCTTTTCACCCTCTCTCAGGTTGCGAGTACTCCTTGGTTTAGGAGTAGTACACCTATTACGCAAATTGGATAGTCTTCTTCCAAACCATAGGCTGGTGCCGACCGGTAGGGAAGGAAGAAAGCCAATTAACCTAGACGGTGTACAGAAGGTATTAAGTTAAGACAAAGCAAGGGATTAGTGAGAGGGCAAAGTAAAATGCAACAGATATTCACGACCAAACGAAGTATTCCTTCGCCAATCCTAAATCACCTTTGTATTTCTCCAGAACACTCCGTATCACTACGAAGATCCACAGTTTATTGGATACTCCATCGTATGGTTATATATACGAACTCGAAAGGAACTTGTTCCAGTTCGGGGATGGATTCTGGTTCAGGAGAAATAGGAATAAGATTTATTTAGGTGTCTTTTATCTTCACCTTCTCTCGCATTACGAGTGTTCCTAGGATTAGGACAATACACCCATTATGCTTATTGGATAGTCTTCTTCCAAACCATAGGCTGGTGCCGAACGGTAGGGAAGGAAGAAAACCATTTGGCCTAAAGGGGTGTGCAGAAGGTAATGACTAAAGACATATGAAGGGATTTGGAGAGGTGGCAAGGAATTACACGGTTACAGTTGTGAATCTGGATAATGGAAGAGACATTACTAGGAATACCAGAATACACCTACGAAACATTTCAATGTTTCAGTCTCACTGTGTACTGTTAAAGGAAAGCTGATTTCCCGACTAGATACTTACTCCAGGGTATGTATTTACCAGGTATGATTCTCACATCTGTATGGTTTTACAGATGATGAGTAGGAGTAAGTTGTTGGGAATTGGGTGACTATCCTCATTATATCGGGATTCATTGCAATCAGTGATATTTGAGGAAATCACCTGGGCTGTTTGCCGGTCGGCAAATATTTGGTTTTGAATATCCGCTGTTATGCACCAATTTCAAATTGATATATCTGAACGCCTATTTTCATAGAGTGAGATATACCTTTCTGAAATTATGTCTACGACATTTACCTATATCAGTGTATGGTTAGGTAAGGAGCATTAAACATCGGTGTAATTCTTCTTAACCATAAGTACAGTTTTCAACCTACGACGCACAGTGAATGAGTTATCAGACTCAAGGGACTTATACAGAGTATTGTATGTTGTCCAGGGTCCATCAGGACAGAGGGGTTGGTCCTCGTACTATATTCGGTTTACTTATGACTTCTCTAGTTTTTAGACAAGTGTTTCGTGGAAACACAAGGTCCGAATTCTGAGAAGTTATAGGTATTTGAATAGAGTAGAGAACCAGGTATAGCAAGTATCAGGATTCTTCAAAGTGATCGAAGATGTAGATACTTTTCAATGGTATTCAGTTGCTAGTAATGATAAAGAGATCTTGCTTCTCTTTCAGGTTACTCATGATTGGAAGCATTCCTAAGTTGAGTAACGCTGATCGGCCTCCTTCCATTTTAGTTGACATGCACTGGGGACAGCTGCATGATTTGAATCTGGTTCAATTAAATCAGTGCCTCTGGTTCTATATTGGATATAGTACAGTTCATATCTTAACATTGTTAAGGTACGGGGAGTTGTCCGGTTTATGCTTAAAACCAGACATTGGACAACTCAAGGCACGTTTCTGTAATGGCTGTTTGTGGGTTGACCCAGGCTGTGACGAGGGTTGACTTTCTACCATCTGGCAGATCAATAGAAATATTGTTCTAGACTCGCCACAGTTTTATTAAAAATGGATTTTTTCAGAAAACAGTAGTAGGAGTATGGTAGAACTGGAAGTGATTCCAGAACCACAAACGATTACTGAAGATTTGATAAGGTACCTAAAGATTCAATATGGATTGACATTCCATTGGCCACTCCGCAGATAAGGTGGGTGACTTCAGGCATCCGAGAGGTACTACGGTAGCCTCAAGGACGGTGACAGGGACGTTCTTGTTTACCCACAATTACCATTGCTGTTGTTCCAGGCTGCGAGACCCGGCGGGAGGATGAGTATAGCGTCGTTCTAAACTAGTTTTAGAAGTGTATGTCTATATGACTCTGCCAGAGGGTTGTCGTAGTCAGTGGGAGCAGCGGAAGCATTGGTGGACAATTGGCTTATGTCTATTTATAGACTAAAGCAAAGTAGCGGAGATAGATCATCTATTTCGGACGTGACAGTCATGGGTTTGACTTCATCAGAATAGGGGATGGTTCTGTTTAGAAGGTAGTAGGGTGTGTTATCCTAGTATTTGGATGACATACACAGAGTAGGAAAGGAAACTCCTATACTACAATCGGTTATCTTTTGGTCGTCACACAGTGGTTTCTCCACACAGGACTTGGATATTATATCTGACATACTGGTTACTAGATCTATGGATTTAGATCTAGATTTCGGTGGTTTCCCAATTAGGGTACTTTGACAGCATTCTAAGAGTATTTAGAATGGACGACTCCATGCACGGTAGTGTACCTGCAGAAGATGGAGTCACCCTCTCTAAAGGTGTCTTACAGACTAAAGGGGAGAGGGACGTGCATGATTGGCAGATCACTTGCTCAGGCAATTGAGTCAATCATGAGATGTCAAGTACCACACCAGATATTGTTTTTGCACTAGATGCAATAAGTTGACATTAATCCAATCCTGGAGAAACAGTCGGAAGCAGTTTTAGAACATAAGTGAATGTTCTAGGGATATGATAACGACAGCCTCATTCGTGAGACAGTTATCATTCCAGGCTTCCAAGGTGACCTGGACGACAAGGAGGTTGTCAGAGTTATATTTTTCCTTCTGACGAGGGGCAGTATTTTGGACAGGTGATCCAAGGCAGTACTGAGTGAGGCATGGCGCAGGATAGTGATTAAGTTCAGTTGACGATACAGTCTAAGAAGTTTGGATTTGGAGTTCATTTATGAGCTATGTCCCATCAGACATCCAGACACATTCTAAGACAGGTATTGCTCATTTCGGGAGATGGGTTTCTCCGCGAACTTGAGATATAGAGAGATATAGAAAGAGATATCAAGGCGGATCCACTCACTGAGGCTATTCCTCGAACGCAATAGTTTCGCAAACGAGCTTTGTGAGACTGACTAGTAGAGGAGTTGGATGTTCGGTATCACACGAGCTGTCAGTATGCGACATCGCAATAATTAGCCTTGAGTGCAAGTGGGAGATTGTTGGAGATAATGCCCTCAGAGTCAATTATTGGATCACAGGTACGTGATTGCAATGATTGATGGAGGACCTATCCCGGTAGGACAGTCTTACTCGAGATGATAGTATGCTATCTGGTTTACCTTTATCATCGTGTACTGTTTTAGGTGACCTGACACGTCGCTATTACACGTTGATAGAGCCCCTAGGATTCTTGCTTGACCACCAGCAGTATGAGGGCGATCATATAAGTGGGAGCTGGGGTCTATAAGCATATCCTGAAATGGTCCCTAGTGGTGTGAGTTTCGAGACAGGGCATCGATACTCCATAGTAGACTAGTGTATACAGTCGAGACCCCGACGAGGGGCGGTGGCCGGTCTCACAAGCCACTGGTGTCAGTTGGATCACCTAAGATGTATACAGGTGCTCATTGGGTTATGAGTACACCGGACAGGACTCGCCGGGAACATGCCAGTTGGTCATATACCAGACGTCAGATGGCAGTTCCCTGGTGACATGTGTGCAGGTTAGTTCATCGACCTGGGGATCATCATTTGTCTTGTGTGAGTTCCCACTGTACTTTGATTACTACCCTACCACGGCTCAAAGGAGTCATGCAAACAGGTTTTAGTTGGGTACAGTCCCGAGCCACATGGAGGCAGTGAGCGTATCTTCAGGGGTTCGTCTCTCCCGGTATTGGGGGTGAGGTCGTGCTGTGTCTAGGAGAGCCATTACACGAAGCCCTCGGCCGAGGCAAGGAGATTTACTGGTAGGTATTCCAGTAGTATCTCAGGGTGTTCTGGGCTACACTCCGACACGACTTGTACCACTTTTGGGGGTCTGACTTTTACCAACCCCCTAGGCCCGCCATGCGATGCTCATAGACGAACGGACCGGACTGCACGGATATTGTCACTGACAGGCTCTGTAGGGTTGTCAGGCTGGGTTCGCCCACAGACGTCCCTTTTAGTCAGTACCTGGTAGCCCGTTACGTATTGGCTTATACCTCTGACGTGCTAGTGGTTAAATCCACAACCAAGGTGTTGACGAGTCTTTAGAGTCCCCCACATTCAGTTACTCAGCTTTCGGGCGAAAGGTTGTAGAGGCCGTATGGAGATATGGCAAGGTCCGATCAGATACGTGCGGTATTGCACGGATCAGGATCGGACAGTTTGTACTATAGGCCGTATGGTTATATGGCAGGGTTCGATCAGATACGTGCGGTATTGCACGGATCAGGATCGAACAGATATTACTAGCCGGTTTTTGGTATAAGCCGGATTCTAGTATAGTACAGTGGAGATTTTGTCTCATTGCATTTGTATTTCGGTCGAAATACAGATGCGGGTGTGTATGCACAGTATTGGGGTTTTCCTGTAATTTATTACGGGACCAGTTTTCTGGAGTTGCCAGTTTGCTTTCCGTTTCGGCCGATTTCCATTGTTCCGTTCATTGGCCGAAGATTGGTGGAGGAGGTTTATTTGCATTGTTGCATATAAGCATTTGTGGAGGGGGTCTTTGCTTATTGGTTGTATCATGATAGCTTTTTATTGACCTTGACTTCTTGACTTCTTCTTGTCATGATGGCTTGACTTTGTAAACCATCATGGTTGTTGGTTGAGTATTGGTTTTGAGAGTGATCATTGTTTCTCATCATCACTTGCTTTTCAACCACCTCTTTGTCTTGACTCTCTCTTGGATGATAGATGAGAATGGCTCTCATTATTTTTTGATACAACACACTCTCATTCTCTCCTCTCCATGGTGATGGCCGGCCCAAGCATATAGGGGCTGTCCAAAATTTGTGGTGTGGATTTTTGGCTCATTTCATGTTGCAAAAATCCCACAAGATCTATCTCAAAAGCTCCAAGTTCAATCCCTTCACAAAAGGCAATTCCACAAACCCCAAAATGAGACTTCTTCTCTAGATATTCTACAGCATATCTTGGGCACGTCGAGTAGCCGGCTTCGTGCCCGAGTTGCTTCGGCATTGAGGGGGGAGCCCGTAAACGATGTAGGCGATGTAGTGCACTTCCGGCGACGAGGAGGAGACGGGACATTCCGCAGGAGGTCGGGACGACGACGAGAAGACCGGAGGACTCGGATCTGTCGGTATACTTCTCATCCCTATCTTGTTAGTAGCTTAGACTTGTTAATGGTTACGATCCGGATGTTTAGTGCGCGGTGGTGCCGGTTTGCTAAGTCCGCAAAATTAAAGTTTATCACCGCTTCCGCATTCCGGCGTCGGATTGACGGCCGGGGCGCCGCCGTGCACTTACAATATCACTTGAGGGAAGACACTGCGACCAGAAACGCTAACCGACCGATACTTCAGGAGTTCCTTTATGCAATAAGTTGTGTACACATTTTTTCTAAATGGTCCAACACAACAAGTGTGTACACAAGACTTTTAAGCACATGTGGATATGATTTTATATGCAATCAAGGATATGATTCTATATGCAATCAAGGATATGATTTTATATGCAATCAATGATATGATTCTATATGCAATCAAGGATATGATTTTATATGCAATCATCAAGGATATGATTCTATATGCAATCAAGGATATGATTTTATATGCAATCATCAAGGATATGATTTTATATGAAATCAAGGATATGATTTTATATGCATATGATATTATATGCATTCAAGACTAAAAAGCATGTGTTCAAATCAAAGGCAATCAAACAAATCAGCATGAGCCATGATGGGGCAGATATGAATATTTCTTTCTGAGCCTATAAATAGAGACCAGAGGAAAGAGGAAAGGGTAGCTTTTTATTTAGTTCTATCTTAGAATTCTTGTAATTTTTCTTTTCATTCATGAGCTCTTGCCCCTTTGTCTTGACCTTGCAACTTCTCATTTAGAACTTGCAAGCTTAAGGCTTAGGTTCTTGACTTCAAGATCTCTTGTAACAAGTTTGTTCTTCAATAAAAGTTCGTATTTTTATTACATGTCTTGTTCCACTTTACATGATTTCAATTGTGAAATTCATGCCTTGCTTTGATCTTGCAACCTCTTAAGTGAGCTTGCAACCTTAAAGCTTGGTATTTGGATCTCACACGTTGCCGGGGATTGAACACTGGGAGATAAAACGCTTGGACTCATCGGTTCTCTTTTCCTCTTTATTTCATTGCATGTTTTTATGTATCTTCTCTTTTCTTTCTTGTTAATTTGTAAATATGTGTGAGTAATCTTTTCACTTGTTAAGGGTGTAATATGTTAGATCGTATTCGAAGATTTTCTTTGTCCAAACTTTAAAACCTAAAACTTGCCTATTGAAACTTCGTGCAAATCACCCGCAACTCTGCTCACTAGGCATCCTATCCTACCCCGATAGTGATGATTCCTAATCATGACCGGATTGCCCGTGGTTTGCCGAAGGCTAAAATCAAGAGATAACAACGGGAGGACAAGGGACAAGGAAAATGGATTTAGCGAAATACCGCAAATACCGTATTTCAAGTTCCCTAATCCGCGTTGTTACCTATTGCTTTAGTATCAATACCAAGTCGGGGCTATAAGGAATTGGCAAACATCACCTTCATACAATCTAACTTATTACTACCCTTAACAAGCCCTTTTTATTCATATCTTTGTTACGACAATTAGTTAACCAACAAATCAAAACACGGAATTAACTCGTTAAAACAAGCAATAAGAAACTTACCATCTCCCTGCGGACGACCCGTATTCATCGCGGCTCGCTACAAGCGACACCGTTTTGATTGCGGTAATTTCAGAATTCTTTTTAAACACGACACAGTTAGATCGTGACAATCAAATGGCGCCGTTGCCGGGGAGACGGTAACGCTTTTTATACTTGTAGTTTCGGGTTAAATTTGTGCATATTCTGTATAAAACTAACTTCTAACACATTCAAACAAATAACCATTCTTTTTGAAACCAACCACAAACACAAATAAAATTCTTTTCTTCTCTGGATTTGAATTCTGCTAACACTCTGATTTTCTTAATTATTTGTGTTCAGAATTGTGGTTGTTAATATTGCTTTTTGGCTCAAATATCCGTATTTTTCCAACATATGCAGATTTGACGGATTTTGAGCAGCGATCATACGGAACAAAGGGGCATTTTCAAGTGCAAAGGAGGGTGAACACTCAGTGCCAAAGATCCGGGTAGTTAGACCCGCGCAAGCGAACCATTCGACCACTCGGAGGCAATATCGACACGAGTTTCTGAAACTCGTGCTTTTTGGTACGTATTTTTCTAAACTTCCCCTCTCAAACCCGACGCTCCAATATTCTTGTCTTTGCAGGATTCTTAGCAAAAATCGCCGCAAAAAGCCAAAAAAAATACCTAACCGTATTTGTTGCAGCGCCGCATTAAAAGTAAAAAACGATAACTGGTTGCTTGAAAACAAAACTTGGTTGAATTTTGCGCATTGCATCATTTAATACGGACTTAAGGGGCTCTAACACCAATCCAGATTGGGTGGGGATTTCATCACCCTTCCCAGGACCCCAAAAATCACTAAAGCATATGCATTGTCCATTGTAACTTAAAAAATACTAGACTTCAGCCCTAAGGACTTCGCGCTCATTAGGAGAAGATAAACCGTGTTTAGAACCTCGCTTAACGGTATATTGTTTGCGGGGTGTCTAGGAAAGTGTTAAAGGCGCAACCGCCGAAAGAGAAAGGGTTACTTAATTATGGAACTTCGCGAAAGCGTTGGACAACCTTCCCTTATCTCTGCACTTACCTGGCCTTGTGATCAGTGTATTTTTAAGCCCGTTTCTCGACACTGTTTAACTTCGACAATCAAGTTCAGGAGTAGGTCTAGTAGACCTAGGTTACCCTAGATCTAGGTGTGATTGTGCATATCTTGTTTGTGATTGCTTAAGCCGTATATCCGTACATATTTCTGTAAATCTCCTTCTAAAAAAAAAAGGAAAAATCAAAAACTTTTATAAAAAAAACTTGCCCTTTGTCGCCAAATCCATTTTTCACCCATCACCCATCGCCTTTCTCCATTGACGTTTTCTTACCCTCACCTTCTCCGCTTTGACTATACTAAACTCGTTTAGTGTATGTCCGCTTGGACTCGGGACACAAGCGCCCGTCTAGTCCGCGTTACGTTAGTCGCTACCGACTACGCGATCGACTCCGAAGTCGATACTCCTTCCACTCCTCTTTCACCCCTACCTTTGCCGGCCAACTCCGACGTTGACCGGAATTCTGTTCATACTTCTTCACCTTCACCTTCGCTTTCACCAACCTCTTCTTCCGCGATGTCGGGATTCAATCCGAACATCTCTTTGACCACCCCTGGATTGGCTCCACCTCCTACGGAGACCAATATCCCACCACCTCCGCCTGTTGTAGCGCCGCAGCGAATCGCGCTCCAGGATCGTTTCTACCCCACCCGTTCTGCACTTCCCACCTGCCTTTCTCTTCCTCCGGCCAATGGGGACAACTTTGAAATTAAGCCCCATTTCATCAACATGCTTCCACGTTTTCATGGGCTTGAATCTGAAGATGCCTATATCTTCATCAACAAATTTCAAAACGTCTGTGCCATGATGAAAACCACCCAGCTGTCGGACGATGCTATATGTCTACGGGTCATTCCGTTCACTCTATGCGATCTCGCTGAAAAATGGCTGTATAGCACCACTTCCCATTCCATAACCAGTTGGGATGAGTTTGTTAAAGCGTTTCTCAAAAAGTTTTATCCAAATCACAAAACTGCAAGGATTCGCAATGAAATCAATCAATTCTCCCAGCTTCCTTCTGAACCCTTCTGGAAGTGCTTTGACCGGTACAAAGACCTTCTTGTTCAGTGTCCTCACCACGGTATAGAGAAATGGCAACTTTGCCAAACCTTATACGAGGGCCTGAACCCAGCAACGAAGCAGTTGTTGGAAACCATCTGTCAGGGCCACTTCCTATCCAAATCTGACGAGGAAGCATGGCAATTCTTTGACGACCTTGCGGAGCAAACGCTACAGTGGGAGAGCACGAGACCGACGACTTCTTCTTCTTCTACCTCCACTTCTACCGGTCAGTCTAGGGTAGGAATTCACCAACTTGACGTCTTTATTGCAATGAAAGCTGAAATGGCTGCAATAACTAGAAAGCTTGAAGCGATAGAGAGCAAATTTTCTTCTCCTGCTCCTAGCCCTGTTCTTCCACTTCGTACCATCTGCGCTTGTTGTTCCGATCCCTCTCATTTAACCGAAGAGTGTCCTTACAATTCTCCATCTCAAGGACAGGATCAGGTTAATGCTGCATTTCAGCAAAGACCAAGGAATGATCCGTACTCTTCCACGTACAATCCCGGTTGGAGGAACCACCCCAATTTCGCCTGGAATCAGAATCAGAATCAATTCCAAGGCAACCACTTCCAAAGGCCCCCTCCACCGCAACAACAAGCGCAACAACAAACTCAACATCAATATCAGCAGCCCTTCCAACCCCAGCCTTTCCAAAACCAGACGAACAACTTTGCACCCAACAACTCTTTTCCGCCAAACAACTTTGTTCCGTCAAACAACGATAAGGTTTCCTCGCTTGAGCGAAGTCTGGAGGCGTTTGTTAAACAATCGACTCAATCCACCGCCAACATCCAGTCTTTGATTCAATCTTTAGTGCAACACACTGCCGCACACGGGCAAAGCATCAAGACCATCGAGGCCCAGATTGCACAGCTGAACGCGGCCTTAAGCGAGCGAGAGAAGGGGAAGCTCCCGTCCCAGCCACTTCCAAATCCCGGTCACCCACATAATGCACATATTGCTCTTGAACAACAAAACCATAATGTGAGTGCCGTGACTACACTGAGATCGGGGAAGATGCTGCAAAACAACATTGGCACACGGATCAACGATGACACCCCGGCCGCTTCTTCTTCTTCTTCTCCTTCTTCTTCTTCATCTTCTGAGCCTATTCTCCGTTCTTCACAAGGCTCTCATTCCTCTTCTTCTATGAACGGACCCACTTCTCACTCCACGAAAACACCTATTCTGGGATCCGGTCCAACTCCACAATCTCCTCCTCCAGCATTAGACTCAACCAATTTTCAAAATGTTCCATTTCCAAACCGGTTGAGATCTAATAAACAAAATCCTCAAATGGAGAAGATTCTGGAGTTATTTAAGCAAGTTAACATTAACATTCCTCTTTTAGATGCTGTCCAACAAGTCCCGTCTTACGCGAAAATCTTAAAGGACTTGTGCACGAAAAAGAGGAAATCTCAGGTACCCAAGAAAGTTTTTTTGGCTAGTGCTGTGAGTGATGCCCTTACCCAATCTTTACCACAAAAACGGAAGGACCCTGGCTGTCCTACGATTTCTATTACTATTGGGGATAAGAACATCAACCGCGCACTATTAGATCTTGGTGCCAGTGTTAACTTGCTACCATATTCTGTATATGAGCAATTAGGCGTTGGAGAGCTGAAACCCACACACTGCACTCTCCAAATGGCCGACCGATCGATCACCCATCCTAGGGGTGAGCTAGAGGATGTGTTAATAAAAGTCGGGGACTTCATATTCCCCGTTGACTTCATTGTACTAGACACACAGCCTGTAGCTAACCCCCCGGAATCAAATTCCGCTGATACTCGGTCGCCCATTCCTTGCAACCTCAAATGCGGTGATCAATTGTCGCAATGGTTCGATGAACCTCTCTTTTGGTAATATGACAATTGAACTCAACATTTTTAGGTTGGGGAATCAGCCCGCCGAACCTAATGCTCATATACTGGACGTCTGCTCGATCCAGGAGATCACCCCGGAAGAGTGTGAATTCGAGGAGTTTCTGTTTGAACGCGATAACCTTGACGCCACTAGTGCGTTTCTCTTCGAACCTGCTGCTGCTTCCGCGCCCGACTACGACTACGAGTGTTTTACGTTCTCACACGATCTTAGCCGCTCACAACCCGAGTTTGAATCTTTTGACTTTCCGGATGAGTTACCTGAACCATCCAACTCGGTAGCTTACGCTCGTTTTGAACCTTTGATGGAATCCTTTGAGTTCGAGACCTTTTCTCCAATCCAGCCTTCAATCATTTCACCTCCAATTCTCGAACTCAAGCCTTTGCCGTCTCACCTTAAGTACGCTTACTTAGGTGAGAACGAGACCCTCCCGGTTATCATTTCGGCTTCTCTTGCTCCCGAGCAAGAGAAAGCCCTTCTTTCGGTCTTACACGGCAATAGGCAAGCTTTTGGCTGGTCCATGGCGGACATCAAGGGGATTAGTCCCCTGATCGTTGAGCATCATATTCATCTGATGGATGATGCCAAACCAGCCCGGGATCCACAAAGACGTCTCAATCCAGTCATGAAGGAGGCTGTGAAGAAGGAGATCGTCAAATGTCTGGATAGTGGTATCATTTACCCTATCTCCGATAGCCAGTGGGTTAGCCCCATTCATGTTGTCCCCAAGAAGTCGGGCATCACGGTCATAACCAACGAGGCGAACGAGTTAATCCCTACTCGCACCCAAACTGGGTGGCGAGTATGCATTGATTACCGAAAACTCAACGCCGCAACGCGGAAAGACCACTTTCCGCTACCTTTTATTGACCAGATGCTCGAACGATTGGCCGGACATGAGTACTATTGCTTTCTTGATGGCTACTCTGGCTATAATCAAATTCCCATCGCCGAAAAAGACCAGGACAAGACTACTTTCACTTGTCCTTTCGGCACGTTTGCATATCGTCGCATGCCCTTTGGGTTATGCAATGCGCCCGCTACCTTCCAGCGGTGTATGATGGGAATATTCTTAGACATGGTGGAGAAATTCTTGGAGATCTTCATGGACGACTTCTCCATCTTTGGCGATTCCTTTGACGATGGTCTGCTGCATCTCGACGCTGTCCTTACCAGATGTAAGGACAAGAATCTCACTTTGAACTTGGAGAAATGCCACTTCATGGTGCGCGAAGGTATTGTCTTAGGACATATCATCTCGCAGAAAGGCATTGAGGTAGACAAAGAAAAGATTGAGGTCATTTCCAATCTTCCTCCTCCCCGATGCGTCCGAGATATCCGAGCCTTCCTTGTCCACGCCGGTTTCTATAGACGGTTTATCAAGGACTTTAGCAAGATTGCTAGGCCCTTGACTCTTCTACTGGCCAAGGACACGCCATTCGACTTCGGCCCGAGCTGTGTGGTTGCTTTTGAATCATTGAAACACTCACTCACTTCTGCTCCCGTTCTCTCTTCCCCTGACTGGACTCACCCATTCGAGATTATGTGCGATGCATCCGACTCTGCCATCGGTGCTGTCCTTGGACAACACATCAACAAGATGCCGCACGTAATCTATTATGCTAGCCGAACCCTGAACGACGCCCAACTCAATTATACAACAACTGAGAAAGAATTCTTGGCTGTTGTTTTTGGTTTAGAGAAGTTCAGGCCCTACCTCATCGGCTCTCCAGTCATTGTTTACACTGATCATTCTGCTCTGCGCCATCTTTTGCGAAGAAAGATGCCAAATCTCAGCTTATACGTTGGATCCTCTTGCTTCAAGAGTTTGACCTTGTCATTAAGGACAAACGAGGATGTGAAAACGTCGTTGCCGACCATCTCTCACGACTTCCTTCTTCGCCGTCGCTTCAAATCCCGATCAATGAAGTTTTCCCGGATGAACAACTCTTGACAATATCTCGCGAACCTTGGTTCGCAGATATTGTGAACTATTTGGCCACAGGGTTACTACCAACCGAATGGTCAAGTCAGGACAGACTTCGCTTTTTATCCCAAGTAAAACATTTTTACTGGGACGAACCCTATCTGTTCAAGTACTGTCCTGACCAGATTATTCGTAGGTGTGTCCCTGATGAGGAATTCAAGAGTGTGCTATCATTTTGCCACGATCAAGCGTGTGGCGGGCATTTTGGCCCCAGAAAGACAGCTGAGAAGATCTTGCAATGTGGTTTCTACTGGCCACAACTCTTCAAAGACGCTCATGACTATTGCAAGACTTGCTCCCGGTGCCAACATATGGGCCGGATATCCCGGAGAAACAAGATGCCGCTCCAACCAATCTTGGTTGTGGAGATTTTCGACGTGTGGGGGATAGATTTCATGGGGCCGTTTCCCAGCTCTTTCAGGAACTTGTACATCCTTCTAGCTGTTGATTACGTCTCTAAATGGGTCAAGGCTGTGCCCAGCTGGACTAACGACAACAAGGTTGTCGTTAGGTTCCTTAAAGAAAACATTTTCTCCCGTTTTGGGCACCCCCGAGCGATCATTAGCGACAATGGAAGTCATTTCTGCAATAAGACTTTCGAGGCCTTAATGCGGAAGTATTCCATTAATCATAAGCTATCCACGCCCTATCACCCCCAAACCTGTGGTCAAGCCGAAGTCTCAAATCGGCAGATCAAGCAGATACTGGAGAAGACGGTTTCCAAGAACCGTAAGGATTGGTTGCTGAAACTAACTGATGCCCTTTGGGCTTTTCGCACTGCTTATAAGACCGACCTTGGCATGTCTCCCTATCGGCTTGTATACGGAAAAGCTTGCCACCTCCCTGTCGAAATAGAGCATCGCGCATTTTGGGCGATAAAAGAGCTGAATCTGTCTCTAGAAGATACGGGCAGCCATCGGAAGTTGCAGTTGAACGAACTGAGCGAGCTTAGGGATGAGGCTTACGACAACGCGGTTGTCGTTAAGAATCGAACGAAGGTGTTTCACGATAAACACCTTTTGCGCAAAACCTTCGTACCTGGTCAGCAGGTACTGCTTTACGACACCCGACTTCATTTCCATCCAGGAAAGCTCCGATCTCGCTGGAAAGGGCCATATTTTGTGCGGAATGTGTATCCGCAGGGCGCTGTGGATTTAGAAAATCCAAAGGACGGTTCATTTTTCAAAGTGAATGGACACCGACTAAAACCGTACCTTAGCGCCGAACCAACAGAGGAGCTCCTATTCTTACAGGAGCCGGTTTACCCTGCCTGATCTTCCTCTGCCCACCTCCAAACTTCGGTTATCCAGCCAAGAACAGTGGACACTGTTCCAAATAAGTTTGGGGGTATGTGTAAAGCCTTTTGTATATATTTATGAATATTCTTTTCCATTCTTTTTCTTTTTCTTTTCTTTACAAACAAAAACAAATAAAAATTGTGTATCGCTAACCGACAATTTTTGACCCTTCAAATGATCTCTTCATGCAATGACAGTGAGGACACTGTTCAGTTTATGTTTGGGGGTACGCTCGGTACGCATTTCTTACCTTCGCATTCATATGTATATTTTGCATCTGCATATTAAAATCCATAAAATCCATAAAAATCTGAAAATTTTCTAAAAACATAAAAACTTTTCTGTCAAGTAAGCTAGTGGGAGGACTCTGATTCAACATTTCGACGGTTTTGTTTGATAAAATAAGAATAACTAAATCTAATGTTTAGATTTTGAAAACCTGAAAAATAACTCTCCTTTGAAGTTAACTATAGCTGATATACGTCTTTACATCACACTACGCGTGTCGTGAGTTTTTGGGAATTAGATGATAAGTCTTTTATGTCGAAAAACTTTTAAATGGATCAATGATTTTCTGAGGATCAAATAGGTTTGTTCTGAAATAAGTAGTGTCAAGAATAGTTTATGAAGTAAAGCGAATATGAAGGAATGTTATTGATGCCGTAATTGGAACTAAGTCTGAAAAATAACCCATCTGAAACTTGATTGGAATGATTACACACCAAACCCACTAAACACGTCTTTTATCCAAAAAATAATTGAACTGCCGGTTATATCTCCGTTCGTATTAAATCATCTGATTTTCACGCCAAACTATCTTTTGTTTTTGGACCTGGGTAACTTAAGTAATTAAGTCCGCTGGGGTGTTTCTACACCTAATGCCCTAAAACCAACTGGTGTGGGTGTATTGGCCCAAAGCTCGCTAAGAAGCCTAGAAAGTCCAGATTAAAACAAAGTCAAGCAAGTGTTCTCTCCGAATTAAAATTCCTAACGGTTCTTTGTGTGAGAATAATCTTGATAAAAGACAGGCTTTTTAAAAAAAATTTAGCAGAGATATGAAGGTTTTATTCTATGATAAAGACTATTGCACGATTCACAGAGGTGTGTATGAAATGAAAACAAGGAAAGGGTGGAGTGAAAAATAAGACCTAGTTTCCTGTTAAGGAAGATAGAAATTCTGAAGTTGAAACTTTTTACTGGAAAACGAAGCTTGAAAAATTGCTTAACTCTTTATAAAACTTATGTGATCCTTTTAAAATTTTTATCCGGGCTTAATTGTGTGATATGATGACTTTATTCGACCTTTCGGGAACTTAACGACACTATTTGCACTGCACGTGAAGACATATAAAAGCTGTAGTTAAACAAGAAGCGAGGTGTGAAAAATAAAGGGTCGATAGTCTAGACCTAGGATAATAGAATTGTTATTTTCTGAAACAAAACTTTAGGGTTTGAATCTTAGTTATTTTATAAAACTAGCTTGACCGGATTTTGTGGGTAGTATCCGCTGAAAACCCTCAGGAGACAACACTCCTCCTACTAGGAACACCTAGAGGTTTAACGGCTTGTTCCACTTGCTCAGTGCAATCGCGTTCCCTGCGAAAGTGAGGTTAGGAAATTTTTTGTGAATAAATTGGTTTTGCTCGGCACGAGCAATAGATAAGTTTGGGGGTATTTGTTCATATCAGAAAATTGCATTCTAATACCGTTCATTCATTATCTAATTGTTGTATTTATCGGTATTATTGACCAGTGTCTGCTCAGTATTACAGATTACAGGTATCCATGACAAAATACTGGAAATACATCCAACAGCACGGATATATCACTTGAGGGAAGACACTGCGACCAGAAACGCTAACCGACCGATACTTCAGGAGTTCCTTTATGCAACAAGTTGTGTACACATTTTTTCTAAATGGTCCAACACAACAAGTGTGTACACAAGACTTTTAAGCACATGTGGATATGATTTTATATGCAATCAAGGATATGATTCTATATGCAATCAAGGATATGATTCTATATGCAATCAAGGATATGATTTTATATGCAATCATCAAGGATATGATTCTATATGCAATCAAGGATATGATTTTATATGCAATCATCAAGGATATGATTTTATATGAAATCAAGGATATGATTTTATATGCATATGATATTATATGCATTCAAGACTAAAAAGCATGTGTTCAAATCAAAGGCAATCAAACAAATCAGCATGAGCCATAATGGGGCAGATATGAATATTTCTTTCTGAGCCTATAAATAGAGACCAGAGGAAAGAGGAAAGGGTAGCTTTTTATTTAGTTCTATCTTAGAATTCTTGTAATTTTTCTTTTCATTCTTGAGCTCTTGCCCCTTTGTCTTGACCTTGCAACTTCTCATTTAGAACTTGCAAGCTTAAGGCTTAGGTTCTTGACTTCAAGATCTCTTGTAACAAGTTTGTTCTTCAATAAAAGTTCGTATTTTTATTACATGTCTTGTTCCACTTTACATGATTTCAATTGTGAAATTCATGCCTTTCTTTGATCTTGCAACCTCTTAAGTGAGCTTGCAACCTTAAACCTTGGTATTTGGATCTCACACGTTGCCGGGGATTGAACACTGGGAGATAAAACGCTTGAACTCATCGGTTCTCTTTTCCTCTTTATTTCATTGCATGTTTTTATGTATCTTCTCTTTTCTTTCTTGTTAATTTGTAAATATGTGTGAGTAATCTTTTCACTTTTTAAGGGTGTAATATGTTAGATCGTATTCGAAGATTTTCTTTGTCCAAACTTTAAAACCTAAAACTTGCCTATTGAAACTTCGTGCAAATCACCCGCAACTCCACTCACTAGGCATCCTATCCTACCCCGATAGTGATGATTCCTAATCATGACCGGATTGCCCGTGGTTTGCCGAAGGCTAAAATCAAGAGATAACAACGGAAGGACAAGGGACAAGGAAAATGGATTTAGCGAAATACCGCAAATACCATATTTCAAGTTCCCTAATCCGCGTTGTTACCTATTGCTTTAGTATCAATACCAAGTCGGGGCTATAAGGAATTGGCAAACATCACCTTCATACAATCTAACTTATTACTACCCTTAACAAGCCCTTTTTATTCATATCTTTGTTACGACAATTAGTTAACCAACAAATCAAAACACGGAATTAACTCGTTAAAACAAGCAATAAGAAACTTACCATCTCCCTGCGGACGACCCGTATTCATCGCGGCTCGCTACAAGCGACACCGTTTTGATTGCGGTAATTTCAGAATTCTTTTTAAACACGACACAGTTAGATCGTGACAATCAACAGTCCAGTCTGTTCTTTTGATATGTCGCATATCTCGCCTAGGGGTGGTAAACGTCAGACCCCAATAGCTCGATAAGTCATGCCGACGTAAGGACCATAACATTCGTGAAACTACTGATAACTCTTACCAGTATATCACTGCAACCCTGGCCAGGGATTTCCTGTTATGGCCAGTCTAGCATAGCACAACATCAACCCCCAATACCGGGAGAGTCGAATCCCCTCCTATCGCTCATTGCCTCCATATGAATCGGGACTGTACCCAAAAACCACCTGTTTACACAACCAGTAGAGCCGTGGTAGGGTGGAAATCAAAGCACAGTGGGAGACACACAAGACTCTATGACGATCTCGGGTCAACAGACTAAGCTGTACCAGTGTCACCAGAGAACTGCCATCTGACGTGAGGTATAATACCATCTGGGAGTTCTCGGCGAGTCCGTTCAGTGTACCCATTCTCCACTGAGCACCCGCATACCATCTTCGATGTCAAACACCAATGGATATGGGATCATCCATCGCCCATCGCATGGGTCGAGAAGATATACGCTAGTCTACTCTAGAATATCGATGCCCCGTCTCGATATTCCCTCGACTAGGAACATTTCAAGGATGTACTCATGGACTATCCAGGCCCCACTAGTATGATCTGCATCACAGTCCTGGAAGTCGAGTACACATCCTAAGGGCTTTATCAACATGTAACAGAGAGACGGAAAGTATACACGTTAAGATAAAGAGCAACCAGATAGCGTACTATCATGTCGAGCAAGAAAGTCCTACATATATATGTCCCAGCATCCACTACAATATACATCCAATGTACAGTAATGGCCTCTAGGGCATACATATAACTAACATTGGCATGTGTAGTTTTGTAAGTTTTGACCTGTAGGAAAATCTGGGATCAAATACCGTTTTTCATGTCCGTTATGTTTGCGCGATATGCGCGATACGTGAGAGGGTTCTGTGATCCAGCGTATCGCGGCGTGTCGCGATGGTTTTAGACGCGTACAAACACGATTCAGCGTATCGTGCACATGTGCGTTTAGTTCGCGACGCGAGTTTCTCGTTTTGGTTCGATATCGCGTTTCATGGAATATTTAGCTTATATATGATTTCCATGTCTTATTTGCAAGTTTGCAGGTAGGGACTACGGACACGGCTACAGGTGGTGTAGATGGTAGGATTCACCTAGCGTGGGGCGTAGGTGAGTAGATTTAACATCTATAGGGGAATCGCCCGCATGGTTTTAAGCGTCAGGGCTAGGATTCAAATACCTATCGCAAATTCTACGTCATTGTTAGAATTGTGCCTTTACTGTATTTCCTTAGATATAGTTATACTGTGAGTAGCAGCCGTAAGATACTACACATATTATTGACGGTTCATGTTGCACGAGCACGGATTGTATGCTACACACCGTCAATAATTGCCATGTCACACACAAACCATTTTAGACATTATATTGCTTATCACATATGACATTACCATACCTATATACCTATAGAGTATCGTACCATTAGTGATAGGTACACTTACCCTTTACGATACATCTACAGGTATACCTTATTCATATTTTCTTATACCCAAGGGGTATACGACATCTTTTATTTATAAGTAGATACCTATACTTAGCTGTGCCTTATTGATTTCGCATACATCTGTTTTCAGCTACCTGTTCTCATTTATATGCTCACATTTAGATATATCGCATTTATTGGTTTCTGGATTTGCTCATTGTTATTTTGATTTTTCATGGTGTTTTCTGGATTTGGGAACCGTGGGAGTTCATGAAATTATGCATACATTGAAAAACCCGGTTTCCTTGATATGATATTTGCGCGTCCACCATGAGTTTTATCGGTGCTGATTATATACTCCATACGAGGTGTGGTTGTCGTATGAGAGTACATGGTGGGGCCCGGTATGGTTCCCCTCGGCAAGAAGATCGATGGATTTTGCCGATTGAGCCTGGAGGCGGGCGAGTACCTACCGGTGACAGTACCCATGACTCGGCGGGGGATCACGGAGACACCGCTGGGAGTCATGTACGTATGCATACGTCGGAAGGCGAGGGTCAGAGCTAGGCACTCGTGCTTCCGGGATAGCGTATGATACGTGATCAGGATTTCTGTGTCGATGCTTGGCACATTGTTTTCATGATATTTTTTTAATACCTTTATATATATAACAGGGGATTTAGCCGTTGTTATATATACCTTTACACCAATATTAGTGTTGTGGGACGCTAATATATGTGTATTCCCCCATCATATTTATTTCTGTATATTTATACCTTTAGGATGTTAGATTCTTATTGGATATTTGACTTGGGTTATTAGGTGATTCATTGAGATTGGATATTGGACATACCTATGTGGTTGCGGATTTGTACATTCGGATATAGGAGATTACTCGATATTGTACATTAAGGAGATGTGAGACCTATATGATGTGAGTGCCCAATGTGGGGGCTGATTTGAGGATTTAGGATTTGAGTGTCTTGATGGATTGTGATCCTTCCACGATGTCAGGTTTCCGTGGAAATGACATATTCTACCCCATACCTCACACTTACCTATTTTGTGCACAGATTCATATATTGGTAGTACCTGTTAGTGTACCCTTATGATAGTTGCATATCTACATTCTCATATCCTTATTGCATGGTTATTGCATATTATTGTCATGTTACTATTGCTTCACATAGTGATTGTACCTGCTACTGTACTTTCCTTTATTTCAGCATTTGCATGACATGTTATTACTGTAATCGCATATCTTAGATTCATGCTGTACGTGCATTCCTGCGATTACCTGTATATGTTATCTACTATTCACGAGTTGGCAACTTACCCCCGTTGTGCCACAGGTGTTTCAGTTTGTTCCCCAGAGTAGTTGAGGCAGGCTATTCCTCTATTCAGCTATCCATCTTTTGCTACAGATACCGAATCAGCTCACAGTGCTATTTTGCTTAGGTGGGTTGGCTGATTATCCGTATTTCATATTATACATTCGTTGTATTTTGTACTCTCCATCTACTAGTATGTTGTTGACTTAGAGACTTGGTGAGGACGATATTGTATATTATTTATGGATTTGTTGCCTTTTATAAACAGTTTCCTTTCTATTGTCTCTTAGTTCTTCGCTACGGCGTCGTATATTTGTGATGAGATTGTTTTCCGCCTTTGGGCCACTTTTTACAAAAAGGGGTGTTGCTAAAATTTTAAAGAAAGAAAGTAAGACTTTTAAAGAATTTAGGTTGCGATTTCAAATGTTTCAAAAACTTATATTATCTTTTCCGTATTTTCTTGGTTTAGATTTCTGGGTTTTGGCTTTCTTTTACCACGTTACGTCTTTAGGCGTTGCGTAGTATTAGGGCCGTCACGGGCCAATTTTGGGTCGTGACAGGGAGTACCTACCATTAAATCTCGCTTGTCCTGGTCAGGGACTTTGTGTAATGGCTTTCCGAACAAAGCACAATATCAACCCCCAATATCGGGAGAGAAGAATCCTATCTAACCACTATTGCCTCCCAGTGCTTCAGGACTGCACCCAACTACTACCAGTTTGCACGACTCCTTTGAGCCGTGGTAGGGTAGTGATCTAAATACAGTGGGAACACACTCGAGACGAATAGTGATGTCCTGTCAACGGACTAAGCTGTACTCATGTCACCTGGGAACTGCTACCTGATGATGGGTATAATACCAACCAGCAGTTCCCAATGAGTCTGTCCAGTGTAACTCATAACCTAATGAGTACCTGCATACTATCTCTAGTACGACGTACTAATGGCTGTGGGACAATCCATCTCCCCTGCTGGGATAAGAAGCGTATACACTAGTATACTCTGGAGTATCGATACCTTGTCTCGATAATCTTACGAATAGAGACCTGTATAAGAATGTTCTTATAGACTACCAAGCCCCCACTAGTGTGAATTCCATCACAATGCTGGTAGTCAAGCAAAGATCTTATGGGCTCTACCAATATGTATCAGCTATATTCTAAAAGAAACATATAAACATATTGAAGTAGGTACAAACCAAGTAGCATAATACCATATTGAACAAAATTGTTATTATACCTGTGTATATCTCAAGCTTCCAAAATGTAATATACAAACCAGTACTGTACAATAATGGACTCTAGGGCATATATCACTAAGAATCTCCCACTTGCACTAAGGCCATGTATTGGAATATCGCAGACCTATCATCTCGATCAGCCTCTCGAACTGTGTTTGAAGGATGGCCTTTGTGAGTGGATCTGCAGTGTTGTTCTCCGTGTCTACTCTCCGCACCTCGATCTCCCGGCGATCCACGATCTCCCTGATCAGGTGGTACCACCTCAAAATATGTCTGGACTTCTGATGGGGCCTGGGTTCCTTCGCAAAAGCTATAGCCCCGTTGTTGTCACAATACAGAGGTATTGGATCAACAATGGATGGAACCACATGAAGTTCTGTTACGAACTTCCTCATCCAGACCGCTTCTTTTGCGGCATCACAAGCAGCGATATACTCCGCTTCCAACATCGAGTCAGCAATGGTGTCCTTCTTGGAGCTCTTCCAATAGACCGCCCCTCCATTGAGGGTAAAGACATAACCCGACAGGGTCATAGAGTCATCCTTGTCACTCTGGAAGCTGGAGTCAGCAAAGGCCTCGATCTGGAGATCTTTTCCACCTTACACCAAGAACATCTACTTATTCCTTCTTAGGTACTTGAGAGTGTTCTTAACTACTATCCAGTGCTTCTCCCCAAGGTTTGACTGATACCTACTTACCACGCTCAGTGCGTAAGAAACATCTGGTCTGGTACATAACATCGCATAAATTATATAGCCAACCGCAGAAGAGTAGGGTATAATACTCATGCGATCCCTTTCCAAATCAGTCTTGGGAGACATCTCTTTGGAGAGGGTGATTCCGTGACAATCCGGTAGATTACAGTGCTTTGAATCATCCATACTAAATTTTTTCAGTATGGTGTTGATGTACCTGAACTGTGAAAGTCCCAACATCCTCTTAGATCTATCACGATAGATCTGGATCCCCAAAATGTAGGAGGCATCACCCAGGTCTTTCATGGAGGACCTTTGTGATAAGAATCCTTTGACTGATTGTAGCATATGAATGCCATCCCTTATCAAGATAATGTCATCCACGTACAAGACGAGGAATACCACAGTTTTCACTAGAATCATACTATAAATACATGGTTCATCTGGATTTTTGATAAAATCGAATTCTTTGTCCTTCTCATCAAAACAGATGTTCCAACTCCGCAATGCCTTCTTTAATTCATAAATAGACTTAAGCAACTTGCACACTCTTCTGCTGCTCCCACTATGTATGAAACCCTCTGGCTGATCCATATAAACACACTGTTCAAATTTTCATTCAAAAAAGCAGTCTTTACGCCCATCTGCCAAATCTCATAATTGTGGAAGGCAGCAATGGAAAGAAGAATCCGAATGGATTTGAGCATAGCCACCGGAGAAAAGGTTTCATGATAGTCCAAACCATGTCTTTGACGAAAAACTTTTACAAAAAGTCTAGCCTTATAGGTTTCAACCTGTCCATCTACACCAATCTTGTTTCTGAATATCCATTTGTAGCCTATGGGTTTTATCCTTTCTGGATCAATATCCAAAGTCCATACTTTGTTGGTGTACATGGACTCCATTTCGGTCCGCATTCAATCCAGCCATTTCACCGATTCTCTGGTCTGAATGGCTTGCTAGAAACTAGTTGGCTCATCATCTTCAATGATTCAATCCTCTTTATCCCCATCTATGTGAAAACTGTAGTATCTCTCCGGCAGATGAGACTGCCTACTAGTCCTGCGGAGTAGCGCGGGGATGTCCGGTTCTTTCAAAACTTCTAGTTCCACCATACTTTCAGTAATAGCTTATGGTTATGGAATTTCTTATAGTTCTATTGTGCTCCCACTTATTTTTTTTCTAGAAATTGATTTTCCAAAAAGATGGCATGCCAAGAAACAAAGTCCTTTTGTTCCTCTACGTAATAGAAAATATACCCCTGGAGTTCTTTGGGTATTCCACAAACTTACATAGTATTGATCGTGCCTCCAGCTTATCCGCATGCTGCTTTTTCACAAAAGGTGGACATCCCCATATCTTTAAAAACATAAGATAGGTTTCTTCCCACCACATATCTGATATGGTATGGTAGGCACAGTCTTTGTAGGAACCTTATTCAAAAGGTATGCAGCTGATTCTAGTGCATAACCCAAGAAGGATCGCGGAAAATCAACATTACTCATCATGGAATGTACTATATCCAATAAGGTTCGGTTCAGCCATTCTGATACACCGTTGTGTTGAGGTGTGTATGGAGGAGTAACCTGAGAGAGAATTCCATTATCTTTTAGGTAATCCAGGAACTCGGTACTTAAGTATTCACCATCTCGATCAGATCTAAGTGTCTTGATACTTTTGCCGGTTTGTTTTTCCACTTCATTCTTATATTCCCGGAATTTCTAAAAGGCCTCGGATTTATGTTTCATCAAGAATACATGACCATACCTTGAGAAATCATCCGTAAAAGTAATGAAGTAGGAATAGCCACTTCTTGCATGTGTAGACATTGGAGCATACACGTCGCTGTATATGAGTCCCAAGAGCTTGCTCGTTCCCAGTGAACGGAGTCTTTTTGTCATCTTTCCTTTGAGGCATGATTGAAAAGTTGCATAAGACTGATATTCGAACGGATCCAAATATCCTTCTCTATGTAACTTTTTCAACCGTGTTTCATTGATGTGAACCAGTCTACAATGTCATAAGAAAACCTAATTTAATTCTGGAGACGTTCTTTTAAGTGTGTTCTGAACATTGAAAACTTGGTGATCAGTCGAAAATACTATATATTTTAGCAGGCAATTTCCTTAACATTTGCATACACTTAGAAGTGTACGGTATTCATAATTCACATATTAGCTAAATCGGTCGCAAAATATCAAATTACATGTATTCGACCTTAAAATCGGAAATTCTAGGGAAATTAACTGCATTGCATTACATAGCATATTTTCTATATCTTGCAACCCCTGTTTCGAAGTCTATGCAGGAAAAGAGATGCTTGCTCGATCATTACATCGCTCGACCATTACAATTGCTCGTCAACTCATTGAAAGCAAATCTGGTATCAACACAGAAAGGATTATACAAATCAAAACATTAGAGTAAAGCCCATACAGAAGTACAAGACTACTGAAGAAAGCACAGATCCCAAGGCCACCAATGAGCGGCGGAAGGGCGGCCAATGCCCACCTCACGCGGCGGTTACGCGGCGGATCCAGGGAGTCAGCTCCTCGAGTTTCACCAAAACTCCTGATTCAGTTCCCACTACTCAAAAATGCACACAAATGTCCAGAAGAGTCCAGACACTTCCACCAGATCATCAAGCTCCTAAACTAGCCTAAAAACTTCTAGAACTTTCCTAAACCCTTGCTTAAACCCTAAGCTAAACCCCAACAAACTTGGCCAACAAACTTTGGGAGGGAAAGTCCAATTCAAACCTAAACCTAGTTCTATAAATAAGACCCTAGGCTCTCTCATTTCTCATCTTGGAAAAATCTTGATTCAATCTTGGAGATAGATAGATTCAACCCATTTTTAGTTTAGCCATTCTTTTTCTCCATCTTCTTCTTCCTCAAGATTAGTGAGAAATCTTGTAGGAAACCCTAACCCTAAATCCAACCACACTTCAAGATCTTGAGTGCAAGCCAAGCAAGATTCCTTCAACCCTTTTATGAGCCGAGCCGATCTTCCATCGGGCAAGAGATCAAAGTAGATCCACGATCTACGGAGACGAGCGAAGCCGAGTCAACGATCGATTTTCTTTCTTCTTGTAGATCTTGAAAGAATGTATTGAAATTGTTGATGAAATAAAAGGTGATATTTTCTTCTATCTTGTTTTCTTTAAATTCCGCATCATGTTATCTTTACTATTCTTGAATATTGTCTATGTGGTGATGTGTGAATAAAACTCCGCTCGTTAAGGAGTCGAAACGATCTTTAGTATGATGATGTAGCAAATTTATAATCAATTCTTGAATCCCACGAGTGTGTAAACCCTAGCAAGTTCAAGAATCGACAACCCAATTTGATGCGATGCTTTCTTGATCAACATCGCTCGAGATTGGGGTGATCCGATCGCTTCTTGAAATTGCTAGAGGCTAGAATATAAATGGTATCCTCGAAAGAGCAAGGGTTAAGAGATGAAACCCTAATTTCATCAAGAAAACCCTAACTCGCGTCGATAACCATTGATCTAGTATCAATTCTTCGAAGGACAAGAATACGAAATATTGTAGACTACAACACATCTAAAGATCCTATCGATTCCTACGAGCCTCTCTATTATTCTTGATTGTTGTTTGGAAAATACCATTGAAACCCCGATTCTTGATTGTTTATAATTTCGTGATTCTTTAATAGAGAATTGTGACACACAAATACAAATCAACTCCTGAATCTTGTTTTCTTGTTGCTTAACATTTCATTTCGAACAAAGTAAAATACAAACGAATCTCGAGATCCCTGTGGACGATCCGCACTCATTCATTAACTACAACCGACACCGTAGTTGATTGCGGTCAAATATTTTTGGTTGTGATTTCTTTACAATTTCATACTACACAACGAGAATTCTTTCCAATCAAAATGGCGCCGTTGCCGGGGATCGCGCGCTAATTCGTTTACATTTTATAGTTTGAAGTGAAAGAATTATTACGTTTCATTTCTTGAATTCAAAATTCGTACAAACTCTTATACGTGTGTGGTGATTTGATTGCAAGGTGATCTGGAGCATTCTGTGCTGTGGAAAAATTATTTGGGATATACCAGAGAGCTGGAGATAGCAACATCAAGCAGTTGAAGAAAAATTGTACACAGTTCCCAACAACCGACCGCGGAAGGGCGGCAAATACATGGTTTGTGCGGCGGAAGAGCCGCAGTCTTGAGGGTTCTCTGGAAAATTTTCCAGCAGGTGATTTCTTGCTCTCTCCCCTCTCCCTTTTTAGCTCCAACTAATCCTTTCTGCAGGATTCTTTGCAAACAATAGCTGCGCCGCAAAAGCAAATTAAAATTGTGCGTGATTTTGCTTTTCTTGGTTGTTTTGCATATTAAATACGGAATTTAAGGGGCACGGCCAAATCCAAATTAGGTGGGGATTTCATTACCCTTCCTAGGCCCCGAAAACCACCAAACTTGCATCCACATTTACCCCCATTAACTAAAAGAAATCTAGAGATGACTCTAAGGACTGTCGCGCTCATTTAGGACAAGAGAGGGCCGTGGGTAATTCATTGCTTATCCGCGTTTTCTTGTGGTGCCTAAGGCGGGTGTGTCTAAGGCTAGTGGTTATTAATTAGGGCCACTGTAGTGGTGGTTCCTTCCCACTTACCTGGCACTTATCCGGCCACAGGGGGACAAAGAGGCAGTGGAGGATTGATCCTGCGACTTGTCTTTTGGCAGTTAGGAGCGGTCTAGAGCCGGACCTAGGTGACCATTAGATTCTAGGGTTTGTGTGCTGCATTTGGTTGTCGCATCATTTTTTCAAAATCCGTCCCTTTTCAAAAGCAAACACCGCATTCATTTTACCCCTAATTATAAGCCAACGCTGCCACTTGTACTAACCCTTTTTAGTACAAGATAGGCTGGACACGGGATTCTAGTGCCCGTTTAGTCCGCGTACCTTTTATCGACTCCGAAGTCGATAATTCTCCATTTACCTTTTCTTTACCTACTACCACACCCACACCGATGGATCCGAATCCATCTAACTTCTTTAACCCTAATCTGCCACCGTCCGTTGGTGCGCAGAATCCTCCACACATTTCTCTCCAGGAAAGATGCTATCCACTTAGAGGTCCTCTTTCGACCTGCTTATCCACACCACCAGCCAACAGGGATAACTTTGAAATAAAGCCCCAGTATATCAACCTTTTACCTAAATACCACGGACTCGAGACCGAGGACGCTTACGTTTTCATTACCAAATTTGAAAACGTATGTGCTATGATGGGTACGTCTCAACTTTCTGTGGATGCGATGCGTCTACGACTTCTTCCTTTTACCTTGTGCGATATAGCCGAGAAGTGGCTATATAACACCACCGCACACTCCATCACGAATTGGGAAGAATTCGTCGCAGCATTCCTAAAGAAATTTTACCCAGTCCAAAGAACGGCTCGAATCCGTAGCGAATTGAACCAATTTGCCCAGCTCCCTACCAAACCATTTTCAAAGTACTTTGAACGTTTCAAGGATCTAATGGTTCAATGTCCTCATCACGGCATCCCGAGATGGGAGCTTTGCCGAATCATCTATGAGGGCAGTAACCCTAGCACGAAACAGAGCCTTGAAAATATGTGTCAGGGTACATTTATGACTAAAGACAATGGGGAAGCCTGGCGATACTTAGAAGAGTTCGCTGAAAAATCACTAATTTGGGAGAGTGGAACCCAACCATTGAATAGGGGTGGCATACACCAAGTAGATGTGTCCATAGGTGTTCGAGCAGAAATGGCAGCAATGAAAAAGAAGCTCGACGCTATGGAACACAAATTTGCAGCAGCCTCCCTAAACCCAGTATCACTCCCCAAAACTATTTGTGGGTGCTGTTCTGATCCGTCACACTTAACGGAAGAATGTCCTTTAAACTCGGCGTTTCAAGGTCAAGAGCATTCTAATGCCGCATTTCAACGACCTCGAAACGATCCATATTCTTCCACGTACAATCAGGGTTGGAGGAACCACCCGAATTTTGTTTGGAACCAAAATCAATCTCAAAACACGGTTCCAAACACAAATAACTTTCAAAGGGCTCTTCCTCCACCACAACAGCAACCCCTCCAACTCACTCAGCACCCCTACCAGTCACAAAATTTCCAAAACCAGGGCAACACTTCTGCACAGTCTAATCCTATGCAGCCCTGTTCTGACGATTTCTCTCAATTTACTCAAACCATGAAATCACTCTTATCCAATTTCATGGAGGTTTCGACTGAGGTTAGATCTTCCGTCAATGAAATAAAGAAAAACTCAGCAACACAAGCTGAGAGTATTAGAACGATGGAAGCTGAAATCGCACGCCTCAAAGCTGAAATGAGTGCGAGAGAAAAAAGGAAACTTCCCTCTCAACCCCTGCAGAATCCTGGGCATTACAATGTAAATGCCATTACCACGTTGAGATCGGGAAGAGTGCTGAATAATAATGTCGGGGAAGATATTGATAATACTGAAAATCATGTCAAAACCCCGGCTGAAACCTTTCCACATACACACACTTCTCCTTCTGATCCTTCTTCTTCTACCAAACCACCTTCGCACGAGCCTATTCTCCAGTTCCCTTTAGGCTCAACACCTTCACCCAACCCTTATAATTCTCCACAGACGGTCCCCACACCTCTTTTGGGATCTCGTCTACCCCCCTTTCCTTCTCCTATGATGGACCCCGCGCTTATTGCGAAAGCACCTTACCCGAACCGGTTAAGGGCTAACAGAACGAGTCCTCATATGGAGAAAATTTTAGAAATGTTCAAACAGGTTAACATCAATATCCCTCTCCTAAATGCAATTCAACAAGTCCCCGCTTATGCGAAGATTCTAAAGGACTTGTGCACTAGGAAGAGGAAGACTCAGGTGCCGAAGAAGGTCTTTATGGCTAATAATATCAGCACTGCTTTTATTCCCCAGCTGCCAAAGAAACGAAAGGACCCAGGATGTCCTACAATATCGATTTCGATTGGGGGTAAAAACATAAATCGTGCTCTTTTAGACCTTGGCGCGAGTGTTAACCTGTTACCTTATTCTGTCTATGAGCAACTAGGAATTGGAGAGCTGAAACCTGCTCATTGCACTTTCCAGATGGCGGACCGATCTATCACCAAACCAAGGGGTGAATTAGAGGATGTGTTAATAAAGGTCGGGGAATTTGTTTTCCCTGTAGACTTCATTGTGCTTGACACAGATCCTGTAGCAAACCCCCGGGGCCAAATTCCGGTGATTTTAGGTCGTCCTTTCCTTGCCACCTCCAACGCTGTTATAAATTGTAGAAATGGTTCAATGAATTTATCATTTGGAAATATGACCATTGAACTAAATATCTACAGAGTTGGGAGTCAGCCATCAGAACCTAGTGCTCATATTTTAGATGTGTGTTCTGTCCATGAGATCGCTCCCGATAGTTGTGGAGCCGAGGAACTTTGCTTTACAGATCTCGATGACATTAACACATCTCTGCTTGATCTTACACTTAGTGAGGACACTACACTTACACTTGAGTCCTGCACTTCTGACTTTTCTCCACCCGAGTCTGTATCTTTCACAGGCTCTGAGCTTCTTTGTAAATCCAAAAATCATTCTATGATCCTTCCTTCTATCATTTCTCCGCCTGAATTAGATCTCAAGGTCTTACCTTCTCACCTTAAATATGCATATCTTGGTGAGAACGAGACTTTGCCGGTTATAATTTCCACTTCTCTTGCATCAGAGCAAGAGAATGCACTTTTATCGGTATTAAGATCTAATAAAGAGGCGTTTGGTTGGAGTATGGCGGACATCAAAGGGATCAGTCCCTTGATAGTTGAACATCATATACATGTGATGGATGATGCCAGACCGACCCGAGAACCACAGAGACGGTTAAATCCCGTCATGAAGGAAGCTGTCATGAAAGAGATCGTCAAATGCTTAGATAGTGGTATTATATACCCGATCTCCAATAGCCAGTGGGTAAGTCCTATACATGTTGTTCCTAAGAAATCCGGCATCACAGTTATCACAAATGAAGCGAATGAGTTGATTCAGACACGCACCCAAACTGGGTGGCGTGTATGCATCGATTATAGAAAACTCAACGCTGCTACGAGGAAAGATCATTTTCCTCTACCATTTATTGATCAAATGCTGGAACGCTTAGCGGGACGACAATACTATTGTTTCATGGACGGTTACTCAGGCTACAATCAGGTCCCCATCGCCAAAAAGGATCAAGATAAAACCACTTTTACTTGTCCTTTTGGTACCTTTTCTTACAGTCGCATGCCCTTCGGGCTATGCAATGCTCCCGCTACCTTTCAGCGGTGTATGATGGGGATATTTTCTGATATGGTAGAGAATTTCCTGGAGATCTTTATGGACGACTTTTCGATTTTTGGAGACTCTTTTTCTGAATGCCTAGCGAATCTGGACGCTGTTCTTACTCGATGCAAAGAGAAGAACTTGACTTTAAACTGGGAAAAATGCCACTTTATGGTCCAAGAAGGAATAGTCCTTGGACATGTCATTTCACAGAAGGGCATTGAGGTTGACAGAGCTAAAGTAGATGTCATTCAAAACCTCCCTCATCCCAAAAGCGTCAAAGATATTCGCTCTTTCCTTGGCCATGCTGGCTTTTATAGGAGATTCATAAAGGACTTTAGCAAAATTGCTAGACCTTTAACACTACTCCTGGCCAAGGATACAACCTTCCACTTTGACTCGGATTGCGAGACAGCTTTCGACTCACTTAAACACTCACTCACTTCAGCCCCCGTTTTATCATCACCAAACTGGGACTACCCTTTTGAGCTGATGTGTGACGCATCTGATTTTGCAGTAGGTGCTGTCCTTGGACAACACATTAAAAAGATGCCACATGTGATTTACTATGATGCGCAAATCAATTATACAACCACAGAGAAAGAACTATTAGCGGTTGTATTCGCATTGGAGAAATTCAGGCCTTACTTAATCGGCTCACCTATTGTTTTATATACTGACCATTCCGCTTTAAAACATTTGTTGGCGAAGAAAGATGCCAAAGGTCGACTAATACGCTGGATCCTTCTTTTACAAGAATTCGATCTTGTTATTAAAGATAAGAAAGGATGTGAAAACGTAGTAGCTGACCACCTTTCACGCATCGTTTCTTCCCCTGTGACCCTGCCGATCGATGACTCGTTCCCTGACGAACAACTCTTGAGCGTATCCTCTGAACCATGGTTCAGGGATATTGTGAACTATCATGCCACAGGACTTATACCGAGCGATTGGTCAAAACAGGACAAATACCGCTTTCTTTCCCAAGTAAAACACTATTACTGGGACGAGCCTTATTTGTTTAAATATTGTCCTGATCAGATCATTCGCCGGTGCGTCCCAAATGAAGAGTTCAAGAGTATTCTTTCATTTTGTCATGATCAGGCTTGTGGGGGTCACTTTGGTCCAAGAAAAACAGCGGAAAAGGTTTTGCAATCTGGATTTTATTGGCCGACCTTATTCAAGGACGCATTTGAACATTGCAAAACCTGTACACAATGTCAGTATACGGGTAGAATATCCCAAAGGAATGAAATGCCTCAGCAACCCATTCTGGTTGTTGAAATGTTTGATGTTTGGGGCATAGATTTTATGGGTCCTTTTCCCAACTCCTTTGGGAATCTGTACATATTGCTGGCGGTTGATTATGTCTCCAAGTGGGTAGAAGCCATTCCAAGTCGCACTAATGACAGGAAAGTTGTCATTAAGTTCTTAAAAGAGAATATCTTTTCGCGATTTGGACACCCACGCGCTATTATTAGCGATAATGGGACACACTTCTGAAACAGATCTTTCGAGACTCTGATGCGGAAATATTCAATCAACCACCGTCTTTCTACACCCTATCACCCCCAAACAAGCGGGCAGGCTGAGATCTCAAACAGACAAATCAAACTTATCCTGGAGAAAACTGTTGCTAAAAATAGAAAAGACTGGTCGACCAAATTGACGGATGCTCTTTGGGCATTCAGGACTGCATATAAGACCGACCTAGGAATGTCTCCATATAGGATAGTGTTTGGAAAAGCATGTCATCTACCTGTTGAGATAGAACATAAAGCATTGTGGGCTATAAAGGAAATTAATTTTGATCTAAACCTTGCTTGCAACTTTCGGAAGCTGCAACTAAACGAGCTAAGCGAACTCCGCGATGAAGCTTATGATAATGCTGTAATCACAAAGAATAGGACTAAGGTTTTTCACGATAAAAACATTGTAAGGAAAACATTTTTACCTGGTCAACAAGTCCTTCTTTATGATTCACGATTACACCTTCATGCGGGTAAGCTCCGATCTCGTTGGAAGGGACCTTTTGTTGTGCGGTCTGTATACCCGCACGGGACAGTAGATATTGAAAATGTTAAAAACGGCACTGTTTTCAAAATAAATGGACATAGATTAAAGCCGTATTTTTCCACTGACCCCACGGAGGAGCTCTTGTTCTTACAAGAGCCAGTTTATTTTGATTAAAATTCCTCCGTCTCACTTTCATGTCCAGTATATCATTGCATCATATTTTGAATGAAGGTGAGTAAATAAAACAAGTTTGGGGGAAGTTCTTCACTTATATATTTTGCCCCCACTAATAATTCCTCCCAGATTTACAGGTTTTTCGAGATTTAACGGTCGGCAACAGTGAGGACACTGTTGAAAACAAGTTTGGGGGAGGTTTGTGCTTATTTTTGCATCATTTGCATATCATCTGCATAAGCACAAAACATTTCTTTTAAAAATCTATAAAAATTGAAAAATTTTCAAAACCCATAAAAATTTAAAAATTTTCAAATATAAAAATAATTTTAATATTTACACTTTTTTGTATATAAATAAGATAATGAAAGTTTAGACAGTGAACAATTACATCCATGAGATTGGAAAAATTTTAGAAAACTAAGAAAATTAGAAGTTTTCTTATACGAACTAGTAATAAGTAGTTATGAGCCGTTTTCCCAAGGGTTAGTAAGATGAAGGACGTCAATAATCTGAGGATAAAAAAAAGTCTGAAAAATAGTTTCTATTCTGGAAGCCAAACATTTTGAACGTTGCTACCCTGCTATTCGCACTTACACACGTCTTGAAGCCTGGGATAGTAGAGGATACCTTGAAATGCTCTTGTCTTAAAGCCAAAAGTATGAAAAAAAAGAAAAATGTGTTTTAAAGTGGTGAGAAAAATGGATACTGGTTTTGTTATCACCAAGGGCAAGAAAAATATATAGCAAAAGGGTGCTTCTTCACCTAGTGCCCCAAGGTCAACTGGTCTGGGAGTCACTGCTATACCTGAGGTGGTGCAAGACTAGGAAAATACACCAAGTTAGCAAGCACATCAGTAATCGGTCGGTTAGTACCTCAAGAAGTATTAACGGTCGCATGAAAGTGTGTAAGCAATCTCGTTTGCCAAGAAGTACTGAGGTCGATGGGCAAGAGTATGATAGCTTGAATTGAATTCTCCGGGTGTAGGGATGTCTTTACACACACGCAGGGTGATATGATCGATGTTTGGAATAAAGATAGGAATAAAGAATAAGACGATGTTTTATTGAGGGAGGACGTGATTTCTAACATCTTTTCATGACCATTAAGATAGGGCTCATGACAACCGAAAAGCTAGCTTAGTTGGAAACCCTAATTTTCAAGGCTTTTCTTTTACAATTCTTGTCTTTAAATGTAATATTCATGATCTTGCTTTTATTTTTTGGATTTTGTGGGTGCAATCCGCTGAAAACCCTCAGGAGACAACACTCCTCCTACTAGGGACACCTAGAGGTTTAAAGGCTTGTTGCACGTGCTCAGTGCAATCGTGTTGCCTACGAAAGTGTGCTAGTTAGTTTTTCTCTTTCTTTGTTTTCTCCTTCTCTTTTTAATAAAACATTCTCTCGAGACGATCGAAATTAAGTTTGGGGGTATTTGATTAGTCGAAAATACTGTATATTTTAGCAGGCAATTTCCTTAACATTTGCATACACTTAGAAGTGTACGGTATTCATAATTCACATATTAGCTAAATCGGTCGCAAAATATCAAATTACATGTATTTGACCTTAAAACCGGAAATTCTAGGGAAATTAACTGCATTGCATTACATAGCATATTTTCTATATCTTGCAACCCCTGTTTCGAAGTCTATGCAGGAAAAGAGATGCTTGCTCGATCATTACATCGCTCGACCATTACAATTGCTCGTAAACTCATTGAAAGCAAATCTGGTATCAACACAGAAAGGATTATACAAATCAAAACATTAGAGTAAAGCCCATACAGAAGTACAAGACTACTGAAGAAAGCACAGATCCCAAGGCCACCAATGAGCGGCGGAAGGGCGGCCAATGCCCACCTCACGCGGCGGTTACGCGGCGGATCCAGGGAGTCAGCTCCTCGAGTTTCACCAAAACTCCTGATTCAGTTCCCACTACTCAAAAATGCACACAAAAGTCCAGAAGAGTCCAGACACTTCCACCAGATCATCAAGCTCCTAAACTAGCCTAAAAACTTCTAGAACTTTCCTAAACCCTTGCTTAAACCCTAAGCTAAACCCCAACAAACTTGGCCAACAAACTTTGGGAGGGAAAGTCCAATTCAAACCTAAACCTAGTTCTATAAATAAGACCCTAGGCTCTCTCATTTCTCATCTTGGAAAAATCTTGATTCAATCTTGGAGATAGATAGATTCAACCCATTTTTAGTTTAGCCATTCTTTTTCTCCATCTTCTTCTTCCTCAAGATTAGTGAGAAATCTTGTAGGAAACCCTAACCCTAAATCCAACCACACTTCAAGATCTTGAGTGCAAGCCAAGCAAGATTCCTTCAACCCTTTTATGAGCCGAGCCGATCTTCCATCGGGCAAGAGATCAAAGTAGATCCACGATCCACGGAGACGAGCGAAGCCGAGTCAACGATCGATTTTCTTTCTTCTTGTAGATCTTGAAAGAATGTATTGAAATTGTTGATGAAATAAAAGGTGATATTTTCTTCTATCTTGTTTTCTTTAAATTCCGCATCATGTTATCTTTACTATTCTTGAATATTGTCTATGTGGTGATGTGTGAATAAAACTCCGCTCGTTAAGGAGTCGAAACGATCTTTAGTATGATGATGTAGCAAATTTATGAATCCCACGAGTGTGTAAACCCTAGCAAGTTCAAGAATCGACAACCCAATTTGATGCGATGCTTTCTTGATCAACATCGCTCGAGATTGGGGTGATCCGATCGCTTCTTGAAATTGCTAGAGGCTAGAATATAAATGGTATCCTCGAAAGAGCAAGGGTTAAGAGATGAAACCCTAATTTCATCAAGAAAACCCTAACTCGCGTCGATAACCATTGATCTAGTATCAATTCTTCGAAGGACAAGAATACGAAATATTGTAGACTACAACACATCTAAAGATCCTATCGATTCCTACGAGCCTCTCTATTATTCTTGATTGTTGTTTGGAAAATACCATTGAAACCCCGATTCTTGATTGTTTATAATTTTGTGATTCTTTAATAGAGAATTGTGACACACAAATACAAATCAACTCCTGAATCTTGTTTTCTTGTTGCTTAACATTTCATTTCGAACAAAGTAAAATACAAACGAATCTCGAGATCCCTGTGGACGATCCGCACTCATTCATTAACTACAACCGACACCGTAGTTGATTGCGGTCAAATATTTTTGGTTGTGATTTCTTTACAATTTCATACTACACAACGAGAATTCTTTCCAATCACTTGGTGTTGGTCTAATACATATATACCATTGTTTAGTGTACCTGACCCAATCAAACCATGATTATGGTGGATGTTTACGACACTTACAAATGTAAAATCATAACCTTCGTTAGATAATAAAGATACAAAAATAATATTAAAAGTCAAATTAGGTATACAAAAACAGTTGCGCAAAACCAAAATATGTCCACTTGTCAATCCTAAGTGATATTCCCATACGGACACAGCATCCACGCTCGCTCCATTAGCAACCTTGAGGGTCAAATTGTTGGAGATAGTGCCCTCAGAGTCAATTATTGGATCACAGGCACGTGATTGCAATGATTGAGTGAGGACCTATACCAGTAGGACAGTCTTACTGAAGATGACAGTATGCTATCTGGTTTATCTTTATTATCGTGTACTACTTTAGGTGACCTTACAGGTCACTATTTGCACGTTAATGAGCCCCTAGGATTCTTGCTTGACTACCAGCAGTATGAGGGCGATCATATACGTGGGAGCTGGGGTCTATAAGAAAATCCTTAAAAGGTCCCTAGTCGTGGGAGTTTCGAGACAGGGCATCGATTCTCCAGAGTAGACTAGTGTATACAGTCGAGACCCCGACGAAGGGCGGTGGCCGGTCTCACAAGCCACTGGTGTCAGTTGGTTCACCAAAGATGTATACAGGTACTCATTTGGTTATGAGTACACCGGAAAAGACTCGCCGTTTACATGCTAGTTGATCTTATACCTGATGTCAGATAGCAGTTCCCTGGTGACATGTGTATAGGTTAGTTCATCGACCTGAGATCGTCATTTGCCTCATGTGAGTTCCCACTGTATTTTGATTACTACCCTACCACGCTCAAAGGAGACGTGCAAATAGGTTTTAGTTGGGTACAGTCCCGAGCCACATGGAGGTAGTGAGCGGATCTTCAGGGGTTCGTCTCTCCCGGTATTAGGGGTGAGGTCGCGCTGTGTCTAGGAAAGCCATTGCACGAAATCCTTGGCCAAGGTAGGAGATTTACTGGTAAGTATTCCAGTAGTATCTCAGGGAGCTCTGGGCTACACTCTGACACGACTTGTACCGCTTTTAGGGGTCTGACTTTTACTAACCCCCTAGGCCCGCCATGCGATGCTCATAGACGAACGGACCGGACTGCACGGATATTGTCACTGACAGGCTCAGTAGGGTGTCAGGATGAGTTCGCTCATCGATGTCCCTTATGGTCAATAGCTGGTGGCCCGTCACGTATGGCTAATACCTCTGACGTGCTTGTGGTTAAATCCACAGCCATTGTATTGACAAGTCTTTAGAGTCCCCCACACACAGTTACTCAAGTTTCGGGCGAAACGCTATAGAGGCCTATGGAGATATGGCAGGGTTCGATCAGATACGTGTGGTATTGCACGAATCGTGATCGGACGGATTTTACTAGCGGGCTTTGGTTTAAGCCGGATCCTATTATTAGAAAGTGTAGTTTTGTCTCTTTGCATTTTTATTCAGTAGGAATACAAATGCGGGCATGTATATGCAGTCGCGGGATTTTCCTGTAATTTATTATGGGATCAGTTTTCTGAAGTTGCCAGTTTGCATTCCATTTCGGCCGGTTTTCCTTTGTTCCTTCACGGCCGGACTTTCCGATGGAGGGGTTATTTGCAAGTGTGCAAATAACATTTGTGGAGGGGGCCCTTTGTAAAATGGCAGCATCATGATGAGATTCCTTTTGGATCACTTTTCTTGCATTTATTGTGATGGTTTGTGAAAGGATTGAGAGGTGAAATAGGTGTGACTTTTATCTAGCATTATCTTTTCTTTTCTTCTCTTGGATATTGATTCTTTTTTCTCACCACCATGGAGGAGGGGCCGGCCACTTCTAGGGAGAGAGGGAGAGGGTTCATTCCATTAGAGATGAGGAAAAATCATTTCATCTCATTCTTCTTGCTACAAAATTCTTAACACCTCCTCAAAGTTCCTTTCTATTCCTCCATCCTGGAAACTACACTAAACCCTAAGAGACAATGGATTCTACATTAGCCTACAGTACTCTTAGAAGCGTCAGCTTGCCAACATCGCGCCCGAGTTGCTTCGTTCTAGAGGTGGGTGCCCGTAAAAGAAATCGGCTAAGTGGTGCCCTTTCCGACGAAGAGATGACGAACGGAGATTTCACGGGAGATCGGAGTGGAGACGAAGACCGAAGGACACGGATCGCTTGGTATAACTTTTTACCCATTTTCTAGTTTGCTAGTAGATAGGTTAATGGCCCAATCCGAGTTAAAAGTGCGCGGTGGTGCCGGTTTGTATGTTTCGCAAAGTTTTTCGTTTCCGCATTTCCGGCGTCGGATCGACGGCCGGGGCGCCGCCGTGCACTTACAATGTTATCAGAGCCACGCCATTAACCTAGTCTAGCTTGCTCTAACATGTTTACAAGTTCGATCGATCGGTATTTCCAAAAACCGTGTTTTCATTGCATCTGTTTTCTGTCGAAATTTTTTTAGCTCCAAAAATGTTTAAGTACATTGCAGAGGAACATGCAGGTAATTATAAGGGTTCTGCAAAATTTTGGTGGCCTAAACTTACTTTTCCACCACGGAACCACGACCAAACCCATGCTTTGGCCATGGTTCGGTGGCTATAAAAACTCCACGTGGCACCAAATTTTTCTAGAGGCTCTTGGACTTGAAAATAGGGGTTTTGGAATATTAATTTTGGGCCCAGAATTTCTGTGAGTGCTACAGTAATGCTTGGGGCCTACTTCGGTAAATTTGATCGATCGAATATTTTAAACATGTTAGTTCACAGTATTTACATTATATCTGCGACCGTGAATGTCATTTGATCGGTAATTCCTTTCTAGCTGCTATAGCCCGGTTAGAGGATTTGTAAACGTGACATTCACGTTGATGTTCTGTGTTGTGATGTAATATTGCAGAGTGGTCGTGGGGATAGCCTGGATGCAATGTTAGTACAGTTTTGTTTTATATGTACATTTGATATTGCGGGGCGAGCGTCCAACATGTGGGCTGTCATTACTGCGTTTTTGTATATTATTCTTTTAGGGCACGGCCGGGCTGAGGTCGATGTACCCGTTGTATGTATATTTTATTTTCTGTACTAGGATTGCCCCGCAGAGGGGTGCATGGATAGCTGGGTTCTAGAGGGCAATGAGCCCGCATCTCATGGAGTTGAGACTGAGGGGGCTTCACTCTAAAATTGGCGGGCTATTCGCCGCACTCGTAGGGCGTATAGGTTGACCCAGGAGGGGTGCCCAAGTTACCGGATTCCGTGAAGTACTGGGTGGTCCATTCACGTTGCTGAAGGGGGCTGCCTCGCTTCAGGTTTTGGCGGATAACATGCCGCGCCGTAGGGGTCTATGATTTTCATTGCATAGGCTATCCACACGACCAAGGGAACGTCGGGTTTCATTAGCGGCTCCGTAAAACCCCGGGATCCCGGATATCTGTATTGTTCTGTGATGCTGGTTACATTTCTGTGATGTTGCATTTTATCACGCCTTGAGCGAATATTATATATTTATATATATACTAGTGGATGTTGTATATATTTTGCATCCGCGCTAGTCCAGTCCCCGCTCTGTCGTTAGTTATGTAACCTAACGGGTGATGACGGGACCTAGTGGCGAATGTGGATGGCATATACGTACATCATTATTTTCGTTCTTTTGTGGTGTGATCAATTGATGGGACTGCATTGATTCAGATCAATTCAAGTTAAACAAACCCATTCTGATGTTGTTGGAACATTTTTCAAAAAGCTATTATTGCAAGGGCGTTCTCTTTTGTTTTGCACAGTGGTATTCGGTTATGAATATCCAGCACCTCAGTCGACGAGGCAAGGGCTGAGATCCCTTCACCGGGAGTGACCCCTTGGACAGAAGCTTGCGTCAGGGCAATAACATCACTATAGTCGAACACTTTTGCTTTGCATCGTGGTATTCAGTTGGAATATCCTGCACTTCATTCTACGGGGAAAGAGCCGAGATCCCTTCACCGGGAGTGACCTCTTTAGCAAAGGTTTTCGTTACTATATTTTTAAAAGATATCCGTTCCTTCAACGATATCAAGTTCATTAGGTTAAAGGTTTTCGCCAGAAACCATTCTTAGACCTCCGTCGTTTCATATGAATAGTCAATAAGTATTCAAGCTGTGTATGTTGGCCAAAGTCAAGGCACGGTGATTGGCAGCTATTGGGTATTCATATGCAGCATAGATAGATGCGTTGGTTTGGGACAGTCGTACTACTATTTTAGCCAAAGTCAAGGGTATGTACGGGTGGGTTCAAATTAACCTTGAGAATAACGGGTAGAACTTGACATGTAACTTATGATATGTTGGCCAAAGTCAAGGTCATAAGAGCATGGGGCAAAAATCACATCGGGAGTTTCTAAAGAAACTGAAACTTGCCAGATATACGCATACCTTCTGGAGTGTGACAACATGAGCGGATTCCGTCACGTTATCATGCAATGATAGTTGGATCCAGATTCCCACTATGAGTTGGTTTACTCCTCGGGTGATCCCGACTAATTCTTTTTTCGGGTTTAGAGAAGAATTTGAGGTTACAGTGGGAGATTTCCTGATTAGATGAAGTGATAACCATTTTGATCTAGGTTAGTGTGCATGTTTCTTTTCTCTCTCTCTTTGGCAGCAACCATTGACCCGACCCTTGACTATGACTCAGTGACCAAAATTGACCGAACCTTCTTAAACACTGGCTTTTGGATTGTCAGAGTTGCAAACCTCATTGCCACTCCTACTTTTACCCTTTTCTCCAGGACACCCCGTATTACTACGAACGTCCACTTCCATTGGACAAAACCATCGTATGGTTATATACGAACTCGAAGGAATATGTTCCAGATTCGAGGATGGTTTCCGGTTCCGCAGAAAACGAATAGGACTATTCAGTTGTCTTTTCCTTTTACCTTCTCTCAGTTTGCGAGTACTCCTTGGTTTAGGAGATAGTATACCTATTACGCAAATTGGATAGTCTTCTTCCAAACCTTAGGCTGGTGCCGAATGGTGGGGAATGAAGAAAACCAATTAGCCTAAACGGTAAACAGACGGTACTAAGTGAAGACAAAGAAAGCGATTAGAAGGAGGGCAAAGTAAATTGTGACTGATAATTACGACCAAACCAAGTGTTTCTTTACCACTCCCATTTCACCTTTGTATTACTCCAAGACACTCCGTATCACTACGAAGATCCACAGTTTATTTGGATGCTCCATCGTATGGTTATATACGAACTCGAAAGGAATTTGTTCCAGTTCCGGGATGGATTCTGGTTCAGGAGAAATACGAATAAGGTTTATTCGGTTGTCTTTTATCTTTACCTTCTCACGCATTGCGGGTGCTCCTAGGATTAGGGCAGTACACCCATTATGTTTATTGGATAGTCTTCTTCCAAACCATAGGCTGGTGCCGAACGGTGAGGAAGGAAGAAAACTATTTAGCCTAAGAGGGTGTACAGAAGGTATGACTAAAGACATATAAAGGGATTTGGAGAGATGCAAAGAGATATACGGTTAAAGTTATGAATCTGGATAATGGAAGAGGCATTACTAGAAATACCCAGATACCCTATCGAAACATTTCAATGTTTCAGTTTGACTGTGTACTGTTAAAAGAAAACTGATTTCACAATTAGACACTTGCTCCAGGGTATGTATTTACCAGGTATGATTCTCACATCTGTATGGTTTTACAGATGATGAGTGGGAGTAAGTTATTGGGAATTAGGTGATCATCCTCAGTATATCGGAATTCGTTGTAATTGGTGATATTTGAGGAAATCGCCTGGGTTGTTTGCTGGACGGAAAATATTTGGTTTTGAATATCCGCTGTTATGAACCAATTTCAAATTGATATATCTGTACGTCTATTTTCATAGAGTGAGATATACCTTTTTGAAATTGTGTCCGTGACATTTACCTATATCAGTGGATGGTTAGGTAAGGAGCATTAAACAGCGGTTTAATTCTTCATAACTATAGTGCAGTTTTCAACCTACAACACACAGTGAATGAGTTATTACACTCAGGGGACTTATATAGAGTATTCTATATTGTCCAGTGTCCATTAGGATAGAGTGGTTGGTCCTCGTAGTATATTCGGTTTACTTATGACTTCTCTAGTTTGACAGGTGTTTCATAGAAACACAGGGTCCAAGTTTTGAGAAGTTATAGGTATAAGAGTAAAGTAGAGAACCAGGTATTGCAAGTATCGGGATTTTTCAAGGTGATCGAAGATGTAGATACTTATGTATGGTATTCAGTTGATAGTAATGATTAAGAGAACTTGCTTTTCTTTCAGATTACTCATAATTGTAAACACTCCTAAGTTGAGTAACGCTGATCGGCCTCTTTCCATTTAGCTGACATGCACTGGAGACAGCTGCATGATTTGAATCTGGTTCAATTAAATCATGTGCCTCTGTTTCTGTATTGGATACAGAACAGTTCGTATCTTGACGATGTTAAGGTATGGGAAGTTGTCCGGCTTATGCTTAAAACCAGACTCTGGATAACTCAAGGCACGTTTCTGTAATGGCTGTTTGTGGGTTGACCCAGGCCATGACGAGAGTTGACATTCTACCATGAGGAAGATCAATAGTGATATTGTTCTTGACTCGCCACAGTTTTAATAAAAATGGATTTTTCCGAAAACAGTAGTGGGAGTATGGTAGAACTGGAAGTAATTCCAGAACCGCAAACGATTACTGAAAATTTGATAAGAACCTAATTCAATCTTATTTGACATTCCATTGGCCACTCCGCAGATGTGGTGGGTAACCTCAGGCACCCGAGAGGTACTCCGATAGCCTCAAAGATGGTGACAGGGAGGTTCTTGTTTACCCAGACTTGCCATTGCTGTTGTTCTAGACTGTGAGAACCGGCATGAGGATGAGTATAGCGTCGTTCTAAACAGGCTTTAGAAGTGTACGTTTATATGACTCTGCCAGAGGGTTGTGGTGGTCAGTGGGAGCAGTGGAAGCATGGTGCACAAGCGGCTTTTGTCTATTTATTGACTTAAACAGATATAGCGGAGATTGATCATATATTTCTGATGTGACAGTCATAGGTTTGACTTCATCAGAATAGGAGATGGATCTGTTAAGAAGGTAGTAGGGTGTGATGTCCTAGTATTTAGATGACATACACAGAGTAGGAAATGATGTTCCTATACTACGATCGGCTATACTTTGGTTGTCATACTGTGGTTTCTCTACATAGGACATGGATTTCATATCAGACATTCTGGTTACTAGATCTATAAATCTAGATTTGGGTAGTTTCCTAATCTGGATACTTCGACAGCATTCTATGAGTATTCAGAATGGATGACTCCTGGCACGGTAGTGTACCTGCAGGTGATGGAGTCACCCTCTCTAAAGGTGTCTTACAGACTAAAGTAGAGAGGGATGTGCATGATTAGCAGATCACTTGCTTAGGCAATTGAGTCAATCATGAGATGTCAAGTACCACACCAGATGTTTTTTTTGCACTAGTTGCAATAAGTTGATGTTAATCCAATCCTGGAGAAGCATTCGGAAGCAGTTTTTGAACATAAGTGGATGTTCTATGGATTTGATAACGGCAGCCTCCTAACGAGGGGCAGTATTTTGGACAAGGGGGTCCAGGTGGATACTAAGGGAGACAAGGCGCATGACACTAATTAAGTTCAGTTGACGATACAGTCTAAGAAGTTTGGATTTGGAGTTTATTTATGAGCTAGGTCCCAACAGACATCCAGATATTCTAAGACAGGTATTGCTCATTTCGGGAGATGGTTTTCTCCGTGAACTTGAGATATAGAGAGACATAGAAAGAAACATTACAGTGGATCCACTCACTGAGGCTATTCTTCGTACGCAATAGTTTCGCAAACGAGCTTTGTGAGACTGACTAGTAGAGGAGTTGGGTGTTCGGTATCACACGGGCTGTGAGTATGTGACATCGCAATAATTAGGCTTCAGTGCAAGTGGGAGATTGTTGGAGATAGTGCCCTCAGAGTCAATTATTGGATCACAGGCACGTGATTGCAATGATTGAGGGAGGACCTATACCAGTAGGACAGTCTTACCCAAGATAATAGTATGCTATCTGGTTTATCTTTATCATCGTGTACTGCTTTCGGTGACCTTACAGGTCACTATTGCACGTTGATAGAGCCCCTAAGATTCTTGCTTAACTACCAGCATTATGAGGGCGATCATATACGTGGGATCTGGGGTCTATAAGCAAATCCTTAAAAGGTCCCTAGTCGTGGGAGTTTTGAGACAGGGTATCGATTCTCCAGAGTAGACTAGTGTATACAGTCGAGAACACGATGATGGGCGGTGGCCGGTCTCACAAGCCACTGGTGTCAGTTGGTTCACCTAAGATATATACAGGTGCTCATTGGGTTATGAGTACACCGGACAGGACTCGCCGGGAACATGCTAGTTGGTCTTATACCTGATGTCAGATAGCAGTTCCCCGGTAACATGTGTACAGGTCAGTTTATCGTCCTGAGATCGTCATTTGACTCGTGTGAGTTCCCACTGTACTTTGATTACTACCCTGCCACGCTCAAAGGAGAGGTGAAAACAGGTTTTAGTTGGGTACAGTCCCGAGCCACATGAAGGCAGTGAGCGGATCTTCAGGGGTTCGTCTCTCCCGGTATTGGAGGTGAGGTCGTGCTGTATCTAGGAGAGCCATTACACGAAGTCCTTGGCCAAGGCAGGAGATTTACTGGTAGGTATTCCAGTAGTATCTCAGGGTGTTCTGGGCTACACTCCGACACGACTTGTACCGCTTTTGGGGGTCTGACTTTTACCAACCCCTAGGCCCGTCATGCAATGCTCATAGACGAACGGACCGGACTGTACGGATATTGTCACTGACAGGCTCAGTAGGGTGTCAGGATGAGTTCGCTCATCGACGTCCCTTATGGTCAATAACTGGTGGCCCGTCACGTATAGCTAATACATCTGACGTGCTAGTGGTTAAATCCACAGCCATAGTATTGACGAGTCTTTAGAGTCGCCCACACACAGTTACACAAGTTTCGGGCGAAACGCTGTAGAGGACGTATGGAGATATGGCAGGGTTCTATCAGATACGTGCGGTATTGCACGAATCGTGATCGGACGGATTTTACTAGCGGGCTTTGGTTTAAGCCGGATCCTAGTATTAGAAAGTGTAGTTTTGTCTTTTTGCATTTGTATTCAGTGGAAATACAAATGCGGGCATGTATATGCAGTCGCGGGGTTTTTCCTGTAATTTATTACGGGATCAGTTTTCCGAAGTTTCCAGTTTGCATTCCGTTTCGTCCGGTTTTCCTTTGTTCCTTCACGGTCGTACTTTCCGATGGAGGGTGTTATTTGCAAGTGTGCAAATAAAATTTGTGGAGGGGGTCCTTTGTAAAATGGTAGCATCATGATGAGATTCCTTTTGGATCACTTGTCTTGCATTTATTGTGATGGTTTGTGAAAGGATTGAGAGGTGAAATGGGTATGACTTTTATCTAGCATTATCTTTTCTTTTCTTCTCTTGGATATTGATTCTTTTTTCTCACCACATGGAGGAGGGGCCGGCCACTTCTAGGGAGAGAGGGAGAGGGTTCATTCCATTAGAGATGAGGAAAAATCATTTCATCTCATTCTTCTTGCTACAAAATTCTTAACACCTCCTCAAAGTTCCTTTCTATTCCTCCATCATGGCAACTACACTAAACCCCAAGAGACAATGGATTCTACACTAGCCTACAGTACCCTTGGACGCTTCGGCTTGCCAACTTCGCGCCCGAGTTGTCTCGGTCCAGAGGTGGGAGCCCGTAAAAGAAATCGGCTACGTGGTGCCCTTTCCGACGAAGAGGTGACGAACGGATATTCCGCGGGAGATCGGAGTGGAGACGAAGACCGAAGGACACGGATCGCTTGGTATAACTCTCTACCCGTTTTCTAGTTTCCTAGTAGCTAGGTTAATGGCCCGATCTGGTTTAAAAGTGCGCGGTGGTGCCGGTTTGCATGTTTCTCAAAGTTTTTCATTTCCGCGTTTCCGTTTACATGATCGACGGCCGGGGCGCCGCCGTGCACTTACACATATCACCCGCCTTCAAAACTCTACGGCTTCTCAGTGACTGCAAATAATTACAGATATGAGATCCCGATCTGGTATCTAATACCTATGAAATAGTGTTGATTGACAGACAGTTTTCAATCATAATCACACCTGGAGCCGAAGCCACAACTTGCTTAGAATCCTGGTTCTGGGCTTTCCAGGCCCTGCAGTCCTTCTTCCAATGACCCTTCTTATGAAAGTAGAAGAATTCTTCCTTCCCTACTGTCGTCCCCCCAACTTTTGCCTTGTCCTTCCCTTGTATCTTACTGACACCACTTTTTGGCTTGGTGGGAGCCTTCTTCTTCTTCCCCTTGGATATAGAAGAGGAAGATCCCCAATAAGAAGAGCGGGTGTCTCCCTGGATTTCTACAGACTGCCCTCAGCGCTCCTCAACATGTTGAGGAATTTTGGAAATGAAACTTCATTCCCTTGAATGTTGAAATTGAAGATAAACTGGGCGTAGGTAGAAAAGAGGGACTGTAGAATCAAGTCAGTGTATAAATCGTTCTCCAACGTGGTTCTAAGGTCCGCGAGCTCTTCAATGTAGCTGAAAACCTTATGGACGTGGTCCCCTACAGATGACCCGACAGCCAACCTCGCCTCAAATAGTTTCTTCGAGGTCATGTATCATGCGATACAAGATTGCTCTCCATATAATTCCTTAGTATGGAGGAAGATGGAAGCTAGGTCCATCTTCTCGTGTTGCCTCTGGTGTTCATTATCCATTGAGGCAAGCATAAGGCACTTGGGTTTCGCACTGTCAATTTCCCATGTCTTACGGATCTCAATATCCGCGACACTGGAATTTGGATCTGGGATGGCAGGGGCTTTGGTAGTAAGGAGGTAGCCCAACTTGGTATATGTTATGGTCATCTGGACATTCCTGAGCCAATCTTTATAGTTTGGCCCCATCAATATATTTTTATCTAATAGTAACTTAAGCCCGGTCACCTTGGTCGCTGCAATTAGGAGAGAGAGAGAAGAAACACCCAGCATGATGCTCTTATAAGTTTAGATTTTTTTATATAAACAGGATGGCTCCCACTATTTCTCGAATCCCTCCTCAAACAAAAAAAGAAGAATTAGTCAGGATTAATCTCACCCTACAATTCTTGCTTAACCATTCGGCTAGGCTAGTGTCGGTACTTCGAGGGAGGTTTTACGACGATTTCACGAAGTTCCTTAATTAAATAACATCTTTTCCCTGAAGGAGTAGCCCTGATATCAACGTTCTAGACACCTACTTGGTTTATAGCATTGATTGTTTAGTGAAAAAATCTCCCGAGGAGTAACAGATACTCACAGTAGGATCGGGATCCAAATATCATCATGTGAAAAACTTGAAGGAATCTTACCAAAATCATCACACACGAAATGGTATGCAATACTAGCAGATTTCAATTTCCTTAGAAACTCCCGATGTGGATTTTTCCCCCATGCTCTTATGACCTTAACGGCGGCCAACATATCATAAGTCGCCAGTCAAGTTCTACCCGTCATTGTCCAGGTTAATTTGAACCCACCCATACATACCGTTGATGAAGGCCAAAATAGTAGTACGACTATCCCAAACCAACGCATCTATCTGTGCTACAAATAAATATCCAGCAGCTATCAATAACTATGCCTTGGCGAATGTCAAAATACATAGCTTGAATACTACTGAATATCCATCTGAAATGACGGAGGGCTACGACTGGATTTCGCGAAACCGTGAACATAATGAACTTGATATAATCAAAGGAACTATGATAGCTTTTAAAGGAGTGGTTTAGGCTCCGTATTTAAGAGTTGCATTTTGAAGAAGACGGAGTGGTTTTGAAACTGTTCCAACGATCCAGTTTTGGTGTGTTTTCTTTGCATTAATCAATTAATGGTGTCCCATAATTTAATCCTATAATTGCAGAAAGAAACGAAAATACAACGTACTCTTATGCCATCCACATACGCCACGGTGCCCCGTCATACACCGTTAAGTTACTTAACTAACGGCAGAGCGGGGGCTAGACTAGCGCGGGTGCAAAACATAAGCAACATCTATTATAGATCATATATATATATATAACCGTTCGTCTCACGCAATAATAGGCATTCCAGATCACAAATGAATATATTGGATATACTAGGAATTCCGTGTTTCATTTAAGCCCATAACGAAAGACGGATTTCTCGATCGTAATGAATAGCCAAACCACACTCTAACCCTCTATGGGAGCGGCAAACTACCTGCCAAATTCCCGAAGTGAAGCAACCTCGCTCAATAAAATCAATAGGCCAAACGGAACATCAAGAACCTGGTAATTTGTGGACCCCACCTTGGGTCTATTCTAGTTGCAAGAAACAGGTAATGAAATAATACAATGGTGGCTACAATCTCAACCCGGATGTGCCCAGTAAATAATATTACATCACTTTACAAATTTACATGGATGAAAGAAAAGAAAACACCTTTCTCACATCCCCCGACTATTCATCTACGACGATCCAATATTCCATATACACAAACCAAAATCTCAAATCACTGATATGTGCAACCCCCACTAATCAAAGTATAGCGATTAACAAACGTATAGCATTGTATATACAAACACAGAACATCATTAGCTAAGAAATTTAGAATTTCGATCGAACATATTTTCCGTGTCTACCATATGTACAAACCAGCACATAAACAATACTCAGCAAAAACCAAATATTCCAAAAATCACAATTCCAAAAACAAGACCCACAGAAGAAAATCGGTGCAACTTGGCCTTGACTCGGGTGCGGAACCGTGGAGAAACGCACTGTTTCGCCGCGCTTCCATGGTGGTCTTGGCGATTTACCACCTCGCTTTTCTTCTGTGTTCTTAAAATACCCTGCTTGTATTTTTAAGGCTACGGAATTAAGTTTTTGATCTGATTTTAAAAACAACAGCAAGCATGGGTTTGCAGTTGTGATTTCGGGTTTTTTTTTCTGACGATCGAAGTTCTAACTACTTGCTATCTAGCCAGTTATGGTTTACTAGTCTCGAATACCACTGTAAGTCGATGTCGCGCACTCCACAGGTTCGCGGGGAGACGGAATATGCAAAAAATGATTTTTACGGGCTTCGCAATACCGACTAAACTCCAGGATCGATACTTAAACCTTAACTAACTAAACTTATAGGAGGTTATAACTACTATGAAGAAAGTTATACATCCAAGTATCAAGTCCTTCAGTTATACCTCAAAGTTATACCTCCAGGATCGATACTTAAACCTTAACTAACTAAACTTCTCCTCCTCATTTTCTTGAGCTCCTCGAAGAGTGTACGAATAGCGCTTGATCATCGGCCTACTCGTGTTAAAGATGATCCACCCAAGAGTGTGTACTTTGAGCTCCTACTTTTAAACTGAGACAACTAGAATACCTAGAATGCTAATTTAAGTAGCCTAGAATATGTAGAGAGTGATTATGGATTGATTTGTCTCAAGAACCGTACGTTTCTCAACTCATGAGACAATTAGGCTTTGAGGAGAGAGTGTTGAAGTGAGAAAAATGAATGGTGTAAAAGTGTTTCCTAGCACCACGACAAGGTTACAACGGGCATCAAGCATGCCATTTTCAAAAGTTTCGGGTGCTAAGCGACACTTACCAAGATCTTAACTAGATTATTAGGGTTAACTGTGATGATATCACAAAACTAAGCTAAGAATAGAATAAACAACCTTTGTAAACCGTGTCCTTCTCTACAAATGCTCTGGTAGTAGTCTTTATGACTCTTCTAGGCTCCACTTGAAATTGGATCGAGCTTCCTCCGTGATCTTCGTGCCGAAGATGATCCACCCGAAGCTTCGCTAATCCTAGCTACCTCTTCACAAAACTGTTTAGTGAAGAAAACACACTGCACTTAATTGCTAATCAAGTGTAGGATGGTGAAGTAAGGATTTTGATTGCTCACTAGGGTTCTCATAAGCTCAAGGTTTCACAACTCATGTGACGGATTAAGCTTGGAGGAGGTGAAGAGGAAGATGAAGAGAGCTAGAGAGTAAGGAGCTCAACTCAAGAAAAAAAATGATCAACTCAAGAATGGCTTGCCTCATCCATTCACTTATTGAACCATCCAAATAAAACAAAATACTCTTATTAAGCCATGCTTCAATAGTGAAGAATGACTAATAAAATATTGAGCAAGCCATATTATACCCATTCCTCAAATAACTCCTCAATTTCCACCGCATCATTTCCATTTCCAATAAATAGAAAATCAACCATGCTTCATTATATATATATATATATAAATATATATATATATATATATTAATATATATATATTTGAAAATAATTAGTGAGAAATAATATTAGTTAATATATAATTATATCAAATATAAATATATATCATATTATTAAATCAACACTTGATTCAATAATCTGGTTATATCATACATAACCTACTAATATCATTTATCTGTATATCGCATTATCAAATAAACACTTGATTTGGCAATCCGGTTATATCACATATAACCTGACCGATAACAAATAACCACCATATTAGAATACGGTATCACATACTCGTATTTTAATCAAGCCCCCGCACATATCAGCATATACGCCCAATTTCATTTCGCTTGAACTAGGAAAGCTCCGTGTATACTCTAAAGGCTCGTCAATATGCCAGCAGTAGATGATGATCACATCAGTTACCCACAAGCCGTCAGCGGTACTAGCCGGACGTAACGGCTACCCAGGTATTGAGCGATCAGAAGATCAACAAGCAAGCTTGTCAAAAATCTCATGAAGCCTATAAGTAACACTTACCGTACAGTCCGGTTTCTTCGTCTAATATGTCGTATATCGAGTCTGGGGTTGGATACATCAGACCCCTGTAACTTGATAAGTCATGCCGATTTATAGCTCATAACGGTTCAAGAAACTACTGATAACTCTTATCAGTAAATCTCATCTGCCCTGGCCAGAGACTTACCATTATAGCCAATCGAGCATAGCGCAACCTCAACTCCATATACCAGGAGAGACAAAACCCCTCCTATCGAGCATAGCGCAATATAAGGATGTGCTTATAGACTACCCCGCCCCCACTAGTGTGACTGCCATCACAATGCTGGTAGTCAAGCAAAGATCCTAAGGGCTATACCAATATGTATTAGCGATATGCTAAAAGAAACATATACACATATTGAGCTAGAAACAAGCCAAGTAGAATACTACTATATTGAGCAAGACTCTTATTATATCTGTGTATATCCCAAGCTTCCAAAATGTAATATACAAACCTGAACTATACAATAATGGCCTCTAGGGAATATATCACTAACATCACCTCCCCTTCCATTGCTGCACCGATCAATGAATAGACAGTACTTCTAGAAGCCATCAAAAGACTTCTAGAGGGACAGCAACAGCAGACTGCTATTCTCATGAACCGTCCTGAAGTCGAAGCACCTGGAGTAAAGCTATTTCAGGTGCTGCATCCTAAGAACTTCTCATAGAAAGAGTGTCCTCTTGAGGCTGAAGAATGGGCCCAAAGTATCGAGGACGACCTTATAGCAACACAAGTACAAGACATAGCTTGGGTTCGTAGGAAAAGTTTCAGCTCACGGACAACACAAGAGTCTGGTGGAAGGCCGTGGAAAGCCGTCTTGCATAACCAATAGAGTGGAAGACGTTCCGCGATCTCTTCGATGCGAAGTTTTTTCCAAGACTGTCCGTTTTGAGATGGAACAACGGTTCATCCACCTACAATAAGGCTCTATGTAGGTAAAAGTAATGGATCAATATGATACCGAATTCAAAATGCTTAGCATGTAAAGAATTCGTCTCAAATTCAGTTTCGTAAAACACATAACTATCCTGACATCAACATCATATCAGGTTCATGGCACACCTAATCCCTACTGATGAGATTCGGGCTAGACGATTCCAACAATGCTTAGATCCGGAGATTCAAGCGGTCTTAGCCACTGGCGACTATCAGATTCATGAACTCGCTTTTAAGGCAGCACGCCATTATGAAGCTATGGTCAAGAAGAAAGGTAAGCCGGAACCAGCCAGAATCAAACGCCTTATTACTCAGATAAGAGGAGAAGCCTCTTCTAGTCTGACTTTTGCACCGAAGAGGCCAGGATGATCGTTTAACTGATTTAGTCCAGATTTATGTTTCTTCTGCAAGAGAACCGGACACTTGGTGAAAGACTGCAGGTGTGAAAATGGCATGTGTCTGATTTATGGCGCATCTACTCATGCTATAGGAGCATGCCCAAATCGAGGTAACACGACACCATCATCTAGACCCACAATGCCAGCTCCGTAGAGGCCAGCTATGCAGGCGCCTGCACTCCGACTAGCTCTTCGTGCACTAGCTCCACAAGAATTTCCAACACAGCCTCAGCATCATTTCAATCAAGCATAGAGAAACGTGCTACCATGGCAGAGAAATATGCCTCCTGCGAGGAGGAATGTACTGAGACGTCAGGCTTTCACAATGATGGTCGAAGAGGCCGAAACCACAGGAAAAGTCATCACCAGTAAATTCTTCCCATCCTTTTAACCTTTCGATAATTGTACATCGATATACTTTCCCTTATACCTAAACGCAACCTCACACAACTTAGGTACTATACTAGTAGCCACCCTTCCTACACTCACATTTTCGACACTGGAGCTTTATATTGCTTCATGTCACAACGGTTCGTGAGAACGCACGCGATTTCTGTCAAGCCACTTGTTTCGAGCTGGAATATCAGTTCCGGGAATAGTGTTTTAAAAGAAACTTTTGAATATGATCAGTGCCTAGTTGTAGTTTGCGGCCGAGAATTCTATGCAAATTTCAATGTGCTGGACATACCAATTTTCGATGTTGTGTTTGTAATGGATTGGCTAGGAGTATTTTATGCTACCATTGACTGCCGTCAAAGGAGGGTAGTATTTAAAATACCAGATTATCTACTCCTCTATTTCAAAAGTGGAAACAGAACCTTGGAACCAGAAAGCTACAATGCTAAGATGAAGAATGCAGAAGTGTTCTCCCTACTAGCCGAAGAAGAAAAGCCTAAAGTAGTTCGAGAGTTCGAGAATATTTTCTGTGAAGACATACCAGGTTTGCTTTCCGATCGAGCTCTTGAATTCAGTATTGATTTAAAACCTGGTGCACAACCTGTAATCAAACCTCCATATCGACTAAGTCCGGAAGGATTGAAAGAAATTCGTATCCAATTAAAGGTTGGATCAGACCCAGTACTTCAATTTGGGGATCACCGGTGTTACTAATGAACAAGGAAGGTACTTACCAGATGTGCTAGGATTATCGAGCACTGAACAAAGTAACGATTAAGAACAAGCATATGTTACCTCGCATCGATGACTTTTTCGATCAGTTAAGTGGATCTTGTGTCTTCTCAAAATTAGATCTTCGCTTAGGATATCATCGGGTGGAGGTCAAAGAGTCCAACATTCCGAAGACGGCGTTTAGGACTCGTTATGGCCATTATGAATATCTAGTAATGCCACTTGGAGTGACCGATGCACCTGCCATTTTTATCATCCTGATGAACCAAGTTTTCCGAGAATACACAGACAGGTTTGTTGTTATCTTCATCGATGATATCCTGGTGTATTTAAAGAATCAGAAAGAGCACGCCAAGCACTTACGTATTGTCTTGGAGACATTACGACAACATCAACTCTACGCCATGTACATCAAGTGTGAATTGCACCTAGATCAAGTTGGATTTCTCGGATACATCGTTTCAGGCCAAGGAATCTCTGTAAATCCAATTAAGGTGTCAGCTGTCAGCGAGTGGCCGACACCAAAGACGGTGAAAGATATAAGAAGGTTCTTAGGCTTAGCAGGATATTACAGACTCTTCGTCGAAGGTTTTTCAAAGATTGCAGCACCCCCGACCAAGCTTACTCATAAAGACGAAGCATTTGTGTCGTCAGAAGCATGTGAGAAGGCTTTCGTAGTACTCAAGTCGAGGTTAACCTCTGCACCTATTCTTGTAATACCGGATCGATCTGACGGATTCGAGGTGCATTGTGATGCGTCCGGCAAAGGATTAGGATGTGTTCCACAACATCTTGGAAAGTTGTGGTTTTTGCATCAAGACAGTTAAAGTTCCATGAGCGTAACTATCCAACACATGATCTAGAACTGGTAGCCGTTGTTTTCACACTTAAGATTTGGTGTCACTGTCTTTTAGGAGAACGGGTGGATATATACACTGACCACAAAAATCTTAAGTATGTATTTACTCAGAAGGAACTCAACAGGCAGTAGAGAAGATGGTTAAAACTCATGGCGGACTTCGACATCAACTTACAGTATCATCCTAGTAAGGTGACCGTAGTTCCTGAAGCACTTAGTTGCCAACATTTAGCAATGAATCCTACCGCTCAATGGAGACTCCTACAAGAACTACACGGATTGAAGATTGAAGTAGTTATGCCAGGTAACGCTTCATCTTTGATGAACCTACAAGTCCTGTCCCCTCTTGTAAATCAGATCAAGACAGCTCAAACAAATAATGCCAAGCTACAAAAGATCTGAAAATAAATAAAAAGTGGTCTTCGAACTGACTTCATCATTCATGAAGATGGATCCTTACGATATGGGAGCCGTTTATGCATGCCAGTCGGCCATGTTCGAGAAAACTTGATGAAAGAAGCTCACAGCTCTCTTTATTCTGTACACCCCCGGCGGCACGAAGATGTACAAGGATCTACGACAACGCTACTGGTGGCATAGAATGAAGCGTTAAGTAGCAACGAGCACAGCAAAGTATTTAGTGTGTCAACAAGTGAAGGCTGAACATCAAAGAATTGCTGGCCTACTTCAGTCGTTACTAATCCCAGAATGGAAATGGCAGCACATTATCAAGGATTTCGTTACTGCTATCCCTCACAGCACGAAAGGTAACGACGTAATCTAGGTTATTGCGGATCGACTCACTAAGTCGGCTCACTTTATTCCATTCAGAATTGGCCAGCCAACCGAGACATTAGCAAGGAAGTATATTGAGGTGAGCAGAAATCTAAAGTAAGATTTAAACCTTCAAGATGTACCATACTTATCTTGATAACCATAAACTCATGCAGGAGATCGTAAGATTACATGGGTACCTGTCTGCATCGTCTCCGACCGAGATACTAGATTCCGATCCCAATTTTGGCAGAGTCTGCAAGCTAGCCTTGGGAACGTGATTGAATTTCAACACGACGTATCATCCCAAAACAGACGGACAGACCGACCAAACAATTCAGATCTTGAAAGATAAACTGAGAGCCGGTATGTTAGACTTCGGATGTCCATAGGAAGATCACTTACACCTTGTGGAGTTTTTATTTAACAACAGCTACCAGGCAAGCATTGGAATGGAACCATGCGCAGCACTGTACGGACGAAAGTGTCGTTCCCCTCTGAGTTAGGACGACATTGGAGATCGTGAACTCCTTGGACCAGAGATGATCATGGCAACTGTGGACGTAGTTCGCACGATCAGGGAAAAGATGCGTATAGCTCAGGACCGACAGAAGCATTAGGCAGATACAAAACGTCGACATCTGGAGTTCCAACCCGAAGATCATGTGTTTCTGAATATCTCTCCGGACATAGGAGTGATATATTTTGGCAAGAAGGGTAAAGTAAATCCAAGGTACATCGGACCGTTCGACATATTCGAACGAGTTGGAGAAGTGGCATACCACTTAGCACTACTACCTTCATTGGAAGGAGTGCACAACGTTTTCTACATATCCTAGTTATGATGATATGTGAGAGGCCCCGGCCACATACTTGATCACCCAGAGCTTACTGTACAGACCGATTTGACTTGCAAGCAGCACCCAGTCGAGATCTTAAAATAAAAAGTGAAGACACTACGGAATAAGGAGGTGAACTTAGTCTGAGTGATGTAGAGAAATGACTCTCCAGGAGAATCGACATGGGAGCAAAAATACGATATGCGTGCACGATACCCTTATCTTTTTGGAAATTAGTTTTTAAGTAAATTTTGAAGACAAATTTTTATATAGAGGATAGAATGTAACGACTCTGAAATCCCTGTACAAATGTAATTAATTCAAATGTATAGAAAGAGTATTTCAGCCTGATTAGGAATTATTAGTTATTTTATTTCAATAAAAGACATAAACAACTTGTTGCTTATTGGTTAAGAATTTACACTGATGTGCATAACCTGCGTGTTCGAATCCCATCAGTCGCGATTATTTTTAATAATTTTCTTTTTAGCTTTTTGCAAGCCCAAGAGTTGCACGTGCAATACACAGAGAATCGAAATGTTTCAGAAAAATCAAATGGGATAAATGGAGAGTTAACACAGGATAAAACACATGGCACAAATCTCGAGGAAGATGGACAAACCTTGACCGCCCATTTCCCTGATTTGACTGCTATCGGCGACTATTTGCTTCACTCACCCATCTCTTTGACTCCTCTCTACTCCCTGTACTGTTTGATTTCTCTGCAATTAACCAGAAACCCTTCATTTCATCATTAAACTATTTTAATTCATTTTAATTCTAATTCTTTAACTCACACACCCTGATCCCTACACTTTAAATACACCACATCCCTTAGCTCTCCCCATTCTAAACAATCTCTATCAAAATTCTCCCAAAATTCTCTAAGTACAAGTGGGGTTAAGTGAAAGCGATCAAGTTATTTTCGTTGAAGGTCAAGGTTTTTTTTGTAGCTACCGCGACGCTATGAAGACTTCTCCCTCTTCCTTACTCTTTTCACGATGCTCTAAAATCGTATATTCCTTCCTCTTTCTTTCTTTTCTTCTCAAACCAATATCTAAAACGATAACGACAAAGTGGAGTTAACTCGTTATCTTTTCTTTAAAAAACTTTTGTCACCATTATTATGTTTAATTTTTCACTTTAAACCTCTAAATATCACCTTAACGTGTTATTTACATCTTTTACCTTTTCAAGTAATTAGAAATTCAAGTGAAATAAGCATTATAACGAACTTTTCACATAAATACCATGAAATTTAACTATAACCCTTATTTTGATAATTATTCATACATACATCTAGAACATTCGCAGCGTAATGACCTATCCCACATGCACACTTTTGATTCATAGAACGATGTTTTGGTTAGAATTTTTCATCTAAATGAAACAATTTTGAATAAAAATACCATAAATTTATAAAAACATGTTTTTAATCGTTGTTTTTAAAATCCATTGCAATTTCTCCACTACAACCCTTTTAGAAGAACCCATCTATGGATGGTGTAGCTTATCGCACGTCCTTGAGATAGTAGATTGAGATAAAAACTCCTCACGGAGCATTCGGTCTCGAAAAGAATAAAAATATGATTTTAAAAAATTATATAAAATTATGAAACCGTATTTTCACTAAAGGTAAAGAGTGAAAAAATATGTTTAAATGAATGATTAAATTTTGAATAAAATACCACCAAGTTTACAAAAGAAATAGTTTTATTAAAATACCACAAACTTTTAAAAACTAGGTTTTATCACTAGAATTAAAATATATGTTCATAAAAACTCTAAATAATATAAATCACCCTTGAGGTATTTTTTAAACCATATTAAAGTATTTTTCATAAAAAAAACCCTCAAGAGATGTAAACAATATACATACAATATTAACAAACAAGAATAAATTTTTAAGGACCCTAAATTAATATAGATTTAAGCGGTATCATTTTTCTTAAGCCTAAGGGAGCCGGAGAAAGTGAGAGCATATCTATTCAGGTTAGACAACACTGCAAATTAATGGAGTTATCAAATAACAATTGTCTTGGAAAAAACACAAATTCTGTCTGTCACGACCCGCAGGGCACGGACGTGACTGGAACTTAAGTTTACGAAACGTCTCAAGACGTCCGTAAAATAAGTAAGCCAAAGCCCAGAAACCAAAACCAAAAAGCAAAAGAGTGAAGAAAAACCAATCAATTGAAAGCGAGTTTTTCAAACAAGTCATATAAAACCTTTTTAAAAACAAAATCAATTTTTTCCGAAAATTTCGGCAGAGTCTCCTTTGTAAATACTGGCCCCCAAAATGGGTACAACAAGAATATATATAAATCCAACAAATATGGCATCCCCAAGCGGGAGCTAGCTCTTTGCCACAAGGCGGTCACAAATCCCACGCAATATAAAACAACAACATGCAAAATAATCATAAAGAAGCATGAGAAAAACAACATGTCGACTCAAGTGAGCTCGACCCCAAAATACAGCATAAAAAGTCCACAAATCTCGCAGTCTCATCTCTAGGTCAATATACAACAATACTGGTAGATACAGTAGATGGAGTACACTACATACAAAGAATATACAAGGTGGTACAAAAATAATAATATAACCCACCTAAGAGAAAAACCTCGAGTGCAGGCAAAAGAGGCAAAAGAAGCAAGTGCGCATTGGATTTAAACCAATTGGGATGTGAGAAGAGATGGATTAAGGGTTTGCATTGGATTTGTGAAGGAAATTTGAATTTTGATGGATTTTTGAGGTGAAAATGAAGCAAAATAGAAGGAGAAATGGAGAAAATTTTTGGGGCTGTTTTCTGCATGAATTTGGGCTGAGGAGGGAGTGGGGAGATGTGTGGGGGAGTTGGCGAAAAGTCAAGGTCAACCATACCAATCAACTAAAGACCCATACACAATTAATAAATCAAAAACCTTATAAAAACACCTCATTTCAACACATAATAAAAAGTCAAAGGAGGCAAGGAATTTTTTTTCCTTGTGCTGCTGAAGTGGGCCGGCCTGGGGTGAGGGAAGAGTGAATGGGGGTTTTACAAAAAAAAATTTATGCAAAAAGACCCCCTACAAGTCCAAAATTGCAAGTTTAAGCTTAAATTCAATAAATTTCGTTTTCTATAATAAAAATTAGTTAAAACATAAAATAAAATATTAAAAATTTATGTTACAACTAGAATTTAATTAACATGATTTTAAAGCTTAAATTTAGCCCATTTAAATTTGTATTTATCGCTAATTTAATGTATTTTCTTACATGCTTAAAATAATATTAAAAATTGAAAAATTAGGGAAAATTTTTAAACGACAAGAATTTCATAAGTAACTCATTTGCTACTAAAAACTAGCAATTACCTATTCAAATTAGGTATAATTAGTCCTAAACTGCAAAATAACAAAAAAGACGGTTTACGGAAAAATACCGAATTTTCACCGATTTTCAGAAAAACACCAAAACGACTTTTCAAGGCGCTACACTGTCGTTCATGTGCAGCAGTTGTTCGATTACTCCCAAACTTAAGAAATTCAAAACCTAAATCCTTTCATAAGATACTGAATCCAACCTGAATCCAAACTCAAACCAAAATCAAAAATCAAACACAAACTTGAATACCTGATTATGAAACGTGAACAATCAAATTTAAATATCAAACTTGAACTTAAATACTTGAATCAACTTTACTGAACCATGGATATAACTTGATATGAACTTAACATGAATACCTGAATATATGATTACATCTTGAACATGAACCTATACATTTTTATATTCATGGACTCGGCCAAGACATGTTACATAGGGATAAAGGGGTAAATTCGTACGGAACGTATATCGTGGCACGAGAGGTCATTTTAAAAGACACTTACATGAATTCACGTATCGTTGTCACGTGGGTTATGACAGGACCTTGTACTACATGTTACCACAGTCCAAGGGGTAAGACGCACTCTTCTCGTATACATGAATACTTCGTTATCAAACTACGAATAATCACGTTATAATAAATATTTTATACCGGTAAATAAACATACATAGATATACTCATATATAACCTTGCCTGTTCACTTTTACTAGGTTTCTCTTCTCTTCATATAGCGTCTTCCTTAACTTCTTTGGGGGCATACCGAGCGCTAGTTCGCTGATGACATTCCTCCCTATTTCTTTCATTGGAATTTTCATCAGGAGGACCAAATTCGGAGGAGATAGAGCCGAACCCGGAAAACATGGACCAATTTGCTTCTCAGCCTGATTATTAGCTCCTGCTTATATTTAGTTCCATTATACCATTGTTTAGACATTTACTTTATCATTAAAATTTTTTATTACAAACAGTTGTATGTAAATTTGATTGTAAATAAAGTTGCTATTTCAACTTATTACTCTTGTTATTCTTCTACATTGTTATATAGCTTAATTACGCTTAACATATTCTTATAGTAAATACGTCGCGGGTTTGCCACATCACCATTTCTGTCTACTGGGAAGCCTGGCTTGACAAAAATCATGGTGGACGACAAGTCATCATATCAAGAGAAAACCATAATTTTGAAAATGAATCCATGTTTTATAAAATGTCACGCGGCTTCTCAAATCTCATAGAAAACAAAAATCTCATGAAATAAGCGTTGTGTAAAAAAAATGGCAATGATGGAAATAACATATAAAAGTACAAAACAGTAATATAATGCATGCTAATATGAAATGAGCAGTAATCTAAGATAGTAACAGGAATATGGTGTGATTCAAATATCATGGCAAGTTTTAAGTGTGTGTGTGACAATTTCAAAATATGTATATGGCATGGAAATTACCAATGATGTGTACGTGTAACGTGTGAGTTTGTCGAATTTTAACATGAAAATCATTGGTAATGGTTCAAGTGTCGTGTTTTAGCAGAATTGTAGCCGGTAAAAAAATACATGACATGTTTTAATACTGTACGTATGACATATGAGTTAGTGCAAGTACAAGTGCAAATGTTTTAGTAAGAGTATAGAAGGCACAGGAATATATAGCAATATTAATCTAAACATAAAATCATGAATGATAACGATTTAAAACTAATTCTTAAGGGTTTAGGTGTCAAGTGCTTAAACGCCATCCATTCGATTCGCCCGTAGATGTTAAATCTACTCACTATCTACAGTCGAGTTAGTCGTATACTACGGCCATATCTCCCTTCATCGCCGTCTTAAGGGTCTCCGCATTTGTATCTACAATCGAATCACACATATCGTATAAGAATCGAAACCGGAATCTTGATATGATGGACTTAACGTTCATAGGTTTTGAACATATGACCATGTGTGAAATTCTTGTACAACCTTCGTAATACTAACCCCTATTACCGAAATTTTAGCTCAAAAGATCGGATCTCGGACATAGAATTTCATTTTCTAGTTTGAAAAGTTTTAAACATCGTCGAATTTCAATTTTAAATGCTTTTGGATTTTACAAAGGAAGTTTTGAATCGACGGTTTTTTTAGGCTCACTTCAGAAAATCACCAAAAATAGTACACACAATATTAGGACTCAAACTAAAATTCTACATTTAGAAAAATGAGTTAAATTTGATACTCCAAAATATATTTTCCAGTTTCTAAGTACAGTACATGAAATAAAATACAAATTTAAAATATGTTTCTGCAAATTTTTACCTAACCAGAAAACACCCATGCAAAAAAAAAATGGTATCTCTGGATTTCTTAAAGTGAATAAGGAAAAAAAAATTTAGAGATATCTACACAAAATTATCTACAACTTCCAATTTCCACATTTTCTAAATTTTTAATCTAAAAATTAAGAAAATTCTTGTAAATTGAGTGAAAATTAGCCACAGGAAATGAAATTTCCAGTTTAGAAACCCTTTATTTATAGAAAATTTATTATATAGTAAAATTCAACAAAATTTTTGCTATAAAATATAAGTCAATTATCTAAAACATTTTAGTATTACAAATTAGAAAATTCCAAACAGAGAATCATCAAAAAATTCAAAATCATAACATGTCACTGATTTTCAGCCTAAAACCAATTAAAGTGAACAATTACAAGTACTAAACTTTCGAAATTAACTCATTAATGTTAATCATAATTTTAGAAATTACTTACACAATGACCTATCATTCATTAGTAGAATTGTTACTAAATTAAAAGATAGGATTTTTACCTTATTAAAGTTTAAAAAAGAGATGATCCAAGCTTCAAATTGGCTCAACTTAATGCATTTTAAGCAAAAATTAATGTTTTGGTGTATGATTCTTCGTGCGGTCGAAAAATTAGTGTAGGTGTGTTAATGTGAGAGAGGGCAGTTTATAGTTAAATAGAAGGAGAAAGCTGAGAAGGAGTAAAAAATGAGATGAGAATAAGGGTTCTCATAATTCCATCTCACTTTCTCCCTCTCTTTGTCCTAAATTTTTTATTTAGCCATTCCTACACCATACTTTCTTGTCTCCCGTCGTAGATATTTTCAACATTTTTTTTAAAGAAATTAACTAAGTAATTCGGAAAATGTTAATGTATGTTTAGTTGACATTATAAGATTATTTTTTAGTTAAACCCTTATTAGTCTTATAGTTAATAATGTTTATATATATGTATATATATATGTGTGTGTGCGCGCGCGCGCCCCCCGCCCCCTCAATTTATAGATACCAATTTAATTAAACGTGATATAATTAATAAAACTCATTATATCATTAATTAAATTCTAAATAATACAATACATTTTTGAAATGTTGCAAATTTGTTTTAGTTTTATTGTTAAGAACTAATACCTAATTAATAATTGTCACTTATTTACTTAGGCTTTTTATATTGTTAATTAGATTTTAAAATAATACTAATAAATTTTCAAGATGTTACAATCTTCCCCCTTAAATAAATTCGGTCACCAAATTTAAAATTAAACTACACATACCTACAAAGAAAAGGGGATATTTCTTCCTCATCTCTTTCGTTTCCTAAGTGATCTCTTCATAGTTCGGTCCATACAACAGAACCTTCACGGAGGGTATAACTTCTGACCGCAACTTCTTTACCTTTCGGTTAGGAATGACCACTGGCTGCTCAGTGTAAGACGGGTGGCGTTCCATCTGAATCGTCTGATGTTGAATCGCATGAGAAGGGGCATGAAGATAATTGCGGAGTATAGACACGTGAAAACCGGGTGTATGTCAATCTAAGGGCGGAAAGTAGTACTAAAACTTAAGCAGGCACCCAAAGAATCCTATAGTTTCCGCCAGAGGTGGCTTATGAACTGCGTCCTCGGTCGTCAATGATACAGGTGGGATAGTCGTGCGATTTTATCATTGTAAATCAGGGCATAATGAGTTTAGCCGAAAGTGGTTTTCATCGAAAGAAAGTGAACCGCCCTTGTCAGCCGATTCACTATTACACAATTAGTTATCATAACCCTTACTGGACCTAGGTAAACCTACGAAAAATCCATAGAGATTTGCCCACATTTCCACTCCGGAACGAGTAAGGGTTGCAACTGTCCTACTGGGCTTTGATACTCGACCCTGACTTATTGACAATCAGGCATCTCGAAATGAAATCAGACGCATCCTTCTTTATCCCTTTCCACCATTACATATCTTATAAATCTTGATACGTCTTTGTCGAACCTGGATGAACGCTGTAAGCAGACATGTATGCCATTTCTAAGATCTCGTTTTCTCGGCCTCTTAGAGTCGGGCATACAGAAATGAGTTCCAACCGTAACACTCCCTCGATATCCACCATAGAATCGGAATCGCCCCTCAGTTGATCATCTTCCATAATCTTAGATAGAAAAGGATAAGTGGGTTTTTCCTGCAAAACGATTGAGCAAAATAGACAAGCACGAACATGAGTTAGATGTCCTCCTGCCGATGTAAACTCAAACAGTATGAAACTATCACAGAAAATCTGCCTATCCGCAGTAGACTGCCTCAATATTACATTCGAATGAGACAAGCTACCTGTTAGTGTATATGCCCTAGAGGCCATTATTTTATCATACTAGCTTGTACATTACTTAATGGATGCTTAAGATATTCATAATTGTATTAACAGTCTTGCTAAATATTGTAGTATGCTACTTGGTTTACGTCTATCTTAATATGTATATATGTTAGCATATCGCGAATACATATTGATAGAGCCCTTAGGATCTTGCTTGACTACCAGCGTTGTGATTGCCGTCACACTAGTGGGGGCTGGGTAGTTTACAAGCACATCCTTTTTCAGGTCCCTATTCGTAGAATTATCGAGACAGGGTATCGATACTCCGGAGTAGACTAGTGTATACGCTTCTCATCCCAGCAGGGGAAATGGTCTGTCCTACAGCCATTAGTACGTCGTACTGGAGATAGTATACTGGTGCTCGTTGGGTTACGGGTACACCGGAAAGGACTTGCAGGGAACTGTTGGTAGGTATTATACCCGTCGTCAGTTTGTAATTCCATGTCATGCACCCCACTAGCCTGCGAGGAGGCAGAATACATGAAAAACAATTATCAAAGCTTCGTAACACGGACTTGAGCACACAGATCGTGTCTAAACCATTATTAGCAATCTACGAGAGGTTTAACAACTCGGATTCGATGTTATACCTCCCGCTACTTGTCCTTTGGGTCTCATCGCTGTCCTCCACACCTCGTAGGCTCTATGGAACAAGGGCACCACAAACGCCTCCTCGAGTCGAAGACGATCCACCCGAGAGTCTATAGTCCGAGCTCCTATCTTGAATCTGAGATAACTACGACTTCTAGATCGCTAATCTAGAAGTCCTAGAGGACGTAGAGTAATAAGATGGATTAGTTAGTCACTTAAACCCTAGGTTTCTCAACTCAGGAGAGCTATTAGGGTTTTGAGGAAGAAGATGAAGACTTGAGGAGAGAGAAAGCTTTTATGATAATGATATGAATAATAACTCATGAAAAAATAATATCAAGCATACAAATATCTCTTTGATAAAAAATCTAGAAATATCTTGTAAGCTTCATTTAATCCTAAATGGTGAATCACCTCATGAGTCATTACCTACAACTCATCTCTCCACCTCATTTGTGTTTAATCCATAAAGAAATAAAAACAAATGAGTCATCTTCTTCTAGAAGCTTCCCGACAAATTACAAGACTGCCCCTCCCATCCGTATTTCCGAAAAACACGGATAATCTTAGACTGAATAAATCCATTTGTATAATACTAGAATCTGGCTTAAACCAAAGCCCGCTAGTATTATCTGCCCGACCATAATACGTGCACAAGAGTACGTAAGTGATCGCGGCCCTTCCGTAAAACCATTCGGCCTCTACACCTTTTTCCCGGTGCAGGGAAACTCTCTGTGTTGGACTATAAAGACTCGACACTATACTGGCAGTAAGTTTAACCACAGGCTGCAAGCGGTACAAGCTGTACGTAACGGTCCCGAGGTAGATGTCGATAAAAAGGACGATGAGGAACGCAACCGAACTCCTACTGAGCCTGATGTGACAATCTCCGTACAGTCCGGTCTGTTCGTAAAGGATTATCGCATATCGGGACTATGGGGCGGTAAACGTCAGCCCCCTAATAGCGGTATAAGTCGTGTCGGAGTGAAGCCCATTACACCTTGAGAAGATACTGGAACCTAGCAGTAAATCTCGCTTGCCCTGGCCAGGGACTTTACGTAATGGCTCTCCATACACATCGCGATATCAACCCCCAATATTGGGAGAGACGAATCCTGTCTAACCGCCACTCCCTCCAAGTGCTTCGGGACTGCACCCAACTACTACCTGTTTGCACAACTCCTTTGAGCCGTGCTAGGGTAGCAATCTGAGTACAATGGGAACACACCCGAGGCAAAGTAGCAGTGTCAAGTCGACGGGCTAAGCTGTACTGATGTCACCTGGGAACTACTATCTGACGAAGGGTATAATACCAACCTGCAGTTCCCAGCGAGTCCTGTCCGGTGTACCCGTAACCTAACGAGCACTTGTATACTAGTTCCAGTATGACGTACTGATGGCTATAGTACAGACCATCTCCCTATGCTGGGATGAGAAGCGTATACACTAGTCAACTCTGGAGTATCGATGCCCATCTAAATAATCCTACGACCAGGGACCTGTATAGGATGTTGCTTATAGACTACCCGGCCCCCACTAGTGTGACTGCCATCACAACGCTGGTAATCAAGCAAAGATCCTAAGGGCTATACTAATATGTCTAAGCGATATTTTAAAAGAAACATATGCACATATTAAAGTAGACACAAACCAAGTAGCATACTACCATTTTTAGCAAGGCTGTCAATACAACTGTGAATATCTCAAGCTTCTATTAAGTAATATACAAACTAGTATGATACACTAATGGCCTCTAGGGCATAAACACTAACAATCTCCCATTTGCACTAGGGCCATGTGCTGGCATATTGCAGACCTATGATCTCGAATATCCTCTCGAACTGCGTCTGAGGAATGGCCTATGTGAATGGATCAGCAGTGTTATTCCCCGTATCAACTCTCTTTACCTCAATCTCCTGGTGATCAACGATCTCCCTGATCAGGTGATACTGCCTTAAGATGTGTCTGGACTTCTGATGGGACCTGGGTTCCTATGCTAAGGCTATAGCGCCGTTGTTGTTGCAATACAGAGGTATTGGATCAACACTGGTAGGAAACACCTGAAGTTCTGTGTGGAACTTGTTCATCTAGACAACTTCTTTTGTGGCATGGCAAGCAGCTATGTACTCCTCTTCCATCGTTGAGTCGGCAACGGTGTCCTGCTTGGAGCTCTTCCAACACACCGCCCCTCCATTGAGGGTAAAGACATAACCCGACATGGACTTGGAGTCATCCTTGTCATTCTGGAAGCTGGAGTCGACAAAGGCCTCGATCTGGAGGTCTTTTCCGCCATACACCAAGAACATCTCCTTAGTCCTCCTCAGGTACTTGAGAATGTCCTTTACTGCTATCCAGTGCTTCTCTCCTGGGTTTTCCTGATACCGGCTTACAACGCTCAATGCGTATGCTACATCTGGTCTGGTACATAACATCACATACATTATAGAGCCTACTGTAGAAGCGTAGGGTATAATCGACATGTGATCCCTTTCCAAATCAGTCTTGGGAGACATCTCTTTGGAGAGGTTGATTCCGTGACAAGCCGGTAGGTTACCGCGCTTAGAATCTTCCATACAAAATCTTTTCAATATGGTGTCTATGTACCTAGACTGCGAAAGTCCCAACATCCTCTTTGATCTATCACGATAGATCTGGATCCCCAGAATGTTGGTAGCATCACCCAGGTCCTTCATGGAGAACTTCTGTGACAAGAATCCTTTGATAGACTGTAGCATAGGAATATCATTTCCTATGAGGAGAATGTCATCCACGTACAAGACGAGGAATACTATAGCTCTCCCTACAATCTTACTGTATATCCATGGTTCATCTGGATTCTTGATAAAGTCGAATTCTTTGACAGTATCATCAAAACAGATGTTCCAACTCCGCGATGCCTGCTCTAGTCCATAAATGGACTTAAGCAACTTGCACACTTTACGGCTGCTCCCACTCTGAGTGAATCCCTTTGGCTGATCCATATAGACGCACTCTTCCAAATTACCATTTAGAAAGGCCGTCTTTACGTCCATCTGCCAGACCTCATAATCGTGGAAAGAAGCATTGTCAAGAAGGACCCGAATGGATTTGAGCATAGCCATTGGAGAAAAGGTTTCGTCATAGTCCAAACCAGATCTTTGACGAAAACCCTATGCAACAAGTCTAGCCTTATAGGTTTCAACCTTTCCATCTATACCAATCTTCTTTCTGAAGATCCATTTTCATCTTGCGGGTTTACCCCATCTAGAGCAATGTCCAAAGTCCATACTTTGTTGGTGTACATGGACTCCATTTCGGTCCGCATTGCATCCAACCATTTTACCGAGTCGCCGCTCTGAATGGCTTGCTGGAAGCTAGTAGGGTCGTCATCATCAATGATGAAATCCTCTCGATCCCCATCTATGAGAAAACCGTAGTATCTCTCGGGCGGATGAGACTGCCTACTACTTCTGCGGGTAGGCACTGGTATGTTCCTTTCTTCTAAAACTTCTGGTTCTACCATACTTTCAGTAACAGCTTGTGGTTCTGGAATTTCTTCCAGTTCTATTGCGCTCCCATTCGTCTGATTTTCTAAAAATTCAGCTTCTAAGAAGTGGGCATGACGAGAAACAAAAACCTTTTGTTTCTATGCGCAATAGAAATAATACCCCTTGGAGTTCTTTGCATATCTGACAAACTTACACTGTACTGAGCGTGCCTCGAGCTTGTCCGAATGCTGCTTTTTCGTAAAAACGGGACATCCCCATGTTTTTAGGTACTGAAGATAGGGTTTCTTCCCACTCCACATCTGATATGGTGTGGTAGGCACAGTCATGGTTGGAACGTTGTTCAAAAGATATGCAGCTGATTCTAGTGCATAACGCCAGAAAGATCGCGGTGACTCGGCCTTACTCATCATGGAACGAACTATATCCAATAGAGTTCGACTCCTCCTTTCTGATACACCGTTGTGTTGTCGTGTGTATGGAGGAGTAAGCAGAGAGAGAATTCCATTCTCTTTTAAGTAACCTAGGAACTCGGCACTTAAGTATTCACCACCTCGATCAGATCTTAGTGTCTTGATACTTTTGCCTGTTTGGTTTTCCACTTCATTCTTGTATTCGAAAAATTTCTCAAAGGCCTCGGATTTATGCTTCATCAAGAAGATATGTCCATACCTAGAGAAATCATCCGTAAAAGTAATGAAGTTGGAATAACCATGTCACGACCCGAAAGAGCACGTAACTGGCCCTTGAACCATATGAAGTCTATAGGACTCCGTCTGATCCAAGTAAACAAAAAGCCCAGAAATCTAAAACCATTTTTAAGAATAAGTAAAGAAACTGGTTTTAAGAAGTGAAGATAAACATGTTTGAAATCAAGGTTTTTAAATAACTAAGCCGAATATGCATTTTAAAAACAGTAAAGTCTTTTCTAAAAATTTCGGCAGAGTTTCTTTTGTAAAACTGGCCTCGAATGGGGTACAACAAGAATAACAATATATGCAATGATAAAAGGCATCCCCAAGCGGGAGCTAGCCCTTCGTCAATTGACGGCCACAACCACACAAGCAATAATAATATACAACGCCGAATGGCGAGGATCAAACTCAAAAGAAAGCTCCAAAAGCAAGAAAACCGCAATACTACTAAGCGTGACTCTAAGGTCAAATAATACATCACTAATGTCTAAGTCTGAAACAATATACAAGTTTTGGTTGATGGAAATTCTAGATACAAAGAATAATACAAGTACAACGGTGGGTCTTGATGCAAAAGAATCCACCTACCAAAAGCAATTCACCCGCAAGGAAGTAGTGTGCCAGAAATGCCGCAATGGAACCTGTACGGCGAAACCTGCAAGAACTGTGGCACAACGGGGTTGAGTTGCCAACTCGTGAATAGAAATATCTACAAGCAGAAACCGAATGCAATACATAAACCTAGGTCAATACGATCAGTAATATAAACCACAAGAGTACATCTAAAGTATGATAAAGTGGCAATGTAGCATCTAATCATGTATGTAGTGCCCGGTACTCAGGTAATAACATGTCAACAGTATAAGGTATGTCTGCATGAAGTAAAAATGATGAAGTATCAATACACATATATTAGCGTCCCATACCACTAATATTGGTGTAAAGGTATATATAACAGCGCCCTCATACCCTGTTATATATACAAGTGAAGTGTGATCAATGTAAATCCAGTCTGTATATGATCCATGTCTGTATATGATCCATGTCTGTATATGATCCATGTCTTTATATACGTGGAAGCCGTCCACCCGTCACCCAAAGACAATAAACGTGGAACCCGTCCACCCGTCACCCAAAAACAATAAACGTGGAACCCGTCCACCCGTCACCCAATGACAATAAGCATCATGTATGCAAAATGTGAGGATATAAACAAAATCATGGAAAACATAATGAAACCCATGCCTAGCATCGGCACGTAAATCCTCATCCATATGGGGCTCCGTCTGCGGTATCGGCCCTCGGCCCCGACAGTACGGTCAGCCAATGTCCAGCTCTCAACTCCGGTCGGTATCCTCCAAATATCCGCCGAGCTCAAATACAATCACCGGTAGGTAGTAGTCCCTCTGCCGGGCTCACCGTCTACTACACAGCGAAACCGTTCTCGCCCCGGGGTACCATACCGGGTCCACCATGTACCCATAATCGGCATTAACCAGCTCCTCGATTCGGGTTCACATATATCGCTCTAGCCCCGAGAAAACACATGGTGGACGCACCGAAATATCATATCAAGGGAACCGGGTTTTTAAATGATTACATATTTGAAATAGCCAAGGTTCCCAAATCCAGAAATCACATATAATCCAAACCAAAATGCAAGTCAATGATCCGATATGATATGTGCGTCAAATATAGATAACATGTCAAGTTACATAAAGATAAGCTATACCATAATGATCCGATGTGATATATGCATCAAGTATGAATATCAAGTCATGTCACATATAAACGAGCTACAATATTATGATTCGATGTGATATATGTATGAGGTATGAATATCAAGTCATGTCACATATAAATGAGCTACAATACTAAGATTCGATGTGATATATGTATCAGGTATGAATATCAAGTCATGTCACATATAAATGAGCTACAATATTATGATTCGATGTGATATATGTATCAGGTATATGTGTACAATATGCCATGTAGGAATCATATCATGAATGCAACAGTACTACAGTGTGGTGGCATGTTAATTATCGATGATGATGTGTGTGAGCCGACAAATAGTGTACGTGGAACATACGCATCATCGATAATGGTGCTGGTGTCCTAACAACATGATGGTAGTATAACAATAAGCACAAGTAATGCGATGCAAATAATATGAATATGCGCAATCGAATAATCAACGCAACAGTAAGGAATCTACCTCAAACATTATATTATACAGCCTTGCCTTTTGAAATAAGATGAATCGGGGTTTTTGATAAAATAAGGGCTACGGTGTTTTTAAGGACAGATGCTACATTTTGAAAATATCCGTAGAATCCCTTTTTGCCTATCTTTCAAATATTCCCGATTCGTTAGTTTTGAAATAGGTATGACTCGGGTCTAGTATAACATCTACTATGCAACCTACTGATCTAAGTATCAAACCAATCGGGAGGGGTATGGAAACCACCTAAATCTGAGTCGATAAATATATAGATATATATAGTCGGTGATCCCGCCTCAATAATATATCATAGGACATCCTCGAATTATGAGTGCGGATCTATCATCAATACAGGCTCGTACGGTAAATCATCGTACGGCATCCCAATAACTGGGTACGGGTCAACATCACATGCCTCTCATCAGATATCAGGTATCACTGTTAGTAGTATGTATGCCCTAAAGGCCATTATATGGATAGTGGAAACTTGGACATATAATCTATGGAGATAGATGACTTTCTTGCTCAACATGATAGTACGCTATCTGGTTTACTTTATCTGGGCATGTAGATTTAATCATTTACACATGTTGATAAAGCCCAAAGGATATTTGCTTGACTACTTTGATTATGATGCGGATCATACTAGTGGGGCACGTGTAGTTTATAAGCATATCCTTGAACTGTTCCTAGTCGAGGGTGTATCGAGACAGGGCATCGATATTCCAGAGTAGACTAGCGTATACCATTCTTGTCCCATATGATGGGCGATGGATGATCCCATATACATCTGGTGAGGAGACACCAAAGATTGTATGCGGGTGCTCAGTGGAGACTGGGTACACTGAACGGACTCGCCGAGAACTCCTATGTGGTATTATATCTATCGTCGGATAGCAGTTCTCAGGGAACACTGGTACAGGTTAGTCTGTAGACCCGAGATCGTCATAGAGTCTTGTGTGTCCTCCCACTATACTTTGATCTCCACCCTACCACGGCTCTGCTGAGTCGTGCAAACAGGTGGTCTTTGGGTACAGTCTCGAGGCACATGGAGGCAATAAGCGATAGGAAGGGTTTCGTCTCTCCCGGTATTAGGAGTTGATGTTGTGCTATGCTCGATTGGCTATAACATGAAGTCCCTGGCCAGGGCTGCTGAGATTTACTGATAAGAGTTATCAGTAGTTTCTCGATCTGTTATAAGCCATACACCAGCATAACTTATTGAGTTACTGGGGTCGACGATTCCATCCTTGGACTCGATATGCAGCATATCTGACGAAGAGACCGGACTGTACGGTAAGTGTTGCCAGTTGGCTCGACGGGAGTTTTTACAGCTTCGCTGGTTTTCTTCTGATCGTTTCAATACCCGGGTGGCCGTTATGTTTAGCTGACCTCTTGCGGCTTGTAGGTGTTTGATATGATCATCATCTACTACCGGCGTATTGACGAGTCTTAGAGTCCCACAATGAAGTTTCCTGGTTCAGGCAAAAAGATGCGGTATGCATATGAGATATGCGCGGGACCCGATTAAATACGGTTATGTGATAACGTATATTAATCAGGCATTTTCTATTTGACGGATCGTATGTGATATGACCGGTTTGCTAAATCAAGTGTTGATTTAACAAATTACATTTAGATTAATTCTTTAATTAAATCCTTTTGTATGCATGCATGCATGCACATGATGATGTGCATGAACACATACATACATACATACATAGTATCATGGTTGATGATACAAGAATGGTGGCAATGCAAGACTTATATTGAAGCTTTTATTTATATCTTTTCATTTTAAGTTAATGTAAAGAAAACCCACACATGCTCCTTTATTCTTTAGTGGGTAAGCTTTATTTAACTTAATGAAAAGAATTTCCACCCATGCTTCATTCTTTATGAAAAGAATTTGCACCCATAATTATAGTGGAGGTGGAATAATGATGATTATTCCTTTCTCATCACTATAAATAGCTTCATATGTGATATGAAACTTACAATGAAAAACACAACAATGAAAAACAACAAGGGAAAATTGTGAACAAGGGTGTGAAAACAAGTTATCATATGTGATATGATAGAAAGCTCAAGCTTAGCCACCATTATCTTCTTCTTCCTCTCTTGATTTTTCTTTTGAGTGAAGATGATAAAAGAAAGGGTTTTCAATTGTTGAATATAAACCACATCATCATACTACACACATCTAGCCGATTTGTGTAGGGTGTTTGCTCTACTTCGTTTGCGAAACAAGTAAGGCAAGGAGCTTTGGGCAAAGGAGCTTCGGGTGGATCATCGTGGACAAGGAGGGCTTCCATCGATCCGTTCCAAACTCTCATAGTGCCAAGGAGTCACCGAGGGAGATCTACAAAGGTTGTAATCTCTACTCTTAGTGATAGTTTTACATTTGCTTGTGATGCTTAGTTGTATGAATCCCTAAAACTTCTAGTTTCGATTCTTGTCGAGTTAACTTAGCACCTCTAAAATTTTGATTATGGCATATGTGATGCTACCATACCCTTGACGAGGTGCTAGGCCAAACCCTTCAGTGGTATCAGAGCCAGGCTAGAGCTTTAGGCGTTACGTAGGCTATGTTAAAAGTCCGATCGAACCACGAAACAACAATTTGGACCGTTCTCTGGAAATTTTTTGAAAATTGGATTTTTCCAAATTAAAAATTCTTAAAAAATTCAGCAGGCTTTTCTATGAGTTACTGTATAAAAATTATTCAACGATCTCTCTAAAGAGCCACGGTTCCGCGGCAATAGCATGCTATTGGCCGCGGTTCCGTGGCCGTACAGAGGCATCAGGGAAAAAATTTTCCTGCAGTGAACCTGATTTAATCAGTACATACCTCTGAGATATTTTAAAATTACTCAAGTGTTGAGGTTTCTGGAGATCTATTGTATTTGGTGATTCGATCGGAAAAGTTTAATTTCGTTCAGATTATTTAGAATGTGTTAAAATGTTTGAACGAATATTAGAAACACAATTTTTCCCGTATTGGAAAAATTCCAAGTGTTGGATTTTTCCCGAATTCAAAACTTTCGAAAAACATGTTCTAGAAATTTTGAACTCGGCTCAAGTGTTGTGCAATTAGGGAAATCTAGGGTGTTTGTTTATTCGATCGAAAAGTTTTACATTGTCTATTTATCTGAAATGTAATACAATTTGTGGAATTCATATAGTTAGGCATGAAATACGAAGTATGTGATATTTCGAATTTATGATGTCTAAGGTGATTGTGGATTCCAAATGTTGTAGTTTTTCATTTTATTTTCTGCGACCGTAAGTGTAGTATGCGGTGTATCGCCGTTTTCGTTGCTATACGTCAACGACAATCGGGATACGCATACTTACTTACGTTGATGATATGAGATATTATGTGTTGCTGAGATATGATGAGTAGGATTGTCGCGACTGAATAGCCGGGGTTTTTTTATTTGAGATGAGAGTTTTATTTTCATTCATGTATAAATCAATTGTATATTATTTACTTTTCCGCATTAGGATAGACCCAAGGAGGGGAGCACAAGTGACCGGGTTCTAGGGTTCAGTGGGAGGCCATCTTGAGGAGTCGAGACCGGGTCTCCTAAACTCTAGAATTGGCGGGATCACTTGCCGCTCTTGTAGGGGTCTAGGGGTGTGGGCTTGGCTATTCATCACGACCGTGGAATCCGTATTTTCTATTGTTGGCTCGATACAAAATACGGACATCCTAGATATCCTTTTATATGCTTCTGCTGTTGATATTCTGTAATGTGATTACTTAGTATCTGAGACGAATGGATTATTATTATATATATGATATATAATAAACGTTGCTTATATTTTACACCCGCGCTAGTCCCGCCCCGCTATGCCGTTAGTTAAGTAACCTAACGGTGCATAACGGGACACTGTGGCGAATGCGGATGGTATAAGTATACGTTCTATTCTGTGATGGCTTAGGAACTTAAATGATGGGATCACATTAATGAGATTAATGTAAAGAAAGGAAACCTAATGATGTTGTAGAGTCAGATTTGAAACAAACTCGGTTTTTTTATGAAAAATGCAAGTTTCAAAAGGACGCGGAGCTTAAGCCACTCCTTTTCTTAACTGTTTTGATTCTACAACGAGATCAAGTTCAAAGCGTTAAAGGTTTTCTTAAAAACCATCCGCAACCCTCCGTCATTTTAGGAAGCAGAGTACTTAGTATTCGTGCTGCGTATGTTGATTATAGTCAAGGCGTAGTGTAAGGTAGCTAAGTGATGTCTTCCTACAAAGCATATGATGCGATTAATTAGGACATTCATGTAATTATGTTGATCATAGTCAAGGGTCATATGGGTGGGTCTATTTAATCATGAAATGACGGGTAGAATTTGACTAGTACTTATGATATGTTGACCATAGCCAAGGTCATAAGTGACTAGGGGTAAAAACCATATCGGGAATTTCAAGAGTTGAAATTTGCAATGAGATTGCATACCATCTATGTGATAGTTGGATCTCGATCTCACTGTGAGTAAGTGTTACTTCCAGGAGAGTTTTGCACTTTACAATTAGCTAATCCGGTGGATGTCTAGAATGACTGACTGAATAGCGAAACTGTAGAATGTAATTATTCCTGGCTAGTTTTCTTTTAAGGTTTTGAAAGAAAATTTGATAAAAGCAGCGGGAGACATTGATTAGATAAAATAATAACCAATCTAATTCTTTGCTAGAGCATTTCGCTAAGTGTATCATTTTCTCTCTCCGAATGGCAGTTACAGATGTTAGGACTTAAGCTACTACTTGAGAAAAATAAACTGACAGGACCAAATTATAAAGAATCGTTGAGGAACTTGAACATTGCACTTTCATATGATAAGGTATCATATGTCCTCAATACTGAAGCCCCACCCGTCCCAGGACCTGAATCATCTGTCGCGGATAGGGAGATCCGAAAAACTTGGGAAAATGACTGCAACACGGCCAAGTGCCTCACGCTCGCTTCTATGGACAATGTCCATCAGAAGCAACACGAGAATATGGATGTGCAATCCATCTTTCTTCACACAAAGGAGTTGTATGAAGAGCAATCTCGTACTTTGAGATACGAGGCATCTAGAAAGCTGTTTCAGATGCGAATGGCCCCTGGTGCATCAGTTGGAGACCATGTTTTGAAAATGATTGGTCTTATTGAAGAACTTGAGGAAGTGGGATGGACTATAGATAATGAGCAATATACGGATATTGTTCTGCAGTCTCTCCCCCCTGCCTTTGCTCCGTTCATAGTAAATTTCAATATGAATGATTTGGAGAAATCATTGCCTGAACTTCTCAATATGTTGAGAAGTGCAGAGAACACGTTGAAAATAGCAAGGACTCCCGCTCTGCTTGCTGGGCCATCTTCCTCTTCATTTCCAAAAGCTAAGGCCAAGGGAAAGAAAAAGAAGAAGTCCATCAAACAGAAAGGTGGAGTTATAAAGGCAAAGGGGAAAGACAAAGCAGGGGCTGTGGGAAGCGGAAAAGGAGAATGATTTTACTGTCATAAGTCAGGACATTGGAAACGGAACTGTGTTGCATATCTTGCTGATCTCAAGAAGAAGAAGCATGCTGATGCTTCCACTTCAGGTGTGTTTATAACTGAAAACTGTTTTTCTTTAAACTCTGCATCCTGGGTATTGGATACCGGTTCTGGTTCTCACATCTGCAATTGTATGCAGGGATTGAGAAATAGTAGAGTTTTAAAAATTGGAGATCATACTCTGCGGGTTGGAAATGGTTCCAATATACATGCTGTATCTATAGGAGAGTATCATCTAGGGTTGCCTTCAGGAAGTATTTTGGTTTTGAACCCGTGTTATTTAGTACCAAGTATGCTATGTAACATAATATCTGTTTTTTGTTGGACAATGAAGGATATCATTTTATATTGCAAAATAATGTTATGAACATTAACCTGAATCAAGAGTTGATTGGGTATGGTACACTAAATAACGGTATTTACATCCTGAACCAACACACAGTTTTCAATATACAACATACTAGTAAAAGAAAGTTTTCAGATATAAATGAAGCTTTTATTTGGCATTGTAGACTTGGTCATATTAATGAAACAAGACTAAACAAGCTACATAAAGATGGATATTTAAATCCGTTTGAATATAAATCTTATGCGACTTGCCAGTCTTTTATCAAAGGTAAAATGACTAAAACTCCATTTAGTGGACACGGAGAGAGAGCTGGTGAACTCTTAAGCCTCATACATAGTGATGTATGCGGACCAATGTCTACACTTGCAAGAGGTGGTTTTTCATACTTCATCACTTTTATTGATGATTTCTCAAGATCCGGACACGTGTTTTTGATAAAGCACAAATTCGAAGCATTTGAGAAATTCAAGGAGTATAAACTTGAAGTAGAGAAGCAAACAGGCTTGAGCATCAAGAAGCTTCGATCGGATCGAGGTGGAGAATATTTAAGTACAGAGTTTCTAGACTTCTTAAAAGAGAATGGGATTCTCTCTCAGCTAACTCCTCCTTACACACCACAGCACAATGGTGTGTCAGAACGGAGGAATCGTACCCTATTGGATATGGTACGATCCATGATGTGTGATGCTGAGTTACCGCTTTCCTTTTGGGGACATGCATTGGAAACATCAATGTATCTATTGAACAGGGTTCCAACCAAGACCGTGTCTACCACTCCATATGAGATATGGAATGGAAAGAGACCATCTCTTAAACGGTTTAGGATTTAGGGTTGTCCAGCTTTTGTTAAAAAGCAGAATCCAGACAAACTCGAGACACGATCGGTCTTGTGTAAATTTGTGGGGTATCCAAAACATTCGTATGGATATCTATTCTACCACAAAGAGGAACAAAAGGTGTTTGTTGCTCAGCATGCCACATTTTTGGAAAATGAGATCTTTACGGAAAGTACTAATGGCAATGTGGTAGAATTAGAATAGGTTCTAGAGACACAAAATACTCAGGAAGAATTGGTTGAAACAGATGTTGCAGTAGAACTTCAAGAACCTCAGCCACTCAGGAGGTCTAGTAGAACTTCTCATCCACCAAAGAGATACTATGGGTTTCTCGTAGATGGTGATAGAGAAGATTGCATCATGGATGATGATGACCCTACTAGTTTTCAGCAATCTATCACGAGTGGTGACTCGGTGAAATGGCTGGAAGCAATGAGATCCGAAATGGAGTCAATGTACACCAACAAAGTATGGACTTTGGACGTTGCGCCTTCTGAGATAAAACCCGTTGGGTGCAAATGAATCTTTAAGAGAAAGATTGGTGTAGATGAACAGGTGGAGACCTATAAGGCAAGGCATGTAGCGAAAGGTTTTCGTCAAAGACCAGGCTTGGACTATGATGAAACTTTCTCTCCGGTAGCAATGCTTAAATCCATTAGGATCCTACTTGCTATTGCTGCTCACTATGATTATGAAATATGGCAGATGGACGTGAAAACTGCATTTCTAAATGGCGATTTAGAAGAATGCGTTTTTATGGATCAGCCAGAGGGCATAGTGGGAGCAGCGGGAAAGCATGTAGATTGCTTAAATCCATTTATGGATTAAAGCAGGCCTCAAGGAGCTGGAACATCTGCTTTGATGATACAATCAAAGAGTTTGATTTTATCAGAAATGAAAATGAACCATGTATTTATAAGAAGATTGTAGGGAGTACTGTCACATTCCTCGTATTGTATGTAGATGACATTCTCCTGATAGGAAATGATATTCCTATGCTACAATCGGTCAAACTATTCTTATCACAAAAGTTCTCCATGAAGGACCTGGGTGATGCCTCGCGCATTTTGGGCATTAGGATCTATAGAGATAGATCCAAGAGGTTGTTGGGACTGTCCCAATCAAAGTACATAGACACCATTCTAAAGAGGTTTAGTATGGAAGATTCCGAGCGTGGTGCCTTGCCTGCTAGTCATGGAATCACTCTCTCCAAGGACTTCTGTTCGAAGATTGATGAAGAGAGAATTCGCATGAGCGTTATACCCTATGCTTCAGCCGTAGGATCTATAATGTATGCGATGTTGTGTACTCGCCCTGATGTGGCTTATGCACTGGCTGTAGTAAGCAGGTATCAATCCAACCCAGGGGAGAAACATTGGATAGCAGTGAAGAACATTCTTAAGTACTTGCGGAGGACGAAAGAATTGTTCTTGGTGTATGGTAATGGGGATCTCCAGTTGGAGGCCTTTACCGATTCCAGCTTCTAAAGTGACAAGGATGACAGCAAATCAATCTCAGGGTTTGTATTTACCCTAAATGGAGGAGCGGTTAGTTGGAAGAGTTCCAAACAGGACACCGTTGCAGACTCCATGATGGAAGCTGAGTATATTGCTGCAAGTGATGCTGCTAAGGAAGCCGTCTGGATGAAGATGTTCTTTGCGGAACTAGGAGTAGTTCCAACCATTGCTGATCCAATACCATTGTATTGTGATAATAATGGAGCTATAGCATTAGCTAAAGAACCAAGGTCCCATCAGAAATCCAGACACATCCTAAGGCGATATCATCTGATCCGGGAGATAGTAGATCGCCAGGAGATCGAGATTCGGAGAGTAGATACAAAGGATAACACAGCGGATCCATTCACCAAGGCACTTTTACAGCCTCTGCATGAGCGATTGTTTGAAATGTTGGGTATGAGATACGCCAATAACTGGCCTTAGTGCAAGTGTGAGATTGTTAGTAGTATGTATGCCCTAAAGGCCATTATATGGATAGTGGAAACTTGGACATATAATCTATGGAGATAGATGACTTTCTTTCTCAACATGATAGTACGCTATCTGGTTTACTTTATCTGGGCATGTAGATTTAATCATTTACACATGTTGATAAAGCCCAAAGGATATTTGCTTGACTACTGTGATTATGATGCGGATCATACTAGTAGGGCACGTGTAGTTTATAAGCATATCCTTGAACTGTTCCTAGTCGAGGGTGTATCGAGACAGGGCATCGATATTCCAGAGTAGACTAGCGTATACCATTCTTGTCCCATATGATGGGCGATGGATGATCCCATATCCATCTGGTGAGGAGACACCAAAGATTATATGCGGGTGCTCAGTGGAGACTGGGTACATAGAACGGACTCGCCGAGAACTCCTATGTGATATTATATCTATCGTCGGATAGCAGTTCTCACGGAACACAGGTACAGGTTAGTCTGTAGACCCGAGATCGTCATAGAGTCTTGTTTGTCCTCTCACTATACTTTGATCTCCACCCTACCACGGCTCTGCTGAGTCGTGCAAACAGGTGGTCTTTGGGTACAGTCTCGAGGCACATGGAGGTAATAAGCGATAGGAAGGGTTTCGTCTCTCCCGGTATTAGGAGTTGATGTTGTGCTATGCTCGATTGGCTATAACATGAAGTCCCTGGCCAGGGCTGCTGAGATTTACTGATAAGAGTTATCAGTAGTTTCTCGATCTGTTATGAGCCATACGCCAGCATGACTTATTGAGTTACTGGGGTCGACGATTCCATCCCTGGACTCGATATGCAGTATATCTGACGAAGAGACCGGACTGTACGGTAAGTGTTGCCAATTGGCTCGACGGGAGTTTTTACAGCTTCGCTGGTTTTCTGCTGATCGTTTCAATACCCGGGTGGCCGTTATGTTTAGCTGACCTCTTGCGGCTTGTAGGTGTTTGATATGATCATCATCTACTACCGGCGTATTGAAGAGTCTTAGAGTCCCACAATGAAGTTTCCTGGTTCAGGCAAAAAGATGTGGTGTGCATATAAGATATGCGCGGGACCCGATTAAATACGGTTATGTGATAACGTATATTAATCGGGCATTTTCTATTTGACGGATCGTATGTGATATGACCGGTTTGCTAAATCAAGTGTTGATTTAACAAATTACATTTAGATTAATTCTTTAATTAAATCCTTTTGTATGCATGCATGCATGCACATGATGATGTGCATGAACACATACATACATACATACATAGTATCATGGTTGATGATACAAGAATGGTGGCAATGCAAGACTTATATGGAAGCTTTTATTTATATCTTTTCATTTTAAGTTAATGTAAAGAAAACCCACACATGCTCCTTTATTCTTTAGTGGGTAAGCTTTATTTAACTTAATGAAAAGAATTTCCACCCATGTTTAATTCTTTATCAAAAGAATTTGCACCCATAATTATAGTGGAGGTGGAATAATGATGATAATTTCTTTCTCATCACTATAAATAGCTTCATATGTGATATGAAACTTACAATGAAAAACACAAAAATGAAAAACAACAAGGGAAATTGTGAACAAGGGTGTGAAAACAAGTTATCATATGTGATATGATAGAAAGCTCAAGCTTAGCCCCCATTATCTTCTTCTTCCTCTCTTGATTTTTCTTTTGAGTGAAGTTGATAAAAGAAAGGGTTTTCAATTGTTGAATATAAACCACATCATCATACTACACACATCTAGCCGATTTGTGTAGGGTGTTTGCTCTACTTCGTTTGCGAAACAAGTAAGGCAAGGAGTTTTGGGCAAAGGAGCTTTGGGTGGATCATCGTGGACAAGGAGGGCTTCCATCGATCCGTTCCAAACTCTCATAGTGCCAAGGAGTCACCGAGGGAGATCTACAAAGGTTGTAATCTCTACTCTTAGTGATAGTTTTACATTTGCATGTGATGCTTAGTTGTATGAATCCCTAAAACTTCTAGTTTCGATTCTTGTCGAGTTAACTTAGCACCTCTAAAATTTTGATTATGGCATATGTGATGCTACCATACCCTTGACGAGGTGCAAGGCCAAACCCTTCAATCACTATCCTCATATCACATAATTTGGGGTACTACTCTATGTCTAGTACAAATCAATACCATCAATATACTGCGTATGCAAGCACACGCCCCAAGGCTTGCTAGAGATCACATATCGTATCCCAAATACGAATCACATCAATCACCGATCTCGCGGCAGATAGCCCACATCATCGACTCATCTCCAATGTCATCCGATAACATCAAACACAGTGCAAGTATAATGAAAATGCAAGGGTGTGCGGGCAGGTGTAAATCTATCCTAGGGCTCGCAACTAGGAACTACGCTAGTTACTTCTACCCCTAACTAACCATATCACACTATAACTAACATGTATATACACTACATAGTATACTAACTACGGACTGCGGGGTGCTATACGCCATCCACCCGACTTCCCCCTGTAGATATAATCTACTCACCTTGCGTCATCATTTATGGACGTCACCACTCATTTGCTTGTCGTCCCGAAGTCTTCATGGGTACCTACATATCAAAGTATCGTATATGCGCATCAAAACCATCTCAAAGCTAAAACGGCACATGAAATCCAAAACGACACGATAAGGGGCCTATAGGTGAGAACCTATGGCACGCCTTCAAAACCATCAATAAATCCTATATATCATCGTATAAACGCCAAATAATCGAGGCAAAACACAATGCACAATTGCAGAATTAAAAATACGGAATAGGGAAACACGAATCCAAAACAGTAACTTAGGAAATATGTCCCAGATTTCACCCTAGGTCACTTTATACAAATCTATATATACCAGGGGCCTAACATAAACATGTAGGAGCTACAGAACTAACACGAGCCAAAATGGTGGGACCCAGGCTGCAAATTGCGGCCAAAAATATTAAATCTGCGGCCTGGAAAGGGAATTGGGGGCTAGGGCTTTGGTGGTAGCTCTCTGGGTGCCTGCACATCTCACTGTCCACTCAATTTTATTTCCAGAGTCTCGGGGTAAAAGCAGATTCAATAAACACTACATAGATTTCATAAATTCCCCGATATCGGTTTCTAAAATCCGTATTCTGGGTTAAGCTTCAGGTTTTGGTTTCCAATTCACATACTAAGGTGATAGTAAAACATCTACTGAGCTTAATTTCACAATACAACACCAATTTCCCTCAAACCCTAACTAGGTTTTCATCATGTCCATAATATCGCACAATATCGATTCAATCTAAACATGGGGGTATAAGTAATGTTAAAACTATGTTAATGATCCAGAAATTACCTCATTTGGCAACTCAAGAAAATTCTTGAGTTGCCCCTAGTGGCAAAAATCCATGCTTCTTTAGCTCCAAGTGTAGATCTAGGGATGGTGCACACATTTAATAAAATGAGAGTGTGATTTTGGTGTATTTTTAGAGGTGTTTTGGAGCATTGAAGAGGGGAGGGGATGAGGTGCAGGAGCAGCAGCAGGAGAAGGGAGAAGAGGGAGGGAAATGAGGGGAAAAATTGACTAAGTGTCTAAGTCAAATGAAGCCCATACCTCTCTTTCTCACCAACCCCCATTTTCTTTAATCTTTTCTCTTTTCTTTTCCTTATAAAAACCCTTCTCACTTAAATAGTAAACCCAAAAGAACCATGACAAATAAAATGTAACACAAGTGTGGAAAAGTGATATGTGCATGTTTTTCACAAAAATGCTAAAAACCGATTAGCGATTTTTAATCGCGATTAGTACTAAATTAGCATATAACTAATCAATTAAACTTAGAAATGGCATAATTCTCTAATTTACCCTATTTTTGAATTTTCCATGATTTTTCTCAAATTTTTCCTATTTATTTGTATTTAATAATACCAAAATATTAAAATATTCAATAAAATAATATTAAATTAAAAAAATTCCTAAAAATAATATTTTTATTATTTCGAAGTGTTACAATCTACCCCCTTAAAGAAAATTCGGTCCCCGAATTTAAATTTAATCCCTCCAAATACCAAAACATTTCAGTAAAATCCAATTTGTCGAGGTTCCGAAACATCAATTCATAAAACATCATAGCGCAATGCATGTGCATTTGTACTGAGATGATAACTCAAAAGCAAAACTCCGTCAAGCATCCTGCAATCATCGGAGTCATGGTAAAGACACAAATGTCAAATCCAATACAAAACCAATAGGATATAAATCAGAACTATACATGTGAATAACTGATGTAAATGCATGCCAAATCTTTTTAAGTCGTTGTGCGATGCGCATAACACTGCACAGTGGCGGACGTTTTTCATAAGAAATAACAATATATGTATATATCTTTTGTTTACTATGTACGTTCCGCCGTTTTGAAAACAATTAAGAAGGTTTTCCTTATTTTTAAAACGTTTCGTGTCATATCGGACACGTAAGTATATATGCTGAGACTATAGCTCACTTTTCGGAAATCCCTTCGATAACTATCAATGCATGCAAAATAAATCCAGGTACTGTTCTCTGACTAGTCCTGCTCAGTACAAAATGAATATCAAATATCATAAAGAATGTACTGCTCCAAAATGAATAAATCCCAAAAATGCACATAACTCCACCCTGTGCGTCTAGTGCGCACGGAAATCAAAATCCATATATGTGCCATACAGGTTAACAAAACAACATCTAGGTGCAAAGGGCATGCACGAAGTATCTGTCATAGGCAACATGTGTGCCTGACAGCCAAAACAGGTGCATCTGACATGCACGAAGAATCTCGATTTAGTGCATCTAGTGTGCACCAAAATCGTATCTCAAAACACGCGCCCAACATGCGCGAAGGTCCAAATCAGTGCATCCATCATGCACGAAATCACGAAATCTAAAAGTAAACGGCGAACATGCGTAAGTCCCATCAAAAGCACGAAGTGCATGAGTCAATCATAAATATCAGGGTAAAAGTCGACGATATAATGCGGCTCGATCAAAATCAGGTGTACCGCGGTGGAAAATCTCACAACCGTGTACATCAGCGTGCACAAATCAAATCCAAACACTAAAGTGCATGAAAACTATGCTGGAAGTGTATATCAAATCACTGCATACGATAGGCATGAAATCTCAATCATTATCTCAAATATAATAACTGTGCGCAAAATATAAATATCCAGTGGGTGCATGAAACAAATATCATGAAACTCAGTCATCAAAACTAAATCATGCAAACAGAACGCCCAAAATACCGAAATCCAAAATGACGGATACGTGAAAATCGAATCACAAAATCACAAATCATAAATACCATCGTCGGTAGTTCCTCCTTCGAGGTCGAGAAGGAGTCGGTGCGTCCAATGCTAGTAGCGGAAGATATCTACTTGCCTCTTGCTCACGGTCTGGCGTCCTTACCTTCTCTGTGGATTACCTATCTCGCAGTCAATCGGCTCATCGGCTCTGTCAGATGTGCTAACGGGGACGATTCCGTTCTGGCACTTCTCTGGTCATCTCTCGATCAATCCTCACGACCACACGTAAAGCAGCATGTCACTGGCGTCGGCCTCTGGCTCTCTGAATGCACATCCCACCTCTGATCCTAGGTGCAAACATCATTGCAGCAATGTCCCGGAAGGAATCCTGCTCAAGGTCTCTTCCGATCTTGCCTAAGCCGAACTATACGGAGGTTAGCTTTCTTGCAAAATCTCTTCTCACTCGATAGACATCTGTGTCCTCAGCACAACATTTCTCGGAAATTGGTCGCATCCCAGCGCCTCTGTAAGCATATCAAGTCTCTGGTCTCGACGGAAGATAATGACAGCTCGTCAGTGTCTCGCACGAACCTCTGGTTCCACCTGTCTCTATCGTCGTCTACTATGACGTCACGCCATGCTATCTACGCACTACACTGTTCTCGGCCACGGTCAATCCGAAATCTCTCACACGGACTCGAAATCGCATACTCTGCAGCTTCATCATTCTGTAGAAGATGTCTGGCCAAACAGGTCCTCGGGAACGCGTCCCAACCATCGGAGGAATTCTCAATACTCGTCCGTCCTTGATCAATTTGCAACGAATCTGGGTAAAGTCCTTTATCCGAACCTGGTCAACTACCTCGTCGACGATGCCGAACTCTGGCCTGCTGGGTGCGCGCAATACGACCACCCCTGCGTCTAGGTCTCTCGTATCATTGTCCACAAAGGTCCTGTCGAGATTTCTCTCTCAAATCTCATTCCTGCCGAATTGCCCGGAAGTCATCATCCATTTCTGAAGCAAATTCTTATTCCGGAACGGCTGCATACTTATCGCGCTTCTTTCTGGAAGATATATCCATATACCACGCCTCTGGGTGCGCATCACATCTCTGATGTCAGCGGAGTGGGACGTCATCCCGTCGAAATACCTTGCGAACTCTTTTCTTCACTCTGCTTCAATGTCGACTGATTCGGACTCGTCTCATCATGGCTGCATGGACTGTGCTCCAATGGCTATCCTCGTATCTAGAGTATCCCAAGCAATGCATCCCATCACATGATATCCGAATGATGTCGAATCATCCGATCGACTCGCCAGAACCTCATAATCCCCCAAGAGATCAACATCATGGGTCCAGTTTAATAGTATCGAGTACATGCCACAGCGTCGGTGGTCCAGCCTTAGAAAGGCAAACCCAAGCCTCACTAATGGCGCCGCGGAACTGCCGCAAACCTTAAGGTTCAAAGGCTTTCACACGGTCATTAAGTCGAGTTAGGGTTTCATTCTTCTAGAGGGTCCATAGAATCACCTGCATGTCTTTCCGTATACTTTAAACTTGGAAAATGGGCTCCTGACATTCGATCGTCTCTATCGACTCTCAACAAATCTGCGTGAAGTCGTTTCTAGCTGGAAACAATCTATCTGATGACCTCGCATCGGTAAACGAGCGAACCACATGTCCTAGTCATTTATCCTCAGGTAACTAGCGACCGTCCATCATATCTCTAAGTATATGCTCATGCTGCAGTAGCTCCAACCATCTGGGCGATATCTCATCATTTGCAGAAACAACTGGCTCATTTGCCTGTACGCCGAACTGCGCCTCAATCCTCCAGGAAAGGCGATACATAGGCGGTCATCTCTGAATCGGTCTGCTCTAGATCTGAGTAAGACTCTCCATACTGGAAATCTTCAACTCAACTGGGCCCGCTCCGGCGCAAAAATCGGACGAATCACCTTCGTCTCTCAAATCGGGTAGACTAGCTATCATCTGTCTCATATCTGCCTGAAAGCTCCGGCAATCTTTGCTCGTAAGCTCCGAAAGCGACATCCTGTCAATCTCAGCAACAGCTGGTCCATCTGTCTGCACGATAGGCGACATCATAATCTCTGAGGCATGCCGTACATCAACAGTCCTCTCTCAACTGGCAGCTCTAACAATGACCCGATCATCCGGTGCAAGACCAAGCACTCACCTCCACTAGAGGTCACAATCATCAATACCAACTCGAGACGTTCTCATATCACCAGAAAACACAATGGTCGGCCCTCGTACCAGACGAGCTAGCCCTGACCGTAACCCTAGCAGTAGCCCAAACTGCGCTCAAACATAGCGACAGGAACCTCAACAGAGTATCGAAGAGAGCATATCAATGGCAAGAAAAAGAACAACAGATCCAGAGTGGATACATGATCATAAGAAGGAACAGCATCAATAAAGGTATGATCATGAAACTAATAGAATCGGGGGATCTCAAATGGATGTATAATCCTGGATATGAAGAGAATCACTGATCTCAAAAATATGCACATCCTAAGGTTCCTTAAGTGGAGTGGCGTGTCGTAAGTATGTCGCGGAACATACCCACGGTACGTCACTCTACTTTAGTCACCTAATCCATCAACCAAGGGTCATCCTATACGACGAAAGTTCGGGTCTAATACCCCCTCGACCAAGTCTAAGTTCCGTAAGGTCAAACCTAAGTTCCGTATATATACAAACGCCCTAGGCTCCACATAGTCAAACTCAGACTCGAACCAGGGTCAACCTAGCGCTCTGATACCAACTTTGTCATGACCTGAAAGAGCACGTGACTGGCCCTTGAACCATATGAAGTCTATAGGACTCCGTCTGATCCAAGTAAACCAAAAGCCCAGAATTCTAAAACCATTTTTAAGAATAAGTAAAGAAACTGGTTTTAAGAAGTGAAGATAAACATGTTTGAAATCAAGGTTTTTAAATAACTAAGCCGAATATGCATTTTTAAAACAGTAAAGTCTGTTCTAAAAATTTCGGCAGAGTTTCTTTTGTAAAACTGGCCCCGAATGGGGTACAACAAGAATAACAATATATGCAATGATAAAAGGCATCCCCAAGCGGGAGCTAGCTCTTCGTCAATTGACGGCCACAACCACACAAGCAATAATAATATACAACGCCGAATGGTGAGGATCAAACTCAAAAGAAAGCCCCAAAAGCAAGAAAACCGCAATACTACTAACCGCGACACTAAGGTCAAATAATACATCACTAATGTCTAAGTCAGAAACAATATACAAGTTTTGGTTGATAGAAATTCTAGATACAAAGAATAATACAAGTACAATGATGGGTCTTGATGCAAAAGAATCCACCTACCAAAAGCAATTCACCCGCAAGGAAGTAGTGTGCCAGAAATGCCGCAATGGAACCTGTACGGCGAAACCTGCAAGAACTGTGGCACAACGGGGGTGAGTTGCTGTTCATTGCATATTTTTGTATATTTGTACCGCCCATTCTTAATCACATTGCATACAGGTAGATGCTTTTTATCCGTATTTGCTGCATGTTACAGATTACAGGTTTCCAGTCCAAAAGTGAGCAAATCCGAAAAAATCACCACATTTACGGCAAAATCCAGAACATCTGTCACAAACAGATAAAAGCCGGGTTCCAGCATCCGTCCCGTACCAGTTCAGAAGAGGGGACGAAAAGAGTCGTCATTTGGGACTAAAGGAAAAATTAAAGTCAAAAATGGTGAAAGTCAAAAGTGAAGAAATGAAGAAGTCTTGGATCAGAAATCTGGAGATTTTCTGGTTGAATTATTGCAATGTAAAGTGTTCAAAGATCAGGAAAAATGAGCACAAGACCAGAGAAAAGAGAAGCCAAGGTTTGGCCACCAAACCGCCGCGCTTGCGCGGCCAAACCTTTGCTTTGGCCGCGCAAGCGCGGCGGCCATGTGTCCCCAGCTGTGGTTTTTTGGGGTGTTTTCTGAAATTGTGTGTAGGTTTGTACTGTTTTGCTAAAATCTCAAACTCAGGCCTATAAATAGCCCAGAGCAGAACCATGAGAGGGGACTTAGTTTTCATTTGTAATTTTTGTATTAGAATTATTTAGTTTCTAATAAAAGTCCATTTTCCTCCATCTTCCTCCATTAAAGCTTATGAGAGGTTTTGTTGAGTGTGAAGCATGCAAGAAGTGTTCTTTATCTATTTGTGTAATTTGTAATTCCATTTCTTATATTGCTTGTAATTTTCATTGTTAAACGTAGTTGTTGTTATTTATTAAAATTGTCGTTTTGATATTTCTTCCATTTTCAGTTATCCTTACAACCATGATGCTTAGAGTGATCCTTGCCTAAGTGAGGTCCTGAATAGCTAGTTGTGATTTTCTACCTCAATTCTTATTACCCTCTTTCTTTGTTTTATTTTCCTTTAACTTTTCTAATGGATGAGTAATTTTTCACTTGTTAGGGTAGGAATCGGAAAGTTTGAAAGACGGAAAACTCCCTCACTTTTCTCTTTTACATATATCTTGATTTGAACTCTCGTTAATTGATCCACAATCCGCTCCCTACGGCACCCTATTCTTCATAATAGCGGTGATACCCTAGTGAGACCGGTTGTGGTTGAATCAACTTGAGGTTGTGGCTAAGAGCCAAGAACGGACGGACAAGGACCAAAAAGAGAAAACGAAGTGTTGGAAAGCCTAGCTTATACTCGCAAGTTTTCTCTTAGTCGTGCTAATCCCCGTTGTTGCCGATTACCGTAACATCAATATTAAGAAGTGGCAAAAAAATCAAGTGAGCGATCCTCCCGACCCAAACCAACCAAATCTTACCCTTTACAAGTTCTCTTATCATTCATTTTCAATTAGCTAAACCCAAACAAACCCAACATATTTGGACTTAACTCGTCAAGACATTAAGAAAAAGACTCCCATCTCCCTGTGGATCGACCCGTACTCATCCGGCTAGCTGCAAAGCGACACCGTCCTGATTGCGGTAATTAAACTAGAACACGCAGAATCTCTGCCAATTAAATGGCGCCGTTGCCGGGGAGACGGTAGTTTATTTCTTTTTGTAATTTCGGGTTAATTTGTGAATAAAAATATAACCAAAAACAAAACAAAAAATATACTGTACAAAATCATTTTTTTATTCTTTGTGCAAGAGTGCAGGAAAAGGAGAATTTCAAGTTCAGTGCCAAAGTCGTGGGGAGTTAGACCCATATCTCGCGGCTACACCACGGCGGATCAAGGAGAAAACCAAAATCCTCTGTGAGTATCCCAACCCACTTCTCAACTCCTCTAAACTCCACTGAACTGTGTTTTCTGCAACATTCTTTGCGCCGCGCTAAAAATAAAAAAAAATTGTTTGCAGTTGATTTGTTACTGCTTTGCATTGATTAATACGGACTTTAAGGGGCTTGAAACCAATTCAGATTGGGTGGGGATTTCATCACCCTTCCCAGGACCCCAGAAATCACAAAAGCATATGCATTGACCATTGTTAATAAAAAATACTAGACTCGGCCCTAAGGACTTCGCGCTCATTAGGAGAAGTTAAACCGTGTTTAGAACCTCGCTTAACGGTATATTGTTTAAGGGGTGCCTAGGAAAGTGTTAACGGCGCAACCGCCAAAAGAGAAAGGGTTACATAATTAAGGAACTTCGCGAAAGCGTTGGAAAACCTCCCCTTATCTCTGCACTTACCTGGCCTCTTGATCAGTGTATCTTAAGTTTGTTTCTCGACACAGTTTTTCTTCGACAATCAAGTCTTGGAGCAGGTCTAGCAGACCTAGGTGACCATAGATCTAGGTGTGAGTGTGCATATCTTGTTTGTGATTGCGTAAAGCCGTAAATCTGAACATATCTCTGTAAACACTTTCTAAAAAAAAAAAAGAAAAAAAAAATCAAAAACTTTTATAAAAACTTGCCCTTTGTCGCCACGTTCCATTTTTCACTCCACCACCCATTGCCTTTCTCATTGACGTTTTCTTACCCTCACCTTCTTCGCTTAGACTATACTAAACTCGTTTAGTATATGTCCGCTTGGACTCGGGACACTAGCGCCCGTTTAGTCCGCGTTTCGTTAGTCGTCTCCGACTACGCGATCGACTCCGAAGTCGATACTCCTTCCACTCCTCTTTCACCCCTTCCTTTGCCGGCCAACTCCGACGTTGACCGGAATTCTGTTCATACATCTTCACCTTCACCTTCACCTTCACCAACCTCTTCTTCCGCGATGTCAGGATTCAATCCGAACATCTCTCTGACCACCGCTGGATTGGCTCCACCTCCTACGGAGACCAATCTCCCACCACCTCCGCCTGTTGTAGCGCCGCAGCGAATTGCGCTCCAGGACCGTTTCTATCCTACCCGTTCTGCACTCCCCACCTGCCTTTCTCTTCCTCCGGCCAATGGGGACAACTTTGAAATTAAGCCCCATTTCATCAACATGCTTCCACGTTTTCATGGGCTTGAATCTGAAGATGCCTATATCTTCATCAATAAATTTCAAAACGTCTGTGCCATGATGAAAACAACCCAGCTGTCAGACGATGCTATACGTCTACGAGTCATTCCATTCACTCTATGCGATCTCGCTGAAAAATGGCTGTATAGCACCGCTTCCCACTCCATCACCAGCTGGGACGAGTTTGTTAAAGCGTTTCTGAAAAAATTCTATCCGAACCATAAGACCGTAAGAATTCGAAATGAAATCAACCAATTCTCCCAGCTTCCTTCTGAACCCTTCTGGAAGTGCTTTGACCGATACAAAGACCTTCTTGTTCAGTGTCCTCACCACGGTATAGAGAAATGGCAGCTCTGCCAAACCTTATACGAAGGACTGAACCCATCAACGAAGCAGTTGCTGGAAACCATCTGTCAGGGCCACTTCCTATCAAAATCTGACGAGGAAGCATGGCAGTTCTTTGACGATCTTGCGGAGCAAACGCTACAGTGGGAGAGCACTAGACCGACTTCTTCTTCTTCATCTACCCCCACTTCTACCGGTCAGTCTAGGGTAGGAATCCACCAATTCAACGTCTCTATTGCGATGAAAGCTGAAATGGCTGCAATAACACGAAAGCTTGAAGCAATAGAGAGTAAATTTTCTGCTTCTGCTCCTGCCCCTGTTCTCCCCCTTCGTACCATCTGCGCTTGTTGTTCCGATCCTTCCCACTTGACCGAAGAGTGTCCTTACAATCCACCATCGCAAGGACAGGATCAGGTCAATGCATTCCAGCAAAGACCGAGGAATGATCCATACTCTTCCACCTACAATCCCGGTTGGAGGAACCATCCCAATTTCGCCTGGAATCAGAATCAGAATCAATTCCAGGGCAACAACTTCCAAAGGGCCCCTCCGCCGCAACAACAAGCGCAACAACAAACTCAGTATCAGCAGCCCTTCCAACCCCAACCTTTCCAAAACCAGACGAACAATTTTGCGCCCAACAACTCTTTTCCACCAAACAACTTTGTTCCGTCGAACAACGATAAGGTTTCCTCGCTCGAGCGAAGTCTGGAGGCGTTTGTTAAACAATCGACTCAATCCACCGCCAACATCCAGTCTTCGATTCAATCTTTAGTGCAACACACTGCCACACACGGGCAAAGCATCAAGACCATCGAGGCCCAGATTGCACAGCTGAACGCGGCCTTGAGCGAGCGAGAGAAGGGGAAGCTCCCGTCCCAACCACTTCCAAATCCTGGTCACCCACATAATGCACATGTTGCTCTTGAACAACAAAACCATAATGTGAGTGCCGTGACCACACTGAGATCGGGGAGGATGCTGCAAAACAACATTGGCACACGGATCAACGATGACACCCCGGCTGCCGCTTCTTCTCCTTCTTCTTCTTCGTCTTCTGAGCCTATTCTCCGTTCTTCAACAGGCTCTCCTTCCTCTTCTTCTGCTCTGAACGGAACCACTTCTCACTCCACGAAAACACCTATTCTGGGATCCGTTCCAACTCCAAAATCTCCTCCTCCAGCATTAGACTCAACCAATTTTCAAAATGTTCCATTTCCAAACCGGTTGAGGTCAAACAAACAAAATCCACAAATGGAGAAGATTTTGGAGTTATTTAAGCAAGTTAACATTAACATTCCTCTTTTAGATGCTGTCCAACAAGTCCCGTCCTACGCTAAAATCTTAAAGGACTTGTGCACGAAAAAGAGGAAGTCTCAGGTACCAAAGAAAGTTTTCTTGGCTAGTGCCGTGAGTGATGCCCTTACCCAATCTTTACCACTAAAACGGAAGGACCCTGGTTGTCCTACTATTTCTATTACCATTGGGGATAAGAACATCAACCGCGCACTATTAGATCTTGGTGCCAGTGTTAACCTGCTTCCATATTCAGTATATGAGCAATTAGGCATAGGAGAGCTGAAACCTACGCATTGTACTCTCCAAATGGCCGACCGATCGATCACCCATCCTAGGGGAGAGCTAGAGGATGTGTTAATAAAAGTCGGGGACTTCATCTTCCCCGTTGACTTCATTGTATTAGACACACAACCTGTAGCTAACCCCAGGAATCAAATTCCTGTGATACTCAGTCGCCCATTCCTCGCAACCTCGAATGCTGTGATCAATTGTCGCAATGGTTCTATGAACCTATCTTTCGGAAATATGACGATTGAACTCAACATTTTTAGGTTGGGGAATCAGCCCTCTGAACCTAATGCTCATATACTGGATGTCTGCTCAATCCAGAAGATCACCTCAGAAGAGTGTGAATTCGAGGAGTTCCTGTTCGATAATGATCATCTTGACGCCACTAGTGCGTTTCTCTTCGAACCTGCTGTTGTTTCTGCGTCCGATAACGAATACGAGTGTTTCACGTTCTCGAACGATCTTAGCTGCGAACAACCCGAGTTTGAATCTTTCGACTTTTCGGATGAGTTACCTGAACCATCCAACTCGGTTGCCTACACTCGCTTTGAACCTTTGCTGGAGTCCTTTGAGTTCGAAACCTTTGCACCAGTCTTGCCTTCAATCGTTTCACCGCCAGCACTCGAACTCAAGCCTTTGCCTTCTCACCTCATGTACGCTTACTTGGGAGACGACGAGACCCTCCCTGTCATCATCTCGGCTTCTCTAGCTCCCGAGCAAGAGAAAGCCCTTCTCGCGGTCTTGCACAGCAACAGGAAAGCTTTTGGCTGGTCCATGGCGGACATCAAGGGGATTAGTCCCCTCATGGTTGAGCATCATATACATCTGATGGATGATGCCAAACCAGCCCGGGATCCACAAAGACGTCTTAATCCAGTCATGAAGGAGGCTGTGAAGAAAGAGATCGTCAAATGTCTAGATAGTGGTATCATTTACCCTATCTCTGATAGCCAGTGGGTTAGCCCCATTCATGTTGTCCCCAAGAAGTCGGGCATCACGGTCATAACCAACGAGGCGAATGAGTTAATACCTACTCGCACCCAAACTGGGTGGCGAGTTTGCATTGATTACTGAAAACTCAATGCCGCAACGCGGAAAGACCACTTTCCGCTACCTTTCATTGACCAGATGCTGGAACGATTGGCCGGACATGAGTACTATTGTTTTCTTGATGGCTACTCCGGCTACAATCAGATTCCCATCGCCGAAAAAGACCAGGACAAGACCACATTCACTTGTCCTTTCGGCACGTTTGCATATCGACGCATGCCCTTTGGGTTATGCAATGCGCCCGCTACCTTCCAGCGGTGTATGATGGGAATTTTCTCTGACATGGTGGAAAAATTTCTGGAGATTTTCATGGATGACTTCTCCATCTTCGGCGACTCCTTTGGAGAGTGTTTGCTGCATCTTGACGCTGTCCTTACCCGATGTAAGGACAAGAATCTCACTTTGAACTGGGAGAAATGCCACTTCATGGTGCGCGAAGGTATTGTCTTAGGAGATATCATCTCGCAAAATGGCATAGAGGTTGACAAAGCAAAGATTGAGGTCATTTCCAATCTGCCTCCTCCCCGATGCGTCCGAGATATCCGAGCCTTCCTTGGCCATGCCGGTTTTTATAGACGGTTCATCAAGGACTTTAGCAAGATTGCTAGGCCTTGACTCTTTTGCTGGCCAAGGATACACCTTTCGACTTCAACTCGAGCTGTGTGACTGCATTCGAGTCACTGAAACGCTCACTCACTTCTGCTCCCGTTCTCTCTTCTCCTGACTGGACGCACCCATTCGAGATCATGTGCGATGCATCCGACTTTGCCATCGGTGCTGTCCTTGGACAGCACATCAACAAGATGCCGCACGTGATCTACTACGCTAGCCGAACCCTGAACGACGCCCAACTTAACTATACAACAACTGAGAAGGAATTCTTAGCTGTTGTATTTGCTTTAGAAAAGTTCAGGCCCTACCTCATCGGCTCTCCAGTAATCGTCTACACGGACCATTCAGCTCTGCGCCATCTTTTTGCGAAGAAAGATGCTAAATCTCGGTTAATACGTTGGATCCTCTTGCTTCAGGAGTTTGACCTTGTCAATAAGGACAAAAGAGGATGTGAAAACGTAGTTGCCGACCATCTCTCGCGACTTCCTTCTTCGCCTTCGCTTCCAATTCCGATAAACGACGTTTTTCCGGACGAACAGCTCTTGACAGTATCTTGCGAACCCTGGTTCGCAGATATTGTGAACTATTTGGCCACGGGATTGCTACCGACCGAATGGTCGAGTCAGGACAGACTTCGCTTCTTATCCCAAGTAAAACATTTTTACTGGGACGAACCCTACTTGTTCAAGTACTGTCCCGACCAGATTATTCGTCGGTGTGTCCCTAATAAGGAATTCAAGTGTGTGCTGTCATTTTGCCATGATCAAGCGTGTGGCGGGCATTTTGGGCCCAGGAAGACAGCTGAGAAGATCTTGCAATGTGGTTTCTACTGGCCACAACTCTTCAAAGATGCTTATGACTATTGCAAGACTTGCTCCCGGTGCCAACACATGGGCCGGATATCCCGGAGAAATGAGATGCCGCTCCAACCAATCTTGGTTGTGGAGATTTTCGATGTTTGGGGGATAGATTTCATGGGGCCGTTTCCCAGCTCTTTCGGGAACTTGTACATCCTTCTAGCTGTTGATTACGTCTCTAAATGGGTCGAGGCTGTGCCCAGCCGAACTAACGACAACAAGGTTGTCGTTAGGTTCCTTAAAGAAAACATTTTCTCTCGTTTTGGGCACCCCCGAGCAATCATTAGCGACAATGGAACTCACTTCTGCAATAAGACTTTCGAAGCCTTGATGCGGAAGTATTCCATTAATCATAAGCTATCCACGCCCTATCATCCCCAAACAAGTGGTCAAGCCGAAGTTTCAAATCGGCAGATCAAGCAGATATTGGAGAAGACGGTTTCCAAGAACCGTAAGGATTGATCTTTAAAACTCACTGATGCTCTTTGGGCATTCCGAACCGCTTATAAGACCAACCTTGGCATGTCTCCTTATCGGCTTGTATACGGAAAAGCTTGCCACCTTCCTGTCGAAATAGAGCATCGCGCATTTTGGGCGATAAGAGAGCTGAATCTGTCGCTAGAAGATGCGGGCAGCAATCGGAAGCTGCAACTGAACGAACTGAGCGAGCTTAGGGATGAAGCTTACGATAACGCGGTTGTCGTAAAGAATCGAACGAAGGTGTTTCATGATAAACACCTTGTGCGCAAGACCTTCGTACCTGGTCAGCAGGTACTTCTCTACGACACCCGGCTACATTTCCATCCAGGAAAGCTCAGATCTCGATGGAACGGGCCGTATTTCGTGCGGAATGTATATCCACATGGCACTGTGGATTTGGAGAATCCAAAGGACGGTTCATTTTTCAAGGTAAACGGACATCGACTCAAACCGTACCTTAGCGCCGATCAAACAGAGGAGCTCCTGTTTTTACAGGAGCCGGTTTACCCTGAATAATCTTCCTCTCCCCCCTACACCCAAACTTCGATAATCCAGCCAAAAACAGTGGAAACACTGTTTCAAATAAGTTTGGGGGTATGTAAATACAATTTTTTTTTTTTTGTGCCTGGAAAAATTTCAAATAATAAAAATAAAAACAAAAAATAAAAATAAAAAATTTTTCAGAAAACGAAAAAAAAAAATTTTGTAAATAATTTTTCCTTTTTCTAATTAGATATATTCATAGGGGTTTATGTGAAATAACCAAACAAAAACCCCTATAAATACATCTCTTTCATTCACAAGTTCCTTTCTGTACAGAAATATCACAAGCCCCAAACCCTAGCCGCCACCAGAAGCCCGACCCCTGATCCCCTGACGCCGCCGCCCTTCCGCCGCGTGACCCCCCTTCCCGCCGCTCTTCCGCCGCCTCTTGGAGTCTTCAGCCTCTGGAATTTTTTCCAGAGGAGGTTTGCACCATTTTTTCCCTATTCTGATCTGTATAAATTTGTAAAATTCTGTAATGGCTTCAAACTTGCAATATGAGCGAAATTTCTCCCAAATTTTTGAACATAATGTGTACGGGAGTTATTTTGGCGACGCGATCCGGAAACGCGGATGAAATTATCTTCTATATAACCATCCGAACGCATTCGCGATTCCGGATTTAGTCCGACGATTCTATGCGTACATGGAGGAGGGTAGCTATCACAAATACGGATTTATTCGGTTGTTTTGGGGAGGTCAAGAGATACGAATAGATAGGGACTTCATTCATGAAGTCACATTGATCCCACGAATACCCGCACATGACCAACCCCTCCAATTTGAGGATTACACCCCGTTGATGGGAAATGATTGCTATAGGGAACCACGGAAAGGGATTCCGGCGCGTACACTTTACGCGAATGTACTGACTGTGTGCCGATGGGCACAAAATAACATTTTTGGCAGCTCGCACAACACGACATTTTTTACACCATCGCTACACATCGTGCACACATTAATGAACAAACATCCAAGTTATGACATGTGCACGGTACTACTTCAGTCGATTGATGCTGGCAAGACTTCAGCCAACCTTCCGTGCCCTATGCTGGTGACACAACTGTGTCGCCAGTTCATCCCTTCTGACGAGTTTGCAGTACACATGCAAGCTGACACATGCATTCGACCTGTTCTTGAGGGTGTTTCGACATCCTACACTAGACTTCACGATGTATGGTCAAGCACTGAACCGAGCGAGCATGTAGTAGCCAGCTCGAGCTCCACAGCGAGCGAAGAAGAGCTTAACCCCGCTGAGCAAGCACGCTTACTTAGACGGACGCATAGGGGGGTAGAAAGAATGATGGGTATGATGACAACCCTCGATCAGAGAATGGTAAGCTTAGAACAAGGAATGGCAACACTTTTGGGACGAGAGGAGAGATCGAGGTCGCGATCTAGGGCCCCTAGGGCAGAGTCAAGTGAACCAGGGACGAGTGCCGCATCGTCTGGGAGACGACGCAGGGGGCAGTGAGGACACTGCCATTAACAAGTTTGGGGGAGGGATTAGATTGTAAATAGTTATCCTTGCATTGCATCTGCATATTTTATTTATCTTTTATGTAAATATTTGGTTTTATTTTGCATGTTTAAATTCTGCATTGCATTTTTAAATAAAAATAAAAAAAAATTTAAAAAAAAAATACAAAAAAATTTAAAAACTTGAAAATAAAAACAAAAATTTTAAAAGAAAAAAAAAAAAAATATTATTGACCGTGTCTGACTCAAGTCTAATATGACAGTTAACTAGTTAGAAGCTACTAAATCTTAAACTTAGTTAATTATGAATCCTAAAAATAACATTCCTTGAAGTTTAACTATAGAAAGTATACGCTCCAGCGGTTTGTTTTGAAATAAGCAAATTTTGAGTCTAGTTCTTAGGCGAAGTCAAGATGAGGGAAAATTATTGAAGCTCTATTTGAAGAATAATTCTGAAAAATAATTCTAAATCTTAAGTCCAAATTTTTGAAAGTATATACCCTACAAAATGCACAGACACCATCTTGAAACTCGGAATAGTAGAGGATATCTAGAAATACTCTTGCCTGAAAGCCTAGTATGAAAGAAAAAACGGTATTTGAAGCTAAACACCATAAGAGCACGCTGAAAAATATATCCGGTCTTGAAAAAAAAAAAAGGAAAAAAAAGAGAGAAAAATAGAATGAAGTCAAGACCTGGAAACTGCTATTTACGCTTTAAGTTCACACATTCAGTAATCGGCCGTTAGTGCCTCAAGAAGCATTAATAGTCGCATGAAAGATGTATGAACAAAACCGTCCATCATTAATAAAAAGAAGTAGTGCTAGGTATTAAGGCAAGGGTATTATAGCTTGAACTGAATTTCCAAGTGTAGGGGTGACAATTACACACACGTAGGGGTATATAATCAGAGTTTGGAGGAGAGACGAGGAATGAAAAATAGGGTTTATTTCTTCAGTAGAGTGGATAAAAATTCCGGATTTGAGATTCCGCTTAAGAAGGAAAATTCAGGAGATGCTGAAAGCTTTATAAACTGGCTAGGCGTATAGGATCTTAAGTCAAATGGAAAGGAAGTGTGAAGAATACGGGTTAGTAATTTCTAAGTTTATGATAATAGGGTTTTTGGTTAGAATGCTGAAATAGAGGATTAGAGTCAACGGCCAATTGATCGGATTTTGTGGGTGTAATCCGCTGAAAACCCTCAGGAGACAACACTCCTCCTACTAGGGACACCTAGAGGTTTAACGGCTTGTTGCACGTGCTCAGTGCAATCGCGTTCCCTGCGAAAGTGAGGTTAGGAAATTTTTGTGAATAAAATGGTTTTGCTCGGGACGAGCAAAAGATAAGTTTGGGGGTATTTGTTCATCGCATATTTTTGTATATTTGTACCGCCCATTCTTAATCACATTGCATACAGGTAGATGCTTTTTATCCGTATTTGCTGCATGTTACAGATTACAGGTTTCCAGTCCAAAAGTGAGCAAATCCGACAAAATCACCACATTTACGGCAAAATCCAGAACATCTGTCACAAACAGATAAAAGCCGGGTTCCAGCATCCGTCCCGTACCAGTTCAGAAGAGGGGACGAAAAGAGTCGTCATTTGGGACTAAAGGAAAAATTAAAGTCAAAAATGGTGAAAGTCAAAAGTGAAGAAATGAAGAAGTCTTGGATCAGAAATCTGGAGATTTTCTGGTTGAATTATTGCAATGTAAAGTGTTCAAAGATCAGGAAAAATGAGCACAAGACCAGAGAAAAGAGAAGCCAAGGTTTGGCCACCAAACCGCCGCGCTTGCGCGGCCAAACCGTTGCATTGGCCGCGCAAGCACGGCGGCCACGTGTCCCCAGGCTGTGGTTTTTTCGGGTGTTTTCTGAAATTGTGTGTAGGTTTGTACTGTTTTGCTAAAATCTCAAACTCAGGCCTATAAATAGCCCAGAGCAGAACCATGAGAGGGAACTTAGTTTTCATTTGTAATTTTTGTATTAGAATTATTTAGTTTCTAATAAAAGTCCATTTTCCTCCATCTTCCTCCATTAAAGCTTGTGAGAGGTTTTGTTGAGTGTGAAGCATGCAAGAAGTGTTCTTTATCTATTTGTGTAATTTGTAATTCCATTTCTTATATTGCTTGTAATTTTCATTATTAAACGTAGTTGTTGTTATTTATTAAAATTGTCGTTTTGATATTTCTTCCATTTTCAGTTATCCTTACAACCATGATGCTTAGAGTGATCTTTGCCTAAGTGAGGTCCCGAATAGCTAGTTGTGATTTTCTACCTCAATTCTTATTACCCTCTTTCTTTGTTTTATTTTCCTTTAACTTTTCTAATGGATGAGTAATTTTTCACTTGTTAGGGTAGGAATCGGAAAGTTTGAAAGACGGAAAACTCCCTCACTTTTCTCTTTTACATATATCTTGATTTGAACTCTCGTTAATTGATCCACAATCCGCTCCCTACGGCACCCTATTCTTCATAATAGCGGTGATACCCTAGTGAGACCGGTTGTGGTTGAATCAACTTGAGGTTGTGGCTAAGAGCCAAGAACGGACGGACAAGGACCAAAAAGAGAAAACGAAGTGTTGGAAAGCCTAGCTTATACTCGCAAGTTTTCTCTTAGTCGTGCTAATCCCCGTTGTTGCCGATTACCGTAACATCAATATTAAGAAGTGGCAAAAAAATCAAGTGAGCGATCCTCCCGACCCAAACCAACCAAATCCTACCCTTTACAAGTTCTCTTATCATTCATTTTCAATTAGCTAAACCCAAACAAACCCAACATATTTGGACTTAACTCGTCAAGACATTAAGAAAAAGACTCCCATCTCCCTGTGGATCGACCCGTACTCATCCGGCTAGCTGCAAAGCGACACCGTCCTGATTGCGGTAATTAAACTAGAACACGCAGAATCTCTGCCAATCAGTTGCCAACTCGTGAATAGAAATATCTACAAGCAGAAACCGAATGCAAGACATAAACCTAGGTCAATACGATCAGTAATATAAACCACAAGAGTACATCAGAAGTATGATAAAGTGGCAATGTAACATCTAATCATGTATGTAGTGCCCGGTACTCAGGTAATAACATGTCAACAGTATAAGGTATGTCTGCATGAAGTAAAAATGATGAATTATCAATACACATATATTAGCGTCCCATACCACTAATATTGATGTAAGGGTATATATAACAGCGCCCTCATACCCTGTTATATATATAAGTGAAGTGTGATCAACGTAAATCCAGTCTGTATATGATCCATGTCTGTATATGATCCATGTCTGTATATACGTGGAAGCCGTCCACCCGTCACCCAAAGACAATAAACGTGGAACCTTTCCACCCGTCACCCAAAAACAATAAACGTGGAACCCGTCCACCCGTCACCCAATGACAATAAGCATCATGTATGCAAAATGTGAGGATATAAACAAAATCATGGAAAACATCATGAAACCCGTGCCTAGCATCGGCACGTAAATCCTCATCCATATGGGGCTCCGTCTGCGGTATCGGCCCTCGGCCCCGACAGTACGGTCAGCCCATGTCCAGCTCTCAACTTCGGTCGGTATCCTCCAGATATCCGCCGAGCTCAAATACAATCACCGGTAGGTAGTAGTCCCTCTGCCGGGCTCACCGTCTACTACACAGCGAAACCGTTCTCGCTCCGGTGTACCATACCGGGTCCACCATGTACCCGTAATCGGCCTCAACCAGCTCCTCGATTCGGGTTCACATATATCGCTCTAGCCCCGAGAAAACACATGGTGGACGCACCGAAATATCATATCGAGGGAACCGGGTTTTTAAATGATTACATATTTGAAATAGCCACGGTTCCCAAATCCAGAAATCATATATAATCCAAACGAAAATGCAAGTCAATGATCCGATATGATTTGTGCGTCAAATATAGATATCATGTCAAGTTACATAAAGATAAGCTATACCATAATGATCCGATGTGATATATGCATCAAGTATGAATATCAAATCATGTCACATATAAACGAGCTACAATATTATGATTCGATGTGATATATGTATCAGGTATGAATATCAAGTCATGTCACATATAAATGAGCTACAATATTAAGATTCGATGTGATATATGTATCAGGTATGAATATCAAGTCATGTCACATATAAATGAGCTACAATATTATGATTCGATGTGATATATGTATCAGGTATGAATATCAAATCATGTCACATATAAATGAGCTACAATATTATGATTCGATGTGATATATGTATTAGGTATATGTGTACAATATGCCATGTTGGAATCATATCATGAATGCAACAGTACTACAGTGTGGTGGCATAGTAATTATCGATGATGAAGTGTGTGAGCCGACAAATAGTGTACGTGGAACATACGCATCATCGATATTGGTGTTGGTGTCCTAACAACATGATGGTAGTATAACAATAAGCATAAGTAATGCGATGAAAATAATATGAATATGCGCCATCGAATAATCAACGCAACAGTAAGGAATCTACCTCAAACATTATATTATACAGCCTTGCCTTTTGAAATAAGACGAATCGGGGTTTTTGATAAAATAAGGGCTACGGTGTTTTTAAGGACAGATGCTACATTTTGAAAATATCCATAGAATCCCTTTTTGCCTATCTTTCAAATATTCCCGATTCGTTAGTTTTGAAATAGGTATGACTCGAGTCTAGTATAACATCTACTATGCAACCTACTGATCTAAGTATCAAACCAATCGGGAGGGGTATGGAAACTACCTAAATCTGAGTCGATAAATATATAGATATATATAGTCGGTGATCCCGTCTCAATAATATATCATAGGACATCCTCGAGTTATGAGTGCGGATCTATCATCAATACAGGCTCGTACGGTAAATCATCGTACGGCATCCCAATAACTGGGTACGGGTCAACATCACATGCCTCTCATCAGATATCAGGTATCACTATCCTCATATCACATAATTTGGGGTACTACTCTATGTCTAGTACAAATCGATACCATCAATATACTGCGTATGCAAGCACATGCCCCAAGGCCCGCTAGAGATCACATATCGTATCCCAAATACGAATCACATCAATCACCGATCTCGCGGCAGATAGCCTACATCATCGACTCATCTCCAATGTCATCCGATAACATCAAACACAGTGCAAGTATAATGAAAATGCAAGGGTATGCATGCAGGTGTAAATCTATCCTAGGGCTCGCAACTAGGAACTACGCTAGTTACTTCTACCCCTAATTAACCATATCACACTATAACTAGCATGTATATACACTACATAGTATACTAACTACGGACTGCGGGGGTGCTATACGCCATCCACCCGACTTCCTCCTGTAGATATAATCTACTCACCTTGCGTCATCATTTGTGGACGTCACCACGCATTTGCTTGTCGTCCCAAAGTCTTCATGGGTACCTACATATCAAAGTATCGTATATGCGCATCAAAACCATCTCAAAGCTAAAACGGCACATGAAATCCAAAACGACACGATAAGGGGCCTATAGGTGAGAACCTATGGCACGCCTTCAAAACCATCAATAAATCCTCTATATCGTCGTATAAACGCCAAATAATCGAGGCAAAACACAATGCACAATTGCAGAATTAAAAATACGGAATATGGAAACACGAATCCAAAACAGTAACTTAGGAAATATGTCCCAGATTTCACCCTAGGTCACTTTATACAAATCTATATATACCAGGGGCCTAACATAAACATGTAGGAGCTACAGAACTAACACGAGCCAAAATGGTGGGACCCAGGCTGCAAATTGCGGCCAAAAAGATTAAATCTGCGGCCTGGAAAGGGAATTGGGGGCTAGGGCTTTGGTGGTAGCTCTATGGGTGCCTGCACATCTCACTGTCCACTCAATTTTATTTCCAGAGTCTCGGGGTAAAAGCAGTTTCAATAAACACTACATAGATTTCATAAATTCCCCGATATCGGTTTCTAAAATCCGTATTCTGGGTTAAGCTTTAGGTTTTGGTTTCCAATTCACATACTAAGGTGATAGTAAAACTTCTACTGAGCTTAATTTCACAATACAACACCAATTTCCCTCAAACCCTAACTAGGTTTTCATCAAGTCCATAATATCGCACAATATCGATTCAATCTAAACATGGGGGTATAAGTAATGTTAAAACTAAGTTAATGGTCCAGAAATTATCTCATTTGGCAACTCAAGAAAATTCTTGAGTTGCCCCTAGTGGCCAAAATCCATGCTTCTTTAGCTCCAACTGTAGATCTAGGGATGGTGCACACATTTAATAAAATGAGAGTGTGATTTTGGTGTAGTTTTAGAGGTGTTTTGGAGCATTGAAGAGGGGAGGGGATGAGGTGCAGGAGCAGCAGCAGGAGAAGGGAGAAGAGGGAGGGAAATGAGGGGAAAAATTGGCTAAGTATCTAAGTCAAATGAAGCCCATACCTCTCTTTCTCACCAACCCCCATTTTCTTTAATCTTTTCTCTTTTCTTTTCCTTATAAAAACCCTTCTCACTTAAATAGTAAACCCAAAAGAACCATGACAAATAAAATGTAACACAAGTGTGGAAAAGTGATATGTGCATGTTTTGCACAAAAATGCTAAAAATCGATTAGCGATTTTTAATCGCGATTAGTACTAAATTAGCATATAACTAATCAATTGAACTTAGAAATTGCATAATTCTCTAATTTACCCTATTTTAGAATTTTCCATGATTTTTCTCAATTTTTTCCTATTTATTTGTATTTAATAATACCAAAATATTAAAATATTCAATAAAATAATATTAAATTATAAAAATTCCCAAAAATAATATTTTTATTATTTCGAAGTGTTACAAACCACCTCGCGCATGTGTAGACATTAGACCGCACACGTCACTGTATACGAGTCCCATGAGCTCGCTCTCTCTTACTCCGTGTCCAGTAAACGGAGTCTTTTTCATATTTTCCATGAGACAAGAGTCACAAGTAGCATAAGATTGATATTCGAACGAATTCGAATATCCTTCTCTATGTAACTTTGTCAACCGTGTTTCATTGATGTGACCTAGTCTACAATGCCATAAGAAAGCCTGATTTATTTCCGGAGACTTTCTTTTAAGTATGTTCTGGACATTGAAAACCTGAGCTTGACTTAATATGTTATACCGTCATTTAATCTACCGGACCCAATCAGAACTTGATTTAGGTGGATGTGAACCACATATCTTACGAATGTAAAATCATATCCGTCTCTCGAATGTGAGGACACTGATATGATATTACAAGTCAAACTAGGTACATACAAATACTTACGTAGAATCAATAACTACCCACTTGTCAAACCTAGGCGATAGTCTCCCACGGATTCAGCGTCCACGCGCATTCCGTTTGCAACTCTGAGAGACAAATCACCTACCCTGATAACTCTACGGTTTCTCAAAGCATGTAATGAATTACAGATATGAGATCCTGCTCCGGTATCTAGTACCCAGGAAGTAGAGTTAATTGACAAATAGTTCTCAATTACATACACACTCGAGGTTGAAGCCATAACATGCTTCGTATCCTGGCTACCAGCTTCAAAAGCCCTGCCATCATTCTGCCAATGCCTGTTCCCATAACAATAGGAACATCCCTCCTTCCCTACACCAAGTCCCGAAACTTTTACTCTTCTCTTTCATTCTACTTCACTAACACCGTATATCGACTTTGTGGAGGTCTTCTTCTTTACACCTTTTGCTTTCGCCCTGGATGCAGAAGAAGAAGGTCCCCTATTAAGCAGAGCGGGTGTCTCCCTAGTTTCTTTCATGGTGTAAGTGGAGGGTAGGGACTGTGGAAATAAGTCAGCATATGACCCGTTTCCCAACGTTGTCTCCAGGTCCTTGAGCTTACCAATATAGGTAGTCATCGTAAGGACGTCATCCTCTACAGATAACCCGACAGCCAACCTCGCTTGAAGTAATTCGTTCGAGATCTCATATCTTGCGATACGAGATTGCTCTCCATATAAATCTTTTTTATGGAGAAAGATGGAAACTAAGACCATCTTCTCGTCCTGCTTCTGGTATACACCATCAACTGAAGCCAACACGAGACACTTGGCATTCGCATTATCCTTTTCCCTTGTCTGACGGATATCCATATCCGCGACGGTGGAAACTGGACCTGGGACGGCGGGGGCTTGAGTAGTAATAGGGCGGTCTAGCTTGTCATAAGAAATGGACATCTGGACAGACCTTTGCCAATCATAAAAGTCAGATTCAGTCATATTGTTATCTAGATGTAACCTAGTCATCGTCACATGGTCGCTGCAATGAAAGAGAGAGAGAAGAAAACACTTTAGTTTGATGCTCTTGCAAATTTAGATTGGTTTTTTGTTTATCTAAACCGGATGGCTTCCACTGTTTCTCGAATCCTTCCTCAAACTATAAAAGAAGAATTAGTCAGGACTGATCTCACCGTACAATACTTGGTTAACCGTTCAGCCAGGCTAGTGTCGGTACTTTGAGGGAGGTTTTACGATGCTTTCGCGAAGTTTCTTAATTAAATAACCTCTTTTTTCTCTTGAGGCGTAGCCCCGCTGACACTGTTCTAGACACCTACTTGGTTTATAGCATTGATCGTTAAGTGACGAATCTCCCGATAAGTAGCATATACTCACGGTAGGATTGGGATCCAAATATCATCGTGTGATAATGCTGAAGGAATCCTACCAACATTCATCAAAAACCAAATGGTATGCAACACTGGTAAGTTTCAGTTGCTTTAGAAACTCCCGATATGGATTTTTGCCCCATGCTCTTATGACCTTGACGAAGGCCAACAAATCATAAGTCATATGTCAAGTTCTGCCCATCATTATCCCTGTTAATTTGAACCCACCCGTACATACCCTTGATGAAGTCCAACAAGGTAATACGACTGTCCCAAACTAACTCATCAATCTATGCTACATATGAATACCCCAGCAGCTATCAAACACTATGCCTAGACGATGGTCAACAAACATATCTTGAATACTACTGACCGTCCATATGAAATGACGGAGGGCTACGACTGGTTTTGGTGAAACCGTGAACGTAGTGAACTTGATATAATCGAAGGAACCTGATAGCTTTTTAAAAAAGGAGTGGTTAAAACTCCGCAATTAAAAATTCTGCTCTTTTAAAATAACCGAGTGGTTTCTTTTAAATTTGTTCCAACGATTCAACTTTGGTTTATTTTCTTTGCATTAATATAATCTGTCCCATCATTTAACCTATCATTGTAGAAAACAACGAAAATACAACGTCCTCTTATGCCATCTGCATTCACCACTGGGACCCTTCATTCACCCGTTAGGTTACTTAACTAACGACAGAACGGGGGCTGGGCTAGCGTGGGTGTAAAACATAAGTGACGTCTAATAGCTATCATATATAGATATTGTACATTCGTCAGACGCAATAATAGTCATTCCAGATCACAGATAAACATTATTGGATATACAAGCAATCCGCGTTTCCTTTGAGCCTGCAACGAAAGACGGATTACCAGTTGTGATGAATAGCTATTACGCCACCATAGACCCCTGCGGATACGGCAAACTACCCGCCAAGTACCCGAAGTGAAGCGGTCTCCCTCAACAACGTGAGTAGGCCACTAAACACTTCAAAGTACCCGACAGTTTGTGTACCCCACCTTGGGTATATCCTAGGAGCATAAAACAGTAAATGAAATAATACAACGGTGGCTACAATCTCAGCCCGGATGTGCCCCGCAAAACAATATTACATCATATTACAATTTATATTGAATGAATGAATATAAAAACTCATCTCAAACCCTGGCTAATCATCACAACGATCCAATGAAGTTCATATACACAAACCAGTAAAAACCATTACAGAAATGTGCAACCCCCTGCAAAGCGACATACTAGCAATTAAGGGAGGTTTACGAACACATTAAACAACACAGATAAAACTGGATTTGCAAATAACTTCGAATTTTGATCGACAACCTTTTTTCGTCTCTACCCCAAATGCATACCAGCACTGAAATAACCTGGACAGAAACAAAATATAAAAAAAAAACAGAACACCCAAAACTAAGTGTTACTGTGCAAATCTGAGTCAACTCGGCCGTGGATCAGCGGCGGATTGCTCCAATCCGCCGCGCTTCCGCGGCTGTCTAACCGAGTTAACTCCTCGTATTTCTCCTGTATTCTTAGAATTCCCTGCTGTGAATTTTCATACCTATCAAATAATTTATTCGACACGTTTAAAATTGACAGAAACTTGAGGGGTCTGGGGTTAAGTTTTCGTGTTTTTCTGACAATCGAAGTTCTAATTAGTTACTAACGAGCTAGTAAAGGTTTAGTACGCTTTGATACCACTGTATGTCCATGTCACGCACCCAACTAGCCCATGGGGAGGCGGAATATATGAAAAACAGTTATCAAAGTTTCGTAACACGGACATGAGCACACGGATCGTGTCTAAACCATTACTAGCAAACTACGAGAGGTTTAACTACTCGGATTCGAAGTTATACATCACATTACTTGTCCTTCGGGTTTTCATCACTGTCCTCCACACCTCGTAGGCTCTATGTAACAAGGGCACCTCAAACGCCTCCTCGAGTCAAAGACGATCCACCCGAGAGTCTATAGTCCGAGCTCCTATCTAGAATCTGAGATAACTACGGCTTCTAAGATGGATTAGTTAGTCACTTAAACCCTAGGTTTCTCAACTCATGAGAGCTATTACGGTTTTGAGGAAGAAGATGAAGACTTGAGGAGAGAGAAAGATTTTGTGATAATGATATGAATAATAACTCATGAAAGAATAATATCAAGCATACAAATATCTCTTTGATAAAAATCTAGAAATATCTTGTAAGCTTCAATTAATCCTAAATGGTGAATCACCTCATGAGTCATTAAGCATTTAATGAAAACCTACAACTCATCTCTCCACCTCATCTGTGTTTAATCCATAATAAAATAAAAACAAATGAGTCATCTTCTTGTAGAAGCTTCCCGACAAATTACGAGACTGCCCCTCCCATCTGTATTTCCGAAAAACACGATAATCTTAGACTGAATAAATCCATCTGTATAATACTAGAATGTGGCTTAAACAAAAGCCCGCTATTATTATCATCCCGATCATAATACGTGTACAAGTGTACGTAAGTGATTGCGGCCCTGCCGTAAAACCATACGGCCTCTACACCTTTTGCCCGGTGCAGGGAAACTCTCTGTGTGGGACTCTAAAGACTTGACACTACGCTGGCAGTAGATTTAACTATAGGTCGCAAGCGGTACTACCTGTACGTAACGGTCCCTAGGTAGATATCGATAAGAAGGACGATGAGGAACCCATCCGAACTCCTACTGAGCCTGATGTGACAATGTACGTACAGTCCGGTCTGTTCGTCTAGGACTATCACATATCGGGCCTAGGGAAGGTAAATGTCAGACCCCTAATAGCTGTATAAGTTTTGTCGGAGTGAAGCCCATTACACCTTGAGAAGCTTCTGGAACCTACCAGTAAATCACGCTTTCCATGGCCAGGGACTTTGTGTAATGGCTGTCCATACACAGCGCGATATCAACCCCTAATACCGGGAGAGACGAATCTTGTCTAATCGCCACTGCCTCCAAGTGCTTCGGGACTGCATCCAACTACTATCTGTTTCCACGACTCCTTTGAGCCGTGGTATGGTAGTAATCTAAATACAGTGGGAACACACCCGGGGTGAAGTAGCGGTATCAAGTCGACGGACTAAGTTGTACTCATGTCACTTGGGAATTGCTATCTGACGATGGGTGTAATAGCAACCTGCAGTTCCCGGCGAGTCCTGTCTGTTGTACCCGTAACCTAACGAGCACATATATACTTTCTCCAGTTCGACGTACTGATGGCTGTGGGACAGACCATCTCCCTATGCTGGGATGAGAAGCGTATACACTAGTCTACTCCGGAGTATCGATGCTCCATTTCGATAATCCTACGACCAGGGACCTGCATAGGATGTTACTTATAGACTACCCAGCCCCACTAGTGTGACTGCCATCACAACGCTGGTAATCAAGCAAAGATCCTAAGGGCTCTACTAATATGTATAAGCAATATGTTAAAAGAAACATACACACATATTAAAGTAGACACAAACCAAGTAGCATACTACCATTTTTAGCAAGACTGTCAATACAACTTTGAATATCCCAAGCTTCCATTAAGTAATATACAAACTAGTATGATACAGTAATGGCCTCTAGGGCATAAACACTAACACAGTTAACAGTTCCCAGGTGACATGAGTACAGCATAGTCAGCAGACTTGATACTGCTACTTCGTCTCGAGTCTGTTCCTACTGTTCTTAGATTGCTACCCTACCACGGCTCAAAGGAGTCATGCAAATAGGTAGCAGTTGGGTGCAGTCCCGAACCTCTTGGAGGCAGTGGCAATTAGATAGGATTCGTCTCTCCCGTTATTAGGATTTGATATCGCGCTGTGTTTGGAGAGCCATTACGCAAAGTCCCTGGCCAGGGTAAACGAGATTTACTGGTAGGATTTCCAGTAGCTTCTCAAGGTGTAATGGGCTTCACTCCGACACGACTTATACCGCTTTTAAGGGACTGACGCTTGCCGCCTGATTTGATTCTCAAAAAATATTTCTATAACCGCAATCAAGAACGGCGTCGCTTTGCAGCTAGCCGGTGAGTACGAGTCGGTCCACAGGGTTTTGTGAATCTCCTAGTCGTGCCAACAAGTTAATTCCGAAGGGTGTTCGGATTGGTTATTAAATATAAAAACCTATTTAACCTAGGGCAATTATCTAGATCTATTCTTACTAGGGTTAGGTTTAGGGATGGTTTGGAAAAGGAAGTAAATCTCAACGCTTTCTATACCCGGATGAAGATCTATGAGAAGTTATGGTAATTATCAATAAAGGGGATTAGATCCATTCGGGAAGGTGTTCATTCCTCTACGTTTTTGTCCTTCCTTTAGAGATCCTTACCCTAACCTCCATGGAAAACATAACAACCGGGCCTTTATACTACGGTATCACCGCTACCTCGAAGGATAGGGTGCCATAAGGAGCGGTATGTGCATGTATGCATGAAGTCCTATGAAAATATATGACGGGCAAGAAAGGGGATTAGAGATCTTCGTCTCTCAAACCTTCCCATGATCTAACCCTAACAAGCGAGGAGACTACTCACTCATTAAAGAATTAAAATACATTTATCTAGGGCAGAGAATAAAAGATTAATTAGGGCAAGAAATTAAATTTATGTAGGGCAAGAATAGAAAATTAACCTTGGGCAGAAAATAAAGAATTTACAAAAAATGATGCTCTCCAAAAGAATGCTGAAATTTATTAATGAAGGGAGGCATAAGAAATTACAATGATTAGAGTTCCTATTTATAGAGAATAGGAAACCCTAGGTTACATTTTGATCCGCACGCCTACAATTACAAATATACCCTTAGGTTGACTAGTCATCGCCGAAAACATTATGGTAAAATTTTCTCCTTCTACAGGCTCAATACCGCAGCGGAACCGCTGCTGCAGCCAGGGTTTGGCCGCTGTTCCACGGCCAAAAGGAGGAGTTGAATGTTCACTTTTCTGCCGGTGGCTCTTCTGGACTTGAGCTACATAATTATTTAGATCATTTCTCAAATGAACTTCTGGTTTTCTTCCAAATCTTCCAATGAACAATTATGGTGAACTTTAACCGTGGCTTCGTGATCTTGGACCTTGTATTGCCTTGTACTGATCTTTTGTGTAGGCTTGAGTAAGATCCTTCTATTTGTTGGTCAAAATCCACTTTTGCATCGTCTTTTCGTCGTTTTCACTGTTTCTGCTCCAAGAACCTGTAACCTGTAACATGTAGCAGACATGCGTCAAAAGTACCTGTTTATTTATAAAACGAATAAGAATGAGAAATATAATAATACAATTTTATGGTGTGAACAAATACCCCCAAACTTATCTTTTGCTCGTCCTCGAGGAAACTTATTTTTATTCACTAAAATCCTAACAGCACTTTCGCAGGGAAACGCGATTGCACTGAGCACGTGCAACAAGCCATTAAACCTCTAGGTGTCCCTACTAGGAGAAGTGTTGTCTCCTGAGGGTTCTCAGCGGATTGCACCCATAAAATCCTATCAATTCGGCCCATTGACTTTTGTTTTCCAATTAGGTTTTCTATTTAAGAATTCTATTATCATCGACCCGCAAATTATCCACCCATATTCTTCACACTTCCTCATTATTTAACTTAAGATTACATATGTTATGTAGACCTACTTAGCTTTCGGCATTTCTTAAATTTTCCTTCTAGGGTTCCATCTCCACTTAGGAATTTTTATCAACTCTATTAAAGATACAAGTTATATTCTTCATCTCTTTCTCTCATTTAAACTCCAATCATATATCCCTTCATGTGTGTATAGATCACCCCTACATTTGGAAATTCAAATCAAGCAATCATACTCTCGTCCATTGTCGAAAGTACTAATTAGTTGGTGAATCTTTAATTGAATTTTGCTTACACATCCTTCATGCGATCGTTAATACTTCTTGAGGTACCAACAACCGATTACAAGATGCGTTAGCACTTTAAAGCGTACTTCCTAGTTTTTGCAACACCCAAGGCTTTAGCAGTGACTCCCAAACTAGTTGGTTTAAGGCACTAGGTGATAAGGCACCCTTGCTAAATATTTTTCTATTTTTACAGCCTTAAGTAATCACAAAAACCAGTGTCCATTTTTTTTTTTCCTTTTTTCACTTTTTTATTCTTTAATTTTCATTGTACTAAGGACTTTAGACAAGAGCATTTCAAGGTCTCTTCTACTATTCCAAGTTTCAAGGTGCGTGATTGTGCAATTTGTAGGGTATACGTTTTCAGAATCTAGACTTAAGGTAGGAACTATTTTTCAAACTTATACTCTAATAAGAATATCAATACTCTTTTCTCATTATGACTTAGCCGAAGAAGTGAACTCAAAATTTGCCTATTTCTAAATAAACAACAAAGACATATATTTTCTACCGCTAAACTCTAAGAAAGGTTATCTTTAGGGTTTTTAATTTACTACGTCTAAGATCTAGTTAGTCCTAGCCAGTTAACCTATTTGTCAAACTCTAGTCAAATAAGCCAAAATTGAATACAATAATTTTTATAATTTTTGAATTTTTTTAATTTTTATGGGTTTTAAAATAAGTATGAAAATGCAAAAATATGTACAAATGAATGTGAAGGAAGAAGACGTGCCGAGCATACCACCAAACTTGAACTTGACAGTGTCCTCACTGTCATGCTAAACCAAGAGGGTCAAAATACCGGAACTCCCCTGTTTATTTATTTATAAATTTTTTTTTATATTTTAAATGTTTTGAAAATTTTTTTATTCTTTTTACAGAAAAAGAAAACAAAAATATATATACATATATACAACAACTTTCCCCCCAAACTTAAGCTTGGCCTTACACAAGCCAAAGGTTAGCACCAACCATTCAAAAATCTTATCGTGGTAATGGTATAGTTAGTGCAAGAATAGAGTGGAAAGAAAAGAGATGAGAAGCACACGAGACCGTGTGGAAAGAAGAATGGAAGATGGTTTCGGCGGAGGAGAAGAATGGCGGAAAGAAGAAAGAAGTGGAGTACGATCTTGAGGGTGTAAATTGAGTGAATAAATTAGCGCAATTTGTGATGACCGATGTGTTAAAAGCGATCGCGCTAACCTATCAACCCGTCGAGAAATGGGATCAAATCCCTCAAGATTCGCAAGAAAACATTGGTACGCCGAACTTGGTATTGGAGATGAAAGCTTAACGGTCACTTAAACGGTCGGAACAATAGGAAGAACGAAAGTGAGTGAATTAGGGATAGTATCATTCTCACCGTAGTAAACTGTCTTGAACTTGAACGATTCCATTAATGGTTCGAAACTACTATAAGCAACCGAGTCTGATGGTTCAACTAAGTCATCTGAAAATGTAAAGAACTCAAACTCGGGCGGTGAGTCATCAACATCGTCCGAAAAGGTGAAGCACTCGTAAGTGTTATCATCTGTGAGAACAGTATCGGATTCAAAGGAAAAATTTTCAAGCTTACAGTCTTCAAGCATGGTCAGAACGATGGAAAGAAGGGAAGGTGATTTAACAGTCAAAGGTTCAGGAGGATGAATTGGAAAATCAGACACATCAAATAAAAATGGTTCAACCTCGATATGGTCCTCATGACTCTCCTCAATACTATCCTTATAAATCTCCTCAAAATTCAACTCATCCATGCCATTATCATCAATATCCAGACGCATATGAAGTTCGAGAGAGACATCTAATAACTCGGGATGATCATTTGAACATAAAATTTCAAGCAAATCTACAGGTTCATCATCCGAAATATTCCTGACGTCTATATCCTCAATCAAGTGAAAATCAATTTCTTTAGAAACCTCATCAAAAGCATGGATATGTATCGATTTAGGTTCTAGAGTGGAGGCGTAAAGGGCGAAAGGATTAAGTGTGGTTTCACTCGAAAGGGGTTCTTCACAATTTGGCAAATCAAGCACTACAAAATCACACAACTCATTTTTATTTTCAACAGGTGAACTATTTTGGGCAATCGATGGAAAACAGGAGTTGTGGGCTTCAATTGGGTAAGGGTAGGTTTGATTTGAAAATCCTCTCTCATTCTCACTCTGTCCAACCGCCTCCTTATACATTGAAAAATTTTGAGCTAGCGGGAAACTAGCTACCGCTTCAGTAGGTTGCATAAGGGCGGCTAAGGACGCTTCCACATTCCTAGTCATTTTATTTGTTGCTGCAATGTACGCCTCCAAGGACTCTTCCAAACTAGACTTAGGTGGTGAGGGGGTTTCGGTGAAAGATTCAAAATGGTGTGAATATGCAAAACTCCCAACAGGCTGTGTAGAAGCAGTGTCTAGTGAAGGTGGGCAAGTCGGGTAAGACTGGTAGGAAGTGGGTGATTCGACAGGGGTAAGGTCAACATGTAGATAAAAAGGTGAAAAGTCGTGTGGATCCCTAGAACTAGATGAGTGGAGAGTAGTGAAAGATCGGCTGCGAGATTGAGCAATATGCTCAGCAATGGACATCGGCTTAGGAGTGACAGTAGGACTTGAAAAAGTGGTATCAACATATGGAAGTGGTGAAGGTTGACTTGGTTGACACAAAATGGGTTGAAAGGTCAAACTGTTTCACCTAGACACCTCTATTTGATCTTTCAAAGATTTTTTTGGCAAGGAAGGGTCGTCTTTAAATTGACCGAATAAATTGACGTACGACGCAAGATTAGGTTCGAGATACCAAAGTTCGGCAAGAGATTTATTATGTAGGGTACCCATGTTAGAAGAAGGGGAAAAGAAAGAAAGTTTGTGGTGCAAGGATTTATTTGCAGCAAAAGTTTGCAAGTTTCTAAAAAGATTTTTCCTTTTCCTTTTTCTTTTTATTTGGAAATTTTTGCAAAAAGATTTTGATGAAAGATATGCAACAGAAAAATATTACTTGCAATCTATCTCTAATTTCGACTAGGCGCAAAAATCCTGTACAAGATTGTTATTTTGGAAAGGAAAAGATTTTTAAAGCGCGCAAAATTCTGCAGGCAATTCACAGAAAATATCTCAAAATTTGCAGAAGAGAAATAACAGGGAGCTTACAGTGCAAATTCCATCAACTGAGGTCACCAAAAGGCCGCGAGTCCGCGGTATAAACGCGTTACTGCCGCGTTTTCGCGGCAGTCTAGTCAGCACAAGTCCCCAGAATTTTTCTGTTGCTCTGATTCGATAAGAAAGCCGCGGTTCCGTGGCCTAAGGTTGGTTTTAGCCGTGGAAGGGCGGTGGAATGGACGGCTCGGATCTTGGAAAAAATTCTGCTGCTCTGTTTTTTAATTTCCCTTCTGTTCCAATATCCCGTTTTCTGTTTCGCTTTCTGGAAATTTCCAGATCCGATTTTTGTTTATTCTGCAAAATTCAAACAACAAAGTATCCTTTCCAAAAATAACAGATTATATATTTTTATATTTTTTTGGATTTTTCAGATTTTTATGATTTTTTTAATTTTGATTAACCTGAAATTGCAAAAAGGAAATAACACGCCATCCCCGGCAACGGCGCCATTTGATTTGATTCTCAAAAACTATTTCTATAACCGCAATCAAGAACGGCGTCACTTTGCAGCTAGCCGTTGAGTACGGGTCAGTCCATAGGGATTTTGTGAATCTCCTAGTCGCGCTAACAAGTTAATTCCGAAGCGTGTTCAGATTGGTTATTAAATCTAAAAACCTAACTAATCTGGGGCAATTATCTAGATCTATTCTTGCTAGGGTTAGGTTTAGGGATGGTTTGGAAATGCAAGTAAATCTCAACGCTTTCTATATTCGGATGAAGATCTATGAGAAGTTATGGTAATTATCAATAAAGGGGATTAGATCCATTGGTGAAGGTGTTCCTTCCTTTAGGTTCTTGTCTTTCCTTTAGAGATCCTTACCCTAACCTCCATGGAAAACATCACAATCGGGCCTTTATACTACGGTATCACCGCTACCTAGAGAGATAGGGTGCCGTAGGGAGCGGTATGTGCATGTATGCATGGAGTCCTATGAAAATATATGATGGGCAAGAAAGGGGATGAGAGATCTTTGTCTCTCAAACCTTTCCCAGATCTAACCCTAACAAGCGAGGAGACTACTCACTCATTAAAGAATTAAAATACATTTATTTAGGGAAGAGAATAAAAGATTAATTAGGGCAAGGAATTAAATTTATCTAGGGCAAGAATAGAAAATTAACCTAGGGCAGAAAATAAAGAACTTACAAAAAAAGATGCTCTCCAAAAGAATGTTGAAATTTATTAATGAGGGAGGCATAGGAAATTACAATGATTAGAGTTCCTATTTATAGAGTATAGGAAACCCTAGGTTACATTTTGATCCGCATGTCTACAATTACAAATATACCCCTAGGTTGACTAGTCAGCGCCGAAAAACATTATAGTAAAATTTTCTCCTTCTACAGGCTCAATACTGCAGCGGAACCGCGGCCGCAACCGGGGTTTAGTCGCGGTTCCGCGGCCAAAAGGAGGAGTTGAATGTTCACTTTTCTGCTGCTGGCTCTTCTGGACTTGGGCTACTTAATTATTTAGTTCATTTCTCAAATGAACTTCTGGTTTTCTTCCAGATCTTCCAATGAACAATTATGGTGAACTTTAACCGTGGCTTCGCGATCTTGGACCTTGTATTGCCTTGTACTGATCTTTTGTGTAGGCTTGAGTAAGATCCTTCTATTTGTTGGTCAAAGTCCACTTTTGCATCGTTTTTTCATCGTTTTCACTGTTTCTGCTCTAAGAACCTGTAACCTGTAACATGTAGCAAACATGCGTCAAAAGTACCTATTTATTTATAAAACGAATAAGAATGGGGAATATAATAATACAATATTATGGTGTGAACACCGACCCCTAGGCCCGTTATGCGATAGTACTAGATGGACAGACCAGACTGTACGAAGATTGTCACATCAGGCTCAGTAGGAGTTCGGATGGGTTTCCTCATCGACCTTCTTATCGACATCTACCTGGGGACCGTTACGTACAGCTAGTACCGCTTGAGGCCTGTGGTTAAACCCACTGCTAGTGTAGTAGTCGAGTCTTTAGAGTCCCACACAGAGAGTTTCCCTGCTTCAGGCGAAACGATATAGAGGTCGTATGGTTTTACGACAGGGTTCGGACACATACGTGTATTTATGCACGTACGATGTTCGGACAGTTTTTACTAGCAGGCTTTTGTTTTAGCCAGATTCTAGTATTGGATTATTGGATTTATACAGTCTCAGTATTTCCGTGTTTTCACGGATGGGAGGGGCATTCTCGTAATTATTCGAGAAGCTTCTAGATGATTGATGAGTTGGAGGGCTGAGGTGTTATTTGCATTAAATGGATTAGTGACTCATGGTGTGATTCATCCAAATGAGTTAATGAAACATTTATTGCTTAATGACTCATGAGATGATTCACCCAAAGAGAGTTAATGAAGCATGGTTGATATTATTATTATCTTATTCATATTAATAATTATCATGCTTCATATATTCTAAAATGAGACATAATTCATTATCATACTCACACCTTCTCTCTCCTCAAGCTCTCTCTCTCTCTTCAAAGAACTAACCCTAACCTCTCATGTGTTGAGATCCAAGGGTTAGCAAGACTAATAGATCCCTAATCCTCTTCTATATCCTCTAGCTTACTTTGATAAGCACTCATAGCAACCTAGTTACCTAAAGTGAGAGGTTAAAGCTTGGAGAAGTAGCTCTCAGGTGGATCTTCTATCACATCGAGGAGGCCGACGAGGAGGTGAACTACAAGAGCAAGAAGGACTTAATTCATTAGGTATAATCATCTATCATAGTAGCTAATCACTTTTATATAGTTATTAGTTAGGGTTTAGCAAAGATCCGTAAAGTTAGTCGATGTTAGTTTAAACAAAATGATTGTTTTACCTATTCCGCCTCCCCGCTTCATGTAGGGTGTCTAACGTTGACTTACAGTGGTATCAGAGCCTAGCTAAACCATAACTAACATGTTAGCAAAGTCGTTAGAAATTTGATCGCAAAACGAATCCGAAAAAACATCATTTTCACCATGTTTCTGCCAATTTTAAAACGGGGTCTAAAAATTTTTTAGGGACCCTTAAAAATACAAGCAGGGAATTTTAAGAATTGTGAAGAAATTTGGGACTGTAACTCGACCATAGCGCCGCGGAACCGCCGCCGATCCAAGCGATCCGCCGCGGATCCACGGCCGAGTTGACTCCGAGTCAATCCAAATTTGCTCAGTTATTCTTCTGTGTCGATGCTGTATTTTCTGGGATGATTTGTTTCTGCTCAGGTTTTATGTGCGCAGAGAATTATTTGGAGTAGATTCAATTGTGTTTGCTTGATCGAAATTCTAAGATATTTGGCTAACTTGATTATATTTGTTTTGTGTTTAATGTGTTCGTAAACCTCCCATAACTGCTAGTATGTCGGTTAGCAGGGGTTGCACATTTCTGTAATGGTTTTTACTGGTTTGTGTTTGTGGACTTGTTGGATTGTCGTGAATGGATAGCCAGGGATGTGAGACGAGTGTTTCTTTCATTCAAATGTAATTTGTAAATTGTTGTAATATTCTTTTGCGGGGCACATCCGGGTTGACATTGTAGCCACCGTTGTATTATTTCTTTTACTGTTTCATGCTCCTAGGATAGACCCAAGGTGGGGTGCACAAACTACCGGGTACTTTGAAGTGTTTAGTGGCCTACTCATGTTGTTGAGAGAGACCGCTTTACTTCGGGTACTTGGCGGGTAGTTTGCCGTACCCGTAAGGGGTCTAGGGTGGGGTTTTTGGCTATTCATCGCGACTCTTTAATCCGTATTTCTTTGCTTGCTAAAAAGGAATGCGGATTCGTAGAAAATCCAATATGCTCATCTGTGATCTGGAATGCCTATTATTGCATCTGACGAATGTACAATATCTATATATGATATCTATTAGACGTCACTTAAGTTTTACACCCGCGCTAGCCCAGCCCCCGCTCTATCGTTAGTTAAGCAACCTAACGGGTGAATGACGGGGCCCAGTGGCGAATGCGGATAGCACAAGAGGACGTTGCATTTTCATTGTTTTCTGCAATGATAGGTTAATTGATGTGACACATTATATTAATGCAAAGAAAATAAACCAAAGTTGGATCGTTGGAACAGTTTAAAACAAACCACTCGGTTATTTCTAAAACAGAAGATATTTTTAATTGCGGAGATTAACCACTCCTTTTAAAAGCTATCAGGTTCCTTCGATCATATCAAGTTCACTTCGTTCACGATTTTGCTAAAACCATTCATAGCCCTCCGTCATTTCATTTGGGTATTAAGTAGTATTCAAGCTATGTATTTTGACCAACGCCAAGGCATAGTGTTTGGTAGCTACTGGGTATTCATTTGTTGCATGGATAGATGAGTTGGTTTGGGACAGTCGTGTTACCATTTGGCCAACGTCAGGGGTATGTACGGGTGGGTTCAAATTAACAAGATAATGATGGGTAGAACTTGACATGTGACATATGACATTTTGACTAACACCTAGGTCATAAGAGCATGGGGCAGAAATCCATATCGTTAATTTCTAAAGAAACTGAAATTTGGAAAGAGTTGCATACCATTTGGAGTATGATAATTTTGGTTGGATTCCTTCAGCTTTATCACACGATGATATTTGGATCCCGATCCTACTGTTAGTATCCGCTACTCATCAGGAGATTCATCACTTAACGATCAATGCTATAAGCTAAGTAGATGTCGAGAAAGGTGTCAGCGGGGCTACGCCCCAAGAGAAAAGAGGTTATTTAATTAAGAAACTTCGCGAAAGCGTCGTAAAACCTCCCTCGAAGTACCGACATCGGCCTGGTTGAACGGTTAAGCAAGTATTGTACGGTGAGAATAGTTCTGACTAGTTCTTCCTTTTTGGTTTGAGGAGGGATTCGAGAAACAGTGGGAGCCATCCAGTTTAGATAAACTAAAAACCACTCTAAACTTGCAAGAGCATCATGCTAAAGTGTTCCCTCTCTCTCTCAATTGCAGCGACCCAGAACATAACAGACCTTAAGTTACTATTAGACAAAAATATTTTGACAGGGCCAAACTATAAGGACTGTTTCCGGAATGTCAAGATGGCAATTACTTATGACAAATTAGGGTATGTCCTTAACACTAAGGCACCTGCTGTCCCATGTCCAGAATCTAGTGTCGCAGATAAGGAAATCCGCAAGACCTAGGAGATTGATTGCGCGAAGGCCAAATGTATCGTGCTTGCCTCTATGAATAATGAACATCGGAGGAGGCACGAGAATATGGACCTTGAATCCATATTTCTCCACACCAAGGAACTGAATGGAGAGTAATCTCGTATAGCTAGATACGAGACCTCGAAGAACTTGTTTCAGTCGAGGATGGCCGTCGGATCATCTGTAGGAGAAAACGTCCTTAAGATGATTGGCTATATAGAAAAGCTCGCGGACCTCGGGATAATATTACAGAATGAGCTATATACAGACTTGGTTCTTCAGTCCCTTCCTTCCACCTATGCCCAGTTTAATCTGAATTTCAACATTCAAGGAAAAGAAGTTGAACTTCTAGAACTCCTTAACATGTTAAGAAGTGCAGAGGGCACCTTGCAGAAAGCAAGGGAAACACCCACTATGTTTGTTCACGGTACTTCCTGTTCCAGGTCCAAGGCAAGGGCCATAGGAAGGAAGAAGAAGGCCGCTACCAAACCAAGAAGTGGTGTTGGTAAGGTGGGAGTTAAAGGAAAGGCAAAGGTTGCGGTGCCAGTAGTGGCAAGGGATGAGTGCTTCCACTGTCGCAGGAAAGGCCATTGGAAGAAAGATTGCAAAGCTTGGATTGCCAAGAACCAGGAACCGAAGCAAGTTGTGGCTTCGACTTTAGGTGTTTGTAATTGAAAATTGTCTGTCAATCAACTCTACTTCCTAGGTATTGGATACCGGATCATGATCTCATATATGCAATTCATTGCAGGCACTGAGAAACCGTAGAGTGCTGAAGGTTGGTAATATGACCCTCTAGGTTGCTAACGGAGCTAGCGTGGGTGCCGTGTCCGTAGGGGATTAACACCTTGGATTGACGAGTGGACATATTTTGGTTTTGCAAAACTGTTTTTGTGTACCCAGTTTAACTTGTAATGTCATATCAGTATCGTTGTTATCAAAAGAAGGTTATGATTTCATATTTGTAAGCGATGTTGTTAATATCCACCTTAATCATGGTTTGATTGGGTCTGGTACACTAGATAACGGTATATATGTGTTAAACCAATTAGAGATTTTCAATGTCCAGAACACACTGAAAAGAAAATCTCCTGATATAAATCAGGCTTTCTTATGGTATTGTAGACTAGTTCAAATCATGAGACAAGGTTAACTAAGTTACATAGAGAAGGATATTTGGATCCGTTCAAATATCAATCTTATGCTACTTTTCAATTATGTCTCAAAGGAAAGATGACAAAGAATCTATTGACTGGATATGGAGTAAGAGCGAGCGAGCTCTTAGGACTTATACACAGCGATATATGTGGTCCAATGTCTACACATGCAAGAGGTGGTTTTTCATATTTTATTACTTTTACGGATGATTGCTCTTGGTATGGATTCATTTTCTTAATGAAACATAAATCCGAGGCCTTTGAGAAATTCTAAGAATATAAGAATGAAGTAGAAAACCAAACCGGCAAAAGTATCAAGACACTAAGATATGATCAAGGTGGTGAATACTTAAGTGTCGAGTACCTGGGTTACCTAAAGAAGAAAGGAATTCTCTCTCAGCTTACTCCTCCATACACTCCACAGCATAACGATGTATCGGAAAGACAGAACCGAACCCTATTGGATATGGTACGTTCCATGATGAGTAATGCTGAGTTACCGCGATCTTTCTGGGGTTATGCGTTAGGATCAGCTGCATATCTTTTGAACAGGGCTCCTACCAAGACTGTGCCTACCACACCATATTAGATGTGGAGTAGGAAGAAACCCTATTTTCAGTATTTGAAGATATGGGATGTCCATGTTTTGTTAAAAAGCAGCATGCGGACAAACACGAGGCACGATCAATGCAGTGTTAAGTTTGTGGGATATCCAAAGAACTCCAAGGGGTATTTTTTCTATTACGCAGAGGAACAAAAGGTTTTTGTTTCTCGCAATGCCCATTTTCTAGAACAGCATTTTTTAGAAAAGGAAAAAAGTGGGAGCGAAATAGAACTGGAAGAAATTCCAGAACCACAAACACTACCGAAAGTTTGGTAAAACCAGAAGTTCAAGATGAACAGGACATTCCCGCACCCCTGCACAGGAATAGTAGGCCGTCTCATCCGCCTGAGAGATACTACGGTTTTCTCATATATGGGGATAGAGAAGATTGCATCATTGATAATGATGAACCTAGTAACTTCCAGCAGACCATCTAGAGCGGCGACTCAGCAAGATGGCTGGATACAATGCGGACCAAGATGGAGTCCATGTACACCAACAAAGTATGGACTTTGGACTTTTCTCCAGATGGGGTAAAACCCATAGGATGCAAATGGATCTTCATGAAAAATATTGGTGTAGATGGACATGTGAAACCTATAAGACTAGACTTGTTGCAAAGGGTTTTCGTCAAAGACCTGGTTTGGACTATGACGAAACTTTTCTCCAGTGGCTATGCTCAACTTCATTCGGATCCTTCTTGCCATTGCTTCCTTCCAAGATTATGTTATCTAGAAGATGGACGTAAAGACGGCTTTTCTAAATGGTAAATTGGAAGAATGCATCTATATGGATCCACCAGAAGGTTTCAATCAGAGTGGGAGTAGCGGGAAAGTGTGCAAGTTGCTTAAATCAATTTATGGACTGAAGCAGGCATCGCGGAGTTGGAACATCTGTTTTGATGAAACGATCAAAGAACAAGACTTTATCAAAAATCCAGATGAACCATGTATGTAAAATTGTAGCACGAACAGTCGTATTCCTCGTCTATATGTGGATGACATTCTCTTGATAGGAAATGGCATTCCTATGCTACAATCTGTCAAAGGATTCTTGTCACACAGGTTCTCCATGAAAGACCTGGGTGATGCCTCTTACATTCTGGGGATCCAAATCTGTCGTGATAGATCCAAGAGGATGTTGGGAATTTCGCAGTCCAGGTATATCAACACTATACTGAAAAGGTTCAGTATGAAAGATTGTAAGCACGGTAGTTTACCGGCTTGTCACGAAATCACCCTATTCAAAGAGATGTCTCCCAAGACTGATTTGGAAAGGGATCGCATGTCATTTATACCCTATGCTTCTGCGGTAGGCTCAACAATGTATGCGATGTTGTGCACCAGACCAAATGTAGCTTACGCACTAAGCGTGGTATGCCGGTATTAGTCAGACCCAGGGGAGAAGCACTGGATAGCAGTAAAGAACATTCTCAAGTACCTGAGAAGGACTAAGGAGATGTTCTTAGTTAACGGTGGAAAAGACCTCAAGATCAAGGTCTTTGCTGATTCCATCTTCCAGAGTGACAAGGATGACTCCAAGTCCATGTCAGGTTATGTCTTTACCCTCAATGGAGGGGCAGTTTGCTAGAAGAGTTCCAAGAAGGACACCTTTGCTGACTCAACGATGGAAGAGGAGTATATCGCTGCTTGCGATGCCGCAAAAGAAGCGGTCTGGATGAAGAAGTTCCTCATAGAACATCAGGTGGTTACATCCATTGTTGATCCAATACCTCTGTATTGTGACAACAACGGGGCTATAGCTTTAGCGAAGGAACCCAGGTCCCATCAGAAGTCCAGACACATCTTAAGGCGGTATCACTTGATCAGGGAGATCATAGATCACCTGGAGATCGCGGTCTAGAGAGTTGCTACATAGGAGAACACTGCAGATCCATTCACAAATTCCTTACCTCAGACGCAATTCGAGAGACTATCAGAGATGATAGGTCTTCGATACGCCAGTACATGGCCCAAGTGCAAGTGGGAGATTGTTAATGTATATGCTCTAGGGGCCATTATTGTATCATACTAGCTTGTATATTACTTAATAGAAGCTTTGGATATTCACAGTTATATGAACAGTCTTGCTAAACATGGTAGTATGCTACTCGGTTTATGTCTATCTTAATATGTGTATATGTTAGCATTGTAAGCCCACGTTGCCGCCCCCGGTTCTTGCGGGGAGGCGGAAACGGTATAAAAATCAAATTTTTAGCGCACTAGGCAACATGGACTAACAAAAGTCGGGATCTTTACTAAACAAAACTAGCTACCAAGCTAAAGAGAGTTAGCTACTCGGAAAAGAAGTTATACCTCACTTGAACTCTTTCTTCTTGAAACCTTTGTAGAGGTTGGATGATGCTTTCCTCGTCGCCTTCTTCCGTCAAAGATGGATCCACCTGAGGGTTCAACCTTGGGCTCCTTTCTCGAACTTTGAGAGAACTAAGCTCTTTGGCTTGCTAGACCTTCAACCCTAGAGTGAGTAGAGAGTAGTTTAGGGTATTTTTATCTCAAGGAGAGGTTTCTCAACACATGAGAATGAATCTCCTTGATCTAGAGGAGGAGGAAGAAGAGAGGAGAGAGAGTGAATATGATAGAATGAAATATATCTTTTTACAACCATAACAATATCTAGTGAATTATCAAATTAATAAAATTAATCTAAATGAAAATTTGTTGGAAGGTTTGATAAGACTATTATTATTACACACATTAAATGGTTTTGCTAGAATCAAAGAGCATCTTTGATGTGTAATGATGATAGTCAAAGTTTCAACCATGCTCAACAAGTCAACCTTGGTCAACAAGTCAACAAACCCAACCATGACAGAATTTCATTTAATTAATATTATTAATTGATATATCACAAATTCATTAGGGTTTGGAAAAAGACGACTGCCAACTGTGCATACACATCCATTCCGAAACCCTAATGAAAATCCTCTTCCTCCGCCTCAATCAACTGTGCATACACACCCGTATTCGTGTTCCGAGGAACATGAATACTATGAGATAAAACCAACCCAAAAACATATACTAGTATCTGGCTTAAACCAGAGCCCGCTAGTAATATCCCTCCGGACTCCAAACGTGCACAAGTGCGCCGATGAGAACGAACCCTGTCGCAAAACCATGCGACCTCTACTCTGTTTTGCCCAAAGGCGAATAGCCCTCTGTGTGGGACTCTAAAGACTTGACACTACGCTGGCAGTGGGTTTAACCACAGACCGCAAGCGGCACTAGCTGTACGTAACGGTCCCCAGGTAGATGCCGATAAGAAGACTGACGAGGTGAACCCCATCTGAACTCCTACTGAGCCTGATGTGACAGTCTCCGTACAGTCCGGTCTGTTCGTCTGATATATCGCATGGCGGGCCTAGGGGGGCGGTAAACGTCAGTCCCCTAATAGCGGTATAAGTCGTGTCGGAGTGAAGCCAAGAACACCCTGAGATAACACTGGAAACCTACCAGTATATCTCGCTTGCCCTGGCCAGGGACTACTCATGTAATGGCTCTCCTAGACACAGCACGATGTCAACCCCTAATACCGGGAGAGACGAATCCTGTCTAACCGTCACTGCCTCTAAGTGCTTCGGGAATGCACCCAACTACTACCTGTTTGCACGACTCCTTTGAGCCGTGGTAGGGTAGTAATCAAAGTACAGTGGGAACACACTCGAGGCGAAGTGACAGTGTCAAGTCAGCGGACTAAGCTGTACTCATGTCACCTGGGAACTGATAACTGACGATAGGTATAATACCAACTAGTCAGTTCCCGACGAGTCCTGTCCAGTGTACTCGTAACCTAACGAGCACCCGCATGCAATCTCAAGTACGACGTATTGACGGCTGTGGGACAGACCGTCTCCCCTGCTGGGATGAGAAGCGCATACGCTAGTCTACTCTGGAGTATCGATGCCCTGTCTCGATAGTCCTGCGACTAGGGACCTGTATAAGGATGTGCTTATGGATTACCCAGACCCTACGAGTGTGACTGCCATCACGACGCTGGTAATCAAGCAAAGATCCTAAGGGCTCCACTAATGCGTATAGGTGATAAAATAAACACATGTACACATTGAAGTAGAAATAAACCAAGTAGCATACTACCATTTTGAGCTAGATTGTTTATACAACTGTGAATATCCCAAGCTTCCATTAAGTAATATACAAACTAGTATGAAACAATAATGGCCTCTAGGGCATATACACTAACAATCTCCCACTTGCACTAAGGCCATGTACTGGCGTATCGAAGACCTATCATCTCGATCAGCCGCTCGAACTGAGTCTGGGGCAAGGCCTTGGTGAATGGATCTGCAGTGTTATATTCTGAAGCGTCCTTCCGAACCTTGATCTCCTGGCGATCCACGATCTCCCTGACCAGGTGATACCGCCTCAAGATGAGTCTGGATTTCTGATGGGACCTGGGTTCCTTCGCTAAAGCTATAGCCCCGTTGTCGCAATACAGAGGTATTGGATCAACAATGGACGGAACCACCTGAAATTCTTTCAAGAACTTCCTCATCCAGACGGCTTCTTTTGCGGCATCAGATGCAGCGATGTATTCCGCTTCCATAGTCGAGTCTGCAATGGTTTCCTGTTTGGAACTCTTCCAACACACCGCCCCTCAATTGAGGGTAAAGACAAAACCCGACATGGACTTGGAATCATCCTTGTCACTCTGGAAGCTGGAGTCAGCAAAGGCCTCGATCTGGATGTCTTTTCCGCCATACACCAAGAACATCTCCTTAGTCCTTCTCAGGTACTTGAGAATGTTCTTTACCGCTATCCAGTGTTTCTCCACGGGGTTTGACTGATACCTGCTTACTACAATAAGTGCATAAGCTACATCCGGTCTGGTACACAACATCGCATACATTATAGAGCCTACCGTAGAAGCGTAGGGTATAATAAATATGCGATCCCTTTCCAAATCAGTCTTGGGAGACATCTCTTTGGAGAGGGTGATCCCGTGACAAGCCGGTAGATTACCGCGCTTGGAATCTTCCATACTGAATCTTTTCAGTATGGTGTCGATGTACCTGGACTGTGAAAGTCCTAATATCCTCTTTGATCTATCATGATGGATCCGGATCCCCAGGATGTATGAGGCATCACCCAGGTCTTTCATGGAGAACCTGTGTGACAAGAAACCCTTGACAGATTGTAGCATAAGAATGTCATTTCCTATCAGAAGAATGTCATCCACGTACAAAATGAGGAATACGACAGTTCTTGCGACAAATCTACTATAGACGCATGGTTCATCTGGATTTTTGATAAAGCCAAATTCTTTGACCGTCTCATCAAAACAGATGTTCCAACTCCGCGATGCCTGCTTTAGTCCATAGATGGACTTAAGCAACATGCACACCTTTCCGCCGCTCCCACTCTGAATGAAACCCTCTGGCTGGTCCATATAGACACACTCCTCTAAATTTCCATTTAGAAAAGCGGTCTTTACGTCCATCAGCCAAATCTCATAATCGTGGAAGGCAGCAATGGCAAGAAGGATCCGAATGGATTTCGGCATAGCCACTAGAGAAAGAGTTTCGTCATAGTCTAAACCAGGTCTTTGACGAAAACCCTTCGCAACAAGTCTAGCTTTATAGGTCTCAACTTGTCCATCTTCACCAATCTTCCTTTTGAAGATCCACTTGCATTCTACGGGTTTTACCCCGTCTGGAGCAATGTCCAACGTCCATACTTTGTTGGTGTACATGGACTCCATTTCGGTCCGCATTGCATCCAGCCATCTTACCGAGTCAACGCTTTGAACGGCCTGCTGGAAGCTAGTAGGCTCATCATAATCTATGATGCAATCCTCTCTATCACCGTCTATGAGAAAACCGTAGTATCTCTCGGGCGCATGAGACTGCCTACTACTCCAGCGGAGCGGTGTAAGAATGTCCTGTTCTTTCGAACCCTCTGGTTCTACTAAGCTTTCAGTAATAGTCTGTGGTTCTGGAATTTCTTCCAGTTCTACTGCGCTCCCAGTAATTTCCTTTTCCAAGAACTGGGGTTCTAGAAAGTGGGCATTACGAGAAACAAGGACTTTTTGTTCATCTGCGTAGTAGAAAAGATACCCCCTGGTGTTCTTTGGATATCCCACAAACTTGCACAGTACTGAGCGTGCCTCGAGTTTGTCCGCATGCTGCTTTTTGACAAAAGCTGGACATCCCCAGATCTTCAGATATTGAAGATAGGGTTTCTTCCCACTCCATAACTCATATGGTGTGGTAGGCACAGTCATAGTGGGAACTCGGTTCAAAAGGTATGCGGCTGATTCTAGCGCATATCCCCAGAATGATCGCGGTAACTCAGCGTTACTCATCATGGACCGTACCATATCCAATAGGGTGCGGTTCCGTCTCTGCGATACACCGTTATGTTGCGGAGTGTGTGGAGGAGTAAGCTGAGAGAGAATTCCATTCACTTTTAAGTAATCCAGGAACTCGGCACTTAAGTATTCTCCTACTTGATCAGATCTTAGTGTTTTGATACTTTTGCCGGTTTGTTTTTCTACTTCATTCTTATATTCCTGGAACTTTCCGAAGGCTTCGGATTTATGTTTCATTAAGAAAACATGTCCGAACCTTGAAAAATCATCCGTGAAAGTAATGAAGTATGAAAAACCGCTTCGAGCATATGTAGACATTGGACCGCACACGTCGCTGTGTATGAGTCCCAAGAGCTCGCTCGCTCTTACTCCGTGTCCAGTGAACGGAGTTTTTGTCATCTTTCCTTTGAGACAGGATTGACAAGTGGCATACGATTGATATTCGAACGGATTTAAATATCATTCTGTATGTAACTTAGTCAACCTTCTCTCATTGATGTGACCGAGTCTACAATGCCATAAGAAAGCCTGATTGATTTCTGGAGACTTTCTTTTGTATGTATTCTGGACATTGAAAATCTGTGGTTGGTTTAATACGTATATACCATTGCTCAATGTACCTGACCCAATCAGAACTTGATTAAGGTAAATGTTTACAATATTGCTTACAAACGCAAATTCATAACCTTCTTTAGAAACCAAAGATACAGAAATGATATTACAAGTTGCGTTGGGTATAAAATAGCAATTGCGCAAAACCAAAACATGTCCGTCTGACATTCCCAGGTGATAGTCCCCTACGGCCTTAGCATCCATGCTAGCTCCGTTTGCAACTTTGAGGGTCATGTCACCTGCATTCAAAACCCTACGGTTTCTCAACGCCTGCAAAGAACTACAGATATGAGATCCTGATCCGGTATCCAATACCCAGGAAGTAGAGTTTACTGAAAGACAGTTTTCAACACCAGAAGCTGAAGCCGCAACCTGCTTCAGATCCTGTGTTCTGGCCTTCCAAGCCCTGCAATCTTTCTTCCAGTGTCCACCCTTATGACAATAGAAGCATTCTTCTTTATCCACAAGCTTCCCCACTTTCTTTGTTGCTTTTGCCTTTCCCTTCGTATCCACTTTACCAACACTGCCCCTTGGTTTGGCGGGGGCTTTCTTCTTCTTTCCCTTGGCTTTCACCTTGGACCTAGAAGAAGAAGATCCTCCTACAAACAAAGTGGATGTTTCCCTACCTTTCTGTATGCTGCCCTCTGCTCTCCTCAGCATGTTGAGGAGTTCTGAAAATTCAACTTCCTTTTCTTGTAAGTTGAAGTTCAGTATAAACTGGGCGTAAGTGGAAGGAAGGAACTGGAGAATCAGTCCGTATAGAGCTCATTCTCCAACGTGGTCCCAAGATCCGCGAGCTCCTCAATGTAGCCAATCATCTTAAGCACGTTTTCCGCTACCGATGATCTGACGGCCAATCTTGCCGAAAATAACTTCTTCGTCACTTCGTATCTTGCGATACGAGATTGCTCTTCATACAGTTCTTTTGTATGGAGAAATATAGATTCGAGGTCCATATTCTCGTGCCTCCTCTGATGTTCGTTGTCCATAGAGGCAAGCATGAGGCACATGGCCTTCGCTCTATCAATCTCCCAAGTCTTACGTATTTCCTTATCCGCGACGCTGGAAGTGGGACCTGGGACAGGGGGAGCTTTGGTGGTAAGAAGATAACCCAGCTTGTCTTAAGTGATTGCCATCTTGACATTCCTGAGCCAATCTTTATAGTTTGGCCCTGTCGGTATGTTTTTATCTAGTAATAACTTAAGTCCAGTCATGTCGATTGGTCGCTGCAATTAGGAGAGAGAAAAGAAACACTCAGTATGATGCACTTGCAAGTTTAGAGTGGTTTTTAGTTTGTCTAAATAGGATGGCTCCCATTGTTTCTCGAATCCCTCCTCAAACCATAAAGGAAGAATTAGTCGGGATCAATCTCACTGCACAATACTTGCTTAACCATTCAGCCAGGCTAGTGTCGGTACTTCGAAGGAGCTTTTCCAAACCTTTCGCGAAGTTCCTTAATTTAAGAACCTCTTTTCCCTAGGGGCGTAGCCCCGCTAACACCTTTCTAGACACCTACTAGGTTTATAGCATTGATCGTTTAGTGAGAAATTTCCCGAGGAGTAGCATATACTCACAGTTGGATCGGGATCCAAATATCATCGCGTGACGAAACTGAAGGAATCCTACCAGAATCATCACACTCCAAATGGTATGCAACTCTAGCAAGTTTCAGTACTTATGAAACTCCCGATGTGATTTTTGCCCCATGCTCTTATGACCTTGGCGTGAGGTCAAAATGTCATAAGTCACATGTCAAGTTCTACCCATCATTATCCAGGTTGATTTGAACGCACCCATACCTACCCTTGACGTTGGCCAAAATGGCAGTATGGCTGTTCCAAACCAACGCATTCTATCTATGCAACAGATAAATATCCGGTAGCTACCAATCACTAAGCCTTGGCGTGAGGTCAAAATACATAGATTGAATACTACCGAATATTTAACTGAAAAGATGGAGGGCTACGAATGGTTTTGGCTAAACCGTGAACTTAGTGAACTTAATATAATCGATTGAACGAGATAGCTTTTAAAAGGAGTGGCTCAAGCTCCGCATTTAAAAGTTGGTTTTGAAATGAACCGAGTAGTTTTTCGAAAGTGTTCCAACGACTTTTACTTGGTTTATATTCTTGCATTAGTTCTTTTAATGCGACCCATCATTTAATCCTACAATTGCAAAAAACAACCAAAATATGACGTACGCTTATGCCATTCGCATTCGCCACGGGGCCCCGTCATCACCCGTTAGGTTACTTAACTAACGACAGAGCGGGGGCAGGGCTAGCGCGGCTGTAAAACATAAGCAATGCCTAAATAGTTATTATATATAAATATATAGCAATGATAGACATTACAGATCACAGATGAATACATTGGATATACTAGGAATCCGCAACCCGTTCGAGCTTGCAACGAAAAGCGGATTACACGGTCGCGGTGAATAGCTAATACCCCACCCAAGACCCCTACGAGTGCGGCAAACTACCCGCCAAGTACCCGAAGCGAAGCAACCTCCCCCAACTCCGTGAGTAGGCCACTCGGCACTTCGAGATACCCGGTAGTTTGTGCACCCTTCCATGGGTCTATCCTAGGAGCAAAAACAGTAAAAAGAATTATACAATGACGGCTACAACCCCGACCCGGTTGTGCGGCCATACAAATATTATTACATCAATTTACATATTACATGAATGAAAGAAAAAGAAACACTCATCTCACATCCACCCCGGCTATTCACCCGCGACAATCCAACGCATTCATATACACATACCATCATCAAACACAGATCACGGATATGTATAACCCCCACTAATCGACATATAGCGATTAGCCGACGTTCAATACATAAAAACATCACAGATATAAACGATGAGTCAAAGTATAGTGAAGTTCAATAAAAAAATACGGATTTATAGGCCCCCAAAAAACAAATTTCTTTTCTGGAAAATCTGGGCTGAAATAAACCGTCTTAAAAATCCCAAAACCACAACCTAAATACACTGCACCAAAACCGGTCATGAGCCGAGTCAAAACGGCGGCGGTTCCGCGGCACAATGTATACCTATTGCCGCGGAACCGCGGCGCTTTGAAGGGAACTCTCGACCATTTTTGGTGGGCTTCTTCACAAAATCCTGAGATGATTTTTGGAGTATGACTTTTTATTTTTAGAGCAGAAAAAATTTTAACAGAAACATAGGGTTTTCCATGTCGTAGTTTTGCGATTTTTCTGATCGAACTTCTATACACTTTACTACCTAGCTAGTTTTTGTTTAGTTAGGCTCTGATACCACTGTAAGTCCACGTTGCCGCCCCCGGTTCTTGCGGGGAGGCGGAAACGTTATAAAAATCAAATTTTTAGCGCACTAGGCAACATGGACTAACGAAAGTCGGGATCTTTACTAAACAAAACTAGCTACCAAGCTAAAGAGAGTTAGCTACTCGGAAAAGATGTTATACCTCACTTGAACTCCTTCTTCTTGAAACCTTTGTAGAGGTTGGATGATGCTTTCCTCGTTGCCTTCTTCCGTCAAAGATGGATCCACCTGAGGGTTCAACCTTGGGCACCTTTCTCGAACTTTGAGAGAACTAAGGTCTTTGGCTTGCTAGACCTTCAACCCTAGAGTGAGTAAAGAGTGGTTTAGGGTATTTTTATCTCAAGGAGAGGTTTCTCAACACATGAGAATGAATCAACTTGAACTAGAGGAGGAGGAAGAAGAAGAGAGGAGAGAGAGTGAAAATGATAGAATGAAATATATCTTTTTACAACCATAACAATATCTAGTGAATTATCAAATTGATAAAATTAATCTAAATGGAAAGTTGATGGAAGGTTTGATAAGACTATTATCATTACACACATTAAATGGTTTTGCTAGAATCAAAGAGCATCTTTGATGTGTAATGATGATAGTCAAAGTTTCAACCATGGTCAACAAGTCAACCTTGGTCAACAAGTCAACAAACCCAACCATGACACAATTTCATTTAATTAATATTATTAATTGATATATCACGAATTCATTAGGTTTGGGAAAAGACGACTGTCAACTATGCATACACACCCGTTCCGAAACCCTAATGAAAATTCTCTTCCTCCGCCTCAATCAACTGTGCATACACACCCGTATTCGTGTTCCGAGGAACATGAATACTATGAGATAAAACCAACCCCAAAACATATACTAGTATCTGGCTCAAACCAGAGCCCGCTAGTAATATCCGTCCGGAATCCAAACGTGCACAAGTGCGCGGATGAGAACGAGCCCTGTCGCAAAACCAAGCGACCACTACTTTGTTTTGCCCAAAGACGAATAGCCCTCTGTGTGGGACTCTAAAGACTCGACACTACGCTGGCAGTGGGTTTAACCACAGACCGCAAGCGGCACTAGCTGTACGTAACGGTCCCTAGGTAGATGCCGATAAGAAGACTGACGAGGTGAATCCCATCTGAACTCCTACTAAGCCTGAATGTTACAGTCTCCGTACAGTCCGGTATGTTCGTCTGATACATCGCATGGTGGGCCTAGGGGACGGTAAACGTCAGTCCCCTAATAGCGGTACAAGTCATGTCGGAGTGAAGCCCAGAACACCCTGAGATAACACTGGAAACCTACCAGTATATCTCGCTTGCCCTGGCCAGGGACTACTCGTGTAATGGCTCTCCTAAACACAGCGCGATGTCAACCCCCAATACCGGGAGAGACGAATCCTGTCAAACCGTTACTGCCTCCAAGTGCTTCGGGACTGCACCCAACTACTACCTATTTGCATGACTCCTTTGAGCCATGGTAGGGTAGTAATCAAAATACAGTGGGAACACGCTCGAGTAGAAAGTGACAGTGTCAAGTCAGCGGACTAAGCTGTACTCATGTCACCTGGGAACTGATAACTGACGATAGGTATAATACCAACTAGTCAGTTCCCGATGAGTCCTGTCCAGTATACTCATAACCTAACGAGCACCCGCATAAGGATGAGAAGCGCATACGCTAGTCTACTCCGGAGTATCGATGCCCTGTCTCGATAGTCCTGCGACTAGGGACCTGTATAAGGATGTGCTTATGGATCACCCAGCCCCCACGAGTGTGACTGCCATCACGACGCTGGTAATCAAGCAAAGATCCTAAGGGCTCCACTAATGCGTATAGGTGATAAAATAAACACATGTACATATTGAAGTAGAAATAAACCAAGTAGCATACTACTATTTTGAGCTAGATTGTTTATACAACTGTGAATATCCCAAGCTTCCATTAAGTAATATACAAACTAGTATGATACAGTAATGGCCTCTAGGCCATACACACTAACAATCTCCCACTTGCACTAAGGCCATGTACTGGCGTATCGAAGACCTATCATCTCGATCAGCCGCTCGAACTGAGTCTGGGGCAAGGCCTTGGTGAATGGATCTACAGTGTTATATTCTGAAGCAACCTTCTGAACCTCGATCTCCTGGCGATCCACGATCTCCCTGACCAGGTGATACCGCCCCAAGATGTGTCTGGATTTCTGATGGGACCTGGGTTCCTTCGCTAAAGCTATAGCCCCGTTGTTGTCGCAATACAGAGGTATTGGATCAACAATGGACGGAACCACCTGAAGTTCTTTCAAGAACTTCCTCATCCAGACGGCTTCTTTTGCTGCATCAGATGCAGCGATGTATTTCGCTTCCATAGTCGAGTCTGCAACGGCTTCCTGTTTGGAACTCTTCCAACACACCGCCCCTCCATTGAGGGTAAAGACAAAACCCGACATGGACTTCGAATCATCCTTGTCACTGAGGAAGCTGGAGTCAGCAAAGGCCTCGATCTGGAGGTCTTTTCCGCCATGCACCAAGAACATCTCCTTAGTCCTTCTCAGGTACTTGAGAATGTTCTTTACCGCTATCCAGTGTTTCTCCCCGGGGTTTGACTGATACCGGCTTACTACACTAAGTGCATAAGCTACTTTCGTTCAGGTACACAACATTGCATACATTATAGAGCCTACCGCAGAAGCGTAGGGTATAATAGACATGCGATCGCTTTCCAAATCAGTATTGGGAGACATCTCTTTTGAGAGGGCGATCCCGTGACAAGCCGGTAGATTACCGCGCTTGGAATCTTCCATACTGAATCTTTTCAGTATGGTTTCGATGTACCTGGACTGTGAAAGTCCTAATATCCTCTTGGATCTATCACGATGGATCCGGATCCCCAGGATGTATGAGGCATCACCCAGGTCTTTCATGGAGAACCTGTGTGACAAGAACCCCTTGACAGATTGTAGCCTAGGAATGTCATTTCCTATCAGAAAAATGTCATCCACGTACAAAACGAGGAATACGACAGTTCTTGCTACAAATCTACTATAGACGCATGGTTCATCTGGATTTTTGATAAAGCCAAATTCTTTGACCGTCTCATCAAAACAGATGTTCCAACTCCGTGATGCCTGCTTTATTCCATAGATGGACTTAAGCAACTTGCACACCTTTCCGCTGCTCCCACTCTGAATGAAACCCTCTGGCTGGTCCATATAGACACACTCCTCTAAATTTCCATTTAGAAAAGCAGTCTTTACATCCATCTGCCAAATCTCATAATCGTGGAAGGCAGCAATGGCAAGAAGGATCCGAATGGATTTCAGCATTGCCACTGGAGAAAGGGTTTCGTCATAGTCCAAACCAGGTCTTTGACGAAAACCCTTCGCAACAAATCTAGCTTTATAGGTCTCAACTTGTCCATCTGCACCAATCTTCCTTTTGAAGATCCTCTTGCATCCTACGGGTTTTACCCCGTCTGGAGCAATGTCCAACGTCCATACTTTGTTAGTGTACATGGACTCCATTTCGGTCCGCATTGCATCCAGCCATCTTACCGAGTCAACGCTCTGAACGGCTTGCTGGAAGCTAGTAGGCTCATCATAATCTATGATGCAATCCTCTCTATCCCCGTCTAAGAGAAAACCGTAGTATCTCTCGGGCGGATGAGACAGCCTACTACTCCAGCGGAGCGGCGTAGGAATGTCCTGTTCTTTCGAACCCGCTGGTTATACTAAGCTTTCAGTAATAGTCTGTGGTTCTGGAATTTCTTCCAGTTCTACTACGCTCCCACTAATTTCCTTTTCCAAGAACTGGTATTCTAGAAAGTGGGCATTACGAGAAACAAGGACTTTTTGTTCCTCTGCGTGGTAGAAAAGATACCCCCTGGTGTTCTTTGGGTATCCCACAAACTTGCACAGTACTGAGCATGCCTCGAGTTTGTCCGCATGCTGCTTTTTGACAAAAGCTGGACATCCCCAGATCTTCAGATATTGAAGATAGGGTTTCTTCCCACTCCATAACTCATATGGTGTGGTAGGCACAGTCTTAGTGGGAACTCGGTTCAAAAGGTATGCGGCTGATTCTATCGCATATCCCCAGAATGATCGCGGTAACTCAGCGTTACTCATCATGGACCGTACCATATCCAATAGGGTGCGGTTCCGTCTCTCCGATACACCGTTATGTTGCGGAGTGTATGGAGGAGTAAGCAGAGAGAGAATTCCATACTCTTTTAAGTAATCCAGGAACTCGGCAATTAAGTATTCTCCACCTCGATCAGATCTTAGTGTTTTGATACTTTTGCCGGTTTGTTTTTCTACTTCATTCTTATATTCCTTGAACTTTCCAAAGGCTTCGGATTCATGTTTCATTAAGAAAACATGTCCGAACCTTGAAAAATCATCCGTGAAAGTAATGAAGTAAGAAAAACCGCTTCGAGCATATGTAGACATTGGACCGCACACGTCGCTGTGTACGAGTCCCAAGAGCTCACTCACTCTTACTCCGTATCCAGCGAACGGAGTTTTTGTCATCTTTCCGTTGAGACGGGATTGACAAGTGGCATACGATTGATATTCGAACGGATTCAAATATCCTTCTGTATGTAACTCAGTCAACCTTCTTTCATTGATGTGACCTAGTCTACAATGCCATAAGAAAGCCTGATTGATTTCTGGAGACTTTCTTTTGTGTGTATTCTGGACATTGAAAATCTGTGGTTGGTTTAATACGTATATACCATTGCTCAATGTACCTGACCCAATCAGAACTTGATTAAGGTGAATGTTTACAACATTGGTTACAAACGCAAATTCATAACCTTCTTTAGAAACCAAAGATACAGAAATGATATTATAAGTTGCGTTGGGTATAAAATAGCAATTGCGCAAAACCAAAACATGTCCGTCTGACATTCCCAGGTGATAGTTCCCCACGGCCTTAACATCCATGCTATCTCCGTTTGCAACTTTGAGGGTCATGTCACCTGCCTTCAAAACCCTACGGTTTCTCAACGCCTGCAAAGAATTACAGATATGAGATCCTGATCCGGTATCCAATACTCAGGAAGTAGAGTTTATTGAAAGACAGTTTTAAATAACATACACACTTGAAGCTGAAGCCGCAACCTGCTTTAGATCCTGTGTTCTGGCCTTCCAAGCCCTGCAATCTTTCTTCCAGTGTCCACTCTTATGACAATAGAAGCATTCTTCTTTATCTACAAGCTTCCCCACTTTCTTTGTTGCTTTTATCTTTCCCTTCGTATCCACTTTACCAACACTGCCCCTTGGTTTGGCGGGGGCTTTCTTCTTCTTTCCCTTGGCTTTCACCTTAGACCTAGAAGAAGAAGATCCTCCTACAAACAAAGTGGATGTTTCCCTACCTTTCTGTAGGGTGCCCTCTGCGCTCCTCAGCATGTTGAGGAGTTCTGAAAGTTCAACTTCCTTTTCTTGTAAGTTGAAGTTCAGTATAAACTGGGCGTAAGTGGAAGGAAGGGACTGGAGAATCAAGTCCGTATAAAGCTCATTCTCCAAAGTGGTCCCAAGGTCCGCGAGCTCCTCAATGTAGCCAATCATCTTAAGCACGTGTTCCACTACCGATGATCCGACGGCCAATCTTGCCGAAAATAACTTCTTCGACACTTCGTATCTTGCGATACGAGATTGCTCTCCATACAGTTCTTTTGTATGGAGAAATATGGATTCGAGGTCCATATTCTCGTGCCTCCTCTGATGTTTGTTGTCCATAGAGGCAAGCACGAGGCACTTGGCCTTCGCGCTATCAATCTCCCAAGTCTTACGTATTTCCTTATCCGCGAAGCTGGAAGTGGGACCTGGGACAAGGGGAGCTTTGGTGGTAAGAAGATACCCCAGCTTGTCGTAAGTGATTGCCATCTTGACATTCCTGAGCCAATCTTTGTAGTTTGGCCCTGTCAGTATGTTTTTATCTAGTAATAACTTAAGTCCAGTCATGTCGATTGGTCGCTGCAATTAGGAGAGAGAAAAGAAACACTCAGTTTGATGCTCTTGCAAGTTTAGAGTGGTTTTTTGTTTGTCTAAATAGGATGGCTCCCAGTGTTTCTCGAATCCCTCCTCAAACCATAAAGGAAGAATTAGTCGGGATCAATCTCACCGCATGATCCTTGCTTAACCGTTCAGCCAGGCTAGTATCGGTATTTCGAGGGAGGTTTTCCAACGCTTTCGCGAAGTTCCTTAATTTAAGAACCTCTTTTCCCTGGGGGCGTAGCCCCGCTAACACCTTTCTAGACACCCACTAGGTTTATAGCATTGATCGTTTAGTGAGAAATTTCCCGAGGAGTAGCATATACTCACAGTAGGATCGGGATCCAAATATCATCGCGTGACGAAACTGAAGGAATCCTACCAGAATCATCACACTACAAATGGTATGCAACTCTAGCAAGTTTCAGTACTTATGAAACTCCCGATGTGATTTTTGCCCCATGCTCTTATGACCTTGGCGTGAGGTCAAAATGTCATAAGTCAGATGTCAAGTTCTACCCATCATTATCCAAGTTGATTTAAACCCACCCGTACCTACCCTTGACGTAGGCCAAAATGGCAGTACGGCTGTTCCAAACCAACGCATTCTATCTATGCAACAGATAAATATCCGGTAGCTACCAATCACTATGCCTTGGCGTGAGGTCAAAATACATAGCTTGAATACTACCGAATATTTAACTGAAATGATGGAGGGCTACGAATGGTTTTGGCTAAACCGTGAACGTAGTGAACTTGATATAATCGATGGAACGAGATAGCTTTTAAAAGAAGTGGCTCAAGCTCCGCATTTAAAAGTTGGTTTTGAAATGAACAGAGTGGTTTTTCGAAAGTGTTCCAACGACTTTTACTTGGTTTATTTCTTGCATTAGTTCTTTTAATGCGTCCCATTATTGAATCCTACCATTGCAAAAAACAACCAAAATATGACGTACGCTTATGCCATTCGCATTCGCCACGGGGCCCCGTCATCACCCGTTAGGTTACTTAACTAACGACAGAGCGGGGGCTGGGCTAGCGCGGCTGCAAAACATAAGCAACGCCTAAATAGTTATTATATATAAATATATAGCAATGATAGACATTACAGATCACAGATGAATACATTGGATATACTAAGAATCCGCAATTCATTCGAGCCTGCAACGAAAAGCGGATTACACGGTTGCGATGAATAGCCAATACCCCACCCATGACCCCTACAGGTGCGGCAAACTACCTGCCAAGTACCCGAAACGAAGCAACCACCCTCAACACCGTGAGTAGGCCACTCGGCACTTCGAGATACCCGGTAGTTTGTGTACCCCTCCATGGGTCTATCCTAGGAGCAAAAACAGTAAAAAAGAATTATACAATGACGGCTACAACCCCGATCCGGTTGTGCGGCCATACAAATATTATTACATCAATTTACATATCACATGAATGAAAGAAAAAGAAACACTCATCTCACATCCACCCCGGCTATTCACCCGCGACAATCCAACACATTCATATACACATACCATCATCAAACACAGATCACAGATATGTATAACCCCCACTAATCTACATATAGCGATTAGCCGACGTCAATACATAAAAACATCACAGATATAACCGATTAGTCAAAGTATAGTGAAGTTCAATCAAAAATACGGATTTATAGGCCCCCAAAAAACAAATTTCTTTTATGGAAAATCTGGGCTGAAATAAACCATCTTAAAAATCCCAAAACTACGACCTAAATACACTGCACCAAAACCGGTCATGAGCCGAGTCAAAACGGTAGCGGTTCCGCGGCACAATGTATACCCATTGCCGCGGAACCACGGCGCTTTGAAGGGAACACTCGACCGTTTTTGGTAGGCTTCTTCACAAAACCCTGAGATGATTTTTGGAGTATGACTTTTTATTTTTAGAGCAGAAAAAATTTTAACAGAAAGACAGGGTTTTGCATGTCGTAGTTTTACGATTTTTCTGATCGAACTTCTATACACTTTACTACCTAGCTAGTTTATGTTTAGTTAGGCTCTGATACCACTATAAGTCCACGTTGCCGCCCCCGGTTCTTGCGGGGAGGCGGAAACGGTATAAGAATCAAATTTTTACCGCACTAGGCAACATGGACTAACAAAAGTCGGGATCTTTACTAAACAAAACTAGCTACCAAGCTAAAGAGAGTTAGCTACTCGGAAAAGATGTTATACCTCACTTGAACTCCTTCTTCTTGAAACCTTTGTAGAGGTTGGATGATGCTTTCCTCGACGCCTTCTTCCATCAAAGATGGATCTACCTGAGGGTTCAACCTTGGGCTCCTTTCTCGAGCTTTGAGAGAACTAAGGTCTTTGGCTTGCTAGACCTTCAACCCTAGAGTGAGTAGAGAGTGGTTTAGGGTATTTTTATCTCAAGGAGAGGTTTCTCAACACATGAGAATGAATCTCCTTGAACTAGAGGAGGAGGAAGAAGAAGAGAGGAAAGAGAGTGAATATGATAGAATGAAATATATCTTTTTACAACCATAACAATATCTAGTGAATTATCAAATTAATAAAATTAATCTAAATGAAAAGTTGATGGAACGTTTGATAAGACTATTATTATTACACACATTAAATGGTTTTTCTAGAATCAAAGAGCATCTTTGATGTGTAATGATGATAGTCAAAGTTTCAACCATGGTCAACAAGTCAACCTTGGTCAACAAGTCAACAAACCCAACCATGAAACAATTTCATTTAATTAATATTATTAATTGATATATCACAAATTCATTAGGGTTTGGAAAAAGACGACTGTCAACTGTGCATACACACCCGTTCTGAAACCCTAATGAAAATTCTCTTCCTCCGCCTCAATCAACTGTGCATACACACCCGTATTCGTGTTCCGAGGAACATGAATACTATGAGATAAAACCAACCCAAAAACATATACTAGTATCTGGCTTAAACCAGAGCCCGCTAGTAATATCCGTCCGGATTCCAAACGTGCACAAGTGCGCGGATGAGAACGAACCCTGTCGCAAAACCATGCGACCTCTACTCTGTTTTCCCCAAAGGCGAATAGCCCTCTTGTGGGACTCTAAAGACTCGACACTACGTTGGCAGTGGGTTTAACCACAGACCGCAAGCGGCACTAGCTGTACGTAACGGTCCCCAGGTAGATGCCGATAAGAAGACTGACGAGGTGAACCCCATCTGAACTCCTACTGAGCCTGAATATGACAGTCTCCGTACAGTCCGGTCTGTTCGTCTGATACATCGCATGGCGGGCCTAGGGGGCGGTAAACGTCAGTCCCCTAATAGCGGTACAAGTCGTGTCAGAGTGAAGCCCAGAACACCCTGAGATAACACTGGAAACCTACCAGTATATCTCGCTTGCCCTGGCCAGGGACTACTCTTGTAATGGCTCTCCTAGACACAGCGCGATGTCAACCCCCAATACCGGGAGAGACGAATTTTGTCTAACCGTCACTGCCTCCAAGTGCTACGGGACTGCACCCAACACCTACCTGGTTGCACGACTCCTTTGAGCCGTGGTAGGATAGTAATCAAAGTACAGTGGGAACACGCTCGAGACGAAGTGACAGTGTCAAGTCAGCGGACTAAGCTGTACTCATGTCACCTGGAAACTGATAACTGACGACAGGTATAATACCAACTAGTCAGTTCCCGACGAGTCCTGTCCAGTGTACTCGTAACCTAATGAGCACCCGCATGCTATCTCAAGTGCGACGTACTGACGGCTGTGGGACAGACCGTCTCCCCTGCTGGGATGAGAAGCGCATATGCTAGTCTACTCCGGAGTATCGATGCCCTGTCTCGATAGTCCTGCGACTAGGGACCTTTATAAGGATGTGCTTATGGATCACCCAGCCCCCACGTGTGTGACTGCCATCACGACGCTGCTAATCAAGCAAAGATCCTAAGGGCTCCACTAATACGTATAGGTGATAAAATAAACACATGTACGCATTGAAGTGGAAATAAACCATGTAGCATACTACCATTTTGAGCTAGATTGTTTATACAACTGTGAATATCCCAAGCTTCCATTAAGTAATATACAAACTAGTTTGATACAGTAATGGCCTCAAGGGCATACACACTAACAAGCATATCGCGAATACATATTGAAAGAGCCCTTAGGATCTTGCTTGACTACCAGCGTTGTGATGGCAATCACACTAGTGGGGGCCGGGTAGTCTACAAGCAAATCCTTTTTCTGGTCCCTAGTCGTAGGATTATCGAGACAGGGCATCGATACTCCGGAGTAGACTAGTGTATATGCTTCCCATCCCAGCAGGGGAAATGGTCTGTCCCACAACCATTAGTACGTCGTACTGGAGATAGTCTACAAGTGCTCGTTGGGTTACGGGTACACCGGACAGAACTCGCAGGGATCTGTTGGTTGGTATTACACCCCTCGTCAATTAACAGTTCCAAGGTGACATGAGTAGAGCATAGTCCGCAAAATTGACACTGCTGCTTCGTCTCGAGTGTGTTCCTACTGTTCGTAGATTGCTACCCTACCACGGCTCAAAGGAGTCATGCAAACAGGTAGCAGTTGGGTGCAGTCCCGAAGCCCTTGGAGGCAGCGGTGATTAGATAGGATTCGTCTCTCCCGGTATTGGGAGTTGATATCGCGCTGTGTTTGGAGAGCCATTACGCAAAGTCCCTGGCCAGGGTAAACGAGATTTACTAGTAGGATTTCCAGTAGCTTCTCAAGGTGTAATGGGCTTCACTCCGACACGACTTAAACCGCTTTTAGGGAACTGACGCTTGCTGTCACGACCCGCAGGGTACGGAACGTGACTGGCACTTATGTTTACGATACGTCTCAAGGCGTCCGTAAACTAAGTAAGCCAAAGCCCAGAAACCAAAACCAAATAAGCAAAAGAGTGAAGAGAACCAAATCAATTGAAAACGAGTTTATCAAATATGTCATATAAAAACCTTTTTAAAAACAATACAAATTTTTCCGAAAATTTCGGCAGAGTCTCCTTTGTAAATACTGGCCCCCAAAATGGATACAACAAGAATATATATGAATCCAACAAAATAGGGCATCCCCAAGCGGGAGCTAGCTCTTCGCCACAAGGCGGTCACAAATCCCACGCAATATAAAGCAACAACATGCGAAATAATCATAAGGGAGCATAAGAAAAACAACATGTCGACTCAAGTGAGCTCGACCCCAAAATACAACATAAAAAGTCCACAAATCTCACAGTCTCATCTCTAGGTCAATATACAACAATACTGGTAGATACAGTAGATGGAGTACTCTAGATACAAAGAATATACAAGGTGGTGCAAAAATAATGATATAACCCACCTAAGAGCAAAACCTCGAGTCCAGGCAAAAGAAACAAGAGCACCCGCCGCTACTGTACTGACGGAGCGGACCTGCAAAAGGCTATGGCATAACGGGGGTGAGTAGCCAACTCGTGAGTAATAAATAACATCTACACAGGCTATCGTATGCATGCACACAAGCATCCTAGCATCTAAATACAGGTAAGGCAGGACATAATGGCAAGTATGTATGCGAAATGAATATACTAGCAGGTATGAATGCAATGCGAATCAACTCGTGATCTGAATGTGTAAGTATAAGAAATCATGTTTTTCCCTTTAAGAATCTCTTTTGAAATACCAGCACAATACCAATAGAATCAACCAGAACCTGAGTCCAGCAACGACACCTCAAAACTATCACAAATCTCATATATCCATGTCATAGTATCTCTGCCCTCAGCCATCCGGCTGACCCAGCTCAATATCAAAATCTCATCATCTTGCGGCCACGGTCGGTATCCTCTGGATATCCGCCGTGCCAAACAGTCACCGGTCGGTAATCCGTCCCCTGCCAGGCTCAACGTCAACACCACATTCATCTTGCCCCGGGGTACCATACCGGGCCCACCATGTACCCGTGACGGTTCCTCCACTCCTCGACACGGGTCTCGAAAACCACAGCAAACTCATGGTGGACGACACTTACATCACTAGAAAACCGCAATTTACATATTTTAAAAATATAATAAGTATAGAAATTTTGCGGCTTTCCCCCGAAATCCAGAAATATCATAAAATCTTAAGAAATCCTCATAAGTGCATATGTCAATGATAATGAATGCATATGGTATCAATAATCAAGTTGCGATGTGTGATTAATAGATTAGGCATGAACAAATAATATGATGAAGCACATGCACATGAATAGCAATCCTACGATTTCATTTTAAGGAATTAAAGCAATAGCGCGAGTTTAAGTATCAATTGTAGTAAAAGGTTTCAATTTAAAGGTTATCTAATGTGGTGGCATGGCAATTACCAGGGTGTGTGTGTAAGCATGAATAGTGCTCGTGCTGCATATAAAAACCCTGGCAATGGTTCAGGTGTCCTATAAAATGGTTTCGTATAGGTATGTCAATATAGGGCATGAATGTAGCAAATAATCATACAAGTATAACACCCCTAATTACTAACATTACTAAGAATCTTTTAAGTTACTAAAACTATCGGGCGGCTTGCGCCATCCAACGATAGTCCCCCGTAGATGTTACATCTATTCACCGGAATCCCTAGCTAGCTGCGTCCAATCACCGCTTTCCCCATTCGTGCCGCGTCTGACGTCTCCGCGACCGAACCTGAAATTTACATCAATACAAACATAAGGTTACAAATCAAGAACGACGCAATACCTAAACGAAAATACTAACGTTCACAAGCTAGGTACAACGTGCACAAGGTGCGCGGAACACACGCGAAAATCGCAAAAACTGCAAAAATCGCCGATTTGGTCGCCCGGCAAAACTAAAACCCGACTACTCAGAAATCCGCACTCACGCATCCTAAATGTCATAGGATAAGCCAACAATATAATCTAGATATCGCAACTAAATCGCCACAATAATATAATAAAAACCTAGTAAGCTAGAAGTTTGCAAATTTGGTGCAAACATCGACAATTTGCGACAAAGTGCACACAATCCAACACAACAATCCAAACTGACCCACTAGCTAGCCATTACTCTAATTTTAAACCATTAACTAAGCTTAAAAACCTAATTTCCATAAACAAAACCTTTCTTGATTTTTCATAATTAGCAATTTCAATCCAAAACTAAACATGACAATACCAAATTAACACTAATTTGAAGCCCACACAAATAAAGTAACTTCATTAACCTAGATTAGCAAACAACTAGATAGCTAATTAGCTTTAATTAACTAATTAATGGTTTCAAGAAACCCTAGTTAACTCAACCATTAACTTTAAACAACACTATAATGAAAATAGCACTAAATTAACACTAAACAACTAGATTAAAGAATTCTAACCATACTAACTTAAAAGAGTAGAAATTATACCTCAAATCTATGGATCTAACAAGAAGAAATTTACATCAATTGATGGCCTCATAGCATCATGATTCCAAGCAAGAGAGGTGAAGGAAAAAGGGATGAAGAATGGGGTTTAATTTGTGAGTTTTAAATTTGAAATTTTGAAGCAACTTAATGAATTTTTTGAAGAAAATGAAAAGAACAAAGAGATGAGGGGGGCTGCTGGAATTCGGCCAGAAATGAGGGAGAGGGGATGGTGTGGGGTGTGGGAAAGAGGTCTTGGTCAACTCCTACCAACCACAAAAGACTATACCCAAAAACAAATTCAAACCTTTCACAAAACAACCATCATTTCCACACAATAAAACAAGTCAAGGAGCATGGAATTTTTCTGGACCTGATGGTGGTGGGGCCGGCCTAGAGGTGAGGAATGAGTGAGAGAGAGTGCACAAAAAAGTTTATGCAAAAAGACCCCCTACAAGTCCAAAATTGCATGTTTAAGCTTAAATTCAATAAATTTCGTTTTCCATAATAAAATTTAGTTAAAATTTAAAATAAATTACTAAAAATTTATGTTACAACTAGATTTTAATTAACATGATTTTGAAGCTTAATTTTAGCCCATTTAAATTTGTATTTATCGCTAATTTAATGTATTTTCTTACCGGCTTAAAATAATATTAAAAATTTAAAAAAATGGGAAAAAATTTTAAATGACCAAAATTTCATAAGTAGCTCATTAGCTACTAAAAACAAGCAATTACCTATCCATTTTAGGTATAATTAGTCCTAAACTGCAAAATAACAAAAAAGACGATTTTCGGAAAAAGACCGAATTTTCACCGATTTTCAGGAAAACACCAAAACGACTTTTCAAGGCGCTACAATCTTCCTCCCTTAAAGAAATTCGGTCCCCGAATTTAAAAATATAACTACGCATACCTGCAAAGAGATGAGGGAATTTCTTCCGCATCTCTCCCTCGGCCTCCCAAGTGATCTCTTCGCTGCTCGGGCTGCGCCAAAGAACTTTCACGGACGGCATGACCTTTGATCGAAGTTTCTTCACTTGCCGATCCAAAATCTCAACTGGCTCCACGGCGAACGAAAGGTCTGGCTCGAGCTGAACTGTTTGATGCTGAATCGTGTGGGAAGGGTCATGAAGATAACGGCGTAGCATCGATACGTGGAAGACGGGATGAACATCTGAAAAACTGGGTGGGAGAGCCAAACGATATGCAACAGTGCCGACGCGATCAAGGATCTCGAAGGGACCTACGAATCTAGGGCTAAGCTTCCCCTTTTGCCCAAAACGCATCACGCCCTTCATCGGAGAGACTTTCAGAAAAACATGGTCGCCAACTGCGAACTCCAATCTGCGACGGCGCCTGTCTGCATAGGATTTCTGTCTGCTCTGAGCTGCCCTCATCCGGTCTCGAATTAACTGAATCTTCGCTGTCGTCTCCTCAACAAGCTGCGGCCCCAAAATACTGCTCTCTCTGAGCTCTGTCCAACAGACGGGCGATCTGCATCTCCTCCCATACAATGCCTCGAAATGTGCCATCTGAATAGTATCCTGGAAGCTGTTGTTGTAGGAGAACTCCACTAGAGGTAAATGATGATCCCAGCTACCGCCGAAGTCTAAAACGCACGCTCTGAGCATGTCCTCGAGAGTATAAATGGTCCGCTCTGACTGTCCGTCGGTCTGCGGATGAAACGCTGTGCTGAAGCTCAAACGAGTGCCCAAAGCCTCCTGAAGTCTCTGCCATAGTCGGCTGGTAAACTGAGTGCCTCGATCTGACACGATACAAGTCGGTACGCCATGTAGTCGCACGATCTCGTCAATGTAGAGCTGAGCTGTCACGACCCGAAAGTACGGAACGCGACTGGCATTTAGATTACGAGACGTCTAAAGGCGTACCGTAACCTAAGTCAGCCAAAGCCCATAAGAATCTAAACCAAAATCAAAAGAGAGTGAAGGAAAACCTTTAATGAAAATGATTTTTTAAATCAATTAAGTTGCATAGAATCCCTTTTTAAAAACATCATAAATTTCTGAAAATTTCGGCAGAGTCTCCCCTGTATTTTCTATCCCCCAAAATGGGTACAACAAGATAATAAACCTGTAATCATAAAATGGCATCCCCAAGCGGGAGCTAGCTCTTAGCCTAAGGCGGATCACAACCACATGCAATATAATAGTAATATCAAGAAAAGAGCAAAAAAAGGGATGTAAAATATCAGAAAACACAACGCCGGCTCAAGTGAGCTCGACCCAAAAGAAACCACAAATATACAAATCTCTCAGTCTCATCACTAGGTCGCATATACAATATGAAGTGGTAGATGGAGAATACTAGATACAATGATAAAGCAAAAGAAATAAAGTATGCTCGCAACCCACCTACGGGCGATGTCGCGAGTCTGAGCAAAAGGAACTGATGATAAGATAGCCCGCCGCTACAAGACTGACGGGTCCGACCTGCAAGACACTGTGGCATAACGGGGGTGAGTTGCCAGCTCGTAAGTAAATATAACATCTAATAAGGCAATCGTAAGAATGCACGCAATGCACCACAACATACATGTCCATATGTGATATAATATCTCTAGTATGCATGCACAGGTATGCAATGTCATTATTAAGTCTTTAAGTGTTTTAAATGCTAAAGGTATTGAATTCTTAACTTTAGAAAATGAATATCTGTATAATAGCTAAGTACCATCAAGAAATCATCTGAAAACCCGTGTCAAGCATCGACACCAAATAGAAATCATATCTGTCTCAATATCGGGCTCCATCAGTCCGGATCGGCCCATATCATAAATCTCACGACAACGGTCGGTATCCTCCAGATATCCGCCGCGCCAGACATCACCGGTAGGTAGTCTTCCCCTGCCAGGCTCATCGTCTACAACTCGATCTTCTTGCCCTGGGGTACCATACCGGGCCCACCATGTACCCGAGATGGTTCATCCACTCCTCGAATCGGGTCTCGAAATCCAATAGAAAACATGAAAACTCATGGTGGACGACACATACATCACGAGAAAACCGCAACTTGTTTTGAAAATGAACAATATAAGGTTTTGTTAAATTCTTGCGGTTTTCCCCAAAATCCAGAAATCGCAACAATACTGAAATCCTAAAGAAAATCATAATGTCCACATGTTATATATGATAAATGTCTATGATATCAATGCATACGATGTAAATTTTGACTAGAAATCTATATAAATATGATGATGATGCGAGGTATACGTATGCTATGCAATTTCATATATCAAGTATGAATGCAAGTGGCGATATTATGATAAACAGATTCTATAGTGCACGTGGCATGGCATTTACCAAAGGCATGTGTGTCACATGAATAGTGCGTGTGCAATAGAAGCCAATGGTAAGGTGTTCGTGTCCTACGAAATGATATAGCATGAGTATAGATGAATGTCCATGCAATTTAATATACTGTTCGCTATAAGGGTATGCAGTGTACATGAATGGATAAGCTAGCTAACAATATAATCTTGCAAAAAGTAGGGTAATCCTAACTAGGGGGCGCATCGCGCCATCCAGACGATTCCCCCATAGATGAATACATATACTCACCTGAAATCCCCGCTAATCCGATCCGACCACCGCCTTGCCTTTACGCGCCGTGTCCGATGTTTCCCCGACCGATCCTATATTTGCACAACACCAAGCATAAGATTACAAAACCTAAAACGATGTAAGTCAAAATATACAATTATCGACGCTCTCGAATTAAACATAACATACACTCGGTGCGCGGGAAAACGCACGAAAATCGCTAATCGTTAACTAGAATCGTCATTTCGGAAAAATCGACTAAACTACAACCCGACTAGACGAAACCCCGCGTTCGCGCACTCTACTAGTCCTATACGAAGCTAATTATATCACTAACATAACGCATTTTGATCGCATTCTAATTTTCGTAAAAATCTAGTAAGCAAATTCAATACCGATTCGATGCAAACATCGAAATTTATCGATTTAGCGAGCGTATCATTACACAATTAACCATTCTAATCAATTAGATAACCAAAACCCTAACTTAATTTTTACAACCATGTTTCAAACCCTAACTCAACATCAAAACCCATTCTTGATTTTTCATGAACAAGGATTTACACTAAATTAAAAATTAGATTTTAGCACAAATAAACTACAAGTTAGCAAACTTGTTTAGAATTTTTACCTCACCAATTGAATCCTAGCATGATCAAGTCACCAAGAAAGCCTCCTTTCATCAAGTTTTTGAACTAATTTGGGTTGAAGAGAGATTGGATTAGGGTTTGGCTTTGAATTGAGATGGAAATTATGAATTTTTATTGAATTTTTAGCAAGAAAAGAAGCAAAAATGAAGTGGGAAAATGGGGAATTCTGCAGCAAAGGGGGTCGGCCAGCAGCAAGGGAGGGGGTTTGTGTATTTTTGGAGAAGTTTCTAGGACCAAAAACATCCCATGTTATCATTTAATGCATTTCAAATCAACTTTTTCCAAAAAAAACCCTTTTTTCATCATTTCTTTCATAATTTTCCCACCATAAAACTAAAAGTTTGCAAGTCATGATATAATTTTATTAACACCATATTTTAGCTTATAAAGATTCCTAATTATGAAATTTACCAAATTAAATTTGTATTTATCACTAATTTAATGTATTTAAAAAGGCTTAAAATAAAAAAAATAATTAATTACGAATTTTTTTTTATTTAATTAGAAAATTATAAGTGACATTTTAGTGACAAAATTATAGTAATATCTTGTCTAAATTTTGTATAATTAGGTCTAAAATGAAAAATACCTATTTTGACTTTTTACGGAAAAAGCCGAAAAATTAGCCGATTACCGAAAAACTGCATAAACGATTTTCGAAGGGTTACAATCTTCCCCCTTAAAGAAATTCGGTCCCCGAATTTAGAATTTAACTACGCGTACCTTCAAAAAGATGGGGATATCTCTTCCTCATCTCGACCTCGGTCTCCCAGGTGACCTCCTTGCTGTTCGGGCCACGCCAAAGGACCTTGACGGACGGTATGACCTTCGACCTCAATTTCTTCACCTGCCAATCCAAAATGACAACCGGCTGCTCGGTGAAAGAAAGATCACGATCTAACTGGATCGTTTGGTGCTGAATTGCCTGGGAAGGATCATGAAGGTACTTGTGGAGCATCGAGACATGGAATACGGGGTGAACATCGGGGAAGCTGGGCGGAAGAGCTAACCGATAAGCGACTGGACCAACACGCTCTAGGATCTCGAAAGGACCAACATATCTAGGACTCAGTTTCCCTTTCCGCCCAAATCTCATCACACCTTTCATCGGAGAGACCTTCAGGAAAACATGATCGCCAACAGCGAACTCGAGTCGGCGACGGCGCCTGTCAGCATAAGATTTCTATTTGCTCTGTGCCGCTCTCATCCTGTCCCGAATCAGCTGTATCTTCTCGGTCGTCTCCTGTACGATCTGTGGCCCCAAAATACTGCTCTCCCTAAGCTCTGTCCAACATACAGGCGATCGACATCTCCTCCCATATAAAGCCTCGAAAGGTGCCATCTGAATCGTCTCCTGAAAGCTATTATTGTAGGAAAACTCGATCAAAGGCAAATGACGATCCCAGCTACCACCGAAATCTAAAACACAAGCTCTGAAAATGTCCTCAAGAGTCTGAATCATACGCTCCGACTGACCGTCAGTCTGCGGATGGAAGGCTGCGCTAAAGCTCAATCGGGTGCCCAATGCTTCCTGAAGTTTTTGCCACAATCGGCTGGTAAACTGGGTGCCACGGTCGGACACGATGCAAGTCGGAACGCCATGCAGTCGCACTATCTCACCAATATAAACCTGGGCGTACTGAGAAAATCCAAAAGTGGTCTTCACTGGCAGGAAGTGAGCCGCTTTCGTCAGTCGATCCACAATCACCCAAATAGAGTCATACCCTCGACTGGTCCTGGGTAGACCCACAATGAAGTCCATGGAGACCTGCTCCCACTTCCACTCAGGGATGGGTAAAGGTTATAACTCGCCGGCTGGCCTCTGGTGTTCGGCCTTGACTTGCTGACAAGTCAGGCATCTCGACACAAAGTCTGTAATATCCTTCTTCATCCCGTCCCACCAGTAAACCTCTCTCAAATCACGGTACATCTTGGTGGAACCTGGATGCACACTGTATACTGATCTATGTGCCTCCTCGAGAATATCATGCCTCAGTCCCTCTGAATCTGGCACGCACAGTCGAGTCCCAAATCGAAGTATCCCCTGATCATCAATCACGAACTCAGAAACTCTACCCTGTCGAATCTGCTCAATAATCTCTAAAATGCGGGCATCGCCGGACTGTGCCTCACGGATACGGTCAAGTAACTGTGGGCGTGCTCTGAAATGGGCCAGCTGTCCCCCTGTAGGAGTAAACTCGAACCGCACTCTGCTGTCACATAACACCTGCCAATCCGCCGTCGACTGCATCTGCACTGCGCTCAAACAAGATAAGCTACCTCCGGGCCTCCTACTCAAAGCATCTGCCACCACATTCGCCTTGCCCTGATGGTATAGAATCTCGCAGTCATAATCCTTCACTAACTCCATCCAACGGCGCTGTCTCAGATTCAGATCTCGCTGCTGGAAGATATACTTCAAACTCTTGTGGTCAGTGAATATCTGGAACGACTCACCGTATAGGTAATGTCTCCAGATCTTAAGTGCAAATACCACTGCAGCCATCTCTAAATCATGGGTGGGGTAGTTCTGTTCGTGTTTCCTCAGCTGTCGAGAAGCATACGCGATAACTCTGTCGTGCTGCATCAATACACATCCCAGCCCCACTCTAGAAGCATCACAATATACCACGAACCCGCCTGATCCTGAAGGCAATGCTAACACTGGTGCAGTAGTCAGACGAGTCTTCAACTGCTGGAAGCTATCCTCACATGCCTGGGTCCAATCAAAAGGAACCCCCTTCCGGGTCAACCCGGTCAACGGTGCAGCAATGCAGGAGAAATCCTAGACAAAACGTCGATAATAGCCGGCCAGACCTAGAAAGCTGCGAACCTCTGTAACTGATACTGGTCTAGGCCAACGCTGAACTGCCTCGATCTTCTTCGGGTCCACGCAAATACCGTCTCTCATCACCACATGACCCAAGAAGTCGACACTGTCTAACCAGAATGCGCACTTGGAAAATTTGGCGAACAGCTGATGCTCCCTCAAAGTCTGCAAGGTGATACGTAAGTGCTGCTCATGCTCCTCCCGGCTCCGAGAATAAACCAAGATGTCGTCAATGAAAACAATAATGAACTGATCGAGGTACGGCCTGAATACGCGGTTCATCAAATCCATAAATGCTGCCGGGGCATTGGTGAGCCCGAACGACATCACCAAGAACTCGTAATGACCATATCGAGTACGGAAAGCGGTCTTCGGAATATCCTCCTTCCGAACACGCAACTGGTGATAACCTGACCGTAAATCAACCTTCGAGAAGAACCCTGCACCCTGAAGCTGATCGAATAAGTCATTAATGCGGGGTAGGGGATACCTGTTCCGCACAGTAACCCGATTCAGCTGACGATAATCAATGCATAAACGCATACTTCCGTCCTTCTTCTTAACAAACAAGACGGGAGCACCCCAAGGTGACACACTCGGTCGGATAAGCCCTTTGTCCAGCAAGTCCTGTAACTGATCCTTTAGCTCTCTCAGCTCCGTCGGGGCCATCCGATAAGGCGGTATAGAGATAGGCCCCGTGCCGGGGATCAAGTCAATACAGAACTCAATCTCGCGCTCTGGTGGCAGACCAGGCAGCTCGTCAGGGAATACATCAGGAAACTATCTCACAACAGGGACCTGGTCCAATGGAACCTCTGTGGAGCTAGTATCACAAACATAGGCTAAGAATCCTTGACACCCTTTCCTTAAGAGCAGACCAGCGCGAAGAGAAGAAATCAAGCTGGGAAAGGTAGCGCTACGATCTCCCTGAATAACAAGAACCGGCTCACCAGGAAAACTGAATCTGACTGCTTTTCCACGGCAGTCCACGGATGCATAACAGGTAGCTAGCCAGTCCATACCAAGAAGAACGTCAAAGTCTAGCATATCGAGGAGAATCAAATCAACTGAAGAATCTCTCTCCCCGATACGAACGGAATACGATCGATACACAAAACGGGCAACAAAAGACTCGCCTACCGGGGTAATAACGACAAGCGGCTGATCTAACAGAGGAGACTCTCGGCCCAACCTCGGTGCAAAGTACGTGGATACATAGGAATGTGTGGAGCCTGGATCAAATAATACCCGTGCATCAAAAGAACATACTGGCAGAGTACCTGTCACTACGGCATTGGATGCCTGTGCATCCTGAGGAGTCAACGCGAACACTCGGGCCTGTCCACCACTAATAGTTGGCTGTGCTCTGCCTCTACCTCGGCCTCTGCCTCTGCCTCTGTCGCCTCGTCCTCTCTGAACCGGACCGCCACGCCCTCGGCCTCTAGAAGCATCTGGCTGGCGTGGAGCATCATCAGGAGTAGGTAGTAGAGCTCTCTGAGGAGGTGGTGAGGGTGGTAAGGTCACATGCGGGACTGTCGCCGCACCCTGGCGTCCCATGGTACAGTCTCTGACACGGTGGTACTGACTCCCACACCGAAAACATCCTGGAGACGACTGCTGGGTCTGTGGATATGAACCAAATAACTGACCTCGTCTCAATCCTCTGCCTCCACCATCTCCCGGAAATAATCTATCACGATGTCGGCCCATCTGCCGCTGAGCTGGCGTATCAGTACGGATCCTCTTCGGCCCAGAAACGACCGGAGTCTGAGAAATACGCTCCTCCAAAAGTAAGGCTGCATCCATCACGGCTGCGTATGTGTCAAAATGCTGGGTGCCGATGGCAAGGAATAGCTGTGTATCAAGCCCTCGTACAAACCTCTTTATTCTCTTCTCTTCTGTGTCGACTAGGTACGGAGCATATCGAGACAACTGGGTAAACTTTATATCATACTCCGACACCGTCATCCCAGGAGTCTTGCGCAAAGACTCAAAACTACGGGCTCAAGCATCTCGGACACTCTCCGGAAGAAAACGGGCAAGAAATGCAGCTGTAAACTCATCCCAGGTCATAGAAGGTAGACCTGCAGCTCGGCCTCTCTCTACTGAGTCGTACCATGTCTGGGCAAGACCCTCCAGACGAAAACTCGCAACCTCCACCAATCTATCATCAGAACACCTCAACGAACGGCAAATCCGAGCCATCCTATCGAGAAATGCCTATGGGTCCTCTGTCGCATCTGTACCGGTAAAAGCTGGAGGTCTCAATCTCATGAACTCCTGTAGTGAAACAGGGATAGTCTCCGTAGTAGCAGCAGGAGTGACCATCTGTGCAGCAGGTACGATCATGGTCTGTGCGGTGGAAGGAACGTCCTCGGATCTCTGTGCCCGACTGGACTCAACTAAAGATCCCATCATCTGCCGCAACTCTTGCATGCCGGCCTCTAATCTGGCAATACGGTCAGGATAAGGCGGATCAGTATGACCCAGAGGGGTAGGAGTATCCTCCTGCTCGATCCTCGCCTCAGACGAGCCTACCCGAATCTCATCCCTAGCGGCAGCCCGCTGAGCTCTCGTAGTCTTTGGCGGCATCGAAGCTGGAATAAGAAACAGGACTAATAAGGACATTGCAATTGAATCAAGGAATGCAAGGAATCAAGAAAGGAAATACAAGCAATTATGTCCTAAGGTCACTTAGGCGGAGTACCGTATCGTAAGTATGCCGCAGATCATACCCACGCTACGCCACTCTACTTAAGTCTCCTACTCCATCTACCAAGGTCGTCCTACACTCAGAAAGGTAAAACCTACGCTCTGATACCAACTTTGTCACGACCCGAAAGTACGGAACGCGACTGGCACTTAGATTACGAGACGTCTAAAGGCGTACCGTAAGCTAAGTTAGCCAAAGCCCAGAAGAATCTAAACCAAAATCAAAAGAGAGTGAAGGAAAACCTTTAATGAAAACGAATTTTTAAATCAATTAAGTTGCATAGAATCCCTTTTTAAAAACATCATAAATTTCTGAAAATTTCGGCAGAGTCTCCCCTGTATTTTCTATCCCCCAAATTGGGTACAACAAGATAATAAACCTGTAATCATAAAATGGCATCCCCAAGCGGGAGCTAGCTCTTCGCCCAAGGCGGATCACAACCACATGCAATATAATAGTAATATCAAGAAAAGAGCAAAAAAGGGGATGTAAAATATCAGAAAACACAACGCCGGCTCAAGTGAGCTCGACCCAAAAGAAACCACAAATATACAAATCTCTCAGTCTCATCACTAGGTCGCATATACAATATGAAGTGGTAGATGGAGAATACTAGATACATTGATAAAGCAAAAGAAAAAAAGTATGCTCGCAACCCACCTACGGGCGATGTCGCGAGTCTGAGCAAAAGGAACTGATGATAAGATAGCCCGCCGCTACAAGACTGACGGGTCCGACCTGCAAGACACTGTGGCACAACGGGGGTGAGTTGCCAGCTCGTGAGTAAATATAACATCTAATACGGCAATCGTAAGAATGCACGCAATGAACCACAACATGCATGTCCATATGTGATATAATATCTCTAGTATGCATGCACAGGTATGCAATGTCATTATTAAGTCTTTAAGTGTTTTAAATGCTAAAGGTATTGAATTCTTAACTTTAGAAAATGAATATCTGTATAATAGCTAAGTACCATCAAGAAATCATCTGAAAACCCGTGTCAAGCATCGACACCAAATAGAAATCATATATGTCTCAATATCGGGCTCCGTCAGTCCGGATCGGCCCATATCATAAATCTCACGACAACGGTCGGTATCCTCCGGATATCCGCCGTGCCAGACATCACCGGTAGGTAGTCTTCCCCTGCCAGGCTCATCGTCTACAATTCGATCTTCTTGCCCCGGGGTACCATACCGGGCCCACCATCTACCCAAGACTGTTCATCCACTCCTCGAATCGGGTCTCGAAATCCAACAGAAAATATGAAAACTCATGGTGGACGACACATACATCACGAGAAAACCGCAACTTGTTTTGAAAATGATAAATATAAGGTTTTGTTAAATTCTTGCGGTTTTCCCCAAAATCCAGAAATCGTAGCAATACTGAAATCCTCAAGAAAATCATAATGTCCACATGTTATATATGATAAATGTCTATGTATCAATGCATACGATGTAAATTTTGACTAGAAATCTATATAAATATGATGATGATGCGAGGTATACGTATGCTATGCAATTTCATATATCAAGTATGAATGCAAGTGGCGATATTATGATAAACAGATTCTATAGTGCACGTGGCATGGCATTTACCAAAGGTGTGTGTGTCACATGAATAGTGCGCGTGCAATAGATGCCAATGGTAAGGTGTTCGTGTCCTACGAAATGATATAGCATGAGTATAGATGAATGTCCAAGCAATTTAATATACTGTTCGCTATAAGGGTATGCAGTGTACATGAATGGATAAGCTAGCTAACAAAATAATCTTGCAAAAAGTAGGGTAATCCTAACTAGGGGCGCATCGCGCCATCCTGACGATTCCCCCATAAATGAATACATCTACTCACCTGAAATCCCCGCTAATCCGATCCGACCACCGCCTTGCCTTTACGCGCCGTGTCCGATGTTTCCCCGACCGATCCTATATTTGCAGAACACCAAGCATAAGATTACAAAACCTAAAACGATGCAAGTCACAATATACAATTATCGACGCTCTTGAATTAAACATAACATACACTCGGTTTGTATTTCCGTTCGCATCGGCACCCAAATATCATAAATACTCGTGTCCAGCATTGACACGCAAATCCTCACCCATCGGGCCCCGTCAGTCCGGGTCAGCCCACGGGCTCCGTCTACGGTATCGGCCCTCGGCCCCGGCAGTACGAATCGCCCCACATCCATCTATCGACTCTGATCAGTATCCTCCGGATGACTGTCAGGTCCAACCAATCACCGGTAGGTAGTAGTCCCTCTGCCAGGCTCACCGTCTACTACACAGCGAAACCGTTCTCGCACCGGGGTACCATACCGGGTCCACCATGTACCCGTAATCGGCCTCAACCAGCTCCTCGATTCGGGTTCACGTATATCACTCTAGCCCCGAGAAAACACATGGTGGACGCACCGAAATATCATATCAAGGGAACCGGGTTTTTAAAAGATTACATATTTGAAATAGCCATGGTTCCCAAATCCAGAAATCACATATACTCCAAAACAAAATGCAAGTCAATGATCCGATATGATATGTGCGTCAAATGTAAATATCAGGTCAAGCTACAAGAAAATGATCCGATGTGATATATGTATTAGGTATGAATATCAAGTCATGTCACATATAATGAGCTACAATATGATGATTCAATGTGATATGTGTAGCAGGTATGAATATCAAGTCATGTCACATATAATGAGCTACAATATGATGATTCAATGTGATATGTGTAGCAGGTATGAATATCAAGTCATGTCACATATAATGAGCTACAATATGATGATTCAATGTGATATGTGTAGCAGGTATGAATATCAAGTCATGTCACATATAATTAGCAACAATAAGATGATTCAATGTGATATGTGTAGCAGGTATGAATATCAAGTCATGTCACATATAATGAGCTACAATATGATGATTCAATGTGATATGTGTAGCAGGTATGAATATCAAGTCATGTCACATATAATGAGCTACAATATGATGATTCAATGTGATATGTGTAGCAGGTATGAATATCAAGTCATGTCACATATAATGAGCTACAATATGATGATTCAATAAGATATGTGTAGCAGGTATGAATATCAAGTCATGTCACATATAATGAGCTACAATATGATGATTCAATGTGATATGTGTAGCAGGTATGAATATCAAGTCATGTCACATATAATGAGCTACAATATGATGATTCAATGTGATATGTGTAGCAGGTATGAATATCGAGTCATGTCATATATAATGAGCTACAATATGATGATTCAATGTGATATGTGTAGCAGGGAATGCAATGCACTAGATAGTAACCATGAACATGCACTACATATACAAGGGACACTATAAGGTCCTATCAGCCCTGAAGTAGAACACCATGCGGGCGATATCCCCTTAGATGTGAAATCTACTCACCGTAGTCTCCCGCTAGGTATAGCCAACAACCTGCTTCCCCTTCTGCGCGGCGTCCGCCGTACTCGCCTGCGAATCTTGAATTACCCAATATGACACACGTAAGCTCGAAGTCACACAAACGCGACATTAAAGCCGAACTAGTAACTCGTGTCGCGAACCAAGCACGCGTGTGCGCGATACGCTAAAACGTGTGGTTACGCGCCTGAACTCACCCCGACGCGTCGCGATACGCAGAAACCCAAAACCCACACACACGTATCACGCGTGTCGCGAAAGGTTGAAAATAAGGGAAAAATAGGTATTCTACCCCAGATATTTATACAGGAAATATATTGCAAAACTATATATACCAAAATAACTCACATACAAGCAGACACCCACACCCCAAACCCCAACCCAAATCTCCCCCATCTGGCCGCAATTTGCGGCCAGATAGAATATTTCGGCGGCCAGACTTGGGAGTTGGGCTCCCAGGTTGGGTGTGTACACATTATACCATACATACATGCTACAGTAATGTCTAGCTTTGTTATGAAAAGTCTCGGATAGTAGGAGATTTCCTACAGTGCCTTATCTCAAGTTAAAATCACACATTTGCACAAAAATAGAACTTTATGGTATTTTGATGAAATCTGAAACAAATCTAGGTCTAATTCCACACTAATAACTCATTAACAAGCTAAAAAAGTCACAACAACAAAAACTTAACATATTAACACAAAACCCCCTTCAATAGCACTAAAATGGCACAAAAATGTGATATTTTTAACTAAACATGCAAGTTATGAAAATTTGGTGCTAGGATTGGGATTTATACCTTCAAATGACCTTAAATACACCAAAGGTTTCAGCCTCCCCCCTCAAGTGTGCAGTTTTACCTCAAACACCACAAAGAACTCACTTTTTACTAAGGTTTTGTGAAGGAAACATGTTGATTTGTGTAGGGTTTGGTGTAGATCCAAAATTGGAATTGAAAAGAGAAGAAAAGAGGAAGAAAGAGGTGTTGTTTCTGCTGATTTTCTCCAGGAGGTGCAGAAATGATTGGAAGAGAGAGAAGATAGAAGAAAAAGGTCAAAGAAAGTCAAATGCCTCACCTAACACCATGCTTATTTGTTTTATTGTGATTGAATTTATAAAAAAAAGGGTTTAAGAAAAGATTAAATGGTGGGGAAAAATAAATTGCAACCATGGACAAAAGAATAGGTTAACAAGTCACAAAAATGTCTAAGCATGCAAGGTGCACACTACAAAGGAAAAATTTCCGAAATGCTAACACTACCAATAATAACTATTAATCCTATGATCACCTATATAAAAACACGCACGACTACTAATTATCACCAAAACAATCAAACGGAAATTTCAAAGTGTTACAATCTACCCCCCTTAAGGAAATTCGGTCCCCGAATTTAAAAATCTAACTATACGCACCTTCAAAAAGATGGGGATACCTCTTCCTCATCTCGCTCTCAGTCTCCCAAGTGACCTCCTCTCTGCTCTGGCCACGCCAAAGTACCTTGACGGGCGGTATCTCTTTCGACCTCAGTTTCTTCACTTGTCGATCCAAGATCATCACCGGCTGCTCTGCATAGGAAAGGTCACGCTCAAGCTGGATCGTCGGGTGCTGAATCGAATGCGAAGGATCATGAAGATATCTACGGAGCATTGAAACGTGAAATACGGGGTGCACATCTGGAAAACCGGGCGGAAGGGCTAATCGATACGCAACCGTACCAACACGCTCAAGGATCTCGAAGGGGCCCACATACCTGGAACTAAGCTTCCCCTTTTTCCCAAACCTCATCACGCCTTTCATTGGGGAGACCCTCAAGAAAACATGATCACCAACAGAAAACTCAAGTCTGCGCCGACGACGGTCCGCATAAGATCTCTGCCTACTCTAGGCTGCTCTCATCCTATCGCGAATCAAATGGATCTTCGTTGTCGTCTCCTCCACAATCTGTGGCCCTAAGATACTGCTCTCACTGAGCTCCGTCCAATAGGTGGGCGACCTGCATCTCCTCCCATAAAGAGCCTTAAACGGTGCCATCTGAATGGTCTCCCGGTAGCTGTTGTTGTAGGAGAACTCTACTAAGGGCAAATGATGATCCCACCTACCTCCGAAGTCTAATACGCATGCTCTGAGCATGTCCTCGAGAGTCTGAATGTAGGGTTCCTAGGCACTCTTGTGAAGGTTCATAAGGCATCAAACATGCCCGGATTAAAATTTAAACGTGCCGAACAACCCAAAGCCGGGATCTTTGCTAGATTATTAGGGTTTAACATGCAAGATGATAACTTTTATCTAAGTGTGAGGGATTACAACCTTTATAGTCCGCTCCTTCGCTTCACAAGCTCCGAGTAGAAGTCCCTTTGCCGCGATCCACGATCTCCCAGACTCATGAGAGGCTCCACGACTCGAACGATCCATGCTAGCTTAAAGTGTTCCAAATCTCCGATGATCTACGTCGAAGTTGCAAAGACTCAAGCTTTCTCACTCTAAAGAGATGGACACACTAATCTCATAGGCTAGATGAGATGAGGATGAGAGAGTAGTATTTTTGCTTTCCTTTTTAAATCATTTTCTCATATTTATTCATCACATAAAGAAAAATCTAGTAAGCTTTCTTCAAGAGAGAAGAAGATGATAATGGAAAAAGAATAATGAATTATCTCTTTTGTGATGAATAGAAAACAAAGCCAAATGATTGATATGTAAACCATGGTCAAGGATGAGTGGCTAGGATTTAGTAGAGAATAAACTAGAGTTAGGGTTTGGTTGGTTTAAGAATGTGTCATCCTAAAATATCTTAAGAATGACAAAAGAATAAAGCTTCTAGAAGGTGCATGAAGCAACTAACCCTAATCAAACCCTAACGTCAATTAATCATCCTTAAACATGTTTAACAACTAATCATATCATGTCACAATAATATATATCATATATATATTATATATTTGCAACAAAAGAAAATAATACAATTAACATATATCGCATATATATCAATGTATTATCCACTGAGAAAATGAAATAATAAAGCGAGCCAATATTAGATAATGTAATAATATATCATATATATTATTATACATTAAATCATCGAATCAACACTTGATCCGACGATCCGGCTATATCGAATATAACCGACTAATATATCATGTACCGATTCATCGAATCAACACTTGATCCAATGTCCCGGTTCATATCTAAATATCCTGAGAATATAATACGGTATCTCATATCACATTATCCTCGGTTCTGCACATATCACATATGTGCCTCTACTCCGTTTCGCCTGAGCCAAGAAATATCTGTGTAGGACTCTAAAGAATCGTCAATACGCCGGTAGCAGGTGATGATCATATCAAACACCCACAAGCTGCAAGCGGTCAGCTAAACGTAACAGCCACCCAGGTATTGAGCGATCAGAAGATCAACAAGCTAGCCTGTGCGTTCTCCTGTGAATCCAACCAGTAACACTCCCGTACAGTCCGGTCTATTCGTCTGATATGTCGCATATCAAGTCTAGGGGTGGTATACGTCAGACCCCAGTAACCGATAAGTCGTGTCGATGTGTGGCTCATAACGGGTCGAGAAACTACTAGTAACACTTACCAGTAAATCTCCATATCAGCCCTGGCCAGGGACTTCCAGTTATAGCCAATCGAACACAGCACAACATCAACTCCCTATACCGGGAGAGACGAATCGCCTCCTATCGCTCATTGCCTCCATGTGATTCGGGACTGTACCCAAAAGCCACCGTTTTGCACGCCCTCTTGGACGTGGTAAGGTGGAAATAAAAGCACAGTGGGAATCACACAAGACTCCATGACGATCTCGGGTCTACAGACTACCCTGTACCAGTGTCACCGGAGAACTGCCATCTGACGTGTGGTATAACACCATCTGGGAGTTCTCGGCGAGTCCGTCCAGTGTACCCAGTCTCCACTGAGCACCCGTACACCATCTCTGATGTCTAACACCGATGGATATGGGATCATCCATCGCCCATCATATGGGTCAAGATGCGTATACGCTAGTCTACTCTGGCGTATCGATGCCCTGTCTCGATATACCCTCGACTAGGAACAGTTATAGGATGTACTCATCGACTACCATGGCCCCACTAGTATGATCTCATCATAGTCCCAGTAGTCGAGTACAGATCCTAAGGGCTTTATCAACATGTGAGAGTAAAACAGTAAACCAATACAATTCAACATTTTAAGATAAAGTGAAACCAAATAGCATACTATCATGACGAGCAAGAAAGTCCTCTCTGTATATATCTAAGCATCCATCATAATATACATCATATGTACAGCAATGGCCTCTAGGGCATATACATAACTAACAATCTCCCACTTGCACTAAGGCCAGCTGCTGTAGTATCTCATAGCCAGCATCCCGAATAATCTCTCAAACTGTATCTCGGGAATAGCCTTCGTGAATGGATCCGCAGTGTTGTCCTTCGTATCTACTATCCTGACCTCGATCTCTCGGCGATCAACTATCTCCCTGATCAGGTGATACCGCCTCAGAATATGTCTGGACTTTTGATGGGACCTGGGTTCCTTGGCTAACGCCACAGCTCCATTGTTATCGCAATACAGAGGTATTGGATGCTCAATAGATGGAACCACACCAAGTTCACTAATGAACTTCTTGATCCAGACAGCCACTTTGGCAGCATCGTTGGCAGCGATGTATTCAGCCTCCATCGTCGAGTCTGCAACGGTATCCTGTTTGGAACTCTTCCAACATACCGCCCCTCCATTGAGGGTAAAGACAAAACCCGAATGCGACTTAGAGTCGTCCTTATCACTTTGGAAGCTGGAATCGGTAAAGGACTCCACCTGGAGTTCTCCGTTACCATACACCAAGAACATCTCCTTAGTCCTTCGTAAGTACTTGAGAATGTTCTTCACTGCTGTCCAATGACTCTCTCCAGGGTCTGCTTGATACCGACTCACTATACTCAGTGAGTATGCTACATCGGGTCTGGTACATAGCATCGCATACATGATAGAGCCTACTGCCGAAGCATAGGGTATCCCTTGCATGCGAGCTCTCTCCAAATCAGTCTTGGGAGACATCTCTTTGGAGAGAGTGAGTCCAGAGATCGTGGGTTGGTTCCCACGCTTGGATTCTTCCATACTAAAGCTCTTTAGTATGGTGTCAATGTACCTGGATTGGGACAATCCCAGTATCCGTTTAGATCTATCTCTATAGATCATTATTCCCAATATGCAGGAGGCATCACCTAGATCTTTCATTAAGAATCTCTGCGATAAGAAGAGCTTGACTGATTGCAGCATAGGAATATCATTTCCTATCAAGAGTATGTCATCCACGTACAATACGAGGAAGACAACCTTACCCTCTGCTACCTTCTTATAGATACAAGGTTCATCTATATTTTTGATGAAGTCAAACTCTTTGACTACAACATCAAAACAGATGTTCCAACTCCGCGATGCTTGCTTTAACCCATAAATGGATTTAAGCAGCTTGCACACCTTTCCGCTGCTCCCACTATCTAGGAAGCCCTCTGGCTGAGTCATGTACACGCTCTCTTCTAAATCACCGTTTAGAAAAGCGGTCTTAACATCCATTTGCCAGATTTCGTAGTCATGGTATGCAGCAATGGCAAGTAAGATCCGGATGGACTTAAGCATAGCCACTGGAGAAAAGGTTTCGTCATAATCCACACCTGGTCGTTGACGAAAACCCTTTGCTACAAGTCTAGCTTTGAAAGTCTCAACCTTTCCATCTACACCAAATTTCTTTTTAAAAATCCACTTGCTCCCAATGGGTTTTACCCCTTCAGGAGCATTTTCCAAAATCCATAGTTTATTGGTGTATATGGATTCCATCTCAGATCGCTTTGCATCCAGCCATTTCACAGAGTCACCACTCGTGATGGCCTGCTCGAAACTAGTCGGGTCATCATCATCTATGATGCAATCCTCACTACCACCATCAATGAGAAAACCGTAGTATCTCTCAGGTGGACGAGAAACCCTACTAGATCGGCGGGGAGGCTGGGGTTCGTCGGGTACTACTGAATCCTCCGGTTCCACTAAATTTTCAGTTGCAGTTTGTGTTGCTGGAACTTCTTCCAGTTCTACCTCAGAGCCACTAATCTCTTTTGCAAGGAATTCCTTTTCTAAAAAGGTGGCATGTTGAGCAACAAACACTTTTTGCTCCTCACTGTGATAGAAAAAATATCCATAAGAATTCTTCGGATATCCTACAAACTTGCAAAGTACTGACCGTGCCTCGAGTTTGTCCGGATTTTGCCTTTTGACATAGGCCGGAAAACCCCATATCTTAACTCGTTTAAGATACGGTCTCTTCCCACTCCATATCTCATATGGTGTGGTAGGTACAGATTTAGTTGGAACTTGATTCAATAGGTATGCTGCTGTCTTAAGCGCATACCCCCAGAAGGAAATAGGTAACTCAGCTGTACTCATCATAGAGCGCAACATATCTAATAGGGTCCGATTCCTTCGTTCCGACACACCGTTGTGCTGTGGTGTATAAGGAGGAGTAAGCTGAGAGAGAATCCCTTTCTCTTTTAGATAATCTAGGAACTCATTGCTTAAGTATTCACCTCCTCGATCAGATCGAAGAATCTTAATACTTTTGCCCGTTTGGTTCTCTACTTCGTGCTTATGTTCTCTGAATTTCTCAAAAGCTTCAGACTTGTGTTTCATCAGGAACACATGTCCGAATCTAGAGAGATCGTCAGTGAATGTAATGAAGTAGGAAGAACCGTTCCTGGCATGCGTAGACATGGGACCGCATACATCACTATGTACCAGTCCTAAGAGTTCGGTAACTCTTTCTCCGTGTCCACTAAACGGAGCTTTGGTCATTTTTCCTTTGAGACATGAATGGCAAGTATCATAAGATGATAATTCGAACGGATTCAAATAACCATTCTCATGTAACTTAGCCAGTCGTGTCGCATTGATATGACCAAGTCTACAATGCCACAAGAAGGATTCGTTCATTTCTGAACTTTTCCTCTTGTGTGTGTTTTGTATATTGAGGACTGTATTCTGATTTAGAATGAATATGCCATTATGTAACGAGCCTGATGCAATCAACTTTTGATCTAGGAATATGTTCATAACATTATCCTTGACTACAAAATTATATCCTTCTTTACTTAATAAAGAAACTGATATAATATTGCACATCATGTTCGGTATATAATAGCATTCATTTAGAATCAGTGTATTACGACTTGGTAATACAAGGTGATATTCGCCAACTGCTTTGGCTACAATACTTGCACCGTTCCCTACTTGAACGGAATGATCACCTTTTCCCAGTTCTCTACCTTTCCGTACCCCATGTAACAATTTACATATGTGGGATCCTGATCCAGTATCTAATACCCAGGACGTAGGGTGAACTGAGAAACAGTTCTCAATAACTAACACACCTGAAGAAGATGCATCAACATGCATGTTCTTTTGGACGGCTTGAGAATCCAGATATTCTCATGTTTCCTGTTCAGTCTTATAACTCTTATAAGAAAGAACGGGTCCAACGTTCCCTTGCTCAGTATAATAATCGGGTTCAGTCAATACATCCATATTATTATCTTGATTATGGCCTGACATGGTCGCTACCTGGAGAGAGAGAGAAGAAAACACTTTAGCGTATGCTCTTGCAAGATTAGATTGGTTATTATCTTATCTAATCAGGATGTCTCCCACTGTTTTTATCAAATCTACTTTAAAACCCTAAAAGGTAAGATTAGCCGGGATTAATTACACCCTACAATTTCGTCAATCTTTCAGCCAGATCAGTGTCGGTACTTTGAGGGAGGTTCCCCGTGCTTTCGCACGGACCTAATTAAAGTAAACCTCATTTTCCCAGAGGCATAATCTCGTTAACACTTTTCTAGACACCTACTTGAATGACTAATTGTCTTGTGTAAAACTCTCCCAGGAGTAACACTTACTCGCAGTGGGTATTGGGATCCAACTATCTCATTGGAGGTATGTAATCTCATTGCAAATTTCAACACTTGAAATTCCCGATAATATTTTTTGCCCCAAACGATCTATGACCTTGACAAGGTCAACAAACCATAGACCGCAAGTCAAGTTCAACCCGTCATTTCTTGATTGAATCAAACCCACCCGCACGACCCTTGACAAGGTCAACAAGGCCGCACGACTACCCTAATCCAATTTGCATCATATGCATAAGCAGATAAATACTGGTTAGCTACCGCACACTGCGCCTTGACAAGGTCAACAAACGCAGCACGAATACTAAATAGGACTTATCTGAAATGACGGAGGGCTACGCAGGTTTTTCAGAAAACCCTGAGCGTAATGAACATGATATCGTCGTAGAATCGAGTGTTTTTGAAAAGGAGTGTTTTTGAGGCTTTTCTTAGTTTCGCTAAAGGGGTCACTCTCGGTGAAGGGATCGTCGGCCCTTTCCTCATCGAATAAGGTGCAGGATATATCATATATACCGCTGTGCAAAGCAAAACACTAAAAGTATTCAAAAGACACATCGCGTTTTGTAGCATCTGCCAGTTTTGCTAAAGGAGTCACTCCCGGTGAAGGGATCTCGGTCCTTTCCTCATCGAATAAGGTGCAGGATATATCACATATATCACTGTGCAAAGCAAAACTGTAGCTACCCTTTTTATAAAGTTTTGATTCTACAATATCTTTAGGTTTCTTTTCTTTTATTAATCTCATTAATAAAAATCCCATCAGCTTATGCTTCCTAAGCATCACAGAAGAAACGAAAGCAGTAATATTTATATATCAGCATATATATATATATAATATAAGCATTCATCTCAGGCAGTAATATGATCTCATCACAGAACATTTCAGCAGAAGAACATATATGAAATATTGGATATACTAGAACGTCCGTGTTTTTAATACGAGCCTGTATAAAACACGGATTCCACGGTCGCGACGAATAGCCAAACCCACATCCTAAGACCCCTACGAGAGCGGCAAGTAACACTGCCAATTCTAGGGTTAGGAGACCCGGTCTCGACTCCTCGAGATGGCCTCCCACTGGACCCTAGAACCCGGTTACTTGTGCTCCCCTCCTTGGGTCTACCTAATGCGGAAAAGTAAATAATATACACTGGTGACATCAACCGCAACCTGGAAGTGCCCCAAATAAAAGAATATTACGTTACAAATGAATTTTACATGAATGAAAATAAAAACCCTCATCTCACATAAACCCCCCCGGCTATTCTGAACGCGACGATCCAATATAACATATCACAGCAACACATAATATCTCATATCATCAACGTAAGTAAATATGTGCATCCCAATTGTCGTTGACATATAGCAACGAAACCGGCGATGTCACATATTACACATACGGCCACAGAAAAGAAAGTGTAAAACTACAATATTTGGAATCCACAATCACTTTAGACATCGTAAATCCGAAATATCACATACTCCGCATTTCATGCCTAACTCTATGAATTCCACATATTGTATCACATTCCAGATAAATAGACAGTATTAAACTTTTCGAACAGATAATCAAATACCCAAAATTTCCTAAAGTGCTCAACACTTGAGCGGAGTTCAAATAATCCCAGAATATGTCACAGTACCGGCGATCCAGCCGTAGAAGGGTCAAGCCAACGCCTCACATGTGGCACGCCGTACTGCCCCAAACCCGAAGGTTCAAAAGGCAGTTCAAGACGGTCACATAATCGAGTTAAGGTTTGTTGTCTTCTAGAGGGTCCACCGCTTAACTTGTACAATTTTTCCGAAAGATTTAAACCCGATAAAAATTCAACACTTGAAAGTTTGCCGTGCCGGGATAAAGAGGGTTAATGATATCCGTTCAACTAGTTTAACAGTTTCTAAATATCCGAAAAGAAATACGAATTTAAAATTTCCGATCGAGTCTACTATTACAAAACAAGCCCCAAAATTTTTAACACTGGAATCACTTTTAAAAATATCCAGGAGCATCAACAAGTACCTACGGACATTACCATAAAAGCCACGTGTCGCCAATCCACTATTCCACCGCGGTTTGGTTGAATTAGGGGCTCGGGTTTTATGGTAATTCTTAGAATTCCCTGCTGATTTTTTTACATATTTTTAATTCATAAAAATCCCAAATTTTGAAAAATTTCCAGAGAGGGGGCTTTTTCCGTCTGTTCGGGTTCGATCGGAGTTTTAACTTCGTAAACACATCGCCTAATACTCTAGCTAGGCTCTGATACCACTGTAGGGTTCCTAGGCACTCTTGTGAAGGTTCATAAGGCATCAAACATGCCCGGATTAAAATTTAGACGTGCCGAACAACCCAAAGCCGGGATCTTTGCTAGATTATTAGGGTTTAACATGCAAGATGATAACTTTTATCTAAGTGTGAGAGATTACAACCTTTGTAGTCCGCTCCTTCGCTTCACAAGCTCCGAGTAGAAGTCCCTTTGCCGCGATCCACGATCTCCCGGACTCATGAGAGGCTCCACGACTCGAACGATCCATGCTAGCTTGAAGTGTTCCAAATCTCCGATGATCTACGTCGAAGTTGCAAAGACTCAAACTTTCTCACTCTAAAGAGATGAACACACTAATCTCATGGGCTAGATGAGATGAGGATGAGAGAGTAGTATTTTTGCTTTCCTTTTTAAATCATTTTCTCATATTTATTCATCACATAAAGAAAAATCTAGTAAGCTTTCTTCAAGAGAGACGAAGATGATAATGGAAAAAGAATAATGAATTATCTCTTTTGTGATGAATAGAAAACAAAGCTAAATGATTGATATGTAAACCATGGTCAAGGATGAGTGGCTAGGATTTAGTAGAGAATAAACTAGAGTTAGGGTTTGGTTGGGTTAAGAATGTGTCATCCTAAAATATCTTAAGAATGACAAAAGAATAAAGCTTCTAGAAGGTGCATGAAGCAACTAACCCTAACCAAACCCTAACCTCAATTAATCATCCTTAAACATGTTTAACAACTAATCATATCATGTCACAATAATATATATCATATATATATTATATATTTGCAACAAAAGAAAATAATACAATTAACATATATCGCATATATATCAATGTATTATCCACTGAGAAAATGAAATAATAAAACGAGCCAATATTAGATAATGTAATAATATATCATATATATTATTATACATTAAATCATCGAATCAACACTTGATCCGACGATCCGGCTATATCGAATATAACCGACTAATATATCATGTACCGATTCATCGAATCAACACTTGATCCGATGTCCCGGTTCATATCTAAATATCCTGAGAATATAATACGGTATCTCATATCGCATTATCCTCGGTTCTGCACATATCACATATGTGCCTCTACTCCGTTTCGCCTGAGCCAAGAAACATCTGTGTAGGACTCTAAAGAATCGTCAATACGCCGTTAGCAGGTGATGATCATATCAAACACCCACAAGCTGCAAGCGGTCAGCTAAACGTAACAGCCACCCAGGTATTGAGCGATCAGAAGATCAACAAGCTAGCCTGTGCGTTCTCCTTTGAATCCAACCAGTAACACTCCCGTACAGTCCGGTCTGTTCGTCTGATATGTCGCATATCAAGTCTAGGGGTGGTATACGTCAGACCCCAGTAACCGATAAGTCGTGTCGATGTGTGGCTCATAACCGGTCGAGAAACTACTAGTAACACTTACCAGTAAATCTCCATATCAGCCCTGGCCAGGGACTTCCAGTTATTGCCAATCGAACACAGCACAACATCAACTCCCTATACCGGGAGAGACAAATCCCCTCCTATCGCTCATTGCCTCCATGTGATTCGGGACTGTACCCAAAAGCCACCGTTTTGCACGCCCTCTTGGACGTGGTAAGGTGGAAATCAAAGCACAGTGGGAATCATACAAGACTCCATGACGATCTCGGGTCTACAGACTACCCTGTACCAGTGTCACCGGAGAACTGCCATCTGACGTGTGGTATAACACCATCTGGGAGTTCTCGGCGAGTCCGTCCAGTGTACCCAGTCTCCACTGAGCACCCGTACACCATCTATGATGTCTAACACCGATGGATATGGGATCATCCATCGCCCATCATATGGGTCAAGATGCGTATACGCTAGTCTACTCTGGCGTATCGATGCCCTGTCTCGATATACCCTCGACTAGGAACAGTTATAGGATGTACTCATCGACTACCGCGGCCCCACTAGTATGATCTCATCATAGTCCCAGTAGTCGAGTACAGATCCTAAGGGCTTTATCAACATGTGAGAGTAAAACAGTAAACCAATTCAAGTCAACATGTTAAGATAAAGTGAAACCAAATAGCATACTATCATGACGAGCAAGAAAGTCCTCTCTGTATATATCTCAGCATCCATCATAATATACATCATATGTACAACAATGGCCTCTAGGGCATATACATAACTAACACTGAATAGTCCGCTCTGACTGTCCGTCGGTCTGCAGATGGAATGCTGTGCTGAAACTCAGACGAGTGCCCAAAGCCTCCTGAAGCCTCTGCCATAACTGGCTGGTAAACTGGGTGCCTCTATCGGACACGATGCATGTCGGAACTCCGTGCAGTCGTACAATCTGATCAATGTAAACCTGGGCATACTGAGCAAATCCGAAAGTCGTCTTCACCGGTAAGAAGTGATCCGCTTTCGTCAAACGATCCACGATCACCCAGATAGAGTCATACCCTCGACTAGTCCTGGGTAGACCAACAATGAAATCCATAGATATCTGTTCCCATTTCCACTCCGGAATGGGTAACGGCTGTACCTCTCCCGCGGGCCTCTGGTGCTCAGCCTTGACTTGCTGACAAGTCAGGCATCTCGACACAAAATCTGCAATGTACCTCTTCATGCCGTCCCACCAGTAAACATCTCTCATATCATGGTACATCTTATTGGAACCGGGATGAACACTATATACCGACCGATATGCCTCCTCAAGAATCTCGCGGCACAATCCCTCAGCATCTGGTACGCACAGTTTAGCTCCAAATCGTAGTACCCCCTGATCATCGATCACGAACTCGGAAAATCTGCCCTGTGCCATCTGTGTCCTGATCTCTAAACAGCGGTCATCACTGAGCTGAGCCACATGTATACGGTCGAGTAACTGTGGGCGTGCACGAACTTGCGCAATCTGTCCTCCGGTCGGCGTAAACTCGAACTGTACTCGGCTGTCGCATAAGAACTGCCAGTCTGCCGACGACTGCCTCTGCACTGCGCTCAAACATGATAGACTACCCCCGGGCCTCCTGCTCAAAGCATCCGCCACTACATTCGCCCTGCCCGGGTGATACAAGATCTCACAATCGTAATCCTTCACTAACTCCATCCATCGGCGCTGTCTAAGGTTCAGGTCTCGCTGCTGAAATATGTACTTTAAGCTCTTATGGTCGGTGAATATCTGGCACGACTCCCCATACAGATAATGTCGCCAGATCTTGAGTGCAAAGACCACTGCAGCCATCTCCAGATCATGAGTGGGGTAATTCTGTTCATGTTTCTTTAATTGCCGCGAAGCATACGCAATCACCCTATCATGCTGCATCAAAACGCACCCTAGTCCTACTCGTGAAGCATCGCAGTAGACCACAAATCCGCCTGATCCTGAAGGCAACGATAGCACTGGTGTCGTAGTCAGTAGAGCCAGTAGCTGCTAGAAACTGTGCTCACACTCCTCCGTCCAATCGAAGCGGAATCCCTTCCGGGTCAACCCGGTCAAAGTTGTAGCAATGCGAGAGAAGTCCTGCACGAATCGCCTATAATAGCCTGCCAGCCCTAGAAAGCTGCGAACCTCCGTCACTGACGTGGGTCTAGGCCAACTCCAAACTGCCTCTATCTTCCTTGGGTCGACACATATACCATCTCGTGTAATCACGTGCCCCAAGAAGTCTACGCTGTCTAGCCAGAAGGCACACTTGGAGAATTTGGCGAAAAGCTGATGCTCCCTCAAGGTCTGCAGTGTAATCCGCAGGTGCTGCTCGTGCTCCTCTCTACCCCGAGAATACACCAAGATATCGTCAATAAACACTATGATGAACAGATCAAGATATGGCCGGAAGATACGGTTCATCATGTCCATAAATGCTGCTGGCGCGTTGGTGAGTCCGAACGACATCACCAAAAACTTATAATGGCCGTAACGTGTGCGGAGGGCTGTCCTAGGAATGTCCTCCCGTCGAACCTGCAGCTGATGGTAGCCCGATCGCAAATCGATCCTCGAAAAGTATCCTGCCCCCTGAAGCTGGTCGAACAAATCGTCGATGCGTGGCAAAAGATATCTGTTCCGCACTGTCACCCTGTTCAGCTGACGGTAGTCGATACACAACCGCATACTGCCGTCCTTCTTCTTGACAAACAAGACTGGAGCACCCCAAGGAGAAACACTGGGTCGAATAAGTCCCTTATCCAGCAAGTCCTGCAACTGGCCCTTCAATTCCCTAAGTTCCGCCGGGGCCATCCGGTAGGGCGGTACAGAAATAGGCCCCGTGCCCGGAACCAAATCAATACAGAAAGAAATATCGCGCTCGGGCGGAAGCCCGGGAAGCTCGTCAGGGAACACATCAGGGAACTCGCTAACCACCGGAATCTGATCCATTGGAACCTCTGTAGCCCTAGTATCGCAAACATATGCGAGAAATCCCTGACATCCCTTCCGCAAGAGCTGTCCAGCGTGAACAGAAGAAATCACACTGTGAGGGGTGGCACCACGGTCCCCCAACACAACAACAACCGACTCGCCGGGAAAACAAAATCGAACTGTCTTCTCGCGGCAGTCAACGGAAGCATAGCACGTGGCTAACCAATCCATGCCCAAAAGAACGTCGAAGTCCAACATCTCCAGAAGGATCAAATCGACAGGAAACTCTCTCTCGCCAATACGGACGGTGCAGGATCGGAACACGTGCCTAGCAATAAACGACTCTCCCACAGGAGTAGTCACAACAAGCGGCTGGCCAAGCAAACCGGACTCTCTACCCAAACTCGGAAAAAAGTGTGTAGATACGTACGAGTGCGTGGATCCGTGATCGAATAATACGTGTGCATCAACCGAACAAATAGGAAGGATACCTGAGACCACCGCATTGGACGCCTTCGCGTCCTGATGCGTCAAAGAAAAAACTCGCGCATGTCCTCCACCTGCAACTAACTGTCCCCTGCCGGCCGCTAGCTGTCCTCTACCTCGGCCACCTCATCCTCTATGAACAAATCCTCCGCGACCACGACCTCTCTGTGCATGCGTCTGACGCGGAGTAACAGCAGGTACTATCGGCAATACCGTCTGGGGTGGTGAAGGTGGTAATGTAACACGCGGTTCTGCCGCCCCACTCCGGGGTACCTCAGGACAATCTCGCACACGATGATAAGAACTCCCGCAACGGTAACATCCCGATGATGGTCGCCGACCCTCCTGGGGATAGGAGCTAAATAATCGGCCTCGTCTCGAATCTCTACCACCTGCGAGGTGCCTGTCACGATGCCGGAAAGACCGTCTCTGTACTGACGTATCTGCACGAACTCTCTTCGGCCCTGGAACTGCCGAAGTCTCAGCAAGGCGCTCCTCAACTAATAATGCTGCATCAACTACTGCTGCGTATGTCTCGTAATGCTGCGCACTGATAGCAAGGAATAGCGGGGTAAGCAAGCCTCGGACAAATCTCTTGACTCGCATCTCCTCGGTAGCCACTAAGTACGGGGCATAGATAGCTAGCTCTGTGAACAGCACGTCGTACTCTGCCACTGACATCGCTGGCGTCTGGCGCAAGGACTCAAATCTGCGTGCTCTAGCATCCCTAACACTCTGGGGAAGAAAACGGGCAAGGAATAGCGCCACAAACTCTGTCCAGGTCATAGGAGGAAGACCTGCTGCTCTACCCTTCTCGACTGATTCGCACCATTTCTGCGCAAGACCTTCCAGGCGAAAGCTCGCGAACTCAACCCATCTCGCGTCTGCGCATCTAAGTGAACGACATATCCGCGCTATCTTATCAATGAAGGACTGGGCGTCCTCGGCCACATCGGTGCCTGTGAAAACTGGAGGCTTCAGCCTCATAAACTCCGACAGCGATACTGTAATAACCTCTGTAGTCGCAGGTGCAACTGCCTAAACTGTGGGTACCACCGCGGTCTCTGCAATGGGTGAAACTACCTCTGGTCGCTGCGCTCGAAGTGTCTCAACTAGAGATCCCATCATCTGGCGCATCTCCTGCATACTGGACCCCATCGTCTGGCGTATCTCCTGTACACCAGCCCCTAACATAGCAATCTGATCAGTCACTGCGGGAACAGTCTGCTCGGGTACAACCAGTGTACTACCCGGATCAGTCCTCGTTTCCGACGAGTCAACTCGAATCGCGGCCCTCGCGGCTGCTCTCTGCGCCCTCATAGTCTTTGGCGGCATAATGGCTGAAAGGAACAATAGGATTCGATAAGGATACGGAAATCGAATCACAAGAATCTATATACTCAAGAAGGAATTCAAATCAACAAGTCCTAAGGTCGCATAGGCGGAATACCGTGTCGTGTGTATGCCGCGGAACATACACACGCTACGCTACCCTGTTGCAGCTACCTACTCCATCACACCAGGGTCATCCTACACTCCGAAAGGTAAAACTTACGCTCTGATACCAATTTTGTCACGACCCAAAGTTTGGCCCGTGACCGGCACTTAATCACGTAACGTCTATAGGCGTAACGTGACTAAGGGAACCGAAAACCCAGAAATCAAACCAGTGAAAGTATAGAGTGTTATAAGTTTATAAAGAAAGCATTAACTAAAATGCTAAGAAAATCTAAGTAAACAATCCCCAAGAGAGTAATATACGACGCCGTAGCGAAGATCAAGATCCACAAGTGGAACATCACAAATAGAATAAAACTGCATAAGAAAAGTCGGCTCACAACGAGCACGACGCCAGAATACAAATAAAATACAACATCGTCCTCACACCGTCTCTAAGCCAATACATACATGGAAGATGGAGAATACTAGATACAACAATATACATAACTGAAAGATAAACAGATACCGCACAAAACCCACCTATCAGCAAAAGAGCTGGTACACCAACTATGGGGGTATCTGTGTCAGAATATGCAAAACGCAGCCTGCCGCGACTACTCCGAAGGGAAACCTGCAAACACTGTGGCACAACGGGGGTGAGTTGCCAACTCGTGAATAGAGATAACATATAAAGGTAATCGCGAGCATGCACGTACTACACTACTCTATCATATGCCAACAGATGATATCAATATGTGATAAGCAGTATGTGCAATAATCATGCAAGTGCTCTATCAGGTACTGTACTACCGGATGGGGTACAAATGCTCTATCAGGTAATGCATCTACAGGATGAGGTACAAATGCTCTATCAGGTAATGCATCTACAGGATGAGGTACAAAGTAAATGCTGAGCAGGGTCAATATAATATCTACACGGAATGTCAACGTGGAATATATAATCGGTGCCCCTCAATGCACCCAGATCTCCCAAAAAGCTCAGATGCCGGTACTCTCATCGGCCCTCAGCTCCTGTACATCTCTGAGAATCCCGAGTGCCGAACATCGGCACCCAAATATCATAAATACTCGTGTCCAGCATCGACACGCAAATCCTCACCCATCGGGCCCCGTCAGTCCGGGTCAGCCCACGGGCTCCGTCTGCGGTATCGGCCCTCGGCCCCGGCAGTACAGATCGCCCCACATCCATCTATCGACTCTGATCACTATCCTCCGGAAGACTGTCAGGTCCAACCAATCACCGGTAGGTAGTAGTCCCTCTGCCAGGCTCACCGTCTACTACACATCGAAACCGTTCTCGCCCCGGGGTACCATACCGGGTCCACCATGTACCCGTAATCGGCCTCAACCAGCTCCTCGATTCGGGTTCACGTATATCACTCTAGCCCCGAGAAAACACATGGTGGACGCACCGAAATATCATATCAAGGGAACCGGGTTTTTAAAAGATTACATATTTGAAATAGCCACGGTTCCCAAATCCAGAAATCACATATACTCCAAAACAAAATGCAAGTCAATGATCCGATATGATATGTGCGTCAAATGTAAATATCAGGTCAAGCTACAAGAAAATGATCCGATGTGATATATGTTTCAGGTATGAATATCAAGTCATGTCACATTTAATGAGCTACAATATGATGATTCAATGTGATATGTGTAGCAGATATGAATATCAAGTCATGTCACATATAATGAGCTACAATATGATGATTCAATGTGATATGTGTAGCAGGTATGAATATCAAGTCATGTCACATATAATAAGCTACAATATGATGATTCAATGTGATATGTGTAGCAGGTATGAATATCAAGTCATGTCACATATAATGAGCTACAATATGATGATTCAATGTGATATGTGTAGCAGGTATGAATATCAAGTCATGTCACATATAATGAGCTACAATATGATGATTCAATGTGATATGAGTAGCAGGTATGAATATCAAGTCATGTCACATATAATGAGCTACAATATGATGATTCAATGTGATATGTGTAGCAGGTATGAATATCAAGTCATGTCACATATAATGAGCTACAATATGATGATTCAATGTGATATGTGTAGCAGGTATGAATATCAAGTCATGTCACATATAATGAGCTACAATATGATGATTCAATGTGATATGTGTAGCAGGGAATGCAATGCACTAGATAGTAACCATGAACATGCACTCCATATACAAGGGACACTATAAGGTCCTATCAGCCCTGACATAGAACGCCATGCGGGCGATATCCCCGTAGATGTGAAATCTACTCACCTTAGTCTCCCGCTAGGTATAGCCAACAACTTGCTTCCCCTTCTGCGCGGCGTCCGCCGTACTCGCCTGCGAACCTAAAATTACACAATATGACACACGTAAGCTCGAAGTCACACAAACACGACATTAAAGCCGAACTAGTAACTCGTGTCGCGAACCAAGCGCGCGTGTGCGCGATACGCTAAAACGTGTGGTTACGCGCCTGAACTCACCCTGACGCGTCGCGATACGCAGAAATCCAAAACCCACACACACGTATCACGCGTGTCGCGAAAGGTTGAAAATACGGGAAAAATAGGTATTCTACCCCATATTTTTATACAGGAAATATATTGCAAAACTATATATACCAAAATAACTCACATACAAGCAGACACCCACACCCCAAACCCCAACCGAAATCTCCCCCATCTGGCCGCAATTTGCGGCCAGATAGAATATTTCGGCGGCCAGACTTGGGAGTTGGGCTCCCAGGTTGGGTGTGTACACATTATACCATACATACATGCTACAGTAATGTCTAGCTTTGTTCTGAAAAGTCTCGGATAGTAGCAGATTTCCTACAGTGCCTTATCTCAAATTAAAATCACACAATTGCACAAAAATGGAACTTTATGGTATTTTGATGAAATCTGAAACAAATCTAGGTCTAATTCAACACTAATAACTCATTAACAAGCTAAACAAGTCACAACAATAAAAACTTAACATATTAACACAAAACCCCCTTCAATAGCACTAAAATGGCATAAAAATGTGACATTTTTAACTAAACATGCAAGTTATGAAAATTTGGTGCTAGGATTGGGATTTATACCTTCAAATGACCTTAGAGACACCAAAGGTTTCAGCCTCCCCCCTCAAGTGTGCAGATTTACCTCAAACACCATAAAGAACTCACTTTTTACTAAGGTTTTGTGAAGGAAACATGTTGATTTGTGTAGGGTTTGGTGTAGATCCAAAATGGGAATTGAAAAGAGAAGAAAAGAGGAAGAAAGAGGTGTTGTTTCTGCTGATTTTCTGCAGGAGGTGGAGAAATGATTGGAAGAGAGAGAAGAGAGAAGAAAAAGGTCAAAGAAAGTCAAATGCCGCACTTAACACCATGCTTATTTGTTTTATTGTGATTGAATTTATAAAAAAAAAAGGTTTAAGAAAAGATTAAATGGTGGGGAAAAATAAATTGCAACCATGGACAAAAGAATAGGTTAACAAGTCACAAAAATGTCTAAGCATGCAAGGTGCACACTACAAAGGAAAAATTTCCAAAATGCTAACACTACCAATAATAACTATTAATCCTATGATCACCTATATAAAAACACGCACGACTACTAATTATCACCAAAACAATCAAACGGAAATTTCAAAGTGTTACAAACATATCGAGGAGAATCAAATCAACCGATGAATCCCTCTACCCGATACGAACGGAACACAATCGAAATAAAAAACGAGCGACAAACGACTCGCCTACCGGAGTAACAACAACAAGCGGATGATCTAACGACGACGACTCACGGCCCAACATCGGTGCAAAGTGTGTAGAGACGTACGAATGTGTGGAACCTGGGTCGAATAATACCCGTGCGTCGAAAGAACAAACTGGCAAGGTACCTGTCACAACGGCATTGGATGCCTGCGGATCCTGCGGTGTCAAAGCAAATACTCGGGCCTGTCCTCCACCGATAGCGGGCTGACCTCGACCTCGGCCTCTGCCTCCTCGTCCTCTCTGAACAGGACCGCCGCGTCCACGGCCTCTGGGTGCACCTAATTGGCGTGGAGCATCGCCTGTGGTAGGAAGTAGGGCTCTCTGAGGAGGGGGTGGTGATGGTGGTAGGGACACATGCGGAACTGTCGCTGCTCCCTGTCGTCTCGCCGGACAGTCTCTGACAAGATGGTGCGGACTCCCGCACCCAAAACACCCTGGCGACGGCTGCTGTCCCTAGGGATATGAACCATATAACTGTCCCCGTCCAAATCCTCTGCCAGGCCTATCTCTCGGAAAGAATCTGGCGCGCTGCCTTTGAGATGGTACATCGGTGCGAATCCTCTTCGGCCCAGAAACGGCCGCAGTCTGTGATATGCGTGCCTCCATCCGTAATGCCGTATCCATAGCAGCTGAATAAGTGTCGTAGTGCTGGGCGCCAATGGCAAGATATAGCTGGGCATCAAGTCCCTGTACAAACCTCTTCACCATCTTCTCTTCGGTATCCACCAAATACGGAGCATATCTGGATAACTGTGTAAACTGGATGTCATATTCAGACACCGTCATCCCAGGTATCTTGACTAAGGCCTCGAAGCTGCGAGCTCTGGCGTCACGAACGCTCTCTGGGAGGAAACGAGCTAGAAAGACCGCTGTAAACTCGGCCCAAGTCATAGGCGGTAGACCTGCAGCTCGACCTCTTAAGACTGACTCCCACCATGTCTGCGCGAGACCCTCTAGTCGGAAACTCGCAAGCTCTACCCATCGATCATCCGAACATCTCAGCGAACGGCAGATCCTGGCTAAACTGTCAAGGAACGTCTGGGGGTCCTCCGCTGCCTCGGTGCCGGTGAATACTGGAGGTCTCAGCCTCATGAAATCCTGTAGCGAAACCGGAATGGCCACGGTGGTAATAGTAGGAGCAGGTATCATGGTCGTCTGTGATGTAGTAGGTACGTCATCCGGCCTCGGTGTACGACTGGCTGCAACTAGGGATCCTACCATCTGACGTAGCTCCTGCATACTCCCCATCATCTGTCGCAACTCCTCCATACCAGTCTCGAGCCTATCCATACGGCCTGGGGAAGGTGGATCGGTCTGTCCCTGCGGCGTAGGCATACCACCCTGCTCAGTCCTAGTCTCGGACGAGCCAGCTCGAATCTCGTCTAGGCGGCAGCCCTCTGTGCCCTCGTAGCCTTCGGTGGCATAGTGGCTGTTACAGGAAAACGGATAGTAAGAACAGTGCAATAGGATCATAGGATACACGGAATTGAAGAAGGAATTTTCAAGCAAGTATATCCTAAAGTCACTTAGGCGGAGTACCGTATCGCAAGTATGCCGCGGACATACATACGCTACGTTACCCTACTTAAGTCACTTACTCCATCTACCAAGGGTCATCCTACACTCAAAAAGGTAAAACCTATCGCTCTGATACCAACTTTGTCACGACCCGCAGGGTACGGAACGTGACTGGCACTTAAGTTTACGATACGTCTCAAGGCGTCCGTAAACTAAGTAAGCCAAAGCCCAGAAACCAAAACCAAATAAGAAAAAGAGTGAAGAGAACCCAATCAATTGAAAACGAGTTTATCAAATATGTCATATAAAAACCTTTTTAAAAACAATACAAATTTTTCCGAAATTTTCGGCAGAGTCTCCTTTGTAAATACTGGCCCCCAAAATGGGTACAACAAGAATATATATGAATCCAACAAAATAGGGCATCCCCAAGCGGTAGCAAGCTCTTCGCCACAAGGCGGTCACAAATCCCACGCAATATAAAGCAACAACATGCGAAATAATCATAAGGGAGCATAAGAAAAACAGCATGTCGACTCAAGTGAGCTCGACCCCAAAATGCAGCATAAAAAGTCCACAAATCTCACAGTCTCATCTCTAGATCAATATACAACAATACTGGTAGATACAGTAGATGGAGTACTCTAGATACAAAGAATATACAAGGTGGTGCAAAAATAATGATATAACCCACCTAAGAACAAAACCTCGAGTCCAGGCAAAAGAAACAAGAGCGCCCGCCGCTACTGTACTGACGGAGCGGACCTGCAAAAGGCTATAGCACAACGGGGGTGAGTTGCCAACTCGTGAGTAATAAATAAAATCTACACAGGCTATCGTATGCATGCACACAAGCATCCTAGCATCTAAATACAGGTAAGGCAGGACATAATGGCAAGTATGTATGCGATATCAATATACTAGCAGGTATGAATGCAATGCGAATCAACTCGTGATCTGAATGTGTAAGTATAAGAAATCATGTTTTTCCCTTTAAGAATCTCTTTTGAAATACCAGCACAATACCAATAGAATCAACCAGAACCTGAGTCCAGCAACGACACCTCAAAACTAACACAAATCTCATATATCCATGTCATAGTATCTCTGCCCTCAGCCATCCGGCTGACCCAGCTCAATATCAAAATCTCATCATCTCGCGGCCACGGTCGGTATCCTCTGGATATCCGCCGTGCCAAACAGTCACCGGTAGGTAATCCGTCCCCTGCCAGGCTCAACGTCAACACCACATTCATCTTGCCCCGGGGTACCATACCGGGCCCACCATGTACCCGTGACGGTTCCTCCACTCCTCGACACGGGTCTCGAAAACCACAGCAAACTCATGGTGGACGACACTTACATCACTAGAAAACCGCAATTTACATATTTTAAAAATATAATAAGTTTAGAAATTTTGCGGCTTTCCCCCGAAATCCAGAAATATCATAAAATCTCAAGAAATCCTCATAAGTGCATATGTCAATGATAATGAATGCATATGGTATCAATAATCAACTTGCGATGTGTGATTAATAGATTAGGCATGAACAAATAATATGATGAAGCACATGCACATGAATAGCAATCCTACGATTTCATTTAAGGAATTAAAGCAATAGCGCGAGTTTAAGCATCAATTATAGTAAAAGGTTTCAATTTAAAGGTTATCTAGTGTGGTGGCATGGCAATTACCAGGGTGTGTGTGTAAGCATGAATAGTGCTCATGCTGCATATAAAAATCCTGGCAATGGTGCAGGTGTCCTATAAAATGGTTTCGTATATGTATGTCAATATAGGGAATGAATGTAGCAAATAATCATACAAGTATTACACCCCTAATTACTAACATTACTAAGAATCTTTTAAGTTACTAAAACTATCGGGCGGCTTGCGCCATCCAACGATAGTCCCCCGCAGATGTTACATCTACTCACCGGAATCCCTAGCTAGCTGCGTCCAATCACCGCTTTCCCCTTTCGTGCCGCGTCTGACGTCTCCGCGACCGAACCTGGAATTTACATCAATACAAACATAAGGTTACAAATCAAGAACGACGCAATACCCAAACGAAAATACTAACGTTCACAAGCTAGGTACAACGTGCACAAGGTGCGCGGAACACACGCGAAAATCGCAAAAACTGCAAAAATCGCCGATTTGGTCTCCCGGCAAAACTAAAACCCAACTACTCAGAAATCCGCACTCATGCATCCTAAATGTCATAGGATAAGCCAACAATATAATCTAGATATCGCAACTAAATCGCCACAATAATAGAATAAAAACCTAGTAAGCTAGAAGTTTGCAAATTTGGTGCAAACATCGACAATTTGCGACAAAGTGCACACAATCCAACACAACAATCCAAACTGACCCACTAGCTAGCCATTACTCTAATTTTAAACCATTAACTAAGCTTAAAAACCTAATTTCCATAAACAAAACCTTTCTTGATTTTCATAATTAGCAATTTCAATCCAAAACTAAACATGACAATACCAAATTAACACTAATTTGAAGCCCACACAAATAAAGTAACTTCATTAACCTAGATTAGCAAACAACTAGATAGCTAATTAGATTTAATTAACAAATTAATCATTTCAAGAAACCCTAGTTAACTCAACCATTAACTTTAAACAACACTAGAATGAAAATAGCACTAAATTAACACTAAACAACTAGATTAAAGAATTCTAACCATACTAACTTAAAAGAGTAGAAATTATACCTCAAATCTATGGATCTAGCAAGAAGAAATTTGCATCAATTGATGGCCTCATAGCATCATGATTCCAAGCAAGAGAGGTGAAGGAAAAAGGGATGAAGAATGGGGTTTAATTTGTGAGTTTTAAATTTGGAATTTTGAAGCAACTTAATGAATTTTTTGAAGAAAATGAAAAGAACAAAGAGATGAAGGGGGGGCTGCTGGAATTCGGCCAGAAATGAGGGAGAGGGGATGGTGTGGGGTGTGGGAAAGAGGTCTTGGTCAACTCCTACCAACCACAAAAGACTGTACCCAAAAACAAATTCAAACCTTTCACAAAACAACCATCATTTCCACACAATAAAACAAGGCAAGGAGCATGGAATTTTTCTGGACCTGATGGTGATGGGGCCGGCCTAGAGGTGAGGAATGAGTGAGAGAGAGTGCACAAAAAAATTTTATGCAAAAAGACCCCCTACAAGTCCAAAATTGCAAGTTTAAGCTTAAATTCAATAAATTTCGTTTTCCATAATAAAAATTAGTTAAAACTTAAAATAAATTACTAAAAATTTATGTTACAACTAGATTTTAATAAACATGATTTTGAAGCTTAATTTTAGCCCATTTAAATTTGTATTTATAGCTAATTTAATGTATTTTCTTACCGGCTTAAAATAATATTAAAAATTGAAAAAAATGGGAAAAATTTTTAAATGACCAAAATTTCATAAGTAACTCATTAGATACTAAAAACAAGCAATTACCTATCCATTTTAGGTATAATTAGTCCTAAACTGCAAAATAACAAAAAAGGCGGTTTTCGGAAAAATAGCGAATTTTCACCGATTTTCAGGAAAACACCAAAACGACTTTTCAATGCGCTACACTTGCCAGCCCCTAGGCCCGTTATGCGATAGTACTAGACGAATAGACCGGACTATACGGAGATTTCCACATCAGGCTCAGTATGAGTTCGGATGGGTTTCCTCATCGGCCTTCTTATCGACATCTACCTGGGGACCGTTACGTACAGCTAGTACCGCTTGTGGCCTGTGGTTAAACCCACTGCCAGCGTAATAGTCGAGTCTTTAGAGTCCCACACAAAGAGTTTCCCTCCTTCAAGTGAAACGATATAGAGGTCGTATTGTTTTACGACAGGGTTCGGACACATACGTGTATTTATGCACGTATGATGTTCGGACAGTTTTTACCAGCAGGCTTTAGTTTAAGCCAGATTCTAGTATTGGATTATTGGATTTATAGAGTCTCAGTATTTCAGTGTTTTAACGGATGGTAGGGGCATTCTCGTAATTAGTCGAGAAGCTTCTAGAAAATTGATGAGTTGGAGGGATTAGGTGTTATTTGCATTAAATGGATTAGTGACTCATGGTGTGATTCATCCAAATGAGTTAATGAAGCATTTCTTGCTTAATGACTCATGAGATGATTCACCCAAAGAGAGTTAATGAAGCATGGTTGATATTATTATTATGTTATTCATTTTAATAATTATCATGCTTCATATATTCTAAAATGAGACATAATCCATTATCATTCTCACACCATATCTCTCCTCAAGCTCTCTCCCTTCAAAGAACTAACCCTAACCTCTCATGTGTTGAGATCCAAGGGTTAGCAAGACTAATAGATCCTTAATCCTCCTCTGTATCCTCTAGGTTACTTTGATTAGCACTCATAGCAACCTAGTTACCTCAAGTGAAAGGTTAAAGCTTGGAGAAGTAGCTCGCGGGTGGATCTTCTATCACATCGAGAAGGCCGACGAGGAGGTGAACTACAAGAGCAAGAAGCACTTGATTCATTCGGTATAATCATCTATCATAGTAGCTAATCACCTCTATATAGTTGTTAGTTAGGGTTTAGCAAAGATCCGTAAATTTAGTCGATGTTAGTTTAAACAAAATGATTGTTTTACCTATTCCGCCTCTCCGCTTCATGTGGGGCGTCTAACGTCGACTTACACTACCTCCATCTTCTGACTCAAGGCATCAACTATAACATTCATCCTGCCCGGAAAATAAGGAATCTCATAAGCATAGTCCTTCACAAGCTCCATCCAATGATGCTGCCTCAAATTCAGATCACACTGCTGGAATATCTACTTTCGACTCTTATGGTCCGTTGATTGTCTGTGTTTTTATGCGCTACGCTAAGCGTTCTATATGTCCTACTTACCGCAATCAAGACGGTGTTGCTTTGGAGCTAGCCGGTTGAGTACGGGTTGTCTATTAGGAGATGGTTCATATGCTCGTTCTTGTTTTAGACGAGTTAATTAAAGAATGTATATGTATATTCAATTCTATCCTAAATGTTAGTGTTTTATGTTCAAGTAAACTTCTTAGGTTTAGGGTTGGTTAGTCGACTTAGGATTAGTCTTGTGCTTGTCTTTTGCCATTCTTGAAATGATGTTGGGATAATCGGAAGTAGCGGGGATTCGAAGGATATACGAATGGGATTTGCGAGTTTAAGCGAGCTTTCCAACGTAAATCCATTCCTAGTGCCCCTTGTCCGTCTGTTACATATGCTTATTTCCAACCTAGGCCAAACACACACAACCATATATCCAATTAGGTCACAACTACATGTCACATTGTAATGCGCCTAAAGAAATTCTCGACTTAGGTTGCGGCTATATATCACCTATAGCGCGCCTAAGGGAGAGGGTTGTGTTTGTTTGGTCTAGGTTCATTTTAAGGTGTTTGGTGAAGAGAAGCACAAGTGATTTTTTCGTCTCTCATACTAACCTTCCTTAACCCTACTAAGTGTGTAAATTATTCACATGTTAAAAGTAAAAAAACAAGGAAGAAAAGAAAGAACGGAAAAAATACGGTTTTAACAAATGATAGCAAGCTAACTACTTAGGCCCTTACCTAAGTAAAGGACTCCATTGAGTATCATGGCTTGAAAATACGGTTTAGAAAAGAAGAAAACTAAACAAGAAAAGAAAACCAACACTACTTAACAACAAATAAACTTACACTAGGAATTAAAATTACAATACAAGAAAAATAAAGATACAAGTTAAAGAAACACCCTCATCTTCATTAATCTTCTACACAAAAAGCTCTCACTACAATTTCAATGGAGAATAGATGATGAAGAAGAAGAAACAACAAACTAAACTACACTAAATATAAGTAAAGAAAAGCATCACTAACCTGGGTCAAAACTGGAGTATTTATAAGCAGAGAAATGAAACCCTAGGACCATATTCTGAGCCCATGTACAATTACCAAGTTACCTCCAAAAGTTGGTCGGGAGAAGACATGACATGGACGCGGAACCGTCACCCAAAAGCCATATTGGTTGCGGTTCCGTGGTTCTTTGGAGGGCTTGATGCATCGTTTTTCTTGGGCTTCCTTGTGTTACTTTTTCCTTCTATTTTACAGGTCCCAAATTGCAAAATGGTTCAAAAAATATCTTCAGATTTTTTACAGTCCAAAATGGCTACTCATTCTGACTTTTGACCTTTATCTCCCCGAGATCCGCGCACCTCTTGATCTTTTTGCCGCCCCTCTCGTGCTATGTGCTTGTCGGAGACACGAATGACCACTGTTATTTGTCCTGTCACATGAATTGGTATACGGCACTGGACGGGTATAGATGACCGAAACCCGGATTTTATCTGTTTTTTGGCAGATGTTCTGGATTATGGTATAACTGTAGAGATTTTGCGTGATTTGCATTATTTTAGACTGGGAACCTATAACCTATAATCATATAGCAAACACGGATCAAAAGCACCTACCTATAAACAAACGAGCAGAAGAATGGACGGTATTAAATGCAATCTTCTGGTGTGAATAAATACCCCCAAACTTATCTTTTTCTCGTCCCGAGCAAAACCATTTAATTTCAAAAAATACTAAGCTCACTTTCGTAGGCATCATGGTTGCACATAGCGTGCGGAACAAGCCGTTAAATCTCTAGGAGTCCCTAATAGGAGGAGTGTTGTCTTCTGAGGGTTTCCAGCGAATACTAACCATAAAATCTTGTCAAGCTAGTTTCATAAGTTAACGTCGACTCTAATCCTTCAGTTAAGCATTTAAGTTAGAAATTCTATCATCCTAAGTGAGAAATATCCATCCCTTATTTTTCATACCTCCATTTATTCAACCTAAGATCCTATACATTTTGACAGTTTAGAAAGATCTCAGTTTCTCTTGAGTTTTCCTTCTAAAACGCTGTCTCCAATCTGGAATTTTTATTATCTTTACGGAAAACATAATACTTATTCTTTATCCATATCTTTCCTCCAAGTTTCGATCGTATACCCCTACGTGCGTGTAAATTTCGCCCCTACACTCAAGAATTCAATTCAAGCTATAGTACCCTTGCCTTACTATCTAATATTACTTCTTTTCATTAATGATGGACGAATTGGCTCACACACCATTCATGCGACTATTACCGCTTCCCGAGGCACTAATCAGTCGATTATTGAATATGTGAGCTTATTAAAGCGTAAATAACAGTTTCCAGGTCTTCTAATTTATTTTTTTTCTTTCTTTTTATTCTTTTATTCTTTTTTCTTTTTTTTTTCTTTTCAAGAACGGATATATTTTTCAATGATACTCTTTTGGTGGTTATCTTTAAATACCATTTAATTTTTCATACTAGACTTTCAGGCAAGAGTATTTCTAGGTATCCTCTACTATCCCAAGTTTCAAGATGCGTGTATGTGCAGTTTGTAGGGTATATACTTTCTGAATTTGGACTTAAGAATAGAAACTATCTTTCAGACTTCTCCTTCAGTAAAGCTTTCAATACTTTCCATTCATCTCGACTTACTTAAGAACTAAACCCAAGATTACCTACTTCTAAAAAAACTGCAAGAACGTATATTTACTAAGGTTAAACTGAAGGAAGATTACTTTTTGGGATTTCAATTGCTAAGCCTATGATTTAGTTATTTCTAACGTATAAAACTAAATTTTTTAAATAAAAATCTAACTTACCCTACTGGCTAATTTGGCGGCAAAGTTTTTATATTTTTGGAAAAAAATTCAATTTTTGTGGGTTTTTAAATAACTGTGCAAATTCAAAATATACACATGAATGCGAAAATAGAAAGCTTACCGAGCATACCCCCAAACATAAACTTGACAGTGTCCTCACTGTTATGCTACACCAAGAGGGTCAAAATTATTGAGGGGTCAAAATCTGTCAGAGCTGTCCTTTTTTTATAAAAGAAAAAGCAAACAAAATATATATCACAAAAAGGTCCCCCCAAACTTAAGTGAAACAGTGTTTCCACTGTTTAAGCAGTGAAGTTCAGAGTTAGGGGGGAGAACATAATCAATTTATACAAGGACTTACACAGACCGAAGTTAACGCCAACCATTCAAAAAATTTATCGTGATAATGCTCAGCTTGGTAAAAGAACGCACAGAGAAAAGAGATGAAGAATACGTGAGAACATGTGTGGATGGAAGCGGCATACGGTCTCGATAGAGGAGAAGAATGGCGGAGGGGAGAAAGAAATGGAATACGAACTTGAGAGTGGAAATGGATTTAATTAATTAGTAAAGTTTTAATGGTTAAAGTGTTAGTTATGTATATGCCCTAGAGGCCATTGTTGTACATATGATATATATTATAATGGATGCTTGGATATATATAGAGAGGACTTTCTTTCTCGTCATGATAGTATGCTATTTGGTTTCACTTTATCTTAACATGTTGACTTGTATTAGTTTACTGTCTTACTCTCACATGTTGATAAAGCCCTTAGGACCTGTACTCGACTACTGGGACTATGATGAGATCATACTAGTGGGGCCATGATAGTCGATGAGTATATCCTATAACTGTTCCTAGTCGAAGGTGTGTCGAGACAGGGCATCGATACACTAGAGTAGACTAGCGTATACACATCTTGACCCATATGATGGGCGATAGATGATCCCATATCCATCGGTGTTTGACATCAAGGATGGTGTTCGGGTGCTCAGTGGAGACTGGGTACACTGGATGGACTCGCCGAGAACTCCCAGATGGTGATATACCACATGTCAGATGGCAGTTCTCCAGTGACACTGGTACACGGTAGTCTGTAGACCCGAGATCGTCATAGAGTCTTGTGTGATTCCCACTATGCTTTGATTTCCACCTTACCATGTCTAAGAGGGCGTGCAAAACAGTGGCTTTTGGGTGCAGTCCCGAATCACATGGAGGCAATGAGCGATAAGAGGGGATTCGTCTCTCCCGGTATAGGGAGTTGATGTTGTGCTATGTTCGATTGCCTATAACTAGAAGTCCCTGGCCAGGGCTGATATAGAGATTTACTGGTAAGTGTTACCAGTAGTTTCTCGACCCGTTATGAGTCTCACATCGACACGACTTATCGGTTACTGTGGTCTGACATATACCAGCCGTAGACTAGATATGCAACATATCAAACGAAGAGACCGGACTGTACGGGAGTGTTACTGATTGGATTCATAGGAGAATATACAGGCTAGCTTGTTGATCTTCTGATCGCTCAATACCTAGGTGGCTGTTACGTTTAGCTGACCGCTTGCAGCTTGTGGGTGTTTGATATGATCATCACCTGCTACCGGCGTATTGACGATTATTTAGAGTCCTACACAGAGGTTTCTTGACTCAGGCAAAACGGAGTAGGGGCACATATGTGATATGTGCATAACCGAGGATAATGCGATATGAGATACCGTATTATATTCTCGCGATATTTTGATATGAGCCGGGTCATTGGATCAAGTGTTGATTCGATGAATCGGTACATAAAATATTAGTCGGTTATATTCGATATAACCGGATTGTCGGATCAAGTGTTGATTCGATAATTTAATGTATAATAATATATATTATATATTGCATTGCATTATCTAATATTGGCTCGCTTTATTGATTCATTTTCTCACCGGATATTATATTAATATATATGTGATATATGTTAATTGTATTATTTTCTTTTGTTACAAATATATATTATATATGTGATATATAATATTGTAATATGATATGATTACTAATGCAACATATTTAGTCGAGATTACACAAGATTAGGGTTTGATTTGGGTTAGGTTCTTTCATGAACCTTCTAGAAAGTTTTCTTTTATTTTGTGCTAAGATATTATGGTTGATATTTTAGATGTCTCATTCTTTAATCCAACCCAAACCATAGCCCTAGTTAAATCTCTATATGGGTTACCCTTGTCATAGTTAATCATGGTTGCATTATTAATCATATATCATTTCATTATTCATCACAAAAGGATTTATCCATTATTTCATCTTCTTCTTCAACCTTGAGCTTCGAGAAAGCTTTCTAGGTTTTCATTTTGTGATGATTAAGAGTGAGAATTCGATAAGAAAAGAGAGCACAAATACTACTCCATCATCCTCATCTAATCTAGCCAAATAGATTAGGGTGTTCACCTCATTAGAGAGAGATGGCTTGAGTTATAGAAATTTCGAGGTAGATCATCGGAGAAAAGGAACACTACAAGCTAGTATGGATCGTTCGAGTTGTGGAGCCTCTCTTGAGTCCGGGAGATCATGGATCACGGCGAAGGGACTTCTACTCGGAGTTTATGAAGCGAAGGAGCGGACTGCAAAGGTTGTAATCCCACACACTCAGTTGTAAAGATATTTACTTGCATGTTAAACCCTAATAATCTAGCAAAGATCCCGGCTTTGGGTTGTTCGGCACGTCTAAATTTTTATTCGGGCATGGTTGATACCTTATACAGCTTTGTAAGAGTGCCTAGGATCCCTACATAAAGTGTAAAAATGGATTGTACCAATCTATCAACATGTTGAGAAATGAGGTCAAACCTTTCAAGATTCGTAAGAAAACATGAGTCGACCGAACGTGGTGAACTAGACATAGGAGAGGAAGCTGATATGGCGTCTTGCAAAGTGGAATGGATGGAAAGGATGAAGGTGAGTGATCGAGGAATGGTATCGGTTAAACATTCAGGAGAATGGTCACAAGCAATGGAAGGGACCAGATGAATTGGAAAATCCGACTCATCTAATAAAACTGGTTCATCCTCAATGTTATACTCAGAATTCTCCTCAAAATTCAACTCATCTATGCATTCTTCACTAAAAAATTCCAGACGCATATGGAGTTCAGGAAAAACAGTTAATGGTTCGGGAGGATGCCCACACGGAAGTAAAAGGACATGATGAATTGGTGAGAAAAACTTTATTAGTCATATGTATGCCCTAGAGGTCATTTTGTACATTATTATATATTATAGTGGATGCTTGGACATATATAAATATATAGAGGACTTTCTTGCTCGACGTGATAGGATACAATCTGTTTGCTCTTTATTTTAACATGTACACTAGTATTATTGTTATACTCCCTCTGATATATGTAGCCTTAAGATGTTAGCTTGACTATCAGGACTATGATGCAGATCATACTAGTGGGAGTTGTGTAGTCTACAAGAACATCCTTTAACCATTCCTAGTCGAGGGAATATTGAGACATGCATCGATATTCCAGAGTAGACTAGTGTGTACGTTTCTTGACCCTATATGGGACGATGGTTGATCACACAACCATTGGTGTTTGACATCAAAGATTATACACAGGTGTTCATTAGAGAATGGGTACACCGAAAAGGACTCGCCGAGAAATCCTAGATGATACCATACCTATCGTTTGATAGTAGTTCTCCGGTGACACTAGTACAGGTTAGTCTGTAGAACCGAGATCTTCATAGTGTCTTGTATGGTTCCCACTGTGCTTTGATTTCCTCCCTACTACGGCTCAAATGAGTTGTGCGAACAGGTGGATTTTGGGTACAGTCCCGAATCACATGGTGGCAGTGAGCAATAGGAGGGGTTTCGACTCTCCCGGTATTGGGAGTTGATGTTGCGCTATACTCGATTGGTTATAACAGCAAGTCCCAGGCCAGGGCTGATGAGGTTTACTGGTATGTGTTATCAGTAGTTTCTCGAACGGTTATAGGCCACACATTGGCATGACTTATCAAATTACCGGGGTCTGACGATTCCACCCCTGGACTTTATATGCGACATATCCGACAAAGAGACCGGATTGTACGGTAAGTGTTACTTATAGGCTTTACGGGAGTTTGGACAAGCTTGCTTATTGGTCTTCTGATCGCTCAATTCCTGGATAGTTGTTACGTCCGGCTAGTACCGCTGACGGCTTATGTAGGGTTCCAAGGCACGCTAATGAGGTCTCACAAGGCATCAACCATGCCAATTTGAAATTTTACAAGTGCCGAGAAACCCTAATACGGATCGTTAACTATAATTTTAGGCGAAACATGCAACTAGTTAACAACTTAACTAAGTGAACGGAAATACAACCTTTGTAGATCCCGTTCTCTACCTCCATAGCTCCATGATGAAGTCTCCTTGCTGTCCAAATCGAATCCCGGACTCTAGCGTCGGCTTCATCGGAGAAATGGGCGGGCTAGGTCATCGACTTGGACGCCGAAGATGATCTACGTCGAGGCATCACTAGATCAAGCTCCAACTTCACCAAGTCAAGACACTTGTGAAGAAAACACCCTTTACTATTTGCCAAGAGGTAGAGGATGAAGAAATAGGAGGTGGGTTCACTTTAGAATTGGATTTCTCACTCTTTTCATCAAATCACCATTGATGAAAGCTTTGTTTTCTTCTTCAAGAAGAAGAAGAAGAAGATGATTATATTATGATAAGCTTTTTAAAATGGAAAAGAAAATGAATTCTTATCATAATTTTAACCATGGTAAAGTCTAGAGAATTGACTAAGGTTAGATGAATGGTTAGGGTTAATGAGATGAAGACAAAAGGGTTTCTTTGGTCAAAGCTTCATGAAGCTTCAACAAGCTTCATGAAAGAAAGAAACCTTTTTGTTTTTCTTTTCTCCTTTCTTTTTAATCCAAAATAAAAAGATAAATGAATGAATAAATAAATAAAAATCCTAACCATTTACTTAACCAAGGTTTAATTCTTTACACAAACCCTAGCATTCATGTATCATCAAACATGATACAATCAAGTGCACAAAAATATATCGCATATACAATATGCACAAGCGAGTGAGAAAATCCATCTTAAATGAACCGATACTAGTTAAATGCAAAGTAATATATCAAATATATAATTATGCATTAAATCATTAAATCAACACTTGATTTAATGATCCGGTCATATCACATATAACCGTCTAATATCAACAGTAACAACTTATCGAATCAACACTTGATCTGATATCCCGGCTATATCGCATATAACCGTTCAATGTCACAGATCATGAGAATCGAATACAGTATCACATACTGGTATCATTCTCGGTCCCGCACATATCTCATATGTGCTCCTATTTCGTTTCGCTTGAGCCAGGAAACCTCTGTGTATGACTCTTAAGACTCGTCAATGCGCCGGCAGCAGGTGATGATCATATCAAACACCCACAAGCCGCAAGCGGTCTGCTAAACGTAACGGCCACCCGGGTATTGAGCGATCAGAAGTTCGACGAGCATGCCCGCTCACACTCCTGTGAATCCAACCAGTAACACTTACCGTACAGTCCGGTCTGATCGTCTGACATGTCGCATATCTCGCCTAGGGGTGGCAAATGTCAGACCCCAATAGCTCGATAAGTCATGCCGACGTGAGGTCCATAACGTGTGTGAAACTACTGATAACACTTACCAGTAGATCACTGCAACCCTGGCCAGGGATTTCCTGTCATGGCCAGTCGAGCATAGCGCAACATCAACCCCCAATACCGGGAGAGACGAATCCCCTCCTATCTCTCATTGCCTCCATTTGAATCAGGACTGTACCCAAAAACCACCGTTTTGCACACCCTCTTGGACGTGGTATGGTGGAAATCAAAGCACAGTGGGAATCACACAAGACTCTATGACGATCTCGGGTCAACAGACTACTCTGTACCAGCGTCACCAGAGAACTGCCATCTGACGTAAGGTATAATACCATCTGGGAGTTCTCGGCGAGTCCGTCCAGTGTACCCAGTTTCCACTGAGCACCCGTATATCATCTCTGATGTCAAACACCAACGTATATAGGATCATCCATCGCCCATCTGTATGGGTCGAGAAGGTATACGCTAGTCTACTCTGGTATATCGATGCCCCGTCTCGATACACCCACGACTAGGGACCTTGAAGGATGTACTTATGGACTACCATGTCCCCACTAGTATGATCCGCATCATAGTCCAGGTAGTCAAGTACACATCCTAAGGGCTTTACCAACATGTAACAGAAAGACAATCAGTGTACACGTTAAGGTAAAGTGCAACCAGATAGCATACTATCATGTCGAGCAAGAAAGTCCTCCCTATATATGTCCCAGCATCCACTACAATATACATCCTATGTACAGTAATGGCCTCTAGGGCATACATATAACTAACAATTTCCCACTTGCACTAGGGCCATCTGATAGCAGTGGTTGTAGTATCTCATACTCAACCATCCCATAAAAGTCTCTCTCTGGGAAAAGGCCTTTGTGAGTGGATCCGCCGTGTTAATCCTCTGAGTCTACTCTCCTTACCTTTATCTCCTTGGAGATCAGCCATCTCCATGATCAGGTGGTACTGCCTTAGAATATGTCTGAATCACTGATGGGACGGACGTTCCTTGGCATAGGCCACAACTCCATTGTCACATAACGGGAGGAACTAGGTTCATCTCATGAACTAATGTACACCCAGACAACCACTTAGGTAGCATCTTAAGTAGCGATATATCCAGCCTTAATTGTCTAGTATGCCACGGTATCTAGCTTGGAACTCTTCCAACATACCGTCCCTTTACTGAGGGTAAAGACAATGCCTGTGACTGACATTCAGTCGTCTTTATCACCATGGAACCCTTCCAGTGATTCTCCTCAGGATCGATTGATACCATCTCACTACATCTAGTGAGTATGCTAACATCCAATTACATGTATCTCATAAATGAAAACTCAGGATTTAGGAGGTATCATTTTGATCCTATATGGAGAATCCTTGTGATAAGCGGAGATTGACCGAGCGTAGCATAGGAAACTCCTTCCCTATCAAGAGTATATTATCCTCGTACTCTACGAGGATCACTACCATACTCCCTACTACCTTCTTGTATATACAAGGTTCATCTACCATTTTGATGAAGTCAAACTCTTTGACTACCACATCAAAAATAGATGTTCCAACTCCGCGATGCCTGGTTTATCCTATAAAGCATCTTACACACGTTTCCGTTGCTCCCACTGTCTACGAAGCCCTCTGGCTGTGTACTTATAGACGCTCTCTTCCAAAACATCATTTAGAAAAGCAATCATGACACCCAACTGCCAGATATCGTAGTCATGGTATGTAGCCGTGGCAAGTAGGATCTGGATGGACTTAAGCATTGATCCTTAGAAAAAGTTTCATCATGATCCACACCTGGTCAATGATGCAAACCTTTAACAAGTCTAGCTTTGAAAGTCTCAAGTTTTCCATGTACACCAAGTAATCTTCTCAAGATATACTTGCTCCTGATGGGGATTTAACCCTTCAGATATAGCAACCAAAGTCCATACTTTGTTGGTGTATAAGGATTCCATCTCAGATCACTAAGCATCTAGCCATTCTTACAGAGTCCCACTCCTGATGGCCAGCTCGAAACTGGTTGGGTCACCATCTCATGATGCAATCCTCGCTCCCACTGTCATAGAGAAACCGAAGTATCTCTCAAGTGGATGAGGAACCCTACTAGATCGGTGGAGAGGCCGAGGTTCGTTGGATTCTACTGAATCCTTTGGTTCTACCAAATCATCTGCTGTAGTTTGTATAGCTGGAACCTTTCCAGTTGTACATAACAGACCTTGTCTCGAGCTTGTCCGGATTTTGCCTTTAGACATAGGCCAGACAACCCCAAATCTTAACCATCTTAAGATATGGGCTCTTCCCTTTCCATATCACATATGAAGCGGTAGGCAACTGATTTGATTGAAACCCTATTCAATAGGTATGCAGCTTCTCAAGTGCATAATTCCCAAAAGGAAACCGGTAACTCAGTAGTACTCATCATAGAGCACACCATATCACATAGGGTGCTATTGCTTCGCCCCGATGTACCATCGTGCTATGGTATATACGGAGGAGTAATACTGAGAGAGAATCTCATTTTCCTTTAGAATAGTCCAGGATTTCTATGCTCAAGTATTCTCTTCCTTGATCACATCAAAGGACATAATACTTATACCCGTATTGGTTCTCTACTTCTAACTTATATTCTGTGAATATCTCAAAAGGTTCGGACTTGTGTTTCAACAGGAACATATGTCTGAATCTTGAGAGATTATCAGAGAATGTAACGAAGTACAAAGAACCGGTCCTGGCATATGTAGACAGGGGACCTTACATACATCAACATGTATCATCCCAAGAGTTTACTAACTCTTTCTCTGTTTCCAATAAACAGTGCTATGGTCATCTTATCTTTGTGACATGACTGGCAAGTTTCACAAGATGTAAATTCAAACTGATTTAAATATGCATCTAAATGTAACTTCAGCCAGTCGGGTCGCATTGATATGACCTAGTCTAGAATGCCTCAAGAAGGATCCGTTCATGTCTGAACTCTTCCTCTTGTATGTGTTCTATATACTAGGAACTGTAGTTTGATTTAGAACGTCAATGCTTTTAGATAACGTGCCTGAACCGATAAACTTTTGATATAGGAAATGTTCAAAACATTATCCATCAATACAAAATTTTATCATTTCTTTACTAATAAAGAGACTGATATGATTTTGTATATCAGGTTCGGTATCTAATAGCATTTGTTCAGAATCAATGTATTGGTAATACAGGGTGACAGTGACCAACAGACTTGGCTGCAACACTTGCCCCGTTTTCTGTCTTATGAAACTTATCACCCGTTCTCAGTTTTTCTACCTTTTTGTAGCCCTATGTAACAAATTACATATCTGGGATCCTAATCCGGTATCATATACCCTGGATGCGGAGGATACTAAGAAACGGTTCTTTGTAATGAACACACCCGAAGATGATGCATCAGCATGCACTCTCTTCGTTTGGGCGGCACGGGAATTCTGGTAATCCCCAATTTCCTGCTCTGTCTTATAACAATTATAAGTTGGAGCGGGACCAACGTTCCCCAGCTCAGTATAACAAGCGGGTTCGGTCAATAATCCGTATTATTATCTTGATTAAGGCGTGATATGGTCGCTACCTGGAGAGAGAGAGAAGAAAACACTCAGCGTGCGCTCTTACAAGATCAGATTGGTTTTTATTTTATCTAATCAGGATGGCTCCCACTGCTTTTTATCAAATCTTCCTTCAAACCATAAAAGGAAAGACTAGCCGGGATTAATTACACACTACAAGTTCGCCAATCTTTCAGCCAGGCCAGTGTCGGTACTTTGAGAGAGGTCCCCCGTGCTTTCGCACGAACCTAATTAATGTAAACCTCGTTTTCCCAGAGGCGTAACCTCGTTAACACCTTTCTAGACACCTACTTGATCGGCTAATTGTAATGTATAAAACTCTCCCAGGAGTAACTCTTACTCGCAGCGGGTATCGGGATCCAACTATCTCATAGAAGGTATGCAATCTCATTGCAAATTTCAACACTTGAAATTCCCGATAATATTTTGCCCCTAGCATCCTATGACCTTGACGAAAGCCAACAAACCATAGGCTACTAGTCAAGTCCAACCCGTCATTTCTTGATTGAATTAAATCCACCCGCACGACCCTTGACGAAAGCCAACAAAGCCGCACGACTACCCTAATCCAATCGCATCATATGCAGCAGATAAGCAGCATATAGCTACCGCACACTACACCTTGACGAAAGCCAACAAATGTAGCACGAATACTATATACAACTTATCTGAAATGACGGAGGGCTACGACATGTTTTTCTGAAAACCTATTGCGTAATGAACTTGATATCGTTGTAGAATCGAATGAATTTAAAATGGAGTGTTTTTTAGGCTTTTCTAATTTTGCTAAAGGGGTCACTCCCGGTGAAGGGATCGTCGGCCCTTTCCTCGTCGAATGAGGTGCGGGATATATCATATATATCACTGTGCAAAGCAGAAACTATAGAAGCTATCAAAAGAAAAACCGAGTGTGTAACATCTGCCAGTTATTGCTAAAGGAGTCACTCCCGGTGAAGGGATCTCGGTCCTTTCCTCATCGAATAAGGTGCAGGATTTATCACATATACCGCTGTGCAAAGCAAGAACTGTAGCTGCCCTTTTTATTTTTGAAATTCGATTCTATAACATCTTAGGTTTCTTTTCTTTCATTAATCACATTAATGAAGTCCCATCATTTAAGTCACCTAAACATCACAGATAAATACGACGTACACTTATGCCATCCGCATTCGCCTCGATGCCCCCTCGTGCACCGTTAGGTTAGGTAACTAACGGCAGAGCGGGGCAGGGCTAGCGCGGGTGTAAAACATAAGTAATGTCTATATAATATATCATATATACTATATACTGTATCTATCACAGAACATCACATGATCACATCACAGATATCGCAGCAGAAGAAACATATGAAATATTGGATATAATATGACGTCCGTGTTTTCAATACGAGCCAGTATAAACACGGATTCCACGGTCGTGATGAATAGCCAATCCCACACCCCTGGACCCCTACGAGAGCGGCAAGAAACCCTACCAATTCTAGGGTTAGGAGACCCGGACTCGACTCCTCGAGATGGTCTCCCACTGGACCCTAGAACCCGGTTACTTGTGCTCCCCTCCTTGGGTCTATCCTAGTGCGGAAAAGTAAATTATATACAAAGGGTGACATCTTCCGCAAGCTGGAAGTGTCCCAATAAAAGAATATTACATACAAGTTTTTACATGAATGAAAATGAAAAAACACTCATCTCACATAAAAACCCCCGGCTATTCAAACACGACGATCCAATATAACATATCCAGCAACACATAACATCACATGTCATCAACGTAAGTAAATATGCATACACCGATTGTCGTCGACGTATAGCAACGACAATCGACAATACCACTACATACTACACTTACGGTCACAGAAAAGAAAGTGTAAAACTACAATAGTTGGAATCCGCAACCTCTTTAGACATCGCATGCTTAATCAAATGAATTCCTTAGACATCACATGCCTAACAATTATAAACCCCGCATTTTAGTCTCATTATCGAAAACTCTTTTCAATATCAAGTCGGGCAATTCAACAAGATTCACGACATCCAGATCGAATGCTCGTCGCAAACTTTAGTAGGCAACTGCACCCCCGACGCTGTCGACGATGTGCACCAAGGCGGAACACCGCTGCCGCGAGCACCCAAACGGATGCTTTCGGCGACGGGGTTCTCCTGTAGTCACTTGGTCGGGGCTATGGAGCGAGGCTGTCTATTAAGTTTACCTGGCGAGTATCCGCTTACGCTACGTGATTGCGACAGACTTTTGATCACATCAAAATTCAGTGGCAACTGATCAAGTGAGACTAATCCGCTAGATTTATAACATTCATTCAGTTATCTCATAACTTATTGTGAATTCCAATTATTGTATCTCATTCCGGATAAATAGAAAATATTAAACTTTCCGATCGAACATTCGAACACCCAAGTTTTCCCGAAACCGTTCAACACATGAAATTAGTTCAAAAACATTCACTTCATGCCTCAGTACCAACGGTCCAGCCGTAGAAGGGTCAAGCCAATGCCTCATATGTGGCACGCCGTACTGCCCCAAACCCGAAGGTTCAAAGGACAGTTCAAGACGGTCACATAATCGAGTTAAGGTTTGTTGTCTTCTAGAGGGACCATCGCGTTACTTGCACTACTCAGAACGTCTTTAAACCACAGAAAAATCCAACACTTGGAAATTTTCCGGCAGGGGAAAAGTTGGGTATTTATATCCGGTCGAACGTTTTAACATATTCTAAAGTTATCCGGAAAACCACACAGACAAAATTTGATAATCCGATCGAATCCTTGATTCCTAATACAAACCCAGAATACTCATCTGTAGAGTCACAATAAAAATATCCAGAAAATATAGCATTAAATTATATGAGTTACTGTGCAGAAATCACCAGACAAGGGGACAGTACGACCGCGGAACCGCCGCACATGCCTAGCTTGTGCCGCGGTTCCGCGGTGGAAAAATCGATTTAGACCCCCGTATTTCACAGTAACTCAAATAAGACCCTGCTTATTTTTCTGCATATTTTTAACTGACAAAAATCGAAATTTTCAGAAAATTTCCAGAGAGCATTTTGGAAATGGGTTTCGATGTTCGTTCGGGTTTCAAACGTCGTCCAGACTTCGCCTAAGGCTCTAGCTAGGCTCTGATACCACTGTAGGGTTCTTAGGCACGCTAATGAGGTCTCACAAGGCATCAACCATGCCAATTTCAAATTTTATAAGTGCCGAGAAACCCTAATACGGATCGTTAACAAGAATTTTAGGCGAAACATGCAACTAGTTAACAACTTAACTAAGTGAACGGAAATACAACCTTTGTAGATCCGGTTCTCTACCTCCATATCTCCATGATGACGTCTCCTTGCTGTCCAAATCAAATCCTGGACTCTAGCGTCGGCTTCATCGGAGAAATGGGCGGGCTAGGTCATCGACTTGGACGTCGAAGATGATCTACGTCGAGGCATCACTAGATCAAGCTCCAACTTCACCAAGTCAAGACACTTGTGAAGAAAACACCCTTTACTATTTTCCAAGAGGTAGAGGATGAAGAAATAGGAGGTGGGTTCACTTTAGAATTGGATTTCTCACTCTTTTCATCAAATCACCATTGATGAAAGCTTTGTTTTCTTCTTCAAGAAGAAGAAGAAGAAGATGATTATATTATGATAAGCTTTTTAAAATGGAAAAGAAAATGAATTCTTATCATAATTTTAACCATGGTAAAGTGTAGAGAATTGACTAAGGTTAGATGAAGAGTTAGGGTTAATGAGATGAAGACAAAAGGGTTTCTTTGGTCAAAGCTTCATGAAGCTTCAACAAGCTTCATGAAAGAAAGAAACCTTTTTGTTTTTCTTTTCTCCTTTCTTTTTAATCCAAAATAAAAAGATAAATGAATGAATAAATAAATAAAAACCCTAACCATTTACTTAACTAAGGTTTAATTCTTTACACAAACCCTAGCATTCATGTATCATCAAACATGATACAATCAAGTGCACAAAAATATATCGCATATACAATGTGCACATGCGAGTGAGAAAATCCATCTTAAATGAACCGATACTAGTTAAATGCAAAGTAATATATCAAATATATAATTATGCATTAAATCATTAAATCAACACTTGATTTAATGATCCGGTCATATCACATATAACCGTCTAATATCAACAGTAACAACTTATCGAATCAACACTTGATCGGATATCCCGGCTATATCGCATATAACCGTTCAATGTCACAAATCGTGAGAATCGAATACAGTATCACATACTGGTATCATTCTCGGTCCAGCACATATCTCATATGCGCTCCTGGTTCGTTTCGCTTGAGCTAGGAAACCTCTGTGTAGGACTCTTAAGACTCGTCAATACGCCGGCAGCAGGTGATGATCATATCAAACACCCACAAGCCGCAAGCGGTCTGCTAAACGTAACGGCCACCCGGGTATTGAGCGATCAGAAGATCGACGAGCAAGCCCGCTCACACTCCTGTGAATCCAACCAGTAACACTTACCGTACAGTCCGGTTTGATCGTCTGATATGTCGCATATCTCGCCTAGGGGTGGTAAACGTCAGACCCCAATAGCTCGATAAGTCATGCCGACGTGAGGTCCATAATATGTGTGAAACTACTGATAACACTTACCAGTAGATCACTGCAACCCTGGCCAGGGATTTCCTGTCATGGCCAGTCGAGCATAGCGCAACATCAACCCCCAATACCGGGAGAGACGAATCCCCTCCTATCGCTCATTGCCTCTATGTGAATCGGGGCTGTACCCAAAAACCACCGTTTTGCATGCCTTCTTGGACGTGGTAAGGTGGAAATCAAAGCACAGTGGGAATCACACAAGACTCTATGACGATCTCGGGTCAACAGACTACTCTGTACCAGCGTCACCAGAGAACTGCCATCTGACGTAAGGTATAATACCATCTGGGAGTTCTCGGCGAGTCCGTCCAGTGTACCCATTCTCCACTGAGCACCCGTATATCATCTCTGATGTCAAACACCAATGGATATGGGATCATCCTTCGCCCATCTGTATGGGTCGAGAAGGTACACGCTAGTCTACTCTGGTATATCGATTCCCCGTCTCGATACACCCACGACTAGGGACCTTGAAGGATGTACTTATGGACTACCATGTCCCCACTAGTGTGATCCGCATCATAGTCCAGGTAGTCAAGTACACATCCTAAGGGCTTTACCAACATGTAACAGAAAGACAATCAGCGTACACGTTAAGGTAAAGTGCAACCAGATAGCATACTATCATGTCGAGCAAGAAAGTCCTCCCTATATATGTCCCCGCATCCACTACAATATACATCCTATGTACAGTAATGGCCTCTAGGGCATACATATAACTAACAGCTTATGGATGACTGATCATTACTTACTGGTAGTGTATTGACGAGTCTTTAGAGTCCCACACAGAGGTTTCCTAGCTCAAGCGAAATGAAGTAGGGAACATATGTTGATATGTGCGGTAGCGTGATTAAATACGAGTATGTGATACCGTATTCTAATCTCACGATATTTGATTTTAGCCGGTTATATATGATATAGCCGGGTTATTGAATCAAGCGTTGAGTTGATAAATTGATAGACATATAAATGATATTAGTCGGTTGTATATGATATAACCGGATTATCGAATCAGGTGTTGATTTAATAATTTGATATATTGACATGACCCAAAATTTAGTTCGTGACCGGCACTTAAATCACGCAATGTCTAAAGGCGTAACGTAAATTAAGTAAGCCGAAGCCCAGAAATCTAAACCTTTTATAGAAAATAAAAGAGGTGAAGTTTGGAAATAAAGGTATGATGAAATCAAATGTTTTCTTAAATGCATAGATAATGGAACAAGAAAATGCAAGTGGGTTTTACTAGTTGAAAAACAGGTTGCGTCTTTTAAAAAATTTGGGCAGCACCTCCCTTGTATATTTTGATCCAAAACCACATATACATGATAATATAAAAGGCATCCCTAAGCGGGAGCTAGCTCTTCGGCAATCGGCGGAATCAGAACTACGCAAGACAGAAATATAAGTATGCGACGCACAACGGGGAAGATCAACACAAAGGATAATGTAAAATAAAGCAAGACATCAAATTCCCCAGTAGCGAACATATAATCCGTCGCTCTAAGTCTCGCAAACACAAGTCTTTCTAAATCTTACTACTTATACAAATACTAGTTTCTGATTAATGGAGTTAACTAGATACAACAGGAACAATAATACAAGAGTGGGAACGATCCAAATGTCCCACCTACCAAAGCAAATCACCCAAAAGCAAGCTGTGTGACAGCGATACTACTACTGATCCATGCGGTCAACCTGCAAGAACTGTGGCACAACGGGGGTGAGTTGCCAACTCGTGAGTAGAAAACGTCAGCAGATAGAAATCGAATAAAACAACGATTTGTAGGTCAACTATATCATAAAGGTAATACTATGATATCTAGGGTGACCGTATCTGCATATATGCCAACAATATAATCAATGTTTGTATGAATGTGGATATCATCCATGTGTCCATCAATGACACAACAACATCATGGAACCTGAGTGTCCAACATCGACACTCGAAACATCATAAAAGCATATGCATGTATGTATGAGGATATTAACCAACCTGTGTCCATCCACGGCACATCAAAATCATGGAACCTGAGTGTCCAACACCGACACTCGAAACCTCATGAAACCCGTGTCCATCATCGACACGTAAATCCTTATATCTCGGGCTCCGGCAGTCTGGATCGGCCCACGGGCTCCGGCAGTCTGGATCGGCCCACGGGCTCCGGCAGTCTGTATCGGTCCATATCATCTCACGACTCCGGTTGGTATCCTCCGGATAACCGACGAGTCCAAATACTATCACCGGTAGGTAGTGCTCCCCTGCCAGACTCACCGCCTAACTATACAAGTCTTCTTGCCCCGGGATACCTTACCGGGTCCACCATATACCCGTAGACGGTGCCTACCGCTCCTCGAATCGGGTATCACATAGCTCATAACCGAGAAAACACATGGTGGACGTCCCGAAAAATCATATCAAGAGAAACCGGGTTTTTAAAACAGTACATACATTCTTTTGAAATATAACCACGGTTCTCAAATCCAGAATCTCATGAAAACAGCATCTCAATGCGTATAATCGTAAAGCATGATGTATGCAAACATTGAACAGAAATGTGAGCATATCCAGTATATCATGCGACAAAGTATAGTGATGTGAGCATAGCAAATATATCATGCCAACGAGTTATGTGACAGTACTGAACAATTTAGAGTAATAGCATGATGCAACAATTTTATTGTGTAAGTGACATAGCAATTATCGATGATGAACGTGTGTGAGCCGGCAATCTAAGTAAGTGTAACATACGCATCATCGATAATTGTGTACGTGTACTAGCACAGGTGTATGTAATGCAATAAGAATATCATAAACGTAGCAGAAAGTAAATCGTGAGCACAATGCTATAAGGTATACGTATTTAATTTAACCTCTACGTAAAGGCTAAACTAATCAGTGTAGACAGGGATTAGATATATTTAATATATCCGAGTCGGTGAATCTATCAATCAATATCCATCCTCTAGTCAAGGGTATGGATCAATCATCCGGTAAAACATCGCACAGCGGAAACAGACAGAATAGAGATTCTATCGACCTATACCACAATAAGCGTACGGATCTAAGTCTTGTACGACATATCACTCATTATTATCGTAATTATATATATAAATATCTTACGTCACATTCTCTTTTCATCACCTCAACATCTCACATCAAGTAATCTTATATATATATATATATATATATATATGTATATATATATATATCTCATTTTACCGGTCTCATAACACATCTATCTCAATCTTATCATATTCATTTATCTCATGTCATATCCTTATACATCTCGTTTCATATCTTATATCAATCGTATCCGCTCGTATCATCTCATCTCATCGCCTACTAACTCTTTTAACCATATCCATAAGTTTCTCACCTAGTTCCTCCAACCATATTATATATATATTGGTTTCCATTTATAATTGCGGGGGTGCTATACGCCATCCACCCGACTTCCCCCGTAGATATAAATCTACTCACCTGCGGAACTCCTTGTTCAGCCGTAGTCGATTTTCTTCGTCGTCTCGGAATCCTCGTGAAAGTATCTACAATAAATACACAATCACAATGCTATTAGAATCAATATCCAGAAAACCGATACGGCGCACGACGCGCTCATAGGTTAGAACCTATGGTCTACGCATGCAAAACAACCAAACAATACTCGTCGTTGACGTACAGACATCTAACGACCAAATAAAATATCAAATATCAAAACCAAGAATTCAAATATCGGGAAAACTTAACCAAAACCAACCCAATATGCTCACAGATTTTAGCTCAGGTTAATAGGGACTAAACAAGCAAGTAAAGGGAGTTGTTTATAGGGATTAGGAGCTACAGCCGAAAACTCAACACTATACCCCAATGGAAATCCGGAGACTGCCAAGAATTCCGAGCTCGCCGGCCATACCGGGGACAAAGTGGTTCATACTTTTGTGGTGGGTTTCTATTGGTTAATCTAGATCAGTGATATTGGTTGTTTATCTCATAAATATCACAGGTTGCTCCAGATTCCCTTTAGGCTATTAAACATCACAAAACCGACATGGGGAAATTTCTAAGGTCATATTTTGGTTTCTATTCAGTGTTCTAGGAAATAAAATCAACACTAAGGTCTTGTAAAGAACCACTACATATCACAAATCCACACTATCTGTAAGTCTACGCTAGCGCCCCGGCAGTCTACAGACGCCAAAATGCGGAACAAAACTTTTAAACTGGCGCTATCGTATACTTTAACCCGGATCTGCCATTATTGCTAAACTAACAAACTGTAAAGAGTGTAGAAAGATTGTACCGAACGATCCGAGTCCTTCGTTCTTCAACCATCATCCCACGCTCCGTTGCGGCTGCTCCGATCTCGTCGATCTCCGATCTCCTCGTCGAGGTGGCACCACATGATCGGTTCTTTAAACGGGCTCCCGCCTCTGACTCGAGGCAACTCGATCGTCAAGTTTGCTAAAAGAGACGACCAAGAATGATGTAGAGAATGAGTAGATGACTTTGTCTCACTTCGTCCAAATCCGTGGACGATCGGTTAATGAAGTTGCCGAAGGAATCGTGTGATGGAATGAAATGGACTGTGAAATTCCATACACCGATAAAACCTATCATAATCTTTTCTCTCTAAAGTGAAATCAACAAGTGAAGTGAGGAGGAGAGAGAAGGCCGGCCATTTTATATGAAGGAGGGAGGTGACCGTAGGAGCAAGTGGTGACCATAAGCAAAAGCTTCTCACTTCAAAATATCTTAACCAAAACAAGAAGCTTTAAAAACAAAGCATGAGTCATTAAACACAATAATGCATAAATGGTGACTATTAAACCTAGTCACCATTACAATAAATGCATCCAATTAGAACACAACACCAATTAGCCTAGTCACCTCATCTAGAATCTTCTAGAACACTGACTCACCTCAACTGAAGAAAAGATAAATCCGTCTTTAACCGAATGTTAAAAGACGGCTGATAGAAAACTGGAAACTGGCAACTTCCCAAAAGTGATCCTGAAACGACTTTCAGGACAACCCCGAAACTGTATAAATATACCCGCATTTATATTACGACCGAATATAAATGCAACTGAGACAAAGATATTATACCTACTCAATATAATACTCGGATCCGGCTTAAACCAAAGCCGACCAGTATCATCTGCCCGAAAACTGACACGTGCGTAAACGCACGTGCATTTTCCGAACCCTGCCATAAAACCATACGGCCTCTACAACGTTTCGCCCGAACTTGGGAAACTGTCTGTGGGGGACTCTAATGACTCGTCAGTACCCTGGCAGTGGGTTTAACCACAAACCGTCAGCGGCACAAGCAATGCGTAACGGCTGCCCACGGACTGACCTCAAGGGAGACCGATGAGCGCACTCAAGGGAGGCCGATGAGCGAACTCATCCTGAAACCCTACTGAGCCTAACAGTGACAATGTATATACAGTCCGGTCCGTTCGTCAATGAGTATCGTATATCTGCCTAGGGGGCTAGCAACGTCAGACCCCCAATAGCAGTATAAGTCGTGTCGAAGTGAAGCCTCAATACACCCTGAGATACTACTGGAGTACCTACCAGTAAATCTCCTACCATGGCCATGGATTTGTGTAATGGCTCTCCTAGACACAGCACGACCTCGCCCCCAATACCGGGAGAGACGAATCCCCTGCCGATCCGCTCACGTGCCTCCATATGGCTCGGGACTGTACCCAAAAGCTACCTGTTTGCACGACTCCTTTGAGCCGTGGTAGGGTAGAAATCAAAGCACAGTGGGAACTCACACGAGACAAATGACGACCTCAGTTCGATGAACTAACCTGTACACATGTCACCAGGGAACTGCTATCAGACGGTAGATATAATACTAACTAGCAGATTCCCGGCGAGTCCTGTCCGGTGTACTCATAACCCAATGAGCACCTGTATACATCTTAGGTGATCCAATTGACACCAGTGGCTTGTGAGACCGGCCACCGCCCCTCGTCGGGGTCTTGACTGTACACACTAGTCTACTCCGGAGTATCGATGCCCTGTCTCGAAACTCCCACGACTAGGGACCACAATTAAGGATATGCATATAAACTACCCAACTCTCACGTATATGATCGCCATCATACTGTTGGTAGTAAAGCAAGATCCTAAGGGCTCTATCAAAGTGTAACATGCAATCAGTCACCTGAACATGTACACGACTGATAAAGGCAAACCAGATAGCATACTATCATCTCGAGTAAGACTGTCCTACCGGGATAGGTCCTCCGCAATCATTGCAATCACGTACCTGCGATCCAATAATTGACTATGAGGGCACTATCTCCAACAATCTCCCACTTGCACTCAAGGCTAATATTGCGATGTCGACTACTCACAGCCCGTGTGAAACCGAACATCCAACTCCTCTACTAATCAGTTTCACAAAGCCCGTTTGTAAAACTATTGTGTTCGAGAAATAGTCTCAGTGAGTGGATCCGCCTAGAAGTATCTTTCTATATCTCTCTTAATCTCAAGTTCGCGGAGAAAACCATCTCCCGAATTGAGTAGTACCTGTCTTAGAATATGTCTGGATATCTGATGGGACCTTAGTTCATAAATGAACTCCATATCCAAACTTCTTAGACTGTATGGATCACTGAACCTAATCAGTATCCGGCACCATGCCACCCACAGTATCCTCTGGAACCACCTGTCCATAATACTGTCCCTCGTCAGAGGGAAAACTAAAAACTCTGACAATCACTCTGTCATCCATGTCACCTTTGAAGCCTGGAATGATAACCGTCTCCCGAAAGAGGCTGCCGTTATCAAATCCGTAGAACATGTACCAATGTTCTAAAACTGCTTCCTTATGTTTCTCCAGGATTGGATTAGTACAAACTTATTGCATCTAGTGCAAAAACAACATTTGGTGCGGTACTTGACATCTTGTGATTGACTCAATTGCCTAAGCAAGTGATCTGCCAATCATGCACATCCCTCTCCCCTTTAGTCTATACGACACCATTAGAGAGGGTGACTCCATCACCTGCAGGTACACTACCATGCTAGGAGTCAACTATTCTAAAAACTATTAGAATATCTGTCAAAGTACCCACATTGGGAAACCACCCAAATCTAGATCTAAAACCATAGATCCAGAAACCAGAATGTCAAATATTATATCCATATCCTGTCTGGAGAAACAACCTTGTGACGATCACAGTACAACCGATCGTAGTATAGGAATTTTACTTCCTACTCTGTGTATGTCATCCTGATACCATGACATCACACCCTACTACCTTCTTAACTGATCCATCCCCTATTCTGATTGAAGTCAAACCCATGACTGTCACATCAAAATTAGATGATCTATCTCCGCTATAACTGCTCAAGTCTATAAATAGATATAAGCTACTTGCCCACTATGCTTCCGCTGCTCCCACTGACTACGACAACCCTCCTACCGGGTCTCATATCCTGGAACAATAGTAGTGTCAAGTCTTGGTAGATAAGAACCTCCCTGTCACCGTTTCTGAGGCTACCGAAGTACCTCTCGGGCGTCTGAGGTTACCTACCATACCTGCGGAGTGGCTATTGGAATGTCAAACCTGATTGAATATATAGGTCCTATTAAATTTTCCGTAATCGTTCGCGGTTCTGGAATCACTTCCAGTTCTACCATACTCCCACTACTGTTTTCTGAAAAAGATCCATTTTTACTAAAACTGTGGCGAGTCAAGAACAATATCACTATTGATCTTCCAAATGTTAAAATATCAACCCTCGTCATAGTCAGGGTCAACCCACAAACAGCCATTACAGAAACGTGCCCTGAGTTATCCAGAATCTGGTTTTAATCATAAGCTGGACAACTCCCCGTACCTTAATTTCTTTTAAGGTACGATCCATTCTATATCCAATACAGAAACTTTGGCACTTATTTAATTGGAACCATATTCAATCCATGCATCTGTCTCCAGTGCATATCAACTTAATGGAAAGAGGCTAATCAGCATTACTCAACTTAGGAATCCATCCAATTATGAGTAATCTGAAAGAGAAACACGTTTCTCAAAACCATCACTATCATCTAAATACCAATCACAAGAATCTACATCTTCGATCTCTTTGAAGAATCCCGATACTTGTGATACCTGGTTCTCTACTTTATTCTTATACCCACAACTTCTCAAAACATAGACCTTGTATCTCTACGAAACACTCGTCTAAATACTAGAGAAGTTATAAGTAAACAGAACATAGTACGAGGACCTACCCCTTTGTCCTGATGGACACTGGACAACATACAATACTCTGTATAAGTCCGCTGAGTTAAACAACTCAAAACTTGTGCGTTGTAGGTGGAAAACTGTACCCTGGCGATTTCCTCAAATATCACCAATTACAACGAATTCCGATATAATGAGGATGATCACCTAATTCCCAATATCTTACTCCCACTCATCATCTGTAAAACCATACAGATATGAGAATGAAACCTGGTAAATACATACCCTTGGAGTAAGTGTCTAATCGGGAAAACAGCTTTTCCTTTAACAATGCACTGAAACATGAAAATGTTTCGTAGGGGTATCCTGGTATTCATAGCAATGCCTTTTCCATAATCCTATTCATGACTTAAACCGTATATTTTATTGTCATCTCTCCAAATCCCTTTATTTGTCTTTAGTCGTTACCTTCTGTACACCATCGTTAGGCTAACTGGTTTTCTTCCTTCCCTACCGTTCGGCACCAGCCTATGGTTTGGAAGAAGACTATCCAGTAAGCATAATAGGTGTACCCTCCTAAACCAAGGGGTACTCGCATCTCGAGAGAAGGTGACGATAAAAGACAACTGAATAATACCTTATTCTTTTAAAGGTGAAATAGGAGCGGCGATGAAGTACGCGGTTTTGGTCGTGAATGATATCAGTCGCAATTTACTTTGCCCTCTTTCTAATCCCTTTATTTTGTCTTTACATATTACCTTCTGCACACCCTACTTAGGCTAATTGGTTTTCTTCATTCCCTACCTTTCGGCACCAGCCTATGGTTTGGATTAAGACTATCCAATAGGCGTAATAGGTGTACTCTCCTAAACCAAGGAGCTCTCGCAACCTGAGAGAAGGTGATAATAAAAGACAACTGAATAAACCAATTCTATTTCTCCTGAACCTGGATCCATCCCCGACGAAGTCCCTTCGAGTTCGTATATAACCATACGATGGATCTATCCAATGGAAGTGGATATCCGTAGTAATACGGGTGTTCTGAGAAATTCAAAGGGTAAAAAAAGGAGTGGCAATGACTTATGCAACTCAGACAATCCAAAAGCCAGTATTTTAAGAAGGTTCGGTCAACCTGGTCACTGAGTCATAGTCTAGGGTCGGTCAAAGGTCGCTGCCAAAGAGAGAGAGAGAAAAGAAACACTCTGCGTGCACTCTATCCTAGATCAGAATGGTCATCACTTTATCTAATCCGGAAACCTCCCACTGTCCTGTCAAATTCTCCTCCAAACCTAAAGAAGAATCAATCGGGATCTCCCGAAGAGTAAACCAACTCATCAGTGGGAATCGGGATCCAACTCTCATCGCATGATAACGTGATGGAATGCATCCACGTTACTCATACTCCAGATGGTATGCGCATACTTGGCAAGTTTCAGTTTCTTTAGAAACTCCCGATAAAGTTTTTGCCCCATGCTCTTATGATCGTGACTAAGGGCCAGCCCACCATAAGTCACATGTCAAGTTCTTCCCATCATTATCTTGTTAATTTGAACCCACCCGTACTCGCCCTTGACTAAGGGCCAACAAGGCTGTACGACTGTCCCAAACCAACTCATCTATCTATGCAACATGTGAACACCTCAGCAGCTACCAATCACTATGTCCTAGCTAAGGGCTAGACCAACATAGCTTGAATACTACTGACCATCCATATGAAATGACGGAGGGCTACGGCTGGTTTTTGGCGAAAAACCTTTAGCGTAGTGAATTTGATATCGCTGAAGGAACCTGATAGCTTTTTTAAAATATAGTGGCGAAAACCTTTTGCTAAAGAGGTCACTCCCGGTAAAGGGATCTCGGCTCTTTCCTCGTGGAATGAGGTGCAGGATATTCCACTGAATACCGCTATGCAAAGCAACTTGTAATCGACTATAGTGAAGTTATTACCCTGACGCAAACTTCTCTCCAAGGGGTCGGTCCCGGTGAAGGGATATCGGCCCTTGCCTCGTCGAATGAGGTGCTGGATATTCCACTGAATACCGCTATGCATAACAAAAGAAAACGTCTTTGCAATAACACTTTTTAAATTGTTCCAACAACTGCAAACAGGTTTGTTTTACTTTGCGTTGATCAGAATCAACGCAGTCCCATCAATCAATCACACCAGAAAAGAACGAAAATAAAATGTATGTATATGCCATCCGCATTCGTTACTGGGTCCCGTCATCACTCGTTAGGTTACTTAACTAACGACAGAGCGGGGACTGCACTAGCGCGGGTGTAAAACATATACAACATCTAATAGTATATAAGCCAATATACAATAATCGCTCCAGGCATGATAGTATGCAACATTACAGAAAAGTAATAAGCATCACAGAACAATACAGATATCTGGGATCCCCGAGTTTCACAGAGCCGCTGCTGAAACTCGACGTTCCCCTGTCGTGTGGATAGCCTGTGCAATGAAACCTAGACCCCTACGGGTGCGGCAAGTTACCCGCCAAAACCTGAAGCGAGGTAGTCCCCACAGCATAGTGAATGGAACACCCGGCACTTCACGGAATCCGGTAAATTGAGCACCCCTCCTTGGGTCAGCCTGTACCCCCTACGAGTGCAGCGAATAGTCTGCCAATTTTAGAGTGGGACCCCTCTGCCTCTCAAAGCCATGAGATGCGGACCCGTTGCTTCTCAGAACCCGGCTATCCGTGCACTCCGTCTCGGGGCAAAACCTAGTACAGTAATGAAAAATAGTACAATAGGTACATCGACCGCAACCTGGTCGTGCCCCAAAAGAATATTATACAACAGGCAGTGACGGCAGTCCACAAGTTGGACGCTCGCCCCGCAATATCAAATGTACAAATAACTCAAACTGTACTACCATTGCACACTGCTATCCTCCATGAAAAATCCGCAACATCACAGCACAACACAGAACATCAACGCGAAAGTCACGTTCGCAAACCCGTCTAAAAGAACTATAGCAATCAGACGGGGTTTACCGATCAAATGACATTCCCGGTCGGAGATATAATGTAAGCACTGTAAACTAACGTGTTTAAATTTCGATCGACCAAAGACCAAATATCAAAAAGTGGGCCCCACTGCTTACTGGTGAACAGTAACAAAATCTGGGCCAAAACTATATATACCAAAAATCCCAATTTGCAATAGAGAATGCACTGTAGAAATTTGGCCGAGTGAAGTAACTTTCTTGCGGCGGTTCCGCGGCCAAACCCATGGTGGGGCCGCGGAACCGCGGCGGAACAGTTGATTCACTCTGTCGAATTTCTCCAGTTTTCCTAAAAAAACCCTGCTTGATTTTCTGAGATGTTCAAAATGACATTTAGACCAGTTTTAAAAATAACAGAAACTGTCAAGCTAACAAATTGAGATTTTTGATTTCGTGTCGGATCGATGTTTTAAACGCGTTAGCACAAGTTAGTATAGCAAAATGGTGAGGGTCTGATACCACTGTAAGTCTACGCTAGCGCCCCGGCAGTCTACAGACGCCAAAATGCGGAACAAAACTTTTAAACTGGCGCTATCGTATACTTTAACCCGGATCTGCCATTATTGCTAAACTAACAAACTGTAAAGAGTGTAGAATGATTGTACCGAACGATCCGAGTCCTTCGTTCTTCAACCATCATCCCACGCTCCGTTGCGGCTGCTCCGATCTCGTCGATCTCTGATCTCCTCGTCGAGGTGGCACCACATGATCGGTTCTTTAAACGGGCTCCCGCCTCTGACTCGAGGCAACTCGATCGTCAAGTTTGCTAAAAGAGACGACCAAGAATGATGTAGAGAATGAGTAGATGACTTTGTCTCACTTCGTCCAAATCCGTGGACGATCGGTTAATGAAGTTGCCGAAGGAATCGGGTGATGGAATGAAATGGACTGTGAAATTCCATACACCGATAAAACCTATCATAATCTTTTCTCTCTAAAATGAAATCAACAAGTGAAGTGAGGAGGAGAGAGAAGGCCGGCCATTTTATATGAAGGAGGGAGGTGACCGTAGGAGCAAGTGGTGACCATAAGCAAAAGCTTCTCACTTCAAAATATCTTAACCAAAACAAGAAGCTTTAAAAACAAAGCATGAGTCATTAAACACAATAATGCATAAATGATGACTATTAAACCTAGTCATCATTACAATAAATGCATCCAATTAGAACACAACACCAATTAGCCTAGTCACCTCATCTAGAATCTTCTAGAACACTGACTCACCTCAACTGAAGAAAAGATAAATCCGTCTTTAACCGAATGTTAAAAGACGGCTGATAGAAAACTGGAAACTGGCAACTTCCCAAAAGTGATCCTGAAACGACTTTCAGGACAACCCCGAAACTGTATAAATATACCCGCATTTATATTACGACTGAATATAAATGCAACTGAGACAAAGATATTATACCTACTCAATATAATACTCGGATCCGGCTTAAACCAAAGCCGACCAGTATCATCTGCCCGAAAACTGACACGTGCGTAAACGCACGTGCATTTTCCGAACCCTGCCATAAAACCATACGGCCTCTACAACGTTTCGCCCGAACTTGGGAAACTGTCTGTGGGGGACTCTAATGACTCGTCAGTACCCTGGCAGTGGGTTTAACCACAAACCGTCAGCGGCACTAGCAATGCGTAACGGCTGCCCACGGACTGACCTCAAGGGAGACCGATGAGCGCACTCAAGGGAGGCCGATGAGCGAACTCATCCTGAAACCCTACTGAGCCTAACAGTGACAATGTATATACAGTCCGGTCCGTTCGTCAATGAGTATCGCATATCTGCCTAGGGGGCTAGCAACGTCAGACCCCCAATAGCAGTATAAGTCGTGTCGGAGTGAAGCCTCAATACACCCTGAGATACTACTGGAGTACCTACCAGTAAATCTCTTACCATGGCCATGGATTTGTGTAATGGCTCTCCTAGACACAGCACGACCTCGCCCCCAATACCGGGAGAGACGAATCCCCTGCCGATCCGCTCACGTGCCTCCATATGGCTCGGGACTGTACCCAAAAGCTACCTGTTTGCATGACTCCTTTGAGCCGTGGTAGGGTAGAAATCAAAGCACAGTGGGAACTCACATGAGACAAATGACGACCTCAGGTCGATGAACTAACCTGTACACATGTCACCAGGGAACTGCTATCTGACGGTAGATATAATACTAACTAGCAGATTCCCGGCGAGTCCTGTCCGGTGTACTCATAACCCAATGAGCACCTGTATACATCTTAGGTGATCCAACTGACACCAGTGGCTTGTGAGACCGGCCACCGCCCCTCGTCGGGGTCTCGACTGTACACACTAGTCTACTCCGTAGTATCGATGCCCTGTCTCGAAACTCCCACGACTAGGGACCACAATTAAGGATATGCATATAAACTACCCAACTCTCACGTATATGATCGCCATCATACTGTTGGTAGTAAAGCAAGATCCTAAGGGCTCTATCAAAGTGTAACATGCAATCAGTCACCTGAACATGTACACGACTGATAAAGGCAAACCAGATAGCATACTATCATCTCGAGTAAGACTGTCCTACCGGGATAGGTCCTCCGCAATCATTGCAATCACGTACCTGCGATCCAATAATTGACTATGAGGGCACTATCTCCAACACTATCACCCAAACCCTCTCTTAGAATTTCCAAACATCACTAATCCACGACGATTTAACTCTAAACTATTATAGGGTGCTAGGAAACTCAAAAACTAAACTAGAAGTGTAGGAATTATCTCATTTGGCAACTCAGGAATTTTCTTGAGTTGCTCAAACTCTTCAAAATCCAACTTTAAAAGGTCCAATGGGTTTGTAGAGAGGTTGTGCATCTTTTTAATGAAGGAAGTATAGGGTTTTAGTGAAGGAATTGAGATGATATAAGAGGGTAGAAGTAGGGGAGCTTGAAGATAAAGAAGTAGGAGAAAAGCAATGGGAAGAGAGGTGAAGGGGCAGCCCACTCTGTCTCTTTTTCTCTCTCTCTCTTATCCTTACCCTCACTCTTATGCTCACCCTCTCAATCATTCATGCCATGCCACACTCTCTCTCTTTCTCCAATAATTCTCTTTCTTTTCTCAACATAATTCACATAATACCACTAAAACAAACACAAATGAAACAAAATGTAACAAAATGCAACATGTTATGGTGCACTAGCCATGACTAATAAAAAAAATGGATTAGGCCTAATCGCGATTAGTAGTGCACTAACCAATTTTTATTCAAACTGCATATAATCAATTATAAAAATGCCAAATCCAATAAATATCTTTTTAATAAATAGATTATTTTAATCTCCCATTATTTTACAAATATTGCTATATAATTATACCATTTTACGAAAATCCACATTTCGCAAATCAACTAGTTTTCGCGAAATATATTATTTTAATATTAAATTCCAAAAATATTATTTTATATTTTCTGAAATGTTACATATATATATATATTTATATTTGATATATTAATATATATTAACTAATATTAGCTTAGTAATGATTTTCTTCTCTTGTTTATATATATATATATATATATATGTGTGTGTGTGTGTGTGTGTGTGTGTGTGTGTGTGTGTTTGTTTGTGTGTGTGTGTGTGTTCATTTATATATAAATTATTATTGTATCATGCTTGATGATACGTAGAACATGGGTATATGAGACTCACACCAAACCTAAAGATAATTAAGGTAAATATTTATTAAGAGGGAAATAAAATTATTGGGTAAATGAGAATGGCTTAGATGCTTATAGAAGCATGTAGAAGTCATGACTCATTCCACTAATTTTGTTTTACTCTGCATATTTTATAACCCAACCATTATCTTTAGCCCATAGTTATGTCTCATATAATCACTTGAGATATTTTTTCACCCTAGTTCTCCATCTTCCTCCTCTAGCATTTTCTTGAGTTGAAAAAGAAAGAGAGAAAGAAATTTCTAAAGTGAGCAATATTTCTACTTCAGCAACCTACACTTCACCACCCATTTAGTATAGTTTGTTTGCTTCACTAATTCTTTAATTATTGAAGAGGTAGTTTGATTTAGAGATACTTCGAGGTGGATCATCTTCGGCCCCGAAGACGACTAAGCAAGCTCGTTCCTTTCACCAAAAGGAGCCTAAGAAGAGTTCTAAGGACTACTACTTGGGGCTTTTGAAGTGAAGGACCGGTCTAAAAAGATTGTATTCCATATTCACTTAGTGTAAAACTTGTTTACATGTTTACAAACCCTAATTCTCTAGTTCGATTCTAGGTTAGCATTCTTTAGCACATTGGATTTTTTATAATTGTATACTTGATGCTTGTTAAAATATAGTAGTGGTGCTAAGGCATACTTTCATTGTATCAGAGCTAAGCTAGAGCATTAGGCGAGGTCTATACGTCGTTAAAGTTTTCGATCGAACATCGAAACCCGGATTTTACAAAGTTTCATTCCATTTTCAAAAGTTGTTATTTTGCAGATTATAAATATTCAGAAAATTGTGCAGGTAAAATGATGGAGCCCCAAGAAAATTGAGTCCCTAACTCCATTAAGGAGCAGTGGAACCGCGGCCCAAACCCTTGTTTGGCCGCGGTTCCGCCGCAATCTTGACGAGTTGAGAGATAAATTTTCTTGTGTTGCTCCATTTTGTTATTATGCACTTTCTTGGTATTTTTAGGGAGACTCAAGTTGTTGAGATCTCTGTGATTTATGGGTGTTTGATGAATCGATCGAAAGGTTTAATATCGTCTAGATGATTATGATATGTAAAACAATATTTGGAATCCACAATAATTAGTTTTGTGAAAACTAGTTTGTGTTTTGAAAATCTAGTAATTTAATCTCTTTTAATCGATTTCCACGAAGTTTTGATTCGGATCAAAACTCCGTCACAATCTCGTATAGTATGCGAACACTCGCCGAGCGACTCTACTAGATAACCACACCCCATATCATTGACTAAGGGGCTGTAGGAGAACCCCGAGGCCAAAAGCATCCATTCGGGTGCTCGCGGCCACGGTGTTCCGCCTAAGTGCACTTCATCGATGGCATCGGGGGTGCAGCCATCTACTAAATCTTCAGACGAGCATTCGATCAGGTAGTCGGGAATCTTATTGAATTAACCTACTAAGTAATTGAAAAGTGTTTTCAATTTGAGACTAAAAGGCAAGGTTTATTGTGTTAGGAATGAAATTCAGAATATGAGATATTCCATGTTTATGATGTCTAAAGTGTTTGCGGATTCTAATTATTGTAGTTTTTCATTTCTTTTCTGCGACCGTTAGTGTAATATGTATGGTATCCCCGATCTCGTTGCTATATATCAACGACATTCGGGATACGCATATTTACATACGTTGATGACATGTGATGTTTATATGTTGCTGTGATATGTTATATTGGATCGTCATGTTTGAATAGCCAGGTGTTTTTTCGTGAGATGAGAGTTTTTCATTTTCATTCATGTAAAATTTTATTTAATATTCTTTTATTAGGATACTTCCGAGTTGAGGTTGTTGTCTCCATTGATGTATATTATTTACTTTTCCACATTAGAATAGACCCAAGGCGGGGAGCACAAGTAACCGGGTTCTAGAGTCCAGTGGGAGACCATCTCAAGGTGTCGAGACCGAGTCTCCTAACTTTATAATTGGTAGGGTTACTTTCCGCTCTCGTAGGAGTCTAGGGATGTAGGTTTGGCTATTCATCACGACCGTGGAATCCGTGTTTTTTACTGGCTTAATTTAAATTACGAACCTCCTAATATATCATATATTTCATATGTTTGCTTCTGCTGCTGTTGTTCTGTGATGTGATCATATTATTGCGTGAGATGAATGCTTTTATTAAATATATGATATATAATAAATGTTTCTTATGTTTTGCACCCGCGGTAGTCGAGCCTCCGCTCTGCTGTTAGTTAAGTAACCTAATGGTGCATGACGGGGCCCCATGGCGAATGCGGATGGCATAACGGTACGTTCTATTTTCATTTCTTCTGTGATATTTAGGAAACATAACCGATGGGAGTTCATTAATGAGATTAACGAAAAGAAAAGAAACATAAAGATATTGTAGAATCAATTTTTTCAAAAAGGTAGCTCTAGTTCTTGCTTTGCATAGCGGTATTCCATTATGAATATCCAGCACCTTATTCGATGAGGAAAGAGCCGAGATCCCTTCATCAGGAGTGACCTCTTTAGCGAAACAAGAAAATGCTACAACCCACTTGGTTTATTTTGAAAACTATCGATTTTAAAAGCGGAGCATAAACCACTCCTTTTCAAATCACTCGATTCTACAATGATATCAAGTTCATTGCGTTAAAGTTTTTCTTAAAAACCTGTCGTAGTCATTCATCATTTCAGATAAGTGCTATTTAGTATTCATGCTATGTTTTTTGACCGTAGCCAAGACGTAGTGTGCGGTAGCTGATTAGCGCTTATCTGCAGCATATGATGTGATTGGATTAGGGTAGTCGTACGGCTTTGTTCACCTTGTCAAGGGTCATATGGGTGGGTTTAATTCAATCACGAAATGACGGGTTGAACTTGACTAAAACTTATGATTTGTTGACCTTGTTAAGGTCATATGTTGCTAGGGGTAAAAACATTTATTGGAAATTTCAAGTGTTGAAATTTGCAATGAGATTGCATACCTTCTATAAGATAGTCGGATCGCGATACCCACTGCGAGTAATAGTTACTCCTGTGAGTGTTTTCCACTTTACAATTAGCTGATCCAGTAGGTGTCTAATAAAGGTGTCAACGGGATCATGCCCTTCCGGAAATGATGTTATTTAATTTGTTCCATACGAAAGCATGGGGAGACTCCCTTGGAGTACCAATACCTGCTTGGCTGACCAATTGGCGAACTTGTAGGGTGTAATTAATCTCGGCTAATCTTACCTTTTAGGGTTTGAAGGAAGATTTAATAAAAACAGTGGGAGCCATCCTGATTAGATAAGATAATAACTAATCTAATCTTACAAGAGCGCGCGCTAAAGTGTTTTCTTCTCTCTCTAGGTAGCGACCATGACACGCTTTAATCAAGATAAAAATATGGATGTATTGACCGAACCTGCTTATTATACTGAGTCGGGGAACGTTGGTTCCACTCTAATTTATAACTGTTATAAGTCTGAGCAAAGTAATAGGGGAATACCAGGATTCCCATGCATCCCGAACAAAGAAAGAGCGTGTTGATACATCTTCTTTGGGTGTGTTCGTTACAGAGAACTGTTTTTCAGTTTGCTCTACGTCCTGAGTATTAGATACCGGATTAGGATCCCATATTTATAATATGTTATAAGGGTTAAGAAAAAGTAGAGAACTGGGAAAGGGTGATATGTCTCTCAGAGTAGGGAACGGAGCAATTGTTGATGCCGAAGCTGCCGACGAATATCACCTTGTATTACTAAATGGTAATACATTGATTTTGAACGACTGTTATTTCGTACTTTCGATGATATGCAACATCATATCCATTTATTATTAGATAAAGAAGGTTATAACTTTGTACTAGAAAAAAATGGTATGAACATTTTCCTAAATCAAGTGTTGATTGAGTTTGGTACATTATGTAATAGAATATACGTTCTAAATCAAAACACGGTTCTAAATGTACATAACACACTCAAGAGGAAGAGTTCAGAAATAAACAAAGCCTTCTTATGGCATTGTAGACTTGGTCATATCAATGCGATCAGACTATCTAAGTTGCATAAAAATAGATATTTGAATCCGTTCAAATTTACATCTTATGAAACTTGCGAGTCATGTCTCAAAGGAAAAATGACCAAATCTCCGTTTACTGGACACGGAGAAAAAGCTACTGATCTCTTAGGACTGATACATAGTGATGTATGTGGTCACATGTCTACACATGCCAGGAATGGTTCCTCGTACTTTATTACATTCACCGATGACCTCTCAAGATTCGGACATGCGTTCCTGTTGAAACATAAATCTGAAGCTTTTGAGAAATTCAAGGAATACAAGTACGAAGTCAAGAACCAGACGGGTAAAAGTATTAAAATCCTACAATCTGATCGGGGAGGAGAATACTTAACCACGGAATTCAGTGACTATCTAAAAAAGAATGGGATTCTCTCTCAGCTTACTCCTCCGTATACACCACAGCACAACGGTGTATCGGAGTGGAGGAATCACACCCAATTAGATATGGTGCGCTTTATGATGAGTATTGATGAGTTACCTATTTCCTTTTGGGGTTATGCACTTGAGACAGCTACATACCTATTGAATAGGGTTTTGACCAAATCTGTGCATACCACTCCATATGAGATATGGTATGGGAAGAGACCATCTTTTAAACGAGTTAAGACATGGGGTTATTCGGCCTATGTTAAAATGCAAAATCCGGACAAGCTCGAGGCATGGTCTGTGATGTGCAAGTTTGTGGGATATCCAAAGGATTCATATGGATATATCTTCTACCACACGGAGGAACAAAAAGTGTTTGTTTCTCAACATGCCACCTTTTTAGAAAAGGAATTTCTTGTAAAAAAATTAGTGGTATTGAGGTTGAGCTGAAAGAAGTTCCAGCTACACAAACTATAACTGATAATTTGGTAGAACCGGAGGATTCAATAGTTCCTGACGAACCTCAGCCACTCCGCAGATATAACACCTTAGAATGCGATTAGTGTTAATTAAGCGATAATGCGGGTTTTTAGTAAAAGGTTAACCAAAATAGTTTTCATATATTTTATAAAAAATTATTAATATTTTATTATTATTATTTTTGGCTTGCACACATAAGTGCATGTTAACTTTGGGGTTAATTAGAGTTAACCATATTTAAGTGGCCATGGCACCCTAAATTAATTTCATGCCATGTTAACCTAGCACTTAGTGTTTTTTTTTAGTAAGGGTTTGAATTAGGGCTGACCTGAGAAAGAGAGGGAGGGAGAGAATTGAAAATAGGAATGATGAGGCATGGCAAGCATGGGGAGCATTTAATAAAGAGAGAGAAAGGGCATGTCTACTCTCACCCTCTCATTCTCTCATTCTCACCTCACACTCCATATTTCTTTTCCTTATTCACTCATTCTAAATTATTTCCTCATCTCCTCTCCCCTCAACTGAGACCCTAACCAAACCATCAGTAAACCCGAGCCAAATCCTCACTAAACCTCACTAAAACCCTTCACAAGCCTAGTTAAGCCACTAAAAATGACTTGGAGTATAGAAAGCAAGGGTTTTTGAGCAAGTGTGGTAAGGTAGTGATCTCTAACTGTCAATTTGGTCTTCATAATGTTGTTTTGCCTAGTACTTGCGGTTTAGAACACTAAAGTTGTAGTTTTTGTGTAATTTAGTATTTTAGTGTTATTTTAGAGTCTCTGTGATCTGCTATCACCATGATTTGTGACAGTAAAATCTAGCAATGTAGTAGTGTTGTGTTTTAGGCCCTGAGTGTTCACCTGAAACTCTGACCCAACCCTTTACTGTTCACCCGGCGAGACTTGAGGGATTCCGGCGACGCCGGATTTTTAAGGGACTAGTGGGTTGTGGTTTGGAGGGTAGCTGTCTGTAGGTATTTTGGGGTATCTGGTACTGCTTGATTTTTCTGTGTTGACTGTAATCAAAATCTGCGAACACTTTGCTAAATTCTAGTGTTTCGACTACGCGTGTTACGATATCCGACACGATTCGCGTTTTTGGTATAGCTTGCTGCATTTAGGTTTGATTTAGGATGTCGCTGCAGTCGTTAGCCACTAAGCGAACACTTGAGAGTTTGTTGGAGTCGGTGCTTCGATCAAAATGTAGTTTGTATGTATTATTCAACGGTTTCTAAGTTGCACTTGTTATGTTTTCTGTGATATTAGGATCGATTGCGGGGACTTCAGACGCTACAAAGAAGGGAAAGCAGGTGGTTGGATTTACCTAGTTCGAGATCATCGGTGACTAGATTTAACATCTACGGGAAAATCGCCCGTATGGTATTAAGCGTCGAGGGCTAGATATGATATTATAGCCACATGTTATATGCATTTGAGTTGATTGTGCATGAGCATCATTTCATACCATTACTTGTTGTGCCTTGACTTGGTACCCATTGGACACTGCACCATTACTGACGGTTCATGTTGCATGAGCACTAAATTGTATGCTACATACACACCGTTAGTAATTGCCATGACACGCAAAACATATATACATATGTGGTACTGCATTAGTTATTGACATTGAGGTAGTTAATTCTTGTTCTATTGCGCATATGAAATGTATCATGCATAAATACCTACATGTATACACACATACCTTACTATAGCTACATATACCCTTTATATGATGTTGCATTTGATTTTGGAGAATGTGGGAACCGCATGATATTATTAAAAACATGATTCATTTCAAAGAGCGGTTTTCCCTTGATATGCTCATATTACTGTTCTATGTTGCATACATTATATTTCATAGATTTACGCATTGTGATACGGATTTCATGTGATTTATGGATTTGAGAACCGTGGTGATATTTCAAGAAAGTATGCATTGTTTGAAAAAAAAACCGGTTTCTCTTGATATGATATTTCGATGCGTCAATCAAGAGTTTTCTCGGTTCTGAGATTTGTGTTAGATACCCGATTCAAGGAGATGGATGATGCATTTAAGGGTTCATGATGGACCCGGTATGGTATCCCGGGGCATGAAAGGTTTGTTGTGCAGTAGACGATGAGCCTGGTAGAAGGAATACTACCTACCGGTGATAGTTTGGACCCGACGGTTATCCGGATGATACCGACCAGAGTCGTGAGATGGATTTGGGCCGATCCGGATTGACGGAGCCCGAGTTATGTGGATTTACATGCCAATGTTAGGCACAGGTTTTCATGATTTTTCGAGTGTCTATTTGGGCACTCAGGTTCCATGAGATTTACGGATATGAGGGCCGATCAGAGTGACGGAGCCTGAGGTATTGGGATTTGGGGTGTCATTGATGGACACCAGGATTTTCCCCGATAATGATTCATTGATGATGTTATGTTTTATCCCACACTTAGGATTTATTAGATATGCATTGTTTCATGTAGTAGTAGTAGTACCCTGATGGTCTACCTTGATCATAATTGTTGCATATCCATATTACCAAACTTATGCTATAAGATTGCATGTGATAGATTATCAATGTTCGTGCATACCTGCGATTATCTGTATGATGTTACTTACTATTCATGAATTGGCAACTCACCCCCGTTGTTCCACAGTGTTTTGCAGGCTTGACCCTCAAAGTAGTCGCAGCAGGGCTCCCTATTGTATCTATTTCAGCGAATACCACTACGGTTGGCTGTGAGGCCTTTTTGCTATAGGTGGGTTTGCGGTTATCCGAATATATGCAATGTATATCTCATTGTATCAACTACTCTCCATCTACCACTTTCATGTATTAACTTAGAGACGAGTTTGTGAGGACCGATATTGTATATTTTGTGACTCTGGGTGTTGTGCTCATGTGAGCCGACCTTTCTTATGTAGTTTTATCTCTTTATGTTGTTTTTCATTTTTATTGTCTATTTCTTCGCTACGGCATCGTATATATTTTTGTGGTGGTTGTTTCCGCCTTTAGGCGTGATTTTCTCCTGTTTGGGGATGATTTATTTACATCTTGTGTTTGTACCTGATCCGGGGCTAGTATTACAAAGGAGGTGCTGCCGAAATTTTTAAGAAAATAAACTCAAACTTTAAGATTTTTACTTGAGATTTAAAATTGCTTTTAACAATGTTTTTATCACTTACATCTTTTTATGATTTAGATTTCTGAGTTTTCGGCTTACTTAAATTGCGTTACACCTGTTGACGTCACGTGATTTAAGTATCGGTCACGTGCCTAAATTTAGGGTCGTGACAAAGTTGGTATCAGAACGCTAGCTTTTATCTTTCGAAGTGTAGAATGACCCTGGTATGATGGAGTAAGTAGCTTAAGCAGAGTGACGTAGCGTGTGTATGTTCCGCTGCATACTTACGACACAGTACTCCGCCTAAGTACCTTAGGACATATTGCTTGTAATTCCTTCCTTGATTTCCATGTGTCCTTATGATTCGATTTCTATGTTCTTATCGAATCCTGTTTTCATTTCCAGTCATTATGCCGCCGAAGAGTACGAGGGCGCTGAGAGCGGCTGCGAGATCCGAGGTCAGGGTAGGCTCGTCAGAGACAAGGACTTAACAGGGTGGTATGCCCATTCCACAAGAGCGGATTGATCCACCTTCGATAGATAGTATTACTATGCTAGAGGCCGGTATGCAGGATTTGCGCCAGATGATGGGGTTGTTGGTTCAGGCCAGTCGAGCACAGAGACACGAGGTTGCCCCACCTGTCATGGGGACCGTGATGGTGCTTATGGTTCAGGCAGTCGTACCTGCCGCTACGGAGTTTATCATCGTATCATTATCTGAGTTCATGAGGCTGAAGCTTCCGGTTTTCACCGGCACCGATGCAGTTGAGGATCCCCAGTCGTTTATCGATCGGACGTCCAGGATCTGTCATTTGCTGAGATGCTCCAATGCGAGATGGGTAGAGTTCGTGAATTTTCGTCTAGAGGGTCTTGCCCAGACCTGGTGCGAGTCTTTAGAGAGGGGCAGAGCCACAGGTCTTTCTCCTATGACCTGGGCTGAGTTCTTGATGGTTTTTCTTACCCGTTTTCTTCCACAGAGCGTCAAGGATGCTCGAGCTCGCAGTTTTGAGTCATTACGCCAGACTCCGGTTATGACGGTGGCAGAGTACGATGTTCAGTTTACCCAGCTATCTGTGTATGCTCCTTATTTGGTGGACACAGAGGAGATGCGGATCAAGAGATTTGTGCGAGGCCTGATTAACCAGTTGTTCCTCGGTATCAGCGCCCAGCATTTTGACACATATGCTGCCGCAGTGGACGCAACCTTTCTGGTTGAGGAGAGTCTTTCCGAGACTTCGGTCGTTCCAGAACCGAAGAGGGTTCGTACTAGTGTATCAGCCTGGAGACAGATGTATAGACGCCGCGACAGATTTCGTTCAGGTCGTGGGAGTAGCAGAGGCTTAGGACGAGGCCAGTTGTTTAGCTCTTATCTCCAGGAGGATCAGCAGTCATCATCTGGATGTTTCCGGTATGGGAGTTTTATCATCGCGTCGGAGATTGTACTGAGCCACGTAAGGACGAGACAGCCGTATCACATGTTACCTTACCACCTTCTCCACCTCTGAGAGAGTTGCCTCTTATGCCAGTTGTTGCTCCACGTCAGACTTATGCCTAGAGAGGTCGTAGGCGTGGAGGTTTTGTTCAGAGAGGACGGGGTGGCGGAGGCGGAGGACAGCCAGTCGCCGGTAGAGGGCAGGCTCGAGTATTTTCTTTGACTCATCAGGAAGCGTAGGCATCCAATGCAGTGGTTTCAGGTACTCATTCAGTATGTTCCTTATATGCACACGTTTTGTTTGATCCGGGATCTATGCACTCGTATGTTTCTATACACTTCGTGCCGAGGTTGGGCTGAGAGTCGTGTTTGCTAGATCAGCTGCTTGTCATGACTACTCCTGTTGGCGAGTCTTTTGTTGCGCGACACGTATTTCGGTCGTTTGCCGTTCGTATTGGAGATAGAGATTCATCCGTCGACTTGATCCTTCTTGAAATGCTAGACTTCAACGTTCTCCTGGCCACGGACTGGTTAGCTACTTCCTACGCGTCTGTGGACTGCCGTGAGAAGACAGTCGGGTTTTGTTTTCTGGGCGAGTCAGTTCTTGTTATGCAGGGGCACCATGGTACCGCCCCTCATAATTTGATTTCTGCCCTTTACGCTTGTCGGCTTTTGAGGAGAGAATTTCAGGGATTATTAGCTTTCATTGATGATACCGCAGCTACGGTAAATTTGTTGGACCAGGTTCCTATTGTGAGAGATTTTCCCGACGTATTTCTCGATGAGTTACCTGGATTGCCGCCAGAGCGTGAGATTGAGTTTTGCATTGATTTGATCCACGGCACGGGGCTTATTTCTATACCGCTTTACCGGATGGCCCCGGCGGAGCTTAAGGATCAGCTGCAAGAGTTGCTTGATAGGGGACTTATGCGTCCAAGTATATCGCTTCGTGGAGCTCATGTTCTGTTCGTCAAGAAGAAGGACGGCAGTTTGAGGCTGTGCATTGATTATCGTCAGTTGAACCGAGTTACAGTGCGAGATTGGTATCCTTTACCTCGCATTGATGATTTTTTTAATCAGCTCCAGGGTGCGGGACATTTTTCCAAGAGTTAGTTGAGATCGGGTTATCATCGGTTGCGGGTTCGGAATGATGACATTTCGAAGACTGCTTTTCATACGTGCTACGGGCATTATGAGTTCTTAGTGATGTCGTTCGGACTCACCAATGCCCCAGCAACGTTCATGGGTTTGATGAACTGGATTTTCAAGCCGTTCCTCGACCAGTTTATTATTTTGTTTATTAATGACATTCTGGTTTATTCCAAGAGTCGAGAGGAGCATGAGCAGCACTTGAGGATTACTTTGCAGACATTGAGAGAGCACCAGCTGTTTTCTAAATTCTCAATGTGTGCCTTCTGGCTTGATAGTGTTGACTTTCTGGGTCAGGTGGTTACGGGAGACGCTATTCATGTGGACCCAAGGAAGATCGAGGCCGTACAGCTTTGGCCCAGACCTGTATCAGTGACAGAGGTCCGTAGCTTTTTGGGCTTAGCCAGTTATTACTTCCGTTTCATGCAGGAATTCTCGAGTATCGCTGCACCGCTGACCGGAATGACTAGGAAGGGGTTCCTTTTCTTTGTACTGAGGCATGCGAGATGATTTTTCAGCAGTTGAAGACTCGATTGACGACTGCGCCAGTTTTATCTTTGCCTTCTGGATCGAGCGGCTTTGTCATTTACTAAGATGCTTCTCGAGTGTGGCCCGGTTGTGTATTGATGCAGCATGATAGAGTTATCGTTTATGCTTCCCGGCAGTTGAAGAAGCACGAATAGAATTATCCCATTCATAATCCTTAGATGGTCACGGTAATCTTTGCACTTAAGATTTGGAGACACTACTTGTACGGGGGGTCATGTCATATTTTCACAGACCGCCAGATCTTAAACTACATATACCATCAGCGGGATCTGAATTTGAGACAGCGCCGTTGGATGGAACTTGTAAAGGATTATGATTGTGAGATCCTTTATCACCCGGGAAAGGCGAATGTAGTAGGTGATGCTTTGAGTCGTAGGCCCAGGGGTGGCTTCTCCCAGTTGAGCGCAGTTCACAGACAGTCTTCTGTAGATTGGCAGGTCTTATGCGATAGTAGAGAACAGTTTGAGTTCACTTCCACTGGGGGACAGCTTGCTCATGTCCGTGCCCGTCCACTTCTACTTGATCGTATTCATCAGGCACAGCCCGACGATGCCCGTTTGTCAGAGATTCTTGAGCATGTTCGGCAGGGTAGAGATTTGGAGTTCTTGATTGATGACCAGGGTGTGCTACGTTTCGGGACTCGTTTGTGTGTACCTGATACTGTTGGGTTAAGACGCGAGATCCTAGCACAGGTACATCAGTCAGCTTATAGCGTTCACCCAGGTTCCACCAAGATATATCGTGACTTTAGAGATATCTACTGGTGGGCAGGGATGGAGAGTGATGTTTCGGATTTCGTTTTGAAGTGCCTGACTAATCAGCAAGTCAAGGCTGAGCATCAGAGACCAGCAAGAGAGTTGCAGCCCTTACACGTTCTGGAGTGGAAATCGGAATAGATCTCCATGAATTTCGTTTTGGGTCTACCTAGGTCCAGTAGAGGGTATGACTCCATTTAGGTGATTATTGACCGGTTGACAAAAGCGGCTCACCTTCTTCCAGTGAAGACCACTTTCGGTTATGCTCAGTATGCTCAGTTGTTCAATGATGAGAATGTGCATGTGTACGGTGTTCCCACATGCATCGTATCCGACATGGGCACCCATTTCAATAGCCGTCTTTCGCAGAAGCTTCAGGAAGATTTGGGTACCCGACTGAGTTTTAGCACCGCTTTCCATCCGCAGACCGATGGTCAGTCAGAGCGGACTATACAGACTCTGGAGGATATGCTTCGTGCGTGCGTGCTTGATTTTGGTGGCAGTTAGGATCGTCACTTGCCGTTGATAGATTTATCCTACAATAACAGTTATCAGGAGACGATTCAGATGGCTCCTTTTGAGGCTTTGTATGCTAGAAAGTGTCGATCACCAGTCTGTTGGACCGGACTCAGCGAGAGCAGGATATTGGGACCCCGGCTAGTTTAAGAGACTACGGAGAAGATCCAGTTGATTCAGGATAGGATGAGAGCGGCCCAGTGCAGACAGAAGTCTTATGCCGACCGTTGTCATCGCAGGCTTGAGTTCACAGTGGGGGATCATGTATTCATACAGATTTCTCCGATGAAGGGCATGATGAGATTTGGGATGAAAGGGAAGCTTAGTCTCGGATTTGTAGGTCATTTTGAGATCCTTGGGCGAGTTGGTACCGTTGTCTATCGTTTGGCACTTCCGCCCAGTTTTCCGGATGTTCACCCCGTATTCCATATATCGATGCTTCGCAAGTACCTTCATGACCCTTCTCACATGATCCAACACCAGACAATTCAGCTAGAGCGCGATTTTTCGTTCACCGATAAACCGGTAGTTATATTGGATCGGTAGGAGAAGAAACTTCGGTCAAAAGTCTTTCCATCTGTAAAGGTTCTTCGGCGTGGCCCGAATAGTTAAGAGGTCAATTGCGAAGCCGAGAGCGAGATGCGGAAGAAAATCCCTCATCTCTTTAAAGGTACGCATAGGAAGATTTTTTAATTCGGTGACCGAATTTCTTTAAGGGGGGAAGATTGTAACACCTTAGAATGCGATTAGTGTTAATTAAGCGATAATGCGGGTTTTTAGTAAAAAGTTAACCAAAATAGTTTTCATATATTTTATAAAAATTAATAAATATTTTATTATTATTTGTTTTGGCTTGGACACACATATGCATGTTAACTTGGGGGTTAATTAGTGTTAACCATGTTTAAGTGGCCATGGCACCCGAAATTAATTTCATGCCGTGTTAACCTTGCACTTAGTATTTTTTTAGTAAGGGTTTGAATTAGGGTTGACTTTAGAAACAAGGAGAGAGAGAAAGTTGACAATAGGAATGATGATGCATGGCAAGCATGGGGAGCATTTAATGAAGGGAGAGAAAGGGCATGGCTACTCTCACCCTCTCATTCTCTCATTCTCACCTCACACTCCCCATTTCTTTTCCTCATTCTCTCATTCTCACTTATTTACTCATCTCCACTCCCCTCAACTGAAACCTTAACCAAACCATCACTAAACCCAAGCCAAATCCTCACTAAACCTTACTAAAACCCTTCACAAGCCTAGTTAAGACACTAAAGATGACTTGGAGCATGGAAAGCTAGGGTTATTGAACATGTGTGGTAAGGTAGTGATCTCTAACTGTTAATTAGGTCTTTATAATATTGTTTTGCCTATTAGTTGCGGTTTAGAACACTAAAGTTGTAGGTTTTATGTAATATCGTATTTTTAGTGTTATTTTAGATTCTCTGTGATCTGCTATCATCACAATTTATTACAGTAAAATCTAGCAATGTAGTAATGTTGTGTTATAGGCCCTGAGTGTTCACCTGAAACTCTGACCCCACCCTTTACTGTTCACCTGGCGAGACTTGAGGGAATTCCGGCGTCACCGGATTTTTAAGGGACTACGGGGTTATGGTTTGGAGGGTAGCTGTCTGTAGGTATTTTGGGGTGTCTGGTACTGCTTGATTTTTCTGTGTTGACTGTAGTCAAAATCTGGGAATACTTTGCCAAATTCTAGTGTTTCGACTACGTGTGTTACGATATCCGACACGGTTCGCGTTTTTGGTGTAACTTGCTGCACTTAGGTTTTATTTAGGATGTCGTTACAGTCGTTAGCCACTAAGCGAACACTTGAGAGTTTGTTGGAGTCGGTGCGTCGATCAAAAAGTAGTTTGTATGTATTATTCAATGGTTTCTAAGTTGCACTTGTTATGTTTTGTGTGATATTAGGATCGATTGCGGGGACTTCAGACGCTACAAAGAAGGGAAAGCAGGTGGTTGGATTTACTTAGCTCGAGATCATCGGTGAGTAGATTTAACATCTATAGGGAAATCTCTCGTATGGCTTTAAACGTCGAAGGCTAGATATGATATTATAGCCACATGTTATATGCATATGAGTTGATTGTGCATGAGCATCATTGCATACCATTACTTGTTGTGCCTTGACTTAGTACCCATTGGACACTGCACCATTACTGACGGTTCATGTTGCACGAGCACTAAATTGTATGCTACACACACACCGTTGGTAATTGCCGTGACACGCAAAACATATATACATATGTGGTACTGCATTAGTTATTGACATTGAGGTAGTTGATTCTTGTTCTTTTGCGCATATGAAATTTATCATGCATACATACCTACACTTATACACACATACCTTACTATAGCTACATATACCCTTTATATGATGTTGCATTTGATTTTGGAGAATGTGGGAACCGCATGATATTATTACAAACGTGATTCATTTCAAAGAACGGTTTTCCCTTGATATGCTCATGTTACTGTTCTATGTTGCATACATCATATTTTATGGATTTACGTATTGAGATACGGATTTCATGTGATTTATGGATTTGAGAACCGTGGTGATATTTTAAGAAAGTACGCATTGTTTAAAAAAAACGGTTTCTTTTGATATGATATTTCGATGCATCCACCAAGAGTTTTCTCGGTTCTATGATTTGTGTTAGATACCTGATTCGAGGAGATGGATGATCCATTTAAGGGTTCATGGTGGACCCGGTATGGTACCCCGTAGAAAGAAAGGTATGTTGTGCAGTAGACGATGAGCCTGGCAGAAGGAATACTACCTACTGGTGATTGTTTGGACCCGACGGTTATCCGAAGGATACCGACCGGAGTCGTGAGATTGATTTGGGCCGATTTGGACTGACGGAGCCCGTGTGCCGATCCGGACTGACAGAGCCTGTGTGCTGATCCGGACTGACGGAGCCCGAGTTATGTGAATTTACGTGTCGATGTTGGGCACGGATTTTCGTGATGTTTCGAGTGTCGATGTTGGGCACTCAGGTTCTATGAGATTTATGGATATGAGGGCCGATCAGAGTGACGGTGCCTGAGGTATTGGGATTTGGGGTGTCGTTTATGGACACCTGGATTTTCCACGATAATGATTCATTGATGATGTTATGTTTTATCCCACACTTAGGATTTATTAGATATGCATTGTTTTATGTAGTAGTAGTACCCTGATGGTGTACCTTGATCATGATTGTTGCATATCCATATTGCCAAACTTATTCTATAAGATTGCATATGATAGATTATCAATGTTCGTGCATACCTGCGATTATCTGTATGATATTACTTACTATTTGTTAGTGTGATATGCCCTAGAGGCCATTACTGTATAGTACTAGTTTGTATATTATATTTTGGAAGCTTGGGATATATACACGGATTTATAACAGTCTTGCTCAATATGGTAGTATGCTACTTGGTTTGTATCTATCTTAATATGTGTATATATTTCTTTTAACGTATCGCTAATACATATTGATAGAGTCCTTAGGATCGTTGCTTGACTACCAGCATTGTGATGGCAGTCACACTTATGGGGTTTGGTAATCTACAAGCACATCGTTATACAGGTCCCTAGTCGTAGGATTATCGAGACAGGGCATCGATACTCCAGAGTAGACTGGTGTGTACGCTTCTCGTCCCAGCTGGGGAGATGGTCTGTCCCACAGCCATCAGTACGTCGTACTGGAGATAATATGTAGGAGCTCATTAGGTTATGTGTATGCTGGACAGGACTCGTCGGGAACTGTTGGTTGGTACTATACCTATCGCCAGTTACCAGTTCCCAGGTGACATGAGTACAGCTTAGTCCGTTGACTTGACACTGCTATTTCGCCACAAGTATATTCCCATTGTTCTTAGATTACTACCCTACCACGGCTCTATTGAGTCGTGCAAACAGGTAGTAGTTGGGTGCCGTCCCGAAGCACTTGGAGGCAGTGGCGGTTAGATAGGATTCGTCTCTCCTGGTATTGGGGGTTGATATCGCGCTGTGTTTGGAGAGCCATTACTTAAAGTCTCTGGCCAGGGCAAGTGAGATTTACTGATAGGTACTCTAGTAATTTCTCAGGGTGTTTTGGACTACACTCTGACATGACTTATACCGCTATTAGGGGACTGACGTTTACCGCCCCCTTAGGCCCGATATGTGATACTCTTAGACGAACAGACCGGGCTGTACAGAGATTGCCACATTCAGGGGGTTTTCCTCATCGGCTTCTTATCGGCATCTACCTGGAGACCGTTACGTACAGCTAGTACCGCTTGCGGCCCGTGGTTAAACCCACTTCCAGCGTCATGTCGAGTCTTTAGAGTCCCATACAGAGGGTTTTCCTCTTTTTGGCGTAACGATGTAGAGGTCATATACTTTTAAGACAGGGTTCGTTCGCATACGCGCACTTATGAGTGTTTGGTGTTCGGGCAGTTGATACTAGTGGGCCTTGGTTTAAGCCGGATAATAGTATTTGATTTTGGATAGGTTCAGTTGTAGGGATGCTAGGCACGCGCACAAGGGTCTACGAGGCATCAACCTTGCCCGATTAAAAAATTAGCCGTGCCGAACAACCCAAAGCCGGATCTTTAAACTAGGGTTTAGGCGAAAACAAGTATGTTAAACTCTTTAACACTAAGTGAGAGGGATTACAACCTTTGTAGATCCGGTCCTTCACTTCTTAAGCTTCGTGTTGAGATCCCTTCGCTACGATCATCGTGTTCCGGACTCTCGAGAGGCTCCACGAAGAGAAAGGCACAAGCTTGCTTCCGATCTTCGATACAAAAATGATCTACCTTGAAGTTTCATTAACACAAGCTCTCACTCATGAAATGATGTGAACACCCTCATCTAAATGGCAAGGGTAGATGAGAATGATGAAATAGGATTTTTTCTCTCTTTTATTTTCTTATTCTCACTCATTTTCATCACTTGGAAATAAGCTAGAAATCTTTTTCCATGAAAGAACTAAGGAAGAAGATGAACCATCAACATAAAACCTTTTGTGAGGAATAATGAAAGGATAAATATGATGATTAATGCAACCATGGCCAAATAAACCCATGTAGAGAATTAACTAGGGTTAGGATTTGGGTTAGGTCAAGGAATGAGTCACTTAGAAAAATCAAGCATAATATCTTTTTCAAGACAAAAGAAAAACTTCTAGAATCAACTAGAAGACTTAACCCTAATCGAAACCCTAATCATGTTTAAAATCCACTAAACATGTTGCATTAGTTATCATATCATGTTACAATATTATATATCACATATATAATATTTATTATAACCAAATAAAATAATACAATTAACATATATCAATGTATTACCCGAGTGAGAAAAAAAATCTTTTACTGAGCTAATATTAGTTAATGTAATTTAATATATCATATATATATTATTATACATTAAATTATCGAATCAACACTTGATCCGACAATCCGGCTATATTGCATATAACCGACTAATACGATGACCCAGCTATATCACATATACCCGGCAGATATCTCATATCCCGAGAATCAAATACAATATCACATACCGTATTATTCTCGGTCCCGCACATATCACATATGTGCTCCTACTCCATTTTTCCTGAGTCAAGAAACCTCTGTGTAGGGCTCTAAAGAATCGTCAATACGCCGGCAGTAGGTGATGATCATATCAAACACTCACAAGCTGCAAGCGGTCAGCTAAACGTAACAGCCACCCAGATATTGAGCGCTCAGAACATCAACAAGCAAGCCTATACATTCTCCTATGACTCCAATCAGTAACACTCCCGTACAGTCCGGTCTCGTCGTCTGATATGTCGCATATCTCGCCTAGGGGTGGTAAACGTCAGACCCCAGTAGCTCGATAAGTCATGTCGATATGAGGTCTATAACAGTTCGAGAAACTACTGATAACATTTACTAGTAAATCTCAGCAACCCTGGCTAGGTATTTCCAGTTATAGACAATCGAACACATCGCAACATCAACTCCCCATACCGGGAGAGACGAATCCCCTCCTATCGCTCATTGCCTCCATGTGATTCGGGACTATACCCAAAATCTACCTTTTTGCACGCCCTCTTAGACGTGGTATGATGGAAATCAAAGCACAGTGGGAATCACACAAGACTCTATGACGATCTCAGGTCAACAGACTACTCTGTGCCAGTGTCATCGGAGAACTGCCATCTAACGTGAAGTATAATACCATCTGGGAGTTCTCGGCGAGTCTGTCCAGTGTACCCAGTCCCTACTGAGCACCCGTACGCCATCCTTGATGTCAAACACCGATGGATATGGGATCATCCATCGTCCATCATATGGGTCAAGATGCGTATACGCTAGTCTACTCTGGTGTATCGATGCCCTGTCTCGATACACCCTCGACTAGGAACAGTTATAGGATGTACTCGTCGACTACCATGGCCCTACTATTATGATCTCATCATAGTCCCAATAGTCGAGTACATATCTTAAGGGATTTATCAACATGTAACATAGATACAATCAGAGTACATGTTAAGATAAAGTACAACCAGATAGCATACTATCATGTCGAGCAAGAAAGTCCTGCCTATATTTGTCCAAGCATCCATTACAATATACATCGTATGTACAGTAATGGCCTCTAGGGAATACATATAACTAACAATCTCCCACTTGCACTAAGGCCATCTGTTGTGGTATCACATACCCAACAATTAGCTGTGGTTGAAGTATCCCATACTCAACCATCCCATAAAAGTCTCTACTAGGAAAAAGGCCTTTGTGAGTGGATCCGCGCTGTTGTCCTCTATGTCTACTCTCCTAACCATGATCTCCCTGGAGATCAACCATCTCCATGATCAGGTGATACTGCCTAAGAATTATATCTGGATTTCTGTTGGGACGGGGGTTCCTTGGCAAAAGCCACAACTCTATTGTCATACAATGGTAGGAACGAACTTCATCTCATGAACCTATATATATCCAGACTGCCTCTTTGGTAGCATCCTTGGTAATGATGTATCTTGCCTTTAATTGTCTACTATGTCACGGTATCTAGCTTGGAACTCTTCCAACATACCGTCCCTCCACTGAGGTTAAAGACAATGCCTGTGACTGACATTCAGTCATCCTTATCACCCTGATACCTTTCCAGTGATTCTCCTCAGGATCGATCGATACCATCTTACTACAACTAGTGAGTATCCTAACATCCAATTAGAACTGTCTCATAGATCCAAAACCCAAGATTTATGAGGTATCACTTTGATCTTATATGGAGAATGCTTGTGATAAGCGGAGATTGACCAAGCGTAATATAGGAAACTCCTTCCTTATCAAGAGTATTTCATCCACGTACTCTACGAAGATCACCACCATATTCCCTACTACCTTTTTGTATATAAAAGGTTCATCTACCGTTTTGATGAAGTCAAACTCTTTGACTTCCACATCAAAACAGATGTTCCAACTCCGCGATGCCTGCTTCATCACATAAAACATCTTGCACACATTTCCGCTGCTCCCACTGTCTACGAAGCCCTCTAGCTGTGTACTTATAGACGCTCTCTTCTAAAACATCATTTTAGAAAAGCAGTCATGACACCCAACCAACAGATATCGTAGTCATGGTATGTAGCCATGGCAAGTAGGATCTGGATGGACTTAAGCATAGCTTTGAAATTCTCAACTTTTCCATATACACCAAGTAATCTTCTCAAGATATACTTACTCCATATGGAGATTTAACCATTCAGATAAAGCAACCAAAGTCCATACTTTGTTGGTGTATAAGGATTCCATCTCAGATTGCTAAGTATCTAGCCATTCTTACAGAGTCCCACTCCTGATGGCTAGCTCGAAACTAGTTGGGTCTGTAAGTCGATGTATAACACCCCAATACTTGTACGGAGGCGGAAATTTTAAAAACGAACTTGTTTAAAGCATAAATATCGACTAACCGCTTGAATCGAAGCTAAACAATAACTAATAACTAACATAGAAGTTCTATACTACTATGTAAAAAGATTATACCTAAAGAACCGTGTCCTTCGCCTTTATGAACTCCACCTCCTCCTCGGCCTTCTCGAAGTAGTAGACGATCCACCCGAGAGCTTTACTCTAAGCTTAGCCTCTAAACTTGAGGCAACTAGGTTTCTTTAAATGCTAATCAAAGAAGCTAAGTGATAGAGAGTGAGGGTTATGGTTTAATTAGTCTAACTAATCCTTGTACTCAACACATGAGAGGGGAGGATTAGGGTTTGAAGAGAGAGCGCTTGAGGAGAGAGAAGATGAACACAAAAAATGAGATGAGAATAATAGTTATCATAATATATATCAAGCATTTTATTTATCAAGAAAAGAATAGAAAATCTTTTAACAACCATGCTTGATAAATATCAAGTGATGATTTATCTCCATGAGTCATTAAGTATTTATGATGCATTAATGACATGGATGAATCATCCATATGACTCACTAATCTCATTCAATGTATATGCCACCTTAACCCCCTTAGTCACCACCTTCTAGATGCTTCTCGCACAATTACGAGAATGCCCCTCCTTTCCGTGAAAACACGGAAAAACTTTAGACTGTATAAAACCAATAACCGGATACTAGTAACTGGCTTAAACCAAAGTCGACTAGTAAAAACTGTCCGAACGACGTACGTGTGTAAACACACGTATGCGTCCGAACCTTTTGTTGTAAAACCATACGACCTCTATATCGTTTCACCTGGAGTAAGAAACTCTCTGTGTGGGACTCTAGAGACTCGACTACTACTCTGGCAGTGGGTTTAACCACAGACCGCAAGCGGCACTAGCTGTACGTAACGGCCCCCAGGTAGATGTTAATAAGAAGACCGATGAGGAAACCCATCTGAACTCCTACTGAGCCTGCTATGACAATCTCCGTACAGTCCGGTCTGTTTGTCTAAGACAATCGCATATCCGGCCTAGGGGGCGGCAAGCGTCAGTCCTCTAAAAGCGGAACAAGTCGTGTCGGAGCGAAGCCCATTACACCCTGAGAAACTACTGGAACCTACCAGTAAATCTTGCTTGCCTTGGCCAGGGACTTTGCGTAATGGCTCTCAGACACAGTGCGATATCAACTTCCAATACCGGGAGAGACGAATCCTATCTAACCGCCACTGCCTCCAAGTGCTTCGGGACTGCACCCAACTGCTACCTGTTTGCACGACTCCTTTGAGCCGTGGTAGGATAGCAATCTAAGAACAGTAGGAACACACTCGAGGCAAAGCAGCAGTGTCAAGTCTGCGGACTATGCTGTACTCATGTCACCTGGGAACTGTTAACTGACGATGGGTATAATACCAACCAACAGTTCCCCGTGAGTCCTGCCCGGTGAACCCGTAACCCAACGAGAACCTGTATACTATCTCCAGTACGACGTACTGACGGCTGTGGGATAGACCATCTCCCTAACTGGGATGAGAAGCTTACACACTAGTCTACTCCGGAGTATCGAAGCCCTGTCTTGATAATCCTACGACTAGGGACCTGAATAAGGATGTGCTTATAGACTACCCATCCCCCACTAGTGTGACTGCCATCACAACGCTGGTAGTCAAGCAAGATCTTAAGAGCTCTATCAATACGTATACTCACATATTAAGATAGAAAAACCAAGTAGCATACTACCATGTTTAGCAAGACTGTTATATACATGTGAATATCCCAAGCTTCCATTAAGTAATATACAAACTAGTATGATACAATAATGGCCCCTAGGGCATATACACTAACAATCTCCCACGTGCACTAGGGCCATATACTGACATATCGAAAACCGATGATCTCGATTAGCCTCTCGAACTGAATCTGAGGTAAGGCCTTCGTGAATGATCAGCAATGTTCTCTTCAGTAGCGACTCTCCGAACCTCGATCTCCCGACGATCAATGATCTCCCTGATCAGGTGATACCGCCTTAAGATGTGTCTGGACTTCTGATGGGACCTTGGTTCCTTCGCTAAAGCTATAGCTCCGTTGTTGTCGCAATACAGAGGTATTGGATCAACTATGGTAGGAACCACCTGAAGTTCTGTTTGGAACTTCTTCATCCCGACTGCTTCTTTTACGGCATCGCAAGCAGCAATATACTCCGCTTCCATAGTCGAGTCAGCAACGGTGTCCTGCTTGGAGCTCTTCCAGCACACCGCCCCTCTATTGAGGGTAAAGACATAACCCGACATGGACTTGGAATCGTCCTTATCACTTTGGAAGCCAGAATCGGCAAAGCCCTCTAACTTGAGGTCTTTTCCGCCGTAAACCAATAACATCTCCTTAGTCCTTCTCAGGTACTTGAGAATGTTCTTTACTGCTATCCAGTGATTCTCCCCTGGGTCAGACTGATACCGGCTTACCACGCTGAGTGTGTAAGCTACATCTGGTCTGGTACACAACATCGCATACATTACAGAGCCTACCGCAGAAGCATAGGGTATAATCGACATGCGATCCCTTTCCAAATCAGTCTTGGGAGACATCTTTTTGGATAGAGTGATTCCGTGACAAGCCGGTAGATTACCGCGCTTAGAATCTTCCATACTGAATCTTTTCAGTATAGTGTTGATATACCTGGACTGCGAAAGTCCCAACATCCTCTTGGATCTATCACGATAGATCCGGATCCCCTTAATGTAAGAGGCATCACCCAGGTCTTTCATGGAGAACCTGTGTGACAAGAATCCTTTGACAGATTGTAGCATAGGAATATCATTTCCTATAAGTAGAATGTCATCCACGTATAATACGAGGAATACGACACTTCTTGCTACAACTTTACTATATATGCACGGTTCATCTGGATTTTTGATAAAGTCATATTCTTTGACTGTTTCATTAAAACAGATGTTCCAACTCCGCGATGCTTGCTTTAGTCCATAAATGGACTTAAGCAACTTGCATACTTTCCCGCTGCTCCCACTCTGATTGAAACCCTCTGGCTGATCCATATAGACGCACTCTTCTAAATTACCATTCAAAAAAGCCGTCTTTACGTCCATCTGCCAGATTTCATAATCATGAAGGCAGCAATTGTAAGAAGGATACGAATGGATTTGAGCATAGCCTCTGGAGAAAAGGTTTCGTCATAGTCCAAACCAGGTCTCTGATGAAAACCCTTTGCAACAAGTCTAGCTTTATAGGTTTCTACCTGCCCATCTACACCAATATTTTTCTTGAAGATCCATTTGCATCCTATGGGTTTTACCCCACCTGGAGCAAAGTCCAAAGTCCATACTTTGTTGGTGTACATGGACTCCATTTCGCTTCGCATTGCATCTAGCCATCATACCGAGTCGCCGCTCTGGATGGCCTGCTGGAAGCTAGTAGGTTCATCATCATCTATGATGCAGTCCTCTCCATCCCCATCGACGAGAAAACCGTAGTATCTCTCAGGCGGATGAGACGGCCTACTACTTCTGCGGAGGGGTGCGGGAATGTCCTGTTCTTCTCGAACTACTGGTTCTACCAAACTTTCAGCAGTAATTTGTGGTTCTAGAATTTCTTCCAGTTCTATTTCAGCTCCCACTTGTTTCCTTTTCTAAAAACTGATGTTCTAGAAAATGGGCATTACGAGAAACAAAAACCTTTTGTTCCTCTGCGTAATAGAAATAATATCCCTTGGAGTTCTTTAGATATCCCACAAACATACATTTTACTGATCGTGCCTCGAGCTTGTCCACATGCTGCTTTTTAACAAAAGTTGGACATCCCCATATCTTTATATGTTGAAGATGGGGTTTCTTCCCAGTCCACATCTGATATGGAGTGGTAGGCACAGTCTTGGTAGGAGCCCTGTTCAGAAGATATGCTGCTGATTCTAGTGCATAACCCCAGAATGATCGCGGTAACTCAGCCTTACTCATCATGCATCGTACCATATCCAATAGGGTTCGATTCCGTCTTTCCAATACACCATTATGCTGTGGAGTGTATGGGGGAGTAAGCTGAGAGAGAATTCCTTTCTCTTTTAGATAACCTAGGAACTCGGCACTTAAGTATTCACTACCTCGATTAGATCTTACTGTCTTGATACTTTTGCCGGTTTGGTTTTCTACTTCATTCTTATACTCTTGGAATTTCTCAAAAGCCTCGGATTTATGTTTCATCAGATAAATGAATCCATACATTGAGAAATCATCCGTAAAAATAATGAAATAGGAAAAACCATCTCTCGCATGTGCAGACATTGGACCGCATACATCACTATGTACGAGTTCTAAGAGCTCGCTCGCTCTTACTCCATGTCCAGTGAATGGAGTCTTTGTCATTTTTCCTTTGAGATATGATTCACAAGTGGCATAAGTTTGATATTCGAATGAGTCCAAATATCCTTCTTTATGTAACTTAGTTAATCTTGTCTCATTGATATGACCTAGTCTACAATGCCATAAGAAAGCCTTATTAAAATCTGGAGACTTTCTTTTTAGTGTGTTCTAGACATTGAAAATCTAGATTTGGTTTAAGAGATATATAGCGTTATTCAGTGTACCGTACCCAATCAAACTTTGATTAAGGTGGATGTTGACAACATCACTTACAAACGTGAAATCATAACCTTTATTTCATAACAAGGAAACAGATATGATATTACACGTCAAACTAGGTACACAAAAACAGTTATGCAAAACCAAAATGTGTCCACTGGTCAATCCTAGGTGATAATCCCCGACGGACACAGCTCCCATGCTAGCTCCGTTAGCAACCTTGAGGATCATATCACCTTCCTTTAGCACTCTAGGGTTTCTCAGTGCCTGCAATGAATTGCAAATATGAGATCCTGATCCGGTATCCAATACCTAGGAAGTAGAGTTGATTGACAAACAATTCTCAATTACAAACACACATGAAGTCGAAGCCACAGCTTTCTTCGGTCTTTGGTTCTTGGCGATCCACACTTTGCAATCTTTTTTCCGGTTCCCTTTCCTATGACAATGGAAGCACTCATCCTGAGCCACTACTGGTACCGGCAACTTTTTCTTTCCTTTCTCTACCACCTAACTAACACCTCCTCCAGGTTTGGTGGCGGCCTTATTCTTCCTTCCTTTTGCCTTAGCCTTGGACCCGGAAGAAGAAGCACCGCGAACAAACATAGTGTGTGTTTCCCTTGCCTTCTGCAAGGTGCCCTCAGCACTCCTCAACATGTTAAGGAGTTCTGAAAGTTCAACTTCTTTTCTTTGAATGTTGAAGTTCAGTATAAACTGGGTGTAGGTGATAGGAAGGGACTGGAGAATAAGGTCTGTATAGAGCTCGTTATCCAAAGTCGTCCCAGGTCTGCGAGCTCTTCAATTTAGCCAATCAACTTTAGGACATGTTCACCTACCGATGATCCGACAGCCAACCTCGCTTGAAACAGCTTCTTTGAGGTCTCGTATCTTGCTATACGAGATTGCTCCCCATTCAGATCTTTTGTATGAAGAAATATGGATTCAAGGTCCATATCCTCATGCCTCCTCTGATGTTCATTGTTCATTGAAGCAAGCACGATGCACTTGGCTTTCGTGCAATCTAAATCCCAGGTTTTGCGGATTTCGTTATCCGCATTACTAGATTTAGGACCTGGGGCTTCAGGTGCCTTAGTGGTGAGGACATACCCCAATTTGTCGTAGGTCAAAGCCATTTTGACATTCCGCAGCCAATCTTTATAGTTTGGCCCCGTCAGTATATTTTTCTCTAAAAGTAACTTAAGTCCAGTCATTTTCAGGGTCGCTGCAATTAGGAGAGAGAGAAGAAAACACTTTAGCATGATGCACTTGCTAGTTTAGAGTGGTTTTTAGTTTATCTAAACTGGATGGCTCCCACTGTTTATCGAATCTCTCCTCAAACCAAAAAAGGAAGAATTAGCCAGGACTATTTTCACCGTACAATACTTGCTTAACCGTTCAGCCAGGCTAGTGTCGATACTTCGAGGGAGGTTTTCCAACGCTTTCGCGAAGTTCCTTAATTTAAGAACCTCTTTTCTCTGGAGGCGTAGCCCTACTGACACCTTTCTAGACACCTACTTGGTTTATAGCATTGATCATTAAGTGACAAATATCCTGATAAGTAGCATATACTCACAGTAGGATCGGGATCCAAATATCATTGTCTGATAATGTTGTAGGAATACTACCAACATTCATCAAACTCCAAATGGTATGCATCTCTTTGCAAATTTCAGTTTCTTTAGAAATTCCCGATATAAGTTTTTTCCCCAAGCTCTTATGACCTTGGCTTTGGTCAAAATGTCATAAGTCAAATGTCAAGTTCTACCCATCATTATCTTGTCAATTTGAACCCATCCGTATATATCCCTGACTTTGGTCAAATGATAATACGACTGTCCCAAACTAACTCATCTATCTATGCAATAAATGAAAACCCAGCAGCTACCAAACACTATGCCTTGACTTTGGCCAAAATACATAGCTTGAATACTACTGAATACCCAAATGAAATGACGGAGGGCTATGACTGGTTTTGGCGAAACCGTGAACGTAGTAAACTTGATATAACCGAAGGAACCTGATAGCTTTTAAAAGGAGTGGTTAAAGCTCCGCATTTAAAAATATCTGTTTTTAAAAATAACCAAGTGGTTTCTTTTAAATTGTTCCAACGATTTAAACGTTGGTTTATTTTCTTTTCATTATAAATAATGCGTCCCATCATTAACCTATCATTGCAGAAAACAACGAAAATATGACGTCCTCTTATGCCATCCACATTCGCCACTGGGTCCCGTCATCACCCGTTAGGTTACTTAACTAACGACAGAGCGGGGACTGGGCTAGCGCGGATGTAAAACATAAATGACGTCTAAATAGCTATAATATATATAGATATTTTACATTCGTCAGACGCAATAATATTCATTCCAGATCATAAATGAACTTTATTGGATTTGCAAGCAATCCGTATTTCTTTTGAGCCTGCAAGAAAAGACGGATTACACAGTTGTGATGAATAGCCATTACCCCACCCAAGACCCCTACAGGTACGGCAAACTACCCGCCCGGCAGTTTGTGCACCCCACGTTGGGTCTGTCCTAGGAGCAAAAACAGTAAAATGAAATAATACAACGGTGGATACAACCGCAACCTGGATGTGCCCCGCAAAATAATATTACAACAAATTACATTTACATCAAATGAATTAAATAATAACCCATCACATAACCCCGGCTATACATCACAACAGTCCAACACAGTTCATATACACAAACAGATAAAATCCATTACAGAAATGTGCAACCCCCTGCCAACCGACATACTAACAGGTAGGGGAGGTTTACGAACACATTATACAAACACAGATATAATCCAACAAGCAAATACCGTATAATTTCGATTGATTAAACACATTTAATTTCTCTCCAATACTTCTCTGTAAATCTGAAACCTGAGCAAAAATTAAAAAATTCCAGAAAATACCAAATACCACAGAGAACCAACACAAGAAAATTAGGCAGATGAATCGGCAACTCAGCGACGGAATCGCGGCGGATCGATGGGATCAGCCACAGTTCCACGGCGCTTTTGCCGATTCATGAGCCCAGTTTTCTTGGGTGTTCTAATACTATCATTTACGGCTTTCTGAACCTCCCTGAAAAAATTTTTGACTTCATTTAAAAATCGACAGAAAGTCATGATATCGGGGTTTTCCGGTTTTGTTTTTTCCGTTCGAAATTCATACAATTTTGCAAGTGAGTTATTTATAGTTTAGCGAGGCTCTGAAACCACTGTAAGTCGATGTATAACACCCCAATACATGTACAGAGGCGGAAATTTTAAAAACGAACTTGTTTAAAGCATAAACATCGACTAACCGCTTGAATCGAATCTAAACAATAATTAACAACTAACATAGAAGTTCTATACTTCTATGTGAAGGGATTATACCTAAAGAACCGTGTCCTTCGTCTTTATGAACTCCACCTCCTCCTCGGCCTTCTCGAAGTAGTAGACGATCCACCCGAGAGCTTTACTCCAAGCTTAGCCTCTAAACTTGAGGCAACTAGGGTTCTTTAAGTGCTAATCAAAGAAGCTAGGTGATAGAGAGTGAGGGTTATAGTTTAATTAGTCTAACTAATCCTTTTAATCAACACATGAGAAGGGAGGATTAGGGTTTGAAGAGAGAGAGCTTGAGGAGAGAGAAGATGAACATAAAAAATGAGATGAGAATAATAGTTATCATAATATATATCAAGCATTTTATTTATCAAGAAAAGAATAGAAAATCTTTTAACAACCATGCTTGATAAATATCAAGTGATGATTCATCTCCATGAGTCATTAAGCATTTATGATGCATTAATGACATGGATGAATCATCCATATGACTCACTAATCTCATTCAATGTATATGCCACCTTAACCCCCTTAGTCACCACCTTCTAGAAGCTTCTCGCACAATTTTGAGAACGCCACTCCTTTCCGTGAAAACACGGAAAACTTTAGACTGTATAAATCTAATAACCGGATACTAGTAACTGGCTTAAACCAAAACCGACTAGTAAAAACTGTCCGAATAACGTACGTGTTTAAACACACGTATGCATCTGTCGTAAAACCATACGACCTTTATATCGTTTCACCAGGAGTAGGAAACTCTCTGTGTGGGACTCTAGAGACTCGACTACTACGCTAGCAGTGGGTTTAACCACAGACCGCAAGCGGCACTAGCTGCACGTAACGGCCCCCAGGTAGATGTCGATAAGAAGGCCGATGAGGAAACCCATCCGAACTCCTACTGAGCCTGCTGTGACAATCTTCGTACAGTCCGGTCTGTTCGTCTAAGACTATCGCATATCCGGCCTAGGGGGCGGCAAGCGTCAGTCCCCTAAAAGCGGAACAAGTCGTGTCGGAGCGAAGCCCATTACACCCTGAGAAACTACTGGAACCTACCAGTAAATCTTGCTTGCCCTGGCCAGGGACTTTGCGTAATGGCTCTCTGACACAATGCGATATCAACTCCCAATACCGGGAGAGACGAATCCTATCTAACCGCCACTGCCTCCAAGTGCTTCAGGACTGCACCCAACTGCTACCTGTTTGCACGACTCCTTTGAGCCGTGATAGGGTAGCAATCTAAGAACAGTGGGAACACACTCGAGACAAAGCAGCAGTGTCAAGTTTGCGGACTATGCTGTACTCATCTCACCTGCGAACTGTTAACTGACGATGGGTATAATACCAACCAACCGTTCCCCGTGAGTCCTGCCCGGTGTACCCGTAACCCAACGATCACCTGTATACTATCTCCAGTACGACCTACTGATGGCTGTGGGACAGACCATCTCCCTAACTGGGATGAGAAGCGTACACACTAGTCTACTCCGGACTATCGATGCCTGTCTCGATAATCCTACGACTAGGGACCTGAATAAGGATGTGCTTATAGACTACCCAGCCCCCACTAGTGTGACTGCCATCACAACGCTGGTAGTCAAGCAAGATCCTAAGAGCTCTATCGATACGTATACTCACATATTAAGATAGAAAAACCAAGTAGTATACTACTATGTTTAGCAAGACTGTTATATACATGTGAATATCCCAAGCTTCCATTAAGTAATATACAAACTAGTATGATACAATAATGGCCCCTAGGGCATATACACTAACAGGGTCATCATCTCATGATGCAATCCTTGCTGCCACTGTCATAGAGAAAACCGAAGTATCTCTCAGGTGGGTGAGGAACCCTACTAGATCGGCGGAGAGGCTGAGATTCGTTAGAATCTACTGAATCCTTTGGTTCTACCAAATCATCTGTTGTAGTTTGTATAGCTGGAACTTCTTCCAGTTCTACCTCATGAACACTAATTTCTTCTCAAGAAATTCCCTTTCACAAAGGTGGCATGTTGAGAAACAAAACATTTTTGTTCCTCGGTTTGGTAGAAGATATTCCCTTGCTAATGCTTGGGATATCCAACAAACTTCCACAGATCTGACTTTGCCTCGAGCTTGTCCGGATTATGCTTTTAGACATACGTCGGACAACCCCAAATCTTAACATACTTAAGATATGGGCTCTTCCCATTCTATATCACATATGAACTGGTAAGCAACTGATTTGATTTGAATCATATTCAATAGGTATACAGCTTCTCAAGTGCATAACTCCTAAAAGGAAATAGGAAACTCAGTAGTACTCATCATAGAGCACACCATATCACATAGGGTGCTATGGCTCCGTCCTGATACACCGACATGCTGTGGTGTATACGGAGGAGTAATGCTGAGAGAGAATCTCATTCTCCTTTAGAATAGTCCAGGAATTCGGTGCTTAAGTATTCTCCTCCTTGATCTCATCAAAGAACATAATACTTATACCCGTATTTTAGTTCTCTACTTCTAATTTATATTCTGTGAATATCTCAAAAGTTTCAGACTTGTGTTTCAACAGGAACATGTGTCTGAATTTTGAGAGATCATCAGAGAATGTAATGAAGTACAGAGAACTAGTCTTGGCATGTGTAGACAGGGAATTTCATACATCAGCATGTATCAATCCCAAGAGTTCAATAACTCTTTCTTAGTTTCCAATAAACAGAGCTGTGGTCATCTTATCTTTGTGACATGACTGGCAAGTTTCACAAGATGTAAATTCAAACAGATTTAAATATGCATCTAAACGTAACTTAGCTAGTCGGGTCGCATTGATATGACCTAGTCTACAATACCTCAAGAAGGATTCGTTCATTTCTGAACTCTTCCTCTTGTGTGTGTTCTGTATACTAAGAACTGTAGTTTGATTTAGAGAGTTAATGCTTTTAGATAATGTGTCTGAACCGATCAACTCTTGATATAGGAAATGTTCAAAACATTATCCAACAATACAAAATTATATCCTTCTTTACTTATAAAGAGACTGATATGATGTTGTATTTCAAGTTCGGTATCTAATAACATTCGTTCAGAATCAATGTATTCTGGTAATACAGAATGACAGTGACCAACAGACTTGGCTGCAACACTTGCACCGTTTCTATCTTATGAAACTTATCATCCGTTCTCAGTCCTCTACCTTTCTGTAGCCTATGTAACAAATTACATATGCGGGATCCTGATCCGGTATCTCATACCCAGGACGAAAAGGATACTGAGAAATAGTTCTCTGTAATGAACGCACCCGAAGATGATAGATTAGTATGCACTTTCTTCGTTTGGGCGGCACGGAAATTCTGGTAATCCCCAATTTCCTGCTCTGTCTTATAACAATTATAAGTTAGAGCGGGGCCAACGTTCCCCAGCTCAGTATAACAAGCGGGTTCGGTCAATATATCAGTATTATTATCTTGATTAAGGTGTGATATGGTCGCTACCTGGAGAGAGAGAGAGAAGAAAACACTCAGCGTATGCTCTTGCAAGATTAGATTGATTATCTAATATATCTAATCAGGATTTCTCCCACTGTTTTAATCAAATCTTCCTTCAAACCCAAAAAGGAAAGACTAGCCGGGATTAATTACACGCTATAAGTTCGCCAATCTTTCTGCCAGTCCAGTGTCGGTACTTTGAAGGAGGTCCCCCGTGCTTTCGCACGAACCTAATTAAAGTAAACCTCGTTTTCCCAGGGGCGTAACCCCGTTAACACCTTTCTAGACACCTACTTGGTCGGCTAATTGTAATGTGTAAAACACTCCTAGGAGTAACTCTTACTCGCAGCGGGTATTGGGATCCAACTATCTCATAGATGGTATGCAATCTCATTGCAAATTTCAACACTTGAAATTCCCAATAATATTTTACCCCTAGCGTGCTATGACTTTGACGTATGCCAAACAACCCATAGTCCGCTAGTCAAGTTCAACCCGTACATTTCTTGATTAAATTAAACCCACCCGCATGACCCTTGACGCATGCCAAACAACGCCGTACGAATACCCTAATCCAATCGCATCGTATGCTAGCAGATAAGCACTAGTTATCTATCGTACACTACGCCTTGACGCATGCCAAACTACCACAACACGAATACTAAGTAGTACTTATCTGAAATGACGGAGGGCAACTACAGGTTTTTAAGAAAACCTTTTGCGTAATGAACTTGATATCGTTGTGGAATCGAGTGGTTTTAAATGGAGTGATTTTGAGGCTTTTCTAGTTTTTCTAAAAGGGTCACTCCCGGTGAAGGGATCGTCGGCCCTTTCCTCATCGAATAAGGTGCACGATATTTCATAAATATCACTATGCAAAGCAAGAACTATAGAAGCAATCAAAAGACAAACCGAGTTTGTAGCATCTGCCAGTTTCACTAAAGAGGTCACTCCCGGTGAAGGGATCTCGGCTCTTTCCTTATCGAATAAGGTGCTTGATGTTCTACAGGGAACACCGCTATGCAAAGCAAGAACAAGAGCTACCAATTTTTTTTAAACAAGTTTCTACAACATCTTAGGTTTCTTTTATTTCATTAATCTCATTAATAAAGTCCCATTTTAATATGTTTCACAAGCATGAGATATGAAACGAAATCAACAATATATAATATATATCTCATATATATAATATAAACATTCGTCTCAGGCGGTAATATGATCTCATCACAGAATATTGCAGCAGAAGAACATATATGAAATATTGGATATTCTAGGACGTCCGTGTTTTTAATACGAGCCTGTATAAAACACGGATTCCACGGTCGCGATGAATAGCCAAACCCACATCCCTAGACCCCTACGAGAGCGGCAAGTAACACTGCCAATTCTATGGTTAGGAGACCCAGTCTTGACTCCTCGAGATGGTCTCCCACTGGACCCCAGAACCCGGTTACTTGTGCTACCCGCCTTGGGTCTACCTATTGCGGAAAAGTAAATAATATACAATGGTGACATCATCCTCAGCCCGGAAGTGCCCCAATAAAAGAATATTATATACAAATGAATTTCACATGAATGAAAATAAAAGCCCTCATCTCATATAAAACCCCCGACTATTCAAACACGACGATCCAATATAACATATCACAGCAACACATAACATCACATGTCATCCACATAAGTAAGTATGCATACACCAATTGTCGTCGATGTATAGCAACGAAAACCGGCGATACAACTACATACTACACTTACAGTCACAGAAAAGAAAGTGTAAAACTACAACAGTTGGAATCCGCAACCTCTTTAGACATCGCATGCCTAACCAAATGAATTCCTTAGACATCGCATGCCTAATAATTATAAACCCCACATTTTAGTCTCATTATCGAAAACTCTTTTCAATATCAAGTCGGGCAATTCAACAATATTCCCGACATCCTGATCGAATGCTCGTCGCAAACTTTACTAGACGGCCGCACCCCTGGATGCCGTCGACGAAGTGCACTAAGGCGGAACACCGCTGCCGCGAGCACCCGAACGGATGCTTTTGGTGACGGGGTTCTCCTACAGTCACTTGGTCGGGGCTATGGGGCGTGGCTGTCTATTAAGTTTACCCGGCGAGTATCCGCGTACGCTACATGATTGCGACGGACTTTTGATCACATCAAAATTCCGTGGCAACCGATCAACTGACACTGAACTGCTAGATTTATAACATTCAAATTAGTTATCTCATAACTACCTGTGGATTCCAAATATTGTATCACATTCTAGATAAATAGACAATGTTAAACTTTCCGATCGAATAATCAAACACCCAAGATTTCCCCAATATATCTCAACACTTGTAATAAGTTTAAGAACATCCATCACATGCCACAGTACCAATGGTCCAGCCGTAGAAGGGTCAAGCCAACGCCTCACATGTGGCACGCCGTACTGCCCCAAACCCTAAGGTTTAGAGGCAGTTCAAGATGGTCACATAGTCGAGTTAAGGTTTGTTTTCTTCTAGAGGGTCCACCACGTTACTTGCATGACTTAGAAAGTTCTTAAACTCGAGAAAAAATCCAACTTTTGAAAAATTTTCCGACAGGGGAGAAATTGAGTTATTGATATCCGTTCGAACTTTTTAACAGTTTCTAAAAATTACCCAACCAAATTAAACAAAGTTAAATTATCCGATCGAATCATCGAGTCCCCAATACAACCCTAGAAAACTCAACACTTGAGTGGAATTAAAACATTCCCAGAAAAAAATGACAAGAAAGGACCTAAGAATAAATATATGATGTTCCAGGGACTAATTCACAATTTGGGCCGCGGAACAGCCGCTAAACCCTTGGTTTGGCCGCGGTTCCGTGGTAAATTGAGCGACTTAGTAGACCGTACTTCACAGTAATTCTTTATTTTTCCTGCTTATTTTTCTGAGCATTTTTAATTCATAAAAAATCACATTTTCAAAAAATGTACAGAGAAGGGTTCAAATTAGGGTTTCGGGTTTCGATCGGACTTTAAACTTCATCTAGACTACGCCTAAAGCTCTAGCTTATCTCTGATACCACTGTAGGGATGCTAGGCATGCGCACAAGGGTCTACGAGGTATCAACCATGCCCGATTTGTTAGTGTATATGCCCTAGGGGCCATTATTGTATCATACTAGTTTGTATATTACTTAATGGAAGCTTGGGATATTCACATGTATATAACAGTCTTGCTAAATATGATAGTATGCTACTTGGTTTTTCTTTCTTAATATGTGAGTATACGTATTGATAGAGCTCTTATGATCTTGCTTGACTACCAGCGTTGTGATGGCAGTCATACTAGTGGGGGCTGGGTAGTCTACAGACACATCCTTATTCAAGTCCCTAGTCGTAGGATTATCGAGACAGGGCATCGATACTCCGGAGTAGACTAGTGTGTACGCTTCTCATCCCAGTTGGGGAGATGGTCTATCCCACAGCCGTCAGTACGTCGTACTGGAGATAGTATACAGGTGCTCGTTGGGTTACGGGTATACCGGACAGGACTCACGGGGAACTGTTGGTTGGTATTATACCCGTCGTCAGTTAACAGTTCCCAGGTGACATGAGTACAGCATAGTCCGCAGACTTGACACTGCTACTTCGCCTCGAGTGTATTCCCACTGTTCTTAGATTGCTACCCTACCACGGCTTAAAGGAGTCGTGCAAACAGGTAGCAGTTGGGTGCAGTCCCGAAGCACTTGGAGGAAGTGGCGGTTAGATAGGATTCGCCTCTCCCGGTATTGGGAGTTGATATCGCGCTGTGTCAGAAAGCCATTACGCAAAGTCCCTGGCCAGGGCAAGTGAGATTTGCTGGTAGGTTCCAGTAGTTTCTCAGGGTGTAATGGGCTTCGCTCCAACATGACTTATTCCGCTTTTAGGGGACTGACGCTTGCCGCCCCCCTAGGCCGGATATGCGATAGTCTTAGACGAACAGACCGGACTGTACGGAGATTGTCACAGCAGGCTCAGTAGGAGTTCGGATGGGTTTCCTCATCGGCCTTCTTATCAACATCTACCTGGGGGCCGTTACGTACAGCTAGTGCCGCTTGCGGTCTGTGGTTAAACCCACTGCCAGCATAGTAGTCGAGTCTCTAGAGTCCCACACAGAGAGTTTCTTACTCTAGGCGAAACGGTATAGAGCTCGTATGGTTTTACGACAAAGGGTTCGGACGCATACGTGTGTTTACACACGTACGTCGTTCGGACAGTTTTTACTAGTCGGCTTTGGTTTAAGCCAGCTACTGGTATCCGGTTATTGGATTTATACAGTCTAAAGTTTTTCCGTATTTTCACGGAAAGGAGGGGCGTTCTCGTAATTGTGCGAGAAGCTTCTGGAAGGTGGTGACTAAGGGGGTTTAGGTGGCATATACAATGAATGAGATTAGTGAGTCATATGGATGATTCATCCATGTCATTAATGCATCATAAATGCTTAATGACTCATGGAGATGAATCATCACTTGATATTTATCAAGCATGGTTGTTAAATGATTTCTTTTCTTTTCTTGTTAAATAAAAATGCTTGTTATATATTATGATATCTATTATTCTCATCTCATGATTATGTTCGTCTTCTCTCTCCTCAAGCTCTCTCTCTTCAAACCCTAATCCTCCCCTCCCATATGTTGAGTATAAGAATTAGTTAAACTAATTAAACCATAACCCTCACTCTATATCACCTAGCTTCTTTGATTAGCACTTAAAGAAACCTAGTTGCCTCAAGATTAGAGGCTATGCTTGGAGTAAAGCTCTCGGGTGGATCGTCTACTACTTTGAGAAGGCCGAGTAAGAGGTGGAGTTCGCAAAGACGAAGGACACGATTCGTTAGGTATAATCCCTAAACATAGTAGTATAAAACTTCTTTGTTTGTTGTTAGTTATTGTTTAAGTTCGATTCAAGCGGTTAGTCGATGTTTATGCTTTAAACAAGTTTGTTTTTAAAAATTCCGCCTCCACAGAAGTATTGGGGTGTTGTACATCGACTTACAGTGGTATCAGAGCCTTGCTAAATAATAAATAACTCACTTGCAAAATTGTATGAATTTCGAACGGAAAAAACAAAACCGGAAACCCCGATATCATGAGTTTCTGTCGTTTTTTAAATGAAGTCCAAAAATTTTTCAGGGAGGTTCAGAAAGCCCTAAATGATAGTAGTAGAACACCCAAGAAAATTGGGCTCATGAATCCGCCGCGATTCCGCCGCCGAGTTGTCGATTCATCAACCCAATTTTCCTGTGTTGGTTCTCTGTGATATTTGGTATTTTCTGGAATTTTTTAATTTTTGCTCAGGTTTCAGATTTACAGAGAAGTTTTGGAGAAAAATTAAATGTGTTTAATCGATCGAAATTATACGGTATTTGCTTGTTGGATTATATCTGTGTTTGTATAATGTGTTCGTAAACCTCCCCTAACTGCTAGTATGTCGGTTGGCAGGGGGTTGCACATTTCTGTAATGGATTTTATCTGTTTGTGTATATGAACTGTGTTGGACTGTTGTGATGTATAGCCAGGGTTATGTGATGGATTATTATTTAATTCATTTGATGTAAATGTAATTTGTTGTAATATTATTTTGCGGGGCACATCCAGGTTGCGGTTGTAGCTACCGTTGTATTATTCCATTTTACTGTTTTTGCTCCGAGGACAGACCTAAGGTGGGGTACACAAACCGCCGGGCGGGTAGTTTGCCGTACCCGTAGGGGTCTTGGGTGGGGTAATGGCTATTCATCACAATTGTGTAATCCGTCTTTTCTTGCAGGCTCAAAAGAAATATGGATTGCTTGCAAATCCAATAAAGTTCATCTGTGATCTGGAATGAATATTATTGCGTCAGACGAATGTAAAATATCTATATATATGATAGATATTTAGACGTCGCTTATGTTTTACACCCGCGCTAGCCTAGTCCCGGCTCTGTCGTTAGTTCAGTAACCTAACGGGTGATGACGGGACCCAGTGGCGAATGCGGATGGCATTAGAGGACGTCATATTTTCGTTGTTTTCTGCAATTATAGGTTAATGGTGGGACGCATTATCTATAATGCAAAGTAAATAAACCAAAGTTTAAATCGTTGGAACAATTTAAAAGAAACCACTCGGTTATTTTTAAAACAGATATTTTTAAATGCGGAGATTTAACCACTCCTTTTAAAAGCTATCAGGATCCTTCGGTTATATCAAGTTCACTACGTTCACGGTTTCGCCAAAACCAGTCATAGCCCTCCGTCATTTTATTTGGGTATTCAGTATTATTCAAGCTATGTATTTTGGCCAAAGTCAAGGCATAGTGTTTGGTAGCTGCTGTGTTTTCATTTGTTGCATAGATAGATGAGTTAGTTTGGGACAGTCGTATTATCATTTGACCAAAGTCAGGGATATATACGGATGGGTTCAAATTGACAAGATAATGACGGGTAGAACTTGACATGTGGCTTATGACATTTTGACCAAAGCCAAGGTCATAAAAGCATGGGGCAAAAAAAAAATCTATATCGGGAATTTCTAAAGAAACTGAAATTTGCAAAGAGATGCATACCATTTTGAGTTTGATGAATGTTGGTAGCATTCCTACAACATTATCAAACGATGATATTTGGATCGCGATCCTACTGTAAGTATATGCTACTTATCAGGAAATTTGTCACTTAGCGATCAATGCTATAAACCAAGTAGGTGTCTAGAAAGGTGTCAGCGAGGCTACGCCTCCAGAGAAAAGAGGTTCTTTAATTAAGGAACTTCACGAAAGCGTTGGAAAACCTCCCTCGAAGTATCAACACTAGCCTGGCTGAACGGTTAAGCAAGTATTGTACGGTGAAAATACTCCTGGCTAATTCTTCCTTTTTGGTTTGAGGAGGGATTCGAAAAACAGTGGGAGCCATCCAGTTTAGATAAACTAAAAACCAATCTAAACTTGCAAGAGCATCATGCTAAAGTGTTTTCTTCTCTCTCTCCAAATTGCAGCGACCCTGAAAATGACTGGACTTAAGTTACTTTTAGAGAAAAATATACTGACGGGGCCAAATTATAAAGATTGGCTGTGGAATGTCAAAATGGCTTTGACCTACGACAAATTAGGGTATATCCTCACCACTAAGGCACCTGAAGCCCCAGGTCCCAAATCCAGTAATGCAGATAAGGAAATCCGCAAAACCTGGGATTTAGATTGCGCGAAGGCCAAGTGCATCGTGGTTGCCTCGATAGACAATGTACATCAGAGGAGGCACGAGGATATGGATCTAGAATCCATATTTCTTCATACAAAAGAACTGTATGGGGAGTAATCTCGTATAGCAAGATACGAGACCTCAAAGAAACTGTTTTCAGCGAGGTTGGCCGTCGGGTCATCGGTAGGCGACCATGTCCTAAAGATGATTGGCTACATTGAAGAGTGATCGCACGCTTTTGGCGTGTCGGATGTTCAAAGTTCTAAAGTTTACCGTGATCAGGACGGTGTCGCTATGCAGCTAGCCGGTTGAGCACGGGTCGATCCATAGGGAGATGGTTGTATTTCCACTCTTGTTTTAGACGAGTCAATAAAGAATTTGTGTATGTTTGTTCGATCTAACCTATGTGTATTATTTGCAAGTATAAAGTTTTAAGAAAAAGATACGAGATTATAAGCTAAAGAAATCCGTACTCAAAACCTTTGAGCCGAGTCTTGACCAATTGAAGCTAGAGCAATCGGCAACAACGTAGATTAGGGGATTTAAGCGCGGTATTCGTGGAATACGGCTTATTTACCCTTGTCCTTCCGTTCTTGTCTCTTGCTTTCGCCTCCGGCCAAACCGAACGCAACCGGTCGCGGTTAGGAATCACCGTTATCTTGTTAGGGTAGGGTGCCTAACGGAGCGCTTGCGTATGGTTTGGGCGGAGTTCAATGGAAAATAACGGGAAATGGAAATGAGAAAAGAAAATCTTAACTTACTATACCGTATTTATTCTTAACAACGATAATTACATTCATTCACAAAAAAGAACCAAAAAGAGAGAACAAAAAGAAAAGAACAAAGAAAAGAAAAGATTACAAGTAATTAAGTGCATGAATATAAATTGCAAGAAAGTAAAGCAAGGTAATAAAAAGCAAGTAATAAATAAGCAATAAAAAGAATTAGAAACTAGAACTCAAGACAAGCATGGGATCAATAGCCAACCCTTAAACTTGCAAGCTCAATCAAGAGGTTGCAAGATCAAGAGAAGGGTAGAGAACGCATGTGAAATGAAGTGCTAATTCCATAAGAAAATACGACCCTTGAGATCAATAACAAACTCTTAACCTTTCAAGCTCAATGAAGAGGTTGAAAGATCAAGAGAAAGCAAGAATCTCAAGGGGAAGTTAAACAAAAGAGAATGATACGAAAACCCTCATCTTCATTAATCTTCCACTCAAAAAGTTCTCACTACAATTTTCATGAAGAAAGAATGAAGAAGAAGAAGAAGAACTACACAAAAAACTACAAAAGAGAAACAAAGAATGAATCCTTTGGCTTGGCTCAGTTCTGGAGTATTTATAGGCAGTATACAGAAACCCTAGGGCAAGAATCTGGCATAAAATGAAGTACCCAAACTAACCACAGAAAACGACAAAGAGAGGAGCCATAATGGCAGCGGATCCGCGGCCAATACCCCCTATTGGCCGCGGTTCCGCGGCCATATAATGGAGTTGGGTTGTGTGCTTTTGTGGGTATCCCTGGTTTCATTTGTCCTTGTATTTGAAATCTTAAAACTGCACAAAAGTCTTCCAAAATATCTTCAGAATTTTTAGTCCAAGATTGCACTCTTTTCTTTACTTTTGACTTTATCTCCCTCGAGCTCCGCGCACCATTGATTCTTGTGCTGCCCCTCTCGTGCTCTGTGCTTGTCCGAGACACGAATGACCGCTGTCATATGTCTTGTCTCTGGAACCAGTACGCAGCACTGGACGGATATGGATGACCGGAACCCGGCTTTTATCTGTTGTCAACAGATGTTCTGTATTTGGTGTAACTGTGGAGATTTTGTCTAGATTTGCAATATTTGTAATGGAAACCTGTAATATGTAAATATGTAACAAACACGGATTAAAAGCACCTACCTATAAACACACGAGCATAAGAATGGGCGGTATAAAATGCAGTATTCTGTTATGAACAAATACCCCCAAACTTAACTTTTGCTCGTCCCGAGCAAAACCAATTATTCACAAAAATAAAATCCTAACCGCACTTTCGCAGGGAACGTGATTGCACTGAGCGCGTGCAACAAGCCGTTAAACCTCTAGGTGTCCCTAGTAGGAGGAGTGTTGCCTCCTGAGGGTTTTCAGCGGATACTACCCACAAAATCCCGTCAAGCTAGTGTCATAAGTTAACATCGACTCTACTCCTACAGTTTAGTATTTACGTTAGAAACTCTATTATCCTAAGTTAGAAATATCCAACCCTTATGCTTCACACATCCTATCTATTTAACTTTAGATCATATACGTTCCAAAAAAGTTTAGAAAGATGTTGGTATCTCCTGAGTTTTCCTTCTAAAGTGTGGTCTTAAATCATGGATTTTTATCAATTTTACAGAAAATACAGGTCTTATTCTTCATTTCTATCTCTTGTCCAAACATCGATTGTATACCCCTACGTGTGTGTAAATTTGCACCCCTACACTCAAGAATTCAATTCAAGCTATAATACCCTTGCCCTAATACCTAATACTACTTCTTTTCATTAAGGATGGACGGATTTGCTCACACACCTTTCATGCGACTATTAATGCTTCTTGAGGCACTAACGGCCGATTACTGAATATCTGAACTTTAAAACGTAAATAGCAGTCTCCAGGTCTTGATTTTATTCTATTTTTCTTTTTCTTTTTTTTTCTTTTTTTTCTTTTTTTTCAAGACCGGATATATTTTTCAATATGCTATTTTGGTGTTTAGCTTTAAATACCGTTTTTTCTTTCATACTAGGCTTTCAGGCAAGAGTATTTCTAGGTATCCTCTACTATCTCAAGTTTCAAGGTGCGTGTATGTGCAGTTTGTAGGGTATATACTTTCTAAATTTGAACTCAAGAAAAAAAACTATTTTTCAGACTTAGCCTCCAGTAAAGCTTCAATACTTTCCCTTCATCTTGACTTAACTCAAGAACTGAACTCAACATTACCTATTTCTCAAAAAAACTGTAAGGACGTATATTTACCAAAGTTAGACAGAATGAGGGTTATTTTTAGGGTTTTCAATTCCTAGGCCTAGAATTTAGTTATTTTTAACATATCAACTAAACTTTCAGAATAAAAATCTAAGTTACCCTATTAGCTAACTTGACGACAAAGTTTTTATATTTTGGAAATTTTTCGATTTTTGTGGGTTTTTAATAAGGTATGCAAATGCAAAATATACAAATGAATGCGAAGGAAGAAAGCTTACCGAGCACACCCCCAAACTTAAACTTGACAGTGCCCTCACTGTCAGGCTATACCAAGAGGGTCAAAATTGTCGGCGCTCTCCCTAAAAACAAATTATATACAAAACAAAAAGGAAAGCAAAAAATATATACAAAAAAGGTGTCCCCCCCAAACTTAAGTAAAACAGTGTTTCCACTGTTAAGCGTTGAAGTTCAGGATCAGGGGGGAAAGAATAGTATCAATCTATACAAGGCCTTACACAGGCCAAAAGTGAGTACCAACCATTCAAAGATTTTGTCTCTATAATGTGCTGGTTGGAGAAAGAAGGCGTAGAGAAAAGAGATGGACAATACACGAGACCGTATGCGAAGAGAAGCGGAATACGGTCTCGGTATATGAGAGGAAGAAGAATGGCGGAAGGGAAAAAGAAGTGGAATACGAACTTGAGGGTGCAAATGGAGTAAATAGATTAGCACAATTTGTGATGACCGATGTGTGAAAAGCGATTGTGCTAATATATTTATCCGTCGAGAGATTGGGTCAAATCCCTCAAGATTGGTAAGAAGCCATGGGTACGCCGAACTTGGTAAACCAAACACAGGAAGTGAAAATGGTACGGGTTCTTGCAAGGTCGGAACGATGGAAAGGATGGAGGGAAGTGGTTGAGGAAGGGAATCGGTTAAGGGTTCTGGAGGGTGTACACAGTCAGTGAAAGGAACAGGATGAATTGGAAAATCCGACTCATCATCTAGAACTGTTTCATCCTCAAAAATATCCTCAAAATTCTCCTCAAAGTTAAGCTTATTCATGCATATTTCATCAAAGTCCAGACGCATATGTTGTTCGGGAAAAACATTTAATGACTCGGGATGATAAATTGGAGAGAAAAACTCAGTCAAATCTATGGGTTCATCATCCAAAATAGTCCCAGCGTCAATATCCTTAATCAAGTGAAAGTCAATTTTCTTAGACACCTCATCAAAAGCATGGATTTCAATCGATTCAGGTTCTAGAGTGGAGGTGTAGAGGTCAAAAGGTTTGGGATTGGTTTCACTTGGCAAGGTCCCTTCGCAATCTGACAAATCAAACACTACAAAGTCGTACAACTCATTAATCATTCTATCTTCAATTGATAAAGCATGTGGGACACTCGATAGTCTTTCAAAACAAGAGTTGTAGGATTCAACTTGGGACGGGTAGGTTTGATTTGGAAGGGGGTACATCTCACTCTCTCCACTCAAATTCACATCCTGTTCTGCCGCCTCATCATACATTTGAAAATTTGGAGCTAGTTGAAAACTAGCTACCGGGTCACTAGGTTGTATGAGGGCGGTCATGGACGCATTCAAATCCATCATCTGTTGGTACGACGCTACCCTAAAGTCTTCCAAGGACTGTTCTAGACTAGACATGGGTTGTGAAGGGGTTTCAGTAAAAGATTCAAAGTTGTTTGGATACTGAAAACTCCCAAATTGCGGTTCTGAAGCAATGTCTAGTGAAGGTGCAAAAGTAGGGTAGGATTGGTAGGAATTGAATGGCTGGACAGGAGCAGGATCAACATTTGGATAAGAAGGTGAATGGAATGGTTGATCCCAAGAATTTGAAGTGGTGAAAGGAATGAAAGATCGGCTACGGGATTGTTCGATACGTTCAGCGATGGACAAAGGACGACTTGCAAAAGGGGTATCAACATAAGCGGGTGCGGGAGGTTGAAAAGGTTGATACAAAGTGGAATGAGGAGTGCAAGTGTTTGTCCTAGACGCTGCTATGCGATCCTTCAGTGAAACTTTGGGCATGGAGGGGTCGTTCGAAGTTCGACCAAAACAAGAACCGTATGAGGTGATTTCTGGTTGTGGGTACCAAAGTTCGGCAAGAGTTTTGCGAGGAGGAGTACCCATGATATGAAGAGAGAAAGAAAGAAAGGCAGAGAAAAGGAGGGAAAAATGAATGATTTTTTTTTTAATTAATTTTTTAGTTAGTTATTAACAAAAGAATGAAATATACACAAAAAGAATATGGACAAAAATAATCACGACACAAAAATACCACACACCTAATCGTTCTAGGGTTCACCTAGGTCAACTAGACCTGCTCCAGAACTTGATTGTCGAAGTAAAACTGTGTCGAGAAACGGGCTCAAGATACACTGATCACGAGGCCAGGTAAGTGCAGAGATAAGGGGAGGTTTTCCAACGCTTTCGCGAAGTTCCTTAATTAAATAACCCTTTCTCTTTTGGCGGTTTCGCCGTTAACACTTTCCTAGACACCCCGTAAGCAATATACCATTAAGCGAGGTTCTAAACACAGTTAACTTCTCCTAGTGAGCGCGAAGTCCTTAAGGCTTAAAGTCTAGTTTCTTTTAAAATTTGTGCGGCTAATCGTTATGCTCAAGTTCGTGATTTGTGGGCCACGGAAAAGGTGATGAAATCCTTTACCGTATATTGTGGGGTTCGCTTGCCCTTAAGTCCGTATTAATGTATGCAATGCGCAATTCAATAAAAATTCTATAAAGAATCAAAAAATTGTTTTTAGTTTAAGCGCGGCACTGCAACAAATACGGGTTAGTCAATTTTTAGCGTTTGCTAGCGAACTTGCAAAGAATCCTGCAAAGAATAGTATATTGGAAGCGTCGGATTTGAGAAGAAGGTGTTAGTAAAGTACGTACAAGTTTTGGGTTAGGAAACCCCCGTTGAATCAAATCCGGTAAGCTTGAAAAGTTCGCTTGCGCGGGTCAAACTACCCGGATCTTTGGCACTGTACTTTGCAATCACCTTAGTTTTGAATGTACACTTTGCTCCCACAATCACAGTTTACAAATCCGCAAAAAGCTGCACTCTTGCCCACAAAAGTGATCAAAAATAACAAAAAGATTTTTTTTTTATTTTATAAATATATACAAAAAGAATATTAACCCGAATAACAAGAAAGAAAATACGCTACCGTCTCCCCGGCAACGGCGCCATTTGATCGCACGCTTTTGGCGTGTCGGATGTTCAAAGTTCTAAAGTTTACCGCGATCAGGACGGTGTCGCTATGCAGCTAGCCGGTTGAGCACGGGTCGATCCACAGGGAGATGGTTGTATTTCCGCTCTTGTTTTAGACGAGTCAATAAAGAATTTGTGTATGTTTGTTCGATCTAACCTATGTGTATTATTTGCAAGTATAAAGTTGTTAAGAAAAAGATACGAGATTATAAGCTAAAGAAATCCGTACTCAAAACCTTTGAGCCGAGTCTTGGCCAATTCAAGCTAGAGCAATCGGCAACAACGTGGATTAGGGGATTTAAGCGCGGTATTCGTGGAATACGGCTTATTTACCCTTGTCCTTCCGTTCTTGTCTCTTGCTTTCGCCTCCGGCCAAACCGAACGCAACCGGTCGCGGTTAGGAATCACCGTTACCTTGTTAGGGTAGGGTGCCTAACGGAGCGCTTGCGTATGGTTTGGGCGGAGTTCAATGGAAAATAACGGGAAAAGGAAATGAGAAAAGAAAATCTTAACTTACAATACCGTATTTATTCTTAACAACGATAATTACATTCATTCACAAAAAAGAACCAAAAAGAGAGAACAAAAAGAAAAGAACAAAGAAAAGAAAAGATTACAAGTAATTAAGTGCATGAATATAAATTGCAAAAAAGTAAAGCAAGGTAATAAAAAGCAAGTAATAAATAAGCAATAAAAAGAATTAGAAACTAGAACTCAAGACAAGCATGGGATCAATAGCCAACCCTTAAACTTGCAAGCTAAATCAAGAGGTTGCAAGATCAAGAGAAGGGTAGAGAACGCATGTGAAATGAAGTGCTAATTCCATAAGAAAATACGACCCTTGAGATCAATAACAAACTCTTAACCTTTCAAGCTCAATGAAGAGGTTGAAAGATCAAGAGAAAGCAAGAATCTCAAGGGGAAGTTAAACAAAAGAGAATGATACAAAAACCCTCATCTTCATTAATCTTCCACTCAAAAAGCTTTCACTACAATTTTCATGAAGAAAGAATGAAGAAGAAGAAGAAGAACTACACAAAAAACTACAAAAGAGGAACAAAGAATGAACCCTTTGGCTTGGCTCGGTTCTGGAGTATTTATAGGCAGTTTACAGAAACCCTAGGGCAAGAATCTGGCATAAAATGAAGTACCCAAACTAACCCCAGAAAACGACAAAGAGAGGAGCCATAATGGCAGCGGATCCGCGGCCAATACCCCCTATTGGCCGCGGTTCCGCGGCCATATAATGGAGTTGGGTTGTGTGCTTTTGTGGGTATCCCTGGTTTCATTTGTCCTTGTGTTTGAAATCTTAAAACTGCACAAAAGTCTTCCAAAATATCTTCAGAATTCTTAGTCCAAGATTGCACTCTTTTCTTTACTTTTGACTTTATCTCCCTCGAGCTCCGCGCACCCATTGATTCTTGTGCTGCCGCTCTCGTGCTCTGTGCTTGTCCGAGACACGAATGACCGCTGTCATATGTCTTGTCTCTGGAACCGGTACGCAGCACTGGACGAATATGGATGACCGGAACCCGGCTTTTATCTGTTGTCAACAGATGTTCTGTATTTGGTGTAACTGTGGAGATTTTGTCTAGATTTGCAATATTTGTACTGGAAACCTGTAATCTGTAAATATGTAACAAACACGGATTAAAAGCACCTACCTATAAATACAGGAGCATAAGAATGGGCGGTATAAATTGCAGTATTCTGTTATGAACAAAGAGCTCGCAGACCTGGGGACGACTTTGGATAATGAGCTCTATACAGACCTTATTCTCCAGTCCCTTCCTAACACCTACGCCCAGTTTATACTGAACTTCAACATTCAAAGAAAAGAAGTTGAACTTTCAGAACTCCTTAACATGTTGAGGAGTGCAGAGGGCACCATAAAGAAGGCAAAGGAAACACACACTATGTTTGTTCGCGGTACTTCTTCTTCCGGGTCCAAGGCTAAGGCAAAAGGAAGGAAGAATAAGGCTGCCACCAAACCTAGAGGAGGTGTTAGTAAGGTGGTAGGAAAGGGAAAGAAAAAGTTGCTGGTACCAGTAGTGGCTCAGGATGAGTGCTTCCATTGTCATAGGAAAGGGCACTGGAAAAAGGATTGCAAGGCGTGGATCGCCAAGAACCTAGGACCGAAGCAAGCTGTGGCTTCAACTTCAGGTGTGTTTGTAATTGAGAATTGTTTGTCAATCAACTCTACTTCCTAGGTATTGGATACCGGATCAGGATCTCATATATGCAATTCATTCCAGGCACTGAGAAACCGTAGAGTGCTGAAGGAAGGTGATATGATCCTCAAGGTTGCTAACGGAGCTAGCGTGGGAGCTGTGTCCGTCGGGGATTATCACCTAGGATTGACCAGTGGACACATTTTGGTTTTGCATAACTGTTTTTGTGCATCTAGTTTGACGTGTAATATCATATCTGTTTCCTTGTTATCAAATAAAGGTTATGATTTCACGTTTGTAAGTGATGTTGTCAACATCCACCTTAATCAAAGTTTGATTGGGTCTGGTACACTGGATAACGGTTTATATGTTTTAAACCAAATCCAGATTTTCAATGTCCAGAACACACTAAAAAGAAAGTCTCCAGATTTAAATAAAGCTTTCTTATGGCATTGTAGACTAGGTCATATCAATGAAACAAGATTAACTAAGTTACATAAAGAAGGATATTTGGACTCGTTCGAATATCAAACTTATGCCACTTGTAAATCATGTCTCAAAGGAAAGATGACAAAGACTCCATTCACTGGACAAGGAGTAAGAGAGAGCGAGCTTTTAGGACTCGTACACAGTGATGTATGCGGTCCAATGTCTACACATGCGAGAGGTGGTTTTTCCTTTTACATTACTTTTACGGATGATTACTCAAGGTACAGATTCATTTATCTGATGAAACATAAATCCGAGGCTTTTATGAAATTCCAAGAGTATAAGAATGAAGTAGAAAACCAAACCGATAAAAGTATCAAGACACTAAGATCTGATCAAGGTGGTGAATACTTAAGTGCCGAGTTCCTAGGTTATCTAAAAGAGAAAGGAATTCTCTCTCAGCTTACTCCTCCATACACTCCACAGCATAACGGTGTATCAGAGAGACGGAATCGAACCCTATTGGATATGGTACGATCCATGATGAGTAATGCAGAGTTATCGCAATCTTTCTGGGGTTATGCGCTAGAATCAGCAGCATATCTTCTGAACAGGGCTCCTACCAAGACTATGTCTACCACTCCATATCAGATGTGGACTGGGAAGAAACCCCATATTCAACATATAAAGATATGGGGATGTCCAGCTTTTGTTAAAAAGAAGCATGTGGACAAGCTCGAGGCACGATCAGTAAAATGTATGTTTGTGGGATATCCAAAGAACTCCAAGGGATATTATTTCTATTACGCAGAGGAACAAAAGGTTATTGTTTCTCGTAATGCCCATTTTCTAGAACATCAGTTTTTAGAAAAGGAAACAAGTGGGAGCGAAATAGAACTGGAAGAAATTCCAGAACCACAAATTACTGCTGAAAGTTTGGTAGAACCAGAAGTTCGAGAAGGACAGGACATTCCCGCACCCCTCCGCAGAAGTAGTAGGTCGTCTCATCCGCCCGAGAGATACTACGGTTTTCTCATCGATGGGGATAGAGAGGATTGTATCATAGATGATGATGAACCTACTAGCTTCCAGCAGGCCATCCAGAGCGGCGACTCAGTACGATGGCTAGATGCAATGCGAAGCGAAATGGAGTCCATGTACACCAACAAAGTATCGACTTTGGACTTTGCTCCAGGTGGGGTAAAACCCATAGGATGCAAATGGATCTTCAAGAAAAAGATTGGTGTAGATGGGCAGGTAGAAACCTATAAGGCTAGACTTGTTGCAAAGGGTTTTCGTCAAAGACCTGGTTTGGACTATGACGAAACTTTTTCTCCAGTGGCTATGCTCAAATCCATTTGTATCCTCCTTGCATTTGCTGCCTTCCATGATTATGAAATCTGGCAGATGGACATAAAGACGGCTTTTCTGAATGGTAATTTAGAAGTGTGCGTCTATATAGATCAGCCAGAGGGTTTCAATCAGAGTGGGAGCAGCGGGAAAGTATGCAAGTTGCTTAAGTCCATTTACGGACTAAAGCAAGCATCGCGGAGTTGGAACATCTGTTTTGATGAAACAGTCAAAAAATATGACTTTATCAAAAATCCAGATGAACCGTGCATAAATAGTAAAGTTGTAGCAAGAAGTGTCGTATTCCTCGTATTGTACGTGGATGACATTCTACTAATAGGAAATGATATTCCTATGCTACAATCTGTCAAAGGATTCTTGTCACACAGGTTCTCCATGAAAGACCTGGGTGATGCCTCCTACATTCTGGGGATCCGGATCTATCGTGATAGATCCAAGAGGATGTTGGGACTTTCGCACTCCAGGTATATCAACACTATACTGAAAAGATTCAGTATGGAAGATTCTAAGCGCGGTAATCTACCGGCTTGTCACGGAATCACTCTATCCAAAAAGATGTCTCCCAAGACTGATTTGGAAAGGGATCGCATGTCAATTATACCCTACGCTACTGCGGTAGACTCTATAATGTATGCGATGTTGTGTACCAGACCAGATGTTGCTTACGCATTCAGTGTGGTAAGCAGGTATCAGTCTGACCCAGGGGAGAATCACTGGATAGCAGTAAAGAACATTCTCAAGTACCTGAGAAGGACTAAGGAGATGTTATTGGTTTACGGCGAAAAAGACCTCAAGTTAGAGGGCTTTGCCGATTCTGGCTTCCAGAGTGATAAGGACGATTCCAAGTCCATGTCGGGTTATGTCTTTACCCTCAATGGAGGGGTGGTGTGCTGGAAGAGCTCCAAGCAGGACACCGTTGCTGACTCGACTATGGAAGCGGAGTATATTGCTGCTTGCGATGCCGCAAAAGAAGCAGTCTGGATGAAAAAGTTCCTAACAGAACTTCAGGTGGTTCCTACCATAGTTGATCGAATACCTCTGTATTGCGACAACAACGGAGCTATAGCTTTAGCGAAGGAACCAAGGTCCCATCAGAAGTCCAGACACATCTTAAGGCGGTATCACCTGATCAAGGAGATCATTGATCGTCGGGAGATCGAGGTTCGGAGAGTCGCTACTGAAGAGAACATTGCTAGTTCATTCACGAAGGCCGTACCTCAGATTCAGTTCGAGAGGCTACTCGAGATCATCGGTCTACGATATGCCAGTATATGGCCCTAGTGCAAGTGGGAGATTGTTAGTGTATATGCCCTAAGGGCCATTATTGTATCATACTAGTTTGTATATTACTTAATGGTAGCTTGGGATATTCACATGTATATAACAGTCTTGCTAAACATGGTAGTATGCTACTTGGTTTTTCTATCTTAATATGTGAGTATACGTATTGATAGAGCTCTTAAGATCTTGCTTGACTACCAGCGTTATGATGGCAGTCACACTAGTGGGGGCTGGGTAGTCTACAGGCACATCCTTATTCAGGTCACTAGTCGTAGGATTATCGAGACAGGGCATCGATACTCCGGAGTAGACTAGTGTGTACGCTTCTCATCCCAGTTGGGGAGATGGTCTGTCCTACAGCCGTCAGTACGTCGTACTGGAGATAGTATACAGGTGCTCATTTGGTTTTGGGTACACCGGACAGGACTCACGTGGAACTGTTGGTTGGTATTATACCTGTCGTCAGTTAACAGTTCCCAGGTGACTTGATTGTAGCATAGTCCGCAGACTTGACACGCTGCTTCGCCACGAGTGTTTTCCTGCTGTTCTTAGATTGCAACCCTACCACGGCTCAAAGGAGTCGTGCAAACAGGTAGCAGTTGGGTGCAGTCCTGAAGCACTTGGAGCCAATGGTGTTTAGATAGAATTCGTCTCTCCCGGTATTAGGAGTTGATATCGCGCTGTGTCAGAGAACCATTACGCAAAGTCCTTGGCCAGGGCAAGCGAGATTTGCTGTTAGGTTCCAGTAGTTTCTCAGGGTGTAATGGGCTTCGCTCCGACACGACTTATTCCACTTTTAGGGGACTGACGCTTGCCGCCCCCTAGGCCGGATATGCGATAGTCTTAGACGAACAGACTGGACTGTACGGAAATTGTCATAGCAGGCTCAGTAGGATTTCGGATGGGTTTCCTCATCGGCCTTCTTATCGACATCTACCTGGGGGTCGTTACGTACAGCTAGTGCCGCTTGCGGTCTGTGGTTAAACCCACTGCCAGCGTAGTAGTCGAGTCTCTAGAGTCCCACACAGAGAGTTTCCTACTCCAGGCGAAACGATATAGAGGTCGTATGGTTTTACGACAAAGGGTTCGGACGCATACGTGTGTTTACACACGTACGTCGTTCGGACAGTTTTTACTAGTCGGCTTTGGTTTAAGCCAGTTACTGGTAACCGGTTATTCGATTTATACAGTCTAAAGTTTTTCCGTATTTTCACGGAAAGGAGGGGCGTTCTCGTAATTGAGCGAGAAGCTTCTAGAATGTGGTGACTAAGGGGGTTTAGGTCGCATATACAATGAATGAGATTAGTGAGTCATATGGATGATTCATCCATGTCATTAATGCATCATAAATGCTTAATGACTCATTGAGATGAATCATCACTTGATATTTATCAAGCATGGTTGTTAAATGATTTCTTTTCTTTTCTTATTAAATAAAAATGCTTGATATATATTATGATATCTATTATTCTCATCTCATGATTATGTTCATCTTCTCTCTCCTCAAGCTCTCTCTCTTCAAACCCTAATCCTCCCCTCTCATGTGTTGAGTACAAGGATTAGTTAGACTAATTAAACCATAACCCTCACTCTATATCACCTAGCTTCTTTGATTAGCACTTAAAGAAACCTCGTTGCCTCAAGATTATAGGCTAAGCTTGGAGTATAGCTCTCGAGTGGATCGTCTACTACTTTGAGAAGGCCGAGGAGGAGGTAGAGTTCGCAGAGACGAAGGACACGATTCGTTAGGTATAATCCCTAAATTTAGTAGTATAGAACTTCTATGTTTGTTGTTAGTTATTGTTTAGCTTCGATTCAAGCGGTTAGTCGATGTTTATGCTTTAAACAAGTTTGTTTTTAAAAATTCCGCCTCCCCACAAGTATTGGGGTATTGTACATCGACATACACGATTAAAAAATTAGCCGTGCCGAATAACCCAAAGCCGGATCTTTAAACTAGGGTTTAGGCGAAAACAAGTATGTTAAACTCTTTAGCACTAAGTGATAGGGATTACAACCTTTGTAGATCCTGTCCTTCACTTCTTAAGCTCTGTGTTGAGGTCCCTTCGCTGCGATCATCGTGTTCCGGACTCTTGAGAGGCTCCACGAAGAGAAAGGCACAAGCTTGCTTCCGATCTTCGATACAAAGATGATCTACCTTGAAGTTTCGTTAACATAAGCTCTCACTCATGAAATGATGTGAACACACTCATCTAAATCGCAAGGGTAGATGAGGATGATGAAATAGGATTTTTGTTCTCTTTTATTTTCTTATTCTCACTCATTTTCATCACTTGGAAAAAAGCTAGAATGCTTTTCCCATGAAAGAACTAAGGAAGAAGATGAACCATCAACATAAAACCTTTTGTGATGAATAATGAAAGGATAAATATGATGATTAATGCAACCATGGTCAACTAAACCCATGTAGAGAATTAACTAGGGTTAGGGTTTGGGTTAGGTCAAGGAATAAGTCACTTGGAAAAATCAAGCATAATATCTTTTTCAAGACAAAAGAAAAGCTTCTAGAATCAACTAGAAGACTTAACCCTAATCATGTTTAAACTCCACTAAACATGTTGCATTAGTTATCATATCATGTTACAATATTATATATCACATATATAATATTTATTGTAACCAAATAAAATAATACAATTAACATATATCGCAAATATATCAATGTATTACCCGAGTGAGAAAAAGAATCTTTTAATGAGCTAATATTAGTTAATGTAATTTAATATATCATATATATATTATTATACATTAAATTATCGAATCAACACTTGATCCGACAATCCGGCCATATCGCATATAACCGACTAATACGATGACCCGGCTATATCACATATACCCGGCCGATATCTCATACCGCGAGAATCCAATACGGTATCAAATACCGTATTATCCTCGGTCCCGCACATATCACATATGTGCTCCTACTCCGTTTTGCCTGAGTCAAGAAACCTCTGTGTAGGACTCTAAAGAATCGTCAATACGCCGGCAGTAGGTGATGATCACATCAAACACCCACAAGCTGCAAGCGGTCAGCTAAACGTAACAGCCACCCAGATATTGCGTGCTCAGAAGATCAACAAGCAAGCCTGTACATTCTCCTTTGAATCCAATCAGTAACACTCATTACAGTCCGGTCTCGTCGTCTGATATGTCGCATATCTTGCCTAAGGGTGGTAAAGGTCAGACCCCAGTAGCTCGATAAGTCGTGTTGATATGAGATCTATAACAGTTTGAGAAACTACTAGTAACACTTACCAGTAAATCTCGGTAACCCTGACCAGGGATTTCCAGTTATAGCCAATCGAACACAGCGCAACATCAACTCCCCATACCGGGAGAAACGAATCCCCTCCTATCGCTCATTGCCTCCATGTGATTCGGGACTGTACCCAAAAGCCACTTTTTTGTACGCCCTCTTGGACGTGGTATGATGGAAATCAAAGCACAGTGGAAATCACACAAGACTCTATGACGATCTCGGGTCAACAGACTACTCTATACCAGTGTCACCGGAGAACTGCCATCTGACGTGAAGTATAATACCATCTGGGAGTTCTCGGCGAGTCCGTCCAGTGTACCCAGTCCCTACCGAGCACCCATACACCATCCTTGATGTCAAACACTGATGGATATGGGATCATCCATCTCCCGTCATATGGGTCAAGATGCGTATACGCTAGTCTATTCTGGTGTATCGATGCCCTGTCTCGATACACCCTCGACTAGGAACTGTTATAGGATGTACTCGTCGACTACCGTGGCCCCACTAGTATGATCTCATCATAGTCCCAGTAGTCGAGTACATATCCTAAGGGCTTTATCAACATGTAACATAGAGACAATCAGAGTACATGTTAAGATAAAATACAACCAGATAGCATAATATCATGTCGAGCAAGAAAGTCCTCCCTATATATGTCCAAGCATCCATTACAATATATATCGTATGTACAGTAATGGCCTCTAGGGCATAGATATAACTAACATCAGTCTCATTGTATTCGTGTTTCTCGGAACACGGATACGGGTATGATAGGGGCAGAGAAGGAAACACCTCATTAGGGTTTTGACCATTGACTTGATTAAAACCATAATGAGATGGAGGAAATTGTTTACTAATTTTTATTAGAGATAATTATGTCATGGCTATTTGCTTTGACCATTTGACTTGTTGACCATTGTTGACTTAGATATTTTTGTTGAGCATAAGATATTTTGCTTAGCATTAACTGTAACATGATAATGGTCAAATCAAATGAACCATCACAATTATCCTAATTAAATTTATTATTCTTTTTCCTTATATGAGAGCTCTCTTCATAATTCACATACAAATTCTCTCTCATAGCTCTTTCTCTTTCTTCCTCTCTCAAGCCCAAATATCTCATGAGTTGAGAAACATGAATTGTTGAGACTTAGCCACCAAAATTCTTCTCTACTCACTCTAGGGTTCTTAGTTTAGCATAACAAGCACCCTAGTTACTTCATTATAAAGGTTGGAGCTCAAGGTAGAGACATTCTGGTGGAACTTCTTTGACGTGAAGAAGCCGGTGAGGAGGCACCATCCACCACCACTCCAAGGAGCTTACAAAAAGGAGAAGCACAACAAGGAGAAGAAGGACTAGAAGCTTGAGTTATAATCATTTAACATAGTAGTTAGCACTCCTAGTTAGTTTGTTAGTTAATATTTAGCAAAGATCCTCATGGTTGGTCTATGTTACATTGTAAAGAAAATTTTGATTTTTACCTATTCTGCCTCCCCACAAACAACGAGGGTGAGTAACATAGACTTATAGTGGTATCAGAGCCTAACTAAACAATAACAACATGTTAGCAAAGCCTTTAGAACTTCGATCACGGAAAAATCCCGAAAACACGAAAAAACTTGCATTTTCTGTCGATTTTTAAAACAAGTCTAAAAATATTTTCAGAGACCTAAAAAATACTTGCAGGATTTTTATAGAACACTGAAGAAATTTGGGCGCTGATCAGTCGAAAATATTGCATTTTTAACACATCAACCTCCCTACTCTTTCTAATCAGCAAAAGGTGTTTGGTATAAATATAGCATATATTAGCAATTCGTCTGCAAAATATCAAATAACATGTGTTATACATTATAACCGACATTTTGAGGGAAATTGAGTATTTATTTCTGCACGCATGATATTGTTTATCTCAACACTTTTCATTGAGATTGTGTGCAGAAAATTCTTCAGGTCAAAGAACCGGAAACACAAAAGTGCCGATAAATTACATCAAGTCAAAGAAATCAAATCTAGCAGAGATTCAGAAAAGATAAAAAGATTCCAGATATCAGAAGAAGACCCAAACATCAACAAAAGAAGAGCACAGAAAAATGATGCAGAGATCTCATTAAATGGCCGCAGATCCGCGGCCGAGTCGGCCGAGTTGCCGCGGTTCCGCGGCCGAGTTGAGGGATTAGGGTGACGTGTCTCTCCAGAAGCTTCATTCTAACAACCTCGCTTACTTGAGATGCTCCATTATAACAGATTTCTTCTGAAAACTTCTCTGCAACAAGCTTCTTCTAGAAGCCTCCTTATAACAACCATCTTCTAGAAGACTCCTTATAACAACATCATTCTAGAAGGCTCTCTCCAACAATCTTATTCTAAAAGATTCTCTCTAACAACCTAGATTTTTGGAGGGAAATTTGAATTTATAAAAGGAGATCTAGATCTAGGGTTGTGGTTCATTAGTTCATTAATTGGGGGTTCAAAATTTTCACACTTAAGTTGAGTGACACAACTTTTGATTCAATCCAAACCCAAATCCAAATCAAATTTCAATTCAAGATCAAGATCCATTGAGAAGCAAATCAAGCGAGCAATCAACGATCCTTTATTGCAATGCCGATCATCATCCGAGCAAGAGATCCACGACGATCTGTGACTCATGGCGATCGATCTTCGCAAAGATCGACAACAAATTCAACTCTTCAAAGGAGCGATCGAGAGCTTAATCTTGTACCTCGAATTGAGAAGTTGTGTAATTTGAAGGAGATTTAAATAAAGGTGATAATTGTAATTCTTGCTTTCTTTACATTCTTGCATTATGAAACTTCTTGATTCTTGGTTCATTAATTTTCATGATGTGTGAGTGAAATCTCCACTTGTGGAGGAATCGAGAGAATCGGTAAATCTAGTGATGATAAAATCCTAGTACTAATCTTAAGTCTTATGAGATTTGTGAACTTTAAGAAAAAGAATCATCAATGACCTAATTTGGATCTAGATCACATTCTTGCGAGTTTCTTTGCAAATTAAGGATCAAACAATTGATGATTCTCTTTGCTAAAGGCTAGATCCGAATGATGATCAATGAAAAGACAAAGGATAGTGAAGGAGAAACCCTAGTTTCTTCAATAGATCCCTAATTTTCATTCATCACCATTGTTCTAGCTACAATTCACCAATAGATAAGATAAGTCATTGTTAGATTCATCATTGCTACCAATTCAATCGATTCGTACAAGCTATTCTTCATTATCTTGATAAATCAAAGTGATTGGGACATTTCTTGATTCTAAATCTATATTCTTTATGTTTTCTTAAAATCAAATCTCATAAATCTTGGATGAACTTTCTTGCATTGCGGTTCGCTCGACAAATTCCTACCTCTATATTCTTTTATCTTTTCATATCAATTCATCTAAAACAAAATCGATCAAAACACACATCTAAGTGAATGATCCGTTCTCATTGACGAAACTACAATAGACACCGTCAATTGATTGCAGTATAAATTTCTTTGGTTATGAAACATTTTCCTTACACATAAAAGATGGTCAATCAAATGGCGCCATTGCCGGGGATGTGTGTTATTTTGTTCGTTTTTGTTATTTGAGTTGAAAAATTTTTGTTCCATCAAATTTTCATCCAAGATTCGCTTCAAGTGCTTAACGTTTAGTGTTTGAATTTTTGCGAGGGAATCTGGAATCATTTCACCAGTAGATCAAGATTTAGAGAAGATCTACAAATTTCAGAGGAGTGCAAGAAGCTACAGGAAAAGATTGAAACCCTACTTCCTCCATTCCACCGTGGATCCGTGGTGTAGTGCTGGTTTTTGCGGCGGTTCCGCTGCCGTTTAGGCATTCCACTGTTTCCAACTTCTGTGGTATATTCTCTGCTCTCTTCTCTTCTCTCTGATCTTGTCCAATAATCAATTTCTTGCAGGATTCTTTGCAAAATTCAACGCCGCTAAAAAATAAATTGTTTGTGATTCTTGAAATTGGTTGTCTTGTGCATATTTTAATACGGAAATTAGGGGGCAAGTCCAAATTCAGATTAGGTGGGGATTTCATTACCCTTCCGAAGCCCCGGAAATCACAAAACTTGCATCCGCATCACCCTTCATTAACTAAAAAATATCTAGATAAGACTCTAAGGACCGTCGCGCTCAATTAGGACAGAAGGAGGTCATGGGTAATCTATTGCTTATCCGCATTTCTTTTGTGGTGTCTAAGGCAAGTGTGTCTAAGGCAAGTGGTTACTTAATTAGGCCATCTACTTACGTAGCGGATAAGCTCTCACTTACCTGGCACTTACCTAGCCACAGGAGGGATAAAGAGTCAGCAGAGGATTTATCCTGCGATTTGTCATCTGGAAGCCTAGGAGTGGTCTAGTGACTTGACCTAGGTGACCATTAGATATATGGTTGCTTGTGCATTTTTGTGTGAATTTTCATAAATACGTCCTTTTTCAAAACAAACCAATTATTTTCTTCCCTTTTCCCTTTTTCCCTCTTTCCCTCTCTTCTCTTCTTATAATGGGTGACCAAAACAGACGAACTCTTGCCGAGCTTTGTTGTCCACAATCAGATATTTCTTATTTTCGTAATCGCTTCGGTATACAGCCCGACTCTCCCATGTCCTTAAGAGATCGGATAGAACAAGCGGGGAGAAACAGTTGGCTACCTCAGTCCAGGTCTTATCAACCATATCCTAATTCTACATCCGTTTCAGTTGATACTCTGAGTGAGGATGCCTCTAGACGAATGTCCATTGTTGAGCATATAGCTAGGGCTAAAGGCCAAAGTTTCAATCCGGACCAGTATCAACCATCACCTCCACTTTCTAAAAAAGAATTTCATAATCGGTTTGTGGCATGTATGATATCTAATAGCCAACCGACCAACCAATATCAATATTATTCTTATTATAATGCTGATCTAACTCCTACCCAATCTTCACAACCATTCTATTCTTATCAATCCAATCCGACCTTTCCACCTTCTCTAGACAGCCATTCTAATCAAACATTTGGGAGTTTTAATTATCCATCGGAATTTCAATCTTATACGGAAACCCCTTATCAACCCAATTTTAGTCTTGAGCAGACATTAGAAAAATATCTGGAATTGTCGAACCAATTTAGGAAGGAAATGCAGAGTGGGGGCAAGCAAATAATTTCAAACCAGCCGAAAATTTTTCAATGTCTAATATGGGCATAGGACAAAATGAGAATTTGGGTAGTGAGAGAGAACTATACACCCTTCCTAATCAAACCTTCCCTTTCCAAAATGAAATCCACAACTCCAGTTTCACAGATTCATCGAGTACACCAAAAGATTCACCAATTGACGATAGAATGTATGAGAAGTTGTGTAATAATGCAGTATTTGATTTACCCGACTGTGAAGGGTCCATTTCAAGTGATACCATACCAAACCCTTGTGATCTTTACACCTCCACTCTTGAACCAAAATTGATTGTAAACCATAATTTGAATGATGTGTTTGAGAATTTTAACCTTTACTGGAAGGAGGAGATTGACATTGGGGATATAATGAATGATGAACGCGAAATTTTGGATGAGCTTGTCCCATCAATTCATCAGATCCTTTCACTTCCTTATGGTCATCATCTTGAGCCTTTGATAATTCTTCCCGAACCTAAAATGCTTCTCCAAGTTGATAATAATGGTATAACCGAACAGCAGACCGAAATTCAGCCTACATCTTCCACATCTGGTTTAGCGATCCTCGACACACAAATTTGCTTACCCATTTCACCTTCTACTTTCTCCGGTTTTTTTCTATTCTTCCTATAATTTCAGTGAGCGTTGATGAATTACAATCCGATAATTCAAGTTCGACAATTCTAAAAAGCCAACTTGAGTTGGATATTTTTGAAAATGAGGTAAATGAGTTTTTCGTGTCTTCTACCTTCATAGATTTTGACAAATCAAGTATGGTAAATTCTGGCACAAAACATAATTACAGCAAAATATTCGATCACATCGTTGATGAAAGTTTTGAAGAACTTTTTGCTGACGAACTTGCATTCCTTAACAGCACGGATTCTGTGATTAATCAACCTCCACCTATAGAAGATGAACCGCCACCTCTCCTTCTCATACGATACGAGAATCATTCACATTCTCGCTGTCGTTCATCATCATTCTTTCATTTCTATAATTTAAGACTCGAACCTTTTCCATCACACCACTTATCTCTTCCCCACATTTTCCTAACTCTATACAACATGTTCTTCCACCGACCTATACGCTACACTGATAAAATCTTTGAATGGTTGGTGTTAATTTTTGGTCTTTCTAAAGTCTAATTTTGACCAAATGACTTACCCCCTCTTAAAATGCTTAATATTGTCTAACTCATGTTTGAGGGGGGTATATTTTTGGCTCTTGAAAATAAATGTTGTCCTCAAAATTGTGAGCCAAAAATAAGTTTGGGGGAGGATTTTCACTTTCACTTATTCTTGCCCCCATTAATAATGTCCTCCCAAGCTTACAGGTTTTTGAGCTTTAACAGATAGTAACAGTGAGGAAACTGTTGAAAACAAGTTTGAGGGAGGTTTGTGCATATTTGCGCATCACTTTGCCTCATACTTTGCATAAGCACAAAACAAAAAAATATATAAAAAATAAATAAATAAATAAAATAATATAAAAAATTTCTATTCATAAATAAGATAATAAAAGATTAGATAATGAAAAGTTACATCCAAAAGATTGGAAAAATTTAAGGAAACCACGAATATTAGAAGTTTTCTTAAACGAAACTAGTAATAAGTAGTTATGAGCAGTTGTACCAAGGGTTAGTAAGATGAAAGATGTCACTAATCTGAGGATAAAAATAAGTCTGAAAAATAGTTCCTATTCTGAAAGCTAAACATTTGAATGTTGTTACCCTACTATACGCACTTACACACGTCTTGATACTCGGGATAGTAGAGGATACCTTGAAATGCTCTTGTCTAAAAGCCAAAGTATGAAGGAAATAATAAATGAAGTATAAAAGATAAAATGGTGAAGAAAAATGAACACTGGTTTTGTTATCACCAAGGCAGCATAAAAAAATATAGCGAGGGTGCTTCATCACCTAGTGCCTTAGACCGACTGGTTTGGGAGCCACTGCTAAGCCTTAGGTGTTGCCAGACGAGAAAAATTCTAAATACGCCTAATAAGCAAGCACATGAGTAATTGGTCGGTTAGTACCTCAAGAAGTATTAACGGTCGCATGAAAAATGTGCGAGCAAATCCATCTAAATATTCACCGACTAAAAAGTACTAAAGCAGATAGACAAGAGTATGATAGCTTGAATTGAATTTTCCAAGTGTAGGGACGTCCTTTACACACACGTAAGGGTATATGATCGGTGTTTGGATGAAAGGTAGGAATGAAGAATAAAGACGATGTTTTATTGAGGGATGATGTGATTTCTAATATTTTTTCATGACTATTAAGATAGGGCTCATGACAACTGAAAAGCTAGTATTAGTTGGAAACTCTGATTTTCAAAGTTTATCTTTTACAATTCTTATCTTTACATGTAACTTTCATAGTCTTTCTTTTATTATAGGATTTTGTTGGTGCAATCCGCTGAAAACCCTCAGAAGATAACACTCCTCCTACTAGGGACACATAGAGGTTTAAAGGCTTGTTGCCCGTGCTCTGTGCAATCGTGTTGCCTACGAAAGTGTGCTAGTTAATTTTTCTTTTTCTTTATTTTCTCCTCCTCTTAAAAAATAAAAGATGTTTTCTCGAGACGACCAAAATTAAGTTTGGGGGATTTTGATCAGTCGAAAATATTGCATTTTTAACACATCAATTTTCCTACTCTTTTTAATCATCTAAACGTGTTTGGTATAAATATAACACATATTAGCAATTCGTCTGCAAAATATCAAATAACATGTGTTATACATTATAACCGGCATTCTGAGAGAAATTGAGTGTTTATTTCTGCATGCATGATATTGTTTATCTCAACACTTTTCATTGAGATTGTGTGCAGAAAATTCTTTAGGTCAAAGAATCGGAATCACAAAAGTGCCGATAAATTACAGCAAGTTAAAGAATTCAAATCTGGCAGAGATTCAGAAAAGATAAAAAGATTCCAAATATCAGAAGAAGACCCAAACATCAACAGAAGAAGAGCACGGAAAAATAATGCAGAGATCTCATTAAACTACCGCGGATCCGCGGCCGAGTCGGCCGAGTTGCCGCGGTTCCGCGGCCGAGTTGAGGGACTAGGGTGACGTGTCTCTCCAGAAGCTTCATTCTAACAACCTCGCTTATTTGAGATGCTTCATTATAACAGACTTCTTCTGAAAACTTCTCTGCAACAACCTTCTTCTAGAAGCCTCTTTATAACAACCTTCTTTTAAAAACCTCCTTATAACAACCTTTTTCTAGAATCGTCCTTGTAACGACCTCATTCTAGAAGGCTCTATCCAATAACCTTATTCTAGAAGATTCTCTCCAACAACCAAGCTTTTTGGAGGGAAATTTGAATTTGAATTTATAAAAGGACATCAAGATCTACGGTTGAGGGTTATTCATTTGGTTCAGTAGTTCATTAATTGGGGGTTCAAAATTTTCACACAAAAGTTGAGTGACACAACTTGTGATCCAATCCGAACCCAAATCCAAATCAAATTTCATTCCAAGATCAATATCCATTGAGAAGCAAATCAAGAGAGCGATAAACGATCTTTTATTGAAAAGCAAATCATCATCCGAGCTAAATATCCACGAAGATCCACAACTCACGGCGATTGAGCTTCGCAAAGATCGACAACAAATTCACCTCTTCAAAAGAGCGATCGAGAGCTTAATCTTTTACCTCGAATTGAGGAGTTGTGTAATTGGAAGGAGATTTAAATAATAGTGATAATTGTAATTCTTGCTTTCTTTACATTCTTACATTATGAAACTTCTTGATTCTTGATTCATTAATTTTCATGATATGCGAGTGAAATCTCCACTTGTGGAGGAATCAAGAGAATCGGTAGATCTAGTGATGATAAAATCCTAGTACTAATTTTAAGTCTTATGAGATTTGTGAACTTTAGGAAAAAAGAATCATCAATGACCTAATTTGGATCGAGATCACATTCTTGCGAATTTCGTTGGAAATTAGGATCAAACAATTGATGATTCTCTTTGCTACAAGCTAGATCCGAATGATGATCAATGAAAAGACAAGGGCTAGTGAAGGAGAAACCCTAGTTTCCTAAATAGATCCCTAATTTTCATTCATCACCATTGTTCTAGCTATAATTCATCAATAGATAAGATAAGTCATTGTTAGATTCATCATTGCTACCAATTCAATCGATTCCTACAAGCTATTCTTCATTATCTTGATAAATCAAAGTGATTGGGACATTTCTTGATTCTTGATTCTAGATCTATATTCTTTATGTTTTCTTAAAATCAAATCTTACAAATCTTGAATAAACTTTCTTGCATTTTCTTTTATCTTTTCATTTCAATTCATCTAAAACAAAATCGATCAAAACACACAACTAAGTGGACGATCCGTTCTCATTGACGAAACTACAATAGACACCGTCAATGGATTGCGGCATAAATTTCTTTGGTCATGAAACATTTTCCTTACACACAAAAGATGACCAATCAGGCGCCTAACTCGGTCAGACCACCGCGGAACCGCGGCCGAACCATGCGTTCCGACGCAAATCCGCGGCCGGATCAACTCCGAGTTGGTCCAAATTTTTTCTGGTGCTCTCTGTGGTTGTTTTGTGCTTTTTGGGTGTAACATTTCAAAACAATAAAATATTATTTTTGGGAATTTTTATAATTTAATATTATTTTATTGATTATTTTAATATAAAAATTATGAATAAATACCGATAAATGGCAAAAATTTTGAGAAAAATTATGGAAAATTCTAAAATAATGTATTTTATGGAATTAAGTCATTTTATATGCTAATTTAGTGGTAATCGCGATTAAAAATCGCTAATCGGATTTTTGGCCTTTTGTGCAAAACATGCCCACGTCATTTTTGGACTTGTGTTACATTTTTCCTACCATGGGTGCTTTGGGTCTACTATTTGAGAGAGAAGGATTTGGATAAGAAAAAGAAAAAGAAAGGAAAAGGAAAAAGGAAATGGAATGATGACGAGAGAGAGAGGGTAGGTATAGGTTAACTTTTTTCTTTTTGAGCCATACTCTCATCATTCCCTCACACCCATTTCTCTCTCCCCTCTTATAGAGCTGCTGCTGTTGCTACCCCCTTCCTCCTTCTTCCTCCTCCTAAAATTCCCCACAACGCCATGAAAACAAACCCAAAACCCCAATTCCACTTCACAAAAAGTGTGCACAATCTCACAAGCTATTGAACGGACCAAGAAAGTTGATGTTTTTGAGCTGTTGAGGATTCATGACGGTCTATTGAGGTATTTCCTTCACAATTAGTGTTGTAATTCTTGTGCTTAAGCCTCAATTCAAGTTTCATATCGATATCGTGTGATTTGGTGCACTTTGGACAAACCTAGAGAGGATTAAGGTTAAATTGAATTGTGTTAGTGTAGTTAAGCCCTGTTAGTGACCCTTGAACCCCCATTGCTGCTCGAACCCAGATCCGACATATTATGAAACCTGGAAACCGAAACAGAACAGTTTCATGTCGGTTTGTGAGTGTATATGGCATGCAGATGAATCTAGAGTGATCCGGGGTCAATATAAGGAAAATAAATAACTCCAGGGACCCAATTGAGACCATAGGAACCCACTGTAGAGAGACGAGCACCTTTGGACATGGATGGGCCGGCCAGGCCGGTTTTGGCTATTGAGGGGATCGGCCACTTCGTAGGTAGGTGCCCAGGTTTCTACTGTAGGTCACATACACCCTATACACCACTTTAGACTTGTTTGCTTGCCTTTGTTTGGCCTGAGACGAAATCTGGGATCATTTTCTTGGGTTGCTGCTTTAAAATGAGTTTTGGTTTTCCGTATTTCAATTTCCAGATTTTGATATTTGTGCGTTATCTTGATAGAGTGATGTTTGTATGTCTATATCGAGTGTTTTCGGGTGTTTTGCGAAGGCTAACCATAGGTTCTAACCTATAGGCTTTTTAGCGAACCGTGTTGGTTTTCGCGTGTCGTTTTAGTTTCGATTTGGTTTTAATGCGATGCGATACGTGTGATATGTTGGTACCCACGTGACGATCCGAGATGATAAAGAAGATGAAGACAACATCGACATCGACACCGACACGCAGGATACAGGTGAGTAGATTACATCTACAGGGGGAAGTCGGGTGGATAGCGTATAGCACCCCCGCAATCCGATATTAGTATAGCATACATATATACTCATGATAGCTTATAGTGTCGTGGATTTTTGAGATGTGTTAGGTGTACTATAGATAGATTAAGGGTAGAAGTAAACTAGTGTAGTTTCTAGTCGCGAACCGTAGAACAGGTTTACACTCACACGCATATACGCACTTATTACTATACTTGTACCTTGATGATGAGGATAGTGGATGACATTGGAGATGAGCCGATGATTCGGGCTTAGTGCCATGATATCGGTGATATGATGCGACTCATATTTGGGATACGACATGTAATCTTTAGCGGGCCTTCAGACGTGTGTTTCACACACGCACTTATGTTTAGATAGATGGTATCGATTCGTACTAGATTTAGATCAGTACCCTAGATCATGTGATATGATGAAACGGATACCAGATAATTGATGAGACAATTGTGATATTGACCCGTCCCCAGCTATTGGGATGCCGTATGACGATTTACCGTATGAGCTTTATATTGATGATAGTCCGCACTCATGACTCGATGACGTCACATGATATACTGTATCATACATGATACTATTGAGGAGGGATCACCGACTATTATTTATATATATATACATATATATCGACTCAGATGTTGGTGGTTTCCCTACCTCACCTGCTTAGCTTGTTAGTTAGGTCTGTAGAGTCCTTAGTAGACATTAGACTAGACCCGAGACATACCTATTTCAAAACTAGCGAACCGGGAATATTTTAAAGATAGGCAAAAAGGGATTCTACGGATAATTTTAAAAGGTGCATCTTTTCTTAAAAACATCGTTGCCCTTATTTTACTAAAACCCCGATTCGCCTTATTTCAAAAAGGCAAAACTGCATGACACTTACATATTGATGTAGATTCTTCACTGTTGCGTTGATTACTTGATTCCACATATTCATGTTAATTGCATCGCATTACTTGTGTTTATTGCTATATTACCATCATGCTGTTAGGACACCAGCACCATAATCGATGATGCATATGCTCCACATACACTGTTTGCCGGCTCACACACTTCATCATCGATAAGTGCCATGTCACTACACTGTAGCACTGTTGCATTCATGATATGATTCCTTCCATGGCATATTCATGTACCTACATAGAGTACACTCATACTTGTGCACATACTTATTGTATATTCATATTCGTGTACTCACATGTTGTACACTCCTACTCGTGCACCTACCTGTTGCACACTTATACTTGTACACTTACATATTGCGCAAACATAAATGATTCTGGCTTGACTCGCAGATTGGGAACCGCAAGATACTTTTAAAAACTGATTCATTTTAAAGAAGCGGTCCTCCCTAATTATGTGCATATTGCTTCTCTATGTTGCATGATAGACTGATATGCTTACATTTAGATTTTTATGTCGCATACATCATGCTTTTTGATTATACGGATTGAGATATGTTGTTTCCATGATATTTCTGGATTTGGGTACCGTGGGTATTTTAAAAGAGAGTATATATTGTTTTAAAAACCCGGTTACCCTTGATATGATTTTTCAGTGCGTCCACCATGTGTTTTCTCGGTTCTGAGAGTGGCATGTGAAACCCAATTCGAGGAGGGGTAGGCATCGTCGTGGGTACATGGTGGACACGGTAAGGTACCCCGGGGCAAGATGACTGGTATATGTTAGACGGTGAGCCTGGCGAGGGAGTACTACCTACCGGTGATAGTATTTGTACTCGGCGGTTATCGTGCGACCGGAGTTATGTACGTATGGATACGTCGGAATTCTAGAGTCGAAGCTGGGCACTCGAGATTTCGAGATAGCGTATGATGCGTACCTATCAGGGACAGTCGTGGTGACAGCGCCTGATAGATGAGGATTTACGTGCCAATGGTAGGCATAAGTTTCATGATGTTTTCGAGTGTCAATGCTAGGCACTAAGGTTCCATGATTTGATTTATATCCTCATATTTCCATGCATATGCTTTATGATAATTGCATGCATGATGCTTATTGTCATTAGGTGACAGGTGGACGGGATCCACATACTTACAAACATTGATCACATAGTTGGATGATATCCACATACATACAGACTTTGATTACATTGATCATACTTCATATGTATATATAACAGCGGATGAGGACGCTGTTATATATGCCCTTACACCAATATTAGTGGTATGGGACGCTAATATATTTGTATTGATATCAGTTTAGATACTTCATCATATTTATTCATGCAGACATACCTCAGCCTATGATATGTTATTACCTGAGGAACTGGCACGAGCACTTGGCACTACATACAAGTTTAGATGTTATATTGTCACTTTATCTTGCTTCAGACTTATTTATTTGAGGTTTATATATATATTTGATCGTATTTACCTAGGATTAGGTCATCAATGCGATTTCTATTTGTAGATATCTTTTATTCACGAGTTGGCAACTCACCCCCGTTGTGCCACAGTTCTTGCAGGTTTTGCCGTACAGGTTTCATTGCGGTCTTTCTGGCACACTGTTTCCATATGGGTGACTTGCTTTGGTAGATGGGTTCATTTGTATCAGAACCACCATTGTACATGTATTATTCAGTTGTATCGAGTAATTCCATCAACCAAAACTTGTATATTGTTCAGACTTAGAAATTAGTTGTATTATTTCGACCTTAGAGTCGCGCTTAGTAATATTCGGTTTTCATGCTATTTGAGTTTTCTTTTAAGTTTTGATCCTCGCCCTTCGGCATTGTATATGATATTGTTTGCATGGTTGTGACCGTCGATTGACGAAGAGCTAGCTCCCGCTTGGGGATTCATTTTATCATTGCATATATATTACTCTGTTTGTACCCCATTCGGGGCCAGTATTTACAATGGAAACTCTGCCGAAATTTTCAGAAAAGATATGTGATTTTTAAATTTATATTCGGCACAGTTATTGAAAAACTTTGATTTTAAAACATGTTTTCTTCACTTTTAAAAGCTGTTTTCCTACTTCTTAAAAACCAGTTTTCTTCATTTTACTCCTTAAAATGGTTTTAGATTTCTGGGCTTTTGGCTTACTTGGATTGAATGGGGTCCTGTAGACTTCATATGATTCAAGTGGAAATCACGGGTTATTTCGGGTCGTGAAAAAGTTGGTATCAGAGCGATAGGTTAAACTTGGTTCGAGTCTAAGTTTGACTATGTGGAGCCTAAAGCGTCTATATATATACGGAACATAGTCTTGACCTTACGGAACTTAGAATTAGTCGAGGGGGTATTATACCCGAACTTTCGTAACACAGGATGACCCTTGGTTGATGGAGTAGGTAGATTGAGTAGAGTGACGTACCGTATGTATGTTCCGCGGCATATTTACGACACGCCACTCCACTTAAAAAACCTTAGGATGTACATTTTCTTGCACAGTATTATATTCATTCCTATGATCTATCCTCATCGATACTGGTTATGATTTTGCTGTCATGATTACATGGGCGGAGTGAGCTATGGCTCGAGTTGCGTCAGCATGAGATCGTCGCAGACGAGGACTTACCAGGGCATGATTCCAGAGACATACGATTGCATATAGAGGCGTCGTCTTATTGTGTTTTCGCGCCATGAGTGTTTGACCGATCGCTTTTACGAGATTTCTCGGACGTGCAGATCAGCACCAGAGGATTAGGCTACTGCTAGAGGCCAGCCAGGATGTGATGACCATTGATATACCGCTTATTCAGGACGATTGAGGCGTTGTTCAGCGTACAGACGAATGAGCCAGTTGTTGCTGCAAATGACGAGATATCGCCCAGGTGATTGGAGCCGCTGCAGCATGAGCATATACCTAGAGATATGATGGTGAGTCGCTATTCACCCGAGAATGAATGACTAGGACATGTGGTTCGTTCACTTACCCCGATGCGAGGTCATCAGATAGATTGATTCCAGCTAGAGACGACTTCACGCAGATTCGTTGAGAGTCGATAGAGACGATCGAATGTCAGGACCCCTTTTTCCAAGTTTAAAGTATTCAGAAAGGCATGCAGGCGAGTCTATGGACCCTCTAGAAGAATGAAACCCTAACTTGACATAATGACCGTGTGAAAGCCTTTGAACCTTACGGTTTGCGGCAGTTCCGCGGCGCCATTAGTGAGGCTTGGGTTTGCCCTTCTACGGCTGGACCACCGATGCTGTGGTATGTACTCGATACTATTAAATTGTACCCAAGATGTTGAGCTCTTGGGGGATTATAAGGTTCTGATGAGTCGATCGGATAGTTCGACATCATTCGGATATCATGTGATGGGACACATTGCTTGGGAGACTCCAGATACGAGTATAGGCATTGGAGCGCCGTCCATGCAGCCATGATGAGACGAGTCCGAAGCAGTTGACAGCAAAGAAAAGTGGAGTACGAGGTTCGTATGAGCTCTTACGAGAGGATGTTCCACTCCGCTGACATCAAAGATGTGATACGCATGCAGAGGCGTTGTGTATGGGTATACCTTCCAGAAGGAGTTGCGATGAGTATGCAGCCGTTCCGGGACAAGAGCTAGATATAGTAAAGGTGTTAATTTCCGGGAAATTCGGCAGAAACGAGATTTGAGAGAAACCTCGACAGGACCTTTCTGGAATACTATACGAGGAGACTTCAACCCAGGAGTGGTCATATTGCGCATACCCAGCAGGCCAGAGTTCGGCATCGTCGACGAGACAGTTGACCAGGTTTGGATAGAGGACCTCACCCAGATGCGTTGTGAGTTGATCAAGAACGGACGGGTATGGAGTATATCTCCGCAGGATAGGACAAGTCCCTGAGGACGTGTTCGGTTAGATATCTTTCACAGAGTGATGAAGATACCGAATTCGTAATTTCGAGTCCGTGTGAGAGACTTCGGATTGACCGTAGCCGAGAACAATTGCAGTGCGTCGATAAAGACGTGACGTCGAAATGGACGACGATGCAAACAAGCGGGACATAAGGTTCGTATGAGATTCTGATGAGCTGTTGTTACTCCCCGTTGAGATTATGGTCGAATATGTCTACAGAGGTGTTAGAATGCGACCAGTTGCCGAGGAAAAGCCGTACTGAGGACGCAGATGTCCAGAGAGTGAGAAGAGATTACGCAAGAGTACCAGCCTCCGTATAGTTCGGCATAGGCAAAATCGGAAGAGACCTTGAGCAGGTTCCTTCCAGGACATTGCTGCAATAAGATTTGTACCAGGAGCAGATGTGTGACGTGTATTCAGAGGACCAGAGGACGGCACCAGTGACGTGATGCTTTACGAGTGGCCATGAGGATTGACCGAGAGATGACCAAAGAAGTGCCAGAACGAAATCGTCCCCGTTAGCACACCTGACAGGGTCGATTAGCCGACGAATTGCAAGATTGGTAATCCGCAGAGAAGATAAGGGCCCAGAGACAGAGGACACCAGACCGTGAGCAAGAGGCAAGTAGATATCTTACGCTACTAGCATTGGATGCATCGACACCTTCTCGACTTTGAAAGAGGATATACCGATGACGGTATTTATGATTTGTGATTTTGTGATTCGATTATCACGTATCCGTCACCTTGGATTTCGGTATTTTGGGCGATTTATTCGCATGATTTAGTCTTAATGGCTGAGTTCTATGATATTTGTTTTCGTGCACCATGGTTGCACCTACTGGGCATTTATATCCAGCGCATAGTTGTTACACTTGAGATGTGCTTTTACACCATTGTGTTGATTTATGATTTGTGCACAGTTTTTGCACCTGATATCATTTTCGTGCCTTGGTTGCACACGTTTATGATTTTTACACCTTAGTACAGTCGGTGTTGCTATTTACGCATTTGAGTTATTGTTTGGGATTTTGTGCACAGGATGCACCAATTTTATATTTCGTGCGTTTGTCGCACCAGTTTTATATTTCGTGCGTTTGTCACACAAGTTTTATATTTCGTGCGTTTGTCGCACCAGTTTTATGTTTCGTGCATTTAACGCACCAAAATTGTATTTCGTGCCTTTAGTGCACCGGATTTATATTTTGTGCACCCCAGTTGTACATGACTTCGATTTGATGTCATTCGATATGTCAACCTTGATTTCATGCCTGTGTTATGCATGCGATTCGACTTATGCTTTCGGCATCGTTTGCATGCACTTTTAGTGTTTTGATTTAAATTATGCACGCTGATTCACATAATTGCGAGATTATCCACCGCGGTATACTTGATTTTATTGAGTCGTATTGTATACCGTCGATTTTGATTCTGATATTGATGTTGATTTCTTACACTCTGTTCATTTGATTTGAACTTGCGCATGTTCGACGCTTGCTATTAGATTTTGTGATTCGTGCATGATGGATGCACCTGATTTGGATTTTCGCACGTGCTGAGCGCATGATTTAAGATACGATTTTAGTGCACACCAGATGCGCTAAATCGGGATTCTTCGTGCATGTCAGATGCACCTGATTTTGCTGTCAAGAACGCACGTTGCCCATGACAGATGTTTCGTGGACACATGTTGCACCTAGATGTTATTTTGTGCACCTGTATGGCACAAATATGGATTTTGATTTCCGTGCGCACTAGACGCATAGTGTATTTATGCATACATTCTTAGGATTGCTTCCTTATGGAGCAGTACATTTTTATATGATATTTGATATGTGTTTTCATATTGAGCAGGACTAGTCAGAGGTCAGTACCTGGATATATTTTGTATGCATTGATAGTTATCGAAGGGATTTCCAAAAAGAGAGCTATAGTCTCAGTATATACCTACGTGTCTGATATGACACGAAACGTTTAAAATAAGGAAACCCTTCTAAATTGTTTTCAAAACGGCGAGACATGCATATTTAACAAAGGATATATATGTATATGAGTATTTTATTAAAAGGGACGTCCGCCACTGTGCAGTGTTATGCGTATCGCACAGCGACTTAAAAGATTTTTGGCATGCATTTACTGCGGCTATTTACCTGTATAGTTTCGATTTATATCATACTGGTTTTGCTTGGATTTGGCATTCGTGTCCTTACCATAACTCCGATGATTGCAGGATACTTGAAGGATTTTTGTTTTTGAGTTATCTTCTCATTACTCATGCGCATGCATTGCGTAATGATGCGTTTTATGTATTGATGATTTTGGAGCCCCGACGACTTGGACTTCTTATTAAAATGTTTTAGAATTGGGGGTTTAATTTAATTCGGAGACCGAATTTTTTAGGGGGGAAGATTGTAACATTTCAAAATAATAAAATATTATTTTTAGGAATTTTTATAATTTAATATTATTTTATTGATTATTTTAATATAAAAATTATAATTAAATACCGATAAATGGGAAAAATTTTGAGAAATATTATGGAAAATTTTAAAATAATGTATTTTATGGAATTAAGTCATTTTATATGCTAATTTAGTGCTAATCACGATTAAAAATCGCTAATCGGATTTTTGGACTTTTGTGCAAAACATGCACATATCATTTTTGGACTTGTGCTACATTTTTCCTACCATGGGTGCTTTGGGTCTACTATTTGAGAGAGAAGGATTTGGATAAGAAAAAGAAAAAGAAAAGAAAAGGAAAATGGAAATGGAATGATGATGAGAGAGAGGGTAGGTATAGGTTAACTTTTTTCTTTTTGAGCCATACTCTCATCATTCCCTCACACCCATTTCTCTCTCCTCTCTCATAGAGCTGCTGCTGCTCCTGCTCCCTTCCTCCTTCTTCCTCCTCATAAAATCCCTCCACAACACCATGAAAACAAACCCAAAACCCCAATTCCACTTCACAAAAAGTGTGCACAAGCTCACAAGCTATTGAACGGACCAAGAAAGTTGATGTTTTGGCGCTGTTGAGGATTCATAAGGGGCTATTGAGGTATTTCCATCATAATTAGTGTTGTAATTCTTGTGCTTAAGCCTCAATTCAAGTTTCATATCGATATCGTGTGATTTGGTGCACTTTGGACAAACCTAGAGAGCGTTAAGGTTAAATTGAATTGTGTTAGTATAGTTAAGCCCTGTTAGTGACCCTTAAACCCCCGTTGCTGCTACAAACCCAGATCCGACATATTACGAAACCTGGAACCCAAAACAGAACAGTTTCATGTCGGTTTATGAGTGTATATGGCGTGCAGGTGAATCTGGAGTGATCCGGGATCAATACATGGAAAATAAACAACTCAAGGGACCCAATTAAGACCATAGGAACCCACTGTAGCGAGACGAGCACCTTTGGACATGGGTGGGCCTGCCAGGCCAGTTTTGGCTATTAAGGGGATCGGCCACTTAGTAAGGGTAGGTGCCCAGGTTTCTACTGTAGGTCACATACACCCTATACATCACTCTAGACTTGTTTGCTTGCCTTTATTTGGCCTGAGACAAAATCTGGGATCATTTTCTTGGATTGCTGCTTTAAAATAAGTTTTGGTTTTTTGTATTTCGATTTCCAGATTTTGATATTTGTGCGTTATCTCGATCGTGTGACGTTTGTACGTCTATATCGAGTGTTTTCGGGTGTTTTGCGAAGGCTAACCATAGGTACTAATCTATAGGCCTTTTAGCGTATCGTGTTGGTTTTCGTGTGTCGTTTTAGTTTTGATTTGGTTTTAATGCGATGCGATACGTGTGATATGTAGGTACCCACGTGAAGATCTGAGACGATGAAGAAGATGAAGGCGACATCGACATCGACACCGACACCGACACGCAGGATACAGGTCAGTAGATTATATCTATAGGGGGAAGTCGGGTGGATGGCGTATAGCACCCCCGCAGTCCGATATTAGTATAACATACATATATACTCATTATAGCTTATAGTGTCGTTGATTTTTTAGAAGTCTTAGGTGTATTATAGATAGATTAGGGGTAGAAGTAAACTAGTGTAGTTTCTAGTCGCGAACCCTTGAACAGGTTTACACCCACACGCACACACGCACTTATTGCGATACTTGTACCTTGATGATGAGGATAGTGGATGACATTGGAGATGAGTCGATGATTTGGTCTTAGTGCCATGATATCGGTGATATGATGCGACTCGTATTTGGGATACGAAATGTAATCTTTAACGGGCCTTTAGACGTGTGTTTCACACACGCACTTATGTTTAGATAGATGGTATCGATTCGTACTAGATTTAGATCAGTACCCTAGATCATGTGATATGATGATATGGATACCAGATAATTGATGAGACAATTGTGATATTGACCCATACCCAGCTATTGGGATGTCGTATGACGATTTACCGTACGAACTTTATATTGATGATAGATCCGCACTTATGACTCGATGACGTCACATGATATGTTATATCGTACATGATACTATTAAGGCGGGATCACTGACTATTATATATATATATATATATATATATATATATATATATATATATATATATATATATATATATATCGACTCAGATGTAGGAGGTTTCCCTACCCCTCCTGCTTAGCTTGTTGGTTAGGTCTGTAGAGTCCTTAGTAGACATTAGACTAGACCCGAGACATGACTATTTCAAAACTAGCGAACCAGGAATATTTTAAACATAGGCAAAAAGGGATTCTACGGATAATTTTAAAAGATGCATCTTTTCTTAAAAACACCGTATCCCTTATTTTACTAAAAACCCCGATTCGCCTTATTTCAAAAAGGCAAAACCGCATGACACTTACATAATTATGTAGATTTTTCACTATTGCGTTGATTACTTGATTCCGCATATTCATGTTAATTTCATCGCATTACTTGTGTTTATTGCTATATTACCATCATGCTGTTAGGACACCAGCACTATTATCGATGATGAGTATGCTCCACGTACACTGTTTGCCGGCTCACACACTTCAAATTGCCATGTCACTACACTGTAGCACTATTGCATTCATGATATGATTCCTTGCATGGCATATTCGTGTACCTACATAGCGTACACTCATACTTGTGCACATACTTATTGTACATTCATATTCGTGTACTCACATATTGTACACTCCTACTCTGCACCTACCTGTTGCACACTTATACTTGTACACTTACATATTGCGCATACATAGATGATTCTGGCTTGACTCGCAGATTAGGAACCGCAAGATACTTTTAAAAACTGATTCATTTTAAAGAAGCGGTCCTCCCTAATTATGTGCATATTGCTTCTCCATGTTGCATGACAGACTGATATTCTTACATTTTGATTTTTATGTCGCATACAACATCCTTTTTTATTATACGCATTGAGATATGTTGTTTCCATGATATTTCTGGATTTGGGAACCGTGGGTATTTTAAAAGAGAGTAAATATTGTTTTAAAAAGCCGGTTACCCTTGATATGATATTTCAGTGCGTCCACCATGTGTTTTCTCGGTTCTGAGAGTGGCATGTGAAACCCGATTCGAGGAGAGGTAAGCACCGTCTGCGGGTACATGGTGGACCCGGTAAGGTACCCCGGGGAAAGATGACCGGTATATGTTAGACGGTGAGCCTGGCAGGGGAGTACTACCTACCAGTGATAGTATTTGTACTCGGAAGTTCTCGTGGGGATACCAACTGGAGTTATGTACGTATGGATACGTCGGAATTCGAGGGTCGAAGCTCGGCACTCAGGATTTCGAGATAGCGTATGATGCGTACCTATCAGGGCCGGTCGTGGTGACAGCGCCTGATAGATGAGGATTTACATGCAGATGCTAGGCATAGGTTTCATGATGTTTTCGAGTGTCGATGCTAGGCACTCAGGTTCCATGATTTGATTTATATCCTCATATTTCTTTGCATATGCTTTATGATATTTGCATGCATGATGCTTATTGTCATTGGTTGACAAGTGGACGGGATCCACATACTTACAGACATTGATAACATAGTTGGATGATATCCACATACATACAGACTTTGATTACATTGATCATACTTCATATGTATATATAACAGTGGATGAGGACGCTGTTATATATGCCCTTACACCAATATTAGTGGAATGGGACGCTAATATATGTGTATTGATATCAGTTTAGATACTTCATCATATTTATTCATGCAGACATACCTCAGCCTATGATATGTTATTACCTGAGGCACTGGCACGAGCATTTGGCACTACATACATGTTTAGATGTTATATTGCCACTTTATCTTACTTCAGACTTATTTATTTGAGGTTTATATATAAATATATCTGATCGTATTAAACTAGGATTAGGTCATGCATGTGATTTCTATTTGTAGATATCTTTTATTCACGAGTTGGCAACTAACCCCCGTTGTGCCACAGTTCTTGCTGGTTTTGCCGTATAGGTTTCATTGCGGTCTTTCTGGCACACTGCTTACATGTGGGTGACTTGCTTTGGTAGGTGGGTTCTTTTGTATCAGAACCACCATTGTACATGTATTATTCAGGTGTATCTAGTAATTCCATTAACCAAAACTTGTGTATTGTTCAGACTTAGAAATCAGTTGTATTATTTCGACCTTAGAGTCGCGCTTAGTAGTATTCGGTTTTCATGCTATTTGAGTTTTCCTTTGAGTTTTGATCCTCGCTCTTCAGCGTTGTATATGATATTGTTTGCGTGGTTGTGACCATCGATTGACGAAGTGCTAGCTCCCGTTTGGGGATGCATTTTATCATTGCATATATATTACTCTTGTTGTACCCCGTTCGGGGCCAGTATTTACAAAGGAAACTCCGCCGAAATTTTCAGAAAAGATATATGATTTTTAAATGTATATTCGGCTTAGTTATTTAAAAACTTTGATTTTAAAACATGTTTTCTTCACTTTTAAAAGTTGTTTTCCTACTTCTTAAAAACCAGTTTTCTTTATTTTACTCCTTAAAACGGTTTTAGATTTCTATGCTTTTGGCTTACTTGGATTAGATGGGGTCCTGTAGACTTCATATGATTCAAGTGCCAGTCACGGGCTATTTCAGGTCGTGACACTGTGATATTTTGTTTCTTCTCAGGATTTTTTTCTGTACAGTGCTGTACTTGGAATAGATTCAAATATAATTATTGATCGAAATTCTATAAACTTTAGCTAATCAGATTATATCTGTGATGTGTTATGTGTGCTGAACGTCTGCTAATCGCTATAGGTCGATTGGTGGAGTAGCACATATCTGTGATCTGTAATATTGGTTTGTGTATATGAACTTGTTGGATTGTCGTGGATGAATAGCCGGGGATGTGAGGTGAGCGTTTATCTTTCATTTGATTTAAATTGTAAATTGATGTAATATTATTTTATGGTCGCACATCCGGGTTGAAGTTGTAGCCATCATTGTATATTATTTATTTTACTGTTTTCTGCTCCTAGGATAGACCCAAGGTGGGGTGCACAAACTACCGGTGGCCTACTCACTTTGTTGAGGGAGGCTGCTTCACTTCGGGTATTTTGCGGGTAGTTTGCCACACCCATAGGGGTCTAGGGTCGGGTTTTGGCTATTCATCACGACCGTGTAATCCGTCTTTCGTTGTAGGATCAAACGAAACGAGGATTCCTAACATATCCAATGTGTTCATCTATGATCTGGAATGACTATCATTGCGTTTTATGAATGCATATATCTATATATGATATCTAGTAGACGTTGCTTATGTTTTGCATCCGCGCTAGTCCTGCCCCCGCTCAGTCGTTAGTTAAGTAACCTAACGGGTGATGACGGGCCCCGTGGCGAATGCTGATGGCATAAGCGTACGTTATATTTTCGTTGTTTTCTGCAATGGTAGGATTAATTGATGGGACTGTATTATATAAATGCAAAGAAAACAAACCAAAGTTAAATCGTTAGAACAATTTCAAATCCACTCGGTTTTTCCAAAACAGCAAAACTTTTAAATGCGGAGCTTAAACCACTCCTTTTAAAAGCTATCAGGTTCCTTCGATTATATCAAGTTCACTACGTTCACAATTTTGCCAAAACCATTCGTAACCCTCCGCCATTTCAGTTAAATGTTCAGTAGTATTCGAACTGTGTATTTTGACCTTCACCAAGGCATAGTGATTGGTAGCTACTGAATATTTATTTGTATCATAGATAGATGCGTTGGTTTGGGATAGTCGTACTGCTATTTTGGCCTTCGTCAACGGTATGTAAGGATGGGTTCAAATTAACCTGGATAATGATGGGTAGAACTTGACATGTAACTTATAATATGTTGGCCTTCGTCAAGGTCATAAGAGCATGGGGCAAAAATCCACATTGGGAGATTTTTAGGAAACTGAAACTTGCTAGTATTGTATACCATTTAGAGGGTGATAATTTTGGTAGGATTCCTTCAACTTTATCACACAATGATATTTGGATCCCTATCCTACTGTGAGTATATACTACTCCTAAGGAGATTTTTTCACTTAACGATCAATGCTATAAACCAAGTAGGTGTCTAGAAAGTTGTTAGCGGGGCTACGCCCACAGGGAAAAGAGGTTATTTAATTAAGGAACTTCGTGAAAGCGTCGTAAAACGTCCCTCGAAGTATCGACACTGGCCTGGCTGAACGTTTAAGCAAGTATTATACAGTGAAATCAATCCTGACTAATTCTTATTTTATTGTTTGAGGAAGGATTCGAGAAACAGTGGGAGCCATCCTGTTTAGATAAACTAAAAACCACTCTAAACTTGCAAGAACATCATGCTAAAGCATTTATTCTCTCTCTCCTAATTGCAGCAACCAACAACATGACGGGCCTTAAGTTATTATTAAATAAAAATATATTGACAGGGCCAAGCTATAAAGATTGGTTCAGGAATATCAAGATGGAAATCACTTATGACAAGTTGGGGTATCTTCTTACCACTAAGGCCCTTGCCGTCCAAGGTCTAGAATCCAGTGTCGCGGATAAGGAAATCCGTAAGACCTGGGAGATTGACTACGCGAAGGTCAAGTGCCTCGTGCTTGCCTTTATGGATAATGAACATCAGAGGAGGCACGAGAATATAGATCTTGAATCCATATTCCTCCGTACCAAGGAATTATATGGAGAGTAATCCCGTATCGCGAGATAAGAGATTTCGAAGAAGCTATTTCAAGAGAGGTTGGCCATCGGATCATCTGAAGGGAAACACGTACTTAAGATGATTGGCTACATTGAGGAGCTCGCGGACCTCGGGACCACATTAGAGAACGGGTTATATACTGACTTGATTCTCCAGTCCCTTTCTTCCACCTAAGCCCAGTTTATCTTGAATTTTAATATGCAAGGTAAAGAAGTTGAACTTCTGGAACTCCTCAAGTTGAGGAGTACAGAGGGCACCCTGCAAAAAGTCAGGGAAACACCCGCTCAGTTTGTTGGTGGAGCTTCCTCTTCTACGTCTAAGGTGAAAGCCAAAGGAAAGAAGAAGAAGGCCCCCACCAAACGGAGGGGCGGTGTTAGTAAGGTGGAAGACAAGGGTAAGGCAAAAGTGGCGGGACAAATAGTGGGAAAGGAAGAATGCTTTTATTTTCATAAGAAGGGACACTGGAAGAAAGATTGCAGAGCTTGGAAGGCCCAGAACCAGGACCCGAAGCAAGTTGTTGCTTCGTCTTCAAGTGTGTATGTAATTGAAAACTGTCTGTCAATCAACTCTATTTCCTGGGTATTGGATACCGGATCAGGATCTCATATCTGTAATTCTTTGCAGGCACTGAGAAGCCGTAGAGTTTTGAAGGCGGGTGATATGACCCTCAGAGTTGCAAACGGAGCAAGCATGGATGCTGTGTCCGTAGGGGAATATCACTTAGGATTGACTAATGGACATGTTTTGGTTTTGCACAACTGTTATTATGTACCCAGTTTGACTTGTAATATCATATCTTTATCTTTAATGGCTAAAGAAGGTTATGATTTTGCATTTGTAAGCAATGTCGTAAACATAAACCTTAATCATAGTTTGATTGGGTCGGGTACATTAAGCAACGGTATATACGTATTAAACCAACCGCAGATTTTCAATATCCAGAATACACACAAAAGAAAGTCTCCAGAATTTAAATCATGCTTTCTTATGGCATTGTAGACTAGGTCACATCAATGAGACAAGGTTAACCAAGTTACATAAAGAAGGATATTTGGATCCGTTCGAATATCAATCTTATGCAACTTGTCAATCATGTCTCAAATAAAAAAATGACAAGGACTCCGTTCACTGGACACGGAGTAAGAGCGAGCGAGCTCTTAGGACTCATACACAGCGACGTGTGTGGTCCAATGTCTACACATGCAAGAAGTGGTTTTTCCTATTTCATTACTTTTACGGATGATATCTCCAGGTATGGACATGTCTTCTTGATGAAGCATAAATCTGAGGCCTTTGAGAAATTCCAGGAATATAAGAATGAAGTCGAAAAACAAACCGGAAAAAGTATCAAGACACTGAGATCTGATCGAGGTGGTGAATACTTAAGTGCCAAGTTCCTGGATTACCTAAAAGAGAATGGAATTCTCTCTTAGCTTACTCCTCCATACACACCACAGCACAACAGTTTATCGGAGAGACGGAATCGAACCCTATTGGATATGGTACGTTCCATGAAGAGTAACGCTGAGTTACTGCGATCATTCTGGGGCTATGGACTAGAATCAGCTACATATCTTTTGAACAAGGTTCCTACCAAGACTGTGCCTACCACACTATATTAGATGTGGAGTAGGAAGAAACCCTATCTTCAATATCTGAACATATGGAGATGTCCAGTTTTTGTCAAAAAGCAGCATCCGGACAAAGTCGAGGCACGCTCAGTACCGTGTAAGTTTGTGGGATACCCAAAGAACTCCATGGGGTATCTTTTATATTACGCAGAGAAACAAAAGGTTTTTTTTTCGTCATGCCCACTTTCTAGAACATCAGTTTTTAGAAAATGAAACAAGTGGGAGCGCAATAGAACTGGAAGAAATTACAGAACCATAAGCTATTACTGAAAGCTTGGTGGAACCAGAAGTTTCAAATGAACAGGACATTCCCGCACCGCTCCGCGGGAGTATTAGGTTTTCTCATCCACCTGAAAGATATTACGGTTTTCTCTTAGACGGGGATAGAGAGTATTACATCATTGATAATGATGAGCCGACTAACTTCCAGCTGGCCATTCAAGGCACTGACTCGGAAAAATGGCTGGATGCAATACGGACCGAGATGGAGTCCATGTACACCAACAAAGTATGGATTTTGGACATTGATCCAGAAGGGGTAAAACCCGTAGGCTGCAAATTGATCTTCAGAAAGAAGATTGGTGTAGATGGACCGGTAGAAAGCTATAAGGCTAAACTTGTTGCAAAAGGATTTAGTCAAAGACCTGGTTTGGACTATGACGGAACCTTTTCTCCAATGGCTATGTCAAATCCATTCGGATCCTTCTTGCCATTGCTGCCTTCCACAATGATGAGATTTGGCAAATGGACGTAAAAACCGCTTTTCTAAATGGAAATTTAGAGGAGTGTGTCTATATGGACCAGCCATAGGGTTTCATTCAGAGTGGGAGCAGCGGGAAAGTGTGCAAGTTGCTTAAGTCCATTTATGGACTGAAGCAAGCATTGCGGAGTTGGAACATCTGTTTTGATGAAACGGTCAAAGAATTTGACTTTATCAAAAAGCCAGATGAACCATGCATTTATAATAAGATTGTAGCGTGAACTGTTGTATTCCTCATCTTGTACGTGGATGACATTCTCTTGATAGGAAATGGCATTCCTATGCTACTATCTGTCAAAGGGTTCTTGTCACACAGCTTTTCCATGAAAGATTCGGGTGATTCCTCTTACATTCTGGGGATCCATATCTATCATGATAGATCTAAAAGGATTTTGGGACTTTCGAAGTCCAGGTACATCAACACCATACTGAAAAGATTCAGTATGGAAGATTCAAAGCGCGTTAATTTACCGACTTGTCACGGAATCACCCTCTCCAATGAGATGTCTCCCAAGACTAACTAGGAAAGGGATCGCATGTCTATTATACCTTACGCTTCTACGGTAGGCTCTATAATGTATGCGATGTTGTGTACCAGACCAAATGTAGCTTATGAACTGAGTGTGGTAAGCCGGTATCAGTCAAACCCTGGGGAGAAGCATTGGATAGCGGTAAAGAACATTCTCAAGTATCTGAGAAGGACTAAGAAAATGTTCTTGGTTTACGGCAGAAAAGACCTCCAGATCGAGGCCTTTGCAGGCTCTAGGTTCTAGAGTGACAAGGATGACTCCAAATCCATGTCGGGTTTTGTCTTTACCCTCAATGGAGGGGCGGTCTGTTGGAAGAGTTCCAAGCAGGACACCGTTGCTGACTCGACGATGGAAGCGGAGTATATCGCAGCTTCTGATGCCGCAAAAAAAGCAGTCTGGATAAGGAAGTTCTTGACAGAACTACAGGTGGTTACGTTCATTGTTGATCCAATACCACTGTATTGTGACAACAACGGAGCTATAGCTTTAGCAAAGGAACTCAGGTCCCATCAGAAGTCCAGACACATCTTGAGGCGGTATCACCTGATCAGGGAGATTGTAGATCGCTGGGAGATCGAGGTTCGGAGGGTTGCTACAGAGGATAACACTGCAGATCCATTCACAAAGGCCATTTCTCAGATGCAGTTCGAGAGGCTATTCGAGATGATAGGTCTACGATATGCCAGCACATGGCCTTAGTGCAAGTGGGAGATTGTTAATGTGATATGCCCTAGAGGCCATTATTGTATAGTACTAGTTTGTATATTACATTTTGGAAGCTTGGGATATATACACAGATTTATAACAGTATTGCTCAATATGGTAGTATGCTACTTGGTATTTATCTATCTTAATATGTGTGTATTTTTCTTTTAACGTATCGCTAATACATATTGATAGAGCCTTTAGGATCTTTGCTTGACTACCGGCGTTGTGATGGCAGTCACACTTATGGGGGTTGGGTAGTCTACAAGCACATCCTTATACAGGTCCCTAGTCATAGGATTATCGAGACAGGGCATCGATACTCCAGGGTAGACTAGTGTGTACGCTTCTCGTCCCAGCTGGGGAAATGGTATGTCCCACAGCCATCAGTACGTCGTACTGGAAATAGTATGCAGGTGCTCATTAGGTTACGAGTACACTGGACAAGACTCGTCGAGAACTGTTGGTTGGTAATATACCTATCGTCAGTTAGCAGTTCCCAGGTGACATGTGTACATCTTAGTCCGTTGACTTGACACTAATACTCCGCCTCAAGTGTGTTCCCGCTGTTCTTAGATTACTACCCTATCACGGCTCTATTGAGTCGTGCAAACAGGTAGTAGTTGGGTGACGTCCTGAAGCACTTAGAGGCAATGGCGATTAGATAGGATCCGTCTCTCCCGATATTGGGGTTGATATCGCGCTATGTTTGGAGAGTCATTACACAAAGTCCCTGGCCAGGGCAAGCGAGATTTACTGGTAGGTACTCTAGTAGTTTCTCAGGGTGTTTTGGACTACACTCCGACATAACTTATACCACTATTAGGGGACTGACGTTTACCGTCCCTAGGCCCAATATGCGATACTCTTAGACGAACAGACCGGATTGTACGAAGATTGTCACATTCAGGCTCAGTAGGAGTTCGGATGGGTTTTTCTCATCAGCCTTCTTATCGATATCTACCTGGGGACCGTTACGTACAGCTAGTACTGCTTGAGACCTGTGGTTAAACCCACTGCCAGCGTAATGTCGAGTCTTTAGAGTCCCACACAGAGGGTTTTCCGCTTTTGGACGAAACGATGTAGTGGTCGTATGGTTTTACGACAGGGTTCGTTCGCATACGCACACTTGTGCATGTTTGGTGTTTAGGCAGTTGATACTAGTGTTCTTTGATTTAAGCCGGATCCTAGTATTTGATTTTGGATAGGTTTAGTCTGATTGTATTCGTGTTTCTCGGAACACGGATACGGGTATATATATACGGTTGATAGGGGCAGAGAAGGAGACACATCATTTGGGTTTTGACCATTGACTTGGTTAAAACCATAATGAGATGGTGGAAATTGTTTACTAATTTTTATTAGAGATAATAATGTCATGGCTAATTGGTTTGGCCATTTGACTTGTTGACCATTATTGACTTAGATATTTTTGTTGAGCAGAAGATATTTTGCTTAGCATTAATTGTGACATGATAATGGTCAAATCAAATGAACCATCAAAATTATCCTAATAAAACTTATTATTATTTTTCCTCATATGAGAGCTCTCTTCATAATTCACATACACATTCTCTCTCATAGCTCTCTCTCCTTCTTCCTCTCTCAAGCCCAAATGTCTCATGAGTTGAGAAACATGGGTTGTTGAGACTTAGCCACCAAAATTCTTCTCTACTCACTCTAGGGTTCTTTGTTTAGCACACCAAGCACCCTAGTTACTTCATTATAGAGGTTGGAGCTCAAGGTAGAGACCTTCGGTTGGATCTTCTTTGACGTGGAGAATCCGGTGAGGAGGCACCATCCACCACCACTCCAAGGAGCTTACAACAAAGAGAAGCACAACAGGCAAAAGAAGGACTAGAAGCTTGAGGTATAATCATCTAACATAGTAGTTAGCACTCCTAGTTAGTTTGTTAGTTAATATTTAGCAAAGATCCTCATGGTTAGTCCATGTTACATTGTAAAGAAAATTTTAATTTTTACCTATTTTGCCTCCCCGCAAACTACCGGAGTGAGTAACATAGACTTACACTATTTACGAGTTGGAAACTCATCCCCGTTGTGCCATAGTGTTTTGCCGGCTTGACCCTCAAAGTAGTCGCTACAGGGCTCCCTATTGTATCAATTTCAGCGGTTACCGCTATGGTTGGCTGTGGGGCCATTTTGCTGTAGGTGGGTTTGCGGTTATCCGATTATATCCATTGTATATCTCATTGTATCTAGTACTCTCCATCTACCACTTTCATGTATTGACTTAGAAACAAGTTTGTGAGGACCGATATTGTTTATTTTGTGACTCTGGGTGTCGTGCTCGTGTTGTTAGTTATATGTATGCCTTAGAGGCCATTACTGTACATTGGATGTATATTGTAGTGGATGCTGGGACATATATAGGAAGGACTTTCTTGCTCGACATGATAGTACGCTATCTGGTTACTCTTCATCTTAACAAGTATACTTTCTGTCTCTCTGTTACATGTTGATAAAGCCCTTAGGATGCGTACTTGACTTCCAGGACTATGATGCAGATCATACTAGTGGGGCCTGGGTAGTCCATGAGTACATCCTTCAATGTTCCTAGTCGTGGTAATATCGAGACGGGGCATCGATATTCCAGAGTAGACTAGCGTATATCTTCTCGACCCATGTGATGGGCGATGGATGATCCCATATCCATTGGTGTTTGACATCAGAGATGGTATGCGGATGCTCAGTAGAGACTGGGTACACTGAACGGACTCGCCGAGAACTCCCAGACGGTATTATACCTCACGTCAGATGGCAGTTCTCTGGTGACACTGGTACAGCTTAGTCTGTTGACCGGAGATCGTCATAGAGTCTTGTGTGTCTCCCACTGTGCTTTGATTTCCACCCTACCACGGCTCTACTGAGTCGTGCAAACAGTTGGTTTTTGGGTACAGTCCCGATTCACATGGAGGCAATGAGCGATAGGAGGGGATTCATCTCTCCCGGTATTGGAGGTTGATGTTGCGCTATGCACGACAGGCCATAACAGGAAATCCCTGGCCAGGGTTGCAGAGATATACTGGTAAGAGTTATCAGTAGTTTCACGATTGTTATGGACCTCACGTCGGCAAGACTTATCGAGCTATTGGGGTCTGACGTTTACAACCCCTAGGCGAGATATGCGACATATCAGACGAACAGACCGGACTGTACGGTAAGTGTTACTGGTTGGATTCACAGGAGTGTGAGTGGGCTTGCTCATCGATCTTCTGATCGCTCAATATCCGGGTGGCCGTTACGTTTAGCAGACCACTTGCGGCTTGTGGGTGTTTGATATGATCATCACCTGCTGCCGGCGTATTGACGAGTCTTTAGAGTCCTACACAGAGGTTTCCTGGCTCAAGCGAAACGAAATAGGAGCGCATATGAGATATGTGCGGGACCGAGAATAATGCGTGTATGTGATACCGTATTCCATTCTCGCGATGAATGTATCGAATGGTTGTATGCGATATAACCTAGTTATCGAATCAAGGATTGATTCGATAAGCCGATACATTGAATATTAATCGGTTATATGCGATATGACCGGATCGTTAAATCAAGTATTGATTTAATGATTTAATGAATAATTATATATTTGATATATTACTTTGCATTAACTAGTATTGGTTCACTTTAAATGGATTTTCTCACTTGAAGTACACAAGTTGTATTTGTGATATACTTTTGTGCACTTGTTTGTATCATGTTTGATGATATATGCTAGCTTGGGTGTAGGTTTACTTTAAACCATGTTTAAGTGAATGGTTAGGGTTTTTTTTATCTTTTCTTAACTATTTATTTTGTTTATTTCCTTTTAATGAAAGAAAAGAAATAGTTGCTTTTTGAATAATTTAGAAGCTTCATGAAGCTTTGAAAAAGTTCAACCATTTTGTCTCTTTTGCCTAACCTAACCATTCACCTAACCTTGGTTTGTTCTCTACACTTGACCATGGTTGTGTATATGATAAGTATTCATTTTATTTTCTATTTTAAATAATACTTATCATATTCTTTCTTCATCTCCTTCATCTTCAACAATGAAAAAACCGTGCAACCATCAATGGCAACTTGTGAACCCACTTCTTATTTCTTCATCCTATATCTCTTGCCAAGTAGTATAGGGTGTTTTCTTCACAAGTTTCATGGCTTGGTGAAGTTGGAGCTTGATCTTGTGTTGCCTCGACGTAGATCATCTTCGGCATCGAAGCCGACGACCTAGCCCGCCTATTTCTCTGATGAAGCCGACGCTAGAGCCCGGGATCTGATGATCGCAGCGAAGGGACTTCATCACGGAGCCATGGAGGTGGAGGACCGGACCTACAAAGGTTGTAGCCCCTTCCCTTTTAGTTAAAGTTGTTAACTTGCATTGCATCGCCTATACATCAAGTTAACGATCCGTATTAGGGTTTGTAGGCACATGGAAAAATTTGAATTGACCATGTTTGATTACTTGTGAGACCTCATTAGCGTGCCTAAGAACCCTACAGTGGTATCAGAGCCCAGCTAGAGCCTTAGGTGATACGTAGATGGAGTTAGAAGTTCGATCGAACCAAAACCCTAACCCAAAATTGCTCTCTGTACATTTTTTGAATTCGGGGACTTTTTACAATTAAAATTATGCAGAAAACTAAGCAGGAATTTCTAAGAATTACTGTGAAGTTCGATCACCTGATTCCATCAAAGTGCGGCGGAACCGCGGCATTAGCATGGCTAATGCGGCGGTTCCGCGGCAACTTTGTCGCTTCTCCCATTAATTTTTGCACAGTAACTCTTATATTTTGTTGCTGTATTTTCTGGGAATTTTTAAATCTAACTCATGAGTTGAGTTTTCTGGGTTGTATTGGAGACTCGGTGTTTCGATCGGATTGTCTAATTTTGTCTGTGTGTTTTTCGGATATTTTGAATATGTTAAAAGGTTCGACCGGATATAAATACCAAATTTTTCCCCTGCCCGGAAATTTCCAAGTGTTGGATTTTTCCATAGTTTAATAACGTTCTAAGTAGTGCAAGTAACGTGATGGTCCCTCTAGAAGACAACAAACCTTAACTCGATTATGTGACCGTCTTGAACTACCCTTTGAACCTTCGGGTTTATGGCAGTACGGCGTGCCACATGTGAGGGGTTGGCTTGACCCTTCTACGGCTGGACCGTTGGTACTGAGGCACGAAATGAATGTTTTTAAACTTATTTCAAGAGTTGAGCTGTTATCGGAAAAACTTGGGTGTTTGAATGTTCGATCGGAAGGTTTAACATTTTCTATTTATCCGGAATGGGATATAACATTTGGAATTCACAAGTAGTTATGAGATAACTGAATGAATGTTATAAATCTAGCGGTTTAGTCTCACTTGATCGGTTGCCACAGAATTTTGATGTGATCAAAAGTCCGTCGCAATCACGTAGCGTACGTGGATACTCGCCGGGTAAACTTAATAGACAGCCTCACTCCATAGCCCTGACCAAGTGACTGTAGGAGAACCCCGTCGCCGAAAGCATCCGTTCGGGTGCTCGTGGTAGCGGTGTTCCGCCTTAGTGCACTTCGTCGACGGTATCGGGGGTGCGGCCGCCTACTAAAGTTTGCGACGAGCATTCGATCAGAATGTCGGGAATCCTGTTGAATCGCCAGACTAGATATTGAAAAGAGTTTTCAATAATGAGACTAAAATGCGGGGTTTATAATTGTTAGGCATGCGATGTCAAAGCAATTCATCTGATTAGGCATGCGATGTCTAAAGAGGTTGCGGATTCCAACTGTTGTAGTTTTACAATTTCTTTTCTGTGACCGTAAGTGTAGTATGTAGTGGTATTGCCGATTGTCGTTGCTATATGTCAACGACAATCGGTGTATGCATACTTACTAACGTTGATGACATGCGATGTTATGTGTTGCTGGATATGTTATATTGGATCGTCGTGTTTGAATAGCCGGGGGTTTTTTATGTGAGATGACTGTTTTTCATTTTTATTCATGTAAAAACTTGTATGTATTATTCTTTTATTGGGGCACTTCCAGGTTGCGGAAGATGTCACCTTTTGTATATTATTTACTTTTCCGCATTAGGATTGACCCAAGGAGGGGAGCACAAGTAACCGGGTTCTAGGGTCCGGTGGGAGACCATCTCGAGGAGTCGAGTCCGGGTCTCCTAACCATAGAATTGGTAGGGTTGCTTGCCACTCTCGTAGGGGTCTAGGGGTGTGGGATTGGCTATTTATCACGACCGTGGAATCCGTGTTTTATACTGGCTCGTATTAAAAACACGAACGTCCTAGTATATCCAATATTTCATATGATATTTTCTGCTGCGTTATCTGTGATGTGATCATGTGATTTGTTCAGATAGATATTATATATGGTATATATGGTATATTATATAGACGTTGCTTATGTTTTACACCCGCGCTAGCCCTGCCAAGTTCTGGCGTTAGTTACCTAACCTAACGGTGCAGACGGGACATCGAGGCGAATGCGGATGGCATAAGCGTACGTTATATTTATCTGTGATGTTTAGGTGGACTTAAATGATGGGATATTCATTAATGAGATTAATGAAAGAAAATAAACCTAATTGATGTTGTGGAATCGAATTTCAAAACAATACAGGTAGCTACAATTCTTTCTTTGCATCGCGATGTTCCTTGAAGAACATCCTGCACCTTATTCGATGAGGAAAGGACCGAGATCCCTTCACCGGGAGTGACTCCTTTAGCAATAACTGGCAGATGCTACACACTCAGTTTATCTTTTGATCGCTTCTATAGTTTCTGCTTTGCACAGTGATATATATGATATATCCCGCACCTCATTCGACGAGGAAAGGGCCGACGATCCCTTCACCGGGAGTGACCCCTTTAGCAAAACTAGAAAAGCTTCAAAAACATTCCATTTAAAAACCATTTGATTCCGCGACGAGATCAAGTTCAAAGCGTTAAAGGTTTTCACAAAAACCATTCGCAGCCCTCCGTCATTTTAGGAAATAGAGTACTTAGTATTCGTACTACGTTTGTCGACCATAGCCGAGGCGTAGTGTACGGTAGCTAAGTGATGTCTTCCTACACCGCATATGATGCGATTAGTTAGGATAGTCATGTGGCTTTGTTGACCTTAGCCAAGGGTCATGTGGGTGGGTCTAACTAATCACGAAATGACGTATAGAACTTGACTAGTATTTATAATTTGTTGACCTTAGCCAAGGTCATAGGTGCTAGGGGTAAAAACCATAATCGGGAGTTTCAAGTGTTGAAACTTGCAATGAGATTGCATACCTTCTATGTGATAGTTGGATCCCGATACCCGCTGCGAGTAATTGTTACTCCTGGGAGAGTTTTGCACTTTGCAATTAGCCGATCAAGTAGGTGTCTAGAAAGGTGTCAACGGGGTTACGCCTCTAGGAAAACGAGCTTTACTGTAATTAGGTTCGTGCGAAAGCACGGAGAACCTCCCTCAAAGTACTGACACTGGCCTGGCTGAAAGATTGGCGAACTTGTAGAGTGTAATTAATCCCCGCTAGTCTTTCTTTTTAAGGTTTGAAGGAAGATTTGATAAAAACAGTAGGAGCCATCCTGATTAGATAAAATATATAACCAATCTGATCTTGCAAGAGCGCACGCAGAGTGTTTTCTTCTCTCTCTCTCCAGGTAGCGACCATATCACGCCTTAATCAGGATAATAATATGGATGTATTGACCGAACCCGCTTGTTATACTGAGCCGGGGAACGTTGGTCCCGCTCCAACTTATAATTGTTATAAGACCGAGCAGGAGTTAGGGGTATACCAGAATTCCTATTCCGCCCAAACGAAGAAAGTGCATATGATGCATCTCCTTCGGGTGTGTTCATTACAAAAAACTGTTTCTCAGTATCCTCTGAATCCTGGGTATTTGATACCGGATCAGGATCCCAAATATGTAATCTGTTACATAAGGCTACAAAAGGGTAGAAAATTGAGAACGGGTGATAAGTTTCATGAGACAGAAAACGGGGCAAGTGTTGCAGCCAAGTCTGTTGGTCACTGTCATCCTGTATTACCAATACATTGATTCTGAACGAATGTTGTTAGATACCGAACCTGATATACAAAATCATATCAGTCTCTTTATTAGTAAAGAATGGATATAATTTTGTATTGTTGGATAATGTTTTGAACATTTCCTATATCAAAAGTTGATTGGTTCAGGCACGTTATCTAAAAGCATTGATGTTCTAAATCAAACTACAGTTCCTAGTATACAGAACACACACAAGAGGGAGAGTTCAGAAATGAACGGATTCTTCTTGAGGCATTGTAGACTAGGTCACATCCATGCGACCCGACTGGCTGAAGTTACATTTTAGATGCATATTTAAATTAGTTTGAATTTACATCTTGTGAAACTTGCCAGTCATGTCACAAAGATTAGATGACCATAGCTCTGTTTATTAGAAACAGAGAAAAAGTTAGTAAACTCTTGGGACTGATATATGATGATGTATGTAAGGTCCCCTGTCTACACATGCCAGGATCGGTTCTTTTGTACTTCACTACATTCTCTGATGATCTCTCAAGATTTAGTCATATGTTCCTGTTGAAACATAAGTCTGAACCTTTTGAGATATTCACAGAATATAAGTTAGAAGTAGAGAACCAAAATACGGGTATAAGTATTATGTCCTTTGATGTGATCGAGGAGGAGAATACTTGAGCACGGAAGTCCTGGACTATTCTAAAAGGAGAATGAGATTCTCTCTCAGCATTACTCCTCCGTATACACCATAGCACGATGGTATATCGGGGCGGAGCAATAGCACCCTATGTGATATGGTGTTCTCTATGATGAGTACTACTGAGTTTCCTATTTCCTTTTGGGAGTTATGCGCTTGAGAAGCTGCATACCTATTGAATAGGGTTCCGATCAAATCAGTTGCCTACCACTTCATATGTGATATGGAAAGGGAAGAGCCCATATCTTAAGTTGGTTAAGATTTGGGATTGTCCGGCCTGTGTCAAAAGCAAAATCCGAACAAGATCGAGGCAAGGTCAGTTCTGTAGAACTGGAAAGGTTCCAGCTATACAAAACTGCAGCTGATGATTTAACAGAACCAAAGGATTCAATAGTTCCCGACGAACCTCAGCCTCTCCGCCGATCTAGTAAGGTTCCTCATCCGCCTGAGAGATACTTCGGTTTCTCGATGACAGTGGGAGCGAGGACTGCATCATGAGATGATGACCCAACTAGATTCGAGCAGGTCATCAAGAGTAGGGACTCTGTAAGAATGGCTGGATGCTTAGCGATCTGAGATGGAATCCATGTACACCAGCAAAGTTTGGACTTTAGCTGCTATATCTGAAGGGTTAAATCCCCATCAGGAGTAAGTATATCTTGAGAAGATTACTTGGTGTAGATGGAAAAGTTGAGACTTTCAAAGCTAAACTTGTTAAAGGTTTTCGTCATCAACCAGGCGTGGATAATGATGAAACCTTTTTCCAGTGGCTATGCTTAAGTCCATCCAGATCCTACTTACCGCGGCTACATTCCATGACTGCGATATCTGGTGGTTGGGTGCCATGACTACTTTTCTAAATAATGATTTAGAAGAGAACGTCTATAAGAACACAGCCAGAGGGCTTCGTAAACAGTGGGAGCAGCGGAAACGTGTGCAAGTTGCTTTACAGAATAAAGCAGGCATCGCGGAGTTGGAACGTCTGTTTTGATGTGATAGTCAAAGTGTTTGACTTCATCAAAAATAGTAGATGAACCTTGTATATACAAAACGGTAGTAAAGATTCAGGTAGTCATCCTCGTATTGTACGTGGAAAACATACTCTTGATAGGAAAAGAGTTTCCTATACTACGATCGGTCGATCTCCTCTTATCACAAAGATTCTCCAATAGGATCAAAGTGATACCTCCTAAATCCTGGGTTTTGGATCTATGAGATAGATCTAATTGGATGTTAGGATACTCACTAGATATAGTGACATGGTATCAATCGATCCTGACGAGAATCACTGGAAGGGTTCCAGGGTGATAAAGACAACTGAATGTCAGTCATAGGCATTGTCTTTACCCTCAGTGGAGGGACGGTATGTTGGAAGAGTTCCAAGCTAGATACCGTGGCATACTAGACGATAAAGGCATGATACATCGCTACTTAAGATGCAACCAAAGAGGCTGTCTGGGTGTATATTAGTTCATGAGATGAACTTAGTTCCTCCCATTGTGTGACAATGGAGTTGTGGCTTTGGCCCGTGAACCCCGATCCCATCAGTGACCCAGACATTTTCTGAGGCAGCATCACCTAATCATGAAGATAGATGATCTCCAGGGTGATCGAGGTTAGGAGAGTAGACTCAGAGGACAACACGGCGGATCCACTCACGAAGGTCTTTTCCCAAAGAGAGACTTTTAGGGGATGGTTGAGTATGTGATACTGCAACCACTGCTACAGATGGCCGTAGTGCAAGTGGGAGATTGTTAGTTATATGTATGCCCTAGAGGCCATTACTGTACATTGGATGTATATTGTAGTGGATGCTGGGACATATATAGGTAGGACTTTCTTGCTCGACATGATAGTACGCTATCTGGTTGCTCTTCATCTTAACATGTATACTTTCTGTCTCTCTGTTACATGTTGATAAAGCCCTTAGGATGTGTACTAGACTTCCAGGACTATGATGCAGATCATACTAGTGGGGCCTGGGTAGTCCATGAGTACATCCTTCAATGTTCCTAGTCATGGGAATATCGAGACGGGGCATCGATATTTCAGAGTAGACTAGCGTATATCTTCTCGACCCATGTGATGGGCGATGGATGATCCCATATCCATTAGTGTTTGACATCAGAGATGGTATGCGGGTGCTCGGTGGAGACTGGGTACACTGAACGGACTCGCCGAGAACTCCCAGATGGTATTATACCTCACGTCAGATGGCAGTTCTCTGGCGACACTGGTACAGCTTAGTCTGTTGACCCGAGATCGTCATAGAGTCTTGTGTGTCTCCCACTGTGCTTTGATTTCCACCCTACCACGGCTCTACTGAGTCGTGCAAACAGGTGGTTTTTGGGTACAGTCCCGATTCACATGGAGGCAATGAGCGATAAGAGGGGATTCGTCTCTCCCGGTATTGGGGGTTGATGTTGCGCTATGCACGACTGGCCATAACAGGAAATCCCTGGTCAGGGTTGCAGTGATATACTGGTAAGAGTTATCAGTAGTTTCACGATTGTTATGGACCTCACGTCGGCAAGACTTATCGAGCTATTGGGCTCTGACGTTTACCACCCCTAGGCGAGATATGCGACATATCAGACGAACAGACCGGACTGTACGGTAAGTGTTACTGGTTGGATTCACAGGAGTGTGAGCGGGCTTGCTCGTCGATCCTCTGATCGCTCAATACCCGAGTGGCCGTTACGTTTAGCAGACCGCTTGCGGCTTGTGGGTGTTTGATATGATCATCACCTGCTGCCGGCGTATTGACGAGTCTTTAGAGTCCTACACAGAGGTTTCCTGGCTCAAGCGAAACGAAATAGGAGCGCATATGAGATATGTGCGGGACCGAGAATAATGCGTGTATGTGATACCGTATTCCATTCTCGCGATGAATGTATCGAATGGTTCTATGCGATATAACCTAGTTATCGAATCAAGGATTGATTTGATAAGCCGATACATTGAATATTAGTCGGTTATATGCGATATGACCGGATCGTTAAATCAAGTATTGATTTAATGATTTAATGCATAATTATATATTTGATATATTACTTTGAATTAACTAGTATTGGTTCACTTTAAATGGATTTTCTCACTTGAAGTACACAAGTTGTATATGTGATATACTTTTGTGCACTTGTTTGTATCATGTTTGATGATATATGCTAGCTTGGGTGTAGGTTTACTTTAAACCATGTTTAAGTGAATGGTTAGGGTTTTGTTATCTTTTCTTAACTATTTATTTTGTTTATTTCCTTTTAAGGCAAGATAAGAAATGGTTGCTTTTTGAATTATTTAGAAGCTTCATGAAGCTTTGAAAAAGTTCAACCATTTTGTCTCTTTTGCCTAACCTAACCATTCACCTAACCTTGGTTGTTCTCTACATTTGACCATGGTTGTGTATATGATAAGTATTCATTTTATTTTCTATTTTAAATAATACTTATCATATTCTTTCTTCATCTCCTTCATCTTCAACAATGAAAAAACTTTGCAACCATCAATGGCAACTTGTGAAAAAGAGTGAGAAATCCAATTCCAAAGTGAACCCACTTCTTATTTCTTCATCCTCTACCTCTTGCCAAGTAGTATAGGGTGTTTTCTTCACAAGTTTCATGGCTTGGTGAAGTTGGAGCTTGATCTTGTGTTGCCTCGACGTAGATCATCTTGGGCATCGAACTCGACGACCTAGCCCACTTATTTCTCCGATGAAGCCGACGCTAGAGCCCGGGATCTGATGATCGCAGCGAGGGGACTTCATCATGGAGCCATGGAGGTGGAGGACCGGATCTACAAAGGTTGTAGCCCCTTCCTTTTTAGTTATAGTTGTTAACTTGCATTGCATCGTCTATACATCTAGTTAACGATCCGTATTAGGGTTTGTAAGCACATGGAAAAATTTGAATTGACCATGTTTGATCACTTGTGAGACCTCATTAGCGTGCCTAAGAACCCTACACGTGTGAGCCGGCCTTTCTTATGTAGTTTTATCTCTTTATGTTTTTTTTTCATTTTTATTGTCTATTTCTTCGCTACAGCGTCGTATATATGCTTGTGGTGGTTGTTTCTGCCTTTTGGCGTGATTTCTCCTGTTTGGGGATGATTTATTTATATCCTGTGTTTGTACCTGTTTCGGGGCTAGTTTTACAAAGGATGCGCTGCCGAAATTTTTAAGAAAATAAATTCAAACATTAAGATTTTTACTTGAGATTTCCATATGCTTTTAACAATGTTTTTATCACTTACTTCTTTTTATGGTTTAGATTTCTGGGTTTTCGGCTTACTTAAATTGCGTTACGCCTGTTGACGTCACGTGGTTTAAATGCCGGTCACGTGCCTAAATTTAGGGTCGTGACAGCAAATCTAGTAGGGTTCCTCATCGACCTATGAGATACTATGGTTTTCTCATAGACGGTGGGAGAGAGGATTGCATCATGGAAGATGATGACCCAATTAGTTTCGAGCAGGCCATCACAAGAGGGGACTCTGTGAAATGGCTGGATGCTATGCGATCTGAGATAGAATCCATGTACACCAATAAAGTATGGACTTTGGAAGTTGCTCCTGAAGGGGTAAAACCTATTGGAAGCAAGTGGATCTTTATGAAGAAACTTGGTGTAGATGGAAAAGTTGAGACTTTCAAAGCTAGACTTGTAGCAAAAAGTTTTCGTCAACGACCTGGTGTCAATTATAATGAAACCTTTTCTCCAGTGGCTATGCTTAAGTCCATCAGGATCCTACTTGCCATCACTGCATACCATGACTACGAAATCTGGCAGATGGATGTGAAGACCGCTTTTCTAAATGGTGATTTAGAAGAGAGCGTGTACATGACAAAGCTAGAGGGCTTCATAGACATTAGGAGAAGAGGAAAGGTGTGCAAGCTGCTTAAATCAATCTACAGATTAAAGCAGGCATCGCGGAGATGGAACATCTGTTTTGATGTAGCAGTCAAAGAGTTTGACTTTATCAAAAAAAGTAGATGAACCTTGTATATACAAGAAGGTTGTAGAGAGTAAGTTTGCCTTCCTTGTATTGTACGTGGATGACATACTCTTGATAGGAAATGATGTTCCTATGCTACACTCGGCCAAGCTCTTCTTATCACAAAAGTTATACATGAACGATCTGGGAGATACCTCCTACATCCTGGGGATTAAGATCTATAGAGATAGATCTAAACAGATATTGGGATTGTCCTAATCTCGGTACATTGACATCATACTAAAGAGGTTTAGTATGGAATATTCTAAGCATGGTAATTTACCCACTTGTTCAGGAATCACTCTCTCCAAAGAGATGTCTCCTAAGACTGATTTGGAGAGGGCTCACATGAAAGGGATACCCTATGCTTCTGCAGTCGGGTCTATCATGTATGCAATGTTATGTAACAGACCGGATGTAGCCTACACACTTAGTGTGGTAAGAAAATATCAATCAGATCCTGGGGAGAATCACTGGACAGCTGTGAAGAACATTCTTAAGTACTTGAGAAGGACTAAAGAAATATTCTTGGTGTATGGTAACGGTGAACTCCAGGTGGAGTCCTTTACCGATTCGAGCTTCTAGAGTGATAAGGACGACAGTAAGTCGGTCTCGGGTTTTTTCTTCACCCTCAATGGAGGGGCGGTATGTTGGAAGAGTTACAAGAAAGATACCATGGCAGACTCGACGATGGAGGCTGAATACATCGCTGCCAACGATGCTGCCAATGTGGTTGTCTAGATGAAGAAGTTCATTGCTGAACTTGGTGTGGTTCCATCCATTGAGCATCCAATACCCTTATATTGTGATAACAATGGAGCAGTGGCTTTAGCTAAGAAACCCCAGTCCCATCAGCAATGCAAACATATTCTAAAGCGGTATCACCAGATCCGGGAGATAGTAAATCGCTAGGAGATCGAGGTCAGGAGAGTTGACACGAAGAATAACACGGCGGATCCAGTCACGAAGGCCCTCCCCCAGACACAGTTTAAGAGACTTTTTGGGATGTTGTGTATGCGATACTAGAACAACCGGCCTTAGTGCATGTGGAAGATTGTTAGTCATATGTATGCCCTAGAGGCCATTATTGTATATTATGGTGGATTCTTAGACATATATATAGAGGACTTTCTTGCTCGACAGGATAGTATGCTATCTGGTTTCTCTTTATCTTAACATGTACACTAGTATTATTATACTATCTCTCTGATACATGTTGATAAAACCCTTAGGATGTTAGCTTGACTACCAAGACTACGATGCAGATCATACTAGTAGGGCTTGTGTAGTCCAAAAGTACATCCTTTAACCGTTCCTAGTCAAGGGAATATCGAGACAGGGCATCGATATTCGAGAGTAGACTAGTGTGTACGTTTCTTAACCCTATATAGGGCAGTGGTTGATCCCACAACTATTGGTGTTTGACATCAAAGATTGTATATAGGTGCTCATTAGAGAATGGATACATCGAACAGGACTCGCCAAGAACTCATAGATGGTACCATACCTATTGTCAGATAGCAGTTCTCTGGTGACACTGGTACAGGTTAGTATGTAGATCCGAGATCGTCATAGTGACTTGTGTGGTTCCCACTGTGCTTTAATTTCATCCCAACTAGGCTCAAAGGAGTCGTGCAAACAGGTGGATTTTAGGTATAGTCCCGAGTCAAATAGAAGCAGTGAGCGATAGGAGGGGTTTCGTCTCTCTCGGTATTGGGAGTTGATATTGCGCAATACTCTATTGGCTATAACAGCAAGTCCGTGGCAAGGGCTGATGAGATTTATTGGTAAGTGTTATCAGTAGTTTCTCGAACGGTTATAGGCCATGCATCGGCATGACTTATCAAGTTACTGGGGTCTGAGATTCCACTCCTAGACTTGATATGTGACATATCAGACGAAGAGACCGGACTGTATGGTAAGTGTTACTTAAAGGCTTTACGGGAGTTTGGACAAGCTTTCTTGTTGATCTTCTAATCGCTCAATACCTAGTACTGCTGACGACTTGTGGGTGACTGATGTGATCATTAGCTACTGCTAGCGTATTGACGAGTCTTTAGAGTCCTACACAGAGGTTTCTTAGCTGAAGCGAAACGAAGTAAGGCAAATATGCAGATATGTGCGGGAGCGTGATTAAATACGAGTATATGATATCGTATTCTAATCTCGCGATATTTGATATTGGCCGGTTATATATGATATGGCTGGGTTATTAAATCAAGTGTTGATTTGATAAATTGATATACATATAAATGATATTAGTCGGTTGTATATGATATAACTGGATTATTGAATCAAATATCGATTTAATAATTTGATATATATATATATATATATATATATATTTGATATATTAATATATATTAACTAATATTAGCTCACTAATGATTTTCTTCTCTTGTTTATATATAATGATATATATATATGTGTGTGTGTGTGTGTTCATTTATTTATAAATTACTATTGTATCATGCTTGATGATACATAGAACATGGGTGTATGAGACTTACACCAAACCTAAAATAATTAGGGTAATTATTTATTAAGAGGAAAATAAAATTAGTGTATAAATGAGCATAGCTTGGATGCTTGTAGAAGCATGTAGAAGCCATGACTCATTCCACTAATTTTGTTTTGCTTTAGATATTTTATAATCCAACCATTATCTTTATCCTATGGTTATGTCTCATATAATCACTTGAGATATTTTTTTCACCCTAGCTCTTCATCTTTCTCCTTTAGCATTTTCTTGAGTTGAAAAGGAAAAAGAGAAAGAAATTTCTAAAGTGAGCAATATTCCTACTTCATCAACCTACACTTCACTACCCCTTTAGTATAGGTTGTTTGCTTCACTAATTCTTTAATTAGTGAAGAGATAGTTTGAGTTAGAGATACTTCAAGGTGGATCATTTTCGGCCTCAAAGACGACTAAGAAAGCTTGTTCCTTTCACCAAGTGGAGCCTAAGAAGAGTTCTAGAGATTACTATTTAGTGCTTTAGAAGTGAAGGACCGGTCTACAAAAGTTGTATTCTCTATTCACTTAGTGTAAAACTTGTTTACATGTTTACAAACTCTAATTCTCTTGTTCGATTCTAGGTTAGCATGCTTTAGCAAACTAGATTTTTTAAAATTGTATACTTGATGCTCGTTAAAACCTAGTAGTGGTGCTAAGGGATACTTTCAAACTCATCCAAAATTGTGGGTTCATCATCCAAAATATTCCCAGCGTCGATATACTCCATCAAGTGAAAGTTAAACCTCTTAGACACCACATCAAAAGCATGGTTTTCAATCAATTGTGGTTCTAGAGCGGAGGTGTAGAGATCAAAGGTATTGGCATTGGTTTCACTTGAAATGGACCCTTTACAATCGGGTAAATCAAACAGTATATAGTTGCACAACTCATCAAACGTTCTATCTTCAAGTGGCGAATCATTTGGTGTACTTGATAGATAGTTGAAACTGGAGCTGGGGAATTCAATTTGAAATGGGTAGGTTTGATTTGGAAGGGTGTACTACGCACTCTCACTACTCAAATCCTCAAACTGTCCTATTGCTGCATCATACATTGGAAAATTTTGAGCTAATTGGGAACTAGCTGCTGGTTCGTTAGGTTGTATGAGGGCGGCTATCGATGCATTCAAATCCTCCATTTGTTGGCATGACGCTACCCAAAATTCTTCTAATGACTATTCAAGACTAGACATGGATTGTAAAGGGGTTTCTGTAAAAGATTCAAACTCGTTTGGATACGTGAAACTCCTAAATGGTTGTTCAAAAGAAATGTCTAGAGAAGGTCTAAAAGTCGGGTAGGATTGATAGGAATCGATTGGATGTGAAAAATAGACGGGATTAGGATTAACATTCTGATATAAAGATGATTAGAATTATTGTCCTAAGGAATTTGCAATGGTGAAAGGAGTGAAAAATCGGTTACGAAATTGTTCAATTCTGTCAGCAATGGACATAGGTTTCGGAGTCAGAACATAACTCTCCAAAGGGGTATCAACGTGTGAAAGTTTGAAAGTTTGATAAGGTTGATATAAATTGGAGTGCGGTGTGTAATTGTTGGTCCTAAACGCGTCTATTCAATATTTCAAAGAAATTTTGGGCATGGATGGATCGTTTGAAGTTCGACCAAAGCAAGAACCATATGAAAAAAATGTCTGGTTGTGGATACCAAAGTTCTGCAAGAGTTGTTCGTTTTGGGATACCCATGATAGGAAAAAAAGTGAAAGGTAGGGAGGTTGGAAGTGGGCGAATTTTTTAAAAAAAATTTTGAATTTTTTGATTTTTTTTTAGCTTTTGGATTTTTGAAATTGTTTGTTTTGGTTTTTTGAAAAAAAAAACAGAATTATGGGACTAAACTCTACACAAGAATAATCATAATCACAATATGCATAAACAATAGCTAGAGCTAGAGTCTTTAAATTCCAACTAGAACGCTCCTAGACTTCCAAGCGAAAAGTTGTAAGATAATTCTCGAATCGCCTCTTCACTGCCAATTGTGGCCAGATAAGCACCATTGAGGTAAGGAGGGTTCCGCTCACGAATCACCGTGAGACGGGCCTTTTAAAATTACCTCCTCACTTGTCTAGCCTAGGCACCACAAAGTCAAGTTTAGATAAACGACCGATTCCCTGCAACCTTCACTTGTCCTAAATAAGCGCGACAAGTCCTTATAGGTTTTGTCTAGATATATTTTATTAACTCAAGATAATGCGTATGCTTTTTGTGATTTGTAGGGTCTTAGGAAGGGTGATGAAATCCCCACCCAATCTTAATTGGTGTTATAGCCCCTTAATGTCCGTATTATTATATTCAAAGCGTTTAATCAAAAAAAATCTAAAACAACAAAAAAAAATATTTGGCGGCGGCGCAAAGAATCTTGCACAAAACAATGTATTGGAAAGAGAGGGAGAGAGAGAGTTTGCGCAAAGAATACTACAGAGAAGGCAATTTATTAAAGGTCAGAGGGGGAATTTAGAGAAGAGAAGGACTTATACAAAAATTGGAGCAATGAAGCCAAAATCTGGCCACGGAACCGCAGTCAAATGATCTTTAATGGCCGTGGATCCACGGTCAAATTGTTGAGTTGTGGCTCCAGTTTTCTTGGGTGAACTCCTATGGTTTTGGTCTTCTGTTTTGTAGACTCGGTATATTAATATGATTACTGTAGTTGGTCTAGATATTAGCACAGTTTCGCCTTGATCCGCCGTGGTGTAGCCGCGAGATGTGGGTCAAACTTCCCACGTCTTTGGCACAGAACTTTCTCTTTTCCCCATCCTGCACATTCGCACCAAAATAATCAAAGAATAACAAGATGGATTTTTATGGGGTTTTTTTTAGTTTTTATATACAAAATTAATCCGAATGACAAGAAAGAAATACATTACTGTCTCCCTGGCAACGACGCAATTTGATTGTCTGTGTTTTTATGCGATACGCTAAGCATTCTATATGTCCTATTTACCGCAATCAAGACGGTGTCGCTTTGCAGCTAGCCGGTTGAGTACGGGTCGTCCACTGGGAGATGGTTCGTATGTTCATTCTTGTTTTAGACGAGTCAACTAAAGATTGTATATGTATGTTCAATTATATCCTAAGTGTTTGTATTTTATATTTCAAGTAAACTTGTTAGGGTTAGGGTTGGTTAATAGAGTTAGAATTAGTCTTGTGCTTGTTTTTTTCCATTCTTGAAATGATATTAGGATAATCGGAAGTAGCAGGGATTAGGAGGACATAGGTATGGGATTTGAGTGTTTAAGCAAGCTTTCCAACGCTAAATCCATTCCTAATGCCCCTTGTCTGTCCATTACATATGCTTATTTCCAACCCTATGCCAAATACACACAACCATGTATCCAATTAGGTCACAACTATATGTCTCGTTGTAATGCTCCTTAAAGAATTCTTGACTTAGGTCGCGGCTATATGTCACCGATAGTGCGCCTAAAGGAGGAGGTTGTGTTTGTTTGGTCTAAATTCATTTTAAGATGTTTGTCGAAGGGAAACACAAGGGATTTTTCCATCCATCAACTAACATTCCTAACCCCTAATAAGTGTGTAAATTATTCACACATTAAAAGAAAAATAAAACAAGGAGAAAGAAAAGAATGCATGGAAAAAATACGGTTCTAACAAAATATAGCAAACTAACTACTTGGGCTCTCACCTAAGCAAGGGAATCCATTGAGTATCATGGCTTGGAAATACGGTTTAGAAAAGAAGAAAAACAAAAACAAAAACAAGAAAAGAAAACCAACACTACTTAACAACAAATAAAGTTATACTAGAAATTAAAATTACAATACAAGAAAAATAAAGATACAAGTTAAAGAAACACCCTTATCTTCATTAATCTTCCACTCAAAAAGCTCTGACTATAATTTCAATAGAGAATAGATGAAGAAGAATAAGAAACTACGAACTAAACTATACTAAATCTAAGTAAAGAAAAGCACCACTAACTTGGGTCAAAACTAGAGTATTTATAGGCAAAGAAATGAAACCCTAGGGCCATATTCTTAGCCCATGTATAATTACTAAACTACCCCCAAAAGTTGGTCGGAGAAGACATGACATGGCCGCAGAACGACCGCCCAAAAGCCATATTGGCTGCGGTTCTGGGATCCTTTGGAGGGCTTGATATATCGTTTTTCTTGGGCTTCCTTGTGTTACTTTTGTCTTCTATTTTACAAGTCCCAAATTGCAAAATGGTTCCAAAAATATCTTCAGATTTTTGACAGTCTAAAATGGCTACTCTTTTTACTTTTGGCCTTTAACTCCCTCGAGCTCCACGCACCTCTTGATCTTTGTGATGTCCTTTTCATGCTCTGTGCTTTTCTGATACACGAATGACCGATGTTATATGTCTTGTCTCTTGAACTGGTATGCGGCACTGGATGGGTGTAGATGACCGGAACCTGTATTTAATCTGTTTTTGGCAGATGTTTTGGATTTTAGCATAACTGTGGAGATTTTGCGTGATTTGCGTTATTTTGGACTGGGAACATGTAACCTGTAATCATGTAGCAAACAAGGATCTAAAGCAGCTACCTATAAACAAACGAGCAGAAGAATGGACTGTATTAAATATAATCTTCTAGTGTGAACATCCGTCAAAATCTTGCATGACTCAGCAGACAAGTAATATCTCCAAATCTTTAGCGCAAAGACCACAATGGCCATCTCAAGGTTGAGAGTAGGGTAGTTTTGCTCTTGCTTCTTCAATTGTCGAAAAACATAAGTGATAAATTGCCGTGGTACATCAAGATGCAACCAAAACTCACATGAGAAGTATCGCAATAGACAACGATACAGCCTAAGCCGGAAGGTAACGAAAAAAAATAGCGCAGTCGTCAGGTGAGTCTTTAATTGTTTGAAGCTCTGCTCACATGCATCAGTCTAAGAAATGGAACTCCCTTATGGGTCAAACTGATTAGTGTGCAATATTATGAGAGAAATCCCGCTCCAAGCTATGGTGATAACCCGCCAAGCACAAAAGCTTTAATTATTGGCCACTAAAATGGGTCAAGGCCAATGCTTTACTGCCTTTATCTTTTTCGGGTCTACTTTGCATTCAGTTTGTCGTAACGACATGACCCAAGAACTCCACACTGTCAAGCCAAAAGCACACTTTGAGAATTTGGAAAACAGCTGGTGCATTCCCAAAATCTGCAACACAACCCTCCATTGTTGCTTGTGATCCTCTCGACTTCTCGAATATACCAAAATACCGTCTATGAACACGATAACAAACTGGTTGAAGAATGGATTGAAGGTTAGGTTCATCAGATCCATGAATGCTGCTAGGGAATTGGTGATCTCGAAAGACATCACTAAGAACTAATGCCTGTAGCGCATTCGAAGGGAAGTCTTTGGAATGTCTTCATTTTGGACTCGCAACTGATGATATCCTGATCGCGGGTCAATCTTCAAGAATACCCCCTTCCTGGAATTGATCGAATAAGTCATCGATGCGAGGTAAAGGATATTGATTTCGCATAGTAACTCGGTTCATCTGGCGATAGTTGATACACAATCTCATACTGCCATCCTTCATCTTCATGAACAGGACCGGAGCTCTCCAAGGCTATAAACTTGGACGGCCTAGTCACCAATTAAGCAGCTGTTGCAACTGATCCTTAAGCTCTCAGAGCTCCACCGAGGCCATCCGATAAGGAGGTATAGAAATAGGCCCCGTGCCTGAACCAACTCATAACCAAACTCGATGTCGTGTTTCGGCAGCAACCTTGGTAGCTCATCAGGAAACACTTCGGGGAACTCTTGCACAATCGGGACCAAATACAAATGGACTTCTGCAGCTCTAGTATAACGAGAATAAGCTAAGAATCCATGACATCCTTCACTCAAAAGTTGATTAACACAAAGCGTAGAAATCAGATTGTTAGGGGTGGCACTGCGGTCCCCCTGCACGACCAAAATTGACTCACCGGGAAAACAGAATCTGATCGCCTTCTCACTGAGATAAACACATGCATGACAGGAAGATAACCAATCCATGCTGTGGACTTTGAAATCTAACGTATCTAAAAGGATCAGATCGACCGAGGAATCTCTATCACAAATCCGAATGGAACACGGTCTGAACACGCATCATGCAACAAAAGGCTTTCCCACTGGAGTAACCATAACTAACGGATAATCTAGCAACGACAAAACTCTATCCAAACTCGGTGCGAAGTGTGTGAATGCATACGAGTGTGTAGAGATAGGATCGAACAATATATGCATACCGAAATAACGTACGGGAAGAGTAAACGGTTCCATCATCACCGAAATACCGTCCTGTTCAGTCCTCATCTCCGATGAGCCTGCCCTGACCTCAACTTTAGTGGCAGCCCTCTCGGCTCACATGGTCTTCGGAGGCATAGTGATAGGAGCAAGAAACAAGAGTTGGTACGAATATAGCGATGGGGACGAAGGAATCCACAGAGTCAAGGAAAGAATTGCAAGACACATCGTAAGGTCACTTAAGAGGAGTATCATATCATAAATATGCCGTGGAACATACGTACACTACGTTACTCTATTTAAGTCACCTACTCCATCATACCAAGGACATATTATATAACGAAAGTTCGGGTCTAATCCCCCCAAAGTCAAGTCTATGTTTCGTAAGGTTAAGCCTAAGTTTCTAAACTCCACATAATTAAACATAAACTCGACCAAGGTTAAAGCTACGCTCTGAAACCAACTTTGTTACGACCCAAATGAAAACGTGACAGGCACTTAAATCACGTGACGTCTAAAGGCATAACGTAATCCAAATAAGCCGAAATCCAGAATCTAAACTGTAAGTAAAGATAAAATGTGGATTTTTTTGGGGAAAAGTTATTTTAGAATGTAAAAGAGTTTGGTTTTGAAAATGTTTTGAAAACAAGTCATCGATAAAAATTTCAGCAGAACCATCTTTGTAATTTTTGAAAAAAAAACCTTAACATAATCAATATAAGAGCAATCCCATAGACGGGAAACACAATAGTATATGCTTCGGGATAAGGATATCATATGTAAAAAGCAACAGTAATAAGTATAACCGAATCAAGTCGGCTCCACTCAAACCAGACACCCAAAATAATACAATCTCTTAGTCTCATCTCTAAATTAAATATACATATAGTAGATGGAGTTTTACTAGATACAAAGTACAAGTACACAAGAGGGTGGATACAAATATACACATAATCCACCTAAGCAAAAGATCGCGTCCCAAAAGCAAAGGTATGCCACAAGCTGTGAATTACTCTGAGAAATCAGCCCTGCAAGGAGTTGTGGCAAAACGGGGGTGAGTTTCCAGCTCGTGAGTAATAAATAACATTATAAGTGACAATCACATATATAGACAAATCAACGACAAATCCTAAGTGTGTGGCTATATTGATGTGTAGTAACATGACTATAACATATATATAGTAAGCGGTGTGAAGTAACATGGAGGTAGCATGTATAAATGAGCATATTATGATAAATCTCGCAAAGTAGAAAACGGGAATATCATAAATAAATCATCGTAAATGTAGTGTCAAATATCGACACTTGAAATTCAAATATCTCAGGTGTCATCTCTCGGAGCGGCCTCAAATCCATCTCAAACATATGACCCCGGTCGGTATCCTCTGGATATTCACCGAGTTCCAATGCTATCACCGGTTAGTCTTATCCTCATTAGGCTCACCTGTCTTTCTATACGGGCTACTTTCCCCTGGATACTGTACTGGGCACACCATGTATCCGTAATTGGTTTCTTCCCCTGCCTCGAATCGGATAAGCATACTATAAATATCAGAAAAATCATGATGGACGCCAAATCATCATATCAAGAAAAAACCGCAATTTTGAAAACAAATCCATGTTTTGTAAAATGTGTCACGCGGTTTCTCAAATCTCATAGAAAACAGAAATCTCATGAAATAAGCGTCGTATAATAAAAGAAAATGGCAATGATGGAAACAACATATAAAAGTACATAACAGTAATATAATGCATGCTGATATGAAATGAGCAGTAATCTAAGGTGGTAGCAAGAATATGGTGTGATGGAAATATCATGGAAAGTTTTAAAGATGTGCGTGATAATTTCTATATGTGTATGTGGCATGACAATTATCAATTATGTGTTCATGTAACATGTGAGTTTGTCCAAGTGTAACATGAAAATCATTGGTAATGGTGCAAGTGTCCTAATAAGTGTTTTAAAAGAAATGTAGACGGTAAAATAATATATAGCAAGTTTTATAGTGTACGTGTGACATATAAGTTGGTGCAAGTGCAAGTGTTTTAGTAAGAGTATAGCAGGTAAAGGAATATATAACAATATTAATCTAAACATACAAGCATGAATGATGGTGATTTAAAACTAATTCCTAAAGGTTTAGGTATCAGGTACTAAAACGCCATACATTCGATTCTCCTGTAGATATTAAATCTACTCACTATCTATAGTTGAGTTAGTCGTATCCTACGGCCATCTCTCCCTACATCGCTATCTCGGGGGTCTCTGCACTTGGACCTACAATCGAATCACACATATCTCATAAGAATCGAAACCGGAATCAAGATATAATGGATTTAACATTCATAGGTTTAGAACCTATGACTACATGTGAAATTCATGTACAACCATCATAAAACTAACCCCTATTACCGACATTTTAGCAAAATAGATCGGATCTCAGACTTAGAATTTCATTTTCTAGGTTAAAAAGTTTTAAACATCGCCGAATTTCAACTTTAAACACTTCCATATTTTACAAAGGAAGTTCTGAAATCGAGAATTTTTTTAGGCTCCCTTCGAAAAAACACCAAAAATAGTAATCACAATATTAGGACTCAAACTAAAATTCTACATATAAATAAATATGTTATCTTTGATACCCCAAAATATATTTTCCAATTTCTAACTATATAACATGAAATAAAATCCAAAGTTAAAACATGTTTCTACAAATTTTTACCTAACCAGAAAACACCCTTGCACAAACAAAATGATATCTCGTGATTTGTTAAACTGAATAAGGAAAATGAAAATTTTAAAGATATCGAAACAAAATTATCTACAACTTCCAATTTCCACATTTTCCAAATTATAAATACAAAAATGAAGAAAATTCTTGTAATTTGAGTGAAAATTAGCCACTGGAAATGAAATTTCCAGTTTAGAAACCCTTTATTTAAAAATTCATAGAAAATTTATTTTACAGTAAAATTCAACAAAATATTTTTTTCTAAAAGATAAGTCAATTATCTAAAATTTTGTAGTTTTACAAATTATAAAATTCCAAACAAAGAATCATTTAAAAAATTCGAAACCCTAATGTGTCACTGATTTTCAGTCCAAAATTTAATTAAAGAGAACAATTACAAATACTTAACTTTTGGAATTAGCTCATTAACGTTAATCATAATTTTAGAAATTAATTACACAAAGCCCTATCATTTCATAAGGAGAATTATAAATAAATTAAAAGATAGGATTGTTACCTTATTAAAGTTTTAAAAAGAGATGATCCAAACTTCAAAATGGCCAACTTGATGGATTTTGAGCAAAAATTAATATTTTGGTGTAGGATTCTTTGTGAGGTAGCAAAATTAGTGTAGGTGTGTGAATGTGAGACAAGGGAGTTTAGAGTTAGAGAGAAGGAGAACAATGAGAAGAAGAAGAAAATGAGATGAGAATGAGAGTTCTCATAATCCCCCCTCCCCCCTCCCGCTCTCTCTTTCCAAAATTAGCCATACCTACACCATACCATCTTGTCTCCCACCTTAGATATTTTCAACATTTATTTTTAAGAAAATTAACTAAGTAATTAGGAAAATATTAATGTAAGTATAGTTGTCATGAAAAGATTAATTTTTAGTTAAACCCTTATTAGTCTTGTAGTTAAGAATGTTTATATATATATATATATATATATATATATATAAATGCACCAATTTATAGAAACCAATTTAATTAAATGTCATCTAATTAATAAAACTTAGTATATCATTAATTTAATTCTAAATAATACAACACATTTTTGAAATGCTACAAATTTGTTTTAGTTTTATTGTTTAGAATTAAAACCTAATTAATAATTGCCACTTATTTACTTAAATTTGTTATATTGTTAATTAGATTTTAAAATAAAACTAATAAATTTTCACGATGTTATAGTGAAGCTCGTTAACAAATCCTTCTCTTCACTACTACAATAAGGGATTGCCCCTACGGGTTTAGCCGTAGGGGCAAATCACTGCCCCTACGGATATATCCATAGGGCCACAAAATTCTCTCATAGGTGTAAAGGCATCAGGTGCAAGTCATCGCCCTGAACATGTCCCTACGGAGTAATAATTGCCCCTACGCCCTACTCCGTAGGGATATATATCCCTACGGATTACTCCATAGGGACATAATATTTATTTAATTTATTGGTTTATAAAATAAAATACTTACACCTACGGATAAATCCGTAGGGACGGATTAAATGCCCCTACGGATTTATCCGTGGGTCTATATAAATGCCCCTACGGATGAATTCGTAAGGGCAAGTTTTACGTTTTACCCCTGTTACTGAGTCCATAGGGAAAAAATATCATGTATCCTGATATTTTGTCCCTACGGCGAACTGTGTAGGGGCAACAAATGTCCCTACGGATTAATTCGTAGGTGCAACAGATGGCCCTACGGATTAATCCGTAGGGACAAAATATCAGGGTTTTTTTAAAAATGGGCTTCCAGGTTTTTCCTCGTTCTGTGCACAATAATATATACATCAAATAACCAAATAAAGAAATATTCATAATCAACATCTCACGCATAGTATATAAAATAAATAAACAAAAAGAATACGATATCAATCTAAATCATCGTGAACAAGAAAATAACCACCAATATCGTCCAAAAAATATACAATATATATCAGATAAGGACATACATCCTAAAAAATGAGAATAAAAAAAGCTACCCTAGCTCTGTCCAGCTCCTCCACCTCTGATAAACGCCGTAATCTGGCGCATATGCTCCTCGGTGCTGCCCTGAGTCTTCAAAAACTCGACTGATGAAGGAGCGGACTGTGCGGGAGTCTGAGCTAACTGTGGAGCTGTAGGAGTGGCCTGCGCAACCGCAGCCGTGGTAGTGGCTTACGGAGCCGCAGTCGAACGAGATGCATGTGGAGCTGCAGCCGAAGTATTCCGTCGCATCTCTTAAATTTTGTGTCTAATAAACGAGTAAGAATAGTGTATTAGATTTTAGTCGAGTTCGTATCATTATCAGGTTATTGCGAAACCCCAATCTAAGAATACTTAAGAACTTAGGTCTCGTTTGGGTATCTAGTTTAGAAAACCGTAGTTTATTTTAATTAGATAGTTTTATGTAAGCATGATTAATCAAAGCTAAGTCTATAACCAAATAAGCTCATGCTGCTAATATTGCATATGTTATTATCTATAATATGATATAATATTTTACTTTTAAGTAGTATATATACCATCTCCTTTGTTAGTTATATGTATGCCCTAGAGGCCATTATTATACATGTGATGTATATTATAGTGGATGCTTGGACATATATAGGGAGGACTTTCTTGCTCGACATGATAGTATGCTATCTGGTTGCTCTTTATCTTAACATGTACACTTATTATCTCTCTATTACATATTGATAAGGCCCTTAGAATGAGTACTTGACTACCAGGATTATGATGCATATCATACTAGTGGGGAAGAGGTAGTCAGTAAGTACATCCTTCAAATGTTCCTAGTCATGGGAGTATCGAGACGGGGCATCGATATTCCAGAGTAGACTAGCATATACGCTTCTCGACCCATATGATGGGCGATGGATGATCCCATATCCATTGGTGTTTGACATCACAGAAGGTTTACGATTGCTCGGTGGAAACTGGGTACACTGAACGAACTCACCGAGAACCCCTAGATGGTATTATACCTATCGTCAGATAGCAGTTCTCTGGTGACACTGGTATAGGTTAGTCTGTTGACCCGAGATCGTTATAGAGTCTTGTGTGATTCCCACTGTGCTTTGATTTCCACCTTAACATGTTCAAGAGATCGTGCAAAACGGTGGTTTTTAGGTACAGTCCCGAGTCACATGGAGGCAATGAACGATAGGAGGGGATTTCATCTCTCCCGGTATTAGGGGCTGATGTTGCGCTATGCTTGATTGGCCATAACAGGAAATCCCTGGTCAGGCTTGCTGAGATCTACTGGTAAGTGTTATAAGTAGTTTATTGAACCGTTATGGGCCTCATATCGGTTTGACTTATCAGGGCTATTGGGGTCTGACGTTTACCACCTCTAGACTGAGATATGCCACATATCAGACGAAGAGACCGGACTGTACGGTAGTGTTACTGATTGGATTCGCAGGAGTATGAGCATGCTTTCTTGTTGATCTTCTGATCGCTCAATACCCGGGTGGCCTTTACTTTTGGTAAACCACTTGCGGCTTGTGGGTGACTGATATGATCACCACCTACTGCCGGCGCATTGACGAGTCTTTAGAGTCGTCCACAGAGGTTTCCTGGCTCAAGCGAAACGAAGTAGGAGCACATATGTGATATGTGTGGGACCGAAATTAATGCGCGTATGTGATACCGCATTCTATTCTCATGATATGTGATATCGGTCGGTTATATGTGATATAGCCGGGTTATCGGATCTAGTGTTGATTCGATAAATTGATACATTTGATATTAGTCGGTTGTATGTGATATAGTCGGATTATTAAATCAAGTTTTGATTTAATAATTTAATGTATAATTATATATTTGATATATTAACTTACATTAACTAATATTAGCTCACTAAAGCATTCTTTTTCTCACTTGTGCATTTAGTATATATGTGATATATATTAATGTACATTTTTGTGTGTCATGCTAGATGATACTTGTGACATGGGAGTATGAGAATCACACCATGCTTAATATAATGTAAGGTTTTATTTATTTAAAGTAAATCAAATTAGATGGAAATTAGTCACATGGTTGAAGCTTGTAGAAGCTTTTGGAACCATTGACGAAGTCCACTAATTTTGTTTTACATGAAGATATTTATTAACCCAACCATTAGATTAGCCATGGTTTAGTCTCTACATGAGTTAGTATATGACATTAACTCACCCATGGTTGCTATTCAACACATGATTTTTTCCATGGTTGCTTTTCTTCATCTCCTTCCTCAAGCTCTCTGGCTTTTTGAGAGGTGAAAAAAATGAGTGAGAAAAATATTTCTAAAGTGAGCAAAATTCCTATTTCATCATTCTCTACTAGATTAGTCATTTAGTTTAGGATGTTTGCTTCACTAATTCCATATTAGTGAAGAGGTAGCTTGAGTTGGTGTCTCCTCGACGTAGATCATCTTCGGTCTCGAAGACTTCAAGTAAGCTTGTTCCTTTCATCTTGTAGAGCCTTTCTAGAGTCCGGGAGTTCACTACTTGGAGCAAAGGGACTACAACATGGAGCTATTGAAGTGAAGGACCGGTCTACAAAGGTTGTATTCCTTGTTCACATAGATTTAAAGATGTTTACATTCTAGTTTCTTCTAATTCTCTAGTTAAGATTCTAGGTTAGGGTTCTTTACACGCCAATTTTTATAAAATGGCATGGTCGATACCTCCCAAAACCCAACGGCGACCTAGGGAACCCTGCATCCTTCAACTCCTCAATGATGGTCTTCAAGGCGGCAACATGTAACATTTCAAAATAATAAAATAGTATTTTTTGGGGAATTTCTATAAATTAATATTATTTTAATGAATATTTTAATATTTCGGTATAATTAAATACAAATAAATGGGAAAAATTATGGAAAAATTATAGAAAATTCTAAAATAGGGTATTTTAGGGAATTATGCCATTTTAAAGTTTTTATGGTTAGTTATATGCTACTTTAATGCTAATCGCGATTAAAAATCGCTAATCGGCTTTTAAGCAATTTTGTGCAAAACATGTACATATCTTTTTCTACACTTGTGTTACATTTTTTCTTGCTATGGTTTCATTTTGTGATCACTATTTGAGTGAGAAGGAATTAGAGAAAAAGAAAAGAAAAAGAAATGGAAAAGGGATTATTATATGAGGTATGGTGTGAGAGAGAGAGGTATAGGCTTCTTTGACCAAAAGACTTAGTCATTTCCTCTTCAACCTTCACTCATTTCTCTCCCTCTCCCTCTTGTTGCTGCTGATGCTCCTGCACCTCACCTCACCTCCCATCTTCAAGTCCCAAATCACCTCAAAAACAATTTCAAAACCTAATCTCCATTTCATTAAAAAGATGCATAAGCTCAAGACCTACACGATGGACCAAAAAATCAAGGATTTTGGCCACTAGGGGCAACTCAAGAATTTTCTTGAGTTGGAAAATGAGGTATTTTCTGGACCATTGGATTAGTTTTTGCATTACTTTTAACCCTATGTTAAGATTGAATCGATATCAGGTAATTTTGTGAACATGGGAAAAACCTAGTTAGAGTTTGAGGAAATTGTGAGTTGTGGTGAGCAATTGAGCTCATTAGAGGCTGAACAAACACCCTAGTGCTTAAATTAAGACCCAAACCTGAGACTTGAAACCCTAAAATACGGATTTAGAAACCCCGACATCGGATAAATGTGTGATTTTAGAAAGTATTTTGGAATCTGGAGCAACCCGGGGACAATAGAAATGATTTTGGGATTACTGGGAGTCGTGCAGGCACCTAGGAAGCTACCCCCAAGACCTGAGCCCCAAACCCCAACCCATAGCCACAGATTTAATAATTCTGGCCACAATCTGTGGCCAGAGTAGGGTAGAATTGTTCCAGTTTTGTTCCAGGGCTCCTTTTGCACTAAAATAGACCCCTCCTATATGCAGTTTTGGCTAATTGTCACCTGGGGAAAATCTGGGAGCATTTTGGTGTGTTTTATGCTATTTTCCGTATTTTAAAATGCACTTTCTTGATATTTGGATTTGTATTTGGTTGTCGGGCGTTCGTACATCGACAACAGGGATTGTTTGATTGATTTGCACGTTTAGGCCATAAGTTCCAACCTATGAGCATACTGTGCGCTGTATCGGTTTTCTGCCTCGATGTTAATACGTATTGCGACTGTTTATTATTCTAGGTACCCTCGCAAGGATTCCGTGGTGAAGGAGCACGGCGTCATCGATTTCGGCGAGCGAAGACCAGGTGAGTAGATTATATCTACGGAGGAAGTCGGGTGGATGGCGTATAGCACCCCCGCAGTCTGTGGTGATGTATACGGATACGGATACACACGTATATTTATTATGTGTTGTTTAAGATTATTGATGGTAATAATGGATTAGTGATGATAAGGATGTATTGGTGTAGTATAGAGCGAAACCCTAGAGTAGTGGTTGCACCCACACATACACGTACAGATATACTTGCATACATTCTTTCTTTTATCTGTGCGCTTTTGGAGGTGTGTATATCTACACATGGGTATGGGACTATGTGTTCATATACGGGATTTGAGGATAGTACTTGAGATGTGAGTTGAGTCGATGAGATTCGATTTGAGGCCGTGAGATCGGCGATATGGCAGGTTTCGTATTCGAGATACGACATGATGGATTAGCGGGCCTTTAGGCATGTGTTTTACCCCGTATTCATACTTATGTAGATGGTATCGATTGTACTAGACTTAGATCTATACCCCAGATTATATGATATGATGATACTGATACCTGATATGTGATGAGATAATGTGATATTGACCGTACCCCGCTATTGGGATGTCGTACGACGATTTGTCGTATGAGCCTATATTGATGATAGATCCGCGCTCATGACTCGAGGATATTATATCGTTGTGATACTATTGAGGCGGGATCACCGACTATTATATTTATATGTATGTATATCGACTCAAATTTAGGTGGTTTTCATACCCCTCCTGTTTAGCTTGATAGTTGGGTCCGTAGTTCGCACTGTAGGCGTTAGACTAGAACCGAGTGATACCTATTTCAAAACTAACGAATCGGGGATATTTTAAAGATAGGCAAAAAGGGATTCTACGGATATTTTCAAACGACACATCTTGTCTTAAAACACCGTAGCCCTTATTTTACCAAAAACCCTGATTCGTCTTATTTCAAAAGGCAAGGCTGCATGATATAGTTATTGAGGTAGATTCTTTACTGTTGTGTCGATTAGTTGATTCCACATATTCATGCTATTTGCATTACATTGCTTGTGTGTATTGATATATTACTATCATGCTGCTAGGACACCAGCACTATTATCGATGATGCATATGTTCCACGTACACTGCTCGCCGGCTCACACACTTCATCATCGATAATTGCCATGTCACTACACAGTAGAATTATCGCATCGGGATATGACCTTGTATGTGCATACTATTATTCCATGCTGCAGGATATATTGTTACATGCATTTCATTTATATGTCACATGCATCATGCTTTCTGATTTGCGCATTGAGATATGTTGTTTCTATGATATTTCTGGTTTTGAGAGAGGGCTGACCCGGACTGACGGATGCCCGATATATTAAGAGAGGGCTGACCCGGACTGACGGATGCCCGATATTTTGAGAGAGGGCTGACCCGGACTGATGGATGCCCGATATATTGAGAGTGGGCTGACCCAGACTGACGGATGCCAGATACATTGAGAGAGGGCTGACCCGGACTGACGGATGCCCGATATATGAGAGAATGGGCTGACCCGGACTGACGGATGCTCGATATATTGAGAGAAGGCTAACCCGGACTGACGGATGCCCGATATATGAGAGAGTGGGCTGACCCGGACTGACGGATGCCCGATATATGAGGATTTACGTGCCGATACTAGGCACAGGTTTTCATGATGTTTTCGAGTGTCGATAGTAGGCACTCAGGTTCCATGCTTTTGGTTATATCCTCATATTTTCCATGCATATGCTTTATGACATTTACATGCATAATGCTTATTGTCATTGGGTGACGAGTGGATGGGATCCACGTACATGCAGATTTGATTATATTGATCATACCTCATATTTATGATATGCTATTACCTGAGGCACTGGCACGAGCACTTGGCACTACACTCATGTATAGAGATTACATTGCCACTTTAGCTTGCTTCAGACTTATTCATATTGAGGTTTATATATCTGATCGTATTGACCTAGGATGGGTCATACATTTGATCTCTGCTTGTAGATATTTTCTACTCACGAGTTGGCAACTCACCCCCGTTGTGCCACAGTTCTTGCAGGTTTTGTCGTACAGGTTTAATAGCGGCTTTTCTGGCACACTGCTTTCATACGGGTGACTTGTTTGAGTAGGTGGGTTCTTTTGTATCAAAACCGCCATTGTACTTGTACTATTTATTGTATCTACAAATTCCATCAACCAAAACTTGTATATTGTTTCAGACTTAGACAACAGTGTAGTATTATTTCGACCTTAGAGTCGCGCTTGTAGTATTACGGTTTTCAGGCTGTTGAGTTTCTTTTATGTTTTGATCCTCGCCCTTCGGCGTTGTATATTCTATTGCTTGTGTGGTTGTGACCGTCGATTGACGAGGAGCTAGCTCCCGCTTGGGGATTCCTTTTATCACTGCATTTATATATTATTCTTGTTGTACCCCGTTCGGGGCCAGTTTTTACAAAGGAAACTCTGCCGAATTTTTCAGAAAAGAGTGCACATTTTAAAAATGCATATTCGGCTTAGTTATTTAAAAGCTTGACTTCAAAACATCTTTCTTTACTCCTTAAAACAGTTTTAGATTTTTGGGCTTTTAGCTTACATGGGTCAGATGGAGTCCTATAGACTTCATATGGTTCAAGGGCCAGTCACGTGCTCTTTCGGGTCGTGACACAACATCATGCTCTAGACGTCGCTCACGGGGAGTAGGGGAAGTAACCGCCGTAGTGGAGTCCAACCTTATATAGGCTCGGCTAGGACCGAGTCCCCGGCCTCCCTCCTAACCTCCGTGGTGCCCTCCATGTGCAGCGTCTAGGAAAGTGGTTAGGAGCATCGGATCGATCTGTCCAGTAAAATCGATCCCGATGCCTCCGCCTGCTCCACCACCCACTCCTACACCTACATTAACTATTAAAATATAAGTATATCATTTAAATTCGAAATTTTCAAAACAAAAATCCCCTGCCTATTAGAATAAATATTAACACTTACACAATACTCTTGGGTAGCGATGTCGGGGAATCGAAGCTCGCCCGTGATGGGATCTGTCGAGGTGCCGTGGACGGCAAGATACGCGGTCAACACGCTCGGTGTACCACCCTGCGCTAGGGTCTGAGCTTTCTGCAATTCGCCAAAAACTTACATATATTATAAAATAACTCTTAATATTACATTATATCAAAATATATCTATTGTAATTTACCGATGCCTCCATGGCACGAGTAATGTTCCTTGAGCAACCTGTATAAGTAGGGAGACCCTTCTTTGCCGACTTCATATTCTCCTTATTTTGATCGGTCTGTTTCTGCACAACATATTTAGATTTAGTTTTCTAATTAAGCAACACAAAAATTAAATTATATACTAAAAAATGAATTACATTTAAATTACAAACCTGTTTGCGCTGAGAGTCAAAATATTGGCACAAGAAAGGCCATATATCTACGTCGACTCTCGCAAAGGCCGGAGTATGTAGGAGAGCCGCTCTCTCTGCCTTGGGGATCGCCATCTATAATGAATAGCAGTTGATATTCAGCTCGTCCTATTGTATCGGACCATTGATTGCATGTTCTTCATTGGGCCCTGGTACAGAGCGTGAAGATCGAGCACTCTCTGAGGGTGATCAGGGTCGGGTATAGGCTGAAAGTCGTAATCTAACTGAAAATACAAAAAAACAATGTATTTAAATTGCAAGGGTTAAATAAAAATTAATATATTGGATAAGTCAAATGAAAATATTTATTAATACCCAAGCCTAATCTCAGAAGAGGGCAAATGAGCGTCGTTGCCGATCGCCCCACTCAACGTGAAGTAGATACTTCTTTACGATGTGGCTCTCATCCCCTATATACCGGCCGAACCTCTCGGCATAATCGCCGATATAGCGATAATCGGGGGTAAAGATAATGGTGCCTCCCCTAACTTTATCGGGCCTCAGCCTGTGGGACTGATTCGGCTCTCGAGTCCCCCTCTCGGAATGGGGCTGTCCTACATCTAAAAGAAATATTAAGACAATCAATATTAAGACAAAGTGGTACTAAGAAATCAAGGATTAACGAAAATTGAAGAGAGAGATATACCTACGGCGACAGCAGCACGAGCCTGAGCCCGGGCAGTAGCACGAACGGGACGTAAGTCCTCCGGTGAGGAACAGCCGATGACCTGGACGTGGAAGCATCCCCTCTAACTAGAAAATAAACATTGATGATAAAATTACATGAAGTTCATGTTTATTCTTAGAGGATATGTAAAATGAATAAATATTTTATATTTATTCATACTAACCTGCAGATTAAGCGGAGGGTACGGAAGTGGTGGGAGTAGCCTCTGCGCCAAATGTGGACTTCTATTGCATATATATATTCATCTAGAATATAACCTTGCATGATAGAACCCTCTGGTCGATTTCTATTGCGTATATACTTTTTTAGAGTGTAGATGTACCTAAAGAAAAATATGTTAAATAAATAAATACGGGCATATAGGATAACAATAATTTTACAAATTGCGTGAAACGAAAAATTCCACATACCTTTCGACGGGATACATTCATCGATATTGTACTGGTCCGGCTAACTTAGCCTCGGTTGCAAGATAAACCGTCCGGTGTATTATGATATCGAAGAATGACGGTGGAAAAATACGTTCAAACTTTCAAAGTATCAATGAAATAGAATTTTCTAAATTCTCCAGCGTCACAACATCTAGGGTTTTAGCGCACAATTCTCTTAAAAACAACAAAAGTCATTAATTACTAGACCAACCGATTCGGGAAGGGAAGTCCTGAGGGCTAATGGAAGAAGGTGCTCCATAATAACATGGTGATCATGACTTTTCAGCTTATCGATCTTGCCTTTCATAATTTTTATCTTCTTGCTAAATGATCCAGAGAAATATGTGGGAACTTTCAAATCATGCAACACCTGCATGAACCTTTTCTTCTCCGGTTGTGATATATGATACGCGGAATTGGGAGGTACAAACTTGCCTGGTTTACCCGCTATCGGTTTAGGATGCAATTCATTTCTAATTTCCCAGTCCTGAAGATACATTCGAGCACGGAGATTGTCTTTCGATTTTCCGTCTTTACAAAGAAGCAAGTTGAGTACATGCTCGGATACTCTCTTCTCTATGTGCATGACGTCTAAACAATAACGCACTAAATTTGTTGACCAGTACAGAAGCTCGTAGAAAATTCTTAACTTGTTCCAGTATGGTGTTTTGACCAGTTTTGCCGGATCTATCCCCGAAGGTCACCTTAGTGTAACCATCCACTGAGCAGTCACGTCCTTTCCAGACAATGATGCTGGAGGCCCAAAAAGCTCATGATGACCATTAAAGTGAGCAGCGTCTAACGTGTAGGGATGGTCTAGTGGCAGGAAACGCCGATGACCGCAATAACAAACTTTCCTGCTAAAATTCAAGAATTTCTATATTGTATATTGATGGCAATAAGTGTTAGTGTATATGCCCTACGGGCCATTATTGTATCATACTAGTTTGTATATTACTTAATGGAAGCTTGGGATATTCACATGTATATAACAGTCTTGCTAAACATGGTAGTATGCTACTTGGTTTTTCTATCTTAATATGTGAGTATACGTATTGATAGAGCTCTTAGGATCTTGCTTGACTACCAGCGTTGTGATGGCAGTCACACTAGTGGGGGCTGGGTAGTCTACAAGCACATCCTTATTCAGGTCCCTAGTCATAGGATTATCGAGACAGGACATCGATACTCCGGAGTAGACTAGTGTGTACGCTTCTCATCCCAGTTAGGGAGATGGTCTGTCCAACAGCCGTCAGTACGTCTTACTGGAGATAGTATACAGGTGCTCGTTGGGTTACGGGTACACCGGACAGGACTCACGGGGAACTGCTGGTTGGTATTATACCCGTCGTCAGTTAACAGTTCCTAGGTGACATGAGTACAGCATAGTCCGCAGACTTGACATTGCTGCTTCGCCTCGAGTGTGTTCCCACTGTTCTTAGATTGCTACCCTACCATGGCTCAAAGGAGTCGTGCAAACAGGTAGCAGTTGGGTGCAGTCCCGAAGCACTTGGAGGCAGTAGCGGTTAGATAGGATTCGTCTCTCCCGGTATTGGGAGTTGATATCGCGCTGTGTCAGAGAGCCATTACGCAAAGTCCCTGGCCAGGGCAAGCGAGATTTGCTGGTAGGTTCCAGTAGTTTCTCAGGGTGTAATGGGCTTCGCTCCGACACGACTTATTCCGCTTTTAGGGGACTGACGCTTGCCGCCCTCCTAGGTCGGATATGCGATAGTCTTAGACGAACAGACTGGACTGTACGGAGATTGTCACAGCAGGCTCAGTAGGAGTTCAGATGGGTTTCCTCATCGGCCTTCTTATCGACATCTACCTGGGGGCCGTTACGCACAGCTAGTGCCGCTTGCGGTCTGTGGTTAAACCCACTGCCAGCGTAGTAGTCGAGTCTCTATAGTCCCACAAAGAGAGTTTCCAACTCCAGGTGAAACGATATAGAGGGCGTATGGTTTTACGACAAAGGATTCAGACGCATACGTGTGTTTACACACGTACGTCGTTCGGACAGTTTTTACTAGTCGGCTTTGGTTTAAGCCAGTTACTGGTATCCGGTTATTGGATTTATACAATCTAAAGTTTTTCCATGTTTTCACGGAAAGGAAGGGCATTCTCGTAATTGCGCGAGAAGCTTCTCGAAGGTGGTGACAAAGGGGGTTTAGGTGGCATATACAATGAATGAGATTAGTGAGTCATATGGATGATTCATCCATGTCATTAATGTATCATAAATGCTTAATGACTCATGGAGATGAATCATCACTAGATATTTATCAAGCATGGTTGTTAAATGATTTCTTTTCTTTTCTTGTTAAATAAAATTGCTTGGTATATATTATGATAACTCATTTTTCTTTCTCATTATTATGTTCATCTTCTCTCTCCTCAAGCTCTCTCTCTTCAAACCCTAATCCTCCCCTCTCATGTGTTGAGTACAATGATTAGTTAGACTAATTAAACCATAACCCTCACTCTATATCACCTAGCTTCTTTGATTAGCACTTAAAGAAAGCTAGTTGCCTCAAGTTTAGAGGCTAAGCTTGGAGTAAAGCTCTCCAGTGGATCGTCTACTACTTTGAGAAGGCCGAGGAGGAGGTGGAGTTCGCAAAGACGAAGGACACGATTCATTAGGTATAATCCATAAATATAGTAGTATAGAACTTCTATGTTTGATGTTAGTTATTGTTTAGCCTCGATTCAAGCGGTTAGTCGATGTTTATGGTTTAAACAAGTTAGTTTTTAAAAATTCCGCCTCCCCACAAGTATTAGGGTGTTGTACATCGACTTACAATAAGGGCATGTTTTGTGACCATGTACGGACTAACCTGATTGCATTCCATACGCATGAAAGTAATTAATTATCCATATTAAATCCGCATGCAATGTGAAGGTTGTATCTGTGTTTAAATCGTAAGTCTCTACACCATTAATGAATAAAGATTTTAACCCATCGATTAGAGGTCGGAGATAAACGTCGATATTTTTTCCCGGTGAGTTTGATCCATCAATAAGAAGAGACATCATAAAGTAGGATTGATCCATAGCCAACCAAGACGACAGATTATAAACTATTATTACAACGGGCCATGTGCTATAACTTCCAGCCATATAGTTGAATAGGCAGAAGCCATCACTAGCGAGTCCGAGCCTGACATTGCGAGGATCACTACTGAATATTTCGTGCCTCCTATCGAAATCCTTCCATGCTGGTGAATTTCTTGGATGACTCATTTTTCCATCTTCGCTTGGAGCAGCACGGTGATGCCAAATTATTGCCTCGGTTGTTTTCTTGTACCTGAATAGCCTCTGCAGCCTCTGTGTTATGAGAAAGTATCGTGCTATCTTGACAGGTATATCGGGCTTCTTATCAGATTCTTTCGGCTTATACCTGGCCTCTCTGCATGTTTGACACTCTTTCAAATCTGAATTCTTTTTCCGGCACAACACATAATTTTTGGGACATGCATGAATTTTCTCACATTTCATACCCAAATCAGACATCATCTTCTGGGCTCCGTACCAGGGGCACGTTATTTCCCGAGGGCATAGATTCTTTCAGGAACTTCAGAAGTATTGTGAATGACTTGTTGCTCCATCCATTTAAGCACTTAATCTGGAAAAGTTGGACAAACCATGATAAGGTGGAATACTTTGCATTCTCATAAATTGGTCTTCTAGCATCATTCATGAACTTTTCATACTTATCCGCAGGCGGTCTTAGACCGTAAGGAATGTCATCTTCGGTAGGAATACTATCACTAGGGCAGCCTCTACCATATCCTCCATTTATTCTCCTTGGAAGAAGTTACAGTCTTCTTCTTCTGCCGCATTACCGTCTTCTCTTTGTTCTTCTGCCGCATTACTGTCTTTTTCTTGTCCTTCCCCGTGATATAGCCAAGTTGTATAAAGTCTAGTAAAACAATGTTTAATGATGTGAAGCTCTACGAATTCTATCTTCTGTCAGTATTTATTCCCACATCTATCGCACGGATAGAGAATCTTCTCTAACACGATCTTATTATATGCGCATGCAAATTCAATGAATGCAACAACTCCTATGACAAAATTAGGTTACATGCGTTGTTGCCAATCTACGTACATCCAGTCCTTAACTCTGATGTACTTATAGGCCATGTTAGAGTCTTGTTCATACTATAATATTGCATTATTGTATTCCCCATTTTATTCGTTTTATAAATAAACTGGTACTTTTGACGCACGTTTGTTGCATATTACAGGATACAGGCTCTTGGAGCGAATACAATGAAAAAGATGAAAGTTGATAAAAAAAAGCGTGACTTTTGACAAGCAAGTAGAAGGGTCCTACTCAAGCCTAGACGACGAACAATTCACATGGCAATGCATGGTCCGAAATATTAAAGGAAACAGTTAAAAGACCACTACAAATTTCACTGAAGAATCTAGAGAAGATCCAGAATCCAAGTAGAGAAAAGTACTGAAGAAATAGAGAGGACAAGACACCAGAATGAAGCTCAAGAAATTTGGTGAGCTGAGCTCACCAAAGGGCCGCGGAACCGCGGCCCAAGGCCTACATTTGCCGCGGTTCCGCTGCCATTAAGTGCCCAAGTCGGTGTATTTTTCTGGTGTCGGTGCATCGGTGCGAGGGTTGGGATTTTCCGTGGGCATATCTATAAAATCACGTGTGCGAGAATCTGTAACCCTAGTTTTCCCTGTTTACATATAAATTGTAATCACAAGATTGTAAACCCCATGCCTCTTTTCAATCAATAAAATTCAGATTCAATTGGAATTGGAAGAGCATAATTTCTTGTAAGTAATTTAATTTTTCTGTCCTAGTTTTACAATTCATTATTTGCCCTAGCTCTATAATTTAATTCATACCTTAGATAAGTCACTCCTTGCCTTAGTTAATTCTTGTATAGAATCTTTTAAAACTGCAGTAGAAAATTAATCCAATTGATTTAATAATGAACCTCAAATTGATGTTGTTAATAAATCCCCTAATGAGTGAGTAATCTCTTCGCTTGTTAGGGTTAGGAATAAGGGAGGGATTGAGAGATGAATATCTCTCATCTCTTTCAATGCGAATAATTTGTTATAAGTAGAACTTCATGCACGCATGCATGATCCGCTCCCTACGGCACCCTACCCACGAGGTAACGGTGAAACCGTAGTATAAAGGACCGGACATGCATGACGTCCATGAAGGTCATAGCAATTAGTAGGAAAGGACTGACAAGGATCTAGAGGAAGAAACTTCGTTTCTTCCCAATCATCATAATCCCCTTTACTAATAATTGTTATGACTTCTAAAAAGTTTTAATCGAGTGCATTGAAAGAGGTGATAAGATCAATCTCATCAAACGCCACTTTAGACCTAACCCTAGCAAGTCCCTTAATATCATACAACTTAGTTTTTAAAATCAATCGAGAAAAATCAAACCACCATCGGAATCAACTCGTAAAAACACATAAGAAAATTACACATCTCTGTGGATCGACCCGTATTCAACGGCTAGCTGCAAAGCGACGCCGTTTCTGATTACGGTTAACATATATTTTTGAACTAATCAAATGGCGCCGTTGCCGGGGATGGCGTAAAAATTCTTTTGTGTAATTTCGGGTTAATATAAATCTTAAAAACCATAAAAATCTGAAAATAGAAAAAATACAAAAAAAAACATTTTATCAATTTTTATCTGTTTGAAGGGTTTTGTCGTTTGAATCTTTCAGGAACAGCGAAGACTCTCGGATCTGAAATTTTACAGAGGTCAAATCAGAAAAGTGAACATCAGAACAGAGGTGGAGTGGTACAAGGGTGCAGCACAAATTTTTTCAGAGCCTGATCCATCCATAAGACCGCGATTCCGCGGCAAATCTGGGCCCCACACCACGGTTCCGCCGCGCCTTGGCCACGTCAGCACCTGAAAATTTGCTGGTTTGTTTTCTCATTCTCCCCTCTACAACACCCATATATCTTTCTGTCAAAACTTTCTGCAGGATTTCTTTGCACTAAAAATCTTCTCTCCCCTTCTAAATAACAGATTTTCTGCAGATTTCTTTACGCCGCGCTAAAATTGATTGCAAGTGAATTTAATGTTTTGCATAATTTAATCGGAGTTTAAGGGGCTAATTGACCAAACTCAGATTGGGTGGGGATTTCATCACCCTTCCCACTTAAAGCGTTTGCATTGACCACAATTAATTAGAAAAATACTAGACTCGGCCCTAAGGACATCGAGCTCAATAGGAAAAAGACTAGTATAGGCATCGACCGTTTATCCTAACCTGACTTTGCGGAGTCTAGGCAAGTGTGTCTAGGCTAGTGGTTATTAATTAGGCCCACTACTGTGGTTCCTTCCCACTTACCTGGCACTTACCTGGCCGCAATTGGCGGTGAAGAGGCAGTTTGAGGTCTTATTTCTAGCCCTAGTTAGGAGTTGTCTAGCAGACCTAGGTGACCCTAGATCGAGGCCTGATTGTGCATGTGTGGTTGATACATTTGTGTCACAAGTCTCTTTTCAAAAATCTCTTTGCAAACATTCTCACATAAATAAAAGAAAAATCTTTTCAAAACTTGCAATTTATCGCTAAAGGAATTTGCAACTCACTTACACCACTTCCCTTCATTGACGTTATCTTACCTCCACATTCTGTCTTTCTTTTTTTTCTGACTACACTACCCCTTTAGTGTATGTCACTTTTGATTAGGGATACTAACGCCTGATTAGTCCGTGTTTCGTTGGTACCGACCGACGAAGCCTTCGACACCGAAGTCGACACTCCGTCCACTTTCTTACCTACACCTTCAAATTCTTTTTCCGAAGGCATGTCGGGATTCAACCCCAACAATACCTTACTGACGGGAATGATTCCACCTCTGTTAGGTGCAAATAACCCGAATCAACCGCCTGTTGAAGCGCCCGCACGAGTTGCGCTCCAGGATCTCTTTTACCCCATCCGCACTTCTTTACCTACCTGTCTTTCACCCCCACCGGCAAATAGGGACAACTTTGAAAACCACATTTCATCAATATGCTGCCAAAATTTCATGGTTTGGAATCAGAAGATGCATATATCTTTATCAATAAATTCCAAAATGTGTGAGCTATGATGAAAACGACCCAATTAAGTGATGACGCTATAAGGTTAAGGGTCATTCCTTTTTACCTTATGTGACCTAGCCGAGAAGTGGCTATACAGCACCGCATCACATTCCATTAGAAATTGGGACGAGTTTGTGAAATCTTTTCTTAAAAAGTTCTATCCTCATCACAAAACTGCTAGAATCCGTAATGAAATAATACAATTTTCACAACTTCCTTCTGAACCATTTTGGAAGTGCTTCAAAAGATTTAAAGACCTACTTGTTCAATACCCTCATCATGGGATCGAAAGTTGGCAACTTTGCCAAACATTATACGAGTGATTGAATTCGGCAACGAAGCAGTTGCTAGAAACCATCTGTCAAGGTCACTTTCTCTCTAAATCTAGTGACAAAGTGTAGCAGTTTCTTGAGGATCTTAGTGAGCAAACAATTCAGTGGGAGAGCTCCAAGACCACATCATCTTCTTCTAGTGGTTAATCGAAGGCAGGTATACATCAAGTAGAGATGTCAATTGCTATGAAGGACGAGATGGCCGCTCTTGCTAAAAATCTAGAAGCGATTGAGACCAAAATCTCGTCGTCTTCTCCTGCCCCTGTTATGCCTCCACGAACTGTGTGTGCTTGTTGTTCGGCTCCATCACACTTAACCGAAGAGTGTCCTTACAATGCATCTACTCAAGGACAGGATCAAGTCAATGCTGCCTTTCAGCAACGACAGAGAAACGATCCATACTCTTCGACATACAATCCGGGGTGGAGAAATCACCCAAATTTTGCTTGGAACCAAAATCAACAATTCCAAGGAAATAAAAATTATCAAGGGCCTTCTCCATAACAACAACAAGCACCCCCACAAACTCAATTTCAACAACCTTTCCAACAGCAACCTTACCCTAATCAAGTGAACAATTTTGTGCCTAATAATTCTTATGCGCCAAACAATTTTGTTCAACCTAACAATGACAAGGTTAGCTCGCTCGAAAGAAGTCTAGATGCATTCCTAAAGCAATATACACAGTCTACAGCAAGACTAGAGACTTCTATTCAATATTTGGTGCGAAACAGTGCCTCACACGATCAAAGCATCAAATCTATTGAGGCACAAATTGCATAACTCAATGCAGCATTGAGCGAGCGAGAGAAAGGAAAGCTCCCCTCTCAACCACTGCCCAATTCCGGTCACGCACATGCTGCACATCAACAGCAAACTCATAACGTAAACGCTGTGACCACGTTGAGATCGGGGAAAATGTTGCAAAACAATGTGAGCATTCCCGATGACACCCCTGCCGGTGGTTCTTCTTCACCTTCTTCTTCTTCGTTAGAGCCTGTTCTCCATCATTCACAAGGCTCTACTCCTTCTAGCTCGAACGGACCCACTTCTCACAACACGAACACATCTACAAGGGGTTCTGTTCTAACTCAACAATCTGATCCGCAAAAATTGGACTCAACAACATTTCAAAATGCTCCTTTTCCAAACCGGTTGAGATCCAATAAACCAACTCCACAAATGGAGAAGATTATCGAGTTGTTCAAACAGGTAAGCATAAATATCCCTCTTTTGGATGCAATCCAACAAGTTCCTTCATATGTAAAAATTTTAAAGGAATTGTGCACCAAAAAGAGGAAGTCACAAGTACCAAAGAAAGTTTTCGTCGCTAGTGCTGTTAGTGATGCTCATGTCAATTCTTTACCCCAAAGCAAAAAGACCCCGGTTGTCCTACTATTTCGATAACAATTGGGGACAAGAATATCAATAGAGCACTGTTAGATCTTGGTGCTAGTGTCAATTTGCTACCTTATTCCGTGTATGAACAATTAGGGGTTGGAGAGTTGAAACCCATTCGTTATACTCTCCAAATGGCTGATCGATCGATCACCCATAAAAGGGGTGAGCAAGAGGATGTGTTGATCAAAGTTGGGGAGTTCATATTCCCCGTTGATTTTATTATTATGGATACACAACCTGTTGCTAACTCACGGAACCAAATTCCGGTGATTCTCGGTCGACCATTTTTGGCCACTTCCAATGCCATAATAAATTGTCGCAATGGCTCCATGACTCTATTTTTCGGGAAGACGTCTAGTGAGTCCAATATTTACAAGTCAGAAAGTCTGCCCCCCGTGCCTAATACGAGTACATGTGAAGTTTGCTCTATTCACGAAATCACGCAGGAGGACTGCGAGTTTGAAAGATTCTTGTTTGATGAAAACAGTTTTGACGCCACTAGTGCGTCCCTCCTTGAGCCTACCACCGTTGACACAACCGATATGGATTATAAATGTTTCATTTTTTCGGATGATGACGACTCACAGCCCAAATATGAGTCTTTTGAATTTTTGGATGAGTTAGTTGGACCATCCGAATCGGTTGTTTGCAGTGATTTCGAACCTGTGTTGGAGTCCTTTGAGTTCGAGGTAGATTCCGCAATGATTCTCTCGCCTCCGAAACTCGAACTCATGTCCTTGCCGCCTCACCTTAAATATGCTTACATTGGTGAGAATGAGACTTTTCCCATTATAATATCAGCCTCTCTAGCCTTCGAGTAAGAGAACGCTATTTTAAAAGTCTTACAAGATAGGCGGCAAGTTTTCGGTTGGACTATGGCGGACATCGAGGAGATCAGTTCCCTTATAATTGAATATCATATGCAATTGATGGATGATGCCAAGTCAATAGAGGACCCACAGAAACATTTTGGGGGTATTGTGGTGAGTCAACCTCCTCCTTTAGAAGTTGTACCACCCGCATCTCTTTGAATAAGCTATGAGAATGCCAATATTCCACTGACTGCTAATCATTCTCATTCTCGTTTTGATTCACCACCACATCATATCTATTCACTTCCCCACTTTCACTACCATCACTCCTATCTTCCCTAATTCTTTTTGGATCAATACTACATGTTCTTCCGCCAACCGACACTCTTTACAGATAAATTTTTCGACTCGTTGGTGTTGATGTTTGGTCTGTGCAAAGTCTGGCAGTAATGTCTAACATTGTTTCACTGAAATTTGGGGGGGCCTTTCTATATATATTTTTTTGTTTTTCTGTTAACAATAAAAAAAATTTTAAAAAAAGTGTAAATAAATAAACAGGGGAGTGCAGAATTTTTGACCCTCTTGGTTTAGCATGACAGTGAGGACACTGTCCAGTGTAAGTTTGGGGGTATGCTCGGTACATCTTCTTCCTTCTGTAAGTCGATGTACAACACCCCAATACTTGTGGGGAGGCGGAATTTTCAAAAACGAACTTGTTTAGTCAACAAACATCGACTAACCGCTTAAATCGAAGCTAAACAATAACTAACCAAGCACATAGTATTTCTAAACTACTATGATTAGGGATTATACCTAACGAACCAAGTCCTTCGTCTTTACGATCTCCTCGTCCTCCTCGGCCTTCTCTTTTTAGGGTTTCCGGCACCTAGAATTTTTTAATTAGGCATGTTCGATGCCTTGAGAGACCTCACTAGAGTGCCTAGGAGATATCTAGGCGAAAAGTAAACTAGCTAACAACTTAGCTAAAGAGAATACGGAAATACAACCTTTGTAGATCCGGTGCTCCACCTCCATAGCTCCGCAACGAAGTGCCTTCGCTGTCCAAGTGAACTCCCGGGCTCTAGCATCGGCTTCGTCGAAGAATGGGCAAGCTAGGTCGTCGATGTCCATGCCGAAGATGATCTACGTCGAGGCATCGCTAAATCAAGCTCCGACTTCACCAAGTCAAGAAACTTGTGAAGTAAACACACTCTACTACTTGGCAAGAGGTAGAGGATGAAGAAATAGGAAGTGGGTAGACTTTAGAATTGGATTTCTCACTCATTTGCATCAATCACCATTGATGACCTCAAGGTTTTCTTCTTGAGTTCAAGGAAGAAGAAGAAGAAAAGATATAATAAGATCATTCTAAAATGAAAAGAATAAATCATTCTTATCATCTTAGAACCATGGTTTAGTGTAGAGAATTAATCATGGTTGAGTGGTATGGTTAGGGTTAAGGATGAGATAAGAATGGTGGACCAAGTCAAAGCTTCATGAAGCTTTAGCTAAGCAACAAAAGAAGCCACCATTCTTTTCTCTTTCTTTTATTCATTTATCAAAAATAAATGGATAATTAAATAAGATAAATGAATAACAAATAATAAACCCTAACCATTTCATTAACCAAGGTTTAATACTTTACACTTAACCAAAAAAAAGCATGCATCATCAAACATGATACAAGCAAGTGCACAAAATCATATCACATATATAATGCGCACACCCGAGTGAGAAAATCCATCTTAAGTAAACCGATACTAGTTGATGCAAAGTAATATATCAAATATATAAATATGCATTAAATCATTAAATCAACACTTGATTCAATGATCCGGTCATGCTGCACACAACCGACTAGTATACAATGTATCGGCTTATCGAATCAACGCTTGAATCGATAACTAGGTTATATCGCATACAACCATTCGACACATTGATCGCGAGAATGAAATACGGTATCACATACGCGCATTATTCTCGGTCCCGCACATATCTCATATGCGCTCCTATTTCGTTTCGCTTGAGCCAGGAAACCTCTGTGTAGGACTCTAAAGACTCGTCAATACGCCGGCAGCAGATGATGATCATATCAAGCACCCACAAGCCGCAAGCGGTCTGCTAAACGTAACGGCCACCCGGGTATTGAGCGATCTGAAGATCGACGAGCAAGCCCGCTCACACTCAAGTGAATCCAACCAGTAACACTACCGTACAGTCCGGTCTGATCGTCTGATATGTCGCATATCTTGCCTAGGGGTGGTAAACGTCAGACCCCAATAGCTCGATAAGTCGTGTCGATATGAGGCTCATAACGGGTCGAGAAACTACTGGTAACACTTACCAGCAATTCTCTGATCAGCCCTGGCCAGGGACTTCCTGTTATAGCCAATCGAACACAGTGCAACATCAACTCCCTATACCGGGAGAGACGAATCCCCTCCTATCGCTCATTGTCTCCATGTGACTCGGGACTGTACCCAAAAACCACCGTTTTGCACGCCCTCTTGGACGTGGTAAGATGGAAATCAAAGCACAGTAGGAACCACACAAGACTCTATGACGATCTCGGGTCAACAGACTACTCTGTACCAGTGTCACCAGAGAACTGCCATCTGACGTGAGGTATAATACCATCTGGGAGTTCTCGGCGAGTCCGTCCAGTGTACCCAGTCTCTACTGAGCACCCGTATATCATCTCTGATGTCAAACACCGATGGATATGGGATCATCCATCGCCCATCTGTATGGGTCGAGAAGGTACACGCTAGTCTACTCTGGTATATCGATGCCCCATCTCGATACACCCACGACTAGGGACTTTGAAGGATGTACTTATGGACTACCATGTCCCCACTAGTATGATCCGCATCATAGTCCAGATAGTCAAGTACACATCCTAAGGGCTTTACCAACATGTAACAGAGAGACAATCAGTGCACACGTTAAGGTAAAGAGTAACCAGATAGCATACTATCATGTCGAGCAAGAAAGTCCTCCCTATATATGTCCCAGCATCCACTACAATATACATCCAATGTACAGTAATGGCCTCCAGGGCATACATATAACTAACAATCTCCCACTTGCACTAGGGCCATCTGTAGCAGTGGTTATAGTATCTCATACTCAACCATCCCATAAAAGTCTCTCTCTGGGAATAGGCCTTCGTGAGTGGATCCGCCGTGTTGTCCTCTGAGTCTACTCTCCTTAACCTCGATCATCCTGGAGATCAACCATCTCCATGATCAGGCGATACTGCCATAGAATAAGTCTGGATCACTGATGGGATGGACGTTCTTTGGCAAAAGCCACAACTCCATTGTCACACAATGGGAGGAACATAGTTCATCTCATGAACCATTATACATCCAAACAGCCTCTTTGGTAGCATCTTAAGTAGCGATGTATCCTGCCTTTATCGTCTAGTATGTCACGGTATCTAGCTTGGAACTCTTCCAACATACCGTCCCTTTACTGAGGGTAAAGACAATGCCTGCGACTGACATTCAGTCGTCTTTATCACCCTGGAACCTTTCCAGTGATTCTCCCCAGGATCGATTGATACCATCTCACTACAACTAGTGAGTATCCTAATTTCCAATTAAATCTATCTCATAGATCCAAAACTCAGGATTAAGGAGGTATCACTTTGATCCTATATGGAGAATTATTGTGATAAACGGAGATTGATCGAGCGTAGCATAAGAAACTCCTTTCTTATCAAGAGTATGTCATCCATGTACTCTACGAGGATCACCACCATACTCTCTACTACCTTTTCGTTCATACAAGGTTCATCTACCATTTTGATGATGTCAAACTCTTTGACTAACTCATCAAAACAGATGTTCCAACTCCGCGATGCCTGCTTTATCAGATAAAACATCTTGCACACGTTTCCGCTGCTCCCACTGTTTACGAAGCCCTCTGGCTGTGTACTTATAGACTCACTCTTCTAAAACATCATTTAGAAAAGCAGTCATGACACCCAACCACCAGATATCGTAGTCATGGTATGTAGCCGTGGCAAGTAGGATCTGGATGGACTTAAGCATAGATCCTTAGAAAAAGTTTCAACATAATCCATACCTGGTCAATGATGCAAACCTTTAACAAGTCTAGCTTTGAAAGTCTCAACTTTTCCATGCACACCAAGTAATCTTCTCAAGATTTACTTGCTCCTGATGGGGATTTAACCCTTCAGATATAGCAACCAAAGTCCATACTTTGTTGGTGTATAAGGATTCCATCTCAGATCGATAAACATCCAGCCATTCTTACAGAGTCTTACTCCTGATGGCCAGCTCGAAGCTAGTTGGGTCATCATCTCATGATGCAATCTTCGCTCCCACTGTCATAGAGAAATCGAAGTATCTCTCAGGTGGGTGAGGAACCCTACTAGATCGGCGGAGTGGCTGAGGTCCGTTGGAATCTACTGAATCCTTTGGTTCTATCAAATCATCAGCTGTAGTTTGTATGGCTGGAACATTTCCAGTTCTACATTACAGACCTTGCCTCGAGCTTGTCCGGATTTTGCTTTTAGACATAGGCCGGACAACCCCAAATCTTAACTGACTTAAGAGATGGGCTCTTCCCTTTCCATATCACATATGAAGTGGTAGGCTACTGATTTGATTGGAACCCTATTCAATAGGTATGCAGCTTCTCAAGTGCATAACACCCAAAAAGGAAATAGGTAATTCAGTCGTACTCATCATAGAGCACACCATATCAAATAGGGTGTATCTGCTCCGCCCCGATATACCATCGTGCTATGGTGTATATGGAGGAGTAATGCTGAGAGAGAATCTCATTCTTCTTTAGAATAGTCCAGGATTTCCGTGCTCAAGTGTTCTCCTCCTTGATCTCATCAAAGGACATAATACTTATACCCGTATTTTGGTTCTCTACTTCTAACTTATATTCTGTGAATATCTCAAAAGGTTCGGACTTGTGTTTCAACAAGAACATATGTCTGAATCTAAAGAGATCATCAGAGAACGTAATGAAGTATAAAGAACCAATCCTGGTATGTGTAGACAGGAGACCTTCATACATCATCATGTATCAGTCCCAAGAGTTCACTAACTCTTTCTATGTTTCCAATAAACATAACTATGGTCATCTTATCTTTGTGACATGACTGGCGAGTTTCACAAGATGTAAATTCAAACAGATTTAAATATGCATCTAAATGTAACTCCAGCTAGTCAGGTCGCATTGATATGACCTAGTCTACAATACCTCAAGAAGAATTCGTTCATTTCTGAACTCTTCCTCTTGTGTGTGTTTCGTATACTAAGAACTGTAGTTTGATTTAGAACATTAATGCTTTTAAATAACGTGCCTGAACCGATCAACTTTTGATATAGGAAATGTTCAAAACATTATCCAACAATACAAAATTATATCCTTTCTTTACTATTAAAGAAACTGATATGATTTTGTATATCAGGTTCGGTATCTAATAACATTCGTTCAGAATCAATGTATTGATAATACAGGGTGACAGTGACCGACAGACTTGGCTGCAACACTTGCCCCGTTTTCTGCCTCATGAAACTTATCACCCGTTCTCAGTTTTTCTACCCTTTTGTAGCCCTATGTAACATCTTACATATCTGGGATCCTGATCTGGTATCATATACTTAGGATGCGAAGGATACTGAGAAACAGTTCTGTATAATGAACACACCCGAAGATGATGCATCAGCATGCACTCTCTTCGTTTGGGCGGCACGGGAAATCTGGTATTCCCCAAATTCCTGCTTTGTCTTATAACAATTATAAGGTGGAGCGGGACCAACGTTCCCCAGCTCAGTATAACAAGCGGGTTCGGTCAATAATCCGTATTATTATCTTGATTAAGGCGTGATATGGTCGCTACCAGGAGAGAGAGAGAAGAAAACACTCAGCGTGCGCTCTGTCAAGAATAGATTGGTTATTATTTTATCTAATCAAGATGGCTCCCACTGCTTTTTATCAAATCTTCCTTCAAACCCTAAAAGGAAAGACTAGCCGGGATTAATTACACACTACAAGTTCGCCAATCTTTCAGCCAGGCCAGTGTCGGTACTTTGAGGGAGGTCCCCCGTGCTTTCGCACGAACCTAATTAATGTAAACCTCGTTTTCCCAGAGGCGTAACCCCGTTGACACCTTTCTAGACACCTACTTGATCGGCTAATTGTAATGTATAAAACTCTCCCAGGAGTAACTCTTACTCGCAGCGGGTATCGGGATCCAACTATCTCATAGAAGGTATGCAATCTCATTGCAAATTTCAACACTTGAAATTCCCGATAATATTTTGCCCCTAGCACCCTATGACCTTGACGGAGGCCAACAAACCATAGGCTACTAGTCAAGTTCAACCCGCCATTTCTTGATCGAATCAAACCCACCCGCACGACCCTTGACGGAGGCCAACAAGGTCGCACGACTACCCTAACTCAATCTGCATCATATGCAGAAGCAGATAAATACCGGTTAGCTACCGCACACTGCGCCTTGACGGAGGCCAACAAACGCAGCACGAATACTAAACAGCAGTTATCTGAAATGACGGAGGGCTACGACAGGTTTTTCTGAAAACCTATTGCGTAATGAACTTGATATCGTTGTAGGATCGAATGAATTTTAAAATGGAGTGCTTTTGAGGCTTTTCTAGTTTTGCTAAAGGAGTCACTCCCGGTGAAGGGATCGTCGGTCCTTTCCTCGACGAATGAGGTGCTGGATATATCATATATATCACTGTGCAAAGCAAAAACTCTTAAAAGCAATCAAAAGACAAACCGAGGGTGTAGCATCTGCCAGTTATTGCTAAAGGAGTCACTCCCGGTGAAGGGATCTCGGTCCTTTCCTTATCGAATAAGGTGCAGGATATATCGCATATACCACTGTGCAAAGCAAGAACTGTAGCTACCTGTTTTATTTTGAAATTCGATTCTACAACATCTTAGGTTTCTTTTATTTCATTAATCATATTAATGAAGTCCCATCATTTAAGTACCTAAACATCACAGATAGATATGACGTACACTTATGCCATCCGCATTCGCCTCGATGTCCCCTCGTGCACCGTTAGGTTAGGTAACTAACGGCAGAGCGGGGCAGGGCTAGCACGGGTGTAAAACATAAGTAACGGCTATATAATATATCATATATACTATATCTAGTATCTATCATAGAACATCACATGATCGCATCACAGATATCGCAGCAGAAGAAACATATGAAATATTGGATATACTAGGACGTCCGTGTTTTGAATACGAGCCAGTATAAAACACGGATTCCACGGTCATGATGAATAGCCAAACCCACACCCCTAGACCCCTACGAGAGCGGCAAACAACCCTACCAATTCTAGAGTTAGGAGACCCGGACTCGACTCCTCGAGTTGGTCTCCCACTGGACTCCAGAACCCGGTTACTTGTGCTCCCCTCCTTGGGTCTATCCTAGTGCGGAAAAGTAAATAATATACAAGAGGTGACAACTTCCGCAACCTGGAAGCGCCCCAATAAAAGAATATTACATACAAGTTTTTTACATGAATGAAAATGAAAAACACTCATCTCACATAAAACCCCCGGCTATTCAAACACGACGATCCAATATAACATATCCAGCAACACATAACATCACATGTCATCAACGTAAGTAAACATGCGTATCCCAATTGTCGTTGACATATAGCAACGAAACCGGCGATATCACATATTACACTTACGGTCACAGAAAAGAAAGTGTAAAACTACAACAGTTGGAATCCGCAACCTCCTCAGACATAAAACCCCCGGCTATTCAAACACGACGATCCAATATAACATATCCAGCAACACATAACATCACATGTCATCAACGTAAGTAAACATGCGTATCCCAATTGTCGTTGACATATAGCAACGAAACCGGCGATATCACATATTACACTTACGGTCACAGAAAAGAAGGTGTAAAACTACAACAGTTGGAATCCGCAACCTCCTCAGACATCGCATGCCTGACCAAATGAATTCCTTAGACATCGCATGCCTAACAATTATAAACCCCGCATTTTAGTCTCATTATCGAAAACACTTTTCAATATCAAGTCGGGCAATTCAACAAGATTCCCGACATCCTGATCGAATGCCCGTCGCAAACTTCAGTAGGCGGCCGCACCCCCGATACCGTCGACGAAGTGCACCAAGGCGGAACACCGCTGTCGCGAGCACCCGAACGGATGCTTTCGGTGACGGGGTTCTCCTACAGTCACTTGGTCGGGGCTATGGAGTGAGGCTGTCTATTAAGTTTACCCGGCGAGTATCCGCGTACGCTACGTGATTGCGACGGACTTTTGATCACATCAAAATTCCGTGGCAACCGATCAAGTGAGACTAAACTGCTATGTTTATAACATTCATTCAGTTATCACATAACTTATTGTGAATTCCAATTATTGTATCCCATTCCGGATAAATAGAAAATGTCAAACTTTCCGATCGAACAATCGAACACCCAAGTTTTCCCGATACAGATCAACACATGAAACAAGTCTAACAACATTCAGTTCGTGCCTCAGTACCAACGGTCCAGCCGTAGAAGGGTCAAGCCAACGCCTCACATGTGGCACGCCGTACTGCCCCAAACCCGAAGGTTCAAAGGGCAGTTCAAGACGGTCACATAATCGAGTTAAGGTTTGTTGTCTTCTAGAGGGTCCATCGCGTTACTTGCACTACTTAGAACGTCGTTAAACTACGGAAAAATCCAACACTTGGAAATTTCCCGATAGGGAAAAAATTGGGTATTTATATCCAGTCGAACATTTTAACATATTCTAAAATTTTTCCGGAAAGCCACATAGACAAAATTTGATACCCCGATCGAAATACCGAATCCCCAAAACAACTCCAGAAAATTCAACTCTTGAATAAAATTTCAAAACATCCAGAGAACTCAGAACCAGATACAATGAATTACAGTGTAAAAATTTAGGGCTGACGTCATCAATGTGCGGCGGAACCGCCGCATTAACATATCTTATGTCGCGCTTCCGCCGCGGGTTTAACTGTTCATCCAAAAATTTTTGCGCCGTAATTCTTATATTTCCCTGCTGAGTTCTCTACATATTTTTAATTTGGAAAAACTCACTTTTTTCAAAAATGTACAGAGAGCAAGATTGGTTCGGGGTTTCGGGTTCGTTCGGACTTCAAATTCCGTCGGGACTTTGCCTAAGGCTCTAGCTAGGCTCTGATACCACTGTAGGGTTCCTAGGCACTCTAGTGAGGTCTCTCAAGGCATCGAACATGCCTAATTAAAAAATTCTAGGTGCCGGAAACCCTAAACTACGGATCGATGGCTAGATATCTAGGCGAAAAGTAAACTAGCTAACAACTTAGCTAAAGAGAATACGGAAATACAACCTTTGTAGATCCGGTGCTCCACCTCCATAGCTCCGCAACGAAGTGCCTTCGCTGTCCAAGTGAACTCCCGGGCTCTAGCGTCGGCTTCATCGAAGAATGGGCAAGCTAGGTCGTCGATGTCCATGCCGAAGATGATCTACGTCGAGGCATCGCGAAATCAAGCTCCGACTTCACCAAGTCAAGAAACTTGTGAAGTAAACACACTCTACTACTTGGCAAGAGGTAGAGGATGAAGAAATAGGAAGTGGGTAGACTTTAGAATTGGATTTCTCACTCATTTGCATCAATCACCATTGATGACCTCAAGGTTTTCTTCTTGAGTTCAAGGAAAAAGAAGAAGAAGAAAAGATATGATAAGATCATTCTAAAATGAAAAGAATAAATCATTCTTATCATCTTAGAACCATGGTTTAGTGTAGAGAATTAATCATGGTTGAGTGGTATGGTTAGGGTTAAGGATGAGATAAGAATGGTGGACCAAGTCAAAGCTTCATGAAGCTTTAGCTAAGCAACAAAAGAAGCCACCATTCTTTTCTCTTTCTTTTATTCATTTATCAAAAATAAATGGATAATTAAATAAGATAAATGAATAACAAATAATAAACCCTAACCATTTCATTATCCAAGGTTTAATACTTTACACTTAACCAAAAAAAAGCATGCATCATCAAACATGATACAAGCAAGTGCACAAAATCATATCACATATATAATGCGCACACCCGAGTGAGAAAATCCATCTTAAGTAAACCGATACTAGTTGATGCAAAGTAATATATCAAATATATAAATATGCATTAAATCATTAAATCAACACTTGATTCAATGATCCGGTCATGCTGCACACAACCGACTAGTATACAATGTATCGGCTTATCGAATCAACGCTTGAATCGATAACTAGGTTATATCGCATACAACCATTCGACACATTGATCGCGAGAATGAAATACGGTATCACATACGCGCATTATTCTCGGTCCCGCACATATCTCATATGCGCTCCTATTTCGTTTCGCTTGAGCCAGGAAACCTCTGTGTAGGACTCTAAAGACTCGTCAATACGCCGGCAGCAGATGATGATCATATCAAGCACCCACAAGCCGCAAGCGGTCTGCTAAACATAACGGCCACCCGGGTATTAAGCGATCTGAAGATCGACGAGCAAGCCCGCTCACACTCCAGTGAATCCAACCAGTAACACTACCGTACAGTCCGGTCTGATCGTCTGATATGTCGCATATCTTGCCTAGGGGTGGTAAACGTCAGACCCCAATAGCTCGATAAGTCGTGTCGATATGAGGCTCATAACGGGTCGAGAAACTACTGGTAACACTTACCAGCAATTCTCTGATCAGCCCTGGCCAGGGACTTCCTGTTATAGCCAATCGAACACAGTGCAACATCAACTCCCTATACCGGGAGAGACGAATCCCCTCCTATCGCTCATTGCCTCCATGTGACTCGGGATTGTACCCAAAAACCACCGTTTTGCACGCCCTCTTGGACGTGGTAAGATGGAAATCAAAGCACAGTGGGAACCACACAAGACTCTATGACGATCTCGGGTCAACAGACTACTCTGTACCAGTGTCACCAGAGAACTGCCATCTGACGTGAGGTATAATACCATCTGGGAGTTCTCGACGAGTCCGTCTAGTGTACCCAGTCTCTACTGAGTACCCGTATATCATCTCTGATGTCAAACACCGATGGATATGGGATCATCCATCGCCCATCTGTATGGGTCGAGAAGGTACACGCTAGTCTACTCTGGTATATCGATGCCCCATCTCGATACACCAACGACTAGGGACTTTGAAGGATGTACTTATGGACTACCATGTCCCCACTAGTATGATCCGCATCATAGTCCAGATAGTCAAGTACACATCCTAAGGGCTTTACCAACATGTAACAGAGAGACAATCAGTGCACACGTTAAGGTAAAGAGTAACCAGATAGCATACTATCATGTCGAGCAAGAAAGTCCTCCCTATATATGTCCCAGCATCCACTACAATATACATCCAATGTACAGTAATGGCCTCTAGGGCATACATATAACTAACACTCTTTGTAGTAGACGATCCACCCGAGAGCAAAACTCCAAGCTTAGCCTCTAAACTTGAGGCAACTAACCTTCTTGGATTGCTAATCAAAGAAGATAGATGAGATAGAGTGAGGGTTATGGATTGTTTAGTCTAACTAATCCTTGTTCTCAACACATGAGAGGTGAGGATTAGGGTTTGAAGAGAGAGAGCTTGAGGAGAGAGAATGTGTGTATGATAATTGAATAAAGATTATGAGTTATCATAATAAATATGAAGCATTTACTTTTATCAAGAAAAGAAAATAAGTGATGAATAATCATGCTTCATAAATATCAAGTGGTGATTCATTATCATGAGTCATTAAGCATTTATGATGCATTAATGACAATGATGAATCACTCTCATGACTCACTAATCTCATTCAATGTATATGCCACCTAAACCTCCTTAGTCACCATCTTCTAGAAGCTTCTCGCGTAATTACGAGAACGCCCCTCCGATCCGCAAAAATACGGAAAAACTTTAGACTGTATAAATCCAATAACCAGATACCATTAACTGGCTTAAACCAAACCCGACTGGTAAAAACTGTCCAAACGACGTAAGTGTGTAAACACACATACGCGTCCGAACCCTTTGTCGTAAAACCATACGACCTCTATATCGTTTCTCCTGGAGTAGGAAACTCTATATGTGGGACTCTAGAGACTCGACTACTACACTGGCAGTGGGTTTAACCACAGACCGCAAGCGGCACTAGCTGTACGTAACGGTCCCCAGGTAGTTGTCGATAAGAAGGCCGATGAGGAAACCCATCCGAACTCCTACGGAGCCTGCTGTGACAATCTTCATATAGTCCGGTCCGTTCGTCTTAGACTATCGCATATCGGGCCTAGGGGGTGGCAAGCGTCAGTCCCCTAATAGCGGTATAAGTCGTGTCGGAGGGAAGCCCATTACACCCTGAGAAACTACTGGAACCTACCAGCAAATCTCGCTTGCCCTGGCCAGGGACTTTGCGTAATGGCTCTCTGACACAGCGCGATATCAACTCCCAATACCGGGAGAGACGAATCCTGTCTAACCGCCACTGCCTCCAAGTGCTCAGGACTGCACCCAACTGCTACCTGTTTGCACGACTCATTTGAGCCGTGGTAGGGTAGCAATCTAAGAACAGTGGGACACACTCGAGGCGAAGTAGCAGTGTCAAGTCTGCGGACTATGCTGTACTCATGTCACCTGGGAACTGCTCACTGACGACTGGTATAAAACCAACCAACAGTTCCCTGTGAGTCCTGTCCGGTATACCCGTAACCTAACGAGCACCTGTATACTATCTCCAGTACGACGTACTGACGGCTGTGGGACAGACCATCTCCCCAACTGGGATGAGAAGCGTACACACTAGTCTACTCCGGAGTATCGATGCTCTGTCTCGATAATCCAACGACCAGGGACCTGAATAAGGATGTGCTTGTAGACTACCCAGCCCACAGTAGTGTGACTGCCATCACAACGCTGGTAATCAAGCAAGATCCTAAGAGCTCTATCAATACGTATACTCACATATTAAGATAGAAAAACCAAGTAGCATACTACCAGGTTTAGCAAGACTGTTATATACATGTGAATATCCCAAGCTTCCATTAAGTAATATACAAACTAGTATGATACAATAATGGCCCCTAGGGCATATACACTAATAATCTCCCACTTGCACTAGGGCTATGTACTGGCATATCGAAGACCGATGATCTCGAGTAGCCTCTCGAACTGAATCTGAGGTAGGGCCTTCGTGAATGGATCAGCAATGTTCTCTTCAGAAGCAACTCTCCGAACCTCGATCTCCTGACGATCAATGATCTCCCTGATCAGGTGATACCGCCTTAAGATGTGTCTGGACTTCTGATGGGACCTTGGTTCCTTCGCTAAAGCTATAGCTCCGTTGTTGTCGCAATACAGAGGTATTGGATCAACTATGGTAGGAACCACCTGAAGTTCTGTTAGGAACTTCTTCATCCAGACTGCTTCTTTTGCGGCATCGCAAGCAGCTATATACTCTGCTTCCATCGTCGAGTCAGCAACGGTGTCCTACTTGGAGCTCTTCCAGCACACCGCCCCTCCATTAAGGGTAAAGACATAACCCGACATGGACTTGGAATCGTCCTTATCAATCTGGAAGCCGGAATCAGTAAAGGCCTCCAACCTGAGGTCTTTTCCGCCGTAAACCAAAAACATCTCCTTAGTCCTTCTCAGGTACTTGAGAATGTTCTTTACTGCTATCCAGTGCTTCTCCCCTGGGTCTGACTGATACCGGCTTACCACGCTTAGTGCGTAAGCTATATCTGGTCTGGTACACAACATCGCATACATTATAGAGCCTACCGCAGAAGCGTAGGGTATAATAGACATGCGTTCCCTTTCCAAATCAGTCTTGGGAGACATCTCTTTGGAGAGGGTGATTCCGTGACAAGCCGGTAGATTATCGCGCTTAGAATCTTCCATACTGAATCTTTTCAGTACAGTGTCGATATACCTGGACTGCGAAAGTCCCAACATCCTCTTGGATCTATCACGATAGATCCGGATCCCCAGAATGTAAGAGGCATCACCCAGGTCTTTCATGGAGAACCTGTGTGACAAGAATCCTTTGACAGATTGTAGCATAGGAATGTCATTTCCTATCAATAGAATGTCATCCACGTACAAGACGAGGAATACGACACTTCTAGCTACAACTTTACTATATATGCACGGTTCATCTGGATTTTTGATAAAGTCATATTCTTTGACTGTCTCATCAAAACAGATGTTCCAACTCCGCGATGCCTGCTTTAGTCCATAAATGGACTTAAGCAGCTTGCATACTTTCCCGCTGCTCCCACTCTGATTGAAACCCTCTGGCTGATCCATATAGACGCACTCTTCTAAATTTCCATTCAGAAAAACCGTCTTTACGTCCATCTGCCAGATTTCATAATTATGGAAGGCAGCAATAGCAAGAAGGACCCGAATGGATTTGAGCATAGCCACTGGAGAAAAAGTTTCGTCATAGTCCAAACCAGGTCTTTGACGAAAACCCTTAGCAACAAGTCTAGCCTTATAGGTTTCCACCTGTCCATCTACTCCAATCTTTTTCTTGAAGATCCATTTGCATCCTATGGGTTTTACCCCATCTGGAGCAAAGTCCAAAGTCCATACTTTGTTGGTGTACATGGACTCCATTTCGGTCCGCATTGCATCTAGCCATCGTACCGAGTCGCCGCTCTGGATGGCCTGCTGGAAGTCAGTAGGTTCATCATCATCTATGATGCAATCCTCTCTATCCCCATCTATGAGAAAACCGTAGTATCTCTCAAGCGGATGAGACGGCCTACTACTCCTGCGGAGGGGTGCGGGAATGTCCTGTTCTTCTTGAACTTCCGGTTCTACCAAACTTTCAGTAGCAGTTTGTGGTTCTGGAATTTCTTCTAGTTCTATTTCGCTCCCACTTATTTCCTTTTCTAAAAACTGATATTCTAGAAAATGGGCATTACGAGAAACAAACACCTTTTGTTCCTCTGTGTAATAGAATAGATATCCCTTGGAGTTCTTTGGATATCCCACAAACTTACACTTTACTGATCGTGCCTCGAGCTTGTCCACATGCTGCTTTTTAACAAAACCTGGACATCCCCACATTTTCAGATATTGAAGATAGGGTTTCTTCCCACTCCACATCTGATATGGCGTGGTAGGCACAATCTTGGTAGGAACCATGTTCAAAAGATATGCCGCTGATTCTAGCGCATAACCCCAAAAAGATCGCGGTAACTCAGCATTACTCATCATGGATCGTACCATATCTAATAGGGTTCGATTCCGTCTCTCCGATACACCGTTATGCTGTGGAGTGTATGGAGGAGTAAGCTGAGAGAGAATTCCTTTCTCTTTTAGGTAACCTAGGAACTCGGCACTCAAGTATTCACCACCTCGATCAGATCTAAGTGTTTGATACTTTTGCCGGTTTGGTTTTCTACTTCATTCTTATACTCTTGGAATTTCTCAAAAGCCTCGGATTTATGTTTCATCAGATAAATGAATCCGTACCTTGAGTAATCATCCGTGAAAGTAATGAAATAGGAAAAACCACCTCTTGCATGTGTAGACATTGGACCACACACATCGCTGTGTATGAGTCCTAAGAGCTCGCTCACTCTTACTCCTTGTCCAGTAAATGGAGTATTTGTCATCTTTCGTTTGAGACAAGATTGACAAGTGTCATAAGTTTGATATTCGAACGAGTCCAAATATCCTTCTCTATGCAACTTAGTCAACCTTCTCTCATTGATGTGACCCAGTCTACAATGCCATAAGAAAGCTTTATTTAAATCTGGAGACTTTCTTTTAAGTGTGTTGTGGACATTGAAAATTTGGAGTTGGTTTAAAACATATATACCGTTATTTAATGTACCGGACCCAATCAAACCATGATTAAGGTGGATGTTAACAACATCTCTTACAAACGTGAAATCATAACCTTTATTTGATAACAAGGAAACTGATATGATATTACACGTTAAGCTTGGTACAAAATAACAGTTATGTAAAACCAAAATATGTCCACTCGTCAATCCTAGGTGATAATCCCCGACGGACGCAGCTCCCACGCTAGCTCCGTTAGCAACCTTTAGGGTCATATCACCTTCCTTCAGCACTCTACGGTTTCTCAGTGCCTGCAATGAATTGCAAATATGAAATCCTGATCCGGTATCCAATACCCAGGAAGTAGAGTTGATCGACAGACAATTCTCAATTACAAACTGTCACGACCCGAAAGAGCACGTGACTGGCCCTCGAACCATATGAAGTTTATAGGACTCCATCTGATCCAAGTAAGCCAAAAGCCAAGAAATCTAAAACCATTTAAGGAGTAAATAGGAAAAACTAGTTTTAAGAGATAAGGAAAACATGTTTGGAAATCAAGTTTTTAAATAACTAAGCCGAATATGAATTTTTAAAATGTGTAATTTTTTCCTGAAAATTTCGGCAGAGTTTCCTTTGTAAAAACTGGCCCCGAACGGTGTACAACAAGAATAACATATATGACATGATAAAAGGCATCCCCAAGCGGGAGCTAGCTCTTCGTCAATCGACGGCCACAACCACATAAGCAATAACAATATACAACGCCAAAGGGCGAGGATCTAAACTGAATAGAAACTCAAAAACAGCCAGAAAACCGCAATACTACTAGCGCGACTCTAAGGTCGAAATAATACAACACTATTTTCTAAGTCTGAAACAATATACAAGCTTTGGTTGATGGACAATTCTAGATATAATAAATAATACATGAACAATGGCGGTTCTGATACAAAAGAACCCACCTATCCAAGCAAGTCACCCATAAGGAAGCAGTGTGCCAGAAATGCCGCTATGGAATCTGTACGGCAAACCTGCAAGAACTGGGGAACAACGGGGGTGAGTTGCCAACTCGTGAATAGAAAGATATCTACAAGCAGAAATCGAATGCATGACCCATCCTAGGTCAATACGATCAGATATAAATAAACCTCAATATGAATAAAGCTGAAGCATGCTAAACTGGCAAGATAATCTCTATACATGAGTGTAGTGCCAAGTGCTCGTACTAGTGCCTCAGGTAATAGCATGTCATGAATATGAGGTATAAACAATGTAATCAAATCTGCGCACACGTGGATCCCGTCCACTCGTCACCCACTGACAATAACCACCATGCATGTAAATATCATAAATCATGTGCATGGGAAATAATATGAGGATATAACTATCGGTGTCCCTCGCGACACGTCAAAATCATGGAACCAGGGTGCCCAGCATCGACACCCGAAAACATCATGAAAACGGTGCCCAGCATCGGCACGTAAATCCTCATATATCGGGCTCCGTCAGTCCGGATCGGCCCGCGGGATCTGTCTGCGGTATCGACCCTCGGCCCTGGCAGTATGCCCAACCATCTATCGACTCTGGTCGGTATCCTCCGGATAACCGCCAGGTCCAACCAATCACCGGTAGGTACTCGCCCGCCTCCAGGCTCAATCGGCAAAGCTCATCGATCATCTCGCCGAGGGGAACCATACCGGGTCCACCATGTACCCGCAATCGGCTCATCCACTCCTCGATTCGGGTTTCACATGTCGCTCTCAGCACCGAGAAAACACATGGTGGACGCACTGAAATATCATATCAAGGGTAACCGGGTTTTTAAAGTAATGATATATTCTCTTTTGAAACACCCTCGGTTCCCAAATCCAGAAATATCATAGAAACAACATATCTCAATGCGTATAATCAAAGCATGAAGTATGCGACATATAAATGATAGTATGCATACCATCATGTCACACAAGGATCATATACTGAATGCAATAGTACTACAGTGTAGTGGCATGGCAATTATCGATGATGAGTGTGTGAGCCGGCAACAAGTGTACGTGGTGCATATGCATCATCGATAATAGTGCTGGTGTCCTAGCAGCATGACTGAAATATAACCACAGTGCAAGCGATGCAATGCAAATAGCAGGAATATGCGGAAACGAATAATCAACGCAAAAGTACAGAACCTGCCCCAAAAGGTATGTCATGCAACCTTGCCTTTTGAAATAAGACGAATCAGGGCTTTTAGTAAAATAAGGGCTACGGTGTTTTAAGAAAAGATGCATCATTTGAAAATATCCGTATAACCCTTCTGCTTATCTTTAAAATATCCCCGATTCGTTAGTTTTGAAATAGGTATGACTCGGTCTAGTCTAATGTCTACTAAATAATCTAGACAGGAGGGGTATGAAACCACCTAATCTGAGTCAATGTATATAGATATGATAGTCGGTGATCTCGCCTCAATGTCATATCGTAAGATATCCTCGAGTTATGAGTGCGGATCTATCATCAATATCGGCTCGTACGGTAGATCGTCGTACGGCATCCCAATAGCTGGGTAGGGGTCAGTATCACACTATCTCATCACATATCAGGTATCACTTATCATCATATCACACCATCTGGGGTACTACTGTAAGTCTAGTACAAATCGATACCATCTATAAAAATATGAATGCGGGTAAAGCACATGTCCAAAGGTCCGCTAAAACTATCATATCGCACCTCAAAAGCCACTATGTCACATCGCCGATCTCACGGCCTCACATCAAATATCACCTCAAACCCACGTATCACCATCAACCCGTATATGAACACACAGTCCCATACCCATGTGTAGATATACGCACCATCAAATGAAGGAATGAATGCAAGAATGTGTGTAAGTATAGGTATGAGTGCAACCACTACTCTAGGGTTCGCACTATACTAAAACCATATATTCTTATCATCAATAATATCATTATTGCTAACAATGATCCTAAACAACACATAATAAATATACGTGTGTATACGTATTTGTATACAACACCACGGACTGCGGGGGTGCTATACGCCATCCACCCGACTTCTCCCCGTAGATATAAATCTACTCACCTCGCTTCTCGTGTGTCGGTGCCGATGTCGCCATCTTCATCCTCTTTGCCTCAACATCACTCGGGATACCTACAAGGATATCATAACGCTAAAGCACATGAAAATCACATCGGAAACCAAAATATCACACGCTACCCGCATAGGTAAAAAAAACCTGTCGACTCGCATGTAAACACAATCAAAACCCACTTGTCGTTGACGTCCAAACGCCACCCGACAGGAATGAATCACAAAACACTAAAATCCATGCTAAAACAAGTCTCAAATCATGCACCAACATAGGAAAATCATCCCAGATTTCACACTAGATTGAAACAGTCAAAACTAGCAGTACCCAGGATCAATACTAGAGGAAATAGGGGCATGCACGCAAAACGAGGCATTTCCATCCTGCTCTAGCCGCAAATTGCCGCCAGAAAGGAAGAATTGGCGGCCTGTCCAGGGAGTTGGGAGCTAGGGTTTGGGGTGGTGGTTCATTAGTGCCTGCACATCTCGCTGTCAACTCAATTTTATTTTTAGGGTCTCGGGGTGATAGCAGATTCTACAACACAGTGACAGATTTACAGTTTTCCTCCGATATTGGTTCCGTAATTCCGTATTCTGTTTACAAGTTCAGGTTAGGGTTCAATTTAGCATCACACAAGGGATTCTAAGGTCACCTCAATCCTCAATTTCATCTTAAGTTTCAGTTTTACCCTAAACCCTAACTTGAAATCTCAAAAGTCCACAAAACGACACGATATCGATACTAAACTAGAATTGATGAATAAGGAAATGAGATATTACGCTAAAAGGTGCAGAAATTACCTCCTTTGGCAACTCAAGAAAATTCTTGAGTTGCTCAAAGTCCTCCAAATCCAATCTTATTAGGCTCAATGTGAAGCTAGTGAGCTTGGGATCATTTTTTGTGAAGTGAGAATGGGGTTTTGGCTTGGATTTCATGGTGGATCTAAGCTTTTGTGAAGAGGGTGAGAGAGGGAAAGGGAGCTGCAGCAGCAACCAAGGGGGAGGGAGAAGAGAGAGAATGAGAAGGGGAAATGATGAGGGATGGTTCAAAAAGTGGGGGTTTGACTTGGTCTCTCTCTCTCACTCATTACTTACTTTTTCCTTTTCTTTTCTTTTCCTTTTTCTTATCCTTCTCATCCCAATAGTGCATCCAAAAGAACCATGGCAACAAAAGAAGTGTAACACAAGTGTAACAAATGTCAAAAAATGATATGTGCACATTTTTGCACAAAAATGCTAAAAATCCAATTAGCGATTTTTAATCGCGATTAACACTAAATTAGCATATAACTAGTCTCAAAAACTTTAAAATGACATAAATCCATAAAATACCCTATTTTAGAATTTTCCAAAATTTTTCCCCATTTATTTGTATTTAATTACACCCGAATATTAAAATATTCATTAAAATAATATTAAATTATAAAAATTCCCAAAAATAATATTTTATTATTTTGGAAATGTTACAATCTACCCCCCTTAAAGAAATTCGGTCCCCGAATTTAAATTTAAAAACCCCCAAGTACTATAACATTTCGATACAAATCCCAAGTCGTCGGGGCTCCGAAATCATCAATACACAAAACATCACAGCGCAATGCATGCGCCGGAGTAATGAGCAGATAACCCAAAAACAACGCTCCATCAAGCATCCCGCAATCATCGGAGTCAAGGTAAAGACATAATGTCAAATCCAATACAAAACCGATATGATACGGATCAGAACTACACATGTAGACATCCAATCTATACATGTGAATAGCTGATGTAAAAGCATGCCAAATCCTTTTAAGTCGCTGTGCGATGTACCTAACACTGCACAGTGGCGGACGTTTTTCATAAGAAAATAACTATATATGTATATATATCCTTTGTTTAATAAGCACGTCCCGCCGTTTTGAAAACAATCAGAAGGGTCTCCTTATTTTTAAAACGTTTCGTGTCATATCGGACACGTAGGTATATATATTGAGACTATAGCTCGCTCTTTGGAAATCCCTTCGATAACTATCGATGCATGCAAAATATATCCAGGTACTGTCCTCTGACTAGTCCTGCTCAGTATGAAAGCAAAATCCAACATCATAAAAAGTACTGCTCCAAAGAGAATAAATCTCAAAAATATACATAACACCACCCTGTGCGTCTGGTGCGCACGAAAATCAAAATCCATGTATGTGCCAAACAGGTGCACAAAACAACATCTAGGTGCAACGGGTGTGCACGAAGCATCTGTCATAGGCAACGTGTGTGCCTGGCAGCCAAAAATCCGGTGCATCTGACATGCACGAAGAACCTCAATTTAGTGCATCGGGTGTGCACCAAAATCGTATCTCAAAACATGCGCCCAACATGCGCGGAAATCCAAATCGGTGCATCCATCGTGCACGAATAAAAATCTAAACCCTGCGCACTCAACATGCACGGAATCACGAAATCCAAAAGCAAACGCCGAACATGCGTAAGTCACATCACAAGCACAGAGTGCAAGAGTAAATCATAAATATCAGGGTAAAAGTCGACGATATAATACGGCTCAATCAAAATCAAGTGTACCGCAAAGGAAATCCCCAACCGTGTGCATCAGCGTGCACAAATCAAATCAAAACACTAGAAATGCATGAAAACTCTGCTGGAAGCGTAAATCAAATCACCGGCACATAATAGGCACGAAATCACAATCAATACCTCAAGAATAATAATGATGCGCTAGGTATAAATGCCCAATAAGTGCAACCATGGTGCACGAAAACAGAAATCATAGAACTCAGCCAGCAACACCAATCATGCAAATGGATCGCCAAAACACCGAAATCCAAAGTGACAGATACACGCTAATCGAATCACAAAATCACCAATCATAAATACTGTCGTCGGTATATCCTCCCTCGAAGCCGAGAAGGTGTCGGTACATCCAATTCTAGCAGCGCAAGATCTCCACTTGCCTCTTGCTCGCGGCTGGCGTCCTCTGCCTCTGGTTCCTGATCTTTCCTGTAGATTACCAATCTCGCAATCCATCGGCTCACGGCCCGGTCAGGAGTGCTGACAGGAACGATTCCGTTCTGGCACTTCTTTGGTAATCCCTCGGTCAATCCTCACGACCGCTCGTAAAGCAATATATCTCTGGCGTCGGCCTCCGGCTCTCTGAATGCACATCACACGTCTGATCCTGGGTGCAACATCATTGCAACGGTGCCCTGGAAGGAATCCTGCTCAAGGTCTCTGCCGATCTTGCCTATACCGATCTATACGGAGGCTGGTACTCTAGCATAGTCTTTTCTCGTTCAATGGACATCTGTGTCCTCAGCACAGCATTTCCTCAGGAATTGGTCGCATCCCAACGCCTCTGCAAGCATATCAGGCCTCTGGTCTCGACGGGAAGTAATGACAGCTCATCAGCGTCTCGCACGAACCTCCTGTCCCGCTTGTCTATATCATCGTCCATTTCGACATCGCGTCTCTATCTGCGCACTGCAATGCCTTCGGCTACGGTCCATCCGAAGTCTCTCACGCGAACTCGAAATCACAACTCGGTATCTTCCTGTCTCAGTAGAAGATGTCTGGCCGAACACGTCCTTAGCGTGCACGTCACATCTCTGATGTCAGCGGAGTGGAACATCATCTCATCGAAATCTCGTGCGAACTCTTTACTCCACCTTGCTCAAATATCGAATGATTCGGACTCATCTCATCATGGCTACACAGACTGCGCTCCGACGGCTATGCTCGCATCTGGAGTCTCCCAAGCAGTGTCCCATCACAATATCCGAAAGATGTCGAACCATCCGATTGACTCGTCAGAACCTCATAATCCCCCAAGAGCTCACATCTCGGGTACAGTTTAATTGTATCGAGTACATGCCACAGCGTCGGTGGTCCAGCCGTAGAAGGGCAAACCTAAGCCTCACTAATGGCGCCACGGAACCGCCGCAAACCCTAAGGTTCAAAGGCTTCCACACGGTCATTAAGTCGAGTTAGGGTTTCATTCTTCTAGAGGGTCCATAGAATCACCTGCATGTCTTTCCGTATACTTTAAACTTGGAAAATAGGTTCCTGACATTCGATCGTCTCAATCGACTCTCAACGAATCTGCGTGGAGTCGCCTCTAGCTGCAATCAATCAACCTGATGACCTCGCATCGGGGTAAGCGAACGAACCACGTGTCCTAGTCATCCATCCTCGGTGACTAGCGACTCACTATCATATCTCCAAGAACGTGCCCATGCTGCAGTAGCTCCAATCATCTGGGCGATATCTCATCATTAGCAGCAACAACTGGCTCCTTCGTCTATACGCTAAACAACGCCTCAACCACCCTGGATAAGCGATAATATCACGGTCATCACAACCTGGCTGGCCTCTATCAGTGGCTCAATCCTCTGGTACCGACCGGTACGTCCTAGTATTCACGCAACAGCGATCTGTCAAACGCCCAAAGTGCGGAAAACACAATAAGACGACGCCTCAAAATGCAATCGTATGCCTCGGGAATCACGCCCTGGTCAGCCCTCGTCCCCGACGAGCTCATGCTGACACAACTCGAGCCATAGCTCACTCTGCCCGTGCAATCGCGGCAGAAAAACCACAACCAGTATCGATGAAGATAGATCATAGGAAGGAATACAATACAGTGCAAGGAAATGTACAACCTAAGGTTTCTTAAGCGGAGTGGCGTGTCGTAAGTATGTCGCGGAACATACCAACGGTACGTCACTCTACTTTAGTCACCTATTCCATCAACCAAGGGTCATCCTACATGACGAAAGTTCGGGTTTAACACCCCCCTCGACCAAGTCTAAGTTCCGTAAGGTCAAGCCTAAGTTCCGTATATAGGTAACGCCCTAGGCTCCACATAGTCAAACTTAGACTCGAACCAAAGTCAACCTAGCGCTCTGATACCAACTTTGTCATGACCCGAAAGAGCACGTGACTAGCCCTCGAACCATATGAAGTCTATAGGACTCCATCTGATCCAAGTAAGCCAAAAGCCCAGAAATCTAAAACCATTTAAGGAGTAAATAGGAAAAACTAGTTTTAAGAGATAAGGAAAACATGTTTGGAAATCAAGTTTTTAAATAACTAAGCCGAATATGAATTTTTAAAATGTGTAATTTTTTCCTGAAAATTTCGGCAGAGTTTCCTTTGTAAAAACCGGCCCCGAACGGGGTACAACAAGAATAACATATATGACATGATAAAAGGCATCCCCAAGCGGGAGCTAGCTCTTCGTCAATCGACGACCACAACCACATAAGCAATAACAATATACAACGCCAAAGGGCAAGGATCTAAACTGAATAGAAACTCAAAAACAGCCAGAAAACCGCAATACTACTAGCGCGACTCTAAGGTCGAAATAATACAACACTATTTTCTAAGTCTGAAACAATATACAAGTTTTGGTTGATGGACAATTCTAGATACAATAAATAATACATGAACAATGGCGGTTCTGATACAAAAGAACCCACCTATCCAAGCAAGTCACCAATAAGGAAGCAGTGTGCCAGAAATGCCGCTATGGAATCTGTACGGCAAACCTGCAAGACCTGGGGAACAACGGGGGTGAGTTGCCAACTCGTGAATAGAAAGATATCTACAAGCAGAAATCGAATGCATGACCCATCCTAGGTCAATACGATCAGATATAAATAAACCTCAATATGAATAAAGCTGAAGCATGCTAAACTGGCAAGATAATCTCTATACATGAGTGTAGTGCCAAGTGCTCGTACTAGTGCCTCAGGTAATAGCATGTCATGAATATGAGGTATAAACAATGTAATCAAATCTGCGCACACGTGGATCCCGTCCACTCGTCACCCACTGACAATAACCACCATGCATGTAAATATCATAAATCATGTGCATGGGAAATAATATGAGGATATAACTATCGGTGTCCCTCGCGACACGTCAAAATCATGGAACCAGGGTGCCCAGCATCGACACCCGAAAACATCATGAAAACGGTGCCCAGCATCGGCACGAAAATCCTCATATATCGGGCTCCGTCAGTCCGGATCGGCCCGCGGGCTCTGTCTGCGGTATCGGCCCTCGGCCCCGGCAGTATGCCCAACCATCTATCGACTCTGGTCGGTATCCTCCGGATAACCGCCAGGTCCAACCAATCACCGGTAGGTACTCGCCCGCCTCCAGGCTCAATCGGCAAAGCTCATCGATCATCTCGCCGAGGGGAACCATACCGGGTCCACCATGTACCCGCAATCGGCTCATCCACTCCTCGATTCGGGTTTCACATGTCGCTCTCAGCACCGAGAAAACACATGGTGGACGCACTGAAATATCATATCAAGGGTAACCGGGTTTTTAAAGTAATGATATATTCTCTTTTGAAACACCCTCGGTTCCCAAATCCAGAAATATCATAGAAACAACATATCTCAATGTGTATAATCAAAGCATGAAGTATGCGACATATAAAGGATAGTATGCATGTCATCATGTCACACAAGGATCATATACTGAATGCAATAGTACTACAGTGTAGTGGCATGGCAATTATCGATGATGAGTGTGTGAGCCGACAACAAGCGTACGTGGAGCATATGCATCATCGATAATAGTGCTGGTGTCCTAGCAGCATGACTGAAATATAACCACAGTGCAAGCGATGCAATGCAAATAGCAGGAATATGCGGAAACGAATAATCAACGCAAAAGTACAGAACCTGCCCCAAAAGGTATGTCATGCAACCTTGCCTTTTGAAATAAGACGAATCAGGGCTTTTAGTAAAATAAGGGCTACGGTGTTTTAAGAAAAGATGCATCATTTGAAAATATCCGTATAACCCTTCTGCTTATCTTTAAAATATCCCCGATTCGTTAGTTTTGAAATAGGTATGACTCGGTCTAGTCTAATGTCTACTAAATAATCTAGACAGGAGGGGTATGAAACCACCTAATCTGAGTCAATGTATATAGATATGATAGTCGGTGATCTCGCCTCAATGTCATATCGTAAGATATCCTCGAGTTATGAGTGCGGATCTATCATCAATATCGGCTCGTACGGTAAATCGTCGTACGGCATCCCAATAGTTGGGTAGGGGTCAGTATCACACTATCTCATCAAATATCAGGTATCACTTATCATCAGATCACACCATCTGGGGTACTACTGTAAGTCTAGTACAAATCGATACCATCTATAAAAATATGAATGCGGGTAAAGCACATGTCCAAAGGCCCGCTAAAACTATCATATCGCACCTCAAAAGCCACTATGTCACATCGCCGATCTCACGGCCTCACATCAAATATCACCTCAAACCCACGTATCACCATCAACCCGTATATGAACACATAGTCCCATACCCATGTGTAGATATACGCACCATCAAATGAAGGAATGAATGCAAGAATGTGTGTAAGTATAGGTATGAGTGCAACCACTACTCTAGGGTTCGCACTATACTAAAACCATATATTCTTATCATCAATAATATCATTATTGCTAACAATGATCCTAAACAACACATAATAAATATACGTGTGTATACGTATTCGTATACAACACCACGGACTGCGGGGGTGCTATACGCCATCCACCCGACTTCTCCCCGTAGATATAAATCTACTCACCTCGCTTCTCGTGTGTCGGTGCCGATGTCGCCATCTTCATCCTCTTTGCCTCAACATCACTCGGGGTACCTACAAGGATATCATAACGCTAAAGCACTTGAAAATCACATCGGAAACCAAAATAGCACACGCTACCCGCATAGGTAAAAAAAACCTGTCGACTCGCATGTAAACACAATCAAAACCCACTTGTCGTTGACGTCCAAACGCCACCCGACAGGAATGAATCACAAAACACTAAAATCCATGCTAAAACAAGTCTCAAATCATGCACCAACATAGGAAAATCATCCCAGATTTCACACTAGATGGAAACAGTCAAAACTAGCAGTACCCAGGATCAATACTAGAGGAAATAGGGGCATGCACGCAAAACGAGGCATTTCCCTCCTGCTCTGGCCACAAATTGCGGCCAGAAAGGAAGAATTGGCGGCCTGCCCAGGGAGTTGGGAGCTAGGGTTTGGGGTGGTGGTTCATTAGTGCCTGCACATCTCACTGTCAACTCAATTTTATTTTTAGGGTCTCGGGGTGATAGCAGATTCTACAACACAGTGACAGATTTACAGTTTTCCCCCGATATTGGTTCCGTAATTCCGTATTCTGTTTACAAGTTTAGGTTAGGGTTCAATTTAGCATCACACAAGGGATTCTAAGGTCACCTCAATCCTCAGTTTCATCTTAAGTTTCAGTTTTACCCTAAACCCTAACTTGAAATCTCAAAAGTCCACAAAACGACACGATATCGATACTAAACTAGAATTGATGAATAAGGAAATGAGATATTACGCTAAAAGGTGCAGAAATTACCTCCTTTGGCAACTCAAGAAAATTCTTGAGTTGCTCAAAGTCCTCCAAATCCAATCTTATTAGGCTCAGTGTGAAGCTAGTGAGCTTGGGATCATTTTTTGTGAAGTGAGAATGGGGTTTTAGCTTGGATTTCATGGTGGATCTAAGCTTTTGTGAAGAGGGTGAGAGAGGGAAAGGGAGCTGCAGCAGCAACCAAGGGGGAGGGAGAAGAGAGAGAATGAGAAGGGGAAATGATGAGGGATGGTTCAAAATGTGGGGGTTTGACTTGGTCTCTCTCTCTCACTCATTACTTACTTTTTCCTTTTCTTTTCTTTTCTTTTCCTTTTTCTTATCCTTCTCACCCCAATAGTGCATCCAAAAGAACCATGGCAACAAAAGAAGTGTAACACAAGTGTAACAAATGTCAAAAAATGATATATGCACATTTTTGCACAAAAATGCTAAAAATCCAATTAGCGATTTTTAATCGCTATTAACACTAAATTAGCATATAACTAGTCTCAAAAACATTAAAATGACATAAATCCATAAAATACCCTATTTTAGAATTTTCCAAAATTTTTCCCCATTTATTTGTATTTAATTACACCCGAATATTAAAATATTCATTAAAATAATATTAAATTATAAAAATTCCCGAAAATAATATTTTATTATTTTGGAAATGTTACACAAACACACCTGAAGTCGAAGCCACAGCTTACTTCGGTTCCTGGTTCTTGGCGTTCCACGCCCTGCAATCCTTCTTCCAGTGCCCTTTCCTGTGACAATGGATGCACTCATCCTGGCCCACTACCGGTACCGCAAACTTTTTCTTTCCCTTCCCTCCCACCTTACTTACACCTCCTCTAGGTCTGGGGACGGCCTTCTTCTTCCTTCCTTTGGCCCTAGCCTTGGACCCGGAAGAAGATGCACCGCCAACAAACATAGCGGGTGTTTCCCTTGCTTTCTGCAAGGTGCCCTCTGCACTCCTTAACATGTTCAGGAGTTTCGGAAGTTCAACTTCTTTTCTTTGAATATTGAAGTTCAGGATAAACTGGGCGTAGGTGGAAGGAAGGGACTGGAGAATAAGGTCTGTATAGAGCTCATTATCCAAAGTCGTCCCAAGGTCTGCGAGCTCTTCTATATAGCCGATCATCTTTAGGACATGTTCTCCTACCGATGACCCGACAGCCAACCTCGCTCGAAATAAGTTCTTTGAGGTCTCGTATCTTGCTATACGAGATAGCTCTCCATAAAGTTCCTTTGTATGGAGAAATATGGCGTCTAGTTCCATATCCTCGTGCCTCCTCTGATGTTCATTGTTCATCGAGGCAAGCACGATGCACTTGGCTTTCGCGCAATCTAAATCCCAGGTTTTGCGGATTTCCTTATCCGCATTGCTGGATTTGGGACCAGGGATAGCAGGTGCCGTAGCGGTGAGGACGTACCCCAATTTGTCATAGGTCAAAGCCATTTTGACATTCCGCAGCCAATCTTTATAGTTTGGCCCTGTCAGTATATTTTTCTCTAAAAGTAACTTAAGTCCAGTCATTTTCAGGGTCGCTGCAATTAGGAGAGAGAGAAGAAAACTCTTTAGCATGATGCTCTTGCAAGTTTAGAGTGGTTTTTAATTTATCTAAACTGGATGGCTCCCAGTGTTTCTCGAATCCTTCCTCAAACCATAAAAGAAGAATTAGCCAGGACTATTTTCACCGTACAATACTTGCTTAACCGTTCACCCAGGCTAGTGTCGATACTTCGAGGGAGGTTTTCCAACTCTTTCGCGAAGTTCCTTAATTAAATAACCTCTTTTCTCTGGGGGCGTAACCCCGCTGACACCTTTCTGGACACCTACTTGGTTTATAGCATTGATCGTTAAGTGACTAATATCCTGATAAGTAGCATATACTCACAGTAGGATCGAGATCCAAATATCATCGTCTGATAATGTTGTAGGAATGCTACCAACATTCATCAAACTCAAAATGGTATGCATCTCTTTGCAAATTTCAGTTTCTTTAGAAATTCCCGATATTTATTTTTGCCCCATGCTCTTATGACCTTGGCGTTGGTCAAAATATCATAAGTCACATGTCAAGTTCTACCCATCATTATCTTGTTAATTTGAACCCATCCGTACATATCCTTGACGTTGGCCAAAATGATCATACGACTGTCCCAAACTAACTCATCTATCTATGCAACAAATGAATATCCAGCAGCTACCAAACACTATGCCTTGGCGTTGGTCAAAATACATAGCTTGAATACTACTGAATACTCAGATGAAATGACGGAGGGCTACGAATGGTTTTGGCGAAACCGTGAACGTAGTGAACTTGATATAACCGAAGGAACCTGATAGCTTTTAAAAGGAGTGGTTAAAGCTCCGCATTTAAAAATATCTGTTTTTAAAATTAACCGAGTGGTTTCTTTTAAATTGTTCCAACGATTAAAACTTTGGTTTATTTTCTTTGCATTATAGATAATGCGTCCCATCATTAACCTATCATTGCAGAAAACAACGAAAATATGACGTTCTCTTATGCCATCCGCATTCGCCACTAGGTCCCGTCATTACCCGTTAGGTTACTTAACTAACGACAGAGCGGGGACTGGGCTAGCGCGGGTGTAAAATATAAGTGACGTCTAAATAGCTATCATATATATAGATATTTTACATTCGTCTGACGCAATGATATTCATTCCAGATCACAGATGAACTTAATTGGATTTGCAAGCAATCCGTGTTTCTTTTGAGCCTGCAAGAAAAGACGGATTACATAGTTGTGATGAATAGCCATTACCCCACCCAAGACCCCTACGGGTACGGCAAACTACCCGCCCGGCAGTTTGTGTACCCCACCTTGGATCTGTCCTAGGAGCAAAAACAGTAAAATGAAATAATACATCGGTGGCTACAACCGCAACCTGGATGTGCCCCGCAAAATAATATTACAACAAATTACATTTACATCAAATGAATTAAGGAATAACCCATTACAAAACCCCGGTTATACATCACAACAGTCCAACACAGTTCATATGCACAAACAGATAAAACCATTACAGAAATGTGCAACCCCTTGCCAACCGACATACTAACAGTTAGGGGAGGTTTACGAACACATTAAACAATCACAGATATAATCCAATATGCAAATACTGTACAATTTCGATCAATTAAACACTTTTAATACTGCTCCAATACTTCTCTGTAAAACTGAAACCTGAGCAAATATTAAAAAAATTCCAGAAAATACCAAATATCACAGGGGACCCACACAAGAAATTTTGGTTCATGACTCAGCAACTCGGCGGCGGAACCGCGGCGGATCGGTGGGATCCACCGTGCTTCCGCGGTGCTTTAGCCGGGTCATGGGCCCAATTTTCTTGGGTGTTCTCCTGGATGCTTTTCAAGCTTTCTGAACATCCCTGAAAAATTTTTAGACTTCATTTAAATTTCGACAGAAACTTGACATATCGGTGTTTTCCGGTTTCTTTTTTTCCGTTCGAAATTCATACAAATTTGCAATTAAGTTATTTATTGTTTAGCAAGGCTCTGATACCACTGTAAGTCGATGTACAACACCCCAATACTTGTGGGGAGGCGGAATTTTCAAAAACGAACTTGTTTAGTGAACAAACATCGACTAACCGCTTAAATCGAAGCTAAACGATAACTAACCAAGCACATAGTATTTCTAAACTACTATGATTAGGGATTATACCTAACGAACCAAGTCCTTCGTCTTTACGATCTCCTCGTCCTCCTCGGCCTTCTCTTTGTAGTGGACGATCCACCCGAGAGCAAAACTCCAAGCTTAGCCTCTAAACTTGAGGCAACTAACCTTCTTGGATTGCTAATCAAAGAAGATAGATGAGATAGAGTGAGGGTTATGGATTGTTTAGTCTAACTAATCCTTGTTCCCAACACATGAGAGGTGAGGATTAGGGTTTGAAGAGAGAGAGCTTGAGGAAAGAGAATGTGTGTATGATAATTGAATAAAGATTATGAGTTATCATAATAAATATGAAGCATTTACTTTTATCAAGAAAAGAAAATAAGTGATGAATAATCATGCTTCATAAATATCAAGTGGTGATTCATTATCATGAGTCATTAAGCATTTATGATGCATTAATGACAATGATGAATCACTCTCATGACTCACTAATCTCATTCAATGTATATGCCACCTAAACCTCCTTAGTCACCATCTTCTAGAAGCTTCTCGCGTAATTACGAGAACGCCCCTCCGATCCTCAAAAATACGGAAAAACTTTAGACTGTATAAATCCAATAACCGGATACCAGTAACTGGCTTAAACCAAAGCCGACTGGTAAAAACTGTCCAAACGACGTAAGTGTGTAAACACACATACGCGTCCGAACCCTTTGTCGTAAAACCATACGACCTCTATATCGTTTCGCCTGGAGTAGGAAACTCTCTATGTGGGACTCTAGAGACTCGACTACTACGCTGGCAGTGGGTTTAACCACAGACCGCAAGCGGCACTAGCTGTACGTAACGGTCCCCAGGTAGTTGTCGATAAGAAGGCCGAAGAGGAAACCCATCCGAACTCCTACTGAGCCTGCTGTGACAATCTCCATACAGTCCGGTCCGTTCATCTTAGACTATCGCATATCGGGCCTAGGGGGGAGGCAAGCGTCAGTCCCCTAATAGCGGTATAAGTCGTGTCGGAGGGAAGCCCATTACACCCTGAGAAACTACTGGAACCTACCAGCAAATCTCGCTTGCCCTGGCCAGGGACTTTGCGTAATGGCTCTCTGACACAGCGCGATATCAACTCCCAATACCGGGAGAGACGAATCCTGTCTAACCGCCACTGCCTCCAAGTGCTCGGGACTGCACCCAACTGCTACCTGTTTGCACGACTCATTTGAGCCGTGGTAGGGTAGCAATCTAAGAACAGTGGGACACACTCGAGGCGAAGTAGCAGTGTCAAGTCTGCGGACTATGCTGTACTCATGTCACCTGGGAACTGCTCACTGACAACTGGTATAAAACCAACCAACAGTTCCCTATGAGTCCTGTCCGGTGTACCCGTAACCTAACGAGCACCTGTATACTATCTCCAGTACGACGTACTGACGGCTGTGGGACAGACCATCTCCCCAACTGGGATGAGAAGCGTACACACTAGTCTACTCCGGAGTAGCGATGCGCTGTCTCGATAATCCAACGACCAGGGACCTGAATAAGGATGTGCTTGTAGACTACCCAGCCCCCACTAGTGTGACTGACATCACAACGCTGGTAATCAAGCAAGATCCTAAGAGCTCTATCAATACGTATACTGCCATATTAAGATAGAAAAACCAAGTAGCATACTACCATGTTTAGCAAGACTGTTATATACATGTGAATATCCCAAGCTTCCATTAAGTAATATACAAACTAGTATGATACAATAATGGCCCCTAGGGCATATACACTAACACCTTCGCATTCATTTGTACATATTTTTGCATTCTCATATTATTTGAAAACCCATAAAATTGAAAAAAAAAAATTCAAAAAATTATTGTATTCAATTTTGGCCACATTTAACTTGAGTTTGACAATTAGGTTAACTAACTACGAACAACTAGATCTTAGACTTGGTAAATTAAAATCCCTAAAAATAACCTTCTTTAAAGATTAACGGTAGAAAATATATGTCTTTATAGTTTATTTAGAAACAGGCAAATTTTGAGTTCACTTTTTGGGCTAAGTTGAAATAAAGGAAAAATATTAATATTCTTATTAGAATATAAGTTTGAAAAATAATTCCTGGCTTAAGTATGGATTTTGAAAATGTATACCCTACAAAATGCACAATCACGCACCATGAAACTTGGATTAGTAGAAGAGACCTTGAAATGCTCTTGTCTAAAGTCCTTAGTATAATAAAAATAAAAAATATATCAGTGTGAATAAAGAAAAAATGGACACTGGTTTTTGTGATTACTTAAGGCTGTAAAAATAAAAAATATTTAGCGAGGGTGCTTCATCACCTAGTGCCTTAGACCAACTGGTTTTGGAGTCACTGCTAAAGCCTTGGGTGTTGCAAAACTAGGAAGTACGCTTTAAAGTGCTAACGCATCTTGTAATCGGTTGTTGGTACCTCAAGAAATATTAACGGTCGCATGAAGGATGTGTAAGCGAAATTCAATTAAAAATTCACCAATTAATAAGTGCTTTGGACAAAGGACAAGGGTATGATTGCTTAATTTGAATTTCCAAGTGTAGGGGTGATCTATACACACACGTGGGGATATGTGATTAGAGTTTAGATAAGAGAAAGGAATGAAGAATAAAACTTGTATTTTTAGTAGAGTTGATAGAAAAATTCCTAAGTGGAGATGGAACCCTAAGAGGAAAACCTAAGAAATGCTGAAAACTGAATGAGTCTATCGAACCTATATAATCTTAAGTTAAATTATGAGGAAGTGTGAAGAATATGGGTGGATAATTTATGAGTCGATGATAATAGAATTCTGTGTTAGAAAACCTAATTGGAGAATTATTGTCGAAAAAGCCAAATTGATAGGATTTTGTGGGTGTAATCCGCTAAAAACCCTCAGGAGACAACACTCCTCCTACTAAGGACACCTAGAGGTTTAACGGTTTGTTGCACGTGCTCAGTGCAATCGCGTTTCCCTGCGAAAGTGCGGCTAGGTTAGGTTTTATCGAGAATAAAATAATAAGTTTGCTCGAGGACGAGCAAAAGATAAGTTTGGGGGTATTTGTTCATACTATAATATTGCATTATTTTATTCCCCATTTTATTCATTTTATAAATAAACGACTTTTGACGCACGTTTGTTGCATATTACAGGATACAGGCTCTTGGAGAGAATACAGTGAAAAAGATGAAAGTTGATACATGATTTATGATTTTTGACGTGTATAATGAAAATATGTAAAGCAATCACAATCAAAAATTATTTTGACCGCAATCAATAACGGTGTCGAATGTAGCGCGTTAGTAAGTGCGGATCGTCCTCAGGGAAAGTGTAAGTGTTTGTCTTTTGAATTAAATGAATTGAAACTTTAAGAAAAGAAAAGAAAACAATTCATGATTTAAATTTTGTATTTCAAGAAAAAGAAAATATCTAGGTCTAAGAAAAGTAAAAGATAGAATCAAGAATTGATAGTTTGATGATGTTTCCAAACCAAATATCAAGAATCTAATGAGGCTCGTAGGAATCAATCGGATCTATAGATGTGATGTAATCTTACGATCACATATTCTTATCCTTCGATGACTTGAAACTAGATCGATGATGATCGACGAGAATTAGAGACTTCTTGTGAAACTAGGGTTTCATCTTATCTCTTGTTCTTTCATTCATATCATTCATATTCTAGCCTCTAGTAAATTCAAGAAACGATCGTAGATCCCTAATTTCGAGCGATCACAATCAAGAAAGTATCGCAACGAAGCTAGGTCATCGATTCTTAAATTTGCTAGGGTTTACAAGACTCGTAGGACTTAAAAATCGTATTAAGATTTGTTGCATCATCATTCTACAATCGTCTCGACTCCCTTACGAGCGGAGTTTTACTCAAACATCACAACAAGAATCACAATCACACATTGAGATCTAATCATGATGCAAGAATTAAAAGAAAGCAAGATTAAAGAATTTCACCTTTTATTTATATCAACAATTTTGTTACATTCGCTCAAGAACTACAAGAAGAAGAACTCGATCGTCAATTTGGCTTCGCTCGTCTCCGTGAGTCGCGGATCGGCTTGGATCACTTGCCCGATGGAAGATCGGCTCGGCTCCTAAAAGGTTGAAGGCTTCTCACTTGATTTGGTACTCGGGATCTTGAATTTGGAGTAGAATTAGGGTTAGGGTTTCGCACAAGTCTTGTCACTAGACTTGTGGAAGAAAATGGTGTAAGAATGAACCAATGATTATTGATTACCCCTTTAACCCTAGGTTTAGGCTTCTATTTATAGACATCCAAACCCTAGGTTTAGGATTTGAAATTCTAGGTTTACCTCCAAAAGTTTGTTGAGGCAATTTGAATTTCCCTCCAAAAGTTAGTTAGAGGAGAAGCTTCTAGATGTGATTAGTTAGGAGGGAGTTTCTAGAAGAGGTTAGTTAGGAGCTTAATTATGTTTAGCCTTGCTTAATGATCTTTGCTGATCTGGTAGTAGCTTCTAGATCCTTCTGGAATTTGACATGTCATTATGAGCTGTGGCCACTGAGATAGAGATAACACAGTAAAATTTAGTCTCTGAAGCAATCAAGCCGCCGCGGAACCGCGGCGCAAGAGCGCTCCCGCCGCGGAACCGCGGCGCTTTTGGAGAGTTAAGTCTTTGGCTCTCTGGTGCTTGCTTGGGCTGATGTATGGGCCTTTATTGTATATGTTGAATTTAATATATCCTTCTGAAATGCTACCAGATCTGAATCCATTGAGTTGGCGTAATTTTGATCAGCTCTTTGGTTTTTCTTCCGTATTTTCCTGCACAGACTCAAGACAAGTGTTGCGCAAATACAGAAATGATGCGATGCCATGAAATGCGGTCAATTTCCCTTAAAGTGTCGGTTTAAAAGTCTAATACATGCAATCTGGTATTTTACGACTGATTTGCTAATATGTGAAATATGAATACCGAACACTTCTAAATGTGTGCAAAAGATGGGGAAATTGCCGTGTTAAAAATACATTATTTTCGACTGATCAAATACCCCCAAACTTAATTTCGATCGTCTCGAGCGAATGTTTTATTAAAAAGAGAAGGAGAAAAATAAAGAAAGAGAAAAACTAACTAGCACACTTTCGTAGGCAACACGATTGCACTGAGCACGTGCAACAAGCCTTTAAACCTCTAGGTGTCCCTAGTAGGAGGAGTGTTGTCTCCTGAGGGTTTTCAACGGATTGCACCCACAAAATCCAATAATAAAAGAAAGATCATGAATATTATATTTAAAGACAAGAATTGTAAAAGAAAAGCCTTGAAAATTAGTGTTTCCAACTAAGCTAGCTTTTCGGTTATTATGAGCCCTATCTTAATAGTCATGAAAAGATGTTAGAAATCACGTCCTCCCTCAATAAAACATCGTCCTATTCTTCATTCCTATCTTTCTTCCAAACATTGATCATATCACCCCGCGTGTGTGTAAAGACATCCCTACACCCGGAGAATTCAATTCAAGCTATCATACTCTTACCCATCAGCCTCAGTACTTTTTAATTAATGAATATTTAGATGAGATTGCTCACACACTTTCATGCGACCGTTAATACTTCTTGAGGTACTAACCGACCGATTACTCATGTGCTTGCTTATTTGGTGTATTTTCCTCGTCTTGCACCACCTCAGGCATAGCAGTGACTCCCAGACCAGTTGGCCTTAGGGCACTAGGTGAAGAAGCACCCTCACTATACATTTTTCTTGCCCTTGGTGATAACAAAACCAGTGTCCATTTTTCTCACCACTTTATATTTTTTATTCATTTTTTTTTTACTATTTCCTTCATACTTTTGGCTTTAAGACAAGAGCATTTCAAGGTATCCTCTACTATCCCAGGCTTCAAGACGTGTGTAAGTGCGAATAGAAGGGTAGCAACGTTCAAAATGTTTGGCTTCCAGTATAGAAACTATTTTTCAGACATAGTTCTATCCTCAGATTAGTGACGTCCTTCATCTTACTAACCTTTGGGACAATGGCTCATAACTACTTATTACTAGTTCGTATAAGAAAACTTCTAATTTTCTTAGTTTTCTAAAAATTTTCTAATCTCATGGATGTAATTGTTCACTATCTAATCTTTTATTATCTTATTTATGTACAAAAAATGTTTTTATATTTTTGAAAAATTTTCAAATTTTTATAGGTTTTCAAAAATATGTTTTGTGCTTATGCAAATGATATGCAAAAGATGCGAAAAATAAGCACAAATCTCCCCCAAACTTGTTTTCAACAATGTCCTCACTGTTGCCTTCTGCTAAATCTCGAAAAACCTGTAAGCTTGGGAGGACATTTATTAATGGGGGCAAAATATTTAAGTGAAGATCCTCCCCCAAACTTATTTTTGGCTCAAAATTTTGTAAAAATATTCTTTCAAGAGCCAGAAAAACATACCCTCCCCCAAACTTGAGTTATGCAATGTTATTCTTTTGAAAATCATATGAGGGGATCAAAAATCAATGGTCGATGCCAAGCTTTGCAAAGACTGAATGTTAACACCAACCATTCAAAAATTTTGTCAATACCATGCTCTGGTTGGTGTAAGAAAAAGTGGGGAAAGGTTAAGTGGTGGAATAGAATGTGTGTGCGTCTCATTTTGGAGAGACGATGCAGTGAATATGATGGATTACTCGCATTCTTTTTACAATTCAGAAGAAGGGGTGGAGGTTCAATTTCATTGATTGGGACATGATTCATCTCAACACCCATGTCATTCAAAAATGCGAGTTCATCAGCGAAGATTTCCTCAAAAGTTCCATCAATACCCCGATGAATAATGTCATCATAAAGTGCGGGGTGATCTTCAGACTCTAAGAACAGTTCATAATCCGTGTTAGTTGTTGACCCGGACATCTCAGTGGAAGAGTCCGTATGTGTATGATACATAGTTGGGTCAAACAATAACATATGAAAAGAGTCTAGATCAGTATCAGGAGGATCATCAAATTCGCTGCTGTCGACATCCATTAAGTCGACAGAACAGACCTAAGCAATAGGTTCGGAGGGTACACTTCCCAACTTGTAAATGTTCAGCTCTATTGACCTATTCCCGAAGGATAGGGTCATAGAACCGTTACGACAGTTGATGATTGCATTAGAAGTGGCCAAAAAAGGGCGACCTAAAATCACCGGAATTTGATTCCGTGGGTTTGCTACAGGTTGTGTATCAATTACAATAAAATCTACCGGGAATATAAATTCTCCGATTTTTTATTAACACATCCTCCAGTTCACCCCTAGGTTTGGTAATTGATCGGTCAGCCATCTGGAGAGTGCAATTGGTTGGCTTCAACTCTCCGATTCCTAACTGCTCATAAACTGAATATGGAAGCAAGTTAACACTAGTGCCAAGGTCTAGTAGAGCACGATTGATGTGTTTTTCCCCAATAGAAATGGAAATAGTAGGATATCCAGGATCCTTACGTTTCCTCGGTAATTGCTGGGGGAAAGCCGTGTCTATTGTTTTTTCCATAAAAATCTTCTTGGGCACTTGATTCTTCCTCTTCCTAGTGCACAAGTTCTTAAGAGTTTTCGCATAGGACGGAACTTGTTGGATGGCATCTAGGAGAGGGATGTTAGTGTTTACTTGCTTAAAAATGTTCATAATCCTCTCCATATGTGGACTCGGTGTGTTAGCCCTTAACCGATTAGGATAAGGTGCTTTAGCAATAAGCGCTGGGTCCATCATAGGAGAAGGAAGTGGGTGTGGAATCGATCCCAGAATAGAAGTGGGGATCGTCCGTGGAGGGGTAAAAGTGGTGGGTTGTAGTGGCGAGCCTTTTGGGAAACGAAGAATAGGCTCGGAAGAGGGTGGTAGGGTAGAAGAAGTAGGGTCAGAACTAGAAGTGTGTGTGTGTGGAAAGGTCTCAGCCGGGGTGTTGACATGATTTTCAGTATCATCAATCTCTTCCCCAAGGTGATGGTCAAGCACTCTTCCAGATCTCAACGTGAGTGCATCCACATGATGTGAATAGTCAGGATTGGGTAAAGGTTGAGCTGGAAGTTTCCCTTTCTCTCGTGCACTCATTTCGGCTTTTAGTTGTGCAATTTGTTCTTCCATCGATTTGGTGTTATCATTTTGAGAGTTAATGATCTTCATTACATTCTCGACGGAAGATTGCAAACTTGCCGTCCCTTGGATGGATTGTTTCATGAAAGTATCCAAGGTTTGTGTTAGTGCAGAGGTATTATCTGTACCGGTCAATTGCAAAGGACTAGACGGTGCAAAATTGTTGGCCGGATTTTGAAAGTTTTGTGATTGGAAGGGGTGCTGACTCAATTGAAGTTGTGGGTGCTGTTGTGGTGGAGGGACCCCTTGGAAATTGTTTTGGGTTGGAACCGTGTTTTGCAATTGTGATTGGTTCCAAGCAAAATTTGGGTGATTCCTCCAACCCTGATCATATGTGGATGAAGATGGATCGTTTCTAGGTCTTTGACATGCGGCATTGGTATGCTCATGACCTTGAAACGGACATTCTTCCGTCAAGTGAGACGGATCAGAACAGCAACCACATACAGTTTTGGAGAGTGACATTTGATTTAGGGTGGCGGCTAAAAATTTATTTTCCATAGTCTCAAATTTCTTATTGATAGCTGCAATGTCAGCTCTAACTCCTATGGAAATATCATTGCCATCCCTAGACGATTGATTCACACCCTCCCACTGTAAAGATTTTTCAGCGAAATCTTCTAAAAATTTTCAGGCTTCCCCATCATCTTTAGTCATAAAGTTGCCTTGACACATGGATTCAAGGGTCTGTCTTGTGTAAGGAGTAATGCCCTCATAAATGATCCGGCACAATTCCCATCTCGGGATACCGTGATGTGGACATTGGACTAACAGATCTTTGAAACGTTCAAGACACTTTGAAAATGTTTCATTTGGAAGCTGGGTGAATTGATAGATTTCGCTACGGACTCGAGCTGTTTTGTGATGTGGGTAAAATTTCTTAAGGAATGCTTTAACGAATTCGTCCCAATTTGAAATGGAATGTGCGGTTGTGTTATATAGCCACTTCTCGGCTAAATCGCACAAAGTAAATGGGAGAAGACGAAGACGTAAAGCATCCACAAACAACTGTGAGGTACCCATCATTACGCATACATTTTCAAATTTCGTGATAAACACGTATGCGTCTTCAGACTCGAGACCGTGAAATTTTGGTAGAAGGTTGATGTATTGGGGTTTTATTTGAAAATTTTCCCCGTTGGCTGGTGGAATGGAAAGACAGGTGGAAAGTGGACTTCGTGTTGGATAACATCTCTCTTGGAGAGAGATGCGAAATGGATTCTGCGCACCAACGGACGGCGGCAGAGTAGTGGAAAAGAAGTTCGATGGAGGTGGATCCATCGATGTGGGTGTGGTGGTGGGTAAAGATAAGGTAAATGCAGAAATATCGACTTCGGAGTCGATAGGAGGTACGCGGACTAAACGGGCACTAGGATCCCGTGTCCAGCCTATCTTATACTAAAAAGGGTTAGTACAAGTGGCAGCGTGGCTTATAATTAGGGGAAAATGAATGAATGCGTGCTTGCTTTTGAAAAAGGACGGATTTTGAAAAAATGATGCAACACACAAACCCTAATATCTACTGGTCCCCTAGGTCTGATCTCTAGACCTCTCCTAACTGCCAGAAGACAAGACGCAGGATAAATCCTCCACTGCCTCCTTGTTTTCCTGTGGCCGGATAAGTGCCAGGTAAGTGGGAACGTACTCCACTACGTAAGTAGTGGGCCTAATTAATAACCACTAGCCTTAGACACACTCGCCTTAGGCACCACAAGAAAACGCAGATAAACAATGGATTACCCACGGCCTTCCTCTATCCTAATTGAGCGCGACAGTCCTTAGAGTCATTCTCTAGATTTCTTTTAATTAATGAGGGACAATGCGTATGGAGGTTTGTGATTTTTGGGGCCTGGGAAGAGTAATGAACTCCCCACCTAATTTGGATTTGGTCTTTTCCCCTTAATTTTCCGTATTAGCAATGCAAACAACCACGAAACAAAAATACGCATAAATTTAATTTGCTTTTTAGCGGCGCTGCGATTTTTGCAAAGAAGCCTGCAGGAAATTGTTATTTGGAGCAGATGAGGTAAGAGATAAGAAAGAAAGAGACTCACAGAGCAAAATGTGCACAGAGAGGAGGTAGTCCCACCGCGGAAGCGCGGCAATTAGTGCCTTATACCGCGGAAACGCGGTCCTATCAAGGGATCACTGCACCAAATTTTCAGGATCAGTTTCTGTTCACCTCAAGAGCTCTCTGGATTATACAGAAAAATTTCTCCACAGCTCCAATGATTCCAGATTTCCTCGCACAGATCACAACAACTCGTATTAGTGTTTGCGTGGATTTTGATCTAAAAATTATAATGGAATAAATCGTTCAACTCAAAATTTCAAAATACAAACAATTAGCGCACTATCCCCGGCAACGGTGCCATTTGATTTATGATTTTTGACGTGTATAATGAAAATATGTAAAGCAATCACAATCAAAAATTATTTTGACCGCAATCAATAACGGTGTCGAATGTAGCGCGTTAGTAAGTGCGGATCGTCCTCAGGGAAAGTGTACGTGTTTGTCTTTTGAATTAGATGAATTGAAACTTTAAGAAAAGAAAAGAAAACAATTCATGATTTAAATTTTGTATTTCAAGAAAAAGAAAATATCTAGGTCTAAGAAAAGTAAAAGATAGAATCAAGAATTGATAGTTTGATGATGTTTCCAAACCAAATATCAAGAATCTGATGAGGCTCGTAGGAATCAATCGGATCTATAGATGTGATGTAATCTTACGATCACGTATTCTTATCCTTCGATGACTTGAAACTAGATCGATGATGATCGACGAGAATTAGAGACTTCTTGTGAAACTAGGGTTTCATCTTCTCTTGTTCTTTCATTGATATCATTCATATTCTAGCCTCTAGTAAATTCAAGAAACGATCATAGATCCCTAATTTCGAGCGATCACAATCAAGAAAGTATCGCAACGAAGCTAGGTCATCGATTCTTGAATTTGCTAGGGTTTACAAGACTCGTAGGACTTAAAAATCGTATTAAGATTTGTTACATCATCATTCTACAATCGTCTCGACTCCCTTACGAGCGGAGTTTTACTCAAACATCACAACAAGAACCACAATCACAAATTGAGATCTAATCATGATGCAAGAATTAAAAGAAAGCAAGATTAAAGAATTTCACCTTTTATGTATATCAACAATTTTGTTACATTCGCTCAAGAACTACAAGAGGAAGAACTCGATCGTCAATTTGGCTTCGCTAGTCTCCGTGAGTCGCGGATCGGCTTGGATCACTTTCCCGATGGAAGATCGGCTCGGCTCCTAAAAGGTTGAAGGCTTCTCACTTGATTTGGTACTCGGGATCTTGAATTTGGAGTGGAATTAGGGTTAGGGTTTCGCACAAGTCTTGTCACTAGACTTGTGGAAGAAAATGGTGTAAGAATGAACCAATGATTATTGATTACCCCTTTAACCCTAGGTCTAGGCTTTTATTTATAGACATCCAAACCCTAGGTTTAGGATTTCAAATTCTAGGTTTCCCTCCAAAAGTTTGTTGAGGGAATTTGAATTTCCCTCCAAAAGTTAGTTAGAGGAGAAACTTCTAGATATGATTAGATAGGAGGGAGCTTCTAGAAGAGGTTAGTTAGGAGCTTAATTATGTTTAGCCTTGCTTAATGATCTTTGCTGATCTGGTAGTAGCTTCTAGGTCCTTCTGGAATTTGACATGTCATTATGAGCTGTGGCCACTGAGATAGAGATAACACAGTAAAATTTAGTCTCTGAAGCAATCAAGCCGCCGCGGAACCGCGGCGCAAGCGCGCTCCCGCCGCGGAACCGCGGCGCTTTTGGAGAGTTAAGTCTTTGGCTCTCTGGTGCTTGCTTGGGCTGATGTATGGGCCTTTATTGTATATGTTGAATTTAATATATCCTTCTGAAATGCTACCATATCTGAATCCATTGAGTTGGCGTAATTTTGATCAGCTCTTTGGTTTTTCTTCCGTATTTTCCTGCACAGACTCAAGACAAGTGTTGCGCAAATACAGAAATGATGTGATGCCATGAAATGCGGTCAATTTCCCTTAAAGTGTCAGTTTAAAAGTCTAATACATGCAATCTGGTATTTTACGACTGATTTGCTAATATGTGAAATATGAATACCGAACACTTCTAAATGTGTGCAAAAGATGGGGAAATTGCCGTGTTAAAAATACATTATTTTCGACTGATCAATACAAAAGTGTGACTTTTGACAAGCAAGTAGAAGGGTCCTACTCAAGCCTAGACGAAGAACAATTCACAAGGCAATGCATGGTCCAAAATGTTAAAGGAAACAGTTAAAAGACCACTACAAATTTCACTGAAGAATCTAAAGAAGATCCAGAATCCAAGTAGAGAAAAGTACTGAAGAAATAGAGAGGACAAGACACCAGAATGAAGCTCAAGAAATTTGGTGAGCTGAGCTCACCAAAGGGCCGCGGAACCTCGGCCCAAGGCCTACATTTGCCGTGGTTCCACTGCCATTAAGTGCCCGTGTCGGTGTATTTTTCTGGCGTCGGTGCGTCGGTGCGAGGGTTGGGATTTTCCGTGGGCATATCTGTAAAATCACGTGTGCGAGAATCTGTAACCCTTGTTTTCCCTGTTTACATATAAATTGTAATCACAAGATTGTAAACCCTATGCCTCTTTTCAATCAATAAAATTCAGATTCAATTGGAATTGGAAGATCATCATTTCTTGTAAGTAATTTAATTTTTCTACCCTAGTTTTACAATTCATTATTTGCCCTAGCTCTATAATTTAATTCTTGCCTTAGATAAGTCACTCCTTGCCTTAGTTAATTCTAGTATAGAATCTTTTAAAACTGCAGTAGGAAATTAATCCAATAGATTTAATAATGAACCCCAAATTGATGTTGTTAATAAATCCCCTAATGAGCGAGTAATCTCCTCGCTTGTTAGGGTTAGGAATAAGGGAGGGATTGAGAGATGAATATCTCTCATCTCTTTCAATGCGAATAATTTGTCATAAGTAGAACTTCATGCACGCATGCATGATCCGCTCCCTACGGCACTCTACCCACGAGGTAACGGTGAAACCGTAGTATAAAGAACCGGACATGCATAACGTCCATGAAGGTCATAACAATTAGTAGGAAAGGACGGACAAGGATCTAGAGGAAGAAACTTCGTTTCTTTCCAATCATCCTAATCCCCTTTACTAATAATTGTTATGACTTCTAAAAAGTTTTAATCGAGTGCATTGAAAGAGGTGATAAGATCAATCTCATCAAACCCCACTTTAGACCTAACCCTAGCAAGTCCCTTAATATCATACAACTTAGTTTTTAAAATCAATCGAGAAAAATCAAACAATCATCGGAATCAACTCGTAAAAACACATAAGAAAATTACACATCTCTGTGGATCGACCCGTATTCACCGGCTAGCAGTAAAGCAACGCCGTTTCTGATTACGGTTAACATATAATGAACTAATCAACTATATAATATATAAATTATAGGTTATAGTGATTATATTGAGAAATCTAAGAACGGGATGGTTACTTACAAAGAAGAAAATTCGTAGAGGCAAGTTTATCGTTGAAAAGAATAAATTATCGAAAAACAAAGTTAAATTTGAAGATACCCAAGTATGAGTTATATTTTGTGTATGTGTGGTTCAATTTATGATTTCGCTTAAGTGTAACGTTGTTAGTGTATGTAACAACCCTAATTTTCTTATACACTTTTTCCTATACAAATTTTTAAAATTAATTTTTTCAAAAATTCATAAAGGGGTATTATTTCCTGAGCACAAGACTTAAGTAATTGATTATCAATTTAATTACAAGAAGAAACTTGTGGCTCATTGGTAATACCTTGCATTGTTGAACCAAGTCACCAGAGTTCAAATCCCATGCCCCACATTATTTTTAATATTTATTTTGTTTTAAATTTTTCTTCATGGTTGTGTCTGTTCATCTTCTAAACCCCCATGTAAACTTCAAATTCCTAGATCGGTTTCAGAGACCTTTGAAATTCCCATTTACTCCATTTTAATGATTTTTAATACATTTTTACATTAAAACCTTTCATATACCCTATTTACTCCATTTTAATGATTTTTTAATATATTTTTACATTAAAACCTTTCATATACCCTATTTACTCTAATTTTTAATGATTTTATATATTTTTACATTAAAACCTTTCATATACCCTATTTACTCCAACTTTTAATGATTTTATATATTTTTACATTTTTATTTAAAAACCCTTCACCTACCCTACCCCTAGCCTACTCTATAAATACACCCCCTCCCGTCTACCTTCTTGTCCCAAAATCCTAAGCTCATCTCTCAAAATCCTCTCAAGAGTTGTGTACTTTGAAAACAAGTTCGCGGCGAAACTCCGGCGAAATTCCGGCGGAAATTCCGGCAACGTTCTTTGAAGCAGCCGGCGACAAAACCACACCTCGGCCTTTCTCCCAAGTTTCTCTTTACTCTTTAGAAGAGTTTGAAACCCGTAAGTCCCGTTCTTCTCTCTTTTCTATTTCTCAAAATACGGAATTACGAACCCCGACGGAAATCGGAACAAACCGATTTTCGATTCAGTTTTTCTACAAAATCCCACTTGTCACCTAATCCATAATACCTAAACATAACCATGATGACTATTAATCACATAAAAATCAATTTAAACAAAGTTTCTCACATGAAATGATAGCTTTCTTGTAATATCATATTCTTTTCACAATAATACCATAAAGTTTATTTTTCTTCTTCAAATCATTTCCCTCATTCCTAAACATGTTCATCTTGACCACTAAACTTGTAAAAATCAATTTGAATGAGTTTTCACACATGAAATGATAACTTTTACAAATACCGTATTCTTACACTTAAATACCCTCATGTTTAATTTATCATATTTAACTTCTAAACTTCACTAAACCTTAAAATAAGTCACGAGGTAATGATCTACCTCTACACACACACAAATATAACTCTTATTGATTACGTTAAAACATAGAATACGAAAATACAAGACTTTTCACTAAAATACCATTTTCTTTATAAACCTTTCTTGAAAGTTTTAAGTTGTACACAATTCTAAATAAAATCTTTTAAAATGAAAGCACGATATGTCATGGATATCGATCGTTTATCTAAACTGACTTTGTGGTGTCTAGGCAAGTGTGTCTAAGGAAAGTGGTTACTTAATTAGGGCCACTACTTGTAGTAGAGAGCCTCTCACTTACTTAGCACTTATCTGGCCGTAATTGGCGGTGAAGAGGCGATTTGAGGCTTTGAATGACTTGTCGTTTAGACCTTAGAAATAGGCTAGTTGGCTTAGGAAACCCTAGTAACTAAAATATGGAAAACTATATCCTTTTACGAATAAATACGTTTTACTTATAAAACCGTTTTTCTAAATGAATAGTATTTATTAAACCTAAGTAAAGCGCCACTACAACCCTCCTTTGCGGAACCCGTTAGGGATAGTACGGTTCATCGTGCACCCGCGGACTAGTAGTGCGAGATTCAGACCTCCGCAAGGAGCATTCGGTCTCGAAAGGTTTAAAATACGACATTTAAGAAAAATGAGATTTTGGAAAATAAAATATCTATTTAAAATTATTCTTATATTAATATATATATATATATATATATATATATATATATATATATAATTATCATTCAAACACCTATTTTATTATAAGATAAAGTTTTCATTTTTCTAAAAAATTACAAGATTAAAAGTTACATTAAAATACCATGAATTTCAAATAAATCAATTAATACTTTTATTATGATATATTCACTAGAATAACACAAATAAAATTCACACTCATTATAACTATAAAGACGAATAATAAATACTTGAGGTGTATCTTGAAAACTATACAATAGTACTTATTACATAAACCCCCCTCAAGTTTTATAAATTACAATAAGGACCCAAACAATTATAGAACTTCAAATTAATTTTCTTTTAGTCTGACTCGGGTTTGAGTCTGACTATTTCTGACTTGAATATGATTCAAGTCAATCTATATTCTTTTAATATTCTAACTCAATATGAACACATGAATCCCAGAATTCTATTAACAATCATTACAACTTGACTGAACCGAACCATGGATTTATTTCTTTTAAATGTTTCCCAGTATTCCATTTACATGACTCTAAGGTTATAACCATTTCCTGATATCATGATTTCGGTCAGTCGGTCAATCGATCATGCAGTCTATACAATTTTACAATACAACAATAATGTTAATACACTACGGGGTTTAAGGGGTAGATGTGTACGGAAGGTGTTAAAGGTGGCACGAGATGGTCAGATTAAGACACCTAACCTGAATCCCATTGCTTTTATACCGTGGCATAAACGGTTGCTTGAGTTCCTGATACCTTAATCTTCGGGGCAAGTGAGACTCCTCTCGTATACACTGGCATCTTTCTGTACCAAGATACAAACAACAGCGTTAACACGAAATACAACAATATAATAATATAATACAAAAGCTACTCTCTCTCTCTTACTCTCTGTCTATTCCTCTCTTACCTTTGGGACTTACCGAGCGATCTGTTCGCTGACGCCATTCTGTTTCTCTCTTCTTTGAATGTCGTCAGATGACCTGGACCTGGTAGAAGTTGAGCCATCTGCAGAAGACTTGGAGCAGTTTGCCGAAGACCCTGCACTTTAGTTCATTGTACACTTTTCTTTTCAGTACTTTCCATTTCCTGTTATGCTACTGTTTAGGCATCTTTATTTCAGTTGTATTTTCCTTTTCATGTATTGTACAAAGAATGTTAATAAATAAAAGTTACTGTTCTTTTTATACTCTTATCTATTGTGTATTTATTTTATATTGCTTAGCTACGCTTAGCGTATGTACTTCTGAGCACATACGTAGCGGACCTCGTCGCGTCCAATTCGTCGTATACTGGGAAGCGGGGCGTGACAGGCTTTGTTGGCGGCTCATGCAGGTCATAGCTGTATGGAACCCTAAGCAATATAAAGCACAAGAACTAGCAACTAAAACATTCTTTACAACTCATGTTCCTTGAATCTTATAATTTCATATTCCTTGAATCTTATCTTTCATATTCCTTGAATCATATACTTTGAATCTATCCTAACACAAAATTCTCTCACCTCTTTTACAATTTTACTAAAACCTTCGCGTTCTTTCATTCCTTCATACATTCTTTACATTTTTAAAACCCTTACACCACCTTATTATTTTTCACATACTGTCAGCACATAAGCACCAAACTTTTCTTAGATTTGTTACACTTTCCTTTTACAAATTTCGAGAAAAATTTTTTTATAAGGAGGATAAAATGTAACAACCCTAATTTTCTTATACACTTTTTCCTATACAAATTTTTAAAATTAATTTTTTCAAAAATTCATAAAGGGGTATTATTTCCTGAGCACAAGACTTAAGCAATTGATTATCAATTTAATTACAAGAAGAAACTTGTGGCTCATTGGTAATACCTTGCATTGCTGAACCAAGCCACCAGAGTTCAAATCCCATGTCCCGCATTATTTTTAATATTTATTTTGTTTTAAATTTTTCTTCATGGTTGTGTCTCTTCATCTTCTAAACCCCCATGTACACTTCAAATTCCTAGATCGGTTTCAGAGACCTTTGAAATTCCCATTTACTCCATTTTAATGATTTTTTAATACATTTTTACATTAAAACCTTTCATATACCCTATTTACTCCATTTTAATGATTTTTTAATATCTTTTTACATTAAAACCTTTCATATACCCTATTTACTCAAATTTTTAATGATTTTATATATTTTTACATTAAAATCTTTCATATACCCTATTTACTCCAACTTTTAATGATTTTATATATTTTTACATTTTTATTTAAAAACTCTTCACCTACCCTACCCCTAACCTACCCTATAAATACACCCTCTCCCCTCTACCTTCTTGTCCCAAAATTCTAAGCTCATCTCTCAAAATCCTCTCAAGAGTTGTGTACTTTGAAAACAAGTTCGCGGCGAAGCTTCGGCGAAATTCCGACGGAAATTCCGGCAACGTTCTTTGAAGCAACCGGCGACGAAACTACACCTAGGCCTTTCTCCCTAGTTTCTCTTTACTCTTTAGAAGAGTTTGAAACCCGTAAGTCCCGTTCTTCTCTCTTTTCTATTTCTTAAAATACGGAATTACGAACCCCGACGGAAATCGGAACAAACCGATTTCCGATTCGGTTTTTCTACAAAATCCCACTTGTCACCTAATCCATAATACCTAAATATAACCAGGATGACTATTAATCACATAAAAATCAATTTCAACAAAGTTTCTCACATGAAATGATAGCTTTCTTGTAATATTGTATTCTTTTCACAATAATACCATAAAGTTTATTTTTCTTCTTCAAATCAATTCCCTCATTTCTAAACATGTTCATCTTGACCACTAAACTTGTAAAAATCAATTTGAATGAGTTTTCACACAAGAAATGATAACTTTTACAAATACCGTATTCTTACACTTAAATACCCTCATGTTTAATCTATCATATTTAACCTCTAAATTTCACTAAACCTTAAAATAAGTCATGAGGTAATGATCTACCTCTACACACACACAAATATAACTCTAATTGATAACGTTAAAACATAGAATACGAAAATACAAGATTTTTCACTAAAATACCATTTTCTTTATAAACCTTTCTTGAAAGCTTTAAGTTGTACACAATTCTAAATAAAATCTTTTAAAATGAAAGCAAGATATGCCATAGACATCGATCGTTTATCTAAACTGACTTTGTGGTGTCTAGGCAAGTGTGTCTAAGGCAAATGGTTACTTAATTAGGGCCACTACTTGTAGTGGAGAGCTTCCCACTTACCTGACACTTATCTGGCCACAATTGGCGGTGAAGAGGCGATTTGAGGCTTCTAATGACTTGTCGTTTAGACCTTAGAAATAGGCTAGTTAGCTTAGGAAATCCTAGTAACTAAAATACGGAAAACTATATCCTTTTACGAATAAATACGTTTTACTTATAAAACCGTTTTTCTAAATGAATAGTATTTATTAAAGCTAAGCAAAACGCCACTACAACCCACCTTTGCGGAACCCGTTAGGGATAGTACGGTTCATCGTGCACCCGCGGACTAGTAGTGCGAGATTCAGACCTCCGCAAGGAGCATTCGGTCTCGAAAGGTTTAAAATACGACATTTAAGGAAAATGAGATTTTGGAAAATAAAATATCTATTTAAAATTATTCTTATATTAATATATATATAATTATCATTCAAACACCTATTTTATTATAAGATAAAGTTTCCATTTTTCTAAAAAATTACAAGATTAAAAGTTACATTAAAATACCATGAATTTCAAATGAATCAATTAATACTTTTATTAGGATATATTCACTAGAATAACACAAATAAAATTCACACTCATTATAACTATAAAGACGAATAATAAATACTTGAGGTGTATCTTGAAAACTATACAATAGTACTTTTTACATAAAACCCCCACAAGTTTTATAAATTACAATAAGGACCCTAACAATTATAGAACTTCAAATTAATTTTCTTTTAGTCTGACTAGGATTTGAGTCTGAATATTTTTGACTTGAATATGATTCAAGTCAATCTATATTCTTTTAATATTCCAACTCAATATGAACACATGAACCCCAGAATTCTGTTAACAATCATTACAACTTGACTGAACTGAACCATGGATATATTTCTTTTACATGTTTCCCAATATTCCATTTACATGACTCTACGGTTATAACCGTTTCCTGATATCATGATTTCGGTCAGCCAGTCAATCGATCATGCAATCTATACAATTTTACAATACAACAATAATGTTAAAACACTACGGGGTTTAAGCGGTAGATTGGTACGGAAGGTGTTAAAGGTGGCACAAGGTGGTCAAATTAAGACACCTAACCTGAATCCCATTGCTGTTGTACCGTGGCATAAACGGTTCCTTGAATTCCTGATACCTTAGTCTCTGGGGCAAGTGAGACTCCTCTCGTATACACTGGCATTTTCTGTACCAAGATACAAACAACAGCGTTAACATGAAATACAACAATATAATAATATAATACAAAAGCTACTCTCTCTCTCTCTCTCTCTTACTCTCTGTCTATTCCTCTCTTACCTTTGGGACTTACCGAGCGATCTATTCGCTGACGACATTCTGTTTCTCTCTTCTTTGAATGTCGTCAGGTGACCTGGACCCGGCAGAAGTTTAGCCATCTGCAGAAGACTTGGAGCAGTTTGCTGAAGACCTTACACTTTAGTTCATTGTACACTTTTCTTTTCAGTACTTTCCATTTCCTGTTATGCCACTGTTTAGGCATCTTTCCTTCAGTTGTATTTTCCTTTCCATGTATTGTACAAAGAATGTTAATAAATAAAAGTTACTGTTCTTTTTATACTCTTGTCTCTTGTGTATTTATTTTATATTGCTTAGCTACGCTTAGCGTATGTACTTCTGAGCACATACGTAGCGGATCTCGTCGCGTCCACTTCGCCGTACACTGGGATGCGGGGCGTAACAGTGTATATGTGCTTTCTGTGTGTGTTTGTTGTGTATTTGTGTTGTATGTGTTTGTTCGGCTGTCGGGGGTAAGGCTTCTATCCCATTAAGAATTTATAGAGCAGACACCCATTCCCTTGTGCTTTCATCCGTTTCGAGTAAATTTCGGCAGCACCTTCCCCGCTGTTTTCCGAGTCCACTATAATAGAATAGATAATTATTTCACTGCTGTAAAACAACGTTGAAATGAACATCTAATCAATCTTTGTATATGGAGAACCAGCGGAAAAGTACCGACAAAACAACTCGAAATGCATGAAATCACAAGTGAATGCAAGTGTTTACCTAATACATTCCTAACTTGTCCATACTGGACAAATCTATCGGTTATCATACGATTAAATCCTCTCGTCACATAGACTATACGACGGTTGTTAGTACCAAACTATAACGTCCGGTATTTAACAGCCTTCGTATAGTTCTATGTCATGATAAATATCGAACGGATGTTAACCGATAGACAGGGACTAAGTCACGCTTTGATTTTCATATATGAGTATCGATGAGAATATGAAAGTTTCATATTATCATCGAATATCATATATTGGTTTTAACTTGAACATTTAACTTGAATAGATTTTACGTTTACGTTTCGTTATTAAGGGTTCAAAGTTTTTAGTTTGAGATAAAATTTTCTTGTGTTTACGGTAAAATTAAACGTTTACGTTATCATCGAGTATCCTAGTGAAGTAACTAGCGCATCCTAAACCCTAACCCTAATTAATCCAAATTATCAGCCTAACCCAAATTAACCCCAAATTAACCTAATTAACCCAAATTAACTCTAATCAACACCCTAACTCAAATTATCCCTAATTAACCCAAAATTAACCTAATTAACCCTAATCAATACCCTAACACAAAAACACTCTATTTTACCTAATTAACCCAAATTAACCCTAGCCCAAACCCTAACCCAAATTAACCTAATCCTAATTATCACCCAAACCTAACCCAAATTAACTCTAACCGAAACCAAAATTAAACCTAATTAATCTAATTAACCCTAAGCCTAACCCTAATCATCACCAACGCAATTTTAACTAATTAACTCAAACTAACCCTAACCCTAACCCTACCTAATTAACCCTAACCCTAAACCGAACCCTAACCCTAATCCTAACCCTAACCCTACCTAATTAACCCTAACCCTCACTCTAATTAACCCCTAATTAACCCGGAACTAACCTTAACCCTATCCCTAAAATCAACAATAAGACAAAAAAACATAATTATAAGCTCAAAATGGAAATTAACTCACCTGAGTTGTAATTTTGTCGGTGGATGGAGCTCGACGAGTTGGAGGAGGCCGGCGATGGAGCTCGACGAGACTGTGGCGGCAGCAAAGATGACGACGAGCGTCTGGTGAAGAGACTATGGTGGCGGTGGCGGCGGGAAATTTTGGTGACCAGAGATGGAGGAGGTGGGTGAAGAGACTGAGGTGGAGGAGGCGGGTGGTCGATTGCGCGGGGTGTTGATGAGATTTGGGAACAATGAGGAAATTTCTGGGCTTTATTTTTTTTTATAAATAACCCTTCTTTGGCCCTACAGATTAATCCGTAGGGTTTTCTTTTGCGGCTCCGTAGGACTAAATAAAAGATAACATTTTAATATTTTTTAATTAATCTGTAAGATGCCGTAGGGGCAAATTGTTGGCATTACGGATTAATCCATAAGGGTAATAAAAAGTTGCCCCTGCAGATTCCTATAACTATAGGGGCAGGCTCTTATTGTAGTAGTGCTTTTCTCTTATTTGATTCTTATTTAGTTATTCTCACTTTGTTATTAATTTGTTTTTTCGTTATTAATTGCGTGGTTGTTGATTGTGTGATTTGGATTGTCACATATTTTGTTCCGTGTATCGGCTTCTGCATCCTCAACATCAATGTATATATGTTAACTCATCTATTGATTCAATTTATGATGTTTGTTGTGAAAATGATTGTACTTTTGATAAAAATGATAATATTTCAATATTTCTTATGATGAGCTCTTTGATATGGTTAATGAACTGTTTGGTAAGTTTAGAAAAATGGATTTTAAGAATAAAGAGCTTGAGAAGAAAAATGCTTTTCCAGAAAGTAAGAATGATGAGCTGGTTTCTCCTTATGAAAGTTTGACAAATGAGAATTTAAAGATTACTTCTAAATGTGATGCTTTATTTTTATCTTTTGATTCGAAATTAAGAGATTAGTTGATGAGAATAATGGTATATTTTATAGAAATGAAGAACAAAAAAAGTTTATGATTTGTTAGTTTCTGATTTTGAGTCTTTTGAGAAGTAAAATGAGGATTTGGTTTAGAATATTGAAAATTTAATGTGTTCGTTCTCTTCTTTGCAAAATGAGTTAAGCAACTTAAATTTCGCAAAAGAAAACTCGATTTTATTGAGTGTTAAGCAAAATCGCTGTTCAAATTTTTTTTGAGATTTAATTTCTTTACATCGGAATTTTTTTCAAATTTTCAAAAGAACTTTAAATCTAGAAGTTCTTCATTTTTTTCTTCTATTTCTAAATCTGATGTGAATAAAATGAATGGTATTTCCCATAAGCCTAAACATGCTTATTTATATAAATATAGATTGAGGCCTAATCATTCCATGCATGCTATGTCCAGGAATTGTAGAATCGATTTACATTCCCATTCATCGAGTAAATATTGTTTTGGTTCATTGTCTAAATCTAATGCAAAATGGACATGCTCTTTAATTAATGCATCATGTTTTACGACTACACATAATATGTATGCGTGTAATTCTCCACATGCATCTAAATTTATTTGTAATTATTGTGGAATGTTGAACATATGTCTTACTCATGTTATTATTAAAATAATAATAGTAATTTAAATGCTAATATGAGATGGGTTCCAAAGACTAATTTTAATGGACCCAAAAAAATTTGGGTACCAAAATGCACTTTTATTGTAGATGTGCTAGATTTAACTAAATGAAGATGTGATTTCATAATAGGTGCTGCAAAAGACAAATTGGAAAATCTTAATAAGTGATCTTATCAAATGATTTGAATGGAGAACCATATATTAAGAAAGTACTTGACTCAATTTCGTATGGGTTTATGATAAAATCTTGGTATGATTTTCTCTTATGATCTGCATTATTTATTTATGTTCAATTGGAATCTATAAGTTATTAGTTTAATTGTCATCAGACATGAATTCTTGAAACTTTAGAGGACTATTATCTAAGCAATTTGATCATACCACCTCTCACAATTTTTTTGGAAATTACTCGAGAATTTTTTTTATTGTTTGTGACATTGATATTTATTACCATGCTAAAATTATAGTGAATTTCCCATCCTTATTGCTTTTTGGTATGTTTTTTCTTGAAAAATTACCATATTAACATAAATCATATCTTTTTGAAGATGAAAAATATATTTTTATGATTTTGATCTAAATTAATAAATGTTTAAACAATTTAACTTCTGAACATATATTTTCTTAACAATAATTTGGTATGTAATTTCCATAATAATTTTGAGAATGTGTTTCTTTGATATCATATTATACTTGGTGTATCTCAAGCAACTTTTATTTTCTATATTACCTTGAGAATCTCATGAAAATAAAGATGCTATGTTAAAGGGGGGCTATTTTGTTTTACATTTTAAATATTTTGCCTTAAATATTATTATTCTCATGGATGATATTGAGAGTAATGGTTGACATCTTTATTATATAAATTTTTTTTAATGAAAAATTTTAATCATTACAAATGTGTAGTTGACTATCTAGTTTATTCTTTTAACATCGCTTGAATTAGTCTTATTTTTGAAATTGGATCTTGCATATGACTATCATATTTTTTTTGGAAAATTCTTTAGTGACCATATATTGATTGAAATTGTCTATTTTTCTTTTATGGTTTATTTTGCATGAAGTCTATTGAATTTCTACTTCGAACATGTTTTTTAAAAAACACATATAATTTTTTTTAAATCTATATATGCTTGTTGACGGGGGAGTATTGATTTTCCTCTATATTTAGTTTGATCTCACCTCCACTTTGATTTTGCCAAAAGGAAGATAAATTGATGATACATATGTTATTAGATTTTATATCCATTTATCATATATCAATTTAATAGTTTGTCAATAATCAAAAAGGGTGAGATTATTGGACTCACCCTAGTATAGTTTTGATTATTGCCAAATAACTCATTATATATTTTGAACTAATAATTTTGTAAGACTCTTATATATCATGAAACAATTAGTGAAAGACGGAGGACGGAACTTTAAATGTCAAATCCAAAAGAGAATGGAGGTCGATGTTGGGACTTCACAATTTAATGTTGTCAATATCAAGGTTGAAGCCAACATGAAACAACTAGACTACTCAAAAATCAACTCGAGGTGTAGTTAAGATTTTGGGATTTTGTTTTTATATTCAATTTCTTTAAGGATTAATATAAAAGAGTTAGAATCTAAAGAGCTTGAGAAATTATATACGTAAATTTTCATGTAAATTTTCATATTGCTTTTTGTGTTGATAAAATAATTATAAGTTATAAATTAGTTTTTATATGATTTCTAAAAGGCTTATATTAATTTATCACTACTATTATTACTGGCTTTAACTAATTTGAAAAATAACTATCCGTTGGTTATATACATGTCCAAGGAAAATGTTTATTTTATTACCTTTTTGTACAATATTTTGTTGCAAACATCAAGAGTTAAATGACCATGAGGATATGTTTTCATACTCTCGATATTTTGAATTTTTTTTTCAAATGATATAGCCGTTATTTTCTAATAAGGAATATGGCTAATGTTTTGAGCAAAATCATTTTCAAATTTTTTTACAATTTATCTATAAATACTATAGTTTTATTCTCATTACTTGAACCTCACTTGCTCATATCATTTTAAAGCAACATCTCAAGATCATTACTTTTAATACCTTATAGAAGAATTGTATGTGTTTCATTGTCTCTTACTTGTTTTAGAGAGAAAGAACCAAACCATTGTAAAGATGATCGACTACCCGTGAAAAGGAGGTATAAGGATGTTCCACTGCCCGGTGAAACCAGATATTTGTAAGGGTTTCTCTGTTCGGTTTAAGGAGAATTAATGAAAGGGAAAGGTGCTAAGGACGTGACCTTAGGTAGTGGGTTAGGTAAAGGATGCCGAACCACTCTAAAATCGATTGTGTCACGGTTTTCTTTTCTTTATCTGTAATTTGTATCATCTTGCTCATATATTTGTGTGAGATACGATTGATATCTGGAATTGTTTCTAGCATTCGAATATTTTGCTAATGTGTTCAACCTACAGATTAAATTTATATAAAAACCTATTCCCCCTCTGCTGCCCCAGCTAGCGCACTTTCAACAAGCAGATCAAAAAAATAACCGTAGAGTTATACTTCCTTCCGTGCTATTGCACTAGCCAAAGCTGCACGTGCTAGGCAGCATAATCTCTCTTTTAGTTCAGCTTGAACATGATAGTAATTAACAGGATTATTGGGAGAACTATGGGTTTATCATACTTCATGTCGCTGTCTTTTGTTTTAATATTGTATTGAGATATAGTTTTGGATCTTACTAGTTTTTTTAGGTTTATTATAAATTTTAATTATAGTTGATGGTAATATATGTTTATATAAATATGATCCATTTGCCGTTGTTACAATTTACAACTTGATAGTTTGTCAACCCTCATTCATGCGTTGTTCGTTGGTTTGTAAATATTTCTGTTTATGTAAATAAATTCAGTAGCTAGGTATCCTGCTTTGCTTTTCCATGTTAATCAAGAGAGCGTGCACACATCTCCTATTATTATTATAATTATTATAGCGCAATTTTTGCGCTTTCAAAAGTCCTATTGTTAATTGGTACTTTAAAAACAGATTCATAGTTGGTTTCAATTTCTTATCTAATATGATAGTTAACAAATTTGATCCGAAAAGAAGTTTGATTTCAAAGAAAAAAATGCAACTCAGGCTAACTCAACAAATATTAGCACAAACAAGAGGAAGATTCGTAGCGATATATATAGTAATTAATAACAAGGGATTACAGCTAATATTTATCGATAGACAAGTGCTAAAGCACAATACACCCTAACAAACACAAAGCAAAGGACCGTGACAAATCGATGGACTCTCCACCTTATTCTTGATAAATAGTAGGTTTTCATGAGCTCCCGAAGATCTCAGTGCACCCTGCAAGCATACACAAATATATAATCAAAAGCCATGTATTAATATTCAATATTTATGCTTGAGCAAATTATTGTCCTACGGGTTTATCAAGCTATCTGGTTTTACAAGGGAAGAAGAATTCGAACACAACTTTAAAAAAAATGCTAGATTTTAAATCTCACTCAATATATGTTTTGTGTGCGTGCCTGTAGACACGCACAGCATCTTAATTTAGTGCATGCCACTTTAGTCTGGTTTGGAAAAGTCAAAGATTAAAATGTTAGGACTTATGTATTACTTAGAGCAGTCGGTGGACGGGCTGATGGTATAGGGAACACTAACGTGGCATTTTCCAGGCAACCCCGCCACGAGACTGTAGTTGATACCCTTGATCTGCCCCGCTATACTCTTTAGGCAGTTGCACGTTGCCTGGCGGTCTTGGGTGATTTTGGCTGCGTCGTTCAGCGCCTTCACCCCCGTGCAGCACCCGGGCGACAGCGTCCCTCCAACGATGTACGGAATGCAAGGTGCTAATTTTGATGTGACAAAACTGCACGTGATGGCACTCTCGACACGAGGTGCCGTGATCAGCAGAAACGCAAGCGCCATGGTAGCAAACACGAGAACAAACGAACGGGCCATTAATTGTTGCAAGACACGAGGACAGTAGCAGGATCTTAGATCGGAGCGAATGTTGTTGCTGATAATGCATTGATACTTGGATCGAGTGTTTATATAGGCTCACTATAAGTGAAGGTGGGACAGTTGGGCGTCGGCAGATTTTGAGTATTTGCTATAAATGCTACTGATATTCTTCGTGGCTGCCAATCCACTTGAAAAGATTTAGGGCCCAGCATTAATTAATGATGAAGACGTTGTGTATGTCTATTCCATTCTGTGGAGGTGAAAAAAATGCATGTCACGTATATATATATTTTCTCATTTTGGAGAGAGGCAAAAAGGGACTGAAACTAATGTTTGGGACCCCACCTCAGTAACTGATTAAGGCTTTCAATTTGCCTGGCTATGTTATAATTATCTTCAACGGATATATATTTGGATTCATGATTTTTAGCCCCCCAAAACACTCATTCCAACTGTTCTAACAGTTCTAAGATACTAATGTTTTAAGTCGGGTGGATCCAGAAAACCAAGTCAGGTAGGACCAAAGGTTTAAAGTGTATAAAATGTCATAGTGAAGGGCGCATAAAACTTTTAAGTTGAACGGATGTAATTAAATTCGTTATTGTTTATTTGATTTTCACATATAACTATAGATGAGAATATGAAATTTTCATATTATTATCGAGTATCATATATTGCTTTTAACTTGAACATTTAAGTTGAATAGGTTTTACGTTTACGCTTCAATTTTAAGAGTTTGAAATTTTTAGTTTAGACTAAAGTTTTCTTACATTTACGATAAACTTTTATGTTTACGTTATTATCAAGTATCGTACTGATGGAACTAGTGCACCCTAAACCCTAATTAACCCAAATTAACCATAATCATCATCCTAACTAAAATTAACCTTAATCATCATCCAAAACCTAACCCAAATTAACCTAATTAAAGCAAATTAACCTATTTTACCTAATTAACCCAAATTAACCCTAACTCTAATCATCATCCAAACCCTAAGCTTAATTAACCCAAACCCAAACCAAAATTAACCAAAATTAATCTAATTAATCCTAACCGTAACCCTAATTATCACCATATTGTTGGTTATAGTGCCCTCAAGGCAATTGTCATAGTTGTGGACAGATGATTATGATGATTGAGGCATGACCTATACCGATAAAACAGTCTTACTCAAGATCATAGCATGCTATCTGGTTTGTCTTTATCATCATGTATATGTTGATAGAGTCGATAGGATTCTTACTTGATTGCCAGCATTATTATGGCGATCATATATGTGGGAGCTGGGATCTATAAGCACATCTTTAAATGTCCCTAGTCGTAAGAGTATCGAGACCGGGTATCGATACCCCAGTGTAGACTAGTGTATACTGATCGAGACCCCGACGAGGAGCGGTGGCAAGGTCTCACAAGCCATTGGTGTTAGTTTATTCACCTAAGATAGTATGCAGGTGCTTATTGGGTTATGAGTACACTGGACGGACTTGCCGGGAACCGGCTAGTTGGTATTATACCTATTGTCAGATAGCAGTTCTCAGGTGACATGTGTACAGGTTATTCTGTCGACCTGAGATCGTCATTTGTCTCGTAAGAGTTCCCACTGTACTTTGATTACTGCCCTACCACGGCTTAAAGGAGTCGTGCAAATAGATTTTAGTTGGGTACAGTCCTGAGCTACATGGGGGCAGTGATCGGATCGTCGGGGATTCGTCTCTCCCGGTATTGGGGGTTGATGTCGCGTTGTGCATGGATGGCCATCACCAGAAATCCATGACCATGGTGAACGAGAATTACCGATCCGGGATCGATAGTATCTCAGGTGATGATGGGTTACATATCGACACTAAATATCGCGTTGTTAGGGGTCTGACTTTATACACCCCCTAGACTCGATATGCGATACTCTTAGACGAACAGAACGGACTGTACGAATATTGTCATTGTCAGGCTCAGTAGGGGTTCAGGATGAGTTTGCTCGTCGGCCTCCCTATCGCTCAATACCTAGGTAGCCGTTACATACAGCTAGTGCCGCTGACGTGCTTGTGGTTAAATCCACTGCCAGCGTATTGACGAGTATTTAGCATCCCAAACAGAGGGTTTTCACGGTTCAGGCGATATGGTGTAGATCACGTATGTTGATACATACAGGTGTCCGATTAAATATGTGCATGTGCGGCACAGACTTTAATCGGACGGTTCATAATACTAGCGGCTTAGGATTAAGACATATTATTGAATCAGGTTTTGATTTAATAATTTACATATGTATTTATATATACGTATTCTAGTATTAATGTTCACTATTCATTTTCTCCCTCGGCTATTCATATTTTGGTACGAATACGCGTATATGTATTTCGATACATGTACCGGGAAGTATTTCGTATTTTATACGGAATAGCTTCTAGAAAATTTCACCTCAATTATATGATTTTCCATTTATGGAAATTCATTTGTCTTATAAATGAGGTGGAGGGTGTGATGTGGCAAAGGCATGGTCTTGGACATGGTTCAAGTTATGGTTGGATTTGTTTATTCATTAATTAGTGAGACTTTTTTGGATGGGGGGAGAGAGAGGGGGCCGGCCAATAATTTGGAGGAGGGGGCTCATTCCATTTGGTTGATTGATTTACATTAGACATTAGCCCACTCTCTCACTCTCATTCTCACAAATACTTAGGCATTTTATTAGTTGCTCATGCCAAAACTTCATCACCTCCATTCATCTTCTATGGATGCTCTCATGAGCATATGGGTTGAGAGAAAATCATAGCGACACATTCATACACCCCCACTCTCCATCTCTAGCAACATTGGAGAGCCGGTTATCTCGTTCGACGAGGTTAGAGCTTGCGTCGTTTCTTTCGGGTGGATCATCAGAGATGGAGGAAGACCGGCAACCAAAACATATCAAGGAGCCACTAGAAGCTTGGAATGAAGACCGAAGGACACGGATGTACTTGGTATAACGATTTTAACTCTTAGTTAGTTTGCTATTTTAGGGTTTAAGGTCGATCCGGGAATCAGGTAATGGTAGCGCCGGTTTAGAAATTTTTGTTCCGCAATTTGGCCGCGTTTTGATGGCCGGGACGCTGCCGCAACCCTTCATGGTATCAGGGCTATCCTTTTAACCCTACTAGCAAGTTTACACAAGCTTAAAATCTCGATCGACAAATTTTTCTGAATCGTTTTTCCAAATTGATGTGCTTGCTGTCGATTTTTAAAAGTAGTCAAAAAATATTTTCAGGCATCTTAAAAATATATGTAGGCAAAACTAAAGCTACAGAAAAAATTTCGTGACCTAACTCCAAAATTCCACCGCTGAACGCCGCGAAATGTCACATTTGGCGGCGCTTCCCTAGCCCTTTTTAGGCTACAGTGACCAAAACTTTTTCTGGAGTTCTAGTTGGTGGAAAAATGATTTATGTGATATATGGTTTTGGCCCAGATTCATTTGAGTACTGGTTATACACTTGGGGCCAAATTTGGGAAAGTTTAATCGATCGAAATTTTAAGTGTGTGTGATTATCAGTGCTTATATTACTATCTGCGACCGTGAATGTCACTCAATCGGTAAACCCGTCTAACTTCTATATGTTCCTTTAGATGGGTTTGCAAACGTGACATTCACGTTGATGTTTTGTGTTGTACTGTGATGTTGGTTGGATCGTCATGGTGGATAGCTATAGTGCAATATTAGTACAGTTTAATTTCATTAGTACATTTGATATTGCGGGGCGAGCGTCGGACATGTGGACTGCCGTCACTGCCAGTTTGTATATTATTCTTTTGGGGCACGACCGGGTTGAGGTCGATGTCACCCTTGTATATTATTTCCTTTTTGTACTAGGATTACCCCACAGTGGAGTGCACGAATAGCCGGGTTCTAGAGGGCAACGGGTCCGTATCTCATGGCATTGGGACGGAGGGGAACTTACTCTAGAATTGGCGGGCTATTCACCGCACTCGTAGGGGGTATAGGTTGACCCAGGAGGGGTGCTCAAGTTACCGAATTCCGTGAAGTGCTGGGTGGCCCATTCACGTTGCTGATGTGGGCTGCCTCGCTTCTGGTTTTGTGGGTAACTTGTCGCGCTCGTAGGGGTCTAGGTTTTCATTGCACAGGCTATCCACACGATAGGGAACGTCGGGTCTCACTTGAGGCTCAAGTGAAACCCAGGGCTCCAGATTATCCACCATTCTTTGTTGCTTCTGTGATGTTTCTGTAATGTTGCTTTATATCATGGCTGGGATGATTGTTATATATTTATATATATACTAGTAAATGTTGTATATGTTTTGCGCCCGCGCTAGCCCAGTCCCTGCTCTGTTGTTAGTTAAGTAACCTAACGGGTGATGATGTGATCCAGTGGCGAATGCGGATGGCATATACGTACATTTTATTTTCGTTCTTTTCTGGTGTGATTAATTGATGGGACTGCATTGATTCTTATCAATGTAAGGATAAAACAAACCTATATATGATGTTGTTGGGACCAAGTTTTTAAAAACTGACATTACAGACATTCTCTTTTGTTTTGCACAGTGGTATTCAGTTTGGAATATCCAGCATCTCATTCGACGAGGCAAGGGCCGAGATCCCCTCATAGGGAGTGACCCCTTGAGTAAAAGTTTACGTCAACGTAATAACTTAACTATAGTCAATTACTTGTGCTTTGCATCGTGGTATTCAGTTTGGGATATCCTGCACCCCATTCGTCGGGGAAAGAGCCGAGATCTTTTCACCGGGAGTGACCTCTTTGGAAAAAGTTTTCTCCACTATATATTTATAAAACCACTTGGATTCCTTCAACGAGATCAAGTTCATTACGTTAAGGATTTATTGCCCAAAACCAGCCGTAGCCCTCCATCATTTCTTATAAGTACTATTTAGTATTCGTGCTGTCTTTGTTGGCAAGTGTCAAGGTATAGTGTACGGTAGCTGAATAATACTTATTTGTAGCATGCATATGCGATTGATCGGGACAGTAGTACAGTTTTGTTGGCAAGCGTCAAGGGTTTGTACGGGTGGGTTCGAGTTAATCCAGGACAATGATGGGTTGAACTTGACTAGTGGCCTATAACTTGTTGGCAAGCGTCAAGGTTATAGGTCGTTAGGGGTAAAATTCATATCGGGGTTTTCAAACATACAGGAAACTTGCCAAGCTTGCGCATAGCTTCTGGAGTATGGTAACTTGAGTGGCTTCCATCAAGTTATCATACGATGATAGTTGGATCCCGATTCCCATTGATGAGTAGGATTACTCCTCGGATGATTCCGACTAATTCTCCTTTTAGGTTTGGAGGAGAATTCAAGGAAACAGTGGGAGCCATCTAGATTATATAAAATGATTAACCATTCTGATTTAGGTTAGAGTGCGCGCTGAGTATTTTTTCTCTCTCTCTCTGGCTGTGACTATGACCCGACCTTAAACTAAAACTCATCAACCAAGTTAACCGAACCTTCTTAAAACACTTTGGATTTTGGAATGTCATGGTGCCACATACATCATTTTCACTTCTATATCACCATTTTTCTTTTCTCCAGAACACCCCGTAATACTATGAACATCCACTTCTATTGGATAAATCCATCGTATAGTTACATATGAACTCGAAGAAACTTTTTCGAGGATGGATTCTGGTTCTTGAGAGATTGAATAGGATTATTCGGTTGTCTTTTCCCTTTACTTTCTCTCAGGTTATAGGGGCTCCTAGGATTAGGAGAGGGTACACCTATTGAGCTTATTAGATAGTCTTCTTCCAAACCATAAGCAGGTACCGAACGGTAGGGAAGGAAGAAAACCAATTAAGCTTAAGTGTGGTGTACAGAAGGTAATTAGTAAAGACATATAAAGGGATTAGAATAATGGCAAAGGAAAATTGCGATCACCATCATTCACGACAAAAACCATATATACCCTTTCCACTCCTACATCACCTTTGCTTTTCTCCAGAGCACCTCGTATCACTACGAACATCCACTTCCATTGGATAAATCCATCGTATAGTTACATACAAACTCGTAAGAACTTTTTCGAGGATGGATTCTGGTTCTGGAGAGATTGGATAGGATTATTCAGATGTCTTTTCTCTTTACCTTCTCTCAGGTTGCGAGGGCTCTTAAGATTAGGAGAGCACACCTATTACGCTTATTGGATAGTCTTCTTCCAAATCTTAGGCTGGTGCCGAAAGGTAGGGAAGGAAGAAAACCAATTAGCCAAAAGAAGGTGTACAAAAGGTAATAAGTAAAGATATAATAAAGGAATTGGAGTGAGGGCATGTAAGTATATGATTACTGTCATGAATCCGGATAATGGAAGAGGCATTACTAGGAATACCCCGTTACCCCTTTTGAAACATTTTCATGTTTCAGTTTGACTGTACGATATTAATTGAAAACTATTTTCCCAATTGGAATCTAACTCCAGGGTATATATTATATATTTACCAGATCAGTTTCTCACATCTGTATGTTTTTACAGATGGTGAGTGGGAGTAACATATTGGGAATTGGGTGATTAGATCCTCATTATATCGGAATTCGTTGTAATTGGTGATATTTGAGGAAATCATCTGGATTTTGCCGGATGGCAAATATTTGGTTTTGAATATCCGTTGTTATGCACCAATTTCAAACTGATATATCTGTACATTTATTTCATAAAGTGAGATATAACTTTTTGATATTATGTCTGTGACATTTACCTATATCAGCTGGTGATTAGGTAAGGTGCATTCAACATAAGTATAATTCTTCTTAACCATAGTACAGTTTTTCAACCTACGACGCATAGAGTTTGAGTTATTGAACTCAGGAGACTTATACAAAGTATTGTATGTTGTCCAGTATGCATTGTTAGTGTTTATGCCCTAGAAGGCCATTACTGTATCATACTAGCTTGTATATTACTTAATGGAAGCTTGGGATATTCACATGTATATAACAGTCTTGCTAAACATGGTAGTATGCTACTTGGTTTTTTCTATCTTAATATGTGAGTATACGTATTGATAGAGCTCTTAGGATCTTGCTTGTCTACCAGCGTTGTGATGGCAGTCACACTAGTGGGGGCTGGGTAGTCTACAAGCACATCCTTATTCAGGTCCCTGGTCGTTGGATTATCGAGACAGAGCATCGATACTCCGGAGTAGACTAGTGTGTACGCTTCTCATCCCAGTTGGGGAGATGGTCTGTCCCACAGCCATCAGTACGTCGTACTGGAGATAGTATACAGGTGCTCGTTAGGTTACGGGTACACCGGACAGGACTCACAGGGAACTGTTGGTTGGTTTGATACCAGTCGTCAGTAAACAGTTCCCAGGTGACATGAGTACAGCGTAGTCCGCAGACTTGACACTGCTACTTCGCCTCGAGTGTGTCCCACTGTTCTTAGATTGCTACCCTACCACGGCTCAAAGGAGTCGTGCAAACAGGTGGCAGTTGGGTCCAGTCCCGAGCACTTGGAGGCAGTGGCGGTTAGACAGGATTCGTCCCTCCCGGTATTGGGAGTAGATATCGTGCTGTGTCAGAGAGCCATTACGCAAAGTCCCTGGCCAGGGCAAGCGAGATTTGCTGGTAGGTTCCAGTAGCTTCTCAGGGTGTAATGGGCTTCACTCCGACACGACTTATACCGCTATTAGGGGACTGACGCTTGCCGCCCCCCTAGGCCCGATATGCGATAGTCTTGGACGAACGGACCGGACTGTATGGAGATTGTCACATCAGACTCAGTAGGAGTTCGGATGGGTTTACTCATCGGCCTTCTTATCGACAGCTACCTGGGGACCGTTACGTACAGCTAGTGCCGCTTGCGGTCTGTGGTTAAACCCACTGCCAGCGTAGTAGTCGAGTCTCTAGAGTCCCACACAGAGAGTTTCCTACTCCAGGCGAAACGATATAGAGGTTGCATGGTTTTGCGACAAAGGGTTCGGACACATACGTGCGTTTACGCGCGTACGACTTTCGGACAGATTTTACCAGTCGGCTTTGGTTTAAGCCAGTTACTGGTATCCGGTTATTGGATTTTTACAGTCTAAAGTTTTTCCGTATTTTTACGGATCGGAGGGGCGTTCTCGTAATTACTCGAGAAGCTTCTAGAAGATGTGACTAAGGAGGTTTCTTTTGGAAAGAAAGTGAGTCATGGTGGTGATTCATTCATTTCATTAATGCACATTTATTGCTTAATGACTCATGCTAATGAATCACCACTAGATATTTTATGAAGCATGATTATTCATTTCCTTTATTCATTATTCTTAAAAAGAAATGCTTCATAATATATTATGATACACTCTCTCTCCTCTCATTATCATATCACACATTCTCTCTCCTCAAGCTCTCATCTTCAAGATACTAACCTTAATCCTCATGTGTTGAGAACAAAGGTTTAGTTAGACTAAACAATCCATAACCTACACTCTTTATCATTCTCTCATCTTTGATTAGCAATCAAAGTTGATTAGTTACCTCAAGTTAGAGGTTTAGCTTGGAGTTTTGCTCTCGGGTGGATCGTCTACTACCTAGAGAAGGCTGAGGAGAACCAAGGAGGACATAAAGAAGAAGGACCGGTTCATTAGGTATAATCCCTAATCACTTTTGTGAAAAGAAACTCATAGAATACGGTTATTTAGAGTTTAGCTTCGATTCAAGCGGTTAGTCGATGTTCGTTGTTTAAACTTGATAGTTTTTGTAATTTCCGCCTACCCATAAGTACTGGGGTGTACTACATCGACTTACAGTGGTATCAGAGCCTCGCTAAACACTAAATAACTTAATCGCAAATTTGTACGAATTTCGAACGAAAAAACGAACCCGGAAAACCCTAGTTCTGTTAAGTTTCTGTCGAAGTGAAAATGAAGTCCTAAAATTTTTCTGGTGTGTTCAGAGAGCTTGACATGAGTACAGGAGAACACCCAAGAAATTCGAACCCATGATTCGACTAAAGCGCCGCGGAAGCGCCGCGGATCCCACCGATCCGCCGCGCTTCCGCGGCCGAGTTGCCGAGTCATGGGCTCAATTTTTTTGGGTGGGTCCCCTGTGAGATTTGGGGTTTTCTGGAATGTTTAATTATTGCTCAGGTTACTGTTTAACAGAGCAGATTTTGGAGCAATTTTGAAGTTGTTTATTCGATCGAAAAATACAGTATTTGCGTATTGGATTATATCTGTGATTGTTTGATGTGTTCGTAAACCTCCCCCAACTGCTAGTATGTCGGTTGGCAGGGGGTTGCACATTTCTGAAATGGTTATATCTGTTTGTGCATATAAACTGTATTGGACTGTTGTGGTGTATAGCCGGGGTTAACAATGGTTTATTGATTTATTCATTTGTTGTAAATGTAATTTGTTGTAATATTATTTTCGCGGGGCACTTCCAGGTTGCGGTCGTAGCCACCGTTGTATTATTTCATTTTACTGTTTTTGCTCCTAGGACTGACCCAAGGTGGGGTACACAGACTGCCGGGTGGGTAGTTTGCCGTACCCGTAGGGGTCGAGGGTGGGGTAAACGGCTATTCATCACAACTGTGTAATCTGTCTTTTCTTGCAGGCTCAAAAGAAATACAGATTGCTTGCAAATCCAATATTGTTTATCTGTGTTCTGGAATGAATATCATTGCGTCAGACGAATGTAAAATATCTATATTATGATAGCTATTTAGACGCCACTTATGTTTTACACCCGCGCTAGCCCAGCCCCCGCTCTGTCGTTAGTTAAGTAACCTAACGGGTGATGACGGGACCCCGTGGCGAATGCGGATGGCATAAGAGGACGTTGTATTTTCGTTGTTTTCTGCAATGATAGGTTAATGATGGGACGCATTATCTGTAATGCAAAGTAAAACAAACCAAAGTTTAAATCGTTGGAACAATTTAAAAGAAACCACTCGGTTATTTTTAAAACAGATAATTTTAAATGCGGAGATTTAACCACTCCTTTTTTAAAAAGCTATCAGGTTCCTTCGGTTATATCAAGTTCACTACGTTCACGGTTTCGCCAAAACCAGTCGTAGCCCTCCGTCATTTCTTATGGATAGTCAGTAGTATTCAAGCTATGTTTGTTGGCTTTCGTCAAGACATAGTGTTTGGTAGCTGCTGGGGTATTCATTTGTTACATAGATAGATGTGTTGGTTTGGGACAGTCGCATTACCTTGTTGGCTTTCGTCAAGGGTATATACGGGTGGGTTCAAATTAACAAGATAATGATGGGCAGAACTTGACATGTGACTTATGATTTGTTGGCTTTCGTCAAGGTCATAAGAGCATGGGGTAAAAACTTATATCGGGAATTTCTAAAGAAACTGAAATTTGCAAAGAGATGCATACCATTTGGAGTTTGATGAATGTTGGTAGGATTCCTTCAACATTATCATACGATGATATTTGGATCCCGATCCTACTGTGAGTATATGCTACTTATCAGGATATTCGTCGCTTAACGATCAATGCTATAAACCTAGTAGGTGTCCAGAAAAGTGTCAGCGGGGTTACGCCCCCAGAGAAAAGAGGTTCTTTAATTAAGGAACTTCGCGAAAGCGTTGGAAAACCTCCCTCGAAGTATCGACACCGGCCTGGCTGAACGGTTAAGCAAGTATTGTACGGTGAGAATAGTCTTGGCTAATTCTTCTTTTATGGTTTGAGGAAGGATTCGAGAAACAGTGGGAGCCATCCAGTTTAGATAAACTAAAAACCACTCTAAACTTGCAAGAGCATCATGCTAAAGAGTTTTCTTCTCTCTCTCCTAATTGCAGCGACCCTGAAAATGACTGGACTTAAGTTACTTTTAGAGAAAAATATACTGACGGGGCCAAACTATAAAGATTGGCTGCGGAATGTCAAGATGGCTTTGACCTATGACAAACTGGGGTACGTCCTCACCGCTACGGCACCTGCTGTCCCTGGTCCCAAATCCAGTAATGCGGATAAGGAAATCCGCAAAACCTGGGATTTAGATTGCGCGAGAGCCAAGTGCATCGTGCTTGCCTCGATGAACAATGAACATCAGAGGAGGCACGAGGATATGTCCTTAGATGGCATATTTCTCCATACAAAGGAACTTTATGGAGAGCAATCTCGTATAGCAAGATACGAGACCTCAAAGAAATTGTTTCGAGCGAGGTTGGCTGTCGGGTCATCGGTAGGCGAACATGTCCTACAGATGATTGGCTATATAGAAGAGCTCGCAGACCTTGGGACGACTTTGGATAATGAGCTCTATACAGACCTTGTTCTCCAGTCCCTTCCTCCCACCTACGCCCAGTTTATCCTCAACTTCAATCTTCAAGGAAAAGAAGTTGAACTTGCGGAACTCCTAAACATGTTAAGGAGTGCAGAGGGCACCTTGCAGAAGGCAAGGGAAACACCCGCTATGTTTGTTGGCGGTTCATCTTCTTCCGGGTCCAAGGCTAGGGCCAAAGGAAGGAAGAAGAAGGCCGCACCCAGACCTAGAGGAGGTGTTAGTAAGGTGGGAAAGAAGGGAAAGAAAAAGTTTACAGCACCGGTAGTTGGCCTGGATGAGTGCTTCCATTGTCACAGGAAAGGGCACTGGAAGAAGGATTGCAAGGCGTGGAACGCCAAGAACCAGGAACCGAAGCAAGCTGTGGCTTCGACTTCAGGTGTGTTTGTAATTGAGAATTGTCTGTCGATCAACTCTACTTCCTGGGTATTGGATACCGGGTCAGGATCTCATATTTGCAATTCATTGCAGGCACTGAGAAACCGTAGAGTGCTAAAGGAAGGTGATATGATCCTCAGGGTTGCTAACGGAGCTAGCGTGGGAGCTGCGTCCGTCGGGGATTATCACCTAGGATTGACGAGTGGACACATTTTGGTTTTACATAACTGTTATTTTGTACCCAGCTTAACGTGTAATATCATATCAGTTTCCTTGTTATCGAATAAAGGTTATGATTTCACGTTTGTAAGAGATGTTGTCAACATCCACCTTAATCATGGTTTGATTGGGTCCGGTACTCTAAATAACGGCATATATGTGTTAAACCAACTCCAAATTTTCAATGTCCAGAACACACTAAAAAGAAAGTCTCCAGATTTAAATAAAGCTTTCTTATGGCATTGTAGACTGGGTCACATCAATGAGAGAAGGTTGACTAAGTTGCATAGAGAAGGATATTTGGACACGTTCGAATATCAAACTTATGACACTTGTCAATCTTGTCTCAAAGGAAAGATGACAAAGACTCCATTCACTGGACAAGGAGTAAGAGCGAGCGAGCTCTTAGGACTCATACACAGTGATGTATGCGGTCCAATGTCTACACATGCAAGAGGTGGTTTTTCCTATTTCATTACTTTCACGGATGATTACTCAAGATACGGATTCATTTATCTGATTAAACATAAATCCGAGGCTTTTGAGAAATTCCAAGAGTATAAGAATGAAGTAGAAAACCAAACCGGCAAAAGTATAAAGACACTTAGATCTGATCGAGGTGGTGAATACTTGAGTGCCGAGTTCCTAGGTTACCTAAAAGAGAAAGGAATTCTCTCTCAGCTTACTCCTCCATACACTCCACAGCATAACGGTGTATCGGAGAGACGGAATCGAACCCTATTGGATATGGTACGATCCATGATGAGTAATGCTGAGTTACCGCGATCTTTCTGGGGTTATGCGCTAGAATCGGCGGCATATCTTTTGAACAAAGTTCCAACCAAGACTGTGCCTACCACACCATATCAGATATGGAGTGGGAAGAAACCCTGTCTTCAGTACCTGAAAACATGGGGATGTCCAGCTTTTGTTAAAAAGCAGCATGTGGACAAGCTCGAGGCACGCTCAGTAGAGTGTAAGTTTGTGGGATATCCAAAGAACTCTATGGGATATTATTTCTATTACGCAGAGGAACAAAAGGTTTTTGTTTCTCGTCATGCCCGCTTCTTAGAAACTGAATTTTTGGAAAATCAGAAGAGTGGGAGCGTAGTAGAACTGGAAGAAATTCCAGAACCACAAACTGCTACTGAAAGTTTGGTAGAACCAGAGGTTCAAGAAGAACAGAACATTCCCGCACCCCTCCGCAGGAGTAGTAGGCCGTCTCGTCCGCCTGAGAGATACTACGGTTTTCTCATAGATGGGGATAGAGAGGATTGCATCATAGATGATGATGAACCTACTGACTTCAGGCAGGCCATCCAGAGCGGCGACTCGGTACGATGGCTAGATGCAATGCGGACCGAAATGGAGTCCATGTACACCAACAAAGTATGGACTTTGGACTTTGCTCCAGATGGGGTAAAACCCATAGGATGCAAATGGATCTTCAAGAAAAAGATTGGTGTAGATGGACAGGTGGAAACCTATAAGGCTAGACTTGTTGCAAAGGGTTTTCGTCAAAGACCTGGTTTGGACTATGACGAAACCTTTTCTCCAGTGGCTATGCTCAAATCCATTCGGGTCCTTCTTGCTATTGCTGCCTTCCATGATTATGAAATCTGGCAGATGGACGTAAAGACGGCTTTTCTGAATGGAAATTTAGAAGAGAGCGTCTATATGGATCAGCCAGAGGGTTTCAATCAGAGTGGGAGCAGCGGGAAAGTATGCAAGCTGCTTAAGTCCATTTATGGACTAAAGCAGGCATCGCGGAGTTGGAACATCTGTTTTGATGAGACAGTCAAAGAATATGACTTTATCAAAAATCCAGATGAACCGTGCATATATAGTAAAGTTGTGGCCAGAAGTGTCGTATTCCTCGTCTTGTACGTGGATGACATTCTATTGATAGGAAATGACATTCCTATGCTACAATCTGTCAAAGGATTCTTGTCACACAGGTTCTCCATGAAAGACCTGGGTGATGCCTCTTACATTCTGGGGATCCGGATCTATCGTGATAGATCCAAGAGGATGTTGGGACTTTCGCAGTCCAGGTATATCGACACTGTACTGAAAAGATTCAGTATGGAAGATTCTAAGCGCGGTAATCTACCGGCTTGTCACGGAATCACCCTCTCCAAAGAGATGTCTCCCAAGACTGATTTGGAAAGGGAACGCATGTCTATTATACCCTACGCTTCTGCGGTAGGCTCTATAATGTATGCGATGTTGTGTACCAGACCAGATGTAGCTTATGCACTGAGCGTGGTAAGCCGGTATCAGTCAGACCCAGGGGAGAAACACTGGAGAGCAGTAAAGAACATTCTCAAGTACCTGAGGAGGACTAAGGAGATGTTCTTGGTTTACGGCGGAAAAGACCTCAGGTTGGAGGCCTTTGCTGATTCCGGCTTCCAGAGTGATAAGGACGATTCCAAGTCCATGTCGGGTTATGTCTTTACCCTCAATGGAGGGGCGGTGTGCTGGAAGAGCTCCAAGCAGGACACCGTTGCTGACTCGACGATGGAAGCGGAGTATATAGCTGCTTGCGATGCCGCAAAAGAAGCAGTCTGGATGAAGAAGTTCCTAACAGAACTTCAGGTGGTTCCTACCATAGTTGATCCAATACCTCTGTATTGCGACAACAACGGAGCTATAGCTTTAGCAAAGGAACCAAGGTCCCATCAGAAGTCCAGACACATCTTGAGGCGGTATCACCTGATCAGGGAGATCATTGATCGTCAGGAGATCGAGGTTCGGAGAGTTGCTTCAGAAGAGAACATTGCTGATCCATTCACGAAGGCCCTTCCTCAGATTCAGTTCGAGAGGCTGCTCGAGATCATTGGTCTGCGATATGCCAGTACATGGCCCTAGTGCAAGTGGGAGATTGTTAGTGTTTATGCCCTAGAAGGCCATTACTGTATCATACTAGCTTGTATATTACTTAATGGAAGCTTGGGATATTCACATGTATATAACAGTCTTGCTAAACATGGTAGTATGCTACTTGGTTTTTTCTATCTTAATATGTGAGTATACGTATTGATAGAGCTCTTAGGATCTTGCTTGTCTACCAGCGTTGTGATGGCAGTCACACTAGTGGGGGCTGGGTAGTCTACAAGCACATCCTTATTCAGGTCCCTGGTCGTTGGATTATCGAGACAGAGCATCGATACTCCGGAGTAGACTAGTGTGTACGCTTCTCATCCCAGTTGGGGAGATGGTCTGTCCCACAGCCATCAGTACGTCGTACTGGAGATAGTATACAGGTGCTCGTTAGGTTACGGGTACACCGGACAGGACTCACAGGGAACTGTTGGTTGGTTTGATACCAGTCGTCAGTAAACAGTTCCCAGGTGACATGAGTACAGCGTAGTCCGCAGACTTGACACTGCTACTTCGCCTCGAGTGTGTCCCACTGTTCTTAGATTGCTACCCTACCACGGCTCAAAGGAGTCGTGCAAACAGGTGGCAGTTGGGTCCAGTCCCGAGCACTTGGAGGCAGTGGCGGTTAGACAGGATTCGTCCCTCCCGGTATTGGGAGTAGATATCGTGCTGTGTCAGAGAGCCATTACGCAAAGTCCCTGGCCAGGGCAAGCGAGATTTGCTGGTAGGTTCCAGTAGCTTCTCAGGGTGTAATGGGCTTCACTCCGACACGACTTATACCGCTATTAGGGGACTGACGCTTGCCGCCCCCCTAGGCCCGATATGCGATAGTCTTGGACGAACGGACCGGACTGTATGGAGATTGTCACATCAGACTCAGTAGGAGTTCGGATGGGTTTACTCATCGGCCTTCTTATCGACAGCTACCTGGGGACCGTTACGTACAGCTAGTGCCGCTTGCGGTCTGTGGTTAAACCCACTGCCAGCGTAGTAGTCGAGTCTCTAGAGTCCCACACAGAGAGTTTCCTACTCCAGGCGAAACGATATAGAGGTTGCATGGTTTTGCGACAAAGGGTTCGGACACATACGTGCGTTTACGCGCGTACGACTTTCGGACAGATTTTACCAGTCGGCTTTGGTTTAAGCCAGTTACTGGTATCCGGTTATTGGATTTTTACAGTCTAAAGTTTTTCCGTATTTTTACGGATCGGAGGGGCGTTCTCGTAATTACTCGAGAAGCTTCTAGAAGATGTGACTAAGGAGGTTTCTTTTGGAAAGAAAGTGAGTCATGGTGGTGATTCATTCATTTCATTAATGCACATTTATTGCTTAATGACTCATGCTAATGAATCACCACTAGATATTTTATGAAGCATGATTATTCATTTCCTTTATTCATTATTCTTAAAAAGAAATGCTTCATAATATATTATGATACACTCTCTCTCCTCTCATTATCATATCACACATTCTCTCTCCTCAAGCTCTCATCTTCAAGATACTAACCTTAATCCTCATGTGTTGAGAACAAAGGTTTAGTTAGACTAAACAATCCATAACCTACACTCTTTATCATTCTCTCATCTTTGATTAGCAATCAAAGTTGATTAGTTACCTCAAGTTAGAGGTTTAGCTTGGAGTTTTGCTCTCGGGTGGATCGTCTACTACCTAGAGAAGGCTGAGGAGAACTAAGGAGGACATAAAGAAGAAGGACCGGTTCATTAGGTATAATCCCTAATCACTTTTGTGAAAAGAAACTCATAGAATACGGTTATTTAGAGTTTAGCTTCGATTCAAGCGGTTAGTCGATGTTCGTTGTTTAAACTTGATAGTTTTTGTAATTTCCGCCTCCCCATAAGTACTGGGGTGTACTACATCGACTTACATGCATTAGGACAATGGGGTTGGTACTCGCACTGTATTCTGTTTACTCATAACTTCTCTGATTCTAGATATGTATTTCGTTGAAATACAAGGTTCAGATTTTGAGAAGTTATAGGTATAAGAATAAAATAGAGAACCATTTATTGTAAGTATCAGGATTCTTCGAGGAAGTCGAAGATGTAGATACTTGTGTTTGGTATTCAGTTAATATTAATGGTTTTGAGAACTTGCGTCTCTTTCAGGTTACTCATATATGGATGCACTCCGACATGAGTAATGCTGATTGACCTCATTCCATTTGGTTGATATGCACTAGAGACAGCTACATGATTTTGAATCTGGTTCTAATTAAATTAGTGCTTTTGTTTCTGTATTAGTTTTATATAGAATCAATTTATATCTTAACGATGTTAAGTTATAGGGAGTTGTCCGGCTGATATTTAAAACCAGAATCCGGAAAAACTCGAGGCACATTTCAGTAATGGCTGTTTGTGGGTTATCCCGAGTTTTGACGAAGGTTAACTTTCTACCATCAGGAAGATCAATAGTGATGTTGTTCTTGACTCGCCACACTTTTAGTAAAATGGACTTTTTTAGAAAAACAAAAGTAGGAGTATGGTAGAACTGGAAGTGATTTCAGAACCACAAACGATCACTGAAGATTTAATAGAACCTAAGGATTCAATTGTTTTTGACGTTCCATTAGCCATTCCGCAGATTTGATGGGTAACCTCAGGCACCTAAGAGGTACTTCGGTCTTCTCAGAGACGGTGACAGGAAGGTTCTTGTTTACCCAGACATGCCATTGCTCTTGTTCTAGACTATAAGACTCGACAGGAGGATGAGTATAACGTCATTCTAAACTAGTTTTAGAAGTGCACCTGTATATGACTCTGCCAGTGGGAGCAGTGGAAGCATAGTAGGCAAGTAGCTTGTGTCTATTTATAGACCAAAGCAGGTATAGCGGAAATAGATCATCTATTTTTAATGTGACAGTCATAGGTTTTGACTTTATCAGAATAGGAGATGAATCTGCTAAGAAGGTAGTAGTGTAACCTTGAGAAGTCGTTTTGGTGTTTTCCCGAAAATCGGTAAATATTTGGTATTTTTCCGTAAATTGTCATTATTGTTAATTGGATCGGTAAATATTTGCAATATAGGCCTAATATACCTAATTTGGATAGGTAATTGCTAATTTTTAGTAGCTATTGAGTCACTTATAAAATTCTAGTCATTTAATTTTTTTTCCTATTTTCCTATTTTTAATATTATTTTAAGCTGTTAAAAATATATTAAATTAGCGATAAATACAAATTTGAATGGGCTAATTATATGCTATAGAACCATGACAACTAAAATCTAGTTAGTAATATAAATTTTTAGTATTTTATTTCATGATCAAATTAGTTATAATCAAAGAAAATTAAAATTTTAAATAATTAAACTAAAACTTGTATTTTTGTAACTTGAGGGGTTCTTTTTGCATAGAAATTTTTTTGTACACTCTCTCACAGCCTCACCCCTCTTATTTGGCCGGCCCCACCACCAATTCAGCAGCCCATAATTTCCCCCCCCCTCCAAATTGTGTTCTTCAACTCTTTTTAAATTGTTTAAAAAGGGTTTAAAATATAGTAAATGGGTGGGGATAATATGGTATTTTGGGGGGCTTTGACTTAGAATTTTTACACCATCCCCTCACTTTCCCCCATCCCTCTGCCTCTGGCCGAAAATTCCTACACCAACAGCCCTAAATTTTTCCCAATTCTCCTTCTCTTTTGCTTCAATTTCATCTCAAAAATCCATAAAAATCCACAATTTGCTTCACAAATTCAACACAAAACCCTATTCTATATCTTCTCAAACCTAATTTGGTTCAAAACTTGGAGAAAGATGGCATCTTGGGAGGCTAGAGCAAGCTAGGGTTGAACTTGTGAGGTATAATTTCTAATCAATTGGTTAATTTGTAGTTTATGTATGCTAATTTAGACCTTGAAATGTTAAACTATTGTTAATTTCAAATCTAGGTTTTTCAAGAGAGTAGTTTGAGTTTAAACTAGGGTTTTAGAAACCATTACTAAGTTAATTAATTCTATTTTGCTATCTAGTTGTTATGCTAACCTAATCTAAGAGGTTAACTTGCTATTTGGGCTTCAAATTAGTGTTCATCTAGGTTTTTCAAGTATGGAAATTGTTTGGAATTGATAGTTTATAAATTCTGGAAAGGGTTTGTTTATGGAAAATGGGTTTTGAAGCATGGTAAGTGGGTAAAATTGAGTGTTGTGGCTAGCTGGTTGTGTGGATTGGATGTTTGTGTGATGATGTGAGCACTTTATCACAAATCCGCGATGTTTGCACGAATTTGGAAATTCTTAGTGCTTACTAGGTTTTTATAAAAATTAAGTAGTGAATTATTTGTGATACCTTGATGATATTTTTAGCATCTCCTACGACTTGTAGGGTATGTGAATGCGGAATTTTGTTTGATCGGCTTTTAGTTTTGCCGGGCGCTCCAAAACGACGATTCTAGTTACGGTTTTTGTGATTTTCGTGTAGGTTCTGCGCACCTAGTGCACGTTGTGCCTAGCTTGTGGACGTTGATCTTTTCGTATGATGATTTGCCTCGTTTCATGATATGTAATCTTATGTTTTGTATGGTGCAAATTTCAGGATCGGTCGCGGAGATTTCGGACGTGGCACGAAAAGGGAAAGCGGTGATTGGTCATAGCTAGTTGGGGATTTCCGGTGAGTAGATGTTTACATCTATGGGGAAATCGTCTGGATGGCGTGAAGCACCCCATAGTTAGGATCACTTTATTCCCTGCTACCATATTGCATAGTTAGCTAGTTAACCATCTCATTCATGTGCGATATCACCATTTAGGACAAATACACCATTACCATTGGCTCATGTCGCATGCGCACTATTTCATGCGCGCGCACACACACACGCCTTGGTAATTGCTATGCCACACATATTAGATAACTTGTTTAAAAAGGAATTTAGAATAATTTCACTATATAGGACGTATAAACCAGCACCAATATACTTCATTACATCATTTGATCATACATAGTCTTTATGTCATATATTGCAGTTCGCACTGTTGATACCATAGGCATTCATCATCATTGACATGCATACTTATGGTACTTGTTCAGGAGGATTTCAGTATTTGATATTTATGAGATTTTGGAGAAACCGCAAGGATTTAATGAAACTGATACCATTTTGAATATTGCAAATTTGCGGTTTTCTCGTGACATGATACTTGTGTCGACCACCATAAGTTTTCGGTTGGTTTTCAAGACCCATTTCGAGGAGTAGGATGATCCACCTCGGGTACATGGTGGGCCCGGTAAGGTACCCCTAGGCAAGAAGTTCATATAGTAGACGATGAGCCTAGAAGGGGCAGATTACCTACCGGTGATTGTTGGCGCGGCGGATATCCAGAGGATACCGACCGTGGCTGCGAGATATTGAGATATTTATATTTTGAGATGGACCAGCCGGACGGCTGGGGCCGGGATATTGGATACAGATACTTTGGGACATTGAGTTATTCAGTTGGGGTGTCGATTCTCGACACGGATTTCTGTTGATTTCATATGATATTTCCTCAGATATTTCACAAAATTTTTCCTAAGATGAAAATAATGATTTACTCATATCGGCATATTCAGATCACGTGTTATATTGCATTCATGTCGCATACATGCTAGTACTTCACACCATATCAATATTGTAGAATTGTGGTACTTTTCGTTCATGCTTACGATAGTCTTTTAGATGTTACATATTACTCACGAGTTGGAAACTCACCCCCGTTGTGCTACAGTCTTTTTGCAGGTCCGAGCCGTCAGTATTGTAGCGGCGGACGCACATCCTCCTTTTGCGTGGATTAAGGGTTTTTTCTCGTAGGTGAGTTATGTGTTTTATTTTGTTTCCCACCTTGTACATTCATTATATTTAGTGTACTCCATCTACTGTATCATCTACCGGTACTGTTGTATATTGACTTAGAGGTGAGACAGTGAGATTTGTGGGCATGTATATTGTTTCTTTGGGTCGTGCTCACTTTAGCCAAAGTGTTGCTTATTACTTGTGCCTTTTTATGCTTATTTTGCACATTGCTGATTTATATTGCGTGGGATTTGTTTCCTCCTCGGGGTAAAGAGCTAGCTCCTACTTGGGGATGCCTTATTTCATGTTATTGATATATTCCTGTTTTGTAGCCGTTTGGGGGCCAGAATTTACAAAGGAGACTCTGCCAAAATTTTCGGAAAAATGGATGTTGCTTTTAAAAAGGCTTAATGTGACTTATTTGATTAAAATCGCTTTCAATAAAATTGGTTTTCCTTCACTCTACTGCTTATTTGGTTTTGATTTCTTGGCTTTGGCTTACTTAGATTACGTCCGCCTTGAGACGTTCGTAATTTAAGTGCCAGTCACGTTCCGTACCTTTTGGGTCGTGACAAAGTTGGTATCAGAGCGATAGGTTTTACCTTTCTAAGTATAGGATGGCCCTCAGTAGATGGAGTAAGTGACTTAAGCAGGGTAACGTAGTGTGTGTATGTCCACAGCATACCTGCGATACGGTACTTCGCCTAGGTGACTTTAGGATATACTTGCTTGAAATTCCTTCTTCAATTCCGTGTATCCTATGATTCTATTGCACTGTTCTTGTTATCCTGTTTCCTGTACCAGCCACTATGCCACCGAAGGCTACAAGAGCGCAGAGGGCTGCCGCCCGAGATGAGATCCGAGCAGGCTCGTCTGAGACGAGGACCGAGCAGGGTGGCGTACCTACGCCTTAGGGACAGACTGATCCGCCTTCCCCAGGACGCATGGATAGGCTAGAGTCTGGTATGGAGGAGTTACGACAGATGATGGGAGGTATGCAGGAGTTACGACAGATGGTGGGATCCTTAGTAGAGGCTATTCGTGCACCGAGATTGGAGGACGTATCTACCACAACACAGACTACGATAGTATCTGCTGTCCAGACAGTTGCTCCTACTACTACAGTGGCTATTCCAGTATCACTATAGGATTTCATGAGGCTGAGACCTCTAGTCTTCACCTGCACAGATGCAGTGGAAGATCCACAGACATTCCTTGACAGATTTGCCAGGATTTGCCGTTCGCTCATATGTTCTTATGATCGATGGTTGGAGCTTGCGAGTTTCCGTCAAGAGGGCCTTGCACAGACGTGGTGTGTGTCCGTCGAGAGAGGTCGAGCTGTAGGTCTACCTCCTATGACTTGGGACGAGTTCACGGCAGTATTTCTAGCCCGTTTCCTTCCAGAGAGCGTTTTAGTTTTGAGGCTTTGCACAAGAATCCTGGGATGAGAGTGTCCGGGTATGATATCCAGTTTACGCAGTTGTCCAGATATGCTCTGTACTTGGTAAACACTGAAGAGAAGAGGATAAAGCTGTTTATGCAGGGACTCAACACAGTTATTTCTTGCCATCGGCGCCCAACATTTTGACATTTATGCAGCTGCTATGGACATGGCCTTACGGATGGAGGCGCGCATTTCAGGGACTTCGGTCGTTTCTGGGCCGAAGAGGATTCGTACCGATATGCCAGCTCAGAAGCATCATGCCAGATTCTTTCTGAGAGATGGTGCCGGCAGAGGAGTTGGACGGGGTCAGCTATTTGGTTCTTATCCGCAGGGACAGCAGGCGTCACCAGGATGTTTTGGGTGCGGGATTCCCCACCATCGTATCAGAGACTGTCCGGTGAGACGACAGGGAGCAGCGACAGTTCCACACGTAACTTTACCACCTTCAACACCTCCTCAGAGAGCTCTACTTCTTGCCCCCGGTGATGCTCCACGTCAGTTAGGCGCCCCCAGAAGCCGTGGAGATGGCGGTCCTATTCAGAGAGGACGAGGAGGCCGAGACGGAGGACAGCCAGCTATTGGTGGGGGAGAGGCCCGAGTATTCACTTTGACTCTGCAGGATCCGCAGGCATCCAATGCCGTTGTGACAGGTACTTTGCCAGTATGTTCTTTCGACATGCGAGTATTGTTCGACCCAGGTTCCACACATTTGTATGTATCTACACACTTTGCATCGATGTTGGGCCATGAGTCATCGTCGTTAGATCAGCCGCTTGTTGTTATTACTCTGGTAGGCGAGTCGTTTGTCACTCGTTTTGTGTTTCGATTGTGTTCCGTTCGTATCGGGTAGAGGGATTCGTCGGTTGATTTGATTCCCCTTGATATGTTGGACTTTGATGTGCTTCTGAGCATGGACTGGCTGGCCACTTGTTATGCATCTGTGGACAGCCATGAGAAGGCAGTCAGATTTAGCTTTTCGGGTGAGCCAGTCCTTGTTGTTCAGGAAGATCGCAGCGTCACCCTTCCCAGCTTGATTTCGTCTCTTCGCGTCGGTCAGCTATTGCGGAAGGGATGTCAGGGATTCTTAGCTTATGTTTGTGATACTTGAGCTGCAGAGGTTCCTTTGGACCAGGTCCCGATTGTTAGTGAGTTCCCTGATGTTTTCCCTGACGAGCTGCCTGGGTTACCGCCTAAGCGTGATGTTGAGTTCTGCATTAACTTGATTCCCGGATCGAGGCCTATTTCCATACTGCCTTATCGGATGGCCCCGGCGGAGCTTAGAGAGCTGAAGGATCAGTTGCAGGATTTGTTAGGTAAAGGGCTTATTCGACCTAGTGTGTCTCCGTAGGGTGCTCCTATCCTGTTCGTCAAGAAGAAAGATTGCAGTTTGCGCTTGTGCATTGATTACCGCCAGCTGAACAGAGTTACCGTATGGAACAGATATCCCTCACCACGTATCGATGATTTATTTGACTAGCTTCAGGGTGTGGGATACTTTCCGAGGATTGACTTGCAATCGGGTTACCATCAGTTGCGGGCGCGGCAGGAGGATATTCGGAGGACGGCTTTTCACACATGTTACGGGCAATATGAGTTTTTGGTGATGTCGTTCGGACTCACCAACGCACCGGCCGCGTTTATGGATTTGATGAATCGCATTTTCAGGCCATATCTAGATCTGTTCATCATCGTGTTTATTGAAGACATTTTGGTGTATTCCAGGAGCCAAGAAGAGCATGGGCAGCATTTACGGATCACATTAAAGATTTTGAGGGAGCACCAGCTGTTCGTGAAATTTTCCAAGTGCGCGTTTTGGCTTGACACCGTTGATTTCTTGGGTCACGTGATTACGAGAGATGGCATATGTGTGGACCCGAAGAAGATCGAGGCTGTTCAACATTGGCCCAGACCAGTATCAGTTACAGAGATCCACATCTTTCTAGGCCTGGCTGGCTACTACCGACGATTTGTTTAGGACTTCTCCCTATTGCTGTACCGTTGACCGGGTTGACCCGAAAGGGAGTTCCTTTTGATTGGACCGAGGCGTGCGAGCATAGCTTCCAGCAGTTGAAGACTCGTCTGACTACTACACCAGTGTTTTCATTGCTTTCGGGATCGGGTGGATTCGTGGTTGATTGTGACGCTTCTCGTGTGGGACTAGGTTGCGTGTTGATGCAGCACCACAGGGTTATTACGTATGCTTTTCGACAGCTGAAGACACATGAACAGAACTATCCTACACACGATTTAGAGATGGCTGCAGTGGTGTTTGCACTCAAGATATGGAGACATTACCTATACGGCGAGTCGTGCCAGATATTTACGGACCACAAGAGCTTGAAGTACATATTTCAGCAGCGAGACCTGAATCTGAGACAGCGCCGTTGGATGGAACTGGTGAAAGACTATGATTGCGAGATCCTTTACCATCCGGGCAAGGCGAATGTGGTGACAGATGCTTTGAGTAGGAGGCCCGGAGGTAGTTTATCCTATTTGAGCGCCATAGAAAGGCAGTCGTCAGCAGATTAGCAGATTTTATGCGATGGCCGAGTTGAGTTTGAGTTCGCTCCGACAGAGGGACAGCTTGCGCATGTTCATGCATGTCCGCAGTTTCTTGACCGTATTCGAGAGGCACAACCTAGTGATGACCGTCTTTCAGAGATCATAGAGCAGGTTCGGCAGGGCAGAGTTTTCAAGTTCGTGATCGATGATTAGGGAGTACTGTGATTTGGGACTCGATTGTGCGTACCAGATTCTGAGGGACCGCGACGTGAGATTCTTGAGGAGGCCTATAGATCGATATATAGCGTTCATCCCGGTTCCACCAAGATGTACCATGATTTGCGAGATTTTTATTGGTGGGACAGAATGAAGAGGGACGTCACAGACTTCATGTCGAGATGCCTGACTTGCCAGCAAGTCAAGGCCGAGCACCAGAGGCCCGCGGGAGAGTTGCAGCCTTTGGCCATTCCGAAGTGGAAATGGGAGCAGATTTCTATGGAATTCATCGTGGGTCTACTCAGGACCAGTCGAGGGTATGACTCCATTTAGGTGATCGTAGATCGTTTGACGAAAGCTGTTCACTTCCTGCAAGTGAAGACCACTATCAGATTTGCTCAGTATGCCCAAATTTATATCGATAAGATCGTACGGTTGCATGGCGTCCTGACGTGTATTGTGTTAGACCGTGGCACACAGTTTACCAGCCGATTATGCCAGAGACTTAAGGAGGCGTTGGGCACCCGATTGAGTTTCAGCATAGCATTTCATTCGCAGACCGACGGCCAGTCAGAGCGGACTATTCAGACTCTTGAGGACATGTTCCGAGCGTGCGTGTTAGACTTCGGAGGTAGCTGTGATCATCATTTACCCTTAGTGGAGTTCTCCTACAACAACAACTTCCAGGATACTATTCAGATGGCACCTTTTGAGGCCTTGTATGGGAGGAGATGCAGATCGCCCATCTGTTGGACAGAGCTCAGCAAGAGCAGTATTATGGGGCCGCAGATTGTTGAGGAGACGACCCAGAAGATACAGTTGATTCGAGACTGGATGAGAGCAGCTCAGAGCAGGCACAAATCGTATGCGGACAGACGCCGTCGCAGACTAGAGTTCGCAGTTGGCGATCATGTATTTCTGAGGGTCTCCCCGATGAAGGGCGTGATGCGATTTGGGCGAAAATGAATGCTTAGTCCCAGATTTGTGGGTCCCTTCGAGATCCTCGAGTGTGTCGGTGCAGTTGCGTATCGTTTGGCTCTTCCACCCAGCTTACCTGATGTTCATCCCGTCTTCCATGTTTCGATTCTCCGCAAGTACCTTCATGAACCTACTCATGCGATTCAGCACCCGATGATCTAGCTGGAGCGCGACCTTTCTTTTGCAGAGTAGCCGGTGGTCATCCTGGATCGGCAGGTGAAGAAATTGAGATCGAAGGTTATACCGACCGTCAAGGTCCTTTGGCGTGGCCCGAGCAGCGAGGAGGTCACCTGGGAGACCGAGTGCGAGATGAGGAAGAAATATCCCCATCTCTTTAAAGGTACGCGTAGCTAGATTTTTAAATTCGAGGACCGAATTTTCTTAACGGGGGGAAGATTGTAACGCCTTGAAAAGTCGTTTTGGTGTTTTCCCGAAAATCGGTAAATATTTGGTATTTTTCTGTAAATTGTCATTATTGTTATTTTGCAATATAGGCCTAATTATACCTAATTTGGATAAAAAAATTGCTAGTTTTTAGTAGCTAATGAGTCACTTATAAAATTCTAGTCATTTAAATTTTTTTTCCTTATTTTACTATTTTTAATATTATTTTAAGCTGTTAAATATACATTAAATTAGTAATAAATACAAATTTGAATGGGCTAATTATATGCTATAGAACTATGACAACTAAAATCTAGTTAGTAATATAAATTTTTAGTATTTTATTTCAAGTTCAAATTAGTTATAATCAAAGAAAATTAAAATTTTAGATAATTAAACTAAAACTTGTATTTTTGTAACTTCAGGGGTTCTTTTTGCATAGAAATTTTTTGTACACTCTCTCACAGCCTCACCCCTCTTATTTGGCCGGCCCCACCACCAATTCAGCTGTCCATAATTTCCCCCCCTCCAAATTGTGTTCTTCAACTCTTTTTAAATTGCTTAAAAGGGTTTAAAATATAGTAAATGGGTGTGGGTATTATGGTATTTTTGGGGGGGGCTTTGACTTAGACTTTTTACACCATCCCCTCACTTTCCCCCATCCCTCTACCTCTGGTGAAAATTCCTGCACCAACAGCCCCAAATTTCGCCCCAATTCTCCTTCTCTTTTGCTTCAATTTCATTTCAAAAATCCATAAAAATCCACAATTTCCTTCACAAATTCAACACAAAACCCTATTCTATCTCTTCTCAAATCTAATTTGGTTCAAAACTTGGAGAAAGATGGCATCTTGGGAGGCTAGAGCAACCTAGGGTTGAACTTGTGAGGTATAATTTCTAATCAATTGGATGATTTGTAGTTTATGTGTGCTAATTTAGAACCTTAAAATGTTAAACTATTGTTAATTTCTAATCTAGGTTTTTCAAGAGAGTAATTTAAGTTTAAAATAGGATTTTAGAAACCATTTCTAAGTTAATTAATTCTATTTTGCTATCTAGTTTTTATGCTAACCTAATCCAAGAGGTTAACTTGCTATTTGGGCTTCAAATTAGTGTTAATCTAGGTTTTTCTAGTATGGAAATTGTTTGGAATTGATAGTTTATAAATTCTCGAAAGGGTTTGTTTATGGAAAATGGGTTTTGAAGCATGGTAAATGGGTTAAATTGAATGTTGTTGTTGGAGATAGTGCCCTGAGAGTCAATTATTGGATCAAAAGCACGTGATTGCAATGATTGAGAGAGGACCTATACCGTTAGAACAGTCTTGCTCAAGATGATAGTTTGCTATCTGGTTACTGCTTTAGGTGACCTTACAAGTCACTATTGCACGTTGATAGGCCCCCTAGGATTCTTGCTTGACTTTCAGCAGTATGAGGGCGATCATATACGTGGGAGCTGGGGTCTATAAGCACATCCTAAAAAGGTCCCTAGTCGAGGGAGTTTCGAGACAGTGCATCGATACTCCAGAGTAGACTAGTGTATACAGTCGAGACCCCAACGAGGGGCGGTGGCCGGTCTCACAAGCCACTGGTGTCAGTTGGTTCACCTAAGATGTATACAGGTACTCATTGGGTTATGAGTACACCGGACAGGACTCGCCGGGAATATGCTAGTTGGTCTTATACCTGACGTCAGATGACAGTTTCCTGGTGACATGTGTACAGGTTAGTTCATCGACCTGAGATCGTCATTTGTCTCGTGTGAGTTCCCACTGTATTTTGATTACTACCCTACCACGCTCAAAGGAGTCATGCAAACAAGTTTTAGTTGGGTATAGTCCTGAGCCACAAGGAGGCAGTGAGCGGATCTTCAGGGGTTCGTCTCTCCCGGTATTGGGGACGAGGTCGCGCTGTATCTAGGAGAGCCATTACATGAAGTGCTTGGCCAAGGCAGGAGATTTACTGGTAGGTATTCCAGTAATATCTCAAGGTGTTCTGGTCTACACTCCGACACGACTTGTACCACTTTTGGGGGTCTGACTTTTACCAACCCCCTAGGCCCGCCATGCGATACTCATAGACGAATGGACCCGACTGTACGGATATTATCACTGACAGGCTCAGTAAGGTGTCAGGATGAGTTCGCTCATTGATGTCCCTTTTGGTCAATACCTGGTAGCCTGTTACGTATGGCTAATACCTCTGACATGCTAGTGGTTAATTCTACAGCCAAAATATTGACGAGTCTTTAGAGTCCCCCACAGACAGTTGCTCAAGTTTCGGGCGAAACACTGTAGAGGCCGTATGGAGATATGACAGGGTTCGATCATATACGTGCGGTATTGCACGGATCATGATCGGACGGATAATACTAGCGGGCTTTGGTTTAAGCCGGATCCTAGTATTGTACAGTGTAGATTTTTTCTCGTTGCATTTGTATTCGGTCGGAATACAAATGCGGATATGTATATACAGTCGCGGGGTTTTCCTGTAATTTATTACGAGATCAGTTTTTGGAAGTTACCAGTTTGCATTCCGTTTCGGCCAGTTTTCCTTTGTTCCTTCATGGCCGGATTTTTCTGGTGGAGGGGGTTATTTGCAAGTGTGCAAATTAGTTTTATGGAGGGGGTTTCTTGTAAATGGGGATTATGATGGATCTAGCATCCTATGATGCTTTTCTTGTGATCATTTCTTTAGCATTAAATATGATAGGAATGAGAAAGGATTTGGTGTGACACATTCTTATGGTTATCATACATTTCTCCTCTTACTTTTTTCTGTTGTTTTTTCCCTCCTCATTCTAGAGAGGTCGGCCACATTCATGGGAGAGAGGGAGAGGATTCATTTTTTGGTGAAGTGGGAAATTCTTCTTCTTATCTTTTAGTTTACACCAATGTTCCAAAAGCTCATCTCCTCTTGTGCATCATTCTCCACCTCCATCATGGCAACTTCTCAACCCCAATGAGACAAAACTTTCTACACTAGCTACAACATTTCTTGGGCACATCGGCTCGCTAACTTCGTGCCCGAGTTGCCTCGGTCCAGAGATGGAGCCCGTAAAAGAACCCGGCGGTGTGGTGCCCGTTCCGACGAGGAGATGAAGACCAGAGATTCCGCGAGGAGATCGGAGTGGAGGCCGAAGACCGAAGGATACAGATCGCTCGGTATAGCATTCTACCCTTTCTCGTATTTGCTAGGAGTAGGTTAATGGCTCGATCCGGGTTTATAGTGCGCGGTAGTGCCGGTTTACAAGTTTCGTAAAAGTTTCATTTCTGCATTTTGGCCTTGGAATGACGGCCGGGGCGCTGCCGTACACTTACACTGGTATCAGAGACACGCCATTAACCTAGTCTAGCTTGCTCTAACATGTCTACAAGTTCGATCGATCGGATTTTCCAAAAACCGTATTTTCAATCACAGTTTCTGTCGAGTTTTTCCAGTGCTCTAAATATTATTTGGTATACTTGAAAAATATGTGCAGGGTTTTTGGTGGACACAGTAGAAAAATGGTCACGTGATGCCACTGTAGAGCCGCGGAACCACTGCCGTAACCCTCTTTTGGCCGCGGTTCCGCCGCGGAACAGTGTCATCAATGCACCAGATTTCTACAGTGGTTCTCTGACTTGAAAATGGGGTTTTTGGTATGTTCTTTTTGGGCCCAGATTTTCTTTGAGTGCTGCAGTAGTGCGTGGTACCCACTTCGGTAAACTTAGTCGATCGAAAATTTTAAACATATTAGTTCACAGTATTTACATTATATCTGTGACCGTGAATGTCACTTGATCGGTAAATCCTGTCTAACTGCTATAGCCCTTTTAGACGGATTTGCGAACGTGACATCCACGTTGATGTTCTGTGTTGTGCTGTGATGTTGCGGATTTGTCGTGGGGATAGCCTGGATGCAATGGTAGTACAGTTTGGTTGTATATGTACATTTGATATTGCGGGGCGTGCGTCCGACATGTGGACCGCCGTTACTGCCTGTTTGTATATTATTCTTTTGGGGCACGACCGGGCTGAGATCGATGTACCCGTTGTATATATTTTACTTTCTATACTAGGACTACCCCACAGAGGGGTGCATGGATAGTCGGGTTCTATAGGGAAACGGGCCCGCATCTCATGGCGTTGAGACGGAGGGGGCTTTACTCTAGAATTGGCGGGCTATTCGCCGCACTCGTAGGGGGTATAGGTTGACCCAATGAGGGGTGCCCAAGTTACCAGATTCCGTGAAGTGCTGGGTGGTCCATTCACGTTGCTGAAGGGGGCTGCTTCGCTTCAGGTTTTAGCGGGTGACTTGCCGCACCCGTAGGGGTCTAGGATTTCATTGCACAGGCTATCCACACGAACTGGGGAACGTCGGGTTTCAGTAGCGGCTCTATGAAACCCAGGGATCCCAGATATCTGTATTGTTCTGTGATGCTTATTACATTTATGTGATGTTGCATTTTATCAATGCCTTGAGCGATTATTATATATTGATATGTATACTAGTAGATGTTGTATATGTTTTGCATCCGCGCTAGTCCAGTCCCCGCTCTGTCGTTAGTTAAGTAACCTAACGGGTGATGATGGGACTCAGTGGCGAATGCGGATGGCGTATACGTACATCATTATTTTCGTTCTTTTGTGGTGTGATCAATAGATGGGACTGCGTTGATTTAGATCAATGAAAGCTAAACAAACCTATTCTGATGTTGTTGGAACATTTTTTCAAAAACCTGTTATTGCAAGGGCGTTCCCTTTTGTTTTGCACAGTGGTATTCGGTTATGAATATCCAGCACCTCAGTCGATGAGGCAAGGACCGAGATCCCTTCACCGGGAGTGATCCCGTGGACAGAAGTTTGCATCAAGGCAATAACTTCACTACAGTTGATTACTTTTGCTTTGCATCGTAGTATTCAGTTGGAATATCCTGCACCTCATTCTACGGGAAAGAGCCGAGATCCCTTCACCGGGAGTGATCTCTTTAGCAAAGGTTTTCGTTACTATATTTTTCTAAAAAGCTATCCCGTTCCTTCAACGATATCAAGTTCATTACGTTAACGGTTTTTCGTCAGAAACCATTCGTAGCCCTCCGTCATTTCAGACGGGTAGCACGTAGTATTCATGCTATGTTTGTTGGCCTTAGTCAAGGCATAATGTATGGTAGCTGCTTGTTACCTTTCTGTTGCATAAATAGATGCGTTGGTTTGGGACAGTCGTACAGCCTTATTGGCCCTAGTCAAGGGCTTGTTCGGGTGGGTTCAAATTAACCTAGATAATGACGGGTAGAACTTGACATGTGACTTATGATTTGTTGGCTTTAGTCAAGGTCATAAGAGCATGGGGCAAAAATCACATCGGGAGTTTCTAAAGAAACCGAAACTTTCCAGATATGCGCATACGTTCTGGAGTATGATAACATGAGCGGATTCTGTCATGTTATCATGTGATGATAGTTGGATCCTGATTCCCACTGATGAGTTGGTTTACTCCTTGGGTGATCCCGACTAATTCTTCTTTCAGGTTTGGAGAAGAATTTGACGGTACAGTGGGAGGTTTCCTGATTAGATATAGTGAAAACCATTCTGATCTAGGTTAGAGTGCACGCTGAGTGTTTCTTTTATCTCTCTCTTTGGCAGCGACCTTGACCCGACCCTTGACTATGACTCAGTGACCAAAATTAACCGAACCTTCTTAAACACTGGCTTTTGGATTGTCAGAGTTGCATACCTCATTGCCACTCCTACTTTTACCCTTTTCTCCAGGACACCCCGTATTATACTTCCATTGGACAAAACCATCGTATGGTTATATACGAACTCGAAGGAATTTATTCGAGGATGGTTTCCGGTTCTGGAGGAAACGAATAGGACTATTCAGTTGTCTTTTCCTTTTACCTTCTCTCAGGTTACGAGTGCTCCTTGGATTATGACAGTACACCTATTATGTAAATTGGATAGTCTTCTTCCAAAACATAGGCAGGTGACGACCAGTAGGGAATGAAGAAAACCAATTAGCGTAACGATGGTGTACAGAAGGTATTAAGTAAAGACAAGTAAAGGGATTAGAAGGAGGGCAAAGTAAACTGCGACTGCTATTCACGATCAAACTAAGTATTTCATTACCACTCCCACTTCACCTTTGTATTTCTCTAGGACACTTCGTATCACTATGAAGATCCACAGTTATTTGGATACTCCATCATATGGTTATATACGAACTCAAAAGGAACTTGTTCCAGTTCAGGGATAGATTCTGGTTCGGGAGAAATAGGAATAAGGTTTATTCGGTTGTCTTTTATTTTCATCTTCTCTCGCATTGCGAGTGCTCCTAGGATTAGGACAGTACACCCATTATGCTTATTGGATAGTCTTCTTCCAAACCATAGGCTGGTGCCGAAAGGTAGGGAAGGAAGAAAACCATTTAGCTTAAGAGGGTATACAGAATATAATGACTAAAGACATATAAAGGGATTTGGAGAGATGGCAAAGAAATATACAGTTATAGTTGTGAATCTAATAATGGAAGAGGCATTAGTAGGAATACCTGGATACCCCTACGAAACATTTCAATGTTTCAGTTTCACTGTGTACTGTTAAAAGAAAACTGATTTCCTAATTAGACACTTGCTCCAGGGTATGTATTTACCAGGTAAGATTCTCACATCTGTATGGTTTTACAGATGATGAGTAGAAGTAAGTTATTGGGAATTAGGTGATTATCCTCATTGTATCGGAATTCGTTGTAATTGGTGATATTTGAGGAAGTCACCTGGGCTGTTTGCCGGATGTCAAATATTTGGTTTTGAATATCCGTTGCTATGCACCAATTTCAAATTGATATATCTGTACGTCTATTTTTATAGAATGAGATATACCTTTTTGAAATTATGTTTATGACATTTACCTATATCGGTGAATGGTTAGGTAAGGAGCATTGAACAGCGGTGTAATTCTTCTTGACTATAAGTACAGTTTTCAACCTCCGACACACAGTGAATGAGTCACTAGACTCAGGAGACTTATACAGAGTATTGTATATTGTCCAGTGTCCATCAGGACAGAGAGGTTGGTCCTCGTACTATATTCGGTTTACTTATGACTTCTCTAGTTCTTAGACAGGTGTTTCGTAGAAACACAGGGTCCAAGTTTTGAGAAGTTATACATATAAGAATAAAGTAGAGAATCAGGTGTTGCAAGTATCGGGATTTTTCAAGGTGATCGAAGATGTAGATACTTGTGTATGGTATTCAGTTGATAGTAATGGTTTTGAGAAACTTGTTTCTCTTTCAGGTTGCTCATATCTGGATGCACTCCTAAGTTGAGTAATGCTGATCGGCCTCTCTCCATTTATTTGACATGCGCTGGAGACAGCTGCATGATTTGAATCTGGTTCAATTAAATCAGTGCCTCTGTTTCTGTATTGGATATAGAACAGTTCATATCTTAACGATGTTAATGTATGGGGAGTTGTCCGGCATATGCTTAAAACCAGACTCTGGATAACTCAAGGCACATTTCTATAATGGCTGTTTATGGGTTGACCCAGGTTATGACGAGGGTTGACTTTCTACCATCTAGAAGATCAATAGTGATATTGTTCTTGACTCCCCACAGTTTTAATATAAATGGATTTTTTCAGAAAACAGTAGTGGGAGTATGGTAGAACTGGAAGTGATTCCAGAACTCAGATGATTACTGAAAATTTGATAAGAACCTAAAGATTCAATCTGGTTTGACATTCCATTAGCCACTCCGCATATATGGTGGGTAACGTCAGGCACCCGAGAGGTACTCCGGTAGCCTCAAGGACGGTGACAGGGAGGTTCTTGTTTACCCAGACTTGCCATTGTTGTTGTTCCAGATTGTGAGACCAGGCTGGAGAATGAGTATAGCATCGTTCTGAACCAGCTTTAGAAGTGTACGTCTATATAACTCTGCCAGAGTGTTGTCGTAGTCAGTGGGAGCAGTGGAAACATTAGTGTACAAGTGGTTTATGTCTATTTATAGACTAAAGCAGATATAGCGGAGATAGATCATCTATTTTTGATGTGACAGTCACAGGTTTGACTTCATCAGAATAGGGGATGGATCTGCTAAGAAGGTAGTAGGGTGTGATGTCCTAGTATTTGGATGACATACACAGAGTAGGAAGTGATATTCCTATACTACGATCGGTTATACTTTGGTTGTCACACAGTAGTTTCTCTATATGAGACTTGGATATTATATCAAACATTCTGGTTATTGGATCTATGGTTTTAGATCTAGATTTGGGTAGTTTCCCAATCTGGGTACTTAGACAACATTCTAAAAGTATTTAGAATGGACGACTCCAGGCACGGTAGTATACCTGCAAGTGATGGAGTCACCCTCTCTAAAGGAGTCTTATAGACTAAAGGGGAGAGGGATGTGCATGATTGGCAGATCACTTGCTTAGGCAATTGAGTCAATCATGAGATGTCAAGTACAACATCAGATGTTGTTTTTGCAGTAGATACAATAAGTTGATATTGATCCAATCCTGGAGAAACGTTCGGAAGCAGTTTTAGAACATAAGCGGATGTTCTAGGGATATGATAACGACAGCCTCATTCGGGAGACGGTTATCATTCTAGGCTTCCAAGGTGACCTGGATGACAGAGTGACTGTCAGAGTTATAGCTTTCCCTCTGACGAGGGGCAGTAGTTTGGACAGGTGGTCCAGGCGGATACTGAGGGAGGCATGGCGCAGGATACTGATTAAGTTTAGTTGACGACATAGTCTGAGAAGTTTGGATTTAGAGTTCATTTATGAACTAGGTCCCATCAGATATCCAGACATACTCTAAGACAGGTATTGCTCATTTCGGGAGATGGCTTTCTCCGTGAACTTGAGATAAAGAGAGACATAGAAAGAAACATTAGAGCGGATCCACTCACTGAGGCTATTTCTCAAACGCATTAGTTTCGCAAGCGAGTTTTGTGAGACTGATTGGTAGAGGAGTTGGGTGTTCGGTATCACACGGGCTGTGAGTATGTGACATCGCAATAATTAGCCTTGAGTGCAAGTGGGAGATTGTTGGAGATAGTGCCCTCAGAGTCAATTATTGGATCACAGGCACGTGATTGCAATGATTGAGAGAGGACCTATACCGTTAGAACAGTCTTGCTCAAGATGATAGTATGCTATCTGGTTTATCTTTATCATCGTGTACTGCTTTAGGTGACCTTACAAGTCACTATTGCACGTTGATAGAGCCCCTAGGATTCTTGCTTGACTGCTAACAGTATGAGGGCGATCATATACATGGGAGCTAGGGTCTATAAGCACATCCTTAAAAGGTCCCTAGTCGAGGGAGTTTCGAGACAGGGCATCGATACTCCAGAGTAGACTAGTGTATACAGTCGAGACCTCGACGAGGGGCGGTGGCCGGTCTCACAAGCCACTGGTGTCAGTTGGTTCACCTAAGATGTATACAGGTGCTCATTGGGTTATGAGTACACCGGACAGGACTCGCCGGGAACATGCTAGTTGGTCTTATACCTGATGTCAGATGGCAGTTTCCTGGTGACATGTGTACAGGTTAGTTCATCGACCTGAGATCGTCATTTGTCTCGTGTGAGTTCCCACTGTATTTTGATTACTACCCTACCACGCTCAAAGGAGTCATGCAAATAGGTTTTAGTTGGGTATAGTCCCGAGCCACAAGGAGGCAGTGAGCGGATCTTCAGGGGTTCGTCTCTCTCGGTATTAGGGATGAGGTCGCGCTGTATCTAGGAGAGCCATTACATAAAGTGCTTGGCCAAGGTAGGAGATTTTCTGGTAGGTATTCCAGTAATATCTCAAGGTGTTCTGGGCTACACTCCGATACGACCTGTACCACTTTTGGGGGTCTGATTTTTACCAACCACCTAGGCCCGCCTTGCGATGCTCATAGACGAACGGATCAGACTGTACGGATATTGTCACTGACAGGCTCAGTAAAGTGTCAGGATGAGTTCGCTCATCGATGTCCCTTTTGGTCAATACCTGGTAGCCCATTACGTATGGCTAATACCTCTGACGTGCTAGTGGTTAAATCCACAGCCTATTGACGAGTCTTTAGAGTCCCCCACAGACAGTTGCTCAAGTTTCGGGCGAAACGCTGTAGAGCCCGTATGGAGATATGGCAGGGTTCGATCATATACGTGCGGTATTGCACGGATCATGATCGGATGAATAATACTAGCGGGCTTTGGTTTAAGCCGGATCCTAGTATTGTACAGTGTAGATTTTGTCTCGTTGCATTTGTATTCGGTCAGAATACAAATGCGGGTATGTATATACAGTCACGGGGTTTTCCTGTAATTTATTATGGGATCAGTTTTTGGAAGTTGCCAGTTTGCATTCCGTTTCGGCCAGTTTTCCTTTGTTCCTTCATGGCCGGATTTTTCCAGTGGAGGGGGTTATTTGCTAGTGTGCAAATTAGTTATATGGAGGGGGTTTCTTGTAAATGGGGATTATGATGGATCTAGCATCTTATGATGCTTTTCTTGTGATCATTTCTTTAGCATTAAATGTGATAGGAATGAGAAAGGATTTGGTGTAACATATTCTTATGGTTATCAAACATTTCTCTTCTTGCTTTTTTCTTTTGTTTTTTCCCTCCTCATTCTAGAGAGGCCGGCCACATTCATGGGAGAGAGGGAGAGGATTCATTTTTTGGTGAAGTGGGAAATTCTTCTTCTTATTTTTTAGTTTACACCAAAGTTCCAAAAGCTTATCTCCTCTTGTTCATCATTCTCCACCTCCATCACAGCAGCTTCTCAACCCTAATGAGACAAAGCTTTCTACACTAGCCTACAGCATTTCTTGGGCTCGTCGGCTCGCCAACTTCGTGCCCGAGTTGCCTCGGTCCAGAGATGGGAGCCCCTAAAAGAACCCGGCGGTGTGGTGCCCGTTCCGAAGAGGAGATGAAGACCGGAGATTCCGCGAGGAGATCGGAGTGGAGGCCGAAGACCGAAGGACACGGATTGCTCGGTATAGCATTCTACCCTTTCTCGTATTTGCTAGGAATAGGTTAATTGATCGATCCGGGTTTATAGTGCGCGGTAGTGCCGGTTTACAAGTTTTGTAAAAGTTTCGTTTCCGCATTTTAGCCTTGGAATGATGGCCGGGGTGCTGCCGTACACTTACAGTTGTGGCTAGCTGGTTGTTTGGATTGGATGTTTGTGCGATGATGTGAGCACTTTATCGCAAATCCGCAATGTTTGCACGAATTTCGAAATTCTTAGTGCTTACTAGGTTTTTATAAAAATTAAATGGTGAATTATTTGTGATAGCTTGATGATATTTTTAGCATCTCTTATGACTTGTAGGGTATGTGAATGCGGAATTTTGTTTGATCGGGTTTTAGATTTGCCGGGCGCTCCATAACGACGATTCTAGTTAGGGTTTTTGTGATTTTCGTGTGTGTTCGGCGCACCTAGTGCCCGTTGTGCCTAGCTTGTGGACGTTGATCTTTTCGTATGGTGATTTGCGTCATTTCATGATATGTAATCTTAAGTTTTGTATGGTGCAAATTCCAGGATAAGTCGCGGAGACTTCGGACGCGGCACGAAAAGGGAAAGCGGTGATTGGACAAAACTAGCTGGGGATTTCCGGTGAGTAGATGTTTACATATATGGGGAAATCGTCTGGATAGTGCGAAGCATCTCATAGTTAGGATCACTTTATTACCTGCTACCATATTGCATTGTTAGCTAGTTAACCATCTCATTCATGTGCGATATCACCTTTTAGGACACATACACCATTACCAATGGCTCATGTCGCACGCGCACTATTTCATGTGCACACACACACGCCTTGGTAATTGCTATGCCACATACATTAGATAACTTGTTTAAAAACGAATTTATAATAATTTCACTGCATAGGACGTATAAACCAGCACCAATATACTAAATTCCTCAAAATGAACATGTAAAATTGCTAGTCATGTGCATGTACTTCATTACATCATTCGATCATACATAGTCTTTATGTCATATATTGCAGTTCGCACTGTTGATACCATAGGCATTCATCATCATTGACATGCATACTTATGGTACTTCTTCTGGAGGATTTCGGTATTTGAGATTTATGAGATTTTGGAGAAACCGCAAGGATTTAATGAAACCGATACCATTTTAAATATTGCAAATTTGCGGTTTTCTCGTGACATGATACTTGTGTCGTACACCATGAGTTTTTGGTTGGTTTTTGAGACCCGTTTCGAAGAGTAGGATGATCCGTCTCGGGTACATGGTGGGTCGGTAAGATACCCCGGGCCAAGAAGTTCGAGTAGCAGACGATGAGCCTGGCAGGGGAAGACTACCTACCGGTGATTGTTGGTGCGGCGGATATCCAGAGGATACCGACCATTGCCGTGAGATGTTGAGATATTGATATTTTGAGATGGACCAGCCGGACGGCTGGGGCCGAGATATTGGATACAGATACTTTGGGACATTAAGTTATTCAGTTGGGGTGTCGATGCTTGACACGAATTTCTTTTGATTTCATATGATATTTCCCCAGATATTTCACAGAAATTTTCCTAAGATGAAAATAATGATTTCCTCATATCAGCATATTCAGATCACATGTTATATTGCATTCATGTTGCATACATGCTAGTACTTCACACCATATCAATATTGCAGAATTGTGGTACTTTTCGTTCATGCTCACGATAGTCTTTTAGATGTTACATATTACTCACGAGTTGGCAACTCACCCCAGTTGTGCTACAGTCTTTTTGCAGGTCCAAGCCGTCAGTACTATAGCGGCGGACGCACTTCCTCCTTTTGCGTGGATTGAGGGTTTTTGCTCGTAGGTGGGTTATGTGTTTTATTTTGTTTCCCACCTTGTACATTCATAGTATCTAGTGTACTCCATCTACTGTATCATCTACCAGTACTTTTGTATATTGACTTAGAGGCGAGACAGTGAGATTTGTGGGCATGTATATTGTTTCTTTGGGTCGCGCTCAATTGAGCCGACGTGTTGCTTATTACTTGTGCCTTTTTATGCTCATTTTGCACATTGCTGATTTATATTGCGTGCGATTTGTGTCCGCCTTGTGGTGAAGAGCTAGCTCCCGCTTGGGGATGCCTTATTTCATGTTATTGATATATTCCTGTTTTGTAGCCGTTTGGGGGCCAGAATTTACAAAGGAGACTCTGCTGAAATTTTCGAAAAAATGGATGTTGCTTTTAAAAAGGCTTAATGTGACTTATTTGATTAAAATCGCTTTTAATAAAATTTGTTTTCCTTCAATCTACTGCTTATTTAGTTTTGATTTCTGGGTTTTGGCTTACTTAGATTACGTCCGCCTTGAGACGCTCGTAATTTAAGTGCCAGTCACGTTCCGTACCTTTCGGATCGTGACAAGTAGAGGGTGTTGTCCATGTATTGGGATGACAAGCACTTGATAGGAAAGGATATTCCTATACTACGATCGGTTATACTGTGGTTGTCACAAAGTTGTTTCTCCATATGGGATATGGATATAATATCAGGGTTTCTGGTTACTAGATCTATGGTTTTAGACCTAGATTTAGGAAGTATACTAATCTGGGTGCTTTGACATTATTCTAAAGGTATTTTACAATGGACGACTCCTGGTATGGTGGTGTACCTACAGGTGATTGAGCCACCCTCTCTAAAGTTGTCTTACAGACTAAAAGAGAGAGGGGTCTGCATGATTAGCACATCACTTGCTTATGCAATTGAGTTAATCATGAAATGTCAAGTGCCACACCAGATATTGCTTTTGCACTAGATGCAATATGCAAATATATTAATCCAATCCTGAAGAAATATTGAGAAGCAGTTATTGAACATAAGTGAATGTTCTAGGGAAAGGATTACAGCAGCCTCCTTCAGGAGGCGGTTATCATTTCAGGCTTCTAAGGTGACCTGGATGATAAAGTGACTGTCAGAGTTATAGTTTTCCCTCTTTTGAGGGACAGTATGTTGGACAGGTGGTCAAAGCGGATACTGAGGAAAGGCATGGCGCAGAATACTGATTAAATTCAGTGGACGATACAGTCTAAGAAGTTTGCTAGAATTGAAGTTCGTTTGTGAACTGGGTCCCATCAGATATCCAGACAAATTCTATGACAAGTATTGCTCATTTCGGGAGATAGTTTTCTCCGTGAAGTTGAGATATAGAGAGATACAGAAAGAAACATTGGAGCGGATCTACTCACTGAGGCTATTTCTCGAACGCAATCATTTTCGCAAACGGGCTTTGCGAAACTGATTAGTAGAGAAGTTGGGTGTTCGGTATCACACGGGCTGTGAATATGCGAAATCGCAATAATTGGCCTTAAGTGCAAGTGGGAGATTGTTGGCTATAGTGCCCTCAAGGCAATTATCATAGTCGCGGACAGATGATTATGATGATTGAGGTATGACCTATACCGATAAAACAGTCTTACTCAAGATCATAGTATGCTATCTGATTTGTCTTTATCATCATATACATGTTGATAGAGTCCATAGGATTCATGCTTGACTGCCAGCATTATGATGGCAATCATATATGTGGGAGCTGGGGTCTATAAGCACATCCTTAAATGTCACTAGTTGTAGGAGTATCAAGACCGGGCATCGATACCCCAGTGTAGACTAGTGTATACTGATCGAGACCCCAACGAGAGGAGGTGGCAAGGTCTCACAAGCCATTGGTGTTAGTTTGTTCACCTAAGATAGTATGCTTGTGTTCATTGGGTTATGAGTACACTGGACGGACTCGCCGGGAACCTGCTAGTTGGTATTATACTTATTGTCAGATAGTAGTTCCCAAGTGACATGTGTACAGGTTAGTCTGTCGACCTGAGATCGTCATTTTTCTCGCGTGAGTTCCCACTGTGCTTTGATTACTACCCTACCACGGCTCAAAGGAGTCGTGCAAATAGATTTTAGTTGGGTACAGTCCCGAGCCACATGGAGGCAGTAATCGGATCGTCGGGGATTCGTCTCTCCTGGTATTGGGGGTTGATATCGCATTGTGCACGGATGGCCATCACCAGAAATCTATGGCCATGGTGAACGAGAATTATCGATCCAGGATCGATAGTTTCTCAGGTGGTGATGGGTTACATGCCGACACTAAATATCGTGTTGTTAGGGGTCTGACTTTATCCACCCCCTAGACTCGATATGCGATACTCTTAGACGAACAGAATGGACTTTACGGATATTGTCACTGTCAGGCTGAGTAGGGGTTCAGGATGAGTTTGCTCGTCGGTCTCCCTTTCGCTCAATACCTGTGTAGCCGTTACGTACAGCTAGTGTCGCTGATGTACTTATGGTTAAACCCACTGCCAGCATATTGACGAGTCTTTAGAGTCCCACACAGAAGGTTTTCACGGTTCAGGCGATATGGTGTAGATCACATATGTTGATACATAAAGGTGTCCGATTAAATATGTGCATGTGCGGCACAGACTTTAATCGGACGGTTGATAATACTAGCGGCTTATGATTGTAGGTTGTTTTTCGTCACCCCAGTGAGATGGGAATACACGCGCTTGTCAGGCGTACTACAGATTTCTCTTGCCTAGGGTAGGCCGGGGTTTAATGATCGTGGGGATCCGAATCTCCGACAGCCACGGACTAAGCTGCCATTAATTACCCCTCGCCTTTGGAGTGAGGGAACCTCCGATTGACGGGTTAAACTGGTCATGCGAACTCAATGTGCAGTGTACATGTGTTGTGTTTTGAAAGGGGGTTTTGGATATATCGAGAGCCACGCAGATTTTTTACGGGGTCCCGATACCCGGATAGCGGGTTGGGGGTCAAGGGGGCTAGCAGCCCCCTTACGGGGTGCGGGGCAGCGCCCCATTAGAAATTTTTTTCTAACAGGGGCAGTGTCGTGGAGTACGTGTGTGCAAATATGTATACATATGAATATGTATATGTATATACATAAAAAGAGGGGGAAAAGGCATCCAAGGGATGTGTGGGGCCAGCGCCTTGAACGCTGTGCGCTTAGGTGCTGTGCGCTCAGGCGCAAGCGTGCCATGTGTCAACACGTGGACGCTTTGCGCATGAGCGCTGGGCGCTCGAGCGTAAGCACGCCACGTGTCGGCACGTGGGCGCTTTGCGCTCGGGCGTAAGACGCTGGAGCGTAAGCTCGCCACGTGTTGGCACGTGGGCGCTTTGCGCTCGGGCGCAGAGCGCTGGAGCACAAGCATTCCATGTGTCGGTACGTGGGCGCTTTGCGCTCGGACGCAGTCCTCTGGAGCGCAAGCACGCCACATGTCGGCACGTGGGCGCTTTGTGCTCGAGCGCAGTGTTCCTGAGTGCAAGCGTGCCACGTGTCAACATGTGGGCGCTTTGCGCTTGAGCGCAGGGCGATGGAGTGCAAACGCGTCACATGTCGGCACGTGGGCGCTTTGCGCTCGAGCGCTAGCGTGCCACGTGTCGGCACGCGGGCACTCGGCGCGTGAGCGCTTGGGCGCCGGCGAAGAAATGAGGGCTTTTAGCCCTAGAACTAGAAGCTATGCTTCAGACAGGAAATATTTATTATCATTATTATATATATATATATATATATATATATATATATATGTATAGAGTTAAACTCCTAGGATGTTTTGAAGCTGATGAAGGGGGTTCTTCTTCTTCCTCCTGTTGTTTGGCCGGATCTTGAAGATCAAGAAGTAGGAGACTTTAAAAATCACTCCTTTTTGAGATCTTATGGGAGATCTGTGTTCCCCTTTGTGGGTTTTGTTGTGGAAAACTACTTAGTTTTGGAAAAAGAAAGAGTAAAACTCTTGATTTAATTCAAAAGAAATGAAAAGGTTTAGAACCTTGGAGAAGGAGCAGGAGACACAAAGAACCCTAGTTTTTTTGGGTGAATGAAAAGTGTTCCTTTATTCATCATCATGTTGCCTTTTATAGGCTTACATATTTACATATAGCCCTTTGGGCTTCACAAAATTGCATTTTGCCTATCCCATGACTCATGTGCCATTTCAATTTTGCACATAAGCCACGGGCTTACAAAATATTGGCTTTATGCCCATTTTGCATACATTCATGTATAAAAAATTATATAAAAATTATTTATTACATGATATATATTTTGGCATGGAGAGGCTGGCCGCGGGCTCGACTTGGGCATGGGCCCACTTGACCTGGGCTTGGGCCTACCTATCTTGAGGGTTAACCTTGACTTTGACTCGGTCAACCGGGGTGCAAAATTTTACCCTAACAAATTGCCCCCCATCAATGAATGCACACCGCACATTTGAGTTGTGTGCATGAAATTGATGGATGTTGAAGCTGAACTTCGAGGTGGAACATCGTTCCGGGGGCGGAGCATCATCCCGGGGAGCATGATTCCTGGGGATCGGAGAGATCGGAGCATCATTCCGAAGGGCGGAACATGATTCCAGGGATCGGAGCATCATTCCGAAGGGCGGAGCATGATTCCAGGGATCGGAGCATCATTCAGAAGCGCGGAGCTTAATTCCAAGGACCGGAACATCATTCCGAAGGGTGGAGCATAATTCCATGCATCAGAGCATCATTCCGATGAGCGGAGCATGATTCCAGGGATCGGAGCATCATTCCGAAGAGCGGAGCATGATTCCAGGGATTGGAGCATCATTCCAATGAGCGGAGCATGATTCCAAGGATCAGAGCATCATTCCGATGAGCGGAGCATGATTCCAGGGATCGGAGCATCATTCCGAAGAGCGGAGCATTATTCCAGGGATCGGAGCATCATTCCGATGAGCCGAGCATGATTCCAGGGATCGGAGTATCATTCCGGAGGGCGGAGCATGATTCCAGGGGGTCGGAGCATCGTTCCGAAGAGCGACAGACATCCTGACCGAAGTATAATTTCGATGCAGAAGTTGATTCCCAGGCGGAGCATAATTCCGACAGGGAAGGCATGTACTCCGAGGCGAAACATGATTTCAACGTGGGGTACACTCTGAGACGAAGCATGATTTCGGCGCAGAGCTGGTTGGTTGATTTGATTCCTGTAACAACTCTAATTTTTGTATACCAAAATTTGCTTTAAATATGATGTATTCTTGGAGTATTGATATTGCTGGAAACAATTTAAGTATCTATTTCCTTACAATAATTACAAGAAGGAGCTTGTAGCTCACTGGTAATACCATGCACTGCTGAACCAAGCCACCAGAGTTCGAATCCCATGCCCCACATATTTTTTTTATATCTTTTTGCTTTAAATTTTTGGGAAGTCAAACGGTCAAACAGCCATAACTCACAATTTAATACAATATATAAAAAAATAAAGTATACCAAAATTCCCCCCAGGCAAAACCATACCCAACGAGACCCGACTCGGCCCCGACTCGGCCAAGTCGGCCGGCGGCTCGGCCGAATCGGCCGGCGACGCCGGCCGGACTCGGCCGGTTGGCCGAGTCGTCAATACGAAAAATCTTCGTGTTGACTTGGTCAACCCCCCTGCATGGTCCATTTTCCCAGAACTGTTACCAAATGCCCATTACACCTCTTTTAATCCTAAATTTAATGAAATTTTATATTTTTTAAAATTTTTTTTAATCCTAACCCTAACCCCAGCCTAGCCCTATATAAAGACCCCTACCCTCTACTATTTCACCTCACAACTCTAAGTCCACTCTCCCAAATTCTCGAGAACTCGGTACAAAGAGCGAGAAGCGAAGCGCTGCCGAAACCGACGACGGATTCCGGCGATCGTAGTAGAACCTTCGCAACGTTTTCGACGCATCGACAACCACCACCTTCCTTAGCCTCCTTAGGTTGTCCAAACCCGTAAGTCCTATCTCTTCTATCTCTCTTATCTTTAATATATAAATACGACTTTTTGGAACCCGACGGAAATCGGAACAAAACGATTTCCGATTCGGTTTTTCTACAAATTTCGACTTGTCACCTAATCCCTAATACCTACCTATATTTATGTTGACTATTAATCACCCATAAACCAATTTAAACAAAATTTCTCACAAGAAAGGATAGCTTCTTTGCAAAACCGTTTTCTTTTCATAAAAATACCATGAAATTCATTTTTCTTCGTTAAATCAATTCCCTCACTCCTAAATATGTTTATCTTGATCACTAAACTTGTAAAAATCAAATTGAATGAATTTTCACACATGAAATGATAACGTTTTCAAATACCGTATTCTTGCGCTTTAATACCTTTAAGTTTAATATGTCATGTTTTACCTATAAACTTCATCAAAACATAAAATAAGTCACGAGATAATGACCTACCTCTACAGACACACAAAAATATAACCCTAATTGATAAACGTCAAAACATAGAATACGACATTACAGGACTTTTCACTAAAATACCATAATCTTTATAACCTTTATTGAAAGCTTTAAGTGTAAACATTTCTAAATAAAATTTTAAACAAATTGAAAGTATAATTGGTCATGGATATCGATCGTTTATCTAAACTGTCTTGTGGTGTCTAGGCAAGTGTGTCGAAGGCAAGTGGTTACTTAATTAGGGCCACTACTTATAGTGGAGAGCCTTCCACTTACCTGGTACTTACCTGGCCGTAATTGACGGTGAAGAGGCGATTTGAGGCTTCTAATGACTCATCGTTTAGACCTTAGAAATAGGCTAGTTAGCATAGGAAACCCTAATAACTAAAATACGGAAAACTATTCTCTTTTGCATATAAATACCTTATATTTATAAAACCGTTTACCTAAATGAAAAGTATTTATAAAACCTAAGCAAAGTGCCGCTACAACCCACCTTTGGGGAACCTGTTAGGGATAGTACGGTTCATCGTGCACCCGCAGGCTAGTAGTGCGAGATTCAGACCTCCGCAAGGAGCATTCGGTCTCGAAAGTTTTAAAATACGACATTTAAGAAAAATGAGATTTTTGAAAATAAAATATTCATTTAAAAATTATTCATGTGTTTATATATATATATAATTATCATTTAAATACCTATTTTATCATAAGATAAAGTTTCCACTTTTTCCTAAAATTACAAGATTAGAAGTTACATTAAAATACCATGAATTTCAAATAAAACAATTAATACTTTTATTAGGATATGTTCACTAGAATAACACAAATAAAATTTACACTCATTATAACAATAAAGACGGTTATTAAATACTTGAGGTGTATTTTGAAAACTATACAAAAGTACTTTTTACATAAACCCCCCTCAAGTTTTACAAATTACAATAAGGCCCCTAACTAATAGTGAACTTCAAATTATCTTTCTTTTAGTCTGACTCGGGTTAGAGTCTGACTATTTCTGACTTGAATATGATTCAAGTCAATCTATATTCTCTTATATTCCAACACAATATGAATACATGAATCCCTGAATCCAGTTAACAATATATTCATTTTGACTGAATCAAACCATGGATATTCATCCATTATCCTGATATTCCATTTACCTGATTATACAGTTACAACATGTTTACTGATATCATGGTTTTGGTCAGTCACCCAACTTACATATTTCAATACAATAATACGGTTAAAACACAACGGGGTTTAAGGGGTAGATTGGTATGGAAGGTGTTAAAGGTGGCACGAGGTGGTCAGATTAAGACACCTAACCTAAATCCTATTGCTGTTGTACCGTGGCATAACAATTCCTTGTACTTTCCTTTTGCCCTGATCTCTAGCATATAGAGATCCCCCTCGTATACACTGGCATCCTTCTGTACCAAGTTACAAACAACAGCGTTAACTCAATATTCCATAATATTCAACAATGTAATACTTTAGAAAATACTTTTACACTGTCTTTCTAATTCTTCTTTATCTTGGGACTTACCGAGCGACCTGTTCGCTGACGACATTCTATTTCTTTCTTGTTTAAATGTTGTCAGGTGCATTGGACCAAGCTGAGATCGAGCCCACCGGTAAAGATTTGGAGCAGTTCCAAGAAGATCCCGAGCTTTAGATATTGTACCTTGTTCTTTCCAGTATTTTCATTTTCTGTTATGCCACTATTTAGGCATTGCTTTTCATTTTCAGTTGTATTTCCTTTCATGCATTGTACAAAGAATGTTATTAATAAAAGTTGCTGTTATTTCTGTATTACTCGTCTCTTGTGATTTACTTTATATTGCTTAGTTACGTTTAGCGTATGTACTTCTAAGTAGATACGTAGCGGGCCTTGTTGCGTCCACTTCTCCTACATTGGGAAGCGGGGCGTGACAGGTTTTGTTGGTAGCCCATGCAAGTCAGAGCTGTATGAATCGCTGTCATGCAGTTCTGGTCTGCGTGAACAACCTAAGCAATATAACATAAGAATCAACAACTAAAACATTCTTTACAATTCATGTTCTTTGAATCTTGCAAATCTCTATTCCTTGAATCTTATCATTTCATGTATTTGAATCTGTCATAATCCAAATTTTTTTTCAGGATTATGGATTCCCCGAACAACACCAACACCAACGTCAACAACAACCCTCCAGCACCACCTCTCACTCTAGTTGTTCATGCACCACCCACTGAGCAAACGATGCTATTGGATGCGATCCACAGTCTTCTCGAGGGACAGCAACAACTTCTGAGTCGTCCTGAGACCGATGCACCGGGAATAAACCAATTCAGAGCTTTGCACCCAAAGAAATTCTTGGGTAAAGGAAGCCCTCTTGAAGCGGAAGAATGGGCACAAAGTATCGAAGACGATCTGGTAGCTGCTCAAGTGCCAGACAACGCTTGGGTCCGTGTAGCAAAACTACAGCTCACGGATAATGCTCGCAATTGGTGGAAGGCGGAAGAAACCCGTCTGGTACAGCCGATTGAATGGAAGACATTTCGCGAGAAGTTCGACGCGAAATATTTCCCTGTGACTGCCAGGTTCGCTATAGAGCAGCAGTTTATTCATCTACAGCAGGAATCAATATGGGAGAAATCGGTAGATGAATACGAGGCTGAGTTCACTATGTTGAGCCAGTAAGATATTTCACAATAGTTCAATATTTAAAATATCACATACTACACAGTTAACACAATCTTTAAACAGATTCGCGGCACACCTGATACCGACGGACGAGATCAGAGCCCATCGTTTTCAGCAAGGCTTGGACACAGAGATTAAGGCTGCTCTAGCCACAAGAAAGTTTTTGACTCATGAGGAAGCCCTAGAAGCTGCACGCAGTTATGAGGCAGTGATAAAAGAGAGGGGCAAACCTCAGTCTGTAGGAGTCAAGCGCCCTGCCAACCAGATGGCAGGTGGAGCCACATCCAGACCACCCTTCATGCCAAGGCGACCCGGTGTACCAACTCATCGTCCTAGCCCAGCCTTTTGCACTTACTACAAGAGAACTGGACATATGATGAAGGACTGCCGTCGAGCCAACCGACTCTGCTTAGTCTGCGGTTCAGCCACTCATGATATTGGATCTTGTCCCCAAAGACAGAACCCAGTTGCTGCACCCAGGCCAGCAATTACCTATCAGCAGCGACCAGCTCTTTAGGCACCTGCTCCCAGACTTGCACTGCCTGCACCACACAGGGGACCACAAGCTGCACCACCTCCTCGACAGTTCTATCAAGCTCAAAGGAACGTTCCGAGGAATGCTCCTCAGGCCAGGAGGAATGTGCCGAAGCGCCAGGCTTTCATGATGTCTGTGGAAGAAGCTGAGGCCACTGGCCAAGTCATTACTGGTAAACTTTCTTTCTCAAACTTATCTTTTAGTTTGGTTACCTACACACTTTCCCTATACCTAAAACTTATCCCATATATATTAGGTACAATCCTCGTAGCTTCACTACCTGCACTTGCACTATTTGATACTAGAGCATCCCACTGCTTTATGTCGCAACGGTTTGTCCGAACCCATGCGATTCCAGTCTCACCGCTTGTATCCAGCTGGAACGTCAGTCCTGGAAATGGTGTTCTAAAGGCAACTATGGGATACTACATGTGTCCAGTCGTTGTCTGCAGTCGAGAGTTTTGTGCCGACTTCAAGGTACTGGACATACCAAACTTCGATGTGATTCTAGGAATGGACTGGCTTGGAACCTTTTATGCTACCATAGACTGTCGTCAAAGGAGGGTAGAATTCGAGAATCTTGACCATTCGGTCTTCTATTTTAAAAGTGGAGACCGTACATTGGAGCCAAGCACTTACAAAGCAAAGCCAAGGGAAGCAGTAGTTGCAGCAGCTCAGGCAGAAGAAGAACCAAGACCGGAGGTAGTTCGAGAGTTCGATGATGTATTCCCTGACGATATATCAGGTTTGCCTCCCGATCGAGCTCCTGAATTCAGTATTGACTTAGTACCAGGAGCACAACCAGTGATCAAAGCACCGTATAGACTAAGTCCGGAAGTATTGAAGGAAGTTCGAACACAGTTGGCTGAATTACTGGCGAAAGGATGGATTCGTCCCAGCACTTCAAGTTGGGGAGCACCTGTACTATTGGTGAAGAAGAAGGAAGGTTCATACAGAATGTGCATCGACTGTAGGGCCTTGAACGAAGTTACTATAAAGAATAAGTATCCACTCCCGCACATCGATGATTTATTCGATCAGCTAAGTGGATCTTGCGTCTTCTCTAAACTAGATCTTCGTTCAGGTTATCATTAAGTGAAGGTCAAGGAAGCTGATATTCATAAAACAGTTTTTAGAACTCGCTATTGACATTACGAATTTCTAGTAATGCCATTTGGAGTGACCAATGCACCTGCAATCTTCATGAACCTTATGAACCAAGTCTTCCGGGAGTATTTAGACAGGTTCGTTGTCATCTTCATCGACGACATCCTGGTATATTCTAAGAACCGGAAAGACCATGCGGAGCGCTTGCGAATTGTCCTGGAAACTCTTCGACAACCTAAGCTTTATGCCAAATACAGCAAGTGCGAGTTTTGGCTAAAACAAGTTGGTTTTCTTGGACACATCGTATCAGGAGAAGGGATTTCTGTGGATCCAGCAAAAGTTTCAGCAGTCAGCGAATGGCCTACACCAAAATCAGTGAAGGATATTCGGAGTTTCTTGGGCTTAGCTGGATATTACAGAAGATTCATTGAAGGCTTTTCGACGATAGCAACACCCCTGACCAAGCTCACACGAAAAGATGAAGAATTTGAGTGGTCAGAAGCATCCGAGCAAGCTTTCGTAGAACTCAAGTCAAGACTGACATCTGCACCTATTCTCGTAATACCGGATCAATCTGGAGGATTCGAAGTGCATTGCGATGCATCCGGTAAGGGATTAGGATGTGTTCTACATCAGCTCGGTAAGGTTGTGGCTTATGCTTCAAGACAACTGAAGACTCATGAGCGCAATTATCCGACGCACGATCTGGAGTTGGCAGCCGTTATTTTTGCTCTCAAGATTTGGCGCCACTACTTACTTGGTGAACGAGTGAACTTCTACACAGATCACAAAAGTCTGAAGTATGTGTTTACTCAGAAGGAATTGAATATGCGGCAGAGAAGATGGTTAGAACTTATGGCGAACTTTGACATTAATTTGCAATATCATCCAGGAAAGGTGAACTTAGTACCTGATGCTCTTAGTCGCCAACCATTAGCAATGAATCTCACCGCTCAGTGGAAGCTTCAGCAAGAACTAAATCATATGGAGATCGAACTAGTCATGCCAGGTGATGTTTCAAATTGGATGAATCTACAAGTTCAATCAACTATTGTCAATCAGATTAAAGCATCTCAAGCCAGCGATGCTAAGTTACAAAAGATCAGAGAACAAGTGGAGAATGGACTCAGAATAGATTTCATCATCCATGAAGACGGATCTTTGAGATACGGCAGCAGATTGTGTGTACCAAAAGGTCCTGTTCGGGAAGAGTTAATGAAAGAAGCTTACAGCTCTCCCTATTCTGTACATCCTGGAGGTACCAAAATGTACAAGGATCTACGTCAGAATTATTGGTGGCATGGAATGAAGCATGAAGTAGCCTGAAGTGTCGCAAAATGTTTGGTTTGTCAGCAGGTAAAAGCTGAACATCACAGGACAGCTGGACTACTTCAACCGTTACCAATCCCATAATGGAAGTGGCAGCACATCACGATGGACTTTGTAATTGCTCTTCCTCGCAGCACAAAGGGTAACGAAGCTATTTGGGTCATTGTGGATCGACTCACAAAGTCGGCTCACTTCATCCCATTTCGAGTTGGCCAATCAACTGAGACATTACCGAAGAAGTACATGGAGGAAATTGTGAGACTTTATGGAGTACCGGTCTGCATTGTCTCCGATTGTGACACCTGGTTCCGATCGCAATTTTGGCAAATTCTGCAAGCTAGCTTGAGAACAAGTCTGAACTTCAGCATGGCTTATCATCCACAAACAGATGGTCAGTCAGAACGTACTATTCAGATCTTGGAGGATATGCTCAGAGCATGTATGCTCGACTTCAAAGGATCGTGGGAAGATCACCTGTATCTTGTGGAGTTTGCGTACAACAACAGCTACCAAGCAAGCATAGGAATGGCACCTTTTGCAGCATTATATGGAAGGAAGTGTCGATCGCCATTAAGTTGGGACGACATCGGAGATAGAGAACTCCTTGGACAAGAGATGATAGTAGCGACCGTTGATGTGGTTCGTACTATCAGGGAAAGAATGCGCATAGCCCAAGATAAACAGAAACACTGGGCTGATGCGAAGAGATGACACTTGGAGTTCCAGCCAGGAGATCATGTATTCCTGAAAATCTCTTCGAACTACGGAGTGATCAGATTTGGAAGACGGGGAAAGTTGAGTCCGAGATACATTGGACCGTTCGATATACTCGAACGAGTCGGCGAAGTGGCATACCGATTAGCGCTTCTATCCTCATTGGAAGGAGTGCATATCGTGTTCCACATATCTCAACTCAGAAGGTATGTAAGTGATCCCAGCCATGTACTTGATCATTCCGAGCTCATGATACAACCCGATTTGTCTTGTGAGCAACAACCTGTGGAGATCCTGGACAGGAAAGTGAAGACACTTCGGAACAAAGAAGTTAATTTGGTCTGGGTAATGTGGAGAAAAGACACTCCAGGAGAATCCACGTGGGAAAGGGAGGATGAGATGCGTGCAAGATATCCGCACCTTTTTATAAACTAGTCCTTAAATAAAAGTTGTAAATTTCGAGGACGAAATTTTTGTAAGGAGGGTAGATTGTAATAACTCCAATTTTTGTATACCAAAATTTGCTTTAAATATGATGTATACTTGGAGTATTGATGTTGCTGGAAACAATTTAAGTATCTATTTCCTTACAATAATTACAAGAAGGAGCTTGTAGCTCACTGGTAATACCTTGGACTGCTGAACCAAGCCATCAGAGTTCGAATCCCATGCCCTACATATTTTTTTATATCTTTTTGTTTTAAATTTTTGTGAAGTCATAAAGACACCTACCCTTTACTATTTCACCTCACAACTCTAAGTCCACACTCCCAAATTCTCGAGAACTCGGTACAAAGAGCGAGAAGCGAAGCGCTGCCGAAACCGACGACGGACTCCGGCGATCGTAGTAGAACCTTCGCAACGTTTTCGACGCATCGACAACCACCACCTTCCTTAGCCTCCTTAGCTTGTCCAAACCCGTAAGTCCCATCTCTTCTATCTCTCTTTTCTTTAATATAAAAATACGAATTTTTGGAACCCGACGGAAATCGGAACAAAACGATTTTCGATTCGGTTTTTCTACAAATTTCCACTTGTCACCTAATCTCTAATACCTACCTATATTCATGTTGACTATTAATCACCCATAAACCAATTTAAACAAACTTTCTCACATGAAATGATAGCTTCTTTGCAAAACCGTATTCTTTTCATAAAAATACCATGAAGTTCATTTTTCTTCGTTAAATCAATTCCCTCACTCCTAAATACGTTTATCTTGATCACTAAACTTGTATAAATCAAATTGAATGAATTTTCACACATGAAATGATAACGTTTTCAAATACCGTATTCTTGCGCTTTAATACCTTTAAGTTTAATATGTCATGTTTTACCTCTAAACTTCATCAAAACTTAAAATAAGTCACGAGGTAATGACCTACCTCTACACACACACAAATATAACCCTAATTAATAAACGTCAAAACATAGAATACGACATTACAGGACTTTTCACTAAAATACCATAATCTTTATAACTTTTATTGAAAGTTTTAAGTGTAAACATTTCTAAATAAAATTTTAAATAAAATGAAAGCACGATTGGTCATGGACATCGATCGTTTATCTAAACTGTCTTGTGGTGTCTAGGCAAGTGTGTCGAAGGCAAGTGGTTACTTAATTAGGGCCACTACTTGTAGTGGAGAGCCTCCCACTTACCTGGCACTTACCTGGCCGCAATTGACGGTGAAGAGCCGATTTGAGGCTTCTAATGACTCATCGTTTAGACCTTAGAAATAGGCTAGTTGGCTTAGGAAACCCTAATAACTAAAATACGGAAAACTATACTCTTTTGCAAATAAATACCTTATATTTATAAAACCGTTTTCCTAAATGAAAAGTATTTATAAAACCTAAGCAAAGTGCCGCTACAACCCACCTTTGGGAAACCTGTTAGGGATAGTACGGTTCATCGTGCACCCGCAGGCTAGTAGTGCGAGATTCAGACCTCCGCAAGGAGCATTCGGTTTCGAAAGGTTTAAAATACGACATTTAAGAAAACTGAGATTTTTGAAAATAAAATATTCAATTAAAAATTATTCATGTGTTTATATATATAATTATCATTTAAACACCTATTTTATCATAAGATAAAGTTTTCACTTTTTCCTAAAATTACAAGATTAGAAGTTACATTAAAATACCATGAATTTCAAATAAAACAATTAATACTTTTATTAGGATATATTCACTAGAATAACACAAATAAAATTTACACTCATTATAACAATAAAGACGATTATTAAATACTTGAGGTGTATTTTGAAAACTATACAAAAGTGCTTTTTACATAAAACCCCCTCAAGTTTTACAAATTACAATAAGGCCCCTAACTAATAGTGAGCTTCAAATTATCTTTCTTTTAGTCTGACTCGGGTTAGAGTCTAACTATTTCTGACTTGAATATGATTCAAGTCAATCTATATTCTCTTATATTCCAACACAATATGAATACATGAATCCGTGAATCCAGTTAAAAATATATTCATTTTGACTGAATCAAACCATGGATATTCATCCATTATCCTGATATTCCATTTACCTGATTATACAGTTACAACATGTTTACTAATATCGTGGTTTTGGTCAGTCACCCAACTTACATATTCCAATACAACAATACGGTTAAAACACAACGGGGTTTAATGGGTAGATTGTTACGGAAGGTGTTAAAGGTGGCACTAGGTGGTCAGATTAAGACACCTAACCTGAATCCTATTGCTGTTGTACCGTGGCATAACGGTTTCTTGTACTTTCCTTTTGCCCTGATCTCTAGCATATAGAGATCCCCCTCGTATACACTGGCATCCTTCTGTACCAAGCTACAAACAACAGCGTTAACTCAATATTCCATAATATTCAACAATGTAATACTTTAGAAAATACTTTTACACTGTCTTCCTAATTCTTCTTTATCTTGGGACTTACCGAGCGACCTGTTCGCTGACGACATTCTATTTCTTTCTTCTTTGAATGTCGTCAGGTGCGTTGGACAAGCTGAGATCGAGCCCACCGGTGAAGATTTGGAGCAGTTCCAAGAAGATCCCGAGCTTTAGATATCGTACCTTGTTCTTTCCAGTATTTTCATTTTCTGTTATGCCACTATTTAAGCATTGCTTTTCATTTTTAGTTGTATTTTCCTTTCATGCATTGTACAAAGAATGTTATTAATAAAAGTTGCTATTATTTCTATATTACTCATCTCTTGTGATTTACTTTATATTGCTTAGTTACGCTTAGCGTATATACTTCTAAGTATATACGTAGCGGGCCTTGTCGCGTCCACTTCGCCGTACACTGGGAAGCGGGGCGTGACAGGTTTTGTTGATGGCCTAGGCAGGTCAGAGCTGTATGAATCCCTGTCATGCAGTTCTGGTCTGCGTGAACAACCTTAGCAATATAACACAAGAATCAGCAACTAAAACATTCTTTACAATTCATGTTCTTTGAATCTTGCAAATCTCTATTCCTTGAATCTTATCATTTCATGTATTTGAATCTGTCATAATCCAAATTTTTCTTCAGGGTTATGGATTCCCCGAACAACACCAGCACCAACGTCAACAACAACCCTCCAGCACTACCTCTCACTCCAGTTGTTCCTGCACCACCCACTGAGCAAACGATGCTATTTGATGCGATCCGCAGTCTTCTCGAGGGACATCAACAACTTCTGAGTCGTCCTGAGACCGATGCACCGGGAATAAAGCAATTCAGAGCTTTGCACCCAAAGCAATTCTCGGGTAAAGGAAGCCCTCTTGAAGCGGAAGAATGGGCACAAAGCATCGAAGACGATCTGGTAGCTGCTCAAGTGCCAGACAACGCTTGGGTCCGTGTAGCAAAACTACAGCTCACGGATAATGCTTGCAATTGGTGGAAGGCGGAAGAAACCCGTCTGCACAGCCGATTGAATGGAGACATTTTGCGAGAAGTTCGACGCGAAATATTTCCTTATGACTGCCAGGTTCGCTATGGAGCAGCAGTTTATTCATCTACAGCAGGGATCAATGTGGGAGAAATCGGTAGATGAATACAATGCTGAGTTCACTATGTTGAGCCTGTAAGATATGTCACAATAGTTCAATTTTTAAAATATCACATATTACACTGCTAACACAATCTTTTAACAGATTCACGGCACACCTGATACCGACGGACGAGATCAGAGCCCGTCGTTTTCAGCAAGGTTGGACACAGAGATTAAGGCTGCTCTAGCCACTAAGTAGTTTTTGACTCATGAGGAAGCCCTAGAAGTTGCCCGCAGTTATGAGGCAGTGATAAAAGAGAGGGGCAAACCTCACTCTGTAGGAGTCAAGTGCCTTGCTAACCAGATGGCAGGTGGAGCCATGTCCAGACCACCCTTCATGCCAAGGCGACCCGGAGTACCAACTCATCGTCCTAGTCCAGCCTTTTGCACTTACTGCAAGAGAACTGGACATATGATGAAAGACTGCCGTCGAGCCAACCGCCTCTGCTTAGTCTGTGGTTCAGCCACTCATGATATTGGATCTTGTCCCCAAAGGCAGAACCCAGTTGCTGCACCCAGGCCAGCAATTACCTATCAGCAGCGACCAGCTCTTCAGGCACCTGCTCCCAAACTTGCACTGCCTGCACCACACAGGGGACCACAAGCTGCACCACCTCCTCGACAGTTCCATCAAGCTCAAAGGAACGTTCCGAGGAATTCTCCTCTGGCCAGGAGGAATGTGCCGAAGCGCCAGGCTTTCATGATGTCTGTGGAAGATGCTGAGGCCACTGGCCAAGTCATTACTGGTAAACTTTCTTTCTCAAACTTATCTTTTAGTTTGGCTACCTACACACTTTCCCTATACCTAAAACCTATCCCATATACATTAGGTACAATCCTAGTAGCTTCACTACCTACACTTGCACTGTTTGATACTGGAGCATCCCACTGCTTTATGACGCAACGGTTTGTCCGAACCCATGCGATTCCAGTCTCATAGCTTGTATCCAGCTGGAACGTCAGTTCTTGAAATGGTGTTCTAAAGGCAATTATGGGATACAACATGTGTCCAGTCGTCGTCTACAGTCGAGAGTTTTATGCCGACTTCAAGGTACTGGACATACCAAACTTCGATGTGATTCTAGGAATGGACTGGCTTGGAACCTTTTATGCTACCATAGACTGTCGTCAAAGGAAAGTAGTATTCGAGATTCCTGACCATCTGGTCTTCTATTTTAAAAGTGGAGACCGTACATTGGAGCCAAGTACTTATAAAGCAAAGCCAAGCGAAGCAGTAGTTGCAGCAGCTCAGGCAGAGGAAGAACCAAGACCGGAGGTAGTTCGAGAGTTCGATGATGTATTCCCTGACGATATATCAGGTTTTCCTCCCAATCGAGCTCTTGAATTCAGTATTGACTTAGTACCAGGAGCACAACCAGTGATCAAAGTACCGTATAGACTAAGTCCGGAAGGATTGAAGGAAGTTCGAACACAGTTGGACGAATTACTGGCGAAAGGATGGATTCGTCCCAGCACTTCAAGTTGGGGAGCACCTGTACTATTGGTGAAGAAGAAGGAAGGTTCATACAGAATGTGCATCGACTATAGGGCCTTGAACGAAGTTACTATAAAGAATAAGTATCCACTCCCGCGCATCGATGATTTATTCGATCAGCTAAGTGGATCTTGCGTCTTCTCTAAACTAGATCTTCGTTCAGGTTATCATCAAGTGAAGGTCAAGGAAGCTGATATTCACAAAACAGCTTTCAGAACTCGCTATGGACATTACGAATTTCTAGTAATGCCATTTGGAGTGACCAGTGCAATCTTCATGAACCTTATGAACCAAGTCTTCCGGGAGTATTTAGACAGGTTCGTTATCATCTTCATCGACGACATCCTGGTATATTCTAAGAACCGGAAAGAGCATGCGGAGCGCTTGCGAATTGTCCTGGAAACTCTTCGACAACATAAGCTTTATGCCAAATATAGCAAGTGCGAGTTTTGGCTAAAACAAGTTGGTTTTCTTGGACACATCGTATCAGGAGAAGGGATTTCTGTGGATCCAACAAAAGTTTCAGCAGTCAGCGAATGGCCTACACCAAAATCAGTGAAGGATATTCGGAGTTTCTTGGGCTTAGCTGGATATTACATAAGATTTATTGAAGGCTTTTCGAAGATAGAAACACCCCTGACCAAGCTCACACGAAAAGATGAAGAATTTGAGTGGTCAGAAGCATGCGAGCAAGCTTTCGTAGAACTCAAGTCAAGACTGACATCTGCACCTATTCTCGTAATACCGGATCAATCTGGAGGATTCGAAGTGCATTGCGATGCATCCGGTAAGGGATTAGGATGCGTTCTACATCAGCACGGTAAGGTTGTGGCTTATGCTTCAAGACAACTGAATACTCATGAGCGCAATTATCCGACGCACGATCTGGAGTTGGCAGCCGTTATTTTTGCTCTCAAGATTTGGCGCCACTACTTACTTAGTGAACGAGTGAACATCTACACAGATCACAAAAGTCTGAAGTATGTGTTTACTCAGAAGGAATTGAATATGCGGCAGAGAAGATGGTTAGAACTTATGGCGGACTTTGATATCAATTTGCAATATCATCTAGGAAAGTGAACGTTGTACCCGATGCTCTTAGTCGCCAATCATTAGCAATGAATCTCACCGCTCAGTGGAAGCTTCAGCAAGACCTAAATCAGATGGAGATCGAACTAGTCATGCCAGGTGATGTTTCAAATTTGATGAATCTACAAGTTCAATCAACTATTGTCAATCAGATCAAAGCAGCTCAAACCAGCGATGCTAGTTGCAAAAGATCAGAGAACAAGTGGAGAATGGACTCAGAACAGATTTCATCATCCATGAAGACGGATCTTTGAGATACGGCAGCAGATTGTGTGTACCAAAGGGTCCTGTTCGGGAAGAGTTAATGAAAGAAGCTCACAACTCTCCCTATTCTGTACATCATGGAGGTACCAAAATGTACAAGGATCTACGTCAGAATTATTGGTAGCATGGAATGAAGCGTGAAGTAGCCAGAAGTGTCGCAAAATGTTTGGTGTGTCAGCAGGTAAAAGCTGAACATCACAGGACAGCTGGACTACTTCAACCGTTACCAATCCCAGAATGGAAGTGGCAGCACATCACGATGGACTTTGTAACTGCTCTTCTGTAAGTCGATGTACAACACCCCAATACTTGTGGGGAGGCGGAATTTTTAAAAACTAACTTGTTTAAAACATAAATATCGACTAACCGCTTGAATCGAAGCTAAACGATAACTAACTACAAACATAGAAGTTCTATACTACTATGTTTAGGGATTATACCTAACGAATCGTGTCCTTCGTCTTTGCGAACTCCACCTCCTCCTCGGCCTTCTCGAAGTAGTAGACGATCCACCCGAGAGCTTTACTCTAAGCTTAGCCTCTAAACTTGAGGCAACTAAACTTCTTTAAGTGCTAATCAAAGAAGCTAGATGAAATAGAGTGAGGGTTATGATTTAATTAGTCTAACTAATCCTTGTACTCAACACATGAGAGGGGAGGATTAGGGTTTGAAGAGAGAGAGCTTGAGGAGAGAGAAGATGAACATAATAATGAAGTGAGAATAATGAGTTATGATAATATATATCAAGCATTTCTTTTTATCAAGAAAAGAAAATAAATCATTTTGCAACCATGCTTGATAAATATCAAGTGATGATTCATCTCTATGAGTCATTAAGCATTTATGATGCATTAATGACATGGATGAATCATCCATATGACTCACTAATCACATTCATTGTATATGCCACCTAAACCCCCTTAGTCACCACCTTCTAGAAGCTTCTCGCGCAATTACAAGAGCGCCCCTCCTTTCCGTAACAATACGGAAAAATTTAGACTGTATAAATCCAATAACCGGATACCAGTAACTGGCTTAAACCAAAGCCGACTGGTAAAAACTGTCCGAACGACGTACGTGTGTAAACACACGTATGCGTCCGAACCCTTTGTCGTAAAACCATACGACCTCTATATCGTTTCACCTGGAGTAGGAAACTCTCTGTGTGGGACTCTAGAGACTCGACTACTACGCTGGCAGTGGGTTTAACCATAGACCGCAAGTGGCACTAGCTGTTCGTAACGGCCCCCAGGTAGATGTCGATAATAAGGCCGATGAGGAAACCCATCCGAACTCCTACTGAGCCTGCTGTGACAATCTCCGTACAGTCCGGTCTATTCGTCTAAGACTATCGCATATCCGACCTAGGGGGAGGCAAGCGTCAGTCCCCTAAAAGCGGAATAAGTCGTGTCGGAGTGAAGCCCATTACACCCTGAGAAACTACTGGAACCCACCAGCAAATCTCGCTTGCCCTGGCCAGGGACTTTGCGTAATGGCTCTCTGACACAGCGCGATATCAACTCCCAATACCGGGAGAGACGAATCCTATCTAACCGCTACTGCCTCCAAGTGCTTCGGGACTGCACCCTACTGCTACCTGTTTGCACGACTCCTTTGAGCCGTGGTAGGGTAGGAATCTAAGAACAGTGGGAACACACTCGAGGCGAAGCAGCAGCGTCAAGTCTGCGGACTATGCTGTACTCATGTCACCTGTGAACTGTTAACTGACGACGGGTATAATACCAACCAACAGTTCCCCGTGAGTCCTGTCCGGTGAACCCGTAACCCAATGAGCACCTGTATACTATCTCCAGTACGACGTACTGATGGCTGTGGGACAGACCATCTCCCCAACTGGGATGAGAAGCGTGCACACTAGTCTACTCCGGAGTATCGATGCCCTGTCTCGATAATCCTACGACTAGGGACCTGAATAAGGATGTGCCTGTAGACTACCCAGCCCCCACTAGTGTGACTGCCATCACAACGCTGGTAGTCAAGCAAGATCCTAAGAGCTCTATCAATACGTATACTCACATATTAAGATAGAAAAACCAAGTAGCATGCTACCATGTTTAGCAAGACTGTTATACATGTGAATATCCCATGCTTCCATTAAGTAATATACAAACTAGTATGATACAATAATGGCCCCTTCCATGAAAACACCTATTCTGGGATCCGTTCCAACTCCACAATCTCCTCCACAGGCATTAGACTCAACCAATTTTAAAAACGTCTCATTTCCAAACCGGTTGAGGTCTAACAAACAAAATCCACACATGGAGAAGATTCTGGAGTTGTTTAAGCAAGTTAACATTAACATTCCTCTTTTAGATACTGTCCAACAAGTCCCGTCCTACGCAAAAATCTTAAAGGACTTGTGCACGAAAAAGAGGAAGTCTTAGGTACCCAAGAAAGTTTTCTTGGCTAGTACTGTGAGTGATGCCCTTACCCAATCTTTAGCACAAAAACTGAAGGACCCTGGCTGTAACACCCGAGCCCAATAATACTACTTATATTGCAAGTTGAGGGTTTTATATTGCTCATTCCAATTTTCCTGATTGTTTGGTGCTTTTTGCAAAATTTTAACCGGTTAAGTCATTTTGGCACATAACAAATTTTAACTCCTAAAATGAAATTAAAAACGTCCATGTTGGCCTACTCGTCGCCACTAGTCGCGTGGTAGCGTCCGCGTGTCGAGATTACGTCCCGTTCGGCTAAACGGGCAAGTTTGGACGACTACGCGCGCGTGCAAGTGTTCGACTTGGGGGCATGCATTTTAATCATTAAACACCTCTTTTCAAAATTTGGAACCCGCTTAAAATCCTATAATTTGAATTTGGAACATTTGGGCGCAACCCGGGCGCGATTTGAAAATGTTTCAGTTAGCGCCAAAAAGGCCCATTTAATTAAATATCATAAAACTAATATATATACGAATATATACTCTTTCACAGTTAAATCTTTCAAAATCCTTTCAAATCCCTTTTTAAAATCTCGCCTCAGCCAATCAGCGCGAGAGACGGTACCCTCGTGGGCCCCGCATCCCATCTCTCTCTCTCTCCGTCTCGCTCTATCTCTCTCTTCCCTCATTCTCTTTCTCTCTCTAACTAACCCTCTCTCTCTCCTCCTATATAATTACCATGCAGCCGCCTCCTGTGCCTTCCCCACCACGAGAAAACCCACGCGAACCCCGAACCCTAACCCTAGCCACCTCCGAACATCGCCGTCGACCTCCCTGCGACCTCGCCGTCGCCGCCCTCGCCACCACGAGCCTAGCCGCACCCACCTACCTCCTTCCTCCGCTCTCTTCCGCGCCTGCACCCAACCCCGACGACGCCGCCAACCACCGCAGGTCTCGTCGTCGACGTCGCCTCCAGCCATCGACGACGTCCGCGACTCCCTCTCCTCCTCCTCGTCGCGACCTCCTCGTCGCCTTCCTCCTCCCCTCGCCGGACCACCATCAAACCCGAGCCCGACCCTGCACCATCCCCGGGTCGCCGGGAACCGCGCCGTCGACCCTCGTCGACGTCACCCGCGCCACCTCCTTTCCCCCTCGATCACCAGAGCCGACCACCACCCTCCTCTACTCGTCGCACCCTCTCTCCACCGAACCCGAGGCTGTTCAAGCCTTCGCAGCCGCCGTCACTGCCTCGCCGGCGTTCCAGCGCCGTCGAGCCCGCCGGGGTTACCCCTGGTGTCTCCCTGTAAGCACCCCTCATCCTTCCTTTTGTGCAAACCCCCCCCGCAGATCTTATTCCATATATCATGTTGCTAACTCGTTGCCGATGACTTTTGCCGGAATCCGACCGTGCCGTCTTTTGAACCCGACGCTCCAGCGAAGTACCCTGGTCCGTGTGATCCCGTTGTTCTCTGTTGGGACTCGATCCGTGGCCCGTGCACCCGTCTCGTGTTTTCTGCCGACTTTGCATCCGTGCTTTCCGGTTTGCGAAACCGTCGAGGCAAGTATCCGAATACTTGCTTTAACATGCTAGTACACAAGATCAAGCCTTGTTACAAACTTAATCATCATATTATTTATTATAACCACACAGCTATTTGTAACATCGATATCTTTTTATAACTTAGAATTGATGGTCACAATTATCCATAACTTTAAATTAATAGTAGTTGCTTGTAATTAACCGGTCTGCTATTAATTCACACATTAACTAACTAAACCAAGTAGATCGTCATCGCCTCATTTGTTAAATCACCCATGAGACAATTATTATGCTTCAGTTTAAATTCATGTAGCTTCATTACGTATGTTGTTGATATTGTTTCACTTTGTGACCATTGCACCCCAAGGGTGCTTGAACCTGTTAATAAGAAAATACAAAGCATCACCGTGTTTACATGGAATAATATTGTCATTTGCCGTTCCTGCTGTTGTTCTTTATTCGTTACTGTACCTGTTATCAGCATACATTTGATTGCACTACATATTGACCGATCTTGAAACACCTGACACATGTACTGATACACCGGACATGACACCCTGTACATATCGACTCAACCTGTTGAAACGTGACCTGACCTGTTACCTGATTTCATGCCTAATGCCGACAAACCTGACCATCCCTGCTGTCTATCCAGACAGACCTACTTTTACCTGATCTTCTATTGGCATTAGTCCTTGACTACTGAATACCTGACCTGACATACATAACTTGGGGGTATGGGGAAATCAAAGGTGAAACCGACTTGTAACTCAACAGTTCGATACTTGTTCTGATCAGTCTTACGGGATTGGCTAGCCCCGGAGTGGTGATGCTGACATCACTCGCCCATCTTGCTACCTATTACTGCTTAGCGGCACGTCTCGGATTCAGCCCCGAGGACCTTGACCGTGGTCCCGGGTACGCACGGGATACTATTGAGTTACATCGACGATTCATCAATTGATTTCAAAGACTTTAGCGTAGAAACCTGATAGAACAGTTTAGTTACCCATTGCACATTACCCTGCACTGTTGTTTCATAATATTGCTTATTTCATGTTCATACCTGCATTGCTTATTACCATGTTTATATTATTTGGTTGACAAGACGCGCTGACGTCTGGGTTTTGCATGGCCCAGATTCCTTGCCACTGTCGCCGACCGTGCAGGAGTACTTCAGCCAGCAGGCTGTTTTGAGTTCTATAGTGGTTAGTTCATTTATTGCATTTTATTTCCAGGTGCGATCCCGCATTATGGGACGTACCTTTCTATTATTATATTGGATCATTTGCTTCCGCACTTATTGTTTATTGACTCTCGTTATTATGGATTTGGACATGTGCTAGATTAGTTTATTTATGTTGTTCTTGATATCTCTACAACCGTAATGTGACTGTGGATGGATACTTCCTACCCACAGGTAGCATGGTTGGCTATGTCACGTGCCCAATCTTGCGTACTCTGGGAAGCGGGGCGTGACATGGTTCTTTTGGTATCAGAGCCATAGGTTAATTGGGTTGATTCTTTGTAGTTGGGTATTGCACCCGATACACGAATCATAATACCCGTGATTAGGAAACATGTCCTGCCACCTTGACCGTTTTACCGTCCTTGAATCGTTCTTCCGGATCATGTCGACATGCAAACTTACTTTGCATTGTCAACTCGAAAACCTAACTTCTTGTTATCTCTAGGACTTAGGCGACTTGGGTGGAGTTAAGCAATTGCGGCTATGATACCGCGGCATAGCTACCATGCAGCACTCTATTTAAGTATCTTGGAGTTCTAGCCTCGATCTATATTCAGAATCTATCTCAAGCTAATATTGGGTGTTTTGAGTTCAGGATTATGACAGGTAAGAAGTTGAAGACGTACCGGAGGCGTGTGAACGAAGCCGCCGTGCTTGGAGTGATAAGAGAAATGCTGGAAATCAAAGGGTCAGACTGAGCTGATACAGAAATAGCAGATTCATTCCAGGAAGGTTTGCAGATCGTTCAGCAGTCTGTAAACAACGATGGAACTAGACCAGTTGACCGAGTAAGAACCGTAGCAGATTTCAGACTTTTGGGTCCGTCTACTTTCACTGGTCTAGAGGAGCCGTTGCAAGCCAAGCAGTGGGCGGATTTCTCTAAGAGTTTCCTGGAGAAGTCCTTCCGCGGACTGCGCGGAGGAAATGGAAGAGAAGTTCATCGGAATAAGGTAGAATGGGGCAACCGTGGACGTGCATGCCGCAGAATGGAGGAGACTCAGTAGTCTCACTGGACCTCTCACGGCCAAAGATGTAGACAGCAGTTGTGGTAAGGAAGCAGTTCTATCGGGCCAGTCGAGTTTAGGGCTAGGCCGACGAACAATGTTCTTGCGGCTATGGTAGTGGATAGTAATGAAGAGCCGGCAGTTGTCCGCGACTTTATGGATGTGTTTGAAGATATTTCAGGCTTACCGCCGAAGCGAGAGGTGGAGTTGGCGATTGACCTTAGTCCTGGTGCAGCGCCAGTTTCTAAAGCTTATTGTCCAATGGCACCGGTGGAATTGTAAGAAGTTAAGAAACAAGTTGGTGAATTACTCGAGAAAGGTTGGATTCGAAGCAGCAACTCGCCTTGGGGAGCTCCAGTTCTTTTAGTAAATAAGAAGGATGGCACGAGGAGGATGTGCATCGATTATCGAGAATTGAACCGGGTGACTATTAAGAACAAGTACCCGATCCCTCGCATTGGAGAACTTTCTGAGCAGCTTAGTAGCGCGAGGGTATTCTCGAAACTGGATTTGCGATCAGGATATCATCAGGTCCGAGTGAAAGCAGAAGACATTTGCAAGACGGCGTTTCGAACTCGATATGGGCATTTCGAGTATCTAGTGATGCCCTTCGGAGTGACTAATGCGCCGGCAATATTTATGGATTTGATGAACAGGATCTTTTCTCCGTTCTTGGACCAGTTTATTGTGGTATCCATTGACGATATTCTGGTGTACTCGAAGAGTCCGGAGGAGCATGCTGAGCATTTAAGGATCGCACTGCAGACGCTGAGACAAGAGAAATTATTCGCGAAGATGAGTAAGTGCGAATTCTGGCTGGAAGAAGTGAAGTTTCTGGGGCATGTTGTGTCGGGCGATGGAATCGCCGTCGATCCCGAAAAGATTGCAGCAGTTCGAGATTGGCCTATTCCAAAGAATGTTGCGGAAATAAGAAGTTTTCTTGGACTCGCCGAATACTACAGGAGATTTGTGGAGAACTTCGCTCGTTTGGCAGAGCCGTTAACTAAGCTTACGCGTAAGGAGGTACCGTTTGTTTGGACGGATGGATGTGCATTGGCCTTCGAGACGTTGAAGCAGAAGTTGTTAACCGCCCCTATCCTAACCGTACCGGATGATTCAGGAGGACTGGTGATTCATAGTGACGCATCCGGAAAGGGATTGGGATGTGTTTTGATGCAGAATGGGAAAGTCGTCGCTTACGCACCGAGACAACTGAAGACTCATGAGAAGAACTATCCGACTCATGACTTAGAACTTGCAGCCGTGATCTTCGCCCTGAAGATTTGGAGACACTACCTATTGGGCGAGAGAGTCGAAGTCTTTACAGATCACAAGAGTTTAAAGTATGTGTTCACTCAGAAGGAGTTGAACATGAGGCAACGCAGATGGTTGGAGCTGATGGCCGACTATGACCTTGATCTTAAGTACCATCCGGGAAAAGTCAACGTCGTGCCGGATGCGCTGAGTCGGTTACCAGCAATTCAGATATTGACTGCACAGAGAGAGATCATTGCGGATTTTCGGAGATTTTACTTGGAGGTTGTGCTACCACATGCTACAGGACAGTTGATGCAGTTGCAAGTACAGTCGTCTTTAGTTAAGAAGATTAAAGCGGCACAATCGCAGGATCCTAGGCTGCAAAAGTTTCGAGAGCAGGTTGAAGCCGGACTACGAACCGATTTACTGGTCCATGAAGACGGTTCGTTGAGATATGGTAGCCGTGTATGTGTGCCAAAAGGAGATGTGCGTGAAGAGCTTATGAGGGAGGCACACAGTTCAGCTTACTCTGTACATCCAGGAGGGAAAAAGATGTACCGAGATATTCGACAGCACTTCTGGTGGAAAGGTATGAAACGGGAAATTGCTCGCTTCGTGGCTAAGTGCTTGGTGTGTCAGCAAGTCAAGGCTGAACACCAAAGGGTTGCTGGTTTGTTGCAACCACTTCCGATTCCTCAGTAGAAGTGGGAACATAAAACCATGGATTTCGTGACGGCTTTACCGTGGAGTCCAAAGGGCAACAATGCAGTATGGGTGAAGTCGTCGCCCTCGCCACCACGAGCCTAGCCGCACCCACCTACCTCCTTCCTCCGCTCTCTTCCGCGCCTGCACCCAACCCCGACGCCGCCGCCAACCACCGCAGGTCTCGTCGTCGACGTCACCTCCAGCCATCGACGACGCCCGCGACTCCCTCTCCTCCTCCTCGTCGCGACCTCCTCGTCGCCTTCCTCCTCCCCTCGCCGGACCACCATCAAACCCGAGCCCGACCCTGCACCATCCCCGGGTCGCCGGGAACCGCGCCGTCGACCCTCGTCGACGTCACCCGCGCCACCTCCTTTCCCCCTCGATCACCAGAGCCGACCACCACCCTCCTCTACTCGTCGCACCCCCTCTCCAGCGAACCCGAGGCTGTTCAAGCCTTCGCAGCCGCCGTCGCTGCCTCGCCGGCGTTCCAGCGCCGTCGAGCCCGCCGGGGTTACCCCTGGTGTCTCCCTGTAAGCACCCCTCATCCTTCCTTTTGTGCAAAACCCCCCCGCTGATCTTATTCCATATATCATGTTGCTAACTCGTTGCCGATGACTTTTGCCGGAATCCGACCGTGCCGTCTTTTGAACCCGACGCTCCAGCGAAGTACCCTGGTCCGTGTGATCCCGTTGTTCTCTGTTGGGACTCGATCCGTGGCCCGTGCACCCGTCTCGTGTTTTCTGCCGACTTTGCATCCGTGCTTTCCGGTTTGCGAAACCGTCGAGGCAAGTATCCGAATACTTGCTTTAACATGCTAGTACACAAGATCAAGCCTTGCTACAAACTTAATCATCATATTATTTATTATAACCACACAGCTATTTGTAACATCGATATCTTTTTATAACTTAGAATTGATGGTCACAATTATCCGTAACTTTAAATTAATAGTAGTTGCTTGTAATTAACCGGTCTGCTATTAATTCACACATTAACTAACTAAACCAAGTAGATCGTCATCGCCTCATTTGGTAAATCACCCATGAGACAATTATTATGCTTCAGTTTAAATTCATGTAGCTTCATTACGTATGTTGTTGATATTGTTTCACTTTGTGACCATTGCACCCCAAGGGTGCTTGAACCTGTTAATAAGAAAATACAAAGCATCACCGTGTTTACATGGAATAATATTGTCATTTTCCGTTCCCGCTGTTGTTCTTTATTCGTTACTGTACCTGTTATCAGCATACATTTGATTGCACTACATATTGACCGATCTTGAAACACCTGACACATCTACTGATACACCGGACATGACACCCTGTACATATCGACTCAACCTGTTGAAACGTGACCTGACCTGTTACCTGATTTCATGCCTAATGCCGACAAACCTGACCATCCCTGCTGTCTATCCAGACAGACCTACTTTTACCTGATCTTCTGTTGGCATTAGTCCTTGACTACTGAATACCTGACCTGACATACATAACTTGGGGGTATGGGGAAATTAAAGGTGAAACCGACTTGTAACTCAACAGTTCGATACTTGTTCTGATCAGTCTTACGGGCTTGGCCAGCCTCGGAGTGGTGATGCTGACATCACTCGCCCATCTTGCTACCTATTACTGCTTAGCGGCACGTCTCGGATTCAGCCCCGAGGACCTTGACCGTGGTCCCGGGCACGCACGGGATACTATTGAGTTACATCGACGATTCATCAATTGATTTCAAAGACTTTAGCGTAGAAACCTGATAGAACAGTTTAGTTACCCATTGCACATTACCCTGCACTGTTGTTTCATAATATTGCTTATTTCATGTTCATACCAGCATTGCTTATTACCATGTTTATATTATTTGGTTGACATGACGCGCTGACGTCTGGGTTTTGCATGGCCCAGATTCCTTGCCACTGTCGCCGACCGTGCAGGAGTACTTCAGCCAGCAGGCTGTTTTGAGTTCTATAGTGGTTAGTTCATTTATTGCATTTTATTTCCAGGTGCGATCCCGCATTATGGGACGTACCTTTCTATTATTATATTGGATCATTTGCTTCCGCACTTATTGTTTATTGACTCTCGTTATTATGGATTTGGACATGTGCTAGATTAGTTTATTTATCTTGTTCTTGATATCTCTACAACCGTAATGTGACTGTGGATGGATACTTCCTACCCACAGGTAGCATGGTTGGCTATGTCACGTGCCCAATCTTGCGTACTCTGGGAAGCGGGGCGTGACACTGGCTGTCCTACGATTTCTATTACCATTGGGGATAAGAACATCAACCGCGCACTATTAGATCTTGGTGCCAGTGTTAACTTGCTTCCATACTCAGTATATGAGCAATTAGGTGTAGGAGAGCTGATACCCACACACTGCACTCTCCAAATAGCCGACCGATCGATCACCCACCCTAGGGGTGAGCTAGAGGATGTGTTAATCAAAGTCGGGGACTTCATATTCCCCGTTGACTTCATTGTATTAGACACACAGCCTGTAGATAACCCTCGGAATCACATTCCGGTGATACTCGGTCGCCCATTCCTTGCAACCTCAAATGCTGTGATCAATTGTCGCAATGGTTCGATGAAACTTTTTTTTGGTAATATGACAATTGAACTCAACATTTTTAGGTTGGGGAATCAGCCCTCCGAACCTAATGCTCATATATTAGACGTCTGCTCGATCCAGGAGATCACCCCAGAAGATTGTGAATTCGAGGAGTTCTTGTTTGATCATGATAACCTTGACTCCACTAGTGCGTTTCTCTTCGAACCTGCTGCTGTTTCTGCGCCCGACAACGACTACGAGTGTTTCACGTTCTCACACGATCTTAGCCGCTCACAACCCGAGTTTGAATCCTTCAACTTTCCGGATGAGTTACCTGAACCATCCAACTCGGTCGCTTACACTCGTTTTGAACCTTTACTGGAGTCCTTTGAGTTCGAGACCTTTTCTCCAATCCCGCCTTCAATCATTTCACCTCTAACGCTCAAACTCAAGCCGTTGCCGTCTCACCTTAAGTACGCTTACTTAGGTGAGAACGAGACCCTCCCTGTCATCATCTCGGCTTCCCTTGCTCCAGAGCAAGAGAAAGCCCTTCTTTCGGTCTTGCACGGCAATAGGCAAGCTTTTGGCTGGTCCATGGCGGACATCAAGGGGATTAGTCCCCTGATCGTTGAGCATCACATTCATCTGATGGATGATGCCAAACCAGCAAGGGATCCACAAAGACGTCTCAACCCAGTCATGAAAGAGGCTGTGAAGAAGGAGATCGTCAAATGTCTGGATAGTGGTATCATTTACCCTATCTCCGATAGCCAGTGGGTTAGCCCCATTCACGTTGTCCCCAAGAAATCAGGTATCATGGTCATAACCAACGAGGTGAACGAGTTAATCCCTACTCGCACCCAAACTGGGTGGCGAGTATGCATCGATTACAGAAAACTCAATGCCGCAACGCGGAAAGACCACTTTCCGCTACCTTTCATTGACCAGATGCTTGAATGATTGGCCGGACACGAGTATTACTGCTTTCTTGATGGCTACTCTGGCTATAACCAAATTCCCATCGCCGAAAAAGACCAGGACAAGACCACTTTCACTTGTCCTTTCGGCACGTTTGCATTTCGTCGCATGCCCTTTGGATTATGCAATGCGCCCGCTACCTTCCAGCGGTGTATGATGGGAATTTTCTCAGACATGGTGGAAAAAATTCTGGAGATTTTCATGGATGACTTCTCCATCTTCGGCGATTCCTTTTACGAGTGTCTGCTGCATCTCGACGCTGTCCTTACCCGATGTAAGGACAAGAACCTCACTTTGAACTGGGAGAAGTGCCACTTCATGGTGCGCGAAGGTATTGTCTTAGGACATATCATCTCGCAAAAAGGCATTGAGGTAGATAAAGCAAAGATTGAGGTCATTTCCAATCTTCCTCCTCCCCGATGCGTCCGAGATATCCGAGCCTTCCTTGGCCATGCCAGTTTCTATAGACGGTTTATCAAGGACTTTAGCAAGATTGCTAGGCCCTTGACTCTTCTACTGGCCAAGGACGCGCCTTTCGACTTCAACTCGAGCTGTGTGACTGCATTTGAGTCATTAAAACGCTCACTCACTTCTGCTCCCATTCTCTCTTCTCCTGATTGGACGCACCCATTCGAGATCATGTGCGATGCATTCGACTTTGCCATCGGTGCTGTCCTTGGACAACACATCAACAAGATGCCGCACGTAATCTATTACGCCAGCCGAACCCTGAACGACGCCCAACTCAATTATACAACAACTGAGAAGGAATTCTTGGCTGTTGTATTTGCTTTAGAAAAGTTCAGGCCCTACCTCATCGGCTCTCCAGTCATTGTCTATGTAATTCTACGGTAGCGCCCCGGCCGTCTACAGACGCCAAATACGGAACAAAAAACTTTTTAACTGGCGCTATCGTATACTTTAACCCGGATCTTCCATTATTGCTAAACTAACAAACTGTAAAGAGTGTAGAAAGGTTATACCGAACGATCCGAGTCCTTCTTTCTTTAACCATCATCCCACACTCCGTTGCGGCTGCTCCGATCTCGTCGATCTCCGATCTGCTCGTCCAGGTGGCACCACATCACTGATTCTTTAAACGGGCTCCTGCCTCTGACTCGAGGCAACTCGGTCATCAAGTTTGCTAAAAGAGACGACCAAGAATGATGTAGAGAATGGGTAGATGACTTTGTCTCACTTCGTCCAAATCCGTGGACGATCGGTTAATGAAGTTGCCGTGGGAATCGGGTGATGGAATGAAATGGGCTGTGAAATTCCATACACCGATAAAACCTATCATAATCTTTTTCTACCAAATGAAACATCAAGTAACCTCATAAGAGAGGGGAGGGGCCGGCCTTATATAGAGAAGGAGGAGGGTGAGTGTAGGAGGAGGGGAAGGTAACCATAAGAGGATGAAGCTTATCTTGATCATTAATGAAAACAATGAGTCACAAAGATACAATGAATCTAATAACCTAGTCACCATAAGCATTAATTGAACCATTAATGGCATTAATGAGTCACTTAACACCTCACCATGTCAAGTCACCCTCTCAAGAACTTTCTAGAAGCATGACTCACTCTCATCCAAGAAAAGATAAATCCGTCTTTAACCGAATGTTAAAAGAAGGCTGATAGAAAACTGGAAACTGGCAACTTCCAAAAGTGATCCTGAAACGACTTTCAGGATAACCCCGTAACTGTGTAAATATACCCGCATTTGTATTACGACCGAATACAAATGCAACTGAGACAAAGATATTATATCTACTCAATATAATACTCAGATCCGGCTTAAACCAAAGCCGACCAGTATCATCTGCCCGAAAAATAACACGTGCGTAAACGCACGTGCATTTTCCGAACCCTACCATAAAACCATACGGCCTCTACAACGTTTCGCCCGAACTTGGGAAACTGTCTGTGGGGGACTCTAATGACTCGTCAGTACCCTGGCAGTGGGTTTAACCACAAACCGTCAGCGGCACTAGCAATGCGTAACGGCTGCCCATGGACTGACCTCAAGGGAGGCCGATGAGAGAACTCATCCGGAAACCCTACTGAGCCTAACAGTGACAATGTATATACAGTCCGGTCCGTTCGTCAATGAGTATCGCATATCTGCCTAAGGGGCTAGTAACGTCAGACCCCCAATAGCAGTATTGTAACACCTTAGAATGTGTTTTGTAGCTGATTATTTTTTTAGATTATAGTTTTTAAATAAAAGTTTACCAAATTAAGTTTTAAATATTTTATCCTAATTAATGTGTATTTTATTAGAATTTTGTTAGGCGCACACACACTTGTGCATGACAACTAGGGTTTAGAGATGGGATTAGACCATGTTTAGCAAGCATGATAGATTAATCCTTTCTCTCTAAGTTAATAATTATTGTTTAAGTGTTTTGGGTTTAATAGTAGTGATAGTTTTAAATTGAAAATGAGTTTAAAAAGGAATTTTTAAATGTGCTTGGTTGACTTTGAGGAGAGAGAGTGAGCATGGGCATCATGGCATGAGCCATGCCTCATTATGAGAGAGAGAGTGAGAAGGGGTCTTTGTTGTGTTCTCATTTCTCCATCTCATTTCTTTCTCTCATTCTCCCACTCTCTCACAACACACACACACTCAGCAGCTGAGCAGAAGCAGCAGCACTCACATCATCAGCAACAACAATAACTGGAACAGCAGAAGCAGCAGCTCTCACAGCATCAGCAACAACAATAACTGGAACAGCAACAGCAGCAGCTTCATCAACACGCACACACCTACAGCAGTGGCAGCAGCAGCACCAGAGGCAGCAACACCAACAACAGAGACAACAACATCACCATCATCATCATCAGCAACAGCAACAGAAGAAGTAGCAGCAGCAGCAGTAACAGGGCAGCAGCATCAGCAGTAACAGCTCCAGCAACTCGCAGGAGCTCTTCTCCACATCTTCACCTGCCTTCTAGGGTTTAGTGGGTATATTTCCTTAACCCCATGTCATGGTTTGCGTAGTTGTGCATCGATTGCTTCGATTAGTGCTAAATTAGCTAATTAGTGCTAGATTATGGTGTTTAAGTGGAATTTTGGGAATTTGTTGATTGTGTTAGCTACCCTAGTTTGTTTAAGTGTTGATAGGGCCACTTCAACTAAGAAATCCCCAGATTACACCAAAATACCATAAGGTTTCTTAGTTGTGCAAATCGGTATTTTTTAAAGTGATTTTTGTGACTTTTGAGATCTGCTATGGACCCGGACCTTACCGAGTAAAATTGAGAAAACTGGGACATGATACCTAGGTTTAGATCACACCACGAGAGTACGAACCCACCCCTCCCTAACCTGGCCGCCAATTTCCTCATTTTGGCCGCAAATTGCGGCCCAGAGGGGGACTGGGGTGTTGGGGTTTTGTGTAGGGTTCTTTGCAGTGTTTTCTAGGTCTTTGGCATGTCTAGTTTTGTGATATCTTACCTGTAGGAAAATCTGGGGTCATATATCGTTTTTGGTGTTTGTTGTGTTTACGCGATACGCGCGATACGTGAGAGGGTTCTGTGATCCAGCGTATCGCGGCGTGTCGCGATGGTTTTAGACGCGTACACACACGATTCAACGTATCGTGCACACGCGCGCTTAGTTCGCGACGCGAGTTTCTCGTTTCGATTCGATATCGCGTTTCGCGGGATATTTGGCTTATATGTGATTTCCATGTCTTATTTGCAGGTTTACAGGCAGGGACTACGGACACGGCTACAGGGGGGATCAGATGGTAGGATTCACCTAGCGTGGAGTGTAGGTGAGTAGATTTAACATCTACAGGGGAATCGCCCGCATGGCGTTATGCGTCCGGGCTAGGATTCAATTACCTGTCGCACATTCTACGTCATTGTAGAATCGCGCCTTTACTGTTTTTCCTTAGATATACTTATACTGTGATTAGCAGCCGTAGGACACTGCACATATTATTGACGGGTTATGTTGCACGAGCACAGATTGTATGCTACACACACACCGTCAATAATTGCCATGTCACACACTACCCCTTATAGCTACTATTGCTTACCATACATGACATCTAGATTACCGGTATACCTATAGTGTATCATACCTTTGGTGATAGGTACATTTACACCTTGCGATACAGCTACAGGTATACCGTGCACATATCTTAGTTATACCGGGAGGGATTTCCTACATATGTTACTTATACGCAGGGGGGTATACGACATCAGTTCCTATAGGTAGATACCTGTGCATTGCTACACCTGTATGTTACACACATATTCAGTTGCAGATACCTATTTACCTTTACTGATGTCACTTAGCTGTACCATCTTGATTTCGCATACATCTGGTTCAGCTATATATTTTGTTTACCTGCTCGCATTCTGATATATCGCATATATTTATTCCTGGATTTGTACATTGTTTATCTGGATTTTATATGATGTTTTCGGGATTTGGGAACCGCGGGGGTTCATGAATTTATGCATACATGGAACAACCCGGTTTCCTTGATATGATATTTGAGCGTCCCCCATGAGTTTTATCGGTGCTGATTATATGCTCCATACGATGTGTGGTTGCCGTATGAGAGTACATGGTGGGGCCCGGTATTGAGCCTGGAGGCGGGCGAGTACCTACCGGTGATTGGTTGGACCTGGCAGTTGTCCGGAGGATACTGGCCAGAGTCGAGTGATGGATGCGGGATGACCTGTACTGTCGGTGCCGAGGGCCGACACTGCAGACGGACCCCGTGGGCCGATCCGGACTGACGGAGCCCGATATACGAGGATTTCTGTGTCGATGCTTGGCACACTGTTTTCATGATATTTCTTTAACCCATTTTGTATATATAACAGGGGATTTAGCCGTTGTTATATATACCCTTACACCAATATTAGTGGAATGGGACGCTAATATATGTGTATTGCCCCCATCATATTTATTTCTGCATATATATTTATACCTTTAGGATGATAGATTCGACTTGGGATATAGGTGATTCATTGACATTGGATATGGATATGAATGAGACTGATGAATTGTACATTCGAGATATAGGAGAGCTATTCGATATTGTACATTGAGGTGATGCGAGACTTATATGTTGTGAGAGCCCAATGTGGGGGCTGATTTGAGGATTTGGGATTTGGGTGTCTTGATGGATTGTGATCCTACCACGATTTCAGGTTTCCGTGGAAATGACATATTCCACCCTATACCTCACACTTACCTACCTTATGCACAGATTCATACATTGGTAGTACCTGTTAGTGTACCCTTATGATAGTTGCATTTTTACCTTCTCATATCCTTATTGCATAGTTATTGCATATTATTGTCATGTTACTATTGCTTCACATATTGATTGTACTTGCTAGTGTACTCTCCTTATTTCAGCATTTGCATGACATGTTATTACTGTAATCGCATATCTTAGATTCATGCTGTACGTGCATTCCTGCGATTACCTGCATATGTTTTATGCTATTCACGAGTTGGCAACTCACCCCCGTTGTGCCACAGGTGTTTCGGGTTGTTCCCCAGAGTAGTCGAAGCAGGCTATTCCTCTATTCCGCTTTCAGCTAGCATCTTTTGCTCCAGATACCGTATCAGCTCACAGTACTATTTTGCTTAGGTGGGTTGGTGGTTATCTGTATTTCATATTGTACATTCGTTGTATTTTGTACTCTCCATCTACTATTGTATTATTGACTTAGAGACTTGGTGAGGACGTTAATGTGTATCTTTGTGGATTTGTTGTCTTTTATATACAGCTTTCTCTTTACTGTCTTTATTTCTTCGCTACGGCGTCGTATATTTGTATTGTATTCATCTTGGCTGGGTTTTTACAAAAGTGGTGTTGCCAAAATTTTAAAGGAAAGAAAGTAAGACTTTTAAAGAATTTGGGTTGCGTTTTAAAATGTTTCAAAACTTATATTATCTTTTCCGTATTTTTATGGTTTAGACTTCTGGGTTTTGGCTTTCTTTTACTACGTTACGTCTTTGGGCGTTGCGTAGTATTAGGGCCGTCACGGGCCAAATTTGGGTCGTGACAAAGTTGGTATCAGAGCGTTAGGTTTTATCTTTCGGAGTGTAGGATGACCTTAGTATGATGGAGTAGGTAGCTTAAGCAGAGTAACGTAGTGTGTGTATGTCTACAGCATACCCACAGCGCGGTACTTTGCATTAAGTGACCTAAGTACAATTTTCTTGACATTCCTTCCTCGATGATTCATATCCTTGAGGTTCGATCCCTTATTCTTATCGAATCTTATCTTAAATCAATTTATAGCCTTGCCGCCGATGACTATGGGGACTCAGAGTGATGCAGCGAGGGCCGAGGTCAGAATTTGCTCGGGTGAGACGAGTACTGACCAGGATGGCACTCTAGTTGCTCAGGTGCAGACGGATCAGCCTACGATCTATACTATGGATAGACTTATGGTAGAGATGCAGGAGTTCCGCCAGACGATGAGTTCTTTGGTTAAGGTCGTTCGGGAGCTACGACAGGAGGTTGTCACCCCCGTTACTCAGCTGTCCCTTACGATCAGCATGCAGCAGTCCGTCACTTACATAGCACCAGTGGTTGCAGCTAATGTTGATGAGGCGCATATTCCAGAGGTTCAGAGGGCTCCAGGACAGTGGAGGACTCGTACCAGCGTACCAGCCCAGAGACAGGGGTTTGGTCGTCGAGACAGATTTCGTGGCCGTCGCGGGAGTAGCAGAGGCTTAGGACGAGGGCAGTCGTTCAGCTCTCAGCCCCAGGATGGTCAGCAGTCAGCGCGTGGATGTTTCCGATGCGGGAGCCTTCAGCACTTCGTCAGGGATTGTTCCTTAGCACCTCGTCGGAGTCATATTCAAAGAAGCCGTGGACGTGGAAGATTTGCTCAGAGGGCTCTGGCTACCAGAGGAGTCTATCCAGCTGCGAGTAGAGGGCAGGCACAGGAGTTTGCTTCTACTCATCGGGACGCGCAGACGTCCAATGTGGAGTTTCCAGGTACCCTTGATTTATATGTTCTTTTCATGTATTCGTTTGTTTTCTTGCTTGTACCATGGTTGGGTAGATTAGTCGTAGTTGTGTTAACTTCTGGCAGCGATTCTTTTGTTGCGCGACACGTAATTAGTTTTGTACCAATCGGATAGGAGATAGAGATTCGTCCGTCGTTTTGGTCCTTCTAGAGATGTTGGATTTGACGTTCTCCTGGGCACGGACTGGTTAACTACGTGTTAGGCGTCTGTGGACTACCGTGTGGAAGCAAGTTAGGTTTTGTTTTCCCCGGCAAGTCAGTTCTTGTTGTACAGGTGGATAGTTGTGCCGCCTCTCACAGCTTGAATTCAGCCTTTTTCGCTAGTCGGCTACTGAGGAGATGTCGTGGATTCTTGGCGTTCATTCGTGATACCGGAGCCACAGTGGGATTGTTGGACCGGGTTCCTTTCGTGCGAGAATTTTTCCGACGTTGTCCCGGGTGAGCCGGCGAAGCTTGGGAGCTAAAGGATCAGCTGCAGAGTTTTGGTTTGGGGAGTTTTGTGCGTCTGAGTGTTTCGCTTTTGGAAGCTCCTATTTCTGTTCGTCGAGGAGGAAGACGGCAGTTTAGGGTTGCGTATCGATGGATCGTCAATTGAACCGGCTTATGGTGCGGATAGGTATCCCTTGCCTCGCATTGACGATTTCTTCGATCAACTCCAGAGCGCGAGACATTTTCTAAGTTTGCTTGGGATCAGGTCATCTTTATTGCGGTTCGGAGTGATGGCACTCTGAAGACTGCCTTATGCGTGCTACGGGCTTTGTGTGTTTTGTGAGTCGTTGGATTCACTGGTGCCCTAGCAGCATTCGTAGATGAGGTGACCAGATTTCTTCAGGCCGTTCCTCGACCAGTTTTGTTATGTTATTTATGACACTCTGGTCTACTTAATGTGTCTTGAGGAACAGGAGTAGCACGTGAGGATTTGTTATGCAGATACTGGGAGAGCACCAGCAGTTTGCTAAATTCTCAGAGTGTTTCTTCAGGCTTGTTTTGTGTTGACTCCTAGGTCTTGTAGTCACGGGAGACGGTTCCGTATGGTTCCGAGGGAGATCGTTGCCGTACAGCTTAGGCCCAGACTTGTGTGCAGGACGGAGATCCGCAGATTGTTGGGCTTAGCAGGGTTTTTACCGCCGTTTCATGCAGGATTGCTAGAGTAGTGCTGCACCGTCGACTGAATTGACCAAGATGGAGGTTTCTTTTCTGTGGACTGAGGCATGTGTGCGGAGTTTTCGGCAGTTGGAGATTCTGTTAACAACTGCATCAGTTCTTTCTTTGGTGTTTTGGTTCGGGCTACCTTGTTGTTTAACTGTAATGTTCTTGAGTGGGCTCGAGTGTGTACTGATGTGACACTACAGAGTCATCGCTTTTGCTTCCCTACATTTGGAGGAAGTACGAGAAGGATATTCCACTCATGATTTGGAGATGGCCGCGGTGGTTTTGCGTTGGAGATTTGGAGGCACTACTTGGTTGAGAGTTGTGTCAGATTTTCCACGGACCACTAGAGCTTAATGAACATCTTCCTGCAGCGGGTTTTGATTGTTGTGATAGTCTTCTGCAGATTTACAGTTCTTGTGTGATCGTTGAGTACAGCTTGAGTTCGTCTCTACGGAGGGGACAGCTTGCTCATGTCCGCGCCCGACCACTTTCCTTAAATCGTTTTCGCGAGACACTGCCCGCTGATGCTCGTTCGTCAGTGATACTCGAGCATACTCGGCTGGGTATTGATTCGGAGACCTTGATTGTGACAATGATGTGCTAAGTTAGGGACGCATTTTTGTACCTGGTTTTATCAGGTAGAGACGTGCAATCCTAGAGTAAGCACATCAGTCAACTCTCAGTATTCATTCAAGTTCCACCAGCTTTAGCGTGACTTGTGAGATAGTTACGGGTGGGCCGAGATGTAAAGAGATGTTTCAGGTTTCGTTTCAAGTGTCTGTCTTGTTGTGTGCTTGGGTCGAGCATCTGAGGCCGGCTGGAGAATTGCAATCTTTTACCATTCCGAAGCAGGGATGGGAGCAAATCTCCATGAATTCCATTATGGTTTCTACCCAGGGTTAGTCAGGGTGTGAATCCATTCGGATTCTTGTCGTCCGGTTATAGTCAGTTTGCTCAGTTGTTTTGTTAAAGTTGTTTGTTGTCAGCGGTTGGGGATCGTCACTCGCCATCGTTAGGGTTCTCCTTCGATAGCTGTTATCAGGAGACACTCCAATTGGCCACCCTTAGGCTTAGGGGTTAGGTCGTGTCGATCACCAGTCTGTTGTTTTTCTGACTCTGCGAAAGTAGGACTTTGGACCCCAGCTAGTCTAGAGACTTCGGAGATAGTCCAGCTGTGTTAGGGCAAGATGGGAATTGTCCATTTCGAACTGAGGTCTTATGACGACTGTGTTGGTCATAGACTCGAGTTCGTAGGACAGATCATGTATTCCTATGGACTTTCCGAAGAATGACGGTGTTGGATTTTGGGGAGCTTGTCCCAGGATTTAGGCCCTTCTGAGGTCCTATAAGCGAGTTAGTTTCGTTGCCTTTAAATTTGGCACTTCCGCCCAGATTATTGGATTTTCACCCCGTATTCCTCGTGATGATACTCTACAATTATCTTCATTGCCTTTATCGCATGATTTGGCTCCAGACCAATTAGCTTGGGCGCGATCTTTCGTTCACCAGCAGCCATGCGTGTTAAATGGCTCGACAGGTGGAGAAACGTCGGTCAAGGGTCTTGCCATCTGTGAAGGGTTTCCTTGGACGTAGCCGTATGGTGAGTTAGTCACTTAGGAGGCTGCGAGCGAGATTTGAGGATTTTAATCTGCTCTTTGAAGGTATGCGTATCGGAATATTTTTAAAATTCGAGGACGAATTTCTTTTAAGGGGGGAGATTGTAACACCTTAGAATGTGTTTTGTAGCTGATTATTTTTTTAGAGTATAGTTTTTAAATAAAAGTTTACCAAATTAAGTTTTAAATATTTTATCCTAATTAATGTGTATTTTATTAGAATTTTGTTAGGCACACACACACTTGTGCATGACAACTAGGGTTTAGAGATGGGATTAGACCATGTTTAGCAAGCATGATAGATTAATCCTTTCTCTTTAAGTTAATAATTATTGTTTAAGTGTTTTGGGTTTAATAGTAATGATATTTTTAAATTGAAAATGAGTTTAAAAAGGAATTTTTAAATGTGCTTGGCTGACTTTGAGGAGAGTGAGCGAGCATGGGCATCATGGCATGAGCCATGCCTCATTATGAGAGAGAGAGTGAGAAGGGGTCTTTGTTGTGTTCTCATTTCTCCATCTCATTTCTTTCTCACATTCTCCCACTCTCTCACAACACACACACACTCGGCAGCTGAGCAGAAGCAGCAGCACTCACAGCATCAGCAACAACAATAACTGGAACAGCAACAGCAGCAGCTTCATCAACACACACACACCTACAGCAGTGGCAGCAGCAGCACCAGAGGCAGCAACACCAACAACAAAGACAACAACATCACCATCATCATCATCAGCAACAGCATCAGACGAAGTAGCAGTAGCAGCAGTAACAGGGCAGCAGCATCAGCAGTAACAGCTCCAGCAACTCGCAGGAGCTCTTCTCCACATCTTCACCTGCCTTCTAGGGTTTAGTGGGTATATTTCCTTAACCCCATGTCATGGTTTGCGTAGTTGTGCATCGATTGCTTCGATTAGTGCTAAATTAGCTAATTAGTGCTAGATTATGGTGTTTAAGTGGAATTTTGGGAATTTGTTGATTGTGTTAGCTACCCTAGTTTGTTTAAGTGTTGATAGGGCCACTTCAACTAAGAAATCCCCAGATTACACTAAAAAAACCATAAGGTTTCTTAGTTGTGCAAATCGGTGTTTTTTAAAGTGATTTTTGTGACTTCTGAGATCTGCTATGGACCCGGACCTTACCGAGTAAAATTGAGAAAACTGGGACATGATACCTAGGTTTAGATCACACCACGAGAGTACGAACCCACCCCTCCCTAACCTGGCCGCCAATTTCCTCATTTTGGCCTCAAATTGTAGCCCAGAGGGGGACTGGGGTGTTGGGGTTTTGTGTAGGGTTCTCTGCAGTGTTTTCTAGGTCTTTCGCATGTCTAGTTTTGTGATATCTTACCTGTAGGAAAATTTGGGGTCATATATCGTTTTTGGTGTTTGTTGTGTTTGCGCGATACGCGCGATACGTGAGAGGGTTCTGTGATCCAGCGTATCGCGGCGTGTCGCGATGGTTTTAGACGCGTACACACACGATTCAGCGTATCGTGCACACGCGCGTTTAGTTCGCGACGCGAGTTTCTCGTTTCGATTCGATATCGCGTTTCGCGGGATATTTGGCTTATATGTGATTTCCATGTCTTATTTGCAGGTTTGCAGGCAGGGACTACGGACACGGCTACAGGAGGGATCAGATGGTAGGATTCACCTAGCGTGGAGTGTAGGTGAGTAGATTTAACATCTACAGGGGAATCGCCCGCATGGCGTTATGCGTCTGGGCTAGGATTCAATTACCTGTCGCACATTCTACGTCATTATAGAATTGCGCCTTTACTGTTTTTCCTTAGATATACTTATACTGTGACTAGCAGCCGTAGAACACTGCACATATTATTGACGGGTTATGTTGCACGAGCACAGATTGTATGTTACACACACACCGTCAATAATTGCCATGTCACACACTACCCCTTATAGCTACTATTGCTTACCATACATGACATCTAGATTACCGGTATACCTATAGTGTATCATACCTTTAGTGATAGGTACATTTACACCTTGCGATACAGCTACAGGTATACCGTGCACATATCTTAGTTATACCGGGAGGGATTTCCTACATATGTTACTTATACCCAGGGGGTATACGACATCAGTTCCTATAGGTAGATACCTGTGCATTGCTACACCTGTATGTTACACACATATTCTGTTGCAGATACCTATTTACCTTTACTGATGTCACTTAGCTGTACCATCTTGATTTCGCATACATCTGGTTCAGCTATATATTTTGTTTACCTGCTCGCATTCTGATATATCGCATATATTTATTCCTGGATTTTTACATTGTTTATCTGGATTTTATATGATGTTTTCGGGATTTAGGAACCGCGGGGGTTCATGAATTTATGCATACATGGAACAACCCGGTTTCCTTGATATGATATTTGAGCGTCCCCCATGAGTTTTATCGGTGCTGATTATATGCTCCATACGATGTGTGGTTGCCGTATGAGAGTACATGGTGGGGCCCGGTATGGTTCCCCTCGGCAAGAAGATCGATAGGTTTGCCGATTGAGCCTGGAGGCGGGCGAATACCTACCGGTGATTGGTTGGACCTGGCAGTTGTCCGGAGGATACTGGCCAGAGTCGAGTGATGGATGCGGGATGACCTGTACTGTCGGGGCCGAGGGCCGACACTGCAGACGGACCCCGTGGGCCGATCCGGACCGACGGAGCCCGATATACGAGGATTTCTGTGTCGATGCTTGGCACACTGTTTTCATGATATTTCTTTAACCCCTTTTGTATATATAACAGGGGATTTAGCCGTTGTTATATATACCCTTACACCAATATTAGTGGAATGGGACGCTAATATATGTGTATTGCCCCCATCATATTTATTTCTGCATATATATTTATACCTTTAGGATGATAGATTCGACTTGGGATATAGGTGATTCATTGACATTGGATATGGATATGAATGAGACTGATGAATTGTACATTCGAGATATAGGAGAGCTATTCGATATTGTACATTGAGGTGATGTGAGACTTATATGTTGTGAGAGCCCAATGTGGGGGCTGATTTGAGGATTTGGGATTTGGGTGTCTTGATGGATTGTGATCCTACCACGATGTCAGGTTTCCGTGGAAATGACATATTCCACCCTATACCTCACACTTACCTACCTTATGCACAGATTCATACATTGGTAGTACCTGTTAGTGTACCCTTATGATAGTTGCATTTTTACCTTCTCATATCCTTATTGCATAGTTATTGCATATTATTGTCATGTTACTATTGCTTCACATATTGATTGTACTTGCTAGTGTACTCTCCTTATTTCAGCATTTGCATGACATGTTATTACTGTAATCGCATATCTTAGATTCATGCTGTACGTGCATTCCTGCGATTACCTGCATATGTTTTATACTATTCACGAGTTGGCAACTCACCCCCGTTGTGCCATAGGTGTTTCGGGTTGTTCCCCAGAGTAGTCGAAGCAGGCTATTCCTCTATTCCGCTTTCAGCTAGCATCTTTTGCTCCAGATACCGCATCAGCTCACAGTACTATTTTGCTTAGGTGGGTTGGTGGTTATCTGTATTTCATATTGTACATTCGTTGTATTTTGTACTCTCCATCTACTATTGTATTATTCACTTAGAAACTTGGTGAGGACGTTAATGTGTATTTTTGTGGATTTGTTGTCTTTTATATACAGCTTTCTCTTTACTGTCTTTATTTCTTCGCTACGGCGTCGTATATTTGTATTGTATTCATCTTGGCTGGGTTTATACAAAATAGGTGTTGCCAAAATTTTAAAGGAATGAAAGTAAGACTTTTAAAGAATTTGGGTTGCGTTTTAAAATGCTTCAAAATTTATATTATCTTTTCCGTATTTTTATGGTTTAGACTTCTGGGTTTTGGCTTTCTTTTACTACGTTACGTCTTAGGGCGTTGCGTAGTATTAGGGCCGTCACGGGCCAATTTAGGGTCGTGACAAGTATAAGTCGTGTCGGAGTGTAGCCCAATAACACACTGAGATACTACCGGAATACCTACCAGTAAATCTCCTGCCACGGCCGTGGGCTTTGTGTAATGGCTCTCCTAGACACAGCACGATCTCGCCCCCAATACCGGGAGAGACGAATCCCCTGCCGATCCGCTCACGTGCCTCCATATGGCTCGGGACTGTACCCAAAAACTACCTGTTTGCACGACTCCTTTGAGCCGTGGTAGGGTAGAAATCAAAGAACAGTGGGAACTTACACGAGACAAATGACGACCTCAGGTCGATGAACTAACCTGTACACATGTCACCAGGGAACTGCTATCTAACGATAGGTATAGTACTAACTAGCAGATTCCCGGCGAGTCCTGTCCGGTGTACTCATAACCCAATGAGCACCTGTATACATCTTAGGTGATCCAACTGACACCAGTGGCTTGTGAGACCGGCCACCGCCCCTCGTCGGGGTCTCGACTGTACACACTAGTCTACTCCGGAGTAACGATGCCCTGTCTCGAAACTCCCACGACTAGGGACCACAATTAAGGATATGCATATAAACTACCCAACTCTCATGTATATGATCGCCATCATACTGTTGGTAGTAAAGCAAGATCCTAAGGGCTCTATCAAATTGTAACATGTAATCAGTCACCTGATCATGTACACGACTGATAAAGGCAAACCATATAGCATACTATCATCTCGAGTAAGACTGTCCGACCGGTATAGGTCCTCCGCAATCATTGCAATCACGTACCTGCGATCCAATAATTGACTATGAGGGCACTATCTCCAACAATCTCCCACTTGCACTCAAGGCTAACTATTGCGATGTCGACTACTCACAGCCCGTGTGAAACCGAACATCCAACTCCTCTACTAATCAGTTTCACAAAGCTCGTTTGTAAAACTATTGTGTTCGAGAAATAGCCTCAGTGAGTGGATCCGCCAGGATGTTCCTTTCTATATCTCTCTTAATCTCAAATTCGCGGAGAAATCCATCTCCCGAATCGAATAATACCTGTCTTAGAATATGTCTGGATATCTGATGGGACCTCGTTCATAAATGAACTCCAAATCCAAACTTCTTAGACTGTATCGATCACTGAACCTAATCAGTATCCGGCACCATGCCTCCCACAGTATCCTCTTGGACCACCTGTCCATGATACTGTCCCTCTTCGTCAGAGGGAAAAACTATAACTCTGACAATCACTCTGTCAACCATGTCACCTTTGAAGCCCGGAATGATAATCGTCTCCCGAAGGAGGCTGCCATCATCAAATCCGTAGAACATTACTTATGTTCTAAAAACTGCTTCCTTATGTTTCTCCAGGATTGGATTAATACAAACTTATTGCATCTAGTGCAAAAACAACATCTGGTGTGGTACTTGACATCTCATGATTGATCCAGTTGCCTAAGCAAGTGATCTGTCAATCATGCACATCCCTCTCCCCTTTAGTCTATACGACACCTTTAGAGAGGGTGACTCCATCACCTGCAGGTACACCACCATGCTAGGAGTCATCTATTCTAAAAACCATTAGAATACTGTCAAAGTACCTACATTGGGAAACTACCCAAATCCAGATCTAAAATCATAGATCTAGAAACCAGAATGTCAAATATTATATCCATTTCCTGTCTGGAGAAACAACTGTGTGACGACCACAGTACAACCGATCGTAGTACAGGAATTTTACTTCCTACTCTATGTATGTCATCCAGATACCATGACATCACACCCTACTATCTTCTTAACAGATCCATTCCCTATTCTGATTGAAGTCAAAACCATGACTGTCACATCAAAAATAGATGATCTATCTCCGCTATATCTGCTCAAGTCTATAAATAGATATAAGCATCTTGCCCACTATACTTCCGCTGCTCCCACTGACTACGACAACCCTCCCACCGGGTCTCATAGCCTGGAACAACAGTAGTGTCAAGTCTGGGTAGATAAGAACCTCCCTGTCACCGTCCTTGAGGCTACCGGAGTACCTCTCGGGTGTCTGAGGTTATCCACCATATCTGCGGAGTGGCTAATGGAATGTCAAACCTGATTGAATATATAGGTCCTATTAAATTTTCCGTAATCGTTCGCGGTTCTGGAATCACTTCCAGTTCTACCATACTCCCACTACTGTTTTCTGAAAAAGTCAATTTTTACTAAAACTGTGGCGAGTCAAGAACAATATCACTATTGATCTTCCAAATGGTAGAATATCAACCCTCGTCATAGCCAGGGTCAACCCACAAACAGCCATTACAGAAACGTGCCCTGAGTTATCCAGAGTCTGGTTTTAAGCATAAGCTGGACAACTCCCCGTACCTTAACATCTTTTAAGGTACAAACTATTCTATATCCAATATAGAAACTTTGGCACTATCTAATTGGAACCATATTCAAATCATGCAGCTGTCTCCAGTTCATATCAAATTAATGGAAAGAGGCTAATCAGCATTACTCAACTTAGGCATCCATCCAATTATGAGTAACCTGAAAGAGAAACACGTTTCTCAAAACCATCACTATCATCTGAATACCAATCACAAGAATCTACATCTTCGATCTCTTTGAAGAATCCCGATACTTGTGATACCTGGTTCTCTACTTTATTCTTATACCCACAACTTCTCAAAACTTAGACCTTGTATTTCTACGAAACACTTGTCTAAAAATTAGAGAAGTCATAAGTAAACAGAACATAGTACTAGGACCTACCCCTTTGTCCTGATGGACACATGGACAACATACAATACTCTGTATAAGTCCGCTGAGTTTAAGCAACTCAAAACCTGTGCATCGTAGGTTAAAAACTGTACCCTGGCGATTTCCTCAAATATCACCAATTACAACGAATTCCGATATAATGAGAATGATCACCTAATTCCCAATAACTTACTCCCACTTATCATCTGTAAAACCATACAGATATGAGAATGAAACCTGGAAAATACATACCCTGGAGTAAGCATCCAATCGGGAAAACAGTTTTCCTTTAACAATGCACTGAAACATGAAAATGTTTCGTAGGGGTATCCTGGTATTCATAGTAATGCCTCTTCCATAATCCAATTCATGACTATAACCGTATATTTCACTGCCATCTCTTCAAATCCCTTTATTTGTCTTTAGTCATTACCTTCTGCACACCATCGTTAGGCTAAATGGTTTTCTTCCTTCCCTACCGTTCGGCACCAGCCTATGGTTTGGAAGAAGACTATCCAGTAAGCATAATAGGTGTACCCTCCTAAACCAAGGAGTACTCGTATCTTGAGAGAAGGTTATGATAAAAGACAACTGAATAATACCTTATTCTTTAAAAGTGAAATAGGAGTGGCGATGAAGTACGCGTTTTGGTCGTGAATGATATCAGTCGCAATTTACTTTGCCCTCTTTCTAATCCCTTTATTTTGTCTTTACATATTACCTTCTGCACACCCTACTTAGGCTAATTGGTTTTCTTCATTCCCTACTTTTCGGCACCTGCCTATGGTTTGGAATAAGACTATCCAATAAGCGTAATAGGTGTACTCTCCTAAACCAAGGAGCCCTCGCAACCTGAGAGAAGGTGATAATAAAAGACAACTGAATAAACCAATTCTATTTCTCCTGAACCTGGATCCATCCTCGAAGAAGTCCCTTCGAGTTCGTATATAACCATACGATGGATTTATCCAATGGAAGTGGATATCCGTAGTAATACGGGTGTTCTGAGAAATTCAAAGGGTAAAAGAAAGAGTGTCAATGACTTATGCAACTCAGACAATCCAAAAGCCAGTATTTTAAGATGGTTCAGTCAACCTGGTCACTGAGTTATAGTCTAGGGTCGGTCAAAGGTCGCTGCCAAAGAGAGAGAGAAAAGAAACACTCTGCGGGCACTCTAACCTAGATCAGAATGGTTATCACTTTATCTAATCCGGAAACCTCCCACTGTCCTGTCAAATTCTCCTCCAAACCTGAAAGAAGAATCAATCGGGATCACCCGAAGAGTAAACCAACTCATCAGTGGGAATCGGGATCCAACTCTCATCGCATGATAACGTGATGGAATGCATCCACGTTACTCATACTCCAGAAGGTATGCGCATACTTGGCAAGTTTCAGTTTCTTTAGAAACTCCCGATATAATTTTTGCCCCATGCTCTTATAACCTAGGCTTTGGTCAAAATGTCATAAGTCACATGCCAAGTTCTACCCATCACTATCTTGTTGATTTGAACCCACCCGCACATGCCCCTGACTTTGGCCAATCGGCAGAACGACTGTCCCAAACCAACTCATCTATCTATGCAACAAATGAATACCCAGCAGCTACCAAACACTATGCCTTAACTTTGGCTAAAATGCATAGCTTGAATACTACTGAATACCCAAAAGAAGTGATGGAGGGCTACGGCTGGTTTTTCGCGAAAAACCTTTAACGTAGTGAACATGATATCGCTGAAGGAACCTGATAGCTTGTTAAAATATAGTGGCGAAAACCTTTTGCTAAAGAGGTCACTCCCGGTGAAGGGATCTCGGCTCTTTCCTTGTGGAATGAGGTGCAGAATATTCCACTGAATATCACGATGCAAAGCAACATGTAATCGACTATGGTGAAGTTATTACCCTGACGCAAACTTCTGCCCAAGGGGTCAGTCCAGGTGAAGGGATATCAGCCCTTGCCCCGTCGAATGAGGTGCAGGATATTCCACTGAATACCGCTATGCAAAACAAAAGGAAACGTCTTTGCAATAACACTTTTTAAATTTGCTCCAACAACTGTAAACAGGTTTGTTTTCCTTTGCATTGATCAGAATCAACGCAGTCCCATCAATCAATCACACCAGAAAAGAACGAAAATAAAATGTACGTATTTGCCATCCACATTCGTCACTGGGTCCCGTCATCACCCGTTAGGTTACTTAACTAACGACAGAGCGGGGACTGGACTAGCGCGGGTGTAAAACATATACAACATCTAATAGTATATAAACCAATATACATAATCGCTCCAGGCGTGATAATATGCAACATTACAGAAAAGTAATAAGCATCACAGAACAATACAGATAATCTGGGATCCCCGGGTTTCACAGAGCCGCTGCTGAAACCCGACGTTCCCCTGTCGTGTGGATAGCCTATGCAATGAAACCTAGACCCCTACGGGTGCGGCAAGTTACCCGCCAAAACCTGAAGCGAGGCAGCCCCCTACAGCATAGTGAATGGACCACCCAGCACTTCACGGAATCCGGTAATCTTGGGCACCCCTCCTTGGGTCAACCTGTACTCCCTATGAGTGCGGCGAATAGTCTGCCAATTCTAGAGTGGGGCCCCTCTGCCTCTCAAAGCCATGAGATGCGGACCCGTTGCCCTCCAGAACCCGGCTATCCGTGCACTCCGTCGCGGGGTAAAACCTAGTACAGTAATGAAAAATAGTACAACAGGTACATCGACCGCAATCTGGTCGTGCCCCAAAAGAATATTATACAACAGGCAGTGACAGCAGTCCACATGTTGGACGCTCGCCCCGCAATATCAAATGTACAAATAAACTCAAACTGCACTATCATTGCACACTGCTATCCATCACGACAAATCCTCAACAACACAGCACAACACAGAACATCAACGCGAATGTCACGTTCGCAAACCCGTCTAAAAGAACTATAGCAATCAGACGCGGTTTACTGATCAAATGACATTCCCGGTCGGAGATATAATGTAAGCACTGCAAACTAACATGTTTAAATTTCGATCGACTAAATATCACAAAGTGGGCCCCACGAACATCTGGTGAACAGTAACAAAATCTGGGCCCAAAAGATATGTACCAAAAAACCCCAAATTCCAACAGAGAAGACGCTGACCAAATTTGGTGCACTGATCCCACAGAATGGCCGCGGATGCGCGGCCAAACCATGGGTTTGGCCGCGAATCCACGGCTTTTTGGTGAGATCACGTGCTCCAATTTTGTCGGTGTACTTCTTAAACCCTGCACAACTTTCTGTGATATGTGGAATATTTTTAGGACACCATTTAAAATCGACAGAAACTGTGAAAATTGGATTTTGCAGTTTTTGATTTCCGGTTCGATCGATATTTTAAACGCGTTAGCACAAGTTAGTATAGCAAAATGGTTAGTCTCTGATACCACTGTAAGTCTACGGTAGCGCCCCGGCCGTCTACAGACGCCAAATACGGAACAAAAAACTTTTTAACTGGCGCTATCGTATACTTTAACCCGGATCTTCCATTATTGCTAAACTAACAAACTGTAAAGAGTGTAGAAAGGTTATACCGAACGATCCGAGTCCTTCGTTCTTTAACCATCATCACACACTCCGTTGCGGCTGCTCCGATCTCGTCGATCTCCGATCTGCTCGTCCAGGTGGCACAATATCACTGATTCTTTAAACGGGCTCCTACCTCTGACTCGAGGCAACTCGGTCGTCAAGTTTGCTAAAAGAGACGACCAAGAATGATGTAGAGAATTAGTAGATGACTTTGTCTCACTTCGTCCAAATCCGTGGACGATCGGTTAATGAAGTTGCCGTGGGAATCGGGTGATGGAATGAAATGGGCTGTGAAATTCCATACACCGATAAAACCTATCATAATCTTTTTCTACCAAATGAAACATCAAGTAACCTCATGAGAGAGTGGAGGGGCCGGCCTTATATAGAGAAGGAGGAGGGTGAGTGTAGGAGGAGGGGAAGGTAACCATAAGAGGATGAAGCTTATCTTGATCATTAATGAAAACAATGAGTCACTAAGATACAATGAATCTAATAACCTAGTCACCATAAGCATTAATTGAACCATTAATGGCACTAATGAGTCACTTAACACCTCACCATGTCAAGTCACCCTCTCAAGAACTTTCTAGAAGCATGACTCACTCTCATCCAAGAAAAGATAAATCCGTGTTTAACCGAATGTTAAAAGACGGCTGATAGAAAACTGGAAACTGGCAACTTCCAAAAGTGATCCTGAAACGACTTTCAGGATAACCCCGTAACTGTATAAATATACCCGCATTTGTATTACGACCGAATACAAATGCAACCGAGACAAAGATATTATATCTACTCAATATAATACTCGGATCCGGCTTAAACCAAAGCAGACCAGTATCATCTGCCCGAAAAATAACACGTGCGTTAACGCACGTGCATTTTCCGAACCCTGCCATAAAACCATACGGCCTCTACAACGTTTCGCCCGAACTTGGGAAACTGTCTGTGGGGGACTCTAATGACTCATCAGTACCCTGGCAGTGGGTTTAACCACAAACCGTCAGCGACACTAGCAATGCGTAACGGCTGCCCAATGACTGACCTCAAGGGAGGCCGATGAGCGAACTCATCCGGAAACCCTACTGAGCCTAACAGTGACAATGTATATACAGTCCGGTCCGTTCTTCTTTGAGTATCGCATATCTGCCTAAGGGGCTAGTAACGTCAGACCCCCAATAGCAGTATAAGTCGTGTCGGAGTGTAGCCCAATAACACACTGAGATACTACTGGAATACCTACCAGTAAATCTCCTGCCACGGCCATGGGCTTTGTGTAATGGCTCTCCTAGACACAGCACGATCTCGCCCCTAATACCGGGAGAGACGAATCCCCTGCCGATCCGCTCATGTGCCTCCATATGGCTCGGGACTTTACCCAAAAACTACCTGTTTACACGACTCCTTTGAGCCGTGGTAGGGTAGAAATCAAAGCACAGTGGGAACTCACACGAGACAAATGACGACCTCAGGTCGATGAACTAACCTGTACACATGTCACCAGGGAACTTCTATCTGACGATAGGTATAGTACTAACTAGCAGATTCCCGGCGAGTCCTGTTCGGTGTACTCATAACCCAATGAGCACCTGTATACATCTTAGGTGATCCAACTGACACCAGTGGCTTGTGAGACCGGCCACCGTCCTTCATCGGGGTCTCGACTGTACACACTAGTCTACTCCGGAGTATCGATGCCCTGTCTCGAAACTCCCACGACTAGGGACCACAATTAAGGATATGCATATAAACTACCCAACTCTCACGTATATGATCGCCATCATACTGTTGGTAGTAAAGCAAGATCCTAAGGGCTCTATCAAAGTGTAACATGTAATCAGTCACCTGATCATGTACACGACTGATAAAGGCAAACCAGATAGCATACTATCATCTCGAGTAAGACTGTCCTACCGGTATAGTTCCTCCGCAATCATTGTAATCACGTACCTGCGATCCAATAATTGACTATGAGGGCACTATCTCCAACAGTCTATACAGACCATTCTGCTCTGCGCTATCTTTTTGCGAAGAAAGATGCCAAATCTCGGCTTATACGTTGGATCCTCATGCTTCAAGAGTTTGACCTTGTCATTAAGGACAAACGAGGATGTGAAAACGTCGTTGCCGACCATCTCTCACGACTTCCTTCTTCGCCGTCGCTTCAAATCCCGATCAATGACGTTTTTCAGGATGAACAACTCTTGACCGTATCTCACAAACCTTGATTCATAGATATTGTGAACTATTTGGTCACAGGGTTACTACCAACTGAATGGTCAAGTCAGGACAGACTTCGCTTTTTATCCCAAGTAAAACACTTTTACTGGGACGAACCCTATTTGTTCAAGTACTGTCCTGACCAGATTATTCGTCGGTGTGTCCCCGACGATGAATTCAAGTGTGTGCTGTCATTTTGCCACGACCTAGCATGTGGCGGGCATTTTGGCCCCAGAAAGACAGCTGAGAAGATCTTGCAATGTGGTTTCTACTGGTCACAACTCTTCAAAGACGCTCATGACTATTGCAAGACTTGCTCTCGGTGCCAACACATGGGCCGGATATCCCGGAGGAACGAGATGCCGCTCTAACCAATCTTGGTTGTGGAGATTTTCGACGTTTGGGGGATAGATTTCATGGGGCCGTTTCCCAGCTCTTTCGGGAACTTGTACATCCTCCTAGCTGTTGATTACGTCTCTAAATGGGTCGAGGCTGTGCCCAGCCGGACTAACGACAACAAGGTTGTCGTTAGGTTCCTTAAAGAAAACATTTTCTCCCGTTTTGGGCACCCCCGAGCGATCATTAGCGACAATGGAAGTCATTTCTGCAATAAGACTTTCGAGTCCTTAATGCGGAAGTATTCCATTAATCATAAGCTATCCACGCCCTATCACCCCCAAACCTGTGGTCAAGCCGAAGTCTCAAATCGGCAAATCAAGCAGATACTGGAGAAGACGGTTTCCAAGAACCGTAAGGATTGGTCGCTGAAACTCACTGATGCCCTTTGGGCTTTTCGAACCGCTTATAAGACCGACCTTGGCATGTCTCCCTATCGGTTTGTGTTCGGTAAAGCTTGCCACCTTCCTTTCGAAATAGAGCATCGCGCGTTTTGGACGATAAAGGAGCTGAATCTGTCTCTAGAAGATGCGGGCAGCTATCGGAAGCTGCAGTTGAACGAATTAAGCGAGCTTAGGGACGAAGCTTACGATAACGCGGTTGTCGTTAAGAACTGAACGAAGGTGTTTCACGATAAACACCTTGTGCGCAAAACCTTCGTACCTGGTCAACAGGTATTGCTTTACGACACCCGACTTCACTTCCATCCAGGAAAGCTCAGATCTCGCTGGAAAGGGCTGTATTTTGTGCGGAATGTGTATCCGCATGGCGCTGTGGATTTGGAGAATCCAAAGGACGGTTCACTTTTCAAAGTGAACGGACATCGACTAAAACCGTACCTTAGCGCCGAACCAACAGAGGAGCTCCTGTTCTTACAGGAGCCGGTTTACCCTGCATGATCTTCCTCTGCCTACCTCCAAACTTCGGTTATCCAGCCATGAACAGTGGACACTGTTCCAAATAAGTTTGGGGGTATGCATATACCATTTTGTATATTTTTGTGAATATTCTTTTCCATTTTTGCTCTTTTTCTTTTCTTTAAAAACAAAAAAAAAATGTGTATAGCTAACCGACAATTTTTGACCCTTCAAAACATCCCTTCATGCAATGACAGTGAGGACACTGTCCAGTTTAAGTTTGGGGGTACGCTCGGTACGCATTTCTTACCTTCGCATTCATTTGTATATTTTGCATTTGCATACATATTTAAAAATCCAGAAAAATCAGAAAATTTTCTAAAAACATAAAAACTTTTTTGTCAAGTTAGCTAGTGGAAGGACTCTGATTCAACATCTCAACGGTTTTGTTTGATAAAATAAGAATAACTAAATCTTATTTTTAGATTTTGAAAACCTGAAAGATAACTCTCCTTTGAAGTTAACTATAGCTGATATACGTCTTTACATTACACTACACGTGTCGTGAGTTTTTGGAAATTAGAAGACAAGTCTTTTATGTCTAAAAACATTTAAATGGATCAATGATTTTCTGAGGATCAAATATGTTTGTTCTGAAATAAGTAATATCAAGAATAGTTTATGAAGTGAAGTGAATATGTAGGAATGTTATTGATGCCCTAATTGGAACTAAGTCTGAAAAATAACCCATCTGAAACTTGATTGGAATGATTACACACCAAACCCACTAAACACGTCTTTTATCCAAAAAATAAATGAACTGCCGGCTATATCTCCGTTCGTATTGAATCATCATGATTTTCACGCCAAACTGTCTTTTGTTTTTGGACTTAGGTAACTTGAGTAATTAAGTCCGCTGGGGTGTTTCTACACCTAATGCCCTAAAACCAACTGGTTTGGGTGCATTGGCCCAAAGCTCGCTAAGAAGCCTAGAAAGTTCAGATTAAAACAAAGTCAAGCAAGTGTTCTCTCCGAGTTAAAATTCCTAACGGTTCTTTGTGTGAGAATAATCTTCATAAAAGACAGGCTTTTATAAAAATTTTAGCGGAGATATGAAGGTTGTATTCTATGATAAAGACTATTGCACGTTCACAGAGGTGTGTATGAAAAGAAAACAAGGAAAATGTGGAGTGAAAAAATAAGACCTAGTTTCCTGTTAAGTAAGATAGAAATTCTGAAGTTGAAACTTTTACTGGAAAACGAAACTTGAAGAATGCTTAACTCTTTATAAAACTTATGTGATCCTTTTAAAATTTTTATCCGGGCTTAATTGTGTGATATGATGACTTTATTCGATCCTTCTGGAACTTATCGACACTATTTGCACTGCACGTAAAGACATATAAAATCTGTAGTTAAATAAGAAACGGGGTGTGAAAAATAAAGGTTCGATAGTCTAAACTTAGGATAATAGAATTATTATTTTCTGAAACAAGACTTTAGGGTTTGAATCATAGTTATTTTGCAAAACTAGCTTGACTGGATTTTGTGGGTAGTATCCGCTGAAAACCGTCAGGAGACAACACTCCTCCTACTAGGGACACCTAGAGGTTTAACGGCATGTTGCACATGCTCAGTGCAATCGCGTTCACTGCGAAATTGAGGTTAGGAAATTTTTTGTGAATAAATTGGCTTGGCTTGGGACGAGCAAATGATAAGTTTGGGGGTATTTGTTCATATCAGATTTTTGCATTTTTATACCGCCAAATTTTTATCATATTGCTTATCGGTAGGTACTCTTGAGCCGTGTTTGCTAGTCAATTGCAGGATACAGGTTCTCGGCTCTAAACGGTGGAATTCATGGAAAAACACGACAAAACCCGGGTTCCTGCACACCACTGAGAAAACACTGTCTCCGCTCTTCATCCGTATGTTGCCAGATACCAGTTTAGGAAGACAAAATGGCAAATCAATGTCACTTTCATGCACAAAGCACAATGGCAACACCAAGACCAAGAAATCTACGCGGTGCTCAAGAAAATCATGACAAAAGATCCACCTTTTGATCAACAGAAATTCTGGAAAATTCGTGAAGAAATTATGAGAAAACACATATACCAGATTGAAGGGTGCATCAAACCAGGGTACCACCAAAAAGCCCTAGGCCCAAGTCATCTATATGGCCGCGGAACCGCGGCCAAAGGGGGGTCTAGGCCGCGGTTCCGTAGCCGTACTGGCGTCACACCTGAAGATTTTGCAGGGGTATTTTGGTCTTTTCATTTTAGTTCTGAATGTTGCCCTAGGTTTTCATTTTCCAGCCTATAAATACCCCAGAACCTTGTGAAGGAAAGGGTGTTCATTTCTTGTATTTAGATTTTAGGTTTAAGTGTAGTTCTTCTTCCTCCTTTCATCTCTTCTCCATAAAAATCTTGTAGTGAGCTTTTGTGAGTGAAGAATGATGAATAAAGAAGAAGCTTTTACTTATCATGCTTGTCTTGTTCTTTAGGTAACTTGTTAATTGTTGTAATTTTCATTTGTTAACTTAGTTGTTGTTATTTCTTGTTGTTTCTTTCTTTTCTCTTTTCATTTATCCTTAAACAACCATGACGCTTACGCTTGATCCTTGCCAAGGTGAGGTCGCAAATAGCTAGTTGTTATCTTCTAATCTCCTTCTTTCTATCTTCCTCTTTTGTGTTGTTTTCTTTTCATTATGATGTGTGAGTAGTTTCATACTTGTTAGGGTAGGATAAGGTTAGTTTGAGAGAAGGAAATCTCTCTCACTCTTTCCTTGCCCAACATCTTAAATCGACTCCCGTTAATTGAACCACAATCCGCTCCCTACGGCACCCTATCCTACATGATAGCGGTGATTTCGTATTGAGACCGATTGTGGTTGAATTAACCGGAGGTTATGGCCAAGAGCCAAGAACGGACGGACAAGCACCAAAAGGAAGAACTTAAGTATTGGAAAGCCTAGCTTATACTCGCAAGTTCCTTCCTAGTCGTGCCAATCCCCGTTGTTGCCGATTACCGTAACACCGAGATTAAGAGTGGCAACGAAAGAGGTGAGCGACTCCTAACTCAAACTAACTAAATCCTAACCCTAACAAGCTCTCTTTACATATCACTTTAATACTTAGATAATCACAAACAAATCTGGACTCTAGAAATTAACTCGTCAAAAAACACATAGAAAAAGATTCCCATCTCCCTGCGGACGACCCGTACTCAACCGGCTAGCTACGTGCGAAACCGTTTTGATTGCGGTAATTAACTAAACTTTAATACGCAGAAGCTCTACCAATCAATCCCCTATAAACCAATTTCAACAAAGTTTCTCACATGAAATGATAGCTTCTTTGCAAAACCGTATTCTTTTCATAAAAATACCATGAAATTTATTTTTCTTCGTTAAATCAATTCCCTCACTCCTAAATATGTTTATCTTGATCACTAAACTTGTAGAAATCAAATTGAATGAATTTTCACACATGAAATGATAACGTTTTCAAATACCGTATTCTTGCGCTTTAATACCTTTAAGTTTAATATGTCATGTTTTACCTCTAAACTTCATCAAAACTTAAAATAAGTCACGAGTTAATGACCTACCTCTACACACACACAAATATAACCCTAATTGATAAACGTCAAAACATAGAATACGACATTACAGGACTTTTCACTAAAATACCATAATCGTTATAACCTTTATTGAAAGCTTTAAGTGTAAACATTTCTAAATAAAATTTTAAATAAAATGAAAGTACGATTGGTCATGAACATCGATCGTTTATCTAAACTGTCTTGTGGTGTCTAGGCAAGTGTGTCGAAGGCAAGTGGTTACTTAATTAGGGACACTACATGTAGCGGAGAGCCTCCCACTTACCTGTCACTTACCTGGCCGCAATTGACGGTGAAGAGGTGATTTGAGGCTTCTAATGACTCATCGTTTAGACCTTAGAAATAGGCTAGTTGGCTTAGAAAACCTTAATAACTAAAATACAGAAAACTATACTCTTTTGCAAATAAGTACCGTATATTTATAAAACCGTTTTCCTAAATGAAAAGTATTTATAAAACCTAAGCAAAGTGCCGGTACAACCCACCTTTAGGGAACCTGTTACGGATAGTACGGTTCATCGTGCACCCGCAGGCTAGTAGTGCGAGATTCAGACCTCCGCAAGGAGCATTCGGTCTCGAAAGGTTTAAAATACGACATTTAAGAAAAATGAGATTTTTGAAAATAAAATATTCATTTAAAAATTATTCTTGTGTTTTTATATATATAATTATCATTTAAACACCTATTTTATCATAAGATAAAGTTTCCACTTTTTCCTAAAATTACAAGATTAGAAGTTACATTAAAATACCATGAATTTCAAATAAAACAATTAATACTTTTATTAGGATATATTCACTAGAATAACACAAATAAAATTTACACTCATTATAACAATAAAGACGATTATTAAATACTTGAGGTGTATTTTGAAAACTATATAAAAGTACTTTTTACATAAAGCCCCCTCAAGTTTTACAAATTACAATAAGGCCCCTAACTAATAGTGAACTTCAAATTATCTTTCTTTTAGTCTGACTCGGGTTAGAGTCTGACTATTTCTGACTTGAATATGATTCAAGTCAATCTATATTCTCTTATATTCCAACACAATATGAATACATGAATCCGTGAATCTAGTTAACAATATATTCATTTTGACTGAATCAAACCATGGATATTCATCCATTATCCTGATATTCCATTTACCTGATTCTACAGTTACAACATGTTTACTGATATCATGGTTTTGGTCTGTCACCCAACTTACATATTCCAATACAACAATACGGTTAAAACACAATGGGGTTTAAGGGGTAGATTGGTACGGAAGGTGTTAAAGGTTGCACGAGGTGGTCAGATTAAGACATCTAACCTGAATCCTATTGCTGTTGTACCATGGCATAACGGTTCCTTGTACTTTCCTTTTACCCTGATCTCTAGCATATAGAGATCCCGCTCGTATACACTGGCATCCTTCTGTACCAAGCTACAAACAGCAGCGTTAACTCAATATTCCATAATATTCAACAATGTAATACTTTAGAAAATACTTTTACACTGTCTTCCTAATTCTTCTTTATCTTGGGACTTACCGAGCGACCCGTTCGCCGACGACATTCTATTTCTTTCTTCTTTGAATGTCGTCAGGTGCGTTGGACCAAGCTGAGATCGAGCCCACCGGTGAAGATTTGGAGCAGTTCCAAGAAGATCCTGAGCTTTAGATATTGTACCTTGTTCTTTCCAGTATTTTCATTTTCTGTTCTGCTACTGTTTAGGCATTGGTTTTCATTTTCAGTTGTATTTTCCTTTCATGCATTGTACAAAGAATGTTATTAATAAAAGTTGCTGTTATTTCTATATTATTCGTCTCTTGTGATTTACTTTATATTGCTTAGTTACGCTTAGCGTATGTAATTCTAAGTATATACGTAGCCGGCCTTGTCGCGTCCACTTTGCCGTACACTGGGAAGCGGGGTGTGACAATTCCGAAGCGGATCATAATTCTGGCAGGGAAGGTAGATATCCTAAGGCGTAGCATGATTTCGACACGGGGTAAATTCTAGGACGGAGCATGATTCTGCCGCAGAGGTGGTTGGTTTGATTTTATTTGGGTTGACATCAGTATCGCTACACTGGAACATGGTAGCAGGAGCGAATCATCATTTTCCATGAGTGGATTTGAGGATTTGGCTTTAGTTTGGCATCTGCATTGTTGCACTGGAATAATGCCAGGAGCAACTCATCATTTACCCCGAGAGGATTTGGGAATTGGTTTTTGTTTGGCATCAGCATCGCTATACTGGAATATGCTACCAGGAGCGAATCATCATCTGCGTTTGCTTATTAGGAAACGATGGCTTAGGAGACAGGTTTTAGGTCCCTATCACCTAAGACTTTTCAATTTTGTAAGCCATAAGGGTCTCACAAAGCATTTTCTCCCTACGGGTCATAAAGATCCCATAGGTGTATTTTCTCCTTAGGAGTCGTGAGGACCCCTAAGGGTGTTGCTCCTTTGTGAGTCGTAAGGATCTCACGCGGGAATTTTCTCCTCACAAAGTCGAGAGGACTTTGCGAGTGCATTTCATTCCCTTTTTCACGAGTTTGCACCCTTTCGGGTTTTCACAAACTCGCCGGCAGTCCTGCTGTTTTTACTTACGGAGCCCTTTCGGGTTTTCATTCGTGCCCATTTTGCTTGTGGACATACCTTCTTTTTTTTTCTTCTTCTCTTTTTTTTTGAATCTTCCCTGCCGGTGGGACTTTGAATGTGGTCTCGCCGATAGGACTTGGGAGAGATTGGAATCGTTTTACGCCCGTAGATTGTATACGGTTTTGCATGATGTATGATCCAGACCGTAGGGCCGGAAAAATTTTTGGACTTTGTTGGCGTCTGCATCGCTGCACTGGAATATGGTACCAGGAGCAACTCATCATTCGCCGTTGGAGTATGGGATTTGGAATTTGGTCGGCGTCTGCATCGCTGCACTGGAATATGGTACCAGGAGCGACTCATCGTTCGCCACTTGGGGATTAGGATTTGGAATTTGATTGGCGTCTGCATCGCTACACTGGAATATGGTACCAGGAGCGATTCATCATTCTCTATTTGGGATTTGAAAAGCGATGGCTTAGGAGACAGGTTTTAGATCCCTATCACCTAAGACTTTTCAATTTTATGTGCCGTGAGGATCCCATAAAAGCATTTTCTCCCTACGAGTCGTAAGGATCCCACAGGTGTATTTTCTCTTTAGGAGTCGTGAGGACTCCTAAGTGTGTTTTTCCTTTGTGAGTCGTAAGGATCCCACAAAGGTTTGTTATCCTCATGTATCGTGAGGACACATGAGTGGGTCTTCTCAATGGAGCATAATTCCAAAGGCGAAGACCAGCCGCATAACTGATGGTTGCGGTGGGGCATGGGTATGCTGAGAATTATTTGAGCCCGTGGATTATATACGGCGGTCAATTTGGTGACTAACCATAGGGCCGGGAGAATTTTGGAAATTTGAATTTTTGTTGGCGTTTTCATCGTTGCACTGGAATATGGTACCGGTAGCGACTCATCATTCGCCTCTGTTTTGTTTGTTTTTTTATTACCGCGATTTCTCTATCATTTCAGCTTTTCTCATCGCGAAGGTCGCGATTGCCCTATCATTTCGGCTATTTATTCGCGGTTGCCCGATCATTTCGGTTTTATTTTCATTTTTATTTATTCGCCGATTTTTATTGCGAGTTGCCGCATCATTTCGGCTTTTCTCTTCTTTTTTTTTATTTAGACATTTTTTTTATTTACACACATTTTTTTTACATTCCCAGTTTAACGACTTAGAGGTCGATTGTTTTCAGAGAAAGGCAGATGTCTGAGAGAATCAGTTTTACGAAGAACTTGGGTCTCCGTCTGTACGAAATTGGCGGTCGCAGCTAAACTGTTTGTTAACACGCCTTTGACAGTTCTATCTCTCCTGCATTGTATTACTTTTCGACCCAATCTTTGAAGAAGAAGCAGTCCTCAATGGCATGACCTATCACTCTGTGATAGAGGCAGTATTTGGGGTCGTCGGTCATATTCGCTTCCTGCGGTCTTTTTGACTCTGGCAGTTGTAAACCGTTCCTCAGGGAGTCTTTGAATATTTTACGAATTTTGTCCCTTCTGAAGGAATAGACTTTATCCAGCTTCTCTTTCAGTGGAGATTCTCCTCCCACTCCGAACACTGGCTTCCGAGACTGGTTAGCGCTAGGCCCGCTCATCCCTTGGTTATTTCGGTTAGCCGAAGTGTTAAAAGATTCAGAATCGTCGGAATTTCCGCCTTTGCGATTATCGTCCTTTGGGTTTCTCAGGGACCTATTGTTATTTTGGGAATCCGAGGAGGACTCCTGCTTTGAGCACTCCAACATCTGGACTTTTCTGGTCAGCTCTTGGAATGTTTTGAGACCCGCGGTGCATAGAAACGGGGCCATCCAATTGTTGAGATTTCCGACGAGGAGACTGACAGATTTGTCCTGCTCTATCGGTGGTTCACATTTGATGGAGAGATTGCGCCATCGGGTTATAAAATTCGTGCTGCTTTCGTTGTTCTTGGGCTTGGTCCTTACGAGCTCGGCAATGGTGATCTTATCGCTGACACTCATAAACCTTTGTCGAAACAAGGATTCCATTTGGACGAAAGTAGTAACGGAGCCATCCGGTATACTCGCGTACCAGTCGAAAGCATCATCGGTCAAGCTATTAACGAACGGGCGGAGGAGAAGCGCATCGTTGCCCCCAGTATTCCTTCATGAGGCTTTGAAGTGGACGATGTGCTGATTCGCATTTCCTGTCACATCGAATCTTCCGAATTTGGGCATGACATAGCCGCTAGGAAATTCTACCAGATCATACTGAGTAGGATATGGTCTCCCACTACTGCTGACATCTTTTTGTGCTTCGGCTTCGGCCACCAATGTTTTGACTTTGCTGGCAACCAAATCCATGATTTGATCTTGAGTTAGCGGGCTACTGTCATCGGTAGCTAAGACATTCCCCGAGATAGGATGCGAATGATTTTCATGTAGTTCGCCCACTTTTGGATTTGAGGGAATAGGTGTCGGCTGCTTTGGGACACTATTTCCCGGTTCACGAGCAGAGCCCTCCGCTTGATTGGGCGACTGAGAGGCAAGTTGGGCCGTGAGCTGCATCACGACATTAGCTAAGTCATCAATTTTAGAGTAGAGCTTGGCCATCTCCTTGTCTTTTCTTCTTAGCAGTTTTCGGAGCTCTTGAAGAAGTTGCTGCTCCACGTTCCTGGGCTGGAAAGTTGGCTCATCTTCGCTTTCCGAGCCCGACTCCTCATGGACCGAAGGGTCTCTCCGCCTATCATCCTCATCGAGAAGGTTTTCATCACCCAGCGGGGGTGGCTGTTCTTAGGAAGCAGCAACCACATTCAAGCCAGCTCAGATTTGAGATGTGGTGGCCCCGTCCTTGCTCTTGCTGCGCGTGCCCACCATGTAGACAGTGTGGACCACATACCCAGCCATTTCCCCATCTTCGGCGGGGTAACCCTGTTCTTCGAACCTTATGATGTTCATCCTAGCAGGAGCCCTAGCCCTTTTGTTGGCTCTATATCTAAGCATTTTCTGCCTTAGCTTTTCAATTTTACGGGCTTGGCGGGCATCCATTTCCTGGGAAGCCACCGTGAGTCGATTAGCGGGGAGCTTAGAGAAAACACCCGATCGAGCAGTTGTCAGGGGTATCGCCGGTGCTTGCTCGAGAGGCCCTATTACTTTGTTGGTGTTGATAGCCTTGCCACCAGCTGGGGCCAGAGAGAGTCATTCAAGCACCGATTTGCGTTTGAGTTGGGGTGCCTTCGAGATCACCACGTTTGGCCTCTTGCCTTTCGAAACCGGTTTGTCTGTCACCGGGGCTTGAGGAGCTGGGATGGCGCCAAGAGACATGAATATAATAGAACCGAAAGGTAGCAGCGGCTCCTCCCATTGTTTCCCGAGACTTCCCGGGAGGACCGTCTTGGAGTCCATCTTCATCATGTATGAGATGGGAGCCATGTTGAGAGCTGAGCAGGTTTTTGGAAACATCGTTGAGAAGTGATTACTTGAAAACATGCATGAAAGGTCATTATTTCAGTATAAATATAGGCATGTATATTGACTGAGTTCGCATGAACGTTTAACCCGAAATATGGGAGGAGAGATGGTCCCACCGGGCGTGCCAAAACCGGTAGGGTGTTTTTCGTCACCCCATTGAGATGGGAATACGCGCGCTTGTCAGGCGTACTACAGATTCCCCCTGCCTAAGGTAGGCCGGGGTTTAATGATCGTAGGGATCCGAATCTCCGACAGCCGCGGACTAAGTTGCCGTTAATTACCCCTCACCTTTGGAGCGAGAGAACCTCCGATTGACAGGTTAAACTGGTCATGCGAACTCAATGTGCAATATACATGTGTTGTGTTTTGAAAGGGGGTTTTGGAGATATCGGGAGCCACGCAGAGTTTTTACGGGGATAGTGTCGTGGAGTACATGTGTTTGCAAATATGTATACATGTGTATATGTATATGTATGTACATAAAAAGAGGGGGGAAAGGCATACAAGGGATGTGTGGGTCAGCGCCTTGAGCGCTGTGCGCTTAGGTGCTGTGTGCTCAGGCGCAAGCGTGTCATGTGTCGACACGTGGACGCTTTGCGCATGAGCGCTGGGCGCTCAAGCGCAAGTGCGCCACGTGTCGGCACGTGGGCGCTTTGCGCTCGGGCGCAAGGCACTAGAGCGTAAGCTCGCCACGTGTCAGCACGTGGGCGCTTTGCGCTCGGGCGCAGAGCGCGGGAGCGCAAGCATGCCACGTGTCGGCACGTGGGCACTGTGCGCTTGGGCGCAGTCCTCTAGAGCACAAGCGCTACGTGTCGGCACGTGGGCGCTTTGCGCTCGAGTGCAGTGCTCCTGAGCACAAGCGCGCCATGTGTCAGCATGTGGGCGCTTTGCGCTCGAGCGCAGGGCGCTGAAGTGCAAATGCGGCACGTGTCGATACGTGGGCGCTTTGCGCTCGAGCGCAAGCTCGCTACGTGTCGGCATGTGGACGCTTTGTGCTCGAGCCCTAGCGCGCCACGTGTCGGCACGTGGCGGCTCGGCTCTTGAGCGCTTGGGCACCCGGCGCTTGAGCGTTTGGGCGCCGGTGAGGAAATGAGGGCTTTTAGCCCAAGAACCAGAAGCTATGCTTCCGACAGGAAATGTTTATTATATATATATATATATGTATAGAGTTAAACTCCTAGGATATTTTGAAGCTCATGAAGGGGGTTCTTCTTTTTCCTCCTGTTGTTTGGCCGGATCTTGAAGATCAAGATGTAGGAGACTATAAAAATCACTCCTTTTTGAGATCTGATGGGAGATATGAGTTCCCCTTTATGGGTTTTGTGGTGGAAAACTACTTAGTTCTGGAAAAAGAAAGAGTAAAACTCTTGATTTAATTCAAAAGAAATGAAAAGGTTTAGAACCTTGGAGAAGGAGCAGGAGACACAAAGAACCCTAGTTTTTTTGGGGGAATGAAAAGTGTTCCTTTATTCATCATCATGTTGCCTTTTATGGGCTTACATATTTACATATAGCCCCTTGGGCTTCACAAAATGGTATTTTTCCTATCCCATGGTTCATGTGTCATTTCATTTTTGCACATAAGCTATGGGCTTACAAAATATTGGCTTTATGCCCATTTTGCATACATTCATATACAAAAAATTACATAAAAATTATTTATTACATGATCTATATTTTGGCATGGAGAGGCTGGCCACGGGCTCGACTTGGGCATGGGCCCGCTTGACCTGGGCTTGGGCCCACCTATCTTGGGGGTTGACCTTGACTCGGTCAACAGGGGTGCAAAATTTTACCCCAACAAGGATTAAGCCAGATTATTGAAGCAGGTTTTGATTTAATAATTTACATATGTATTTATATATACGTATTCTAGTATTATTGTTCACTATTCGTTTTCTCCCTCGGCTATTCGTATTTTGGTACGAATACGCGTATATGTATTTCGATACATGTACCGGAAAGTATTCCGTATTTGATACGGAATAGCTTCTAGAAGATGACACCTCATTTATATGATTTTCCATTTATGGAAATTCATTTGTCTTATAAATGAGGCGGAGGGTGTGACGTGTCAAAGGCATGGTCTTGGACATGCTTCAAGTTATGGTTGGATTTGTTTATTCATTAATTGGTGAGACTTTTTTGGATGGGGGAGAGAGGGGGCCGTCCAATAATTTGGAGCAGGGGGCTCATTTCATTTAGTTGATTGATTTACATTAGACATTAGCCCACTCTCTCACTCTCATTCTCACAAATACTTAGTCATTTTATTAGTTGCTCATGCCAAAGCTTCATCACCTCCATTCATCTTCTATGGATGCTCTCATGAGCACATGAGTTGAGAGAAAATCATAGTGACACATTCATACACCCCCACTCTCCATCGCTAGCAACATTGGAGCGTCGGTTACCTCGTTCGACGAGGTTGAAGCTTGGGTCGTTTTCCTCGGGAGGATCATCAGAGATGGAGGAAGACCGGCAACCAAAGCGCATCAAGGAGCCGCTAGGAGCTTGCAATGAAGACCGAAAGACACGGATCAACTCGGTATAATGATTCTAACTCTTAGTTAGTTTGCTAGTTTAGGGTTTAAGGTCGATCCGGGAATCGGGTAATGGTAGCGCTGGTTTAGAAAGTTTTGTTTCGCATTTTGGCCGCGTTTTGATGGTCGGGGTGCTGCCGCAACCCTTCACATATAACCCAAATTAACCCCTAACCCGGCCCTATTGTTTGGAATATGTATGCCTTAGAGACCATTATTGTATGATATAGTGGACACTTGGATATATATAGAGAGGAATTTTTTGCCCGATATGATAGTATACTATCTGGTTGCCTTTATTTTAACATGTCGACTGGTATTTTTATACCGTCTCTCTCTCACACGTTGGTAAAACCCTTAGAATATGTACTTAACCACCATGATTATGATGAGATCATATTAGTGGGGCTAGGGTGGTCCAAAAGTACATCCTTTAATTGTTCCTTGTCGAGTGGATATCGAGACAAAGGGTATCGATATTCCAGAGTAGACTAGTGTGTACGCGTGTTGACCCTTGGAGGGTGATGGTTGATCCTACAAGCATTGGTGTTTGGCATCAAAGATTGTACACATGTGCTCATTAGAAAATGGGTACACCGAACGAACTCGCCGAGAACTCCTAGTTGGTAGTATACCTATCGTCAGATAGCGGTTCTCTGGTGACACTGGTACATGTTAGTCTGTAGACCCAAGATCGTCATAGAGTCTTATGCGGCTCCCACCGTGCTTTGATTTCCTCCCTACCACAGCTTAAAGGAGTCGTGCAAACAGGTGGATTTTGGGTACAGTCCCGAGTCGCATGGAGGCAATGAGCGATATGAGGGGTTTCGTCTCTCCCGGTATTGAGGGTTGATATTGCGCTGTGCTCAATTAGCTATAACTGAAAGTCCCTTACCAGGGCTGCTGATGAGATTTACTGGTAAGAGATATCAGTAGTTTCTCGAACGGTTATGAGCCAAACATCGGCAAGACTTACCACGTTACTAAGGTCTAACGATTCCACCCCTAGACATGATATGCGATATATAAGACAAAGAGACCAGACTGTATGGTAAGTGCTGCTTAACGGCTTCATGGGAGTTTGGACAAGCTAGCTTATTGATCTTCCATTCGCCCAATATCTGGGTAGCCGTTACATCCAGGTAGTACCGCTGACGGCTTGTAGGTGACTGATGTCATCATCACTTACTGCTGGCGTATTGACGAGACTTTAGTGCCCTAAAAAGTTGTTTCATGGTTCAAGCGAAATGAAGTAGGGCATATATGTTGATATGTGCATGGGCTTGATTAAATAAGAGTATGAGATACCGTATTATAATCTGTCAGTTATCTGTTATCGGTCAGGTTATATGTGATATGACCGGATTATCGAATCAAGTGTTGATTTGATAATGTGATATACATATAAATGATATTAATCGGTTATATGTGATATAACCGGATTATTAAATCAAGTGTTGATTTAATAATATGATATATATTTATATTTGATATAATTATATATTATCTAATCACTACTACAATAAGGGGTTGCTCCTACGGATAAAACCATAGGTGCAACTCTCTGCCCCTACGGATATATTCGTTGGGGCACAAAAATACACCATAGGTGCAAAGGCCGCAGGTGCAAGTCTTCGCCCTGAACATACACTTACGGAGAAATAATTGCCCCTACGCTTTCATCCGTAGGGACATATTTCCCTACGCTGTACTCCGTAAGGACAAAATATTTATTTAATTTATTAGTTAATAAAATAAAATACTTGCCACTCTGGATAAATCCGTAGGGGCAACGACATGCCCCTACGGAGTTATTCGTAGGTCCAGATATAAGCCCCTACGGATTACTTCGTAGGTCCCTCTTTAAGCCCCTATGGAGTAATCCTGTAGGGTTCCTTAGCACGACAGTAAGGTTGCGGAAGGTATCGTCCATACCATTTTAAAAAATTTTCCATGCTAAAGAACCCTAGATTAGGATGTTAACTAGAGAATCATACGAAAAAAATTATGTAAACAACTTTATATAGAGTGAGCAAGATATACAACCTTTGTAGTCCGGTCCTTTACTACAATAGCTCCTTGTAGACGTTCCTTCGCTCCAAGTAGTGATCTCCCGGACTCTCGTCGGACTTCACAAGGTAAAAGGAACAAGATTGCTTGAAGTCTTCAAAGCCAAAGATGATCTACGTCGAGAAGACTCTAACCCAGACTACATCTTCACTAATTAGGTATTAGTGAAGCAAACACACTAAACTAAATGGCTAGTCTATTAAAGGATGATGAAGTAGGAATTTTGCTCACTTTAGAAATCTGTTTCTCACTCTTTTTCTTCACCTCCTCAAAACCTAGAAAGCTTGAAGGAGATGAAGAAGATGAAGCAAATAATGGATGAGAGAGTGAATGGCAACCATGGGTGAGTTCATATCATATAAGACTATTGTAGAGACTTAATCATGGCTTAAGATAATGGTTAGGTTAATAAATATCTAATGCAAGACAAATTTAGTGGACTAAGTCAATGGTTTCGACAAGCTGTAAGGTTACGGCAGTGCCCCAGCCATCGAACCGTGGCCAAATGCAGAACAAAATTTTACTAAACTGGCGCTACCATTACCCGATGCCCGGATCTACCCTAAACCCTAAACTAGCAAGCTAATATAAAGAAGTTAGAATGGTTATACCAAGTTGATCCGTATCCTTCGGTCTTCATTCCAAGCTCCATGGTCGTCTGGATCGAGTTTGGTTGCCGGTCTTTCTCCATCTTCGATGATCCACCTGAGGGAAACGACACAAGCTTCAGCCTCGCCAAACGAGGCAACCGACGCTCCAAGGTTGCTACCAATGGAGAGTGGAGGTATAGGAATGTGTCACTATATTTTTCTCTCATCACAATTGCTCAAGGGAGCAACTATAGAAGATGAAGGAGGTGAAGAAAACATTGGCATGAGCAACTAAAGAAAAAATGACTAAGTCTTTTGTGAGTGAGAGCGAGAGAGAGTGAGCAAGTGAAGAATATCAATTGGAGAAAATCATGACCCAAGCCTCTCATGCTCAAAATTATCTCATCCATTTTCTAAATAAACAATGTGTGGCCATACCTCTCTACATGCTAAAACAGTGTTCATGCCACCTCACCCTATCCATCTCATTTCCCAAATTAATTTTCTAAATAAGAAATCAATTAATGAGGTGGATATCTTCTATAAACTATTCCGTATAAATAAGGAATACAACCCGGTGCATATATCGAAATACATATACGCGTATTCGTACAAAAATACGAATAGCCAAGAGAGAAAAAGAATAGTGAACAATAATACTAGAATACATATATATAAATACATATATATAAATTATTAAATCAAAACCTGATTTGATAATCCGGCTTAATTCTAAACTGCTAGTATTATCAACCGTCCGATTAAAGTCTGTGCAGTCTATACACATATTTAATCGGACATCTGTATGTACCAACATATGTCATCTACACCATATCCCCTGAACCGTGAAAACCCTCCGTGTGGGTCTCTAAAGACTCGTCAATACGCTGGCAGTGGGTTTAAACACAAGCATGTCAGTGGCACTAGCTGTACGTAACGGCTACCCAGGTATTGAGCGAAAGCGAGGTCAACGAGCAAACTCATCCTGAACCCCTACTGAGCCTGACAGTTAAAATATCCGTACTGTCCGGTTTGTTCATCTAAGAGTATTGCATATCGAGTCTACGGGGGGTGGATAAAGTTAGATCCCTTATAACGCGATAATTCGTGTCGGTGTGTAACCCATCACCATCTGAGAAACTATCGATCCTGGATCGGTAATTATTGTATACCCCGGCCGAGCATTTCTGGTGATGGCTACACATGCACAGCATGGCATCAACCCCCAATACCGGGAGAGATCAATCCCCGACGATCCGCTCACTGTCTCCATGCGGCTCGGGACTGTACCCAACTAAAACCTGTTTGCACGACTCTTTTGAGCCGTGGTAGGGTAGTAATCAAAGCACAGTAGGAACTCACACGAGACAAATGACGAACTCAAGTCGACAAACTAACTTGTATATATGTTAGTAGGGAACTGCTATTTGACAATATGTATAATACTAACTAGCATGTTTCCGGAGGGTCCGTCCAGTATACTCACAACCGAATGAGCACCTCTATACTATCTTAGGTGAACAACTGACACCAATGGTTGTGAGACTGGCCACCGCTCTTCGTCAGGGTTTGGATAAGTATACACTAGTCTACACTGGAGTATCGATACCCAGTCTCGATACTCCCACGACTAGGGACATTTAAGAATATGCTTATAGACCCCCAGCTCCCACGTATATAATCGCCATCATAATACTGGTGGTCAAGCAAGAATCCTATAGGCTCTATTAACATGTACATGATGATAAAACAAACTAGATAGTATATTATCATCTCGAGTAAGATTATTCCACCGGTACAGGTCCCCCCTCAATCATCGCAGTCGCCTACCCACGACTATGATAATTACCTTGAGGGTATTAGAGCCAACAATCTTCCACTTGCACTTAAGACTAATTATTGCGGTGTCGCATACTCACATCCCGTGTGATACCGAACACCCAACTTCTCTACTAAGCAGTTTCGCAAAGCTCGTTTGTGAAATTAATGTGTTCGAGAAATAGCCTCAGTGAGAAGATCCGCTCCAGTGTTTCTATTTTTATCTCTCTACATCTCAACTTAGCGGAGAAAGCTATTCCCGAAATGACCGATACCTGTCTTAGAATTTGTCTGGATATCTAATGGGACCCAGTTCACAAACGAACTCCAAATCCAGCAAATTTCCTAGACTGTATCATCCACTGAATTTAATCAGTATCATGCGCTATGCCTTTCTACAGTGTCCTCCTGGACCACCTGTCCAACATACTGTCCCTGAAAAGAGGGAAAACTATAACTTAGACAGTCACTCTGTCATCCAGGTCACCTTGAAAGCCTGAAATGATAATCGTCTCCTGAAGGAGGCTGCCGTTACCATATCCCTAGAACATCCATTTATGTTCATAAACCGCTTCCATACATTTCTCCAGGATTGGATTAATATATGTTTATTGTAGCTAGTATAAAAACAATATCTGGCGTGGTAAGTGAAATTTCATGATTAACTCAATTGCCTAAGCAAGTGATATGCTAATCATGAAGATCCCTCTCCCCTTTAGTCTGTAAGACACCTTCAGAGAGGGTGACTCCATCGCCTGCGGGTACACCATCATGCCAGGAGTCATCCATTCTAAAACACTTTAGAATAGTGTCAAGTATCCAAATTGGGACACTTCCCAAATCTAGATCTAGAACTATAGATCAAGTAACCAGAAAACCTGATATTTTATCTATGTCCTATGTGGAGAAACCACCGTGTGACAACCACAGTAAAACCGATCATAGTATAGGAATTTCACTTCCTGTAAAGTGCATTTCATCTTAAATACCAGGACATTACACCCTACTACCTTCTTAGCAGATCCATCTCCTATTCTGATGAAGTCAAAGCCTATGATTTTCACATCAAAAATAGATGATCTATTTCTGCTATACCTGCTTTAGTCTATAAATAGATATAAGCTACTTGTTCATTATGCTTCCACTGCTCTAACTGACTACACCAACCATCTAGCTGAGTCATATACACGTATACTTCTAAAGCTAGTTTAGAACGATGCTATACTCATCCTCCTACCGGGTCTTATAGTGTAGAACAGCAGTAATGGAAAGTCTGGGTAAACAAGAACCTTCCTGTCACTGTCTCTGAGAAGACCAAAATACCTCTCGGGTGCCTAAGGTTACCCACCAAAACTGCGGAGTGGCTAATAGAATGTTGAATCCAATTGAATCTTAAAGTTGTATTAAATTTGCAGTAATCGTTTGTGGTTCTAGAATCACTTCCAGTTCTACCATACTCCCACTTCTGTTTTCTGAAAAAATCTATTTTACTAAAACTGGTGGCTAGTCAAGAACAATATAACTATTGATCTTCCTTATGGTAGAAAGTTAACCTTCATCAAAGCCCGGAATAACCTATAAACGGCCATTACTGAAACGTGCCTAGAGTTTGTCCAGATTCCAGTTTTAAGCATCAGCTGGGCAACTCCCTATATTTTAACAACATTAAAATTGATTCTATATACCATATAGAAATAAATGCACTAATTTTATTGGAACCAGATTCATAATCATGCAGCTGTATCCAGTGCATATCAACCAAATGGAATGAAGCCAATCAGCATTACTCAACTACGAGTGCATCCATATATGAGCAACTCGAAAGAGAAGCAAGTTCTCAAAACCATTACTATTAATGGAATACCAAACACAAGTATCTACATCTTCGACTACTTTGAATAATCCTGATACTTCCAACAAATGGTTCTCTATTTTATTCTTATATCTATAACTTCTCAATATCTGGACCAAGCATTTCAACGAAATACTTGTCTAGAACTGGAGAAGTTACAAGTAAACAGAATATAGTACAAGTACTAACCCCTTTTGTTCTAATGGACACTGGACAACATACAATACTTTGTATAAGTCCACTGAGTTTAACGACTCAAACCCTTTGCGTCGTAAATTAAAAACTGTACTATAGTTAAGAAGAATTATACCGCTGTTGAATGCATCTTACCTAACCATCAACTGATACAGGTAAATGTCACAGATATAATTTCAAAAAGTTATATCTCACTTTATAAAATAAACGTACAGATATATCAGTTTGAAATTGGTGCATAACAACGGATATTCAAAACCAAAAATTTACCATCTGGCAAAAACCCAGATGATTTTCTCAAATATCACTAATTAAAACGAATTCCGATATAATTAGGATCTAATCACCCAATTCCCAATTTCTTACTCCCACTCACCATCAGTAATAACATACAGATGTGAGCAACTAATCTGGTAAATACATACCCTGGAGTTAGAATCCAATTGGAAAAACATTTTTCAATTAATATCGCACAGTGAAACTGAAACATGAAAATATTTCGAAGGGGTTAACCTAGTGTTCCTACTAACGCCTCTTCTACTATCCTGATTCATCACAGCAACCATATACTTACCTGCCCTCGCTTCAATCTCTTTATTATGTCTTTACTTATTACCTTCTGTACACCTTTTTAGGCTAATTGGTTTTCTTGCTTCCCTACCCTTCGGCACCAGCCTAAGGTTTGCAAGAAGACTATCCAATAAGCGTAATAGGTGTACACTCCTTATGCCAGGAGCCCTTGCAACCTAAGAGAAGGTAATGGGAAAAAACATCTGAATAATCCTATTCTTTTTCTCCTGAATCGAAAACCAACCTCAAATCTGGAACGAATTCCTTCGAGTTCGTATGTAACTATATGATGGCATGTCCAAGCATTATGGACGTTCGTAGTGATACGTTGTGTTCTGGAGAAATCCAAAAATGGATGTGGGAGTGGCAGGGGTATACACGGTTTTGTCGTGAATGATAGCAGTTACAATTTTCATTGTCGTTATTCTAATCCCTTTATATGACTTTACTTATTACCTTATGTACACCACCTTTGGGCTAATTGGTTTTCTTTCTTCTGTAACGTTTTAGAAATGCAGAGTTTTCTGGTACTTTTTCCGTATGTTCTTTTGATGCACACGTTTTATTTAATTCGGGATCTATGCACTCGTATGTTTTTACACACTTTGTCCCAAGGTTGGGCCGAGAGTTGCGTATGCTAGATCAGCTATTTGTTATGATTACTCCTGTTGGCGATTTGTTTGTTACGCGACACGTGTTTCGGTCATGTGCCAATCGCATAGGAGATAGAGATTCGTCCGTCGATTTGATCTTTCTAGATATGTTGGACTTTGACGTTCTCCTGGGTACGGACTGGTTAGCTACGTGCAATGCGTCTGTGGACTGCCGCGAGAAGACAGTCAGGTTTTATTTTCCCGACGAGTCAGTTCTTGTTGTGCAGGGGGACCGTGGTGCCGCCACTCGCAGCTTGATTTCATCCTTTTTCTCTAGTCGTCTTTTGAGGAGAGGATGTCGAGGATTCTTAGCTTCCATTCGTGATACCAGAGTCACAGTAGATTCGTTGGACCGGGTTCTTATCGTGCAAAAGTTTCTCGACGTTGTTCCAGATGAGCCGGTGGAGCTTAGGGAGCTTAAGGATCAACTGCAAGAGTTTCTTGATGGGGGACTTGTATGTTCAAGTGTTTTGCCTTAGGGTGCTCCTATTCTGTTCGTCAAGGACGGCAGATTGAGATTGTGTATTGATTTTCATCAATTGAACCGAATTACGGTGCGGAATAGGTATCCTTTACCTCGCATTGACGATTTATTTGATCAGCTCCAGTGCGCGGGACATTTTTCTAAGTTTGATTTGAGATCAGGTCATCATCAGTTGCGGGATTGATTTTCGTACACGCTTTGGGTATTATGAGTTTTTGGTGGTGTCGTTTGGACTCACCAATGCCCCAGCAACGTTCATGGATTTGATGAACCAGATTTTTCATACCGTTTCTCGACCAGTTTATTATTGTGTTATTCATGACATTCTGGTCTATTCCATGAGTCGAGAGGAACATGGGCAGCACTTGAGGATGGCCCTGGACATAATTAGAGAGCACCGACTGTTTGCTAAATTCTCGAAGTGTTCCTTCTGGCTTAATAGTGTTGACTTCCTAGGTTATGTGGTTACGGGAGACAGTATTCGTATGGACCCGAGGAAGATCGAGGCCATACATCTTTGGCCCAAACCTGTATCAGTGACTAAGGTCTGCAACTTTTGGGCTTAGCCGTTTTTACTACCGTTTCGTGTAGGATTTCTCGAGTATCGCTGCACCGCTGACCGGACTGACCAGGAAGGGGGTTCCTTTTCTTTGGAATGAGGGATGCGAGCTGAGTTTTTAGCAGTTGAAGACTCGGTTGACGACTGCACCAGTTCTGTCTTTGCCTTCTGGATCGGGTGACTTTGTCGTTTACTGTGATGTTTCGCGAGTGGGGCTCGATTGTGTATTGATGCAGCTTGATAGAGTTATCGCTTATGCTTTCCGGTAGTTGAAAAAGCACGAGCAGAATTGTCCCACTCATGATCTTGAGATGGCCGTGGTGGTCTTGCGCTGAAGATTTGGAGACACTATTTGTACGGAGAGTCATGTCAGATTTTCACGGACCACCAGAGCTTAATGTACATCTTCCTGCAACGGAATCTGATTTTGAGACAACACCGTTGGATGGAGCTTTTGAAGTATTATGATTGTGAGATCCTTTATCACCCAGGCAAGTGAATGTGGTAGCTGATGCTTTGAGTCGTAGGCCCGGGGGTAGCTTATCCCAGATGAGCACAGTCCAGAGACAGTCTTCTGCAGATTTGCAGTTCTTATGCGACGGCTTAGTACAGTTAAGCTCACCTCCACTGGGGATATCTTGCTCATGTCCACGCCCGTCCACTTCTATTTAATCATTTTTTTGAGGCATAACCCGCCGATGCCCATTTGTCTGAAATTCTTGAGCATGTTCGGCAGGGTAGAGATTCGGAGTTCTTGAGTGATGACTAGGGTGTGCTACGCTTAGGGACTCATTGGTGTATACCTAATACCAATGGGTCGAGACGCGAGATCCTAGAGCAGGTACATCAGTCATCTTTTAGTGTTCACCCAAGTTCCACCAAGATGTAACGTGACTTGAGAGATAGTTATGGGTGGACAGGGATGAAGAGTGATATTATGGATTTCGTTTCGAGGTTCCTGACTTGTTAGCGAGCTAAGGCTGAGCATTTGAGACTGGCAGGAGAGTTACAACCTTTAACCGTTCCAGAGTGGGGATGGGATCAAATCTCCATGAATTTCATTGTGGATCAACCCAGGTCTAGTCAAGGGTATGACTCCATTTGGGTGATTTTGTTGTCCGATAAATGAAGGAGGCTCACTTCCTTCCAGTGAAGACCACTTTCGGTTATGCTCAGTATGCTCAGTTGTACATTGATGAGTTTGTGCGTTTGCATGGAGTTCCTTCATGCATTGTATCCAATAGAGGCACCCAGTTCACTAGCCGTATTTAGCAGAAGCTTCAGGATGCCTTGGATACCTGGTTGAGCTTTAGCACCGCTTTCCATTCGTAGGCCAATGGTCAGTCAGAGCGGACTATACAGACTCTGGAGGATATGCTTCGTGTGTGCGTGCTTAATTTTGTTGGCAGTTAGGATCGTCACTTTCCATTGATAAAGTTTTCCTACAATAACAGTTATCAGGAGACGATTCAGATGGCACCTTGTTAAGCTTTGTATGGTAGATGGTGTCGATCGCCAGTCTGTTAGATCGAACTCTGCGAGAGGAGGATTTTTGGACCCCAGCTAGTTCAAGAGACTACGGAGAAGATCCAGTTGATTCAGGACAGGATGAGAGCAGCCAAGTGCAGACAGAAGTCTTATACCGACCATCATCTTCGCAGGCTTGAGATCGCAGTGAGTGATCATGTATTCCTACGAATTTCTCCGATGAAGGGTGTGATGAGTTTTGGGAAGAAGGGAAACTTAGTCCCAGGATTGTAGGTCCTTTTGAGATCCTTGAGCGAGTCGGTACCGTTGCCTATCGTTTGGCACTTCCGTCCATATTTCCAGATATTCATCCCGTATTCCTTTTGTCGATACTTCGCAAATACCTTCATAACCCTTCTCACATGATTCAACACCAGACCATTCAACTAGAACGCGATCTTTCATCACCAGGCGACCAATAGTTATATTGGATTGGCAGGTAGAGAAACTTCGGTCAAGGTTCTTGCCATCTGTGAAGGTTCTTTGGCGTAGCCCGTCTAGTAAGGAGATCACTTGGGAGGCTGTGAGCGAGATGCGGAAGAAATTCCCTCATCTCTTTGAAGGTACGCATAGTAAGAATTTTAAATTTGGGGACGAATTTCTTTATAGGGGGAGATTGTAACGTTTTAGAAATCGTTTAGGCGAATTTTTCGATAATAGGTAAAATAATTGTGTTTAGCGTAAAAAAAACATAGAAGTTATCATTTTTCAGTACAGACTTAACTGCACATAGTTTAACTAGGAAATTGCTTCTATGCGGTATTTAGCTAGTCGCTTGTAAATTTCAGTTCACTTAAATATTTTTTCCTTAATTAAAATATTATTATAAGTTTTTAATTATACACTTAATTAGTGGTAATTACAAATTTGAATGGGTTAATTATGCTAATGCAATCCATGCCAACTTAATTACACGATTAAGCTTCTTGTCTTCTTTTCAAAATATCTTAGAAATATCTATATATTTTGAAGGGTTTAAGGAAAATTTTAAAGAAATGAATTAAAAGGTGGAATGATGGTAGGTGCATTAATTAAGCTTTAATGGTGTTTTAACTTAAATATTTCCACCCAATTCCACAACCTTTCCTATTTTTCTTATGTTTGCCGAGTCCCCCCTGGCCGCCCCAATATTTTCCTCACTCCATTTCCACTTCTTAAAGTTTCAAAAATTCATCAAAAATCAACAAAAAATCCCACAAACTTTAAAACAAATCCATAACCATTATTCTTTAGCCTTAATATAGCTTGGTTCTTGATGAAAGTTAGCACTTTGGAGGCAATTTTGGAAGTCTAGTTGCAAGTTTGGGAATCTAGTGTGAGGTATAAAATCCTAACCCTTAGCTTTAGTTGTTGTTTAAGTACCTTAATCTAGTTTATTAGATGTTTAAATATGGATTTAATTAGCATGTTTTGGACTTTATGAAAGGGTTATAAGATCAAGTTAGGGTTTTGATTGTTTGTAATGGTTAATTGAGTTGTTTAGACAAGGAAAACATAACTTAGTTGTGAGATTGTTAATTGTTATTTTTCCTAATTGTCTAATTAAGCTTGATTGCAAACTAACTTTTTCTAAATATTATATGGGTGAGATTAAAATTGTAATAAGGGTTTGTGTGGGTTAATTAAGCTACTATGGGTTGATTGTGGCTACTAGAATGGTTTACACTTCTAAATTTGAGCTAAAATGATTAAAAGATGTTCACTAGGTTTTCGGTTAAATTAGGCATGGGTTTCTATCGACGTTGCGATATTGCATATATTATCTTCCACGATATATATTGTGTTGTAAATGCCCGATCGGTACGATCGGGGTCTAGGCTTAGTGGTTATGTCGTTTAGCGTTCTAAGTTAAGGTTGTACCGATATCATAAGCGTTTTGTGCACTAAGTGCACAGTGTGTATATCTTGTGGATGTTATCCTAGCGTTTCATTGTCTTTGTGTCGGCTCAGGATATTTAACCTTATGTGTTGTGTTCATATGATTTTAGGATCACAGGCGGGGACTTCGGACGCTGCGAAGAAGGGAAAGAAAGTGGTTAGCTTTACTTAGCTCAAGATCATCTGTGAGTAGATTTAACATCTACAGGGGAATCTCCCGTATGGCGTTATGCGTCTGGGCTAGATTCAATGATATGATTATTAGTTATATGTATATGGACATAAATTATGTATGTGTGACATTGTTGCATACCTCATTTTCCTATTGCATATGGACATAGTATTAATGGGAGACAACACCATTACTGACGGTTCATGTTGCACGAGCACTAATTGTATGCTACACACACCGTCAGTAATTGCCATGACACGTATAAAACATATACATATGTGATATTGTATTGGTTAGGGACAATTGAGATATTTATTCTTAATCCATTGTGCATATGAAATATAGCATACACGCATACCTTGCTATAGCTACATGCACATCATGCGTACATAATTACATGTACACCCACATACCTTACTATAGATACATGTACACCATGCATACATACTTACATGTAGATACACATATCTTGCTACAGCTACATTTACACCTTCTATGATGTTGCACTTGGTTTTGGAGGAATTGGGAACAACATGATGTATTTTAAAACTGGATTCATTTAAAAGAGCGGTTTTCTCTTAATATGCTCATATAGCTGTTTTATGTTGCATACATCAGATTTTCATGGATTTACGCACTGAGATATGGATTTCATGTGATTTATAGATTTGAGGACCGTAGGGGTATTTCAAGAATTTATGTATTGTTTGAAAACCTGGTTAATCTTGATATGATATTTCGATGCGTCCACCATGAGTTTTCTCGGTTCTGAGACTTGTGTTAGATACCCGATTCGAGGAGCGGTAGACACCGTCTGCTGGTGTATGGTGGATCCGGTGAGGTACACCAGAGCAACAAGACTCGTATTGTTAGGCGGTGAGCCTTACAGGGGAGCACTACCGACCGGTGATACTATAGAACCCGACAGTTATCCGGAGGATACAGTGCTGGAGTTATGACATGAGATATATTAAGGGCCGATCTGGGTATGCGGCGCCTGAGACATGAGTATTTACGTGTTGATGCTGAACACGAATATTTCATGATGTTCTGAGTGTCGGTGTTGGACACCGAGGTTCCATGAGATTTACAGATTGAGGGTCGATCAGAGTGACGGCAACTGAGGTATTAGGATTTGGGGTGTCGTTGATGGACACCAGGATTTTCCTTGATGACGATTCATTGATTTTGATATGTTGTATCCATACTCAGCATTTATTTGATATGCATTGCTTCATGTATTTGTAGTACCTGATGGATTACCTTGATCATGATTGTTGCATATTCATATTTCCATACTTATGCTATCAGATTTCATGTGATAGATTATCGCTGTTCGTGCATACTTGCGATTACAGTATGATGTTATTTACTATTCACGAGTTGGCAACTCACCCTCGTTGTGCCACAATGTTTTGCAGGTTTGACCCTCAGAGTAGTCGCGACAAGGCATCATATTGTATTTTTTCCGGCGGATATCGCTACGGTTGGCTTGAGCCTTTACTATAGGTGGGTTCACGGTTATCTGTTTTTGTACATGGTATATCTTTTGTTGGATCTAGTACTCTCCATCTACCACCTTCATGTATTTTACTTAGAGACGAGTTATGAGAATCGATGTTGTATTATTTTGTGACTCTGGGTGCCGTGCTCGTGGGAGCCGGTCTTTGTTATGTTGTTTTACCCCCATATGCTATTTTCATTTATATTTCTTCTCTACGGCGTTCATGTATTTTACTTAGAGACGAGTTATGAGAATCGATGTTGTATTATTTTGTGACTCTGGGTGCCGTGCTCGTGGGAGCCGGTCTTTGTTATGTTGTTTTACCCCCATATGCTATTTTCATTTATATTTCTTCTCTACGGCGTCGTATATATGCTTGTAATGGTTGTTTCCGCCGTTGGACGTGATTTGCTCCCGTTTGGGGATGCTTTATATATATTCTATGTTGTATCCGTTTCGGGGCTAGTTTTTACAAAGGAGGTGCTTCCAAAATTTTTAAGAAAGTGAACTTATGTTTAAAGATTTTTATTTGAGATTTCCGAAGGTTTTTAACAATGTTCTTATCACTTACTAATTTTGATTGTTTAGATTTCTGGGTTTTCGGCTTACTTGAATTGCGTTACGCCTGTAGACGTTACATGGATTAAGTGCCATCACGTGCCAAATTTCGGGCCATGACACCTTTCCTACTTTTCGGCACCTGCCTATGGTTTGGAAGAAGACTATCCAATAAGCACAATAGGTGTACCCTCTCCTAATACTAGGAGCCCTCATAACCTGACAGAAGGTAAAGGAAAAAGACTACCGAATAATCTTATTCAATCTCTCCAGAACCAGAATCCATCCTCGAACAATTTCCTTTGAGTTCGTATATAACTATACGATGGATATATCCAATAAGAGTGGATGTTCGTAGTGATATGAGGTGTTCTGGAGAAATGCAAGGGTGATATAGAAATGGCAATGATGTTTTGTGACTCCGTGAAATTCCAAAAACCAAAGTGTTTTAAGAAAGTTCGGTTAACTGGGTTCATGAGTTTTAGTTTAAAGCGGGTCATGGTCGCTACTAGAGAGAGAGAAGAAACACTCAGCGTGCACTCTAACCTAGATCAGAATGGTTAATCACTTTTTCTAATCAGGATGGCTCCCACCGTTTCCTTGAATTCTCCTCCAAACCCAAAAGCAGAATTAGTCGGGATCATATAAAATCACCCGAGGAGTAATTCTACTCATCAGTGAGAATCGGGATCCAGCTATCATCACATGATAACTTGATGGAAGCCACTCAAGTTATCACACTCCAGAAGATATGCGCATGCCTGGCAAGTTTCCTGTATGTTTGAAACTCCCGATATGATTTTTATCCCATGCTCTTATGACCTGGACGTAGGCCAACAAATCATAAGTCACATGTCAAGTTCTACCCGTCATTGTCCAGGTTAATTTAAACCCATCCGTACATACCCTTGACGTAGGCCAACAAAGTAGTACGATTGTCCCAAACCAACGCATCTATTTATGCAACAGAAAAGTAACAAATAGCTACTATACACTATGCCTAGACTTAGGCCAACAAATATAGCATGAATACTAAGTGCTACCAGTCTGAAATGACGGAGGGCTACCAATGTTTTTTGGTGAAAAACCTTTAACGTAATGAACTTGATATCGTTGAAGGAACCTGATAGCTTTTATAAATATATAGTTGCGAAAACCTTTGCTAAGGAGGTCACTCCCGGTGAAAGGATCTCGGCTCTTTCCTCGTCGAATGAGCTGCAGGATATTCCAAACTGAATACCATGACACAAAGCAAAAGAATCTACTATAGTAAAGTTATTACGTTGACGCAAACTTTTACTCAAGGGGTCAATCCCGATGAAGGGATCTCGGCCCTTGCCTCGTCAAATGAGGTGCTGGATATTCATAAACGAATACCGCTGTGCAAAGCAATAGAAAACTTCTGTAATGTTAGTTTTAAAATTGGTTCCAATAACATCAAATAGGTTTATTTTCCTTGCATTGATAAAAATCAATGTAGTTCCATCAATTAATCACACCAGAAAAGAACAAAAATAAAATGTATGTATATGTCATCCGCATTCGCCACTGGGTCCCGTCATCACCCGTTATGTTACTTAACTAACGACAGAGCGGGGACTGGACTAGCGCGGGTGTAAAACATATACAACATCTACTAGTGTGTGTGTGTGTGTGTGTATAACATTCGTCTCAGGCATGATATAAAGCAACTTCACAGAAGCATCACAGAAGCAACACAGAATGGTGGATAATCTTAGAGCCCCGGGTTTCACTTGAGCCGTAAATGAGACTTGACGTTCCTTGTCGTGCGGATAGCCTGTGCAATGAAACCTAGACCCCTACGAGTACGACAAGTTACCCGCCAATCCCAGAAGCGAGGCAACCCCAATCAACAATGTGAATGGGCCACCCAGCACTTCATAGAATCCGGTAACTTGGGCACCCTTCTGTGGGTCAACCTATACCCCTATGAGTGCGGCGAATAACCCGCCAATTCTAGAGTATGGTCCCCTCTGTCTCAACGCCATGAGATGCGAACCCGTTGCCCTATAGAACCTGACTATTTGTGCACTCCACCACGGGGTAATCCTAGTAAAGAAAAGAAAATAATTTACAAGGGTGACATTGACCTCAACCCGGACGTACCCCAAACAAATAATATATAAACTGGCAGTGACGGCTGTCCATATGTCGGACGCTCGCCCTGCAATATCAAATGTACAAATGAAACAAAACTGTACTAACATTGCACTCAAGCTATCCACCAAGACGATCCAACCACAACGCAGCACAACACACAACATCAACGTGTAGGGTTACTAGGCACTCTCACAAGGTTCTACAAGGCATCAACCATGCCCGAATTAAATTTTAGACGTGCCGAACAACCCTAACCAAGATCTTTAAACTAGAGATTAGGCGAAACAATGCATGTAAACAACTTTACATATAAGAGTTCGGGATTACAACCTTTGTAGTCCGGTCCTTCACTTCTAAAGCTCCATGTTGAGGTCCCTTCACTGCGATCATCGAGTATCCGGACTCTAGAGAGGCTCCACGAAGAGAAAGATGCAGCTTGCTTCCGATCTTCGATAACAAAGATGATCTACCTAGAATTTTCTTTAACACAAGCTCTCACTCACTAATGAAGTGAACACCCTAATCTAAATGGCTAGGATAGATTAGGATGATGAAGTAGGATTTTAGCTCTCATTATTTTCCATTTCTCACTCATCTTCATCACTAAGCAGAAAGCTAGAAAGCTTTTTCATGAAAGAAGAAGGATGAAGAAGAACCATTCTCTTTTGTGATGAATAATGAATCCATAGTGAGTTAGAAATGCAACCATGGGTTAAGTATGATAACTTAACCCATGTAGAGAATGAACCATGGTTAAAGGGTTGGGTTAGATTAAACAAATATCACAAAATATCCAAGTCAAAGTCAATGCTTCAAGAAGCTTCATGAAAGCTTAACCCTAATCCAAACCCTAACCATATTTAAACCCTAAAAAACATGTTGCATATATAACCTTAACTTATTACAATATTATATATCACATATACAATATTTATCGTAACAAACTAAAATAATACAATTAACATATATCGCATATATATCAATGTATTAGCCAAGTGAGAAAAAGAATCTTTTAGTGAGCTTATATTAGTTAATGTAATTTAATATATCAAATATATAATTATACATTAAATTATCGAATCAACACTTTATCCGATAACCCGTCTATTTCACAAATAACCAACTAATATAATCTGTATCAGCTCATCGAACCAACACTTGATCCGATGACCCGGCTATATCACATATACCCGGCCGATATCTCATATCGCGAGAATCTAATATGGTATCACATACACGTATTGTTCTCGGTCCCGGACATATCATATATGTGCTCCTACTCCGTTTTGCTTGAGCCAGGAAACCTCTGTGTAAGACTCTAAAGAATCGTCAATACGCCGGCAGTAGGTGATGATCATATCAAACACCCACAAGCTGCAAGCGGTCAGCTAAACGTAATAGCCACTCAGGTATTGAGCGATCAGAAGATCAACAAGCAAGCCTATACGTTCTCCTGTGAATCCAATCAGTAACACTCCCGTACAGTCCGGTCTCTTCGTCTGATATGTCGCATATCTCGCCTAGGGGTGGTAAATGTCAGACCCCAGTATCTTGATAAGTCATGTCAATATGAGGTCTATAACAGTTTGGGAAACTACTGATAACACTTACCAGTAAATCTCAGCAACCCTGGCCAGGGATTTCCAATTATAGCCAATCGAACACAGTGCAACATCAACTCGCTATACCGGGAGAGACGAATCCCTTCCTATCGCTCATTGCTTCCATATGATTCGGGACTATACCCAAAAGCCTCCTTTTTGCATGCCCTCTTGGACGTGGTATGATGGAAATCAAAGCACAGTAGGAATCACACAAGACTCTATGACGATCTTGGTTCTACAGACTAACCTGTACCAGTGTCATTAGAGAACTGCCATCTGACGTGAGGTATAATACCATCTGGGAGTTCTCGGCAAGTCCGTCCAGTGTACCCAGTCTCCACTGAGCACCCATATACCTTCTCTGATGTCAAACAACAATGGATATGGGATCATCCATCGCCCATCATATGGGTCAAGAAGCGCATACGCTAGTCTACTCTGGTATATTGATGCCCTGTCTCGATACACCTACGACTAGGAACATTTGAAGAATATACTTGGCGACTACTCTATTCCCACTAGTATGATCCGCATCATAGTCCTGGCAGTCAAGTACTCATCCTAAGGGCTTTACCAACATGTAATATAGAGACAATCAGAGTACATGTTAAGATAAAGTGTAACCAGATAGCATACTATCATGTTGAGCAAGAAATTCCTCCTTATATATATCCATGCATCCACTACAATATACATCATATGTACAGTAATGGCTTCTAGGGCATACATATAACTAACAATCTCCCACTTGCCCTAAGACCATCTGTTGTGGTATCGCATACCCAACAATCAGCTGTGGTTGAAGTATCTCATACTCAACCATCCCATAAAAGTACCTACTGGGAAATAGGCCTTTGTGAGTGGATCCGCGCTGTTGTCATCTGTGTCTACTCTTCTAACCTCGATCTCCCTGGAGATCAACCACCTCCATGATCATGTGATACTTCCTAAGAATTATATCCGGATTTCTGATGGGACGGGGGTTCCTAGGCGTAAACCACAACTCTATTGTCACACAATGGTAGGAGCGAAGTTCATCTCATGAACTTATATATATCAAGACTGCCTCTTTGGTAGCATCCTTGGTAGTGATTTATCCTGCCTTTATCATCAAGTATGTTATGGTATCTAGCTTGGAACTCTTCCAACATACCTTCCCTCCACTGATGGTAAAGACAATGCCTGTGACAGACATTCAATCTACCTTACCACCCTGGAATCATTCTAGCGATTCTCCCCAGGATCGATTGATACTATATCACTACGCCTAGTGAGAATCGTAACATCCAATTAGATCTATCTCATAGATCCAAAACCCAGGATTTAGGAAGTATCGCTTTGATCCTATATGGAGAATCCTAGTGATAAGCGGAGATTGACTAAGCGTAGCATAGGAAACTCCTTCCCAATCAAGAGTATGTCATCCACGTACTCTACGAGGATCAACACCATACTCCCTACTACCTCTTTGTATATACTAGGTTCATCTACCATTTTGATGAAGTCAAAATCTTTGACTACCACACCAAAACAGACGTTCCAACTCCGCGATGCCTGATTTATCACATAAAACATCTTGCACACGTTTCCGCTGCTCTCATTGTCTATGAAGCCCTTTGGCTGTGTACTTATAGACGCTCTCTTCCAAATTATCATTTAGAAAAGCAGTCATGACACCCAACCGCCAGATATCGTAGTCATGGTATGTAGTCGTGGCAAGTAGGATCTGGATGGACTTAAGCATATCTTTGAAGGTCTCAACTTTTCCATGTACACCAAGTAATCTTCTCAAGATATACTTGCTTCTGATGGGGATTTAACCCTTCAGATAAAGCAACCAAAGTCCATACTTTGTTGGGGTATAAGGATTCCATCTCAGATCACTAAGCATCCAGCCATTCTTACAGAGTCCCACTCCTGATAGCCTGCTCGAAATAAGTTGGGTCATCATCTCATGATGCAATCCACGCTCCCACTGTCATAGAGAAACCGAAGTATCTCTCAGGTGGGTGAGGAACCTTACTAGATCGGCGGAGAGGCTGAGGTTCGTTAGAATCTATTGAATCCTTTGGTTCTACCAAATCATCAGCTGCAGTTTGTATAGCTGGAACTTTTTCCAGTTCTACTTCATGACCACTAATTTCTTCACAAGAAATTCCCTTTCACAATGGTGGCATGCTGAGAAACAAAACATCTTTTGTTCCTCGATGTGGTAGAAGATATTCCCTTGCTAATGCTTGGGATATCCAACAAACTTCTACAGAACTGACTTTGTCTCGAGCTTGTCCGGATTTTGCTTTTAGACATAGGCCGGACAACCCCAAATCTTAACATCTTTAAGAGATAGGCTCTTCCCATACCATATCCCATATGGAGTGGTAGGCAACTGATTTGATTGGAACCTTATTCAATAGGTATTCAACTTCTCAAGTGCATAACTCCCAAAAGAAAATAAGAAACTCAGTAGTACTCATCATAGAGCGTACCATATCAAAATAGGGTGTATTTGCTCCGCTCCGATACACTGACGTGCTGTGGTGTATACGGAGGAATAATGCTGAGGGAGAATCTTATTCTCCTTTAGAATAGTCCAGGAATCCCGTGCTCAAGTATTCTTTTCCTCGATCTCATCAAAGGACATAATACTTATACTCAGTTTTTGGTTCTCTACTTCTAACTTATATTCTGTGATTATCTCAAAAGTTTCGGACTTGTGTTTCAACAGGAACATATTTTTGAATCTTGAGAGATCATCAGTAAATGTAATGAAGTACAAAGAACCAGTCTTGGCATGTGTAGATAGAGGACCTTATATACAACATCATGTATCAATCCCAAGAGTTCACTAACTCTTTCTCTGTTTCCAATAAACAAAACTGTGGACATCTTATCTTTGTGACATGACCGGCAAGTTTCACAAGATGTAAATTCAAACTAATTTAAATATACATCTAAATCTAACTTCAGCTAGTCGGGTCGCATTGATATGACCTAGTCTACAATACCTCAAGAAGGATTCATTCATTTCTGAACTCTTCCTCATGTGTGTGTTCTGTACTCTAAGAACTGTAGTTTGATTTAGAACGTCTATGCTTTTAGATTACGTGCCTGAACCGATCAACTCTTGATATACGAAATGTTCAAAATATTATTTAACAATACAAAATTATATCCTTCTTTAAAAATGACCGATATGATGTTGTATATCAGGTTCGGTATCTAATAACATTCATTCAGAATCAATGTATTCTGGTAATATAGGGTGATAACTGTAAGTCTACGCTAGCGCCCCGGCAGTCTACAGACGCCAAATGCGGAACAAAAACTTTTAACTTGGCGCTATCGTATACTTTAACCCGGATCTGCCATTATTGCTAAACTAACAAACTGTAAAGAGTGTAGAATGGTTATACCGAACGATCCGAGTCCTTCGTTCTTCAACCATCATCCCACGCTCCGTTGCGGCTGCTCCGATCTCGTCGATCTCCGATCTCCTCGTCGAGGTGGCACCACATGATCGGTTCTTTAAACGGGCTCCCGCCTCTGACTCGAGGCAACTCGATCGTCAAGTTTGCTAAAAGAGACGACCAAGAATGATGTAGAGAATGAGTAGATGACTTTGTCTCACTTCGTCCAAGTCCGTGGACGATCGGTTAATGAAGTTGCCGTAGAAATCGGGTGATGGAATGAAATGAACTGTAAAATTCCATACACCCCGAATACTATCATAATCTTTTCTAGTCAAAATGAAACATCAAGTGAGAGTGAGGAGGAGAGAGAAGGCCGACCACTTATATATGATGGAGGGAGGTGACCGTAGGAGAGGGGGGTGACCACAAGAAAGCTTCTCACTTAAAAGATCAAGAAGAAAATATCTTAAGGAAAACAAAAGGCTTTAATAACAAAGCATGAGTCATTAAGCATAGTCACCATTTAATAAATGCACCATTAAAGTCAAGATGACTCATTAGCCACTTCATCACTTCTAGAAGCTTCTAGAATGATGACTCACTCATATCTGAAGAAAAGATAAATCCGTCTTTAACCGAATGTTAAAAGACGGCTGATAGAAAACTGGAAACTGGCAACTTCCAAAAGTGATCGTGAAATGAATTTCAGGACAACCCCGAAACTGTATAAATACTCCCGCATTTGTATTACGACCGAATACAAATGCAACTGAGACAAAGATATTATACCTACTCAATATAATACTCGGATCCGGCTTAAACCAAAGCCGACCAGTATCATCTGTCCGAAAATCGACACGTGCGTAAACGCACGTGCATTTTCCGAACCCTGCCATAAAACCATACGGCCTCTACAACGTTTCGCCCGAACTTGGGAAACTGTCTGTGGGGGACTCTAATGACTCGTCAGCACCCTGGCAGTGGGTTTAACCACAAACCGTCAGCGGCACTAGCAATGCGTAACGGCTGCCCACGGACTGACCTCAAGGGTGGCCGAGGAGCGAACTCAAGGGAGACCGATGAGCGAACTCCTCCGAAAACCCTACTGAGCCTAACACTGACAATGTATATACAGTCCGGTCCGTTCGTCAATGAGTATCGCATATCTGCCTAGGGGGCTAGTAACGTCAGACCCCCAATAGCAGTATAAGTCGTGTCGGAGTGAAGCCCAATAACACCCTGAGATACTACTGGAGTACCTACCAGTAAATCTCCTGCCACGGCCGTGGGCTTTGTGTAATGGCTCTCCTAGACACAGCACGACCTCGCCCCCAATACCGGGAGAGATGAATCCCCTGCCGATCCGCTCACGTGCCTCCATATGGCTCGGGACTGTACCCAAAAACTACCTGTTTGCACGACTCCTTTGAGCCGTGGTAGGGTAGAAATCAAAGCACAGTGGGAACTCACACGAGACAAATGACGACCTCAGGTCGATGAACTAACCTGTACACATGTCACCAGGGAACTGCTATCTGACGATAGATATAATACTAACTAGCAGATTCCCGGCGAGTCCTGTCCGGTGTACTCATAACCCAATGAGCACCTGTATACATCTTAGGTGATCCAACTGACACCAGTGGCTTGTGAGACCGGCCACCGCCCCTCGTCGGGGTCTCGACTGTATACACTAGTCTACTCCGGAGTATCGATGCCCTGTCTCGAAACTCCCACGACTAGGGACCACAATTAAGGATATGCATATAAACTACCCAACTCTCACGTATATGATCGCCATCATACTGTTGGTAGTAAAGCAACATCCTAAGGGCTCTATCAAAGTGTAACATGCTATCAGTCACCTGAACATGTACACGACTGATAAAGGCAAACCAGATAGCATACTATCATCTCGAGTAAGACTGTGCTACCGGGATAGGTCCTCCGCAATCATTGCAATCACGTACCTGCGATCCAATAATTGACTATGAGGGCACTATCTCCAACAATCTCCCACTTGCACTCAAGGCTAATATTGCGATGTCGACTACTCACAGACCGTGTGAAACCGAACATCCAACTCCTCTACTAATCAGTTTCACAAAGCCCGTTTGTAAATCTATTGTGTTCGAGAAATAGCCTCGTTGAGTGGATCCGCCTAGAAGTATCTTTCTGTATCTCTCTTAATCTCAAGTTCGCGGAGAAAGCCATCTCCCGAATTGAGTAGTACCTGTCTTAGAATATGTTTGTATATCTGATGGGACCTTAGTTCATAAATGAACTCCATATCCAAACTTCTTAGACTGAATCGATCACTGAACCTAATCAGTATCGGGCACCTTGCTTCCCACAGTATCCTCTTGGACCACCTGTCCATAATACTGTCCCTCGTCAGAGGGAAAAACTAAAACTCTGACAATCACTCTGTCATCCATGTCACCTTTGAAGCCTGGAATGATAACCGTCTCCCGAAAGAGGCTGCCGTTATCAAATCCATAGAACATGTACTAATGTTCTAAAACTGCTTCCTTATGTTTCTCCAGGATTGGATTAATACAAACTTATTGCATCTAGTGCAAAAACAACATCTGGTGTGGTACTTGACATCTCATGATTGACTCAATTGCCTAAGCAAGTGATCTGCCAATCATGCACATCCCTCTCCCCTTTAGTCTATATGACACCTTTAGAGAGGGTGACTCCATCACCTGCAGGTACACTACCATGCTAGGAGTCAACTATTCTAAAAACCATTAGAATATCTGTCAAAGTACCCACATTGGGAAACTACCCAAATCCAGATCTAAAACCATAGATCTAGAAACCATAATGTCTGATATTATATCCATATCCTGTCTGGAGAAACAACTGTGTGACGACTACAGTACAATCGATCGTAGTATAGGAATTTTACTTCCTACTCTGTGTATGTCATCCAGATACCATGACATCACACACTACTACCTTCTTAACTGATCCATCCCCTTTTCTGATTGAAGTCAAACCCATGACTGTCACATCAAAATTAGATGATCTATCTCCGCTAAAACTGCTCAAGTCTATAAATAGATATAAGCATCTTGCCCACTATACTTCCGCTGCTCCCACTGACTACGACAACCCTCCTACCGGGTCTCATAGCCTGGAACAACAGTAGTGTCAAGTATTGGTAGATAAGAACCTCCCTGTCACCGTCTCTGAGGCTACCGAAGTACCTCTCGGGCGTCTGAGGTTACCTACCATACCTGCGGAGTGGCTATTGGAATGTCAAACCTGATTGAATGTATAGGTCCTATTAAATTTTCCGTAATCGTTCGCGGTTCTGGAATCACTTCCAGTTCTACCATACTCCCACTACTGTTTTCTGAAAAAGATCCATTTTTACTAAAACTGTGGCGAGTCAAGAACAATATCACTATTGATCTTCCAAATGGCAGAATATCAACCCTCGTCATAGCCAGGATCAACCCACAAACAGCCATTACAGAAACGTGCCCTGAGTTATCCAGTGTCTGGTTTTAATCATAAGCTGGACAACTCCCCGTACCTTAATTTCTTTTAAGGTACGATCCATTCTATATCCAATACAGAAACTTTGGCACTTATTTAATCGGACCCATATTCAAACCATGCAGCTGTCTCCAGTGCATATCAACTTAATGGAAAGAGGCTAATCAGCATTACTCAACTTAGGAATCCATCCAATTTTGAGTAACCTGAAAGAGAAACACGTTTCTCAAAACCATCACTATCATCTGAATACCAATCACAAGAATCTACATCTTTGATCTCTTTGAAGAATCCCGATACTTGTGATACCTGGTTCTCTACTTTATTCTTATACCCACAACTTCTCAAAACTTAGACCTTGTATTTCTACGAAACACTCGTCTAAATATTAGAGAAGTTATAAGTAAACAGAACATAGTACGAGGACCTACCCCTTTGTCCTGATGGACACTTGGACAACATACAATACTCTGTATAAGTCCGCTGAGTTAAACAACTCAAAACCTGTGCGTCGTAGGTAGAAAACTGTACCCTGGCGATTTCCTCAAATATCACCAATTTCAACGAATTCCGATATAATGAGGATAATCACCTAATTCCCAATATCTTACTCCCACTCATCATCTGTAAAACCATACAGATATGAGAATGAAACCTGGTAAATACATACCCTTGGAGTAAGTGTCTAATCGGGAAAACAGTTTTTCTTTAACAATGCACTGAAACATGAAAATGTTTCGTAGGGGTATTCTGGTATTCATAGCAATGCCTCTTCCATAATCCAATTCATGACTTCAACCGTATATTTTACTGCCATCTCTCCAAATCCCTTTATTTGTCTTTAGTCGTTACCTTCTGTACACCATCGTTAGGCTAAATGGTTTTCTTCCTTCCCTACCGTTCGGCACCAGCCTATGGTTTGGAAGAAGACTATCCAGTAAGCATAATAGGTGTACCCTCCTAAACCAAGGAGTACTCGCATCTCGAGAGAAGGTGACGATAAAAGTCAACTGAATAATACCTTATTCTTTTAAAGGTGAAATAGGAGCGGCGATGAAGTATGCGGTTTTGGTCGTGAATGATATCAGTCGCAATTTACTTTGCCCTCTTTCTAATCCCTTTATTTTGTCTTTACATATTACCTTCTGCACACCCTACTTAGGCTAATTGGTTTTCTTCATTCCCTACCTTTCGGCACCAGCCTATGGTTTGGAATAAGACTATCCAATAGGCGTAATAGGTGTACTCTCCTAAACCAAGGAGCTCTCGCAACCTGAAAGAAGGTGATAATAAAAGACAACTGAATAAACCAATTCTATTTCTCCTGAACCTGGATCCATCCCCGAAGAAGTCCCTTCGAGTTCGTATATAACCATACGATGGATTTATCCAATGGAAGTGGATATCCGTAGTAATACGGGTGTTCTGAGAAATTCAAAGGGTAAAAGAAGGAGTGGCAATGACTTATACAACTCAGACAATCCAAAAGCCAGTATTTTAAGAAGGTTCGGTCAACCTGGTCATTGAGTCATAGTCTAGGGTCGGTCAAAGGTCGCTGCCAAAGAGAGAGAGAGAAAAGAAACACTCTGCGTGCACTCTAACCTATATCAGAATGGTCATCACTTTATCTAATCCGGAAACCTTCCACTGTCCTGTCAAATTCTCCTCCAAACCTAAAGAAGAATCAATCGGGATCACCCGAAGAGTAAACCAACTCATCAGTGGGAATCAGGATCCAACTCTCATCGCATGATAACGTGATGGAATGCATTCACGTTACTCATACTCCAGAAGGAATGCGCATACTCGGCAAGTTTCAGTTTCTTTAGAAACTCCTGATATTGTTTTTGCCCCATGCTCTTATAACCTTGGCTTTGGTCAAAATGTCATAAGTCACATGCCAAGTTCTACCCATCACTATCTTGTCAATTTGAACCCACCCGCACATGCCCCTGACTTTGGCCAATCGGCAGAACGACCGTCCCAAACTAACTCATCTATCTATGCAACAATTGAATACCCAGCAGCTACCAAACACTATGCCTTAACTTTGGCTAAAATGCATAGCTTGAATACTACTGAATACCCAAAAGAAGTGACGGAGGGCTACGGCTGGTTTTTGGCGAAAAACCTTTAGCGTAGTGAACTTGATATCGCTGAAGGAACCTGATAGCTTTTTAAAATATAGTGGCGATAACCTTTTGCTAAAGAGGTCACTCCCGGTAAAGGGATCTCGGCTCTTTCCTCGTGGAATGAGGTGCAGGATATTCCACTGAATACCGCTATGCAAAGCAACATGTAATCGACTATAGTAAAGTTATTACCCTGACGCAAACTTCTGTCCAAGGGGTCTTTCCCGGTGAAGGGATATCAGCCCTTGCCTCGTCGAATGAGGTGCTGGATATTCACACCGAATACCGCTATGCATAACAAAAAGAAACATCTTTGTAATAACATCTTTTTAAAATTGTTCCAACAACTCAAACAGGTTTGTTTAACTTTGCGTTGATCAGAATCAACACAGTCCCATCAATAATCACACCAGAAAAGAACAAAAATAAAATGTACGTATATGCCATCCACATTCGTCACTGGGTCCCGTCATCACCCGTTAGGTTACTTAACTAACGACAGAGCGGGGACTGGACTAGCGCGGGTGTAAAACATATACAACATCTAATAGTATATAAACCAATATACAATAATCGCTCCAGGCGTGATAGTATGCAACATTACAGAAAAGTAATAAGCATCACAGAACAATACAGATATCTGGGATCCCCGAGTTTCACAGAGCCGCTGCTGAAACTCGACGTTCCCCTGTCGTGTGGATAGCCTGTGCAATGAAACCTAGACCCCTACGGGTGCGGCAAGTTACCCGCCAAAACATGAAGCGAGGTAGTCCCCACAGCATAGTGAATGGAACACCCGGCACTTCACGGAATCCGGTAAATTGAGCACCCCTCTTTGGGTCAACCTGTACCCCCTACGAGTGCGGCGAATAGTCTGCCAATTCTGAAGTGGGGCCCCTCTGCCTCTCAAAGCCATGAGATGCGGACCCATTGCTTTCCCGAACCCGGCTATCCGTGCACTCCGTCGCGGGGCAGAACCTAGTACAGTAATGAAAAATAGTACAATAGGTACATCGACCGCAACCTGGTCGTGCCCCAAAAAGAATATTATACAACAGGCAGTGACGGCTGTCCACAAGTTGGACGCTCGCCCCGCAATATCAAATGTACAAATAAACACAAACTGTACTACCATTGCACACTACCATCCACCACGACAAATCCGCAACATCACAGCACAACACAGAACATCAACGCGAATGTCACGTTCGCAAACCCGTCTAAAAGAACTATAGCAATTAAACGCGGTTTACCGATCAAATGACATTCCCGGTCGGAGATATAATGTAAGCACTGTAAACTAACGTGTTTAAATTTCGATCGACCAAAGACCAAATATCAAAAAGTGGGCCCCACTGCTTACTGGTGAACAGTAACAAAATCTGGGCCAAAACTTTATATACCAAAAATCCCAAAATCCAACACAGAACACACTGACAAAATTTGGGAGCACGTGCTCCCCACGTGGCCGCGGATGTGCGACCAAACCATGGGTTTTGCCGCCCTTCCGCGGCAGCTTGGAGGGATCACGACCCCAAATTTTGTCGTGGCTCTTAAAATTCCCTGCACAGATTTTTAAGACATCCAGAAATAAATTTTGAGACCGTTTAAAATTAACAGAAACTGTCAGGTAGGAATTTTGCAATTTTTGTTTTTCGGTTCGATCGAAGTTTTAAACGGGTTAGCACAAGTTAGCATAGTAAAATGGTGAGGCTCTGATACCACTGTAAGTCTACGCTAGCGCCCCGGCAGTCTACAGACGCCAAATGCGGAACAAAAACTTTTAACTTGGCGCTATCGTATACTTTAACCCGGATCTGCCATTATTGCTAAACTAACAAACTGTAAAGAGTGTAGAATGGTTATACCGAACGATCCGAGTCCTTCGTTCTTCAACCATCATCCCACGCTCCGTTGCGGCTGCTCCGATCTCGTCGATCTCCGATCTCCTCGTCGAGGTGGCACCACATGATCGGTTCTTTAAACGGGCTCCCGCCTCTGACTCGAGGCAACTCGATCGTCAAGTTTGCTAAAAGAGACGACCAAGAATGATGTAGAGAATGAGTAGATGACTTTGTCTCACTTCGTCCAAGTCCGTGGACGATCGGTTAATGAAGTTGCCGTAGAAATCGGGTGATGGAATGAAATGAACTGTAAAATTCCATACACCCCGAATACTATCATAATCTTTTCTAGTCAAAATGAAACATCAAGTGAGAGTGAGGAGGAGAGAGAAGGCCGGCCACTTATATATGATGGAGGGAGGTGACCGTAGGAGAGGGGGGTGACCACAAGAAAGCTTCTCACTTAAAAGATCAAGAAGAAAATATCTTAAGGAAAACAAAAGGCTTTAATAACAAAGCATGAGTCATTAAGCATAGTCACCATTTAATAAATGCACCATTAAAGTCAAGATGACTCATTAGCCACTTCATCACTTCTAGAAGCTTCTAGAATGATGACTCACTCATATCTGAAGAAAAGATAAATCCGTCTTTAACCGAATGTTAAAAGACGGCTGATAGAAAACTGGAAACTGGCAACTTCCAAAAGTGATCCTGAAATGAATTTCAGGACAACCCCGAAACTGTATAAATACTCCCGCATTTGTATTACGACCGAATACAAATGCAACTGAGACAAAGATATTATACCTACTCAATATAATACTCGGATCCGGCTTAAACCAAAGCCGACCAGTATCATCTGTCCGAAAATCGACACGTGCGTAAACGCACGTGCATTTTCCGAACCCTGCCATAAAACCATACGGCCTCTACAACGTTTCGCCCGAACTTGGGAAACTGTCTGTGGGGGACTCTAATGACTCGTCAGCACCCTGGCAGTGGGTTTAACCACAAACCGTCAGCGGCACTAGCAATGCATAACGGCTGCCCACGGACTGACCTCAAGGGTGGCCGAGGAGCGAACTCAAGGGAGACCGATGAGCGAACTCCTCCGAAAACCCTACTGAGCCTAACAGTGACAATGTATATACAGTCCGGTCCGTTCGTCAATGAGTATCGCATATCTGCCTAGGGGGCTAGTAACGTCAGACCCCCAATAGTAGTATAAGTCGTGTCGGAGTGAAGCCCAATAACACCCTGAGATACTACTGGAGTACCTACCAGTAAATCTCCTGCCACGGCCGTGGGCTTTGTGTAATGGCTCTCCTAGACACAGCACGACCTCGCCCCTAATACCGGGAGAGACGAATCCCCTGCCGATCCGCTCACGTGCCTCCATATGGCTCGGGACTGTACCCAAAAACTACCTGTTTGCACGACTCCTTTGAGCCGTGGTAGGGTAAAAATCAAAGCACAGTGGGAACTCACACGAGACAAATGACGACCTCAGGTCGATGAACTAACCTGTACACATGTCACCAGGGAACTGCTATCTGACGATAGATATAATACTAACTAGCAGATTCCCGGCGAGTCCTGTCCGGTGTACTCATAACCCAATGAGCACCTGTATACATCTTAGGTGATCCAACTGACACCAGTGGCTTGTGAGACCGGCCACCGCCCCTCGTCGGGGTCTCGACTGTATACACTAGTCTACTCCGGAGTATCGATGCCCTGTCTCGAAACTCCCACGACTTGGGACCACAATTAAGGATATGCATATAAACTACCCAACTCTCACGTATATGATCGCCATTATACTGTTGGTAGTAAAGCAACATCCTAAGGGCTCTATCAAAGTGTAACATGCAATCAGTCACCTGAACATGTACACGACTGATAAAGGCAAACCAGATAGCATTCTATCATCTCGAGTAAGACTGTGCTACCGAGATAGGTCCTCCGCAATCATTGCAATCACGTACCTGCGATCCAATAATTGACTATGAGGGCACTATCTCCAACAATAACTGCCAACAGACTTGGCTGCAACACCTGCATCATTTCCAACTCTTGAAACTTATCACCCGTTCTCAGTTCTCTACCTATCTGTAGCCTATGTAACAAATTACATTTGAGGGATCCTGATCCGGTATCACATACCCAGGACGTAAATGATATTGAGAAATAGTTCTCTGTAATGAACACACCCGAAGAAGATGCATCGGCATGCACTTTCTTCATTTGGGCGGCACGGGAATTCTGGTAATCCCCTATTTCCTGCTCTGTCTTATAACAATTATAAGTTGGAGAGCGACCAACGTTCCCTAGCGCAGTATAACAAGCGGGTTCTGTTAATACATCCGTATTATTATCTTGATTAAGGCGTGACATAGTCGCAACCAGAAGAGAGAGAGAAGAAAACACTCAGCCTATTCTCTTGCAAGATTAGATTGGTTATTTATATATCTAATTAGGATGTCTCCCACCGTTTTAGTCAAATCTTCCTTCAAACCCTAAAAGGAAAGACTAGCCGGGATTAGTTACACCCTACATGTTCGCCAATCTTTCAGCCAGGCCAGTGCCGGTACTTTGAGGGAGGTTCCCCGTGCTTTCATACGAACCTAATTAAAATAAAGCTCGTTTTCCCAGGGGCGTAACCCCGTTAACACCTTTCTAGACACCTACTTGATCGGCTAATTGTAATGTGTAAAACTCTCCCAGGAGTAACTCTTACTCGCAGCGGGCATCGGGATCCAACTATCTCATAGAAGGTATGCAATCTCATTGCAAATTTCAACACTTGAAATTCCCGATAATATTTTACCCCTAGCGTCCTATGACCTTGACAAATGCCAAACCACCCATAGTCTGCTAGTCAAGTTCAACCCGTAAATTTCCTGATTGAATTAAACTAACCCGCACGACCCTTGACGAATGCCAAACAACGCAGTACGAATACCCTAATCCAATCGCATCGTATGCTAGCAGATAAGCACTAGTTAACTACCGTACACTACGCCTTGACGAATGCCAAACTACCGCAGCACGAATACTAAGTAGTACTTATATGAAATGATGGAGGGCTACGACTGGTTTTTAAGAAAACCCTTTGTGTAATGAACTTGATATCGTTGCAGAATCGAGTGATTTTGAATAGAATGTTTTTTTATGCCTTTTTCTAGTTTTGCTAAGGAGGTCACGCCCGGTGCAGGGATCGTCGGCTCTTTCCTCATCGAATAAGGTGCAGGGTATATCATATATACCACTATGCAAAGAAAAAATTATAAAAACAATCAAAAGACAAACCGAGTTTGTAGCATCTGCCAGTTTCGCTATAGAGGTCACTCCCGTGAAGGGGTCTCGGCTCTTTCCTTATCGAATAAGGTGCTGGATTTTCTATAAAGAACACCGCTATGCAAAGCAAAAAAATTAGAGCTACCAGTTTTTAAACAAGTTTCTACAATATCTTTAGGTTTCTTTTATTTCATTAATCTCATTAATGAAGTCCCATTTCATTAAGCTTCACAAGCATCATATTGAAACGAAATTTGCAATATAACATATATCTCATATATATAATATAAACATTCGTCTCAGACAGTAATATGATCTCATCACAGAACATTGCAGCAGAAGAACATATATGAAATATTGGATATATTAGGAGGTCTGTGTTTTAATACGAGCCTGCATAAAACACGGATTCCACGGTCGCGATGAATAGTCAAACCTACATCCCTAGACCCCTGTGAAAGCGGCAAGCAACACTGCCAATTCTAGGGTTAGGAGACCCGGTCTCGACTCCTCGAGATGGTCTCCCACAGGACCCTAGAACCTGGTTACTTGTGCTCCCCGCCTTGGGTCTATTTAATGCGGAAAAGTAAATAATATACAATGGTGACATCATCCTCAGCCCGGAAGTGCCCCAATAAAATAATATTACATACAAATGAATTTTACATGAATGAAAAAGAAAAACTATCATCTCATATAAAACCCCCGGCTATTTAAAGCATGACGATCCAATATAACATATCATAGCAACACATAACATCACATGTCATCAACATAAGTAAATATGCGTATCCCAATTGTCGTTGATGTATAGCAACGAAACCGGTTATACACCACATATTACACTTACGGTTGCAGAAAAGAAAGTGTAAAACTACAACAGTTGGAATCTGCAACCTCCTTAGATATCGCATGCCTAACCAAATGAATTCCTTAGACATCGCATGCCTAACAATTATAAACCCCGCATTTTAGTCTCTATATCGAAAACAATTTTCAACATATATTCGGGCAATTCAACAAGATTGCCGACATCCTGATCGAATGCTCTTCGCAAAATTTAGTAGATGGCCGCACCTCCGGATGCCGTCGATGAAGTGCACTAAGGCGGAACACCACTGCCGCGAGCACCCTAACGGATGCTTTTGGCAACGGGGTTCTCCTACAGTCACTTGGTCGGGGCTATAGGGCGTGGCTATCTATTAAGTTTACCCGGCAAGTATCCGCGTACGCCACGTGATTGCGACGGACTTTTGATCACATTAAAATTCCGTGGCAACCGATCATCTGAGACTGAACTGCTAGATTTATAACATTCAAATTAGTTATCTCATAACTACTTGTGGATTCCAAATATTGTATCACATTCCAGATAAATAGACAATGTTAAACTTTCCGATCGAAAAATCAAACACCCAAGATTTCCCAAATAGCTCAACACTTGAGCGGAGTTCATAAAAGGTATCCATCACATGCCACAGTACCAATGGTCCAGCCGTAGAAGGGTCAAACCAACGCCTCACATGTGGCAACGCCATACTGCCCCAAACCCTAAGGTTTAGAGGCGGTTCAGACGGTCACATAATCGAGTTAAGGTTTATGTTCTTCTAGAGGGTTCACCGCATTACTTGCACGACTTAGAACGTTCTTAAACTACGGAAAAATCCAACACTTGGAAATTTTCCGGCAGGGGAAAAAGTGAGTTATTGATATCCGTTCGAACTTTTTAACACGTTCTAAAAATTACCCAGACAAATTAAATGAAGTTATACTTTCCGATCGAATCAACTAGTTCCCAATACAACCCAGAAAACTTAACACTTGAGTTGAATTAAAAACTCCCAGAACAATCAGGAAATCTGTACGGATATTACTGTGTAAAGCCCAAACACTAATGTTACTGTTCCGCCGCGGAAGGCATGTCTTTGCCGCGGTTCCGCGGCTCTTTAAAGGTATTAGTGTCTCGTTTTTCACAGATATCCTTATAATTCCCTGCTTATATTTTGAGTATTTTTCATATGAAAAAATCAATATTTTTAGAAAATTTCCAGAGAAGGGGTTTGTATCGGGGTTCCGGGGTTCGATCAGAATTTAAACTTCGTCTAGACTTCGCCTAAAGCTCTAGCTTGGCTCTGATACCACTGTAGGATTACTAGGCACTCTCACAAGGTTCTACAAGGCATCAACCATGTCCGATTTAAATTTTAGACGTGCTGAACAACCCTAACCAAGATCTTTAAACTAGAGATTAGGCGAAACAAAGCAGGTAAACAACTTCACATCTAAGAGTTTGGGATTACAACCTTTGTAGTCCAGTCCTTCACTTCTAAAGCTCCGTGTTTAGGTCCCTTCATTGTGATTATCGAGTATCCGGACTCTAGAGAGGCTCCACGAAGAGAAATATGCAAGCTTGCTTCCGATCTTCGATAACAAAGATGATCTACCTTGAATTTTCTTTAACACAAGCTCTCACTTACTAATGAAGTGAACACCCTAAACTAAATGGCTAGGATAGATTAGGATGATGAAGTAGGATTTTAGCTCTCATTTATTTTCCATTTCTCACACATTTTCATCACTAAGCAAAAAGCTAGAAAGCTTTTTCATGAAATAAGAAGGAAGAAGAAGAACCATTCTATTTTGTGATGAATAATGAATCCATAGTGAGCTTATAAATGCAACCATGGGTTAAGTATGATAACTTAACCCATGTAGAGAATGAACCATGGTTAAAGGGTTGGGTTGGGTTAAACAAATATTATAAAATATCCAAGTCAAAGTCAAAGCTTCAAGAAGCTTCATGAAAGCTTCATAAAAGCTTAACCCTAATCCAAACCCTAACCATATTTAAACCCTATAAAACATGTTGCATATGTAAACTTAACTTTTTACAATGTTATATATCACATATACAATATTTATTGTAACAAAATAAAATAGTACAATTAACATATATCGCATATATATGAATGTATTACCCGAGTGAGCAAAAGAATCTTTTAGTGAGCTTATATTACTTAATGTAATTTAATATATCAAATATATAATAATACATTAAATTATCGAATCAACACTTGATCTGATAATCCGTCTATTTCACAAATAACCGACTAATATAATCTGTATTAGTTTATCGAATCAACACTTGATCCGATGACCCGGCTATATCACATATACCCGGCCGATATCTCATATCACGAGAATCTAATACGGTATCACATATAAGTATTGTTCTCGGTCCCGCACATATCATATATATGCTCCTACTCCGTTTTACCTGAGCCAGGAAACCTCTGTGTTGGACTCTAAAGAATCTTCAATACGCCGGCAGTAGGTGATGATCATATCAAACACCCACAAGCTGCAAGCGGTCAGCTAAACGTAACAGCCACCCAGGTATTAAGCAATCAGAAGATCAACAAGCAAGCCTGTACATTCTCCAGCGAATCCAATCAGTAACACTCCCGTACAGTCCGTTCTGTTCGTCTGATATGTCGCATATCTCGCCTAGGGGTGGTAAACGTCAGACCTAAGTCGTGTCGATATGTGGTCTATAACAGTTCGAGAAGCTACTGATAACACTTACCAGTAAATCTCAGCAACCCTGGCCAGAGATTTCTAGTTATAGCCAATCGAACATAGTGCAACATCAACTCCCTATACCGGGAGAGACGAATCCCCTCCTATCACTCAATGCCTCCATGTGATTCGGGACTGTACCCAAAAGCCACCTTTTTGCACGCCCTCTTGGACGTGGTATGATGGAAATCAAAGCAAAGTGGGAATCATACAAGACTCTGACGATCTCGGGTCTACAGACTAACCTGTACCAGTGTCACTAGAGAACTGCCATCTGACGTGAGGTATAATACCATCTGGGAGTTCTCGGCGAGTCCATCCAGTGTACCCAGTCTCCACTGAGCACCTGTATACCTTATCTGATGTCAAACACCAATGGATATGGGATTATCCATCGCCCATCATATGGGTCAAGAAGCTCATACGGTAGTCTACTCTGGTGTATCGATGCCCTATCTCGATACACCTACGACTAGGAACATTTGAAGGATGTACTTGGCGACTACACTGTCCCCATTAGTATGATCCGCATCATAGTCCTGGCAGTCAAGTACTCATCCTAAGGGCTTTACCCACATATAACATAGTGACAATCAGAGCACATGTTAAGATAAAGTGTAACCAGATAGCATACTATCATGTCAAGAAAGTCCTCCTTATATATGTCCAAGCACCCACTACAATATACATCGTATGTATAGTAATGCCATCTAGTGCATACATATAACTAACACAACGTGAATGCCACGTTTGCAAAACCCATCTAAAAGAACATATAGGAATTAGACGAGTTGTACCGCTCGAATGACATTCACGGTCGCAGATAGTAATGTAATTACTGATAAACATTCAAACAGTGTTAAATTATCGACTTTGAAACACCCCGAATTCCCCTGAACAATAGATAACACTATATCCAAACTGGGAAAAACAAGCGATACCACTGAACCAATATTCCAGAGACTAGACCACACCCAAAATTTCAAACCCAGATACTCTGAAATGGCCGGCCAGCTCGACTTTTTTGGCTATGTGCTCGGGTCATTTCTGGTGAAATTGGTTCGTATTTGAGGTGTAGTCTAGTGGTCATCTAAGTAGTCTTCTGCAGTTGCTAGAATAAATTTTTGAAGACTTTGAAAATCGACAGAAACTGGAATCTGCAAGATATCATTTTGGGTTTGTTTCAATTTCAATACTTTAACACTGTCTAAACAAGATAGTAAAGGGTTTATGGGTTGGCTCTGATACCATGTAAGGTTATGGCAGCGCCCCGACCATCGAACCGTAGCTAAATGTGGAACAAAAATTTACTAAACTGGCGCTACCATTACCCGATGCCCGGATTTACCATAAACCCTAAACTAGTAAGCTAATAAAAAGATGTTAGAATGGTTATACCAAGTTGATCTGTGTCCTTAGGACTTCATTCCACGCTCCTAGTGGTCATCTGGACTGAGTTTGGTTGCCGGTTTTCCTCCATCTATTACGATCTACCAGAGGGAAACGACACAACCTTCAGCCTCGCCAAACGAGGCAACCGACGCTCCAAGGTTTCTAGCAATGGAGAGTGGAGGTGTAGGAACGTGTCACTATATTTTTCTCTCATCACAATTGCTCAAGGGAGCAACCATAGAAGATGGCATGGGCAACTAAAGAAAAAATGACTAAGTTTTTGGTGAGTGTGAGTGAGAGTGTGAGCAAGTGAAGAATATCAATTGGAGAAAATCATGAGCCAAGCCAACATCCTTAAGTGGCTGCCCCCTCTCTCTCTTTCATGCCCAAAAATATCTCATCCATTTTCCAAATAAACAATGTGTGGCCATACCTCTCTACATGCTAAAACAATGTTCATGCCACCTCACCACCACCACCTCATTTCCCAAATTAATTTTCTAAAAAAGAAAATCAATTAATGAGGTGGACATCTTCTAGAAACTATTTCGTATAAATACGGAATACAATCCGGTACACATATCAAAATACATATACGCGTATTCGTACAAAAATACGAATAGCCAAAAGAGAAAAAGAATAGTGAACTATAATACTAGAATATATATATATATATATATATATATATATATATATATTATTAAATCAAAACCTGATTTAATAGTCCGGCTTAATTCTAAACCGCTAGTATTATTAACCGTCCGATTAAAGTCTGTGCAGCCTGTACACATATTTAATCGGACATCTGTATATACCAACAAAAGTCATCTACACCATATTGCCTGAACCATGAAAACCTTCTGTATGGGACTCTAAAGACTCGACAATACGCTGGCAGTAGGTTTAACCACAAGCACGTCAGCAGCACTAGCTTTACGTAATGGCTACCCAGGTATTGAGCCAAAAGGAGGCCGACGAGCAAACTCATCCTGAACCACTACTGAGCCTGACAGTGATAATATCCGTACAGTCCAGTTTGTTCGTCTAAGAGTATCGCATATCGAGTCTAGGGCGATAGATAAAGTCAGACCCCTAATAACGCGATAATTCGTGTCGGTGTGTAACCCATCACCACCTGAGAAACTATCGATCTTAGATCGGTAATGCTCGTATACCCCGGCCGAGGATTTCTGGTGATGGCCACCCGTGCATAGCGCGACATCAACCCCCAATACCGGGAGAGACGAATTCTCGACGATCCACTCACTACCTCCATATGGCTCGGGACTGTACCCAACTAAAACCTGTTTGCACGACTCTTTTGAGCCGTGGTAGGGTAGTAATCAAAGTACAGTAGGAACTTACACGAGACAAATGATGAACTCAGGTCGACAAACTAGGAAACTGCTATCTGACAATAGGTATAATACCATCTATGTCACTAGGAAACTGCTATCTGAGAATAGGTATAATACCATCTATGTCAATAGTGTATATATGTCACTAGGAAACTGCTATCTGACAATAGGTATAATACCATCTAGCATGTTCCCGGCGAGTCCGTCCAGTGTACTCATAACCTAATGAGTACTTGTATACTATCTTAGGTGAGCAACTGACACCAATGGCTTATGAGTCCGGCCACCGCCCTTTTTCAGGGTCAGGATAAGTATACACTAATCTACACTGGAGTATCGATGCCCAGTCTCGATACTCCCACGACTAGGGACATTTAAGGATGTGCTTATAGACCTCCAGCTCCCACGTATATGATCGCCATCATATTGCTGGTGTTCAAGCAAGAATCCTATGGGCTCTATCAACATGTACAAGAAGATAAAGACAAATCAGATACCATACTATCATCTTGAGTAAGACTGTTCCACCGGTACAGGTCCTCTCTCAATCATCGCAGTCGCCTACCTGCGACTATGATAATTGCCTCTAGGGCACTATAGCCAACACAAGCTTCCAAAGATTGCAACCATGCTTAATTTCCACTAATTTATATTTATATTAAATAAATGAAACCCTAATTATCTAATGGCATGGTATGAGTCTCATACACCCATGTTTCATATATAAACTAGCTTGACACAATAATATATATCACATATATATTTAGTGTGTATAAGTGAGAAAAAAGAATGCTTAAGTGAGCTAATATTAGTCAATGTAATTTAATATATCAAATATATAATTATACATTAAATTATTAAATCAACACTTGATTTAACAATCTGGCTATACCACATATAACCGACTAATATCATTTGTATCATCTTATCGAATCAACACTTGATTCGATAACCCGACTATATCACATATAACCGATTGACATCTTATATCGCGCAAATAGAATACGGTATCGCATACACGTATTAATCTCGGTCCCGCACATATCGCATATGTGCTCCTACTTCGTTTCGCCTGAGCCAGGAAACCTCTGTGTAGGACTCTAATGACTCGTCAATACGCCGGCAGTAGGTGATGATCATATCAGTCACCCACAAGCCGTCAGCGGTACTAGCTGCACGTAATAGCGATCCGGGTATTGAGCGATCAAAATATCAACAAGCATGCCTGCTCATACCCCTGTGAATCCAATAAGTAACACTACCATACAGTCCAGTCTTTTCGTCTGATATGTCGCATATCTAACTTAAGGTTGGTAAACGTCAGACCCCAGTTTCTTGATAAGTCATGCCGATTTGAGGCTCATAACACGTGGAGAAACTACCGATAACACTTACTAGTAAATCTCTGAATCATCCTTGGCCAGGGACTTCCTGTTATAGACATTCGAGCATAGCGCAATATCAACCCCTAATACCGGGAGAGACGACATCCCCTCCTATCGCTCATTGCCTCCATATGACTCGGGACTATACCCAAAAACCACCGTTTTGCACGTTCTCTTGAACGTGGTATGTGTTGGGTTACGCCAGCGCCCCGGCCATCAATCCGGCCAAATGCGGAACAAAAACTTTTAAAACCCGACGCTAAAGGAACCCGATTCCCGGATCGAACCATTAACCATATACTAGTTAACTGTAAAAGGAGTTTAGAGAGGTTATACCGATCGATCCGTGTCCTTTGGTCTTCAACTTCTGTCCCAAGCTCCTCACGGCTTCCTCGATCATGTTTGTTCTCTGGTCTCCTTCATCGAAGACGATCCACGTCGAGAATTAGTAATACGGTCTCCCGCTTCAAAACTGAAGCAACTCGGGTATCTAGTTTGCTAGCCTAGATACCCAAGATGAAGTAAAGAGAGTGTATGAATACTTTGTCTCAATACATCCTAGGTTGCTCAACACATGAGACATGTTAGGGTGGAGGTGAAAGAGTTGCCATTGGAGTAAATAAAATGTAAAGCATTGGTTTTTGGCCAAGTCTGGAAAGAAAAAGAAGTGGATGTTGTAGTGAGGGATTTGTATGGTTTTAGCAACCCAAGAAAATTTTTCTAGCACAAAAAATCAGCCACCAAAAATACCCCTCACCCAAATATCAGCCACGAAATTCTCTGCAAGCAAAACAGCAGTCACACCCTTTTTTGTTTCCTCTTTAACTTGTGAGGTATGTGTGAATAGTTAATTAAGTAATTAAAGAATTTCCATTTCCTCAAAATAAGAGCAGCACATCCCTCACCATATCTCATAACTCACCACAAGCAATCAATGCACCATGACTCACCAAAGTCCAAGACGAAACCCATTCTCACACTTTCCACCTTACAACAATATTAAACATTTAAAAACTCTAAATATTTAATACAATATGAAAGAAAAGAAATGGCAACCTTAAAGTTATCTTGTAACGAATTACAAGAATACCCTTCATCTGTATATACATACCCGCATCCGTATTCCGACTGAATACAAATACAACGAGATGAATATAATCCAACAATATAATACTAGGACCCGGTTTAAACCAAAACCCACTAGTATAATCCGTCCGATCATGATCCGTGCACAAGTGCACGAATATGATCGAATCCTGCCATAAAACCATACGGGCTCTACAACATTTCGCCCGAAGCAGGGAAACCCACTGTGTGGGACTCTAAAGACTCGTCAATACGCTGGCAGTGGGTTTAAACATAAACACGTTAGTGGAATTAGCTGTACGTAATGGCTACCAAGGTATTGAGCTAAAGGGAGGCCGACGAGCAAACTCATCTTGAACCCTTACTGAGCCTGACAGCAACAATATCCGTACAGTCCGGTCCGTTCGTCTATGAGTATCTCATATCGTGTCTAGAGAGGTGGATAAAGTCAGACCCCTAAAAACGCGACATTTAGTGTCGGTATGAGACCCATCACCACCTGAGAAACTATTGATCCTGGATCGGTAATTCTCGTCTACCCCGGCTGACGATTTCTGGTGATGGCCATCCGTGCACAACACGACATCAACCCCCAATACTGGGAGAGGCGAATCCCCGACGATACGCTCACTTCCTCCATGTGGCTCGGGACAATACCCAACTAAAACCTGTTTGCACGACTCTTTGAGCCATGGTAAGGCAGTAATCAAAGCACAGTGGGAACTCACACGAGACAAATAACGATCTCAGGTCGACAAACTAACCTATACACATGTCACTTGGGAACTGCTATCTGACATTAGGTATAATACCAACCAGCATGTTCCTGACAAGTCTGTCCAGTGTACTCATAATCCAATGAGCACCTATATACTATCTTAGGTGAACAAAATAACACCAATGGCTTGTGAGACCTTGCCACCTCCCCTCGTCAGGGTCTCGATCAGTATACACTAGTCTACTCTGGAGTATCGATGCCCAATCTCGAAACTCCCATGGCTAGGGACATTTAAGGATTTGCTTATAGACTCCCAGCTCCCACATATATGATCTCCATCATAATGCTGGTAGTTAAGCAAGAATCATATGGGCTCTATCAACATATAATAGTGATCTGTATGTACATGACGATAAAGACAAACCAGATAGCTTACTATAATCTCGAATAAGACTGTTCTACCGGTATGTGTCCTCCCTCAATCATCATAATCACCTAACTGCGATTACGATAATTGCCTTGAAGGCACTATAGCCAACAATCTCCCACTTGCACTTAAGACCAATTATTGCGATGTCGCATACTCACAGCCCGTGTGATACCAAGTACCCAACTACTCTACTAATCAGTCTCACAAAGCCTGTTTGTGAAACTATTGTGTTCGAGAAATAGCCTTAGTGAGTGGATCCGCTTCACTATTTCTATCTTTATCCCCCTATATCTCAAATTTGCGGAGAAAGACTATCTCCCGAAATGAATAATATCTGTCTTAGAATATGTCTGGATATCTGATGGGACCCAGTTCATAAATGAACTCCAAATCCAGCAATCTTCTTAGATTGTATCATCCATTGAATTTAATTAGTAACCTGTGCCATGCATTCCACAGTATCCGGTTGGACTACCTGTACAACATACTGTCCCCCAAAAGAGGGAAAACTAAAACTCTGACAGCCATTCTGTCATCCAGGTCACCTTGGAAGCTTGAAATGATAACCGTTTCCTGAAGGAGGCGGCCGTTATAATATCCCAAGAACATCCACTTATGTTCAAAACTGCTTCCTAACGTTTCTCCAGGATTGGATTAACATATTTGCTTAATGTAGCTAGTGCAAAAGCAATATCTGGTGTGGTACTTGACATTTCATGATTGACTCAACTACCTAAGCAAGTGATATGTCAATCATGAAAATCCCTCTCCTCATCAGTCTAGAAGATATCTCTTTAGAGAGGGTGACTCCATCACCTGCGGGTATACCACAACGCCAGGAGTCGTCCATTCTAAAATACTTTAGAATAGTGTCAAAGTACCCAAAATTGGGACACTTCCCAAATCTAGATCTAGAACCATAGATCTAGTGACCAGAAAGCTGATATTTTATCCAGATCCTATATGGAGAATCAACTATGTGACAACCACAGTATAACCGATCGTATTATAGGAATTTCACTTCCTATAAAGTGCATGTCATCCCAAATACCAGGACATCACACCCTATTACCTTCTTACCAGATCCATCTCCTATTCTGATGGGGTCAAGACCTATGACTGTCATATCAAAAATAGATGATCTATTTCCGCTATACTTGCTTTAGTCTATAAATAGACTTAAGTTACTTGCCCACTATGCTTCCGCTGCTCCCACTGATCACAACAACCCTCTGGCAGAGTCATATATACGTGCACTTCTAAATATATTTTAGAAAGACGCTATACTCGTCCTCCTGCTAAGTTTTATAGTCTAGAACAGCACCAATGACAAGTCTAAGTAAGCAAGAACCTCCCTGTCACCGTCTCTGAGAAGACGGAAGTACCTCTCGGGTGCCTGAGGTTACCCACCAAATCTGCGTAATGGCTAATGTAACGTCGAATCCAATTGAATCTTTAGGTTCTATTAAATTTTTAGTAATCGTTTGTTGTTCTGAAATAACTTCTAGTTCTACCATACTCCCACTTCTGTTTTCTGAAAAAATCCATTTTACTAAAACTGTGGCAAGTCAAGAACAATATCACTATTGATCTTCCTGATGGTAGAAAGTTAACCCTCGTCAAAGCCCGGGATAACCCAGAAACTGCCATTACTAAAATGTTCCTTGAGTTTGTCCAGATTCTGGTTTTAAGCATCAACCAGACAACTCCCTATATCTTAACATCGTTAAGATACAAATTGATTCTATATACCATATAGAAACAAAGGCACTAATATAATTGGAACCAGATTCAAAATCATGCAGCTGTCTCCAGTGCATGTCAACTAAGTGGAATGAAGCCAAGCAGCATTACTCATTTAGGAGTGCATCCATATATGAGTAACCTGAAAGAGAAGCAAGTTCTCAAAACCATTACTATCAACGGAATACCAAACATAAGTATCTACATCTTCGACTACTTCAAAGAATCCTGATACTTGCAACATATGCTTCTCTACTTTATTCTTATACCTATGACTTCTCAAAATCCGGACCTTGTATTTCAACGAAATGCTTGTTTAGAACTGGAGAAGTCATGAGTAAACAGAATATAGTATGAGTACAACCTCATTGTTCTAATGGACACTGGACAACATACAATATTTTGTATAAGTCCCCTGAGATCAATAGCTCAATCCTTGTGCATCGTAGGTTGAAAACTATACTATGGTTAAGAAGAATTATACCGCTGTTGAATGCATCTTATCTAACCATGAGCCGATATAGGTAAATGTCATGGATATAATTTCAAAAAGTTATATCTCACTAATCACCTAATTCCCAATATCTTACTTCTACTCACCATCTGTAATAACATACAGATGTGAGAAACTGATCTAGTAAATACATACCCTAGAGTTTGAATCCAATTGGGAAAACAGTTTTTCAATTAACATTGCACAGTAAATCTAAAACATGAAAATGTTTCGAAGGGGTATCCAGGTATTCCTAGTAATGCCTCTTCCACTATATTGATTTATGACAGTAACCGTATACTTACCTGCGCTCACTTCAATCCCTTTATTATATCTTTACTTATTACCTTCTGTACACCACCTTTAGGCTAATTGGTTTTCTTTCTTCCCTACCCTTCGGCACCAGCCTATGGTTTGGAAGAATACTATCCAATAAGCGTGATAGGTGTACTCTCCTAATCCTAGGAGCCCTCACAACCTGAGAGAAGTTAAAGGGAAAAGATAACTGAATAATCCTTATTCTATTTCTCCAGAACCGGAAACTATCCTCGAATCTAGAATGAATTCCTTCAAGTTCGTATGTAACTATACGATGGCTTGTCCAAGCTTTATGGACGTTCGTAGTGATACGAAGTGTTCTGGAGAAAACCAATATGGACGTGGGAGTGGCAGGGGTATACACGGTTTTGTCGTGAATGATTGCAGTCGCAATTTTCTTTGCCGTTATTCTAATCCCTTTATTTATCTTTACTTATTACCTTTGCACATCACACTTAGGCTTAATTGGTTTTCTTCCTTCCCTACCCTTCGGCACCAGCCTAAGGTTCGGAAGAAGACTATCCAACAAGCGTAATAGGTGTACTCTCCTAATCCTAGGAGCTGCTGGGTTCCCTTGTATGGCAGCGGGGTTTCGGGAGGTATCGTCCATGCCAAATTAAAAAATTGCCGCGCAAACGAACCCAAAACATAGGATGTTTAACTAGAGAATCATACAAAAACAACAATGTAAACACTTTACTTCTAAGTGAATGCGGAATACAACTTTTGTAGACCGGTCCTTCATTTCTAAAGCTCCGTGTAGTAGTCCCTTCGCTGAAAGTTGTGAACTCCTGAACTCCAGGAATGGTTCACTTGAAGAAATGAACAAGCTTGCTAAATGTCTTCGAGGCCGAAGACGATCTACGTCGAGGAGACTCAAGCTCATGCTACCTCTTCACTAATGGTGAGATTAGCGAAGCAAATACCCTAAACTAAATGGCTAATAGTAAAGGATGATGAGGTAGGAATTTTGCTCACTTTAGATTTTATTTTCTCACAATAGTTCATCACCTTATCAAAAGCTTGAAAGCTTTCAAGAGGAAGAAGAAGATGAAGATGAATTGATGAATGAATAAATCACATGAGATTAGAAATGCAACCATGGTGAGTATATGAAATACACTAACCTTTGTAAAGATTAAACCATGGCTAAGTGTTAAGATTCGGTTAATAAATATCTTAAGCTAGACAAAATAAGTGGACTTAGTCAATGGTTCTACTAGCTTCTTCAAGCTCTAACCATTAATCAAATTTACATCAATTTTGTTTAACTTTAAAAAAATAAAACCCTTTCACTAAACCTAGCATGGTGTGAGTCTCATAGATCCTTGTTGCATGTATAATCTAGCATGACACATGAATATATATCACATATATATTTTGTGCAAAAAGAAAACAATACAATTAACATATATCACATATATGTTAAGTGTATCATACGTGAGAAAAATGAATACTTAAGTGAGCTAATATTAGTTAATGTAATGTAATATATCAAATATATATTTATACATTAAATTATTAAATCAACACTTGATTTAATAATCCGTCTATATAACATATAACCGACTAATATCAAATGCAACAATTTATCGAATCAATACTTAATCTGATAACCCGGCTATATCATATATAACCGACCAATGTCATAAGTCGCGAGAATAGAATGCGGTATCATATACGCGCATTAATCTCGGTCCCGCACATATCACATATGTGCTCCTACTCAATTTCGCATGAACCAGGAAAACTCTGTGTAGGATTCTAAAGACTCATTAATACGCCGGCAGTAGGTGATGATCATATCAAACACCGACAAGCCGCAAGCGGTCTGCAAAACGTAACGGCCATCCGGGTATTGAGCGATCAGAAGATCAACAAGCAAGCCTGCTCATACTCCTGCGAATCCAATTAGTAACACTACCGTACAGTCCGGTCTCTTCGTCAGATATATCGCATATCACAACCTGGGGGTGGTATAACGGTAGACCCCAATAACTTGATAAGTCATGCCGATACAAGGTCTATAACGGTTCGAGAAACTACTGATAACACTTACCAGTAAATCTCAGCAACCCTGATCAGGGATTTTCTGTTATGGCCAATCGAGCAAAGCGCAACATCAACTCCCAATACCGAGAGAGACGAATCCCCTCCTATCGCTCATTACCTCCATGTGACTCGGGACTGTACCCAAAAATCACCTTTTTGCACGATCTCTTGACCGTGGTCTGGTGGAAATCAAAGCACAGTGGGAATCACACAAGTTTCTATGACGATCCCTGGTCGATAGACTAACCTGTACCAGTATCACCAGAGAACTGCTATCTGACGATAAGTATAATACCATCTAGGAGTTCTCAGTGAGTCTGTTCAGTGTACCCAGTCTCCACTGAGCACCCGTATACCTTCTCTGATGTCAAACACCAATAGATATGGGATCATCCATAGCCCATCATATAGGTCGAGAAGCATATACGCTAGTTTACTCTGGAGTATCGATGCCCTATCTCGGTACTCCCATGATTAGGAACATTTGAAGGATGTACTTACCGACTACTTCTGTCCCACTAGTGTGATCTACATCATAGTCCTGGTAGTCAAGTACTCATCCTAAGGGCTTTATCGACATGTAATAGAGAGGAAACAAGTGTACATGTTAAGATAAAGTGCAACCAGATAGCATACTATCATGTCGAGCAAGAAAGTACTCCATATATATGTCCAAGCATCCACTACAATATACATCACATGTACAGTAATGGCTTCTAGGGCATACATATAACTAACAATCTCCTACTTCCACTAAGGCCATTTGTTGCAGTATCTCATACTCAACGTCCTATAGAAGTCTCTCTAGGCAAAGTCCTTTATGAGTGGATCCGCTGTGTAATCCTTCGCGTCAACTCTCCTAACCTCGATCCCTTGGAGATCAACCATCTCCCTGATCAGGTGATACTCGCCTCAGAATATGTCTGGATCGCTGATGGGACCGGTGTTCCTAGGCCAAACCCACAACTCCATTGTTGTCACAATAACAGTTATTGGACGCTCAATGGTAGGAACTATGTTTATCTCATGAACAAGAATTTCCCAGACAACCACTTTTACAGTATCGTTTGTAGCAATGTATTCAGCCTTTATCGTCTAGTATACCACGATATCTAGCTTGGAACACTTCCAACATACCATCCCTCCACTGTGGGTAAAGAAAACGCATCTGACTGACTTTCAGTCGACCTTATCACTATGAAAGCTAGAACCAAGAACATTCTTTTAGTGTTTCTCAAGTACTTAAGAATGTCCTCCACAGCTGTCTAGTGATTCTCCCAAGATCCGATTGATTCCTGATCAGTACACCTAGTGAGATAGCTACATCTGGTCTGGTACATAACATCACACACATGATAGGGCCTACTGCCGAAGCATAGGGTATCCCTTGCACGCGAGCTCTCTCCAAATCAGTGTTGGAAGACATCTTTTTAGAGAGAGTGATTCCTGAGTAAGTGGGCAAACCACCATGCTTAGAATCCTCCATACTAAACCCCTTTAGAATGGTGTTAATGTATCTCGATTTGGGATACTCCCAATATCCACTTAGATCTATCATCATAGATCATAATCCATAAGATGTAGTAGGAATCATCCAGATCTTCAATGGAGAATCCTCGTGATAAGAGGAGCTTGACCGAGTTAGCATATGAAATCATTTCCTATCAAGACTATATTATCTACGTACAATATGTGTAAGACAACCCCACTCTCTACAACCTTCTTGTATATAAAAGGTTCATCTACCATTTTGATGAAGTCAAACTCTTTGACTACATCAAAACAGATGTTCCAACTCCGCGATACTTGTATTGATCCTGATGGACTTAAGCATAGATTTGAAAGTCTCAACTTTTCTATCTATACCAAGAATCTTCTCAAGATACATTTGCTCCTTATGGGTTTTACCCCTTCAGGTGCAACATGCAAAGTCATACTTTGTTGGTGTATATGGATTTCATCTTTGATTGCATAGCATCCAGCCTTTTCACAGAGTCGCCACTCGTGATGGCCTGCTTGAACCTAGTGGGCCATCATCTACTATGATGCAATCCCCGCTCCAACTGTCACCGAGAAGACTGTTGTATCTCTCAAGTGGATGAGGAACCCTACCAGATTCGCGGAGAGGCTAAAGTTCGTCGGAGACTATTGAATTCTTTGGTTTCACCAAATCATCAGCTATTAGTTTGTCTAGCTGGAACTCCTTCCAGTTCTACCTTATGACCAAAAATTTCTTCACAAGAAATTCCTTTTCTAAAAAGTTGGCATGTTGAGAAACAAAACACCTTTTGCTCCTCAGTGTGGTAGAAAATATTCCCTTGCAAATGTTTGGGATATCCAACAAACTTACGGAACTGACCTTACCTCGAGCTTGTCCGGATTCTTCCTTTGAACATAGGTCAGACAACACCATATCTTAATACGTTTAAGACATGGTCTCTTCCCATTCCATATCTCATATGTAGTGGTAGGCCCTGATTTGGATAGAACCCCATTCAATAGGTTTGCAGCTTCTCAACTGCATAATTCCAAAAGGAAATGGGTAACTCACTAGTACTCATCATAGAGCGCACCATATCTCATAGGGTGCGATACCTCCGCCCTGATACACCATTGTGCTGTAGTGTATACGAAGAAGTAAGCTGAGAGAGAATCACATTCTGCTTTTAAATAAAACAGGAAATCCATGCCCAAGTGTTAGTTATATGTATGCCCTAGAGGCCATTACTTTACATTGGATGTATATTGTAGTGGATGCTGGGACATATATAGGTATGACTTTCTTGCTCGACATGATAGTACGCTATCTGGTTACTTTTTATCTTAACATGTATACTTTCTGTCTCTCTGTTACATGTTGATAAAGCCTTTAGGATGTGTACTCGACTTCCAGGACTATGATGCAGATCATACTAGTGGGTCCTGGATAGTCCATGAGTATATCCTTTAATGTTCCTAGTCGTGGGAATATCGAGACGGGGCATCGATATTCCAGAGTAGACTAGCGTATATCTTCTCGACCCATGTGATGGGCGATGGATGATCCCATATCCATTGGTGTTTGACATTAGAGATGGTATACGGGTGCTCAGTGGAGACTGGGTACACTGAACGGACTCGCCGAAAACTCCCAGATGGTATTATACCTCACGTCAGATGGCAGTTCTCTGGTGACACTGGCACAGCTTAGTCTGTTGACCCGAGATCGTCATAGTGTCTTGTGTGTCTCCCACTGTGCTTTGATTTCCACCCTACCACGGCTCTACTGAGTCGTGCAAACAGGTGGTTTTTGGGTACAGTCCCAATTCACATGGAGGCAATGAGCGATAGGAGGGGATTCATCTCTCCCGGTATTGGGGGTTGATGTTGCGCTATGCTCGACTGGCCATAACAGGAAATCCCTGGCCAGGGTTGCAGTGATCTACAGGTAAGTGTTATCAGTAGTTTCACACATGTTATGGACCTCACGTCGGCATGACGTATCGAGCTACTGGGGTCTGACATTTACCACCCCTAGGCGAGATATGCGACATATCAGACGAACAGACTGGATTGTACGGTAAGTGTTACTGGTTGGATTCATAGGAGTGTGAGCGGGCTTGCTCGTCGATCTTCTGATCGCTCAATACCCGGGTGGCCGTTACGTTTAGCAGACCGCTTGCGGCTTGTGGGTGCTTGATATGATCATCATCTGCTGCCGGCGTATTGACGAGTCTTTAGAGTCCTACACAGAGGTTTCCTGGCTCAAGCGAAACGAAATAGGAGCGCATATGAGATATGTGCAGGACCGAGAATAATGCGTGTATGTGATACCGTATTCCATTCTCGCGATGAATGTATCGATTGGTTGTATGCGATATAACCTAGTTATCGAATCGAAGATTGATTCGATAAGTCGATACATTGGATACTAGTCGATTATATGCGACATGACCGGATCATTGAATCAAGTGTTGATTTAAAGATTTAATGTATAATTATATATTTGATATATTACTTTGCATTAACTAGTATTGGTTCACTTTAAAAGGATTTTCTCACTTGATGTGCACATTGTATATGTGATATATTTTTGTGCACTCGATTGTATGATGTTTGATGATACATGAATGTTTGTGTGTATGATTAAACCATGGTTATGTAATGGTTAGGGTTTTCATTTTCTTAACTATTTCATTTATTTATTTAGTCTTTTTCGCAAAATACGTCATGGTGGCTTTCTTTGTTTGCTTGTTGAAGCTTCATGAAGGTTTGAACAAGTCCACCATTTTTGTCTCATGCTTAACCCTAACCATTCAACCTAATCATAGTTTATTCTCTACACCTAACCATGGTTGGTATATGATAAGTATTCATTTTATTTTCTATTTTGAATAAGACTTATCATATTCTTTCCTCTTCTTCTTATTCTTCAACAAAGAAGAAACTTTGCCTCCATTAATGGCAACTTGAGAAAAAGAGTGCGAAATCCAATTCTAAAGTGAACCCACTGTTGGAGATAGTGCCCTCAGAGTCAATTATTAGGTCACAGGTACGTGATTGCAATGATTGATGGAGGACCTATCCCGGTAGGACAGTCTTACTCGAGATGATAGTATGCTATCTGGTTTACCTTTATCATCGTGTACTGTTTTAGGTGACCTGACAAGTCGCTATTACACGTTGATAGAGCCCCTAGGATTCTTGCTTGACCACCAGCAGTATGAGGGCGATCATATAAGTGGGAGCTGGGGTCTATAAGCATATCCTTAAATGGTCCCTAGTCGTGTGAGTTTCGAGACAGGGCATCGATACTCCATAGTAGACTAGTGTATACAGTCGAGACCCCGACGAGGGGCGGTGGCCGGTCTCACAAGCCACTGGTGTCAGTTGGATCACCAAAGATGTATACAGGTGATCATTGGGTTATGAGTACACCGGACAGGACTCGCCGGGAACATACTAGTTGGTCATATACCAGACGTCAGATGGCAGTTCCCTGGTGACATGTGTGCAGGTTAGTTCATCGACCTGGGGATCGTCATTTGTCTCGTGTGAGTTCCCACTGTACTTTGATTACTACCCTACCACGGCTCAAAGGAGTCGTGCAAACAGGTTTTAGTTGGGTACAGTCCCGAGCCACATGGAGGCAGTGAGCACATCTTCAGGGGTTCGTCTCTCCCGGTATTGGGGGTGAGATCGTGCTGTGTCTAGGAGAGCCATTACACGAAGCCCTCGGCCGAGGCAAGGAGATTTACTGGTAGGTATTCCAGTAGTATCTCAGGGTGTTCTGGGATACACTCCGACACGACTTGTACCGCTTTTGGGGGTCTGACTTTTACCAACCCCCTAGGCCCGCCATGCGATGCTCATAGACGAACGGACCGGACTGTACGGATATTGTCACTGACAGGCTCAGTAGGGTTGTCAGGCTGAGTTCGCTCACAGACGTCCCTTTTTAGTCAATACCTGGTAGCCCGTTACGTATTGGCTTATACCTCTGACGTGCTAGTGGTTAAATCCACAACCAAGGTGTTGACGAGTCTTTAGAGTCCCCCACATTCAGTTACTCAGCTTTCGGGCAAAAGTTGTAGAGGCCGTATGGAGATATGGCATGGTCCGATCAGATACGTGCGGTATTGCACGGATCAGGATCAGACAGTTTGTACTATAGGCCGTATGGTTATATGGCAGGGTTCGATCAGATAGTGCGGTATTGCACGGATCAGGATCGAACAGATATTACTAGCCGGTTTTGGTATAAGCCGGATTCTAGTATAGTACAGTGGAGATTTTGTCTCATTGCATTTGTATTTTGGTCGGAATACAAATGCGGGTGTGTATGCACAGTATCGGGGTTTTCCTGTAATTTATTACGAGACCAGTTTTCTGGAGTTGCCAGTTTGATTTTCGTTTCGGCCGATTTCCATTGTTCCATTCGTTGGCCGAAGATTGGTGGAGGAGGGCTTATTTGCATTGTTGCAAATAAGCATTTGGTGGAGGAGGGCTTATTTGCATTGTTGCAAATAAGCTTTTGTGGAGGTGTTCTTTGCATGTTTCCTTGTATCATGATGGTGTACCATCCATTGACCTTGACTTCTTGATTTGTTCATGATGGCTTGACCATTTGGAGTCATCATGGTTGTGGTTGAGTGTGGATATGGTTGTGTTCATTACTTGTGATCATTTTCTTGCATGATGTCTTTTGACCTCTCTCTCTCTTGCTTTATGAAAATGGCTCCCATTATTTTTGATACACTTCCACTCTCTCATTCTCTCCTCTCCCACCATGAGGGCCGGCCATTCCATGAGAAGGGGCTGTCCAAATTTTTGCAAGAGGGATTTTATCTCTTTTGGCATTGTAAAAATCCTATAGCTCCACAAAAATTACATGTATCATTCCTCCACCAAAAATGGCAATCTCCATAACCCCAAATGAGACTTCTTCACCAGATATTCTATAGCATATCTTGGGCACGTCGACTAGCCAGCTTCGTGCCCGAGTTGCCTCGGCATTGAGGTGGGAGCCCGTAAAAGAAGTAGGCGATGTGGTGCACTTCCGGCGACGAGGAGGAGACGGGACATTCCGCAGGAGATTGGGACGACGACGAGAAGACCGGAGGACTCGGATCTGTCGGTATATCTCTATTCCCTTTCTTGTAGATAGCTAGGACTAGTTAGTGGTTCGATCCGGGTATTAGTGCGCGGCGGTTTGCCAGTTCAAGTAAAATTAAAGTTTATCACCGCTTCCGCATTCCGGCGTCGGATTGACAGCCGGGGCGCCGCCGTGCACTTACAGTGGTATCAGTGCCTCGCCATTAACATAGTCTAGCTTGGTGTAATGTGTTTTTCTGTTTCGATCGATCGAATGTTCCAAAACTGCATTTTAGTTCGCATCAGTTTCTGTTGAAAATTTTTGGTCTCGAAAAATTTTCAGGTTGTAAAATAGTGATGCACTGGCTGTTATAAGAATACTGCAGAAATTCGACACATTCAGTCGACCAACAGAGCGCGGAACCGCGGCCAAAACCCCACTGGGGCCGCGGTTCCGCTGCTGAACAGTGTCCTTGCTGTGTGGAATTTCTTCAGTAGCTTTATGGGGTTTAAATTAGGGTTTTGGAATATTAATATTGGGCCCAGAATTTCTTGATCTGCTACAGTAATACTTGGGGGCCCACTTGTTAAAATTTGATTGATCGGATATTTTAAACACATTATTTCACAGTATTTACATTATATCTGCGACCGTGAATGTCACTTGATCGGTAAATCCGGTCTAACTGCTATAGCCCGGTTAGACGGATTTGCGAACGTGATTTTCACGTTGATGTTCTGTTTTTGCTGTGATGTTGCGGATCGGTCGTGGGGGATAGCCAGGATGCAATGCTAGTACAGTTGTGGTTGTATTATGTACATTTGATATTGCGGGGCGAGCGTCCGACATGTGGACTGCCGTCACTGCATGTTTGTATTATTATTTTGGGGCACGACCTGGTTGCGGTCGATGTACCCGTTGTATGTATATTTTACTTTCTGTACTAGGATTATCCCGCGGAGGGGTGCACGGATAGCCGGGTTCTAGAGGGCAACAAGCCCGCATCTCATGGCATTGAGACGGAGGGGGCTTCACTCTAGGATTGGCGGGCTATTCGCCGCACTCGTAGGGGGTACAGGCTGACCCAGGAGGGGTGCCCAAGTTACCGGATTCCGTGAAGTGCTGGGTGGTCCATTCACGGTGCTGAAGGGGGCTGCCTCGCTTCAGGTTTTGGCGGGTAACTTGCCACGCCCGTAGGGGTCTAGGATTTCATTGCGCAGGCTATCCACACGACCAGGAGAACGTCGGGTTTCAGTAGTGGCTCTGTGAAACCCGGGGATCCCAGATATCTGTCTTGTTTCTGTGATGCTGTACATTTCTGTGATGTTGCATTTTTTATCACGCCTTGAGCGAATATAATATATTGGTATATATATTAATAGATGTTGTATATGTTTTACATCCGCGCTAGTCCAGTCCCCGCTCTGTCGTTAGTTAGTTAACCTAACAGGTAATGACGGGACCCAGTGGCGAATGCGGATGGCATATACGTACATCAGTATATTTTCGTTCTTTTTGGTGTGATTAATTGATGGGACTGCGTTGATTCGGATCAATGCAAGTTAAAAACAAACCTAATCTGATGTTGTTGGAACACTTTTCAAAAAGCTGTTATTGCAAGGACGTTCTCTTTTGTTTTGCATCGTGGTATTCAGTTGGAATATCCTGCTCCTCAGTCGACGAGGCAAGGGCCGAGATCCCTTCACCGGGAGTGACCCCTTGAACAAAAGGTTTGCATCAGGGCATTAACTTCACTATAGCCGATTACTTTTGCTTTGCATCGCGGTATTCATTTGGAATATCCTGCACCCCATTCTACGGGGAAAGAGCCGAGATCCCTTCACCGGGAGTGACCTCTTTAGCGAAGGTTTTCGTCACTATAATTTTTAAAGCTATCAGTTCCTTCAACGATATCAAGTTCTTTACGTTAAAGGTTTTCGCCAGAAACCATTCGTAGCCCTCCGTCGTTTCAGACGGGTAGCACGTAGTATTCATGCTATGTTTGTTGGCCTTCGTCAAGGCATAGTGTATGGTAGCTGCTTGTTGTCTTTCTGCAGCATAGATAGATGCGTTGGTTTGGGACAGTCGTATAGCCTTGTTGGCCTTCGTCAAGGGATTGTGCGGGTGGATTCAAATTAACCTGGAGAATGAGGGGTAGAACTTGACATGTGACTTATGATTTGTTGGCCTTCGTCAAGGTCATAAGAGCATGGGGCAGAAATCACATCGGGAGTTTCAAAAGTACTGAAACCTGCCAGATATGCGCATACCTTCTGGAGTGTGATACCGTGAGCGGATTCCGTCACGTTATCATGCGATGATAGTTGGATCCCGATTCCCATTGATGAGTTAGTTTACTCCTCGGGTAACCCCGACTAATTCTTCTTTTAGGTTTGGAGGAGAATTTGACGGTACAGTGGGAGGTTTCCAGATTAGATAAATTGGTTACCATTCTGATCTAGGTTAGAGTGCACGCTGAGTGTTTCTTTTCTCTCTCTCTTTGGCAGCGACCATTGACCCGACCCTAAGACTATGACTCAGTGACCAAGTTGACCGAACCTTCTTAAACACTGGCTTTTGGATTGTCAGAGTTGCAAACCTCATTGCCACTCCTACTTTTACCCTTTTCTCCAGGACACCCCGTATTGCTACAAACGTCCACTTCCATTGGACAAAACCATCGTATGGTTAGATACGAACTCGAAAGAATTTATTCGAGGATGGTTCCCGGTTCTGGAGGAAACGGATAGGATTATTCAGTTGTCTTTTCCTTTTACCTTCTCTCAGGTTGCGAGTACTCCTTGTTTAGGAGATAGTACACCTATTACGCAAATTGGATAGTCTTCTTCCAAACCTTAGGCTGGTGCCGACCGGTAGGGAATGAAGAAAACCAATTAGCCTAACGAAGGTGTACAGAAGGTATTAAGTTCAGACAAAGAAAGGGATTAGTAAGAGGGCAAAGTAAATTGCAACAGATATTCACGACCAAACTAAGTATTCCTTCGCCAATCCTAAATCACCTTTGTATTTCTCCAGGACACTCCGTATCACTATGAAGATCCACAGTTTATTGGATACTCCATCGTATGGTTATATACGAACTCGAAAGGAACTTGTTCCAGTTCGGGGATGGATCCTGGTTCAGGAGAAATAGGAATAAGATTTATTCAGGTGTCTTTTATCTTCACCTTCTCTCGCATTGCGAGTGCTCCTAGGATTAGGACAGTACACCCATTATGCTTATTGGATAGTCTTCTTCCAAACCATAGGCTGGTGCCGAACGGTAGGGAAGGAAGAAACCATTTGGCCTAAACGGGTGTGCAGAAGGTAATGACTAAAGACACAAGAAGTGATTTGGAGAGGTGGCAAAGAATTATACGGTTACAGTCGTGAATCTGGAAGAGGCATTACTAGGAATACCGGGATACCCTATCGAGACATTTTAATGTTTCAGCTTCACTGTGTACTGTTAAAGGAAAACTGATTTTCCAGTTAGACACTTACTCCAGGGTATGTATTTACCAGGTTTGATTCTCACATCTGTATGGTTTTACAGATGATGAGTGGGAGTAGGTTATTGGGAATTGGGTGATTATCCTCATTATATCGGGATTCGTTGTAATCGGTGATATTTGAGGAAATCACCTGGGTTGTTTGCCAGTCGGCAAATATTTGGTTTTGAATATCCGCTGTTATGCACCAAATTCAAATTGATATATCTGTACGTCTATTTTCATAGAGTGAGATATACCTTTCTGAAATTATGTCTATGACATTTACCTATATCAGTGGATGGTTAGGTAAGGAGCATTGAACAGCGGTGTAATTCTTTTTAACCATAAGTACAGTTTTCAACCTACGACACACAGTGAATGAGTTATCAGACTCAAGGGACTTATACAGAGTATTGTATGTTGTCCAGGGTCCATTAGGACAGAGGGGAAATCACCTGGGTTGTTTGCCGGTCGGCAAATATTTGGTTTTGAATATCCGCTGTTATGCACCAAATTCAAATTGATATATCTGTACGTCTATTTTCATAGAGTGAGATATACCTTTCTGAAATTATGTCTACGACATTTACCTATATCAGTGGATGGTTAGGTAAGGAGCATTGAACAGCGGTGTAATTCTTCTTAACCATAAGTACAGTTTTCAACCTACGACACACAGTGAATGGGTTATCAGACTCAAGGGACTTATACAGAGTATTGTATGTTGTCCAGGGTCCATTAGGACAGAGGGGTTGGTCCTCGTACTATATTCGGTTTACTTATAACTTCTCTAGTTTTTAGACAAGTGTTTCGCGGAAACACAGGGTCCGAATTTTGAGAAGTTATAGGTATTTGAATAGAGTAGAGAACCAGGTGTCGCAAGTATCGGGATTCTTCAAAGAGATCGAAGATGTAGATACTTGCGTATGGTATTCAGTTGATAGTAATGATAAAGAGAACTTGCTTCTCTTTCAGGTTACTCATAATTGGAAATGCTCCTAAGTTGTGTAACGCTGATCGGCCTCCTTCCATTTAGTTGACATGCACTGGAGACAGCTGCATGATTTGAATCTGGTTCAATTAAATCAGTGCCTCTGGTTCTATATTGGATATAGAACAGTTCATATCTTAACGTTGTTAAGGTACGGGGAGTTTTCCAGCTTATGATTAAAACCAGACTCTGGATAACTCAAGGCACGTTTCTGTAATGGCTGTTTGTGGGTTGACCCAGGCTATGACGAGGGTTGACTTTCTACCATCTGGATGAAAAATAGCAATATTGTTCTAGACTCGCCACAGTTTTATTAAAAATGGATTTTTTCAGAAAACAGTAGTGGGAGTATGGTAGAACTGGAAGTGATTCCAGAACCACAAACGATTACTGAAGATTTGATAAGGAACCTAAAGATTCAATCTGGATTGACATTCCATTGGCCACTCCGCAGTTTTGGTGCGTAACTTCAGGCACCCGAGAGGTACTATGGTAGCCTAAAGGACGGTGACAGGGAAGTTCTTGTTTACCCACAATTACCATTGCTGTTGTTCCAGGCTGCGAGACCCGGCGGGAGGATGAGTATAGCGTCGTTCTAAACTAGTTTTAGAAGTGTACGTCTATATGACTCTGCCAGAGGGTTGTCGTAGTCAGTGGGAGCAGCGGAAGCATTGGTGGACAGGTAGCTTATGTCTATTTATAGACTAAAGCAGATATAGAGGAGATAGATCATCTATTTCTGACGTGACAGTCATGGGTTTGACTTCATCAGAATATGGGATGGATCTGTTGAGAAGGTAGTAGGGTGTGATATCCTGGTATTTGGATGACATACACAGAATAGGAAAAGAAACTCCTATACTACAATCGGTTATCCTTTGGTCGTCACACAGTGGTTTCTCCACAAAGGAAATGGATATTATATCAGACATACTGGTTACTAGATCTATGGTTTTAGATCTAGATTTGGGTAGTCTCCCAATCTGTGTACTTAGACAGCATTCTAAGAGTATTTAGAATGGACGACTCCTGGCACGGTAGTGTACCTGCAGGTGATGGAGTCACCCTCTCTAAAGGTGTCTTACAGACTAAAGGGGAGAGGGACGTGCATGATTGGCAGATCACTTGCTCAGGCAATTGAGTCAATCATGAGATGTCAAGGACCACACCAGATGTTATTCTTGCACTAGATACAATAAGTTGACATTGATCCAATCCTGGAGAAACAGTCGGAAGCAGTTTTAGAACATAAGTGGATGTTCTAGGGATATGATAACGACAACCTTATTCAGGAGACAGTTATCATTCCACAGGCTTCCAAGGTGACATGGACGACAAGGAGGTTGTCAGAGCTATAGTTTTCCCTCCGACGAGGGGCAGTATTTTGGACAGGTGATCCAAGGCAATACTGAGGGAGGCATGGCGCAGGATACTGATTAAGTTCAGTTGACGATACAGTCTAAGAAGTTTGGATTTGGAGTTCATTTATGAGCTATGTCCCATCAGACATCCAGACACATTCTAAGACAGGTATTGCTCATTTCGGGAGATGGATTTATCCGTGAACTTGAGATATAGAGAGACATAGAAAGAAACATCTAGGCGGATCCACTCACTGAGGCTATTTCTCGACCGCAATAGTTTCACAAACGGGATTTGTGAGACTGACTAGTAGAGGAGTTGGGTGTTCGATATCACACGGGTTGTAAGTATGCGACATCGCAATAATTAGCCTTGAGTGCAAGTGGGAGATTGTTGGAGATAGTGCCCTCAGAGTCAATTATTAGGTCACAGGTACGTGATTGCAATGATTGATGGAGGACCTATCCCGGTAGGACAGTCTTACTCGAGATGATAGTATGCTATCTGGTTTACCTTTATCATCGTGTACTGTTTTAGGTGACCTGACAAGTCGATATTACACGTTGATAGAGCCCCTAGGATTCTTGCTTGACCACCAGCAGTATGAGGGCGATCATATAAGTGGGAGCTGGGGTCTATAAGCATATCCTTAAATGGTCCCTAGTCGTGTGAGTTTCGAGACAGGGCATCGATACTCCATAGTAGACTAGTGTATACAGTCGAGACCCCGACGAGGGGCGGTGGCCGGTCTCACAAGCCACTGGTGTCAGTTGGATCACCAAAGATGTATACAGGTGCTCATTGGGTTATGAATACACCGGACGGGACTCGCCGGGAACATGCTAGTTGGTCATATACCAGACGTCAGATGGCAGTTCCCTGGTGACATGTGTGCAGGTTAGTTCATCGACCTGGGGATCGTCATTTGTCTCGTGTGAGTTCCCACTGTACTTTGATTACTACCCTACCACGGCTCAAAGGAGTCGTGCAAACAGGTTTTAGTTGGGTACAGTCCCGAGCCACATGGAGGCAGTGAGCGCATCTTCAGGGGTTCGTCTTTCCCGGTATTGGGGGTGAGGTCGTGCTGTGTCTAGGAGAGCCATTACACGAAGCCCTCAGCCGAGGCAAGGAGATTTACTGGTAGGTATTCCAGTAGTATCTCAGGGTGTTCTGGGCTACACTCCGACACGACTTGTACCGCTTTTGGGGGTCTGACTTTTACCAACCCCCTAGGCCTGCCATGCGATGCTCATAGACGAACGGACCGGACTGTACGGATATTGTTACTGACAGGCTCAGTAGGGTTGTCAGGCTGAGTTCGCTCACAGACGTCCCTTTTTAGTCAATACCTGGTAGCCCGTTACGTATTGGCTTATACCTCTGACGTGCTAGTGGTTAAATCCACAACCAAGGTGTTGACGAGTCTTTAGAGTTCCCCACATTCAGTTACTCAGCTTTCGGGCGAAAAGTTGTAGAGGCCGTATGGAGATATGGCAAGGTCCGATCAGATACGTGCGGTATTGCACGGATCAGGATCGGACTGTTTGTACTATAGGCCGTATGGTTATATGGCAGGGTTCGATCAGATACGTGCGGTATTGCACGGATCAGGATCGAACAGATATTACTAGCCGGTTTTGGTATAAGCCGGATTCTAGTATAGTACAGTGGAGATTTTGTCTTATTGCATTTGTATTTCGGTCGGAATACAAATGCGAGTGTGTATGCACAGTATAGGGGTTTTCCTGTAATTTATTACGGGACCAGTTTTCTGGAGTTGCCAGTTTGATTTCCGTTTCGGCCGATTTCCATTGTTCCGTTCATTGGCCGAAGATTGGTGGAGGAGGGCTTATTTGCATTGTTGCAAATAAGCATTTGGTGGAGGAGGGCTTATTTGCATTGTTGCAAATAAGCTTTTGTGGAGGTGTTCTTTGCATGTTTCCTTGTATCATGATGGTGTACCATCCATTGACCTTGACTTCTTGATTTGTTCATGATGGCTTGACCATTTGGAGTCATCATGGTTGTGGTTGAGTGTGGATATGGTTGTGTTCATTACTTGTGATCATTTTCTTGCATGATGTCTTTTGACCTCTCTCTCTCTTGCTTTATGAAAATGGCTCCCATTATTTTTGATACACTTCCACTCTCTCATTCTCTCCTCTCCCACCATGAGGGCCGGCCATTCCAGGAGAAGGGGCTGTCCAAATTTTTGCAAGAGGGATTTTATCTCTTTTGGCATTATAAAAATCCTATAGCTCCACAAAAATTACATGTATCATTCCTCCACCAAAAATTGCAATCTCCATAACCCCAAATGAGACTTCTTCACCAGATATTCTACAGCATATCTTGGGCACGTCGACTAGCCAGCTTCGTGCCCGAGTTGCCTCGGCATTGAGGTGGGAGCCCGTAAAAGAAGTAGGCGATGTGGTGCACTTCCGGCGACGAGGAGGAGACGGGACATTCCGCAGGAGATTGGGACGACGACGAGAAGACCGGAGGACTCGGATCTGTCGGTATATCTCTATTCCCTTTCTTGTAGATAGCTAGGACTAGTTAGTGGTTCGATCCGGGTATTACAGCGCGGCGGTTTGCCAGTTCAAGTAAAATTAAAGTTTATCACCGCTTCCGCATTCCGGCGTCGGATTGACGGCCGGGGCACCGCCGTGCACTTACACCCACTTCCTATTTCTTCATCCTCTACCACTTTCCAAGTAGTATAGGGTGTTTTCTTTATAAGTTTCATGACTTGGTGAAGTTGGAGCTTGATCTTGAGTTGCCTCGACGTAGATCATCTTCGGCATCGAAGTCGACGACCTAGCCCGCCCATTTCTCCGATGAAGCCGATGCTAGTGTTAGTTGTATGTATGCCCTAGAGGCCAGTATTGTACAGATTATGTATATTATATTGGATGCTTGGACATATATAGAGATGACTTTCTTGCTCGACATGATAGTATGCTATCTGGTTGATCTTTATCTTAACATGTACACTTATCTCTTTATACTGTCTTATAGTTACATGTTGGTAAATCCCTTAGGATGTGTACTTGACTACCTGGACTATGATGCAGATCATACTAGTGGGGACATGGTAGTCCATAAGTACATCCTTCAAGGTCCCTAGTCGTGGGTGTATCGAGACGGGGCATCGATATACCAGTGTAGACTAGCGTATATGCTTCTCGACCCATGTGATGGGCGATGGATGATCCCATATCCATTGGTGTTTGACATCAGAGATGGTATACGGGTGCTCAGTGGAGACTGGGTACACTGGACGGACTCGCCGAGAACTCCCAGATGGTATTATACCTCACGTCAGATGACAGTTCTCAGGTGACACTTGTACAGGTTAGTCTGTAGACCCGAGATCGTCATAGAGTCTTGTGTGATTCCCACTGTGCTTTGATCTCCACCTTACCACGTCCATGAGGGCGTGCAAAACGGTGGTCTTTGGGTACAGTCCCGAGTCACATGGAGGCAATGAGCGATAGGAAGGGTTTCGTCTCTCCCGGTATTGGGGGTTGATGTTGTGCTGTGCTCGATTGGCCGTAACAGGGAAGTCCCTGGCCAGGGCTGATCAGAGATTTGCTGGTAAGTGTTACCAGTAGTTTCTCGACCCGTTATGAGCCTCACATCGGCACGACTTATCGAGTATTGGGGTCTGACGTTTACCACCCCTATACTTGATATGCGACGTATCAGACGAACAGACCGGACTGTACGGTAAGTGTTACTGGTTGGATTCACAGGAGTGTGAGCGGGCTAGCTCGTCGTTCTTCTGATCGCTCAATACCCGGATGGCCGTTACGTTTAGCAGACCGCTTGCGGCTTGTGGGTGCTTGATATGATCATCATCTGCTTCCGGCGTATTGACGAGTCTTTAGAGTCCTACACAGAGGTTTCCTGGTTCAAGCGAAACGAAATAGGAGCGCATATGAGATATGTGCAGGACCGAGAATAATGCGTGTATGTGATACCGCATTTCATTCTCGCGATAAATGTTTCGATTGGTTATATTCGATATGACCTAGTTATCGAATCATTGATTCGATAAGCCGATACATAAAATACTAGTCGGTCATGTGCGACATGACCGGATCATTGAATCAAGTGTTGATTTAATGATTTAATGTATAATTATATATTTGATATATTACTTTACATTAACTAGTATTGGTTCACTTTAAACGGATTTTTCTCACTTGATGCACATTGTATATGTGATATGCTTTTGTGCACATTTTTGTATCATGTTTGATGATACTTGATCATGTGGTTAAGTGTAAAGGATTAAACCATGGTTAAGAGATGATTAGGGTTTTGCAAATTCATTTATCTATTTATTTATTTATTTGAAATGGATTAAGATAAGAATGGTGGCTTTATTTGTTTTATGTTGAAGCTTCATGAAGCTTTGACCTTAGTGACCATTCTTGTCTTCATGCTTAACCCTAACTCATCCAAGTAACCATGGTCCATTCTCTACACTCAACTAAGGTTAGATTATGATAAGTATTGATTTCTTTTTCAATTTATCATAACACTTATCATAAAACTAGCTTCATCTTCTCCTTCTTCTTCAAGAGAGAAACCTAGATGCCATCAATGGCAACTTGAGAAAAAGTGAGTGAAATCCAATTCTAAAGTGAACCCACCTCTTATTTCTTCACCCTCTACCTCTTGCCAAGTTGTTTTGGGTGTTTTCTTCACAAGTTTCACAATTTTGTGAAGTCGGAGCTTGAACTAGTGCAACCTCGACATAGATCGTCTTTGACACGAAGCCGATGACCTAGCTCGCCCGTTTCTCCGATGAAGCCGACGATTGTGTTCGGGATTCATGATGGACAGCGAGAGGACACCCACGTGGAGCTAAGGAAGTGGAAATCCGGATCTACAAAGGTTGTAGCTCTCTTCTTTTAGTTAAGTAGTTAACTAGTTTTCCGTTTCGCCTAAACATCTAGTCTAAGATCCGTAGTCTAGGGTTTCTCGGCACCATTTTTTTAAAATTGGCATGTTCGATGCCTTGTGAGACCTCACTAGAGTGCCTAGGAACCTTTCACTGGTATCAGAGCCTAGCTAGAGCCTTAGGCGAAGTCCCGACGACGTTTGAAATCCGAACGGATCGAAACCCTAATATCAAAATTGCTCTCTGTACTTTTTATAAAATCTGGGATTTTTCCAAATTAAAAATATGCAGAAAAATCAGCAGATGAATATATGAATTACTATGAAATTAGACAGTGTAAATCCACCAAGTCGCCGCGGTTCCGCGGCATGAGCATGGCTCATGCGGCGGTTCCGCGGCCGTATGGATCAATTAAATAAAGATTTCTGCACAGTAATTCTTATCTTCCAGTGCTGGTTTTCCTGGGAATTTTTAATATTTATTCAAGAGTTGAATTTTCTGGGGTTGTTTTGGTGATTCGGTATTTCGATCGGATTATCAAATTTCGTCTTTTGTGTATTTCCGGATAATTTTTAGAATATGTTAAAAAGTTCGACCGGTTATAAATACCCAATTTTTCCCCTGTCGGGAAATTTCCAAGTGTTGGATTTTTCCGTAGTTTAACGACATTCTAAGTAGTGCAAGTAACGCGATGGACCCTCTAGAAGACAACAAACCTTAACTCGATTATGTGACCGTCTTGAACTGCCCTTTGAACCTTCGGGTTTGGGGCAGTACGGCGTGCCATATGTGAGGCGTTGGCTTGACCCTTCTACTGCTGGACCGTCGGTACTGAGGCACGAACTGAATGTTGTTAGACTTATTTCATGTGTTGAGCTGTATCGGGAAAACTTGGGTATTCGACTGTTCGATCGGAAAGTTTAACATTTTCTGTTTGTCTGGAATGTGATACAATAATTGGAATTCACAAACAGTTATGTGATAACTGAATGAATGTTATAAATCTAGCGGTTTAGTTTCACTTTATATTGAAAAGTGTTTTCGATAATGAGACTAAAATGCGGGATTTATAACTGTTAGGCATGTGATGTCTAAGTATTTTATTTGATTAGGCATGTGATGTCTAAAGAAGTTGCGGATTCCAATTGTTGTAGTTTTACACTTTATTTTCTGTGACCGTAAGTGTAATATGTGATATCGCCGGTTTCGTTGCTATATGTCAACGACAATTGGGATGCCCATATTTACTTACGTTGATGACATGTGATGTTATGTGTTGCTGGATATGTTATATTGGATCGTCGTGTTTGAATAGCCGGGGGTTTTTATGTGAGATGAGTGTTTTTCATTTTCATTCATGTAAAAACTTGTATGTAATATTCTTTTATTTGGGGCACTTCCAGGTAGCGGAAGTTGTCACCCTTTGTATATTATTTACTTTTCCGCATTAGGATAGACCCAAGGAAGGGAGCACAAGTAACCGGGTTCTGGGGTCCAGTGGGAGACCAACTCGAGGAGTCGAGTCCGGGTCTCCTAACCCTAGAATTGGCAGGGTTGCTTGCCGCTCTCGTAGGGGTCTATGGGTGTGGGATTGGCTATTCATCACGACCGTGGAATCCGTGTTTTATACTGGCTCGTATTGAAAACACGGACGTCCTAGTATATCCAATATTTCATATGTTTATTCTGCTGCGATATCTGTGATGTGATTCTGTGATGGATATAGTATATAGTATATATGATATATTATATAGACGTTACTTATGTTTTACACCCGCGCTAGCCCTGCCCTGCTCTGTCGTTAGTTACCTAACCTAACGGTGCACGAGGGGACATCGAGGCGAATGCGGATGGCATAAGTGTACGCCATATCTATCTGTGATGTTTAGGTATTTAAATGATGTATAACATTTTCAAAAATATAAAATATTAATTTTGGGAATTTTTATAATTTAATATTATTTTATTGATTATTTTAATATTAAATGCAAATAAATAGGAAAAATGTTAGAAAAATTATGAAAAATTATGGAAAATTCTAAAATGGGTTAATTATTGAAATTATGACATTTTTAAGTTGTTGTGATCATTTTGACACTAATATAGTGCTAATTGCGATTAAAATCGCTAATCGGGTTTTTTTGGCAATTTTGTGCAAAACTTGCACATACCACTTTTTTTCTACACTTGTGTATTTTTAGCCATGGTTTTCTCTTGGGATTACTATTGATGTGAGAAGGTTTGGGTTTTTAAAAGAAAAGAAAAAGGAAAAGTAAGTAATGATGAGAGAGAGAGGAGACAAGTCAACCTTACCTTTTTCAACCATGCCTCCATCATTCCCTTCTCATTTTTCTCTTCCCTCTTCTTCTTGAGCTGCTGCTGCTCTCTCTTCCCTCATTCTCCCCCTTCACTAAAACCCTAGATCCACAATGAAATCAACCCCAAAACCCCATTCCCACTTCACAAAAAATGGTCCCAAGCTCACTAGCTTCACTTTGAGCCTAATAAGATTGGATTTGGAGCACTTTGAGCAACTCAAGAATTTTCTTGAGTTGCCAAAGGAGGTAATTTCTGCACCCTCTTGTAACATTTCAATTTCCTTATGCATCAATTCTAGTTTAGTATCGATATCGTGTCATTGGGTGGACTTTTGAGATTTCAAGTTAAGGGTTAGGGTAAAACTGAAACTAAGATGAAATTGAGGCTTGTTGAGACCCTAGAAACCCTGGTGTGATGCTAATTTGAACCCAAACCTGAAATGGGAACCAGAATACGGATTTTTGTAACCGATATCGGGGAAAAACTGGAATCTGCCACTGTTATTTGGAATCTGCTATCATACGAGGTATCCTAAAATAAAATTGAGTGGACAGTAGCATGTGCAGGCACCCAGGAAACTAACCCGAAAACCCTAGCCCCTAGCTCATCCGTACGGCCGCCAAAACCTCCATTCTGGCCGCAAATTGCGGCCAGACCAGTGAGGAAATTCCTCGTTTTCTGTGCATAGCCCCAATACCTCAATTCTTGGCCTTGGGTACTTCTAGTTTTGACAGATTCTTTCTAGGGTGAAATCTGGGACATATATCCTAAGTTGCTATTTTGGATTCATGTTTCCGTATTTCCGTATTTTCATTTCTGAAATGGTGTAATGTGTTTTGCCTCGACTATTTGTCGTTTATACGACGATATAGAGGATTTATTGATGGTTTTGAAGGCGTGCCATAGGTTCTTACCTATAGGCCTCCTTATCGTATCGTATTGGATTTAGCGTGTCGTTTCAAGTGTTGATTTGGTTTTGATGCGATGCGATACGTGTGATTTGTGTAGGTACACCGCGACGATCCGAGATGATGCGGAAGATGACGGAGACATCGACACCGACACACGGGTTACAGGTGAGTAGATTATATCTACAGGGGGAAGTCGGGTGGATGGCGTATAGCACCCCCGCAGTCCGTAGGTAGATTATTATGTAGTTATTGTGATGATAGGTGTATTATGGATAGTATAGGGTTAGAAGTGACTAGTGCAGTTCATAGTCGCGAACCCTAGGATAGAATTACACCTACACACACACCCTTGCCTATCACTTGTACTTGCACTGTGATTGATGATATGTGATGACTTTGGAGATGAGTCGATGATGTGGGCTTGGTGCCCTGAGATCGGTGATTTGACACGATTCATATATGGGATATGACTTGTGATTCCTTGCGGGCTTGGGATATGTGTTTACCCCCGCATGCATGCTTTAGTGATGGTATCGATTTGTACCAGACATAGAGTAGTACCCCCAGACTATATGATCTGATGATACTGATACCTGTTATGTGATGAGATAGTGAGACATTGACCTGTACCCAGCTTTTGGGGATGCCGTACGATGATTTACCGTACGAGCCGATATTGATGATAGATCCGCACTCATAACCCGAGGATATCTTACGATATGACATTGAGGCGGGATCGCCGACTATATATCTTTATATATATATACCGACTCAGATTTAGGTGGTTTCCACACCTACCCCTCCTGATCGACCTGATACTTAGATGTAGTTTGCATAGTAGATACTTCACTGTGGTGTTGACTACTAGATTTCTGCAGTCTCATGCTATTCGCATTGCTGGCATACATTCATTGCTATATTATTATTATGCTGTTAGGACACCAGCACAGTTATCGATGATGCGTATGTTTCACGTACACTATTTACCGGCTCACACACTTCATCATCGATAATTGCCATGCCACTACACTGTAGTACTATTGCATTCATGAGATGATTCTTCCTTCGACATATGCACATTACTATTCCATGTTGCATGATTTCCGATATGATTACTTTTCTTTACATGTCGCATACATCATGGATTGATTGCATAGCACATCGCATTGGATGTACTTCTTGATGTTGGATTTTCATGGGATTTCTGGATTTGGGAACCGTGTCCTTTTCAATAGTAATCATTTAAAAACCCGGTTCCCTTGATATGATATTTGGGGCGTCGCCCCGTGTTTTCTCGGTGCTAGAGGATGTACTGAGAGAGGGCTGACCCGGACTGACGGAAGCCCGATGGATTGATAGAGGCTGACCCGGACTGACGGAAGCCCGATGTACTGAGAGTGGGATGACCCGGACTGAAGGATTCCCGATATATATATATATACTCTGATAGAGGGCTGACCCGGACTGACGGAAGCCCGATGTACTGAGAGAGGGATGACCCGGACTGACGGATTCCCGATATATATATATATATATATATATATATATATATATATATATATACTCTGAGAGAGGGCTGACCCGGACTGACGGAAGCCCGATGGATTGAGAGAGGGATGACCCGGACTGACGGATTCCCGGTATATACATTGAGAGAGGGCTGATCCGGATTGACGGAGCCCCATATGGATGAGGATTTACGTGTCGATGCTAGGCACGGGTTTTCATGATGTTTTTTCATGATATTGTTTATATCCTCATACTTGCATACATGATGCTTATCGTCAGTGGGTGACGAGTGGACGGGTTCCACATATATATACAGACTGGATTTACTCTTATCATACTTCATTTGTATATATAACAGGGTATGAGGGCGCTGTTATATATACCCTTACACCAATATTAGTGGTATGGGACGCTAATATATGTGTATTGATATCATTGATATTTCATCATATTTACTTCATGCAGACATACCTTATACTGATGCCATGTTATTACCTGAGTACCTGGCACTACATACATGATTAGATGTTACCTTGCCACCTTATTACACTCAGATGTACTCTTGTGGATTGTATTACTGATCGTTGACTTAGGTTTATGTCTTGCATTCGGTTTCTACTTGTAGATGTTTCTATTCACGAGTTGGCAACTCACCCCCGTTGTGCCACAGTTCTTGCAGGTTCTGCCGTACAGGTTCTATTGCGGCATTTCTGGCACATTTTCTTCTTGCGGGTGATTTGCTTTCGGTAGGTGGATTCTTACGCATCAAGAATCACCATTGTATTCATTTTATTTCATTATATCTAGAAATTGTCCATCAACCAAAACTTGTATATTCTTTCAGACTTAGAGACAGTGTTGTATTATTTCGACTTTAGAGTCGCGCTTAGTAATATTGCGGTTTTTCTTGTTGTTTTTGAGTTTTCTTTGGAATTGATCCTCGCCACTCGGCGTTGTATATTATCATATCATTGTGTGGTTGTGACCGTCGATTGACGAAGAGCTAGCTCCCGCTTGGGGATGCCTTTATCATTGCATATATATCGTTATCCTTGTTTTACCCCATTCGGGGCCATTTTTACAGAAGAAACTCTGCCGAAATTTCTGGAAAAGATTGTACTGTTTTTAAAATACACATTCGGCTTAGTTATTTAAAAATCTTGATTTCAAACATGTTTTCTTCACTTCTTTAAACCAGTTCCTTTACTTGTTCTTAAAATGGTTTTAGATTTCTGGGCTTTTGGCTTACTTGGATCAGATGGAGTCCTATAGACTTCATATGGTTCAAGGGCCAGTCACGTGCTCTTTCGGGTCGTGACATGATGGGACTTCATTAATGTGATTAATGAAAGATAAGAAACCTAAGATGTTGTGGAATCGAATTTTAAAATAAAACAGGTAGCTACAGTTCTTGCTTTGCACAGCGGTATATATGATATACCCTGCACCTTATTCGATGAGGAAAGGACCGAGATCCCTTCACCGGGAGTGACTCCTTTAGTAATAACTGGCAAATGCTACACACTCGGTTTGCTTTTGACTGCTTTTGGGTTTTTGCTTTGCACAGAGATATATATGATATATCCCGCACCTCATTCGACGAGGAAAGGACCGAGATCCCTTCGCCGGGAGTGACTCCTTTAGCAAAACTAGAAAAGCCTCAAAATCACTCCATTTCAAAACTTCATTTGATTCTACAACGATATCGAGTTCATTACGCAATAGGTTTTCAGAAAAACCTGACGTAGCCCTCCGTCATTTCAGATAAAGACTATTTTGTATTCGTGTTGCGTTTGTTGACCTCTGTCAAGGCGTAGTGTGCGGTAGCTAACTAGTAATTATCTGCAAAGCATGTGATGTGATTGGATTAGGGTAGTCGTGCGACCTTGTTGACCTCTGTCAAGGGTCGTGCGGGTGGGTTTGATTCAATCAAGAAATGACGGGTTGAACTTGACTAGTGCACTATGATTTGTTGACCTCTGTCAAGGTCATGGTACACTAGGGGCAAAATATTATCGGGAATTTCAAGTGTTGAAATTTGCAATGAGATTGCATACCTTCTATGAGATAGTTGGATCCCGATACCCGCTGCGAGTAAGAGTTACTCCTGGGAGAGTTTTACACATTGCAATTAGCCGATCAAGTAGGTGTCTAGAAAGGTGTCAACGGGGTTACGCCTCTGGGAAAACGAGGTTTACATTAATTAGGTTCGTGCGAAAGCACGGGGGACCTCCCTCAAAGTACCGACACTGGCCTGGCTGAAAGATTGGCGAACTTGTAGTATGTAATTAATCCCGGCTAGTCTTTCCTTTTAGGGTTTGAAGGAAGATTTGATAAAAAGCAGTGGGAGCCATCCTGATTAGATAAGATAATAACCAATCTGATCTTGCACGAGCATACGCTAAAGTGTTTTCTTCTCTCTCTCTCCAGGTAGCGACCATTTCATGCCCTAATGAAGATAATAATATGGATGTATTGACCGAACCCGCATGTTATACTGTGCCGGGGAACGTTGGTTCCGTTCTTTCCTGTAAGAGTTATAGGAATGAACAGGATATAGTGGAATACCAGGATTCCCATGCCACCCGTATGAAGAAAGTACATGTTGATGCATTTTCTTCGGGTGTGTTCGTTACTGAGAACTGTTTCTCCATTTGCTTTACGTCCTGGGTATTAGATACCGGGTCGGGATCCCATATATGTAATCAGTTACATGGGCTTAGAAAAGGAAGAGAACTTGGAGAAGTTGATAAAGACATTAGAGTTGGAAATGGTGCAATTGTTGCAGCTAAGACTGTCGGAGAATATCACCTAGTATTACCAACTGGTAATACATTGGTTCTGAACGAATGCTATTACATGCCGAACCTGATATGCAACATTATATCGGTTTCTTTATTAAGTAAAGAGGGATATAATTTTGTATTACAGGACAATGTTATGAACATTTTCCGTAACCAAAAGTTGGTTGGATCAGGCACATTGTGCAATGGCATTTATGTTCTAAATCAATCAACAGTTCTGAGTATAACAAACACACACAAGAGGAAGAGTTCTGAACTGAACGAATCCTTCTTATGGCATTGTAGATTGGGTCACATCAATGCGACACGACTGGCTAAGTTGCATAAGGATGGGTATTTGAAACCATTCGAATTTTCAACTTATGACACTTGCCAGTCATGTCTCAAAGGCAAGATGACCAAAACTCCGTTTACGGGACACGGAGAAAGAGTTACCGAACTCTTGGGACTGATACATAGTGATGTATGCGGTCCCATGGCTACACATGCCAGGGATGGTTCTTCGTACTTCATTACATTCACTGACGATCTCTCAAGATACGGACATGTGTACTTGATAAGACACAAGTCTGAAGCTTTTGAGAAATTTAGAGAATATAAACAAGAAGTCGAGAAACAAACCGGAAAAAGTATTAAAATCCTTCGATCTGATCGAGGAGGTGAATACTTGAGCAATGAATTCCTGGACTTCCTAAAAGAGAATGGGATTCTCTCTCAGCTGACTCCTCCATATCCACCACAGCACAACGGTGTATCGGAGCGGAGGAATCACACCCTATTAGATATGGTGCGCTCTATGATGAGTACAGCTGAGTTACCTATTTCCTTCTAGGGGTATGCGCTTGAGACAACAGCATACCTATTGAATCAAGTTCCAACTAAATCTGTACCTACCACACCATATGAGATATGGAGTGGGAAGAGACCATGTCTTAAACGAGTTAAGATATGGGGTTGTCTGGCCTATGTCAAAAGGCAAAATCCAGACAAACTCGAGGCACGGTCAGTTTTATGTAAGTTTGTGGGATATCCTAAACATTCAAATGGATATTATTTCTACCACAGTGAACAACAAAAAGTGTTTATTGCTCAACATGCCACCTTTTTAGAAAAGGAATTTCTTGCAAAAGAGATTAGTGGCTCTGAGGTAGAACTGGAAGAAGTTCCAGAAACACAAACTATAACTGAAGATTTAGTGGAACCAAAAGATTCGGTAGTACCCGACGAACCCCAGCCTCTCCGCCGATCTAGTAGGGTTTCTCGTCCACCTGAGAGATACTACGGTTTTCTCATTGATGGTGGAAGTGAGGATTGCATCATGGAAGATGATGACCCGACTAGTTTCGAGCAGTCCATCACGAGTGGTGACTCTGTGAAATGGCTGGATGCAATGCGGTCCGAGATGGAATCCATGTACACCAACAAAGTATGGACTTTGGAAGTTGCTCCTGAAGGGGTAAAACCCATTGGGAGCAAGTGGATCTTTAAGAAGAAACTTGGTGTAGATGGGAAAGTGGAGACTTTCAAAGCTAGACTTGTAGCAAAGGGTTTTCGTCAAAGACCAGGTGTGGACTATGACGAGACCTTTTCTCCAGTGGCTATGCTTAAATCCATCCGGATCATGCTTGCCATCGCTGGTTATCATGATTACGAAATCTGGAAAATGGATGTTAAGACCGCCTTTCTAAATGGTGATTTAGAAGAGTGCGTGTACATGACTCAGCCAGAAGGCTTCGTAGACAGTGGGAGCAGCGGGAAGGTGTGCAAGCTGCTTAAATCCATTTATGGATTAAAGCAAGCATCGCGGAGTTGGAACATCTGCTTTGACGTCGTTATCAAAGAGTTTGATTTCGTCAAAAATCCAGATGAACCTTGTATCTACAAGAAGGTGGCAGAGAGTAAGGTTGTCTTCCTCGTATTGTACGTGGACGACATACTCTTGATAGGAAATGATATTCCTATGCTGCAATCGGTCAAGCTCTTCTTATCACAAAGATTCTCAATGAAAGATCTTGGTGATGCCTCCTGCATATTGGGGATTAGGATCTATAGAGATAGATCCAAACGGATTTTGGGATTGTCCCAATCCAGGTACATTGACACCATACTAAAGAGGTTTAGTATGGAAGAGTCCAAGCGTGGGAACTTACCCACGATCTCTGGAGTCACTCTCTCCAAAGAGATGTCTCCTAAGACTGATTTGGAGAGAGCTCGCATGCGAGGGATACCCTATGCTTCGGCAGAAGGCTCTATCATGTATGCGATGCTATGTACCAGACCCGATGTAGCATACTCCCTAAGTATAGTGAGCAGGTATCAAGCTGATCCTGGAGAGAGTCACTGGACAGCTGTGAAGAGCATTCTCAAGTACTTGCGAAGGACTAGAGATATGTTCTTGGTGTATGGTAACGGGGAGGTCCAAGTGGAGTCCTTTACCGATTCGAGCTTCTAGAGTGATAAGGACGACTCTAAGTCGCAGTCGGGCTTTGTCTTTACCCTTTACGAAGGGGCGGTTAGCTGGAAGAGTTCCAAGCAGGAAACAGTGGCAGACTCGACGATGGAGGCTGAATACATCGCTGCCAACGATGCTGCCAAAGAGGCTGTCTGGATCAAGAAGTTCATTACTGAACTTGGAGTGGTTCCATCTATTGAGCATCCAATACCTTTGTATTGCGATAACAATGGAGCGGTGGCTTTGGCCAAGGAACCCAGGTCCCATCAGCGGTCCAGGCATATTCTGAGGCGGTATCACCTGATCCGGGAGATAGTTGATCGCCGGGAGATTGAGGTCAGGAGGGTTGACACGAAGAATAACACGGCGGATCCACTCACGAAGGCCATTCCCCAGATACAGTTTGAGAGACTCTTCGGGATGCTCGGTATGCGATACTACAGCAGCTGGCCTTAGTTCAAGTGGGAGATTGTTAGTTGTATGTATGCCCTAGAGGCCAGTATTGTACAGATTATGTATATTATATTGGATGCTTGGACATATATAGAGATGACTTTCTTGCTCGACATGATAGTATGCTATCTGGTTGATCTTTATCTTAACATGTACACTTATCTCTTTATACTGTCTTATAGTTACATGTTGGTAAAGCCCTTAGGATGTGTACTTGACTACCTGGACTATGATGCAGATCATACTAGTAGGGACATGGTAGTCCATAAGTGCATCCTTCAAGGTCCCTAGTCGTGGGTGTATCGAGACGGGGCATCGATATACCAGTGTAGACTAGCGTATATGCTTCTCGACCCATGTGATGGGCGATGGATGATCCTATATCCATTGGTGTTTGACATCAGAGATGGTATACGGGTGCTCAGTGGAGACTGGGTACACTGGACGGACTCGCCGAGAACTCCCAGATGGTATTATACCTCACGTCAGATGGCAGTTCTCAGGTGACACTTGTACAGGTTAGTCTGTAGACCCGAGATCGTCATAGAGTCTTGTGTGATTCCCACTGTGCTTTGATCTCCACCTTACCACGTCCATGAGGGCGTGCAAAATGGTGGTCTTTGGGTACAGTCCCGAGTCACATGGAGGCAATGAGCGATAGGAGGGGTTTCGTCTCTCCCGGTATTAGGGGTTGATGTTGCGTTGTGCTCGATTGGCCGTAACAGGGAAGTCCCTGGCCAGGGCTGATCAGAGATTTGCTGGTAAGTGTTACCAGTAGTTTCTCGACCCGTTATGAGCCTCACATCGGCACGACTTATCGAGTATTGGGGTCTGACGTTTACCACCCCTAGACTTGATATGCGACGTATCAGACGAACAGACCGGAATGTACGGTAAATGTTACTGGTTGGATTCACAGGAGTGTGAGCGGGCTAGCTCGTCGTTCTTCTGATCGCTCAATACCCGGATGGCCGTTACGTTTAGCAGACCGCTTGCGGCTTGTGGGTGCTTGATATGATCATCATCTGCTACCGGCGTATTGACGAGTCTTTAGAGTCCTACACAGAGGTTTCCTGGTTCAAGCGAAACGAAATAGGAGCGCATATGAGATATATGCAGGACCGAGAATAATGCGTGTATGTGATACCGCATTTCATTCTCGCGATAAATGTTTCGATTGGTTATATTCGATATGACCTAGTTATCGAATCATTGATTCGATAAGCCGATACATAAAATACTAGTCGGTCATGTGCGACATGACCGGATCATTGAATCAAGTGTTGATTTAATGATTTAATGTATAATTATATATTTGATATATTACTTTACATTAACTAGTATTGGTTCACTCTAAACGGATTTTTCTCACTTGAAGCACATTGTATATGTGATATGCTTTTGTGCACATTTTTGTATCATGTTTGATGATACTTGATCATGTGGTTAAGTGTAAAGGATTAAACCATGGTTAAGAGATGATTAGGGTTTTGCAAATTCATTTATCTATTTATTTATTTATTTGAAATGGATTAAGATAAGAATGGTGGCTTTATTTGTTTTATGTTGAAGCTTCATGAAGCTTTGACCTTAGTGACCATTCTTGTCTTCATGCTTAACCCTAACTCATCCAAGTAACCATGGTCCATTCTCTACACTCAACTAAGCTTAGATTATGATAAGTATTGATTTCTTTTTCAATTTATCATAACACTTATCATAAAACTAGCTTCATCTTCTCCTTCTTCTTCAAGAGAGAAACCTAGATGCCATCAATGGCAACTTGAGAAAAAGTGAGTGAAATCCAATTCTAAAGTGAACCCACCTCCTATTTCTTCACCCTCTACCTCTTGCCAAGTTGTTTTGGGTGTTTTCTTCACAAGTTTCACAACTTTGTGAAGTCGGAGCTTGAACTAGTGCAACCTCGACGTAGATCGTCTTTAACACGAAGCCGACGACTTAGCTCGCCCGTTTCTCCGATGAAGCCGACAATTGGGTTCGGGATTCATGATGGAAAGCAAGAGGACACCCACGTGGAGCTAAGGAAGTGGAAATCTGGATCAACAAAGGTTGTAGCTCTCTTCTTTTAGTTAAGTAGTTAACTAGTTTTCCGTTTTGCCTAAACATCTAGTCTAAGATCCGTAGTCTAGGGTTTCTCGGCACCATTTTTTTAAAATTGGCATGTTCGATGCCTTGTGAGACCTCACTAGAGTGCCTAGGAACCTTTCAGCTAGAGTCCGGGATCCGATATGGACAGCGGAGGGACGTCATCGCGGAGCCTAGGGAGTGGAGGACGGATCTACAAAGGTTGTAGTCACTTTCCTTTAGCTATAAATTCGTTTGCTTGCTTGCATCGCCTAATTATCTAGTTAACGATCCGTATTAGGGTTTGTAGGCACATGAAATTTTTGAATTGGGCATGCTTGATCACATGTGAGACTTCATTAGTGTACCTAGGAACTCTATAGTGGTATCAGAGCCTAGCTAGAGCCTTAGGCGATGCGTAGACGAAGTTAGAAGTCCGATCGAACCAAAACCTTAACTCCAAAATGCTCTCTGGACATTTTTCAAAAACTGAGTTTTTTCCAGATTAAAAATTCTTAAAAAATTCAGCAGGAAGATCTAAGAATTATGGTGCAAAACGATCTCCTGATTCATCTAAACTGCCGCGGAACAGCGGCAGAAGCATGGCTTCTGCGGCGGTTCCGCGGCCATATGGTCACATTGCCCAATAATTTTTGCACAGTAATTCCTATATTTTGGTTCTGGATTTTCTGGGATTTTTTAAATATCACTCAAGAGTTGGGTTTTTTGGGTTGCATTGGGAGTTCGTAAATTCGATCGGATTATCAAAATTTGTCTATGTGTTTTTCCGGGTAATTTTGGAATCTATTAAAAAGTTCGACCGGATATAAATACCCGTTTTTCCCTACCAGAAAATTTCCAAGTTTTGGATTTTTCCATGGTTTAAAGACGTTCAAAGGAGTGCAAGTAACGCGATGGTCCCTCTAGAAGACAACAAACCTTAACTCGATTATGTGACCGTCTTGAACTGCCCTTTGAACCTTAGGGTTTGGGGCAGTACGGCGTGCCACGTGTGAGGCGTTGGCTTGACCCTTCTACGGCTGGACCGTTGGTAATGAGGCATGAAGTGAATGTCTTTGAACTTATTTCATGTATTGAGCTATTTCGGGAAAACTTGGGTGTTCGATTGTTCGATCGGAAAGTTTAACATTTTCTATCTTATCCGGAATGTGATACAATAATTGGAATTCACAAGCAGTTATGAGATAACTGAATGAATGTTATAAACATAGCAGTTTAGTCTTACTTGATCGGTTGCCACGGAATTTTGATGTGATCAAAAGTCCGATGCAATCACGTAGCGTATGCGGATACTCGCCGGGTAAATTTAATAGACAGCCTCGCCCATAGCCCTGACTAAGTGACTGTAGGAGAACCCCGTCGCCGAAAGCATCCGTTCGGGTGCTCGCGGCAGCGGTGTTCCGCCTTGGTGCACTTCGTCGACGGCGTCGGGGGTGCAGCTGCCTACTAAAGTTTGCGACGAGCATTCGATCAGGATGTCGGGAATCTTGTTGAATTGCCCGACTTGATATTGAAAAGAGTTTTCGATAATGAGACTAAAATGCGGGGTTTATAATTGTTAGGCATGCGATGTCTAAGTATTTCATTTGATTAGGCATGTGATGTCCAAAGAGGTTGCGGATTCCAACAGTTGTAGTTTTACACTTTCTTTTCTGTGACCGTAAGTGTAGTATGTAGTGGTATTGCCAATTGTCGTTGCTATACGTCGACGACAATCGGTGTATGCATATTTACTTACGTTGATGACATGTGATGTTATGTGTTGCTGGATATGTTATATTGGATCATCGTGTTTGAATAGCCGGGGTTTTTTTTTATGTGAGATGTGTGTTTTTCATTTTCATTCATGTAAAAACTTGTATGTAATATTCCTTTATTGGGGCACTTCCTGGTTGCGGAAGATGTCACCTTTTGTATATTATTTACTTTTCCGCATTAGGATAGACCCAAGGAGGGGAGCACAAGTAACCGGGTTCTAGGGTCTAGTGGGAGACCATCTCGAGAAGTCGAGTCCGGGTCTCCTAACCCTAGAATTGGTAGGGTTGCTTGCCGCTCTCATAGGGGTCTAGGGGTGTGGGTTGGCTATTCATCACGACCGTGGAATCCGTGTTTTATACTGGCTCGTATTAAAAACACGGACGTCCTAGTATATCCAATATTTCATATGATATTTTCTGATGCGTTATCTGTGATGTGATCAGGTGATTTGTTCAGATAGATATTATATATGGTATATATGATATATTATATAGACGTTGCTTATGTTTTACACCCGCGCTAGCCCTGCCTCATTCTGGCATTAGTTACCTAACCTAACGGTGCAAACGGGACATCGAGGCGAATGCGGATGGCATAAGCGTACGTTATATTTATCTGTGATGTTTAGGTGGACTTAAATGATGGGATTTTCATTAATGAGATTAATGAAAGAAAATAAACCTAATTGATGTTGTGGAATCGAATTTCAAAACAAAACAGGTAGCTACAGTTCTTGCTTTGCATCGCGGTGTTCATTAGAGAACATCCTGCACCTTATTCGATGATGAAAGGACCGAGATCCATTTACCGGGAGTGACTCCTTTAGCATTAACTGGCAGATGCAACACACTCGGTTTATCCTTCGATCGCTTCTATAGTTTCCGCTTTGCACAGTGATATCTATGATATATCCCCCACCTCATTCGACGAGGAAATGGCCGACGATCCCTTCACCGGGAGTGACCCCTTTAGCAAAACTAGAAAAGCCTAAAAAACATTCCATTTAAAACCATTTGATTCCGCGACGAGATCAAGTTCAAAGCGTTAAAGGTTTTCATAAAAACCATTCACAACCCTCCGTCATTTTATGAAGTAGAGTACTTAGTATTCGTGCTACGTTTGTCGACCATAGCCGAGGCGTAGTGTACAGTAGCTAAGTGATGTCTTCCTACACAGCATATGATGCGATTAGTTAGGACAGTCATGTGGCTTTGTTGACCTTAGCCAAGGGTCATGTGGGTGGGTCTAATTAATCACGAAATGACGGGTAGAACTTGACTAGTACTTATAATTTGTTGACCTTAGCCAAGGTCATAGGTGCTAGGGGTAAAAACCATTATCGGGAGTTTCAAGTGTTGAAACTGGCAATGAGATTGCATACCTTCTATGTGATAGTTGGATCCCGATACCCACTCCGTGTAATTGTTACTCCTGGGAGAGTTTTGCACTTTGCAATTAGCCGATTAAGTAGGTGTCTAGAAAGGTGTCAACGGGGTTACGCTTATGGGAAAACGAGGTTTACTGTAATTAGGTCCGTGCGAAAGCACGGGGAACCTCCCTCAAAGTACCGACACTGGCCTGGCTGAAAGATTGGTGAACTTGTAGAGTGTAATTAATCCCGGCTAGTCTTTCCTTTTAAGGTTTGAAGAAAGACTTGATAAAAACAGTGGGAGCCATCCTGATTAGATAAAATATATAACCAATATAATCTTGCAAGAGCGCACGCAGAGTGTTTTCTTCTCTCTCTCCAGGTAGCGACCATATCACGCCTTAATCCAGATAATAAAATGGATGAATTGACCGAACCCGCTTGTTATACTGAGCTGGGGAACGTTGGTCCCGCTCCAACTTATAATTGTTATAAGACAAAGCAGGAAATAGGGGAATACCAGAATTCCTATGCCGCCCAAACGAAGAAAGTGCATATGATGCATCTCCTTCGGGTGTGTTCATTACAAAGTACTGTTTCTCAGTATCGTCTGTATCCTGGGTATTTGATACCGGAACAGGATCCCAAATATGTAATCTGTTACATAGGGCTATAAAAGAGTAGAAAACTGAGAACGGGTGATGAGTTTCATGAGACAGAAAACGGGGCAAGTGTTGCAGCCAAGTCTGTTGGTCACTGTCACCCTGTATTACCAATACATTGATTCTGAACAAATGCTATTAGATACCGAACTTGATATACAAAATCATATCAGTCTCTTTATTAGTAAAGAAATGATAAAATTTTGTATCGATGGATAATGTTTTGAACATCTCTTATATCAAAAGTTGATCGGTTCAGGCACGTTATCTAAAAACATTGACATTCTAAATCAAACTACAGTTCCTAGTATACTGAACACACACAAGAGGAAGAGTTCAGAAATGAACGGATCCTTCTTGAGGCATTGTAGACTAGGTCATATCAATGCGACTCGACTGGCTTAAGTTACATTTTAGATGCATATTTAAATCAGTTTGAATTTACATCTTATGAAACTTGCTAGTCATGTCACAAAGATAAGATGACCATAGCTCCGTTTACTGGAAACGGAGAAAGAGTTAATAAACTCTTGGGACTGATACATGATGATGTATGTAAGGTCCCCCGTCTACACATGCCAGGATCGGTTCTTTGTACTTCACTACATTCTCTGATGATCTCTCAAGATTTAGTCATATGTTCCTGTTGAAACATAAGTCCGAACCTTTTGAGATATTTACAGAATATAAGTTAGAAGTAGAGAACCAAAACATGGGTAAAAGTATTATGTCCTATGATAAGATCAGGGAGGAGAATACTTGTGCATGGAATTCTTGGACTATTCTAAAAAGAAAATGAGATTCTCTCTCAGTATTACTCCTCTGAATACACCACAGCACAACGGTGTATCAGGGCGGAGCAATAGCACCCTATATGATATGGTGTGCTCTATGATAAGTATCACTGAGTTACCTATTTCCTTTCGGGGTTGTGCACTTGAGAAGCTGCATACCTATTGAATTAAGTTCGAATCAAATCAGTGCCTACCACTCCATATAAGATATAGTATGGGAAGAGCCTATCTCTTAAGTAAGTTAAGATTTAGGATTGTCCGGCCTATGTCTAAAGAAAAATCCGGACAAGATCGAGGCAAGGTCAGTTTTGTAGAATTGGAAAGGTTCCAGCTATACAAAACTGGAGCTGATGATTTGACAGAACCAATGGATTCAATAGTTCCTAACGAGCCTCAGCCACTCCGCCGATCTGGTAGGGTTTCTCATTCGCCTGAGAGATACCTCGGTTTCTCGATGACAGTGGGAGCAAGGAATGCACCATGAGATGATGACCCAACTAGTTTCGAGCAGGCCATCGAGAGTAGGGACTCTGTAAGAATGGCTGGATGCTTCGATCTGAGATGGAATCCATGTACATCAGCAAAGTATGGACTTTAGCTGCTATATCTGATGGGTTAAATCCCCATCAGGAGCAAGTATATCTTGAGAAGATTACTTGGTGTAGATGGAAAAGTTGAGACTTTCAAAGCTAGACTTGTTAATGGTTTTTCAACATCAACCAGGCATGGATAACGATGAAACCTTTTCCAGGGACTATGCTTAAGTCCATCCAGATCCTACTTGCCATTGCTATATACCATGACTGCGATATCTGGTGGTTGGGTGCCATGAATACTTTTCTAAATAATGATTTAGAAAAGAACGTCTATAAGAACACAGCCAGAGGGCTTCGTAAACAGTGGGAGCAGCGGAAACGTGTGCAAGATGTTTTATGTGATGAAGCAGGCATCGCGGAGTTAGAACATCAGTCTTGATGAGTTAGTCAAACAGTTTGACATCATCAAAATGGAAGATGAACCTTGTATATACGAAAAGGTAGTAGGGAGTATGGTAGTGATCCTCGTAGAGTACGTGGATGACATACTCTTGATAGGGAAGGAGTTTCTTATGCTACGCATGGTCAATCTCCGCTTATCATAAGGATTCTCCAAATAGGATAAAGGTGAATCACTGGAAAGGTTCCAAAGTGATAAGGACGATTGAATGTCAGTCGCAGGCATTGTCTTTACCCTCAGTAGAGGGACGGTATGTTGGAAGAGTTCCAAGCTAGATACCGTGGCAAACTAGACGATAAAGGCTGGTAACATCGCTATTAAAGATACTACCAAAGAGGAAGTTTGGGTGTATATTGGTTCATAAGATGAACTAGGTTCCTACTATTATATGACAATGGAAGTGTGGCTTTGGCCCGGGAACCCTGGTCCCATCAGTACCCAGACATATTCTAAGGCAGCATCACCTGATCATGGAGATAGATGATCTCCGGGGTGATCGAGGTTAGGAGAGTAGACTCAGAGGACAACACGACGGATCCACAAACAAAGGCTTTTTCCCAGAGAGAGACTTATACGGGATGGTTGAGTATGTGATACTACAACCACTGCTACAGATGGCCCTAGTACAAGTGGGAGATTGTTAGTTATATGTATGCCCTAGAGGCCATTACTGTACATTGGATGTATATTGTAGTGGATGCTGGGACATATATAGGTAGGACTTTCTTGCTCGACATGATAATATACATCTGGTTACTCTTTATCATAACATGTATACTTTCTGTCTCTCTGTTACATGTTGATAAAGCCCTTAGGATATGTACTCGACTTCCAGGACTATGATGCAGATCATACTAGTGGGGCCTGGATAGTCCATGAGTACATCCTTCAATGTTCCTAGTCGTGGGAATATCGAGACGAGGCATCGATATTCCAGAGTAGACTAGCGTATATCTTCTCGACTCATGTGATGGGCGATGGATGATCCCATATCCATTGGTGTTTGACATCAGAGATGGTATACGAGTGCTCAGTGGAGACTGGATACACTGAACAGACTCGCTGAGAACTCCCAAATGGTATTATACCTTACGTCAGATGGCAGTTCTCTGGTGATATTGGTACAGCTTAGTTTGTTGACCAGATATCGTCATAGAGTCTTGTGTGTCTCCCACTGTGCTTTGATTTCCACCCTACCACGGCTCTACTGAGTCATGCAAACAGGTGGTTTTTGGGTACAGTCCCGATTCACATGGAGGCAATGAGCGATAGGAGGGGATTCATCTCTCCCGGTATTGAGGGTTGATGTTGCGTTATGCTCGACTGGCCATAACAGGAAATCCCTGGCTAGGGTTGCAGTGATCTACTGGTAAGTGTTATCAGTAGTTTCACACATGTTATGGACCTTACGTCGGCATGACTTATCGAGCTACTGGGGTCTGACGTTTACCACCCCTAGGCTAGATATGCGACATATCAGACTAACAGACCGGACTGTACGGTAAGTGTTACTGGTTGGATTCACAGGAGTGTGAGCGGGCTTGCTCGTCGATCTTCTGATCGCTCAATTCCCGGGTGGCCGTTACATTTAGCAGACCGCTTGCGGCTTGTGGGTGCTTGATATGATTATCATCTGCTTCCGGCGTATTGACGAGTCTTTAGAGTCCTACACAGAGGTTTCCTGGCTCAAGCAAAACAAAATAGGAGCGCATATGAGATATGTGCGGGACCGAGAATAATGCGTGTATGTGATACCGTATTCCATTCTCGCGATGAATGTATCGATTGGTTGTATGCGATATAACCTAGTTATCGAATCGAAGATTGATTCGATAAGTCGATACATTGGATACTAGTCGGTTATATGCGACATGACCGGATCATTGAATCAAGTGTTGATTTAATTATTTAATGTATAATTATATATTTGATATATTACTTTGTATTAACTAGTATTGGTTCACTTTAAAAGGATTTTCTCACTTGATGTGCACATTGTATATGTAATATATTTTTGTGCACTCGATTGTATCGTATTTGATGATACTTGAATGTTTGTGTGTATGATTAAACCATGGTTATTTAATGGTTAGGGTTTTCATTTTCTTAACTATTTCATTTATTTATTTAATCTTTTTTGCAAAATAAGTCATGGTGGCTTTCTTTGTTTGCTTGTTGAAGCTTCATGAAGCTTTGAATAAGTCCACCATTTTTGTCTCATGCTTAACCCTAACCATTCAACCTAACCATAATTTATTCTCTACACCTAACCATGGTTGGTAAATGATAAGTATTCATTTTATTTTCTATTTTGAATAAGACTTATCATATTCTTTCCTCTTCTTCTTATTCTTCAACAAAGAAGAAACCTTGCCTCCATTAATGGCAACTTGAGAAAAAGAGTGAGAAATCCAATTCTAAAGTGAACACACTTTCTATTTCTTCATCCTCTACCACTTGCCAAGTAGTATAGGGTGTTTTCTTCACAAGTTTCATGACTTGGTGAAGTTGGAGCTTAATCTTGAGTTGCCTTGACGTAGATCATCTTCGGCATCGAAGTCGACGACCTAGCCTGCCCATTTCTCCGATGAAGCCGATGCTAGAGTCCGGGATCCGATATGGACAGTGGAGGGACATCATCGCGGAGCCTAGGGAGTGGAGGACCGGATCTACAAAGGTTGTAGTCACTTTCCTTTAGCTATAAATTCGTTTACTTGCTTGCATCGCCTAATTATCTAGTTAACGATCCATATTAGGGTTTGTAGGCACATGAAATTTTTTAATTGGGCATGCTTGATCACATGTGAGACTTCATTAGTGTGCCTAGGAACCCTACACCAAGTATTCTCCTCCTCGATCTCATCGAAGGTCTTAATACTTCTACCCGTCTGGTTCTTCAACTTCAAATTTATATTCCTTGAATTTCTTAAAAGTTTCAGACTTATGTTTCAACAGGGACATAAGTCCGAATCCTGAGAGATGATCAGTGAATATAATGAAGTACTAAGAACCAACCTTGGCATTTGTATACATAAGACCGTATACATCATCATGTATCTATCCCAAGAGTTCAGTAACTCTTTCTCTGTTTCGAGTAAACGGAGTATTTGTCACTTTACCTTTGTGACAAGACTGGCAAGTATCATACGATGAAAACTCGAACAGATTCTTATATTCATCTTTATATAACTTAGTTGGTCATGTCGCATTGATATGACCATGGATTCGTTCATTTCTGAACTAGTGCTCTTGTGTGTGTTCTGTATACTATGAACTGTGGTTTGTTTTAGAACGTATATGCTATTATATAACGTACCTAATCGAATTAACTCTTAATTCAGGAAAATGTTAACAATTTTATCCTCCAATACAGAATTATATCCTTCTTTAACTTAATAAAGAAACTGATGTAATGTTATATATCAGGTTCTGTATCTAATAACATTTGTTCAGAATCAATGTGTTAATACAAGGTGATATTTGCCAACTGATTTGGCTTCAACGCTTGCACTATTCTCTACACTTAGAAACATATCACCCATTCCCAGTTCTCTACCCATATGTAGCCCATGTAACATATTACATATGCGGGATCCTGATCCGGTATCACATACCCAGGACGTAGAGGATACTGAAAAACAGTTCCCGATAATGAACACACCCGAAGAAGATGCATCAATATGCACTTTCTTCGATTGGGTGGCATAGAAATCCGGATATTCACCTATTTTCTGCTCGAACTTATAACAATTATAAGATAGAGCGGAACCAACGTTTCCCAGCTAATTTTAATAAGCAGGTTCGGTCAATGCATCCATATTATTATCTTGATTAAGGCGTGATATGGTCGCTACCAGAGAGAAGAAAACACTCTGCGTGCGCTCTTGCAAGATTAGATTGGTTATTATTTTATCTAATCAGGATGGCTCTAACCGTTTTTATCAAATCTTCATTCAAACCCTAAAAAATAAGACTAGCCGGGATTAGTTACACCCTACAAGTTCGCCAATCATTCGGCAAAGCTAGTGTCGGTATTTTGAGGGAGGTTTCCCGTGCTTTTGCACGGGCCTAATTAAAATAAACCTTATTTTCCCAGGGGCGTAACCCCGTTAACACCTTTCTATACACCTACTTGATCGGCTAATTGTAATGTGTAAAACTCTCCCAGGAGTAACTTTTACTTGCAGTGGGTATCAGGATCCAACTATCTTATAGAAGGTATGCAATCTCATTGCAAATTTCAACACTTGAAATTCCCGATAATATTTTACCCCTAGTGACTTATTACCTTAACTATGGTTAACAAATCATAAGCACTACTCAAGTTCTATCCGTTATTTTATGATTAATTAAATCCACCCATATGACCCTTAACTATGTTCAACAACGTCACATGACTGTCCTAATTAATCGCATCATATGCTATATAGGAAGACATCACTTAGCTATCGCACACTACGCCTTAACTATGGTCAACAAACGTAGCACGAATACTAACTACTCTACTTCCTAAAATGACGGAGGGTTACGACAGATTTTTAAGAAAACCGTTTGCGTAATGAACTTGATATCGTCGTAGAATCGAGTGATTTTGAAAAGGAGTGTTTTTGAGGCTTTTACTAGTTTCGTAAAAGTGGTCACTCCCGGTGAAGGGATCTCGGCTCTTTCCTTATCGAATAAGGTGCATGATATTTCACAAATACCGCTATGCGAAGCAAAAACTAAAGAAGAAATTAAAAGACAAACTGAGTGGGTTATAACATCTGCCAGTTTCGCTAAAGAGGTCACTCCCGGTGAAGGGATCTCGGCTCTTTTCTTATCGAATAAGGTGTTGGATATTCTATAAGAAATACCACTATGCAAAGCAAGAACTAGAGCTACCATGTTCTTAAACAAGTTTCTCCAACATCTTTAGGTTTCTTTTATTTCATTAATCTCATTAATGAAGTCCCATCAATTATGCTTCACAAGCATTACAGAAGAAACGAAAGCATCAATAGTTATTATATATCATATATATAATATAGGCATTCGTCTCAGAACATATCAAGTGATCACATCACAGAATATCAACAACAGAAGAACAAATATGAAATATTGGATATACTAGGATTTCCGTGTTTTAATTAAGCCAATAATAAACGCGGATTCCTCGGTCGCGATGAATAGCCAAACACACATCCCAAGACCTCTATGAGAGCGGCAAGCTGTAAGTCGATGTACAACACCCCAATACTTATGGGGAGGCGGAATTTTTAAAAACTAACTTGTTTAAAACATAAACATCGACTAACCCCTAGAATCAAAGCTAAACGATAAATAACTACAAACATAGAAGTTCTATAGTACTATGTTTAGGGATTATACCTAACGAATCGTGTCCTTCGTCTTTGCGGCCTTCTCGAAGTAGTAGACGATCCACCCGAGAGCTTTACTCCAAGATTAGCCTCTAAACTTGAGGCAACTAAACTTCTTTAAGTTCTAATCAAAGAAGCTAGGTGAAATAGAGTGAGGGTTATGGTTTAATTAGTCTAACTAATCCTTGTACTCAACACATGAGAGGGGAGGATTAGGGTTTGAAGAGAGAGAGCTTGAGGAGAGAGAAGATGAACATAATAATGAGAAAGAAAAATGAGTTATCATAATATATATCAAGCATTTCTTTTTAATAAGAAAAGAAAGGAAATCAATTTACAACCATGCTTGATAAATATCATATTATGAATCATCTCCATGAGTCATTAAGCATTTATGATGCATTAATGACATGGATGAATCATCCATATGACTCATTAATCTCATTCATTGTATATGACACCTAATCACCGTTAGTCATCACCTTCTAGAAGCTTCTCGCGCAATTACGAGAACGCCCCTCCTTTCCGTAAAAATACGGAAAAACTTTAGACTGTATAAATCCAATAACCGGATACCAGTGACTGGCTTAAACCAAAGCCGACTGGTAAAAACTGTCCGAACGACGTACGTGTGTAAACACACGTATGCGTCCGAACCCTTTGTCGTAAAACCATACGACCTCTATATCATTTCACCTGGAGTAGGAAACTCTCTGTGTGGGACTCTAGAGACTCGACTACTACGCTGGCAGTGGATTTAACCACAGACCGCAAGTGGCACTAGCTGTACGTAACGGCCCCCAGGTAGATGTCGATAAGAAGGCCGATGAGGAAACCCATCCGAACTCCTACTGAGCCTACTGTGACAATCTCCGTACAGTCCGGTCTGTTCGTCTAAGACTATCGCATATCCGGCCTAGGTGGGCGGCAAGTGTCAGTCCCCTAAAAGCGGAATAAGTCGCGTAGGAGCAAAGCCCATTACACCCTGAGAAACTACTGGAACCTACCAGCAAATCTCGCTTGCCCTGGCCAGGGACTTTGCGTAATGGCTCTCTGACACAGCACGATATCAACTCCCAATACCAGGAGAGATGAATCCTATCTAACCGCCACTGCCTCCAAGTGCTTCGGGACTGCACCCAACTGCTACCTGTTTGCATGACTTCTTTAAGCCGTGGTAGGATAGCAATCTAAGAACAGTGGGAACACACTCAAGGCGAAGCAGCAGTGTTAAGTCTGCGGACTATGCTGTACTCATGACACCTGGGAACAGTTAACTGACGACGGGTATAATACCAACAGTTCCCCGTGAGTCCTGTCCGGTGTACCCGTAACCCAACGAGCACCTGTATACTATCTCCAGTACGACGTACTGACGGCTGTGGGACAGACCATCGCCCCAACTGGGATGAGAAGCGTACACACTAGTCTACTCCGGAGTATCGATGCCCTGTCTCGATAATCCTACGACTAGGGACCTGAATAAGGATGTGCTTGTAGACTACCCAGCCCCCACTAGTGTGACTGCCATCACAACATTGGTAGTCAAGCAAGGTCCTAAGAGCTCTATCAATACGTACACTCACATATTAAGATAGAAAAACCAAGTAGCATACTACCATGTTTAGCAAGACTGTTATATACATGTGAATATCCCAAGCTTCCATTAAGTAATATACAAACTAGTATGATACAATAATGGCCCCTAGGGCATATACACTAACAATCTCCCACTTGCACTAGGGCCATATACTGGCATATCGAAGACCGATGATCTCGAGTAGCCTCTCGAACTGAATCTGAGGTAGGGCCTTCGTGAATGGATCAGCAATGTTCTCTTCAGTAGCGACTCTCCGAACCTCGATCTCCCGACGATCAATGATCTCCCTGATCAGATGATACCGCCTTAAGATGTGTCTGGACTTCTGATGGGACCTTGGTTCCTTCGCTAAAGCTATAGCTCCGTTGTTGTCGCAATACAGAGGTATTGGATCAACTATGGTAGGAACCACCCGAAGTTCTGTTAGCAACTTCTTCATCCAGACAGCTTCTTTTGCGGCATCGCAAGCAGCAATATACTCTGCTTCCATAGTCGAGTCAGCAATGGTGTCCTGCTTGGAGCTCTTCCAGCACACCGCCCCTCCATTAAGGATAAAGACATAACCCGACATGGACTTGGAATCGTCCTTATCACTCTAGAAGCTAGAATCGGCAAAGCCCTCTAACTTGAGGTCTTTTCCGCCGTAAACCAATAACATCTCCTTAGTCCTTCTCAGGTACTTGAGAATGTTCTTTACTGCTATCTAGTGATTCTCCCCTGGGTCAGACTGATACCGGCTTACCACGCTAAGTGCGTAAGCTACATCTGGTCTAGTACACAACATCGCACACATTATAGAGCCTACCGCAGAAGCGTAGGGTATAATCGACATGCGATCCCTTTCCAAATCAGTCTTGGGAGACATCTTTTTGGATAGAGTGATTCCGTGACAAGCTGGTAGATTACCGCGCTTAGAATCTTCCATACTGAATCTTTTCAGTATAGTGTTGATATACCTGGACTGCGAAAGTCCTAACATCCTCTTGGATCTATCACGATAGATCCGGATCCCCAGAATGTAAGAGGCATCACCCGGTCTTTCATGGAGAACCTGTGTGACAAGAATCCTTTGACAGATTGTAGCATAGGAATATCATTTCCTATCAGTAGAATGTCATCCACGTATAATACGAGGAATACGACACTTCTTGCTACAACTTTACTATATATGCACGGTTCATCTGGATTTTTGATAAACTCATATTCTTTGACAGTTTCATCAAAACAGATGTTCCAACTCCGTGATGCTTGCTTTAGTCCATAAATGGATTTAAGCAACTTGCATACTTTCCCGCTGCTCCCACTCTGATTGAAACCCTCTGGCTGATCCATATAGACGCTCTCTTCTAAATTACCATTCAGAAAAGCCATCTTTACGTCCATCTGCCATATTTCATAATCATGGAAGGCAGCAATTGCAAGAAGGATACGAATGGATTTGAGCATAGCCACTGGAGAAAATGTTTCGTCATAGTCCAAACCAGGTCTTTGACGAAAACCTTTTGCAATAAATCTAGCCTTATAGGTTTCTACCTGCCCATCTACACCAATCTTTTTCTTGAAGATCCATTTGCATCCTATGGGTTTTACCCCACCTGGAGCAAAGTCCAAAGTCCATACTTTGTTGGTGTACTGGACTCCATTTCGCTTCGCATTGCATCTAGCCATCGTACCGAGTCGCCGCTCTGGATGGCTTGCTGGAAGCTAGTAGGTTCATCATCATCTATGATGCAGTCCTCTCTATCCCCATCGACGAGAAAACTGTAGTATCTCTTAGGCGGACGAGACGGCCTACTACTTCGGCGGTGGGGTGCGGGAATGTCCTGTTTTTCTTGAACTACTGGTTCTACCAAACTTTCAGCAGCAGTTTGTGGTTCTGGAATTTCATACAGTTCTATTTTGCTCCCACTTGTTTCCTTTTCTAAAAACTGATGTTCTAGAAAATGGGCATTACGAGAAACAAAAACCTTTTGTTCATCTGCGAAATAGAATAGATATCCCCTGGAGTTCTTTGGATATCCCACAAACTGATATTTTACTGATCATGCCTCGAGCATGTCCACATGCTGCTTTTTAACAAAAGCAGGACATCCCCATATCTTTATATACTTAAGATGGGGTTTCTTCCCACTCCACATCTGATATGGCGTCGTAGGCACAGTCTTGGTAGGAACCATGTTCAAAATATATGCCGCTGATTCTAGCGCATAACCTCAGAAAGATCGCGGTAACTCAGCATTACTCATCATGGATCGTACCATATCCAATAGGGTTCGATTCCGTCTCTCCGATACACCGTTATGCTGTGGAGTGTATGGAGGAGTAAGCTGAGAGAGAATTCCTTTCTCTTTTAGATAACCTAGGAACTCGGCACTTAAGTATTCACCACCTCGATCAGATCTTAGTGTCTTGATACTTTTGCCGGTTTGGTTTTCTACTTCATTCTTATACTCTTGGAATTTTTCAAAAGCTTCGGATTTATGTTTCATCAGATAAATGAATCCGATCCTTGAATAATCATCCGTAAAAGTAATGAAATAGGAAAAACCACCTCTCGCATGTGTAGACATTGGACCGCATACATCACTGTGTACGAATCTTAAGAGCTCGCTTGCTCTTTCTCCATGTCCAGTGAATGGAGTCTTTGTCATCTTTCCTTTGAGACATGATTCACAAGTGGCATAAGTTTGATATTCGAACGGATCCAAATATCCTTCTTTATGTAACTTAGTTAATCTTGTCTCATTGATATGACCTAGTCTACAATGCCATAAGAAAGCCTTATTTAAATCTGGAGACTTTCTTTTTAGTGTGTTCTGGACATTGAAAATCTGGATTTGGTTTAAGACATATATACCGTTATCTAGTGTACCGGACCCAATCAAACTATGATTAAGGTGGATGTTGACAACATCATTTACAAACGTGAAATCATAACCTTTATTTGATAACAAGGAAACAGATATGATATTACACGTCAAATTAGGTACACAAAAACAGTTATGTAAAACCAAAATATGTCCACTGGTCAATCCTAGGTGATAATCCCCGACGGACACAGCTCCCACGCTAGCTCCGTTAGCAACCCTGAGGATCATATCACCTTCCTTCAGCACTCTACGGTTTCTCAGTGCCTGCAATGAATTGCAAATATGAGATCCTGATCCGGTATCGAATACCCAGGAAGTAGAGTTGATTGACAAACAATTCTCAATTACAAACACACCTGAAGTCGAAGCCACAGCCTGCTTCGGTCCTTGGTTCTTGGCGATCCACGCCTTGCAATCCTTTTTCCAGTGCCCCTTCCTATGACAATGGAAGCACTCATCCTGAGCCACTACTGGTTCCGGCAACTTTTTCTTTCCCTTTCCTACCACCTTACTAACACCTCCTCTAGGTTTGGTGGCAGCCTTATTCTTCCTTCCTTTTGCCTTAGCCTTGGACCCAGAAGAAGAAGCACTGCGAACAAACATAGTGTGTATTTCTCTTGCCTTCTGCAAGGTGCCCTCTGCACTCCTCAACATGTTAAGGAGTTCTGAAAGTTCAACTTCTTTACTTTGAATGTTGAAGTTCAGTATAAATTGGGCGTAGGTGTTAGGAAGGGACCGGAAAACAAGGTCTGTATAGAGCTCATTATCCAAAGTCGTCCCCAGGTCTGCGAGCTCTTCAATGTAGCCAATCATCTTTAGGACATGTTCGCCTACCGATGACCCGACTGCCAACCTCGTTGAAAACAGCTTCTTTGAGGTCTCGTATCTTGCTATACGAGATTGCTCTCCATACAGTTCTTTTGTATGAAGAAATATGGATTCAAGGTCCATATCTTCGTGCCTCCTCTGATGTTCATTGTTCATTGAGGCAAGCACGATGCACTTGGCTTTCGCGCAATCTAAATCCCAGGTTTTGCGGATTTCCTTATCCGCATTAATGGATTTTGGACCTGGGGCTGCAGGTGCCTTAGTGGTGAGGACATACCCCAATTTGTCGTAGGTTAAAGCCATTTTGACATTCCGCAGCCAATTTTTATAGTTTGGCCCCGTCAGTATATTTTTCTCTAAAAGTAACTTAAGTCCAGTCATTTTCAGGGTCGCTGCAATTAGGAGAGAGAGAAGAAAACACTTTAGCATGATGCTCTTGCAAGTTTAGAGTGGTTTTTAGTTTATCTAAACTGGATGGCTCCCACTGTTTTTCGAATCCCTCCTCAAACCAAAAAGGAAGAATTAGCCAGGACTATTTTCACCGTACAATACTTGCTTAACCATTCAGCCAGGCTAGTGTTGATACTTCGAGGGAGGTTTTCCAACGCTTTCGCGAAGTTCCTTAATTTAAGAACCTCTTTTCTCTGGAGGCGTAGCCCCGCTGACACATTTCTAGACACCTACTTGGTTTATAGAATTGATCGTTAAGTGACAAATATCCTGATAAGTAGCATATACTCACAGTAGGATCGGGATCCAAATATCATCGTCTGATAATGTTGTAGGAATGCTACCAACATTCATCAAACTCAAAATGGTATGCATCTCTTTGCAAATTTCAGTTTCTTTAGAATTTCCCGATATAAGTTTTTGCCCCATGCTCTTATGACCTTGGCGTTAGGTCAAAATGTCATAAGTCACATGTCAAGTTCTACCTGTCATTATCCTGTCAATTTGAACCCATCCGTATATATCCTTGACGTTCGGCCAAAATGATTATACGACTGTCCCAAACTAACTCATCTATCTATGCAACAAATGAATACCCAGCAGCTACCAAACACTATGCCTTGACGTTAGGTCAAAATACATAGCTTGAATACTACTGAATACCCAGATAAAATGACGGAGGGCTACGACTGGTTTTGGCGAAACCGTGAACGTAGTGAACTTGATATAACCGAAGGAACCTGATAGCTTTTAAAAGGAGTGGTTAAATCTCCGCATTTAAAAATATCTGTTTTAAAAATAACCGAGTGGTTTCTTTTAAATTGTTCCAACGATTTAAACTTTGGTTTATTTACTTTGCATTATAGATAATGCGTCCCATCATTAACCTATCATTGCAGAAAACAATGAAAATATGACGTCCTCTTATACCATCCGCATTCTCCACTGGGTCCCGTTATCACCCGTTAGGTTACTTAACTAACGACAGTGCGGGGACTGGGCTAGCGCGGGTGTAAAACATAAGTGATGTCTAAAATAGCTATCATATATATAGATATTTTACATTCGTCAGACGCAATGATTTTCATTCCAGATCACAGATGAACTTTATTGGGTTTGCAAGCAATCCGTATTTCTTTTGAGCCTGCAAGAAAAGACGGATTACACAGTTGTGATGAATAGCCATTACCTCACCCTAGACCCCTACGGGTACGGCAAACTACCTGCCCGGCAGTTTGTGTACCCCACCTTGGGTCTGTCCTAGGAGCAAAAACAGTAAAATAAAATAATACAACGGTGGCTACAACCGCAACCTGGATGTGCCCCGCAAAATAATATTACAACAAATTACATTTATATCAGATGAATTAAATAATAACCCATCGCATAACCCCGGCTATACATCACAACAGTCTAACACAGTTCATATGCACAAGCAGATAAAATCCATTACAGAAATGTGCAACCCCCTGCCAACCGACATACTAGCAGTCAGGGGAGGTTTACGAACACATTATACAAACACAGATATAATCCAACAAGCAAATACTGTATAATTTCGATCTATTAAACACTTTTAATTTTGCTCCAATACTTCTCTGTAAATATGAAACCTGAGCAAAAATTAAAAAATTCCAGAAAATACCAAATATTATAGAGAACCAACACAGGAAAATTGGGTTCATGAATCGCCAACTCGGCGGCGGAATCGCGGCGGATCGGGGGGATCCACCGCGGTTCTGCGGTGCTTTAGGCGATTCATGGGCCCAATTTTCTTGGGTGTTCTTCTACTGTCTTTTAGAGCTTTCTGAACCTCCCTGAAAAATTTTTGGACTTCATTTAAAAATCGACAGAAACTCATGAATTTGGGGTTTTCCGGTTTCTTTTTTTTCCGTTCGAAAATTATACAAATTTGCAAGTAAGTTATTTATTGTTTAGCGAGGCACTGATACCACTGTAAGTCGATGTACAACACCCCAATACTTGTGGGGAGGTGGAATTTTTAAAAACTAACTTGTTTAAAACATAAACATCGACTAACCGCTTGAATCGAAGCTAAACGATAAATAACTACAAACATAGAAGTTCTATACTACTATATTTAGGGATTATACCTAACGAATCGTGTCCTTCGTCTTTGCGAACTCCACCTCCTCCTCGGCCTTCTCGAAGTAGTAGACGATCCACCCGAGAGCTTTACTCCAAGCTTAGCCTCTAAACTTGAGGCAACTAAACTTCTTTAAGTGCTAATTAAAGAAGCTAGGTGAAATAGAGTGAGGGTTATGGTTTAATTAGTCTAACTAATCCTTATACTCAACACATGAGAGGGGAGGATTAGGGTTTGAAGAGAGAGAGCTTGAGGAGAGAGAAGATGAACATAATAATGAGAAAGAAAAATGAGTTATCATAATATATATCAAGCATTTCTTTTTAATAAGAAAAAAAAATCAATTTACAACCATGCTTGATAAATATCATATGATGATTCATCTCCATGAGTCATTAAGCATTTATGATGCATTAATGACATGGATGAATCATCCATATGACTCACTAATCTCATTTATTGTATATGACACCTAATCACCCTTAGTCATCACCTTCTAGAAGCTTCTCGCGCAATTACGAGAACGCCCCTCCTTTCCGTAAAAATACGGAAAAACTTTAGATTGTATAAATCCAATAACCGGATACCAGTAACTGGCTTAAACCAAAGCCGACTGGTAAAAACTGTTCGAACGACGTACGTGTGTAAACACACGTATGCGTCCGAACCATTTTTCGTAAAACCATACGACCTCTGTATCTTTTCACCTGGAGTAGGAAACTCTCTGTGTGGGACTCTAGAGACTCGACTACTACGCTGGCAGTGGGTTTAACCACAGACCGCAAGCGGCACTAGCTGTATGTAACGGCCCCCAGGTAGATATCGATAAGAAGGCCGATGAGGAAACCCATCCGAACTCCTACTGAGCCTGTTGTGACAATCTCCGTACAGTCCGGTCTGTTCGTCTAAGACTATCGCATATCCGGCCTAGGGGGCGGCAAGCGTCAGTGCCCTAAAAGCGGAATAAGTCGCGTCGGAGCAAAGCCCATTACACCCTGAGAAACTACTGGAACCTACTAGCAAATCTCGCTTGCCCTGGCCAGGGACTTTGCGTAATGGTTCTCTGACACAGCGCGATATCAACTCCCAATACCGGGAGAGACGAATCCTATCTAACCGCCACTGCCTCCAAGTGCTTCGGGACTGCACCGAACTGCTACCTGTTTGCACGACTCCTTTGAGCCGTGGTAGGGTAGCAATCTAAGAACAGTGGGAACACACTCGAGGCGAAGCAGCAGTGTCAAGTCTGTGGACTATGCTGTACTCATGTCACCTAGGAACTGTTAACTGACGACGGGTATAATACCAACCAACAGTTCCCCGTAAGTCCTGTCCGGTGTACCCGTAACCCAACGAGCACCTGTATACTATCTCCAGTACGACGTACTGACGGCTGTGGGACAGACCATCGCCCCAACTGGGATGAGAAGCGTACACACTAGTCTACTCCGGAGTATCGATGCCCTGTCTCGATAATCCTACGACTAGGGACCTGAATAAGGATGTGCTTGTAGTCTACCCAGCCTCCACTAGTGTGACTGCCATCACAACGCTGGTAGTCAAGCAAGATCCTAAGAGCTCTATCAATACGTATACTCACATATTAAGATAGAAAAACCAAGTAGCATACTACCATGTTTAGCAAGACTGTTATATGCATGTGAATATCCCAAACTTCCATTAAGTAATATACAAACTGGTATGATACAATAATGGCCCCTAGGGCATATACACTAACACAAGCAACCCTCCAAATTCTAGAGTTAGGAGACCCAGCCTCGACACCTCGAGATGGTGTCCCACTGGACCCTAGAAGCCGGTTACTTATGCTCTCCTCCTTGGGTCTATCCTAATGCAGAAAAGTAAATAATATACATCAATGGTGACATCATCCTCAACCCGGAAGTGCCCCAATAAAAGAATATTACATACATGCTTTTACATGAATGAAAAAGAAAAACTCTCATCTCACATAAAAACCCCCGGCTATTCAAAACCCGACGATCCAATATAACATATCACAGCAACATATAACATCACATGTCATCAATGTAAGTAAATATGCGTATCCCAATTGTCGTTGACATATAGCAACGAAACCGGCGATACACCACATATTACATTTACGATCGCAGAAAAGAAAGTGAAAAACTACAACAATTGGAATCCGCAACCACCTTAAACATCATAAACCCAATATATCACATACTTTGGATTTCATGCCTAACCAAATTAATTCCTTAGATATCACATGCCTAACAATTATAAACCCCACATTTTAGTCTCGATAGTGAAAATACTTTCTTATAACCAGTCGGGTAATTCAACAAGTTTCCCGATATACTGATCGAATGCTCGTCGAAAATTTTAGTAGACAGCCGCACCCTCGATACCGTTGACGAAGTGCGCTAAGGCGGAACACCGCAGCCGTGAGCACCCGAACGGATGCTTTTGGCCATGGGGTTCGCCTACAGTCACTTGGTCGGGGCAATAGGGCATGGTTATCTAGTAAGGTTACCCGGTGAGTATCCGCGTACACTACATGATTGCGACAAACTTTTGATCCACATCAAAATTCCATGGCAACCGATCAAATGAGACTAAACTGCTAGATTTATAAAATTCAAACTGGTTATCTCATAACTAATTATGTGGATTCCAAATATTGTATCACAATCACAGATAGCTAGACGATGTTAAACTTTTCGATCGAATAAACAAACACCCAAAATTTCCTAAAGAGCTCAACACTTGGGCAGAGTTTAAAAGGTACCCAGAACATGCCACAACACCTATGAACCAGTCATACAAGGGTCAACCAGCCTCACCTGTAGCACCGCGGAACTACAACAAACCCTAAGGTTTGATGGCGGTTCTGACGATCACAGAATCAAGTTAGGGTATCGTTCTTCTAGAGGGTCCACAGAATCACCTACATGATTTTCTGAATATTTTAAACTTGGAAAAATCCAACTCTTGGATAATTTCCACCGAGGGAAAAATTGGGTTATTGATATCCGTTCGAACTTTTTTTCACCGTCTAATATACCCGAAACAAAGATTAGAATTACGAATACGAAACAGTCCGAGTTGCCTATGCAGAAAATTAACATAACATGCAATTTTATCAAAAACTAGCAACACCTAAAACCCCAAAACACAGAGACTAGAACACCCTGAAAATTTGAAGCCAAAACTCCCAAATTGAACCGAGCAGGCCGGTTTTGGTTCTTATGTGGCCGGCCACATCATGCACAAATTTCTTCAAATTTTCACAGTGTTCATGTTATATCTCATACAACATTCTGCAGTTGTCTAAAAAAATTTTAGAGCCCATAAAAATTCGACAGAAACTAGGTTGTAGGGTTTCAAGTTTCGGATTCATTTCAGTTTCGTAATCTAATACACATCGTCTAATTCTCTAGCTCGGCTCTGATACCACTGCTAGGTTCCCTAGCATGGCAGCGGGGTTTCGGGAGGTATCGTCCATGCCAAATTAAAAATTTGCCGCGCAAACGAACCCAAAATATAGGATGTTTAACTAGAGAATCATACGAAAACAACAGTGTAACACTTTACATCTAAGTGAATGTGGAATACAACCTTTGTAGACCGGTCCTTCACTTCTAAAGCTCTGTGTAGTAGTCCCTTCGCTGCAAGTTGTGAACTCCCGATCTCTAGGAATGGTTCACTTGAAGAAATGACCAAGCTTGCTCAATATCTTAGAGGCCGAAGATGGTCTACAGCAAGGAGACTCAAGCTCATGCTATCCTAAACTAAATGGCTAATAGTAGAGGATGATGAAGTAGGAATTTCGCTCACTTTAGATTTTATTTTCTCATAATATTTCATCACTTGATCAAAAGCTAGAATGCTTTCAAGAGGAAGATGAAGTGATGAATGAATAAATCACATGAGATTAGAAATGCAACCATGTTGAGTATATGAAATATACTAACCCTTTTAGAGACTAACCATGGCTAAGTGTTAAGGTTGGATTAATAAATATCTTAAGCTAGAAAAAACAAGTGGACTTAGTCAATAGTTCTACTAGCTGCTTCAAGCTTTAACCATGTAAGTCTACGGTAGCGCCCCGGCCGTCAATCTGATGCCAAACGCGGAACAAAAACTTTTATAACTGGCACTATCGCATACTATATCCCCGATCTTGCCATTAACTCTAAACTAACAAACTACAAAGTGGGTAGAAAGGCTATACCAAGCGATCTGAGTCCTTCGGTCTTTAGCCATCATCCTACGCTCCTTTGCGGCATTTGCAATCTTGCTCGATCTCCGGTCTCCTCGTCCAGGTGGCACCACGTCAACAGATCTTTATACGGGCTCCCATCTCTGAACCGAGGCAACTCGGACATGAAGTTTGCTATCCGACATGTCTACGATTGATGTAGAGAATGAGTTGAATACTTTGTCTCATTTCATCCAAAACCATGGATGAACAGTTAATGAAGTTGCCTTTTGAAACTTTGATGAAATAAGCAAATGGAATTTTTTAGCAAAGGAAATTTTGTGCATTAAAATAATGAATCATCTCTTTACCACAATATGTGGCCAGCCAATATAATAGGGGGGTGAGCACAAGATAAGAAAAATGGTGACCATAATAAAATCCCTTCACAAAATCTCCTTCATGCAAATAAAACCACATTAATGCAAATTCCACCTTGCAAAAAACATTTAATGCATAATGGTGACACACAAACCTAGTCATCAATTCTAGAATCTTCTACATGACTCACCCTCATGACTCACCCAAGGAAGAAAAGATAATTCAGCATTAAACCGAATGTTTAAGACGGGTGATAGAAAACTGGCAACGTCGAAAAGCGATCCCGAAACGAATTTCAGGATAACCCCGTAACGGTATAAACATGCCCGCATTTGTATTACGACGAATACAAATGCAACTGAGACAAAGATATTATATCTAAATAGTGTAATACATGGATCCGGCTTAAACCAAAGCCCACCAGTATTATCTATCCGAAATATGACACGTGCGTAAACACACGTGCATTTTCCGAACCCTGCCATAAAACCATACGGCCTCTACAACGTTTCGCCTGAACTTGGGAAACTATCTGTGTGGGACTCTAATGACTCATCAGTACCTTAATACTGGGTTTAACCATAAGCCGTCAGCGGCACTAGCAGTGCGTAACGGCTCCCCATGTACTGACCTCAAGGGAAGCCAATGAGCGAACTTATCCTGGAACCCGACCGAGCATAAGAGTGAAAATATACATACAGTCCGGTCCATTCATCTATGAGTATCGCATATCGGGCCTAAGGGGCTGGTAACGTCCGACACCCAATAGCGGTATAAGTCGTGTCAAAGACAAGCCCTGAACACCCTGAGAAACTACTGGAATACTTACCTGTAATTCTCACCTGCCTTAGCCAAGGACTTTGGTGTAATGGCTTTCCTAGACACAGCGCGATCTCACCCCCAATACCGGCAGAGACGAATCCCCTGCCGATCCGCTCCCTTGCCTCCATATGGCTCGGGACTGTACCCAAAAAATACCTGTTTGCATGACTCCTTTGAGCCGTGGTAGTGTAGAAATCAAAGCACAGTAGGAACTCACACGAGACAAATGATGATCTCAGGTCGATGAACTAACCTGTACACATGTCACCCGGAAAATGCTATCTAACGCTAGGTATAATACCAACTAGCAGGTTCCCGGCGAGTCCTGTCCGGTGTACTCATAACCAAATGAGCACCTGTATACATCTTAGGTGATCCAACTGACACCAGTGGCTTGTGAGACCAGCCACCGCCCCTCATCGGGGTCTTGACTGTATACACTAGTCTACTCCAGAGTATCGATGCCCTGTCTCGAAACTCCTACGACAAGGGACCACTATTAAGGATGTGCTTATAGACTACCCAACTCTCACGTATATGATCGCTATCATACCGCTGGTAGTCAAGAAAGATCCTAAGAGCTTTATCAACGTGTAATAGTGATCAGTCACCTGAACCTGTACACGACTGGTAAAGGCAAACCAGATAGCATACTATCATTTCGAGTAAGACTGTGCTACCGGTATAGGTCCTCCTCAATCATTGCAATCACGTACCTGCGATCCAGTAATTGAGTTTGAGGGCATAATATCCAACAATTTCCCATTTGCACTTAAGATTAATTATTGCGATATCGCAAACTCATGTTAGTTATGTATATGCCCTAGAGGCTATTATTATATATATGATGTATATTATAATGGATGCTTGGATATATATAGAGATGACTTTCGTGCTCGTCATGATAGTATGCTATTTGGTTTCACTTTATCTTAACATGTTGACTTGTATTGTTTTACTGTTTTACTCTCACATGTTGATGAAACCCTTAGGATCTGTACTCGACTACTGAGACTATGATGAGATCATACTAGTGGGGCTACGGTAGTCGATGAGTACATCTTGTAACTGTTCCTAGTCGAGGGTATATCGAGACAGGGCATCGATACACTAGAGTAGACTAGCGTATACGCATCTTGACCCATATGATGAGCGATGGATGATCCCATATCCATCGGTGTTGGACATCAAGGATGGTGTGCGGGTGCTCAGTGGAGACTGGGTACACTGGACGGACTCACCGAGAACTCCAAGATGGTGATATACCACACGTCAGATGGCAGTTCTCCGGTGACACTGGTACGGGGTAGTCTGTAGACCCGAGATCGTCATAGAGTCTTGTGTGATTCCCACCGTGCTTTGATTTCCACCATACCATGTCCAAGAGGGCGTGCAAAACGGTGGCTTTTAGGTACAGTCCCAAATCACATGGAGGCAATGGGCGATAGGAGGGGATTCGTCTCTCCCGGTATAGGGAGTTAAAATTGTGCTGTGTTCGATTGGCTATAACTGGAAGTCCCTGGCCATGGCAGATATAGAGATTTACTGGTAAGGGTTACCAGTAGTTTCTCGACCCGTTATGAGCCTCACATCGACATGACTTATCGGTTACTGGGGTGTGACGTATACCACCCCAAGACTTGATATGCGACATATCAGACGAACAGACCGGACTGTACGGGAGTGTTACTGTCACGACCCGAGAGTTTCGACTCGTAACCGACACTTAACCACGCAACGTCTACAGGCGTAACGCGGCTAAGTAAGCCGATCCCAGAAATCAAAACCAATAAATAAAGAGTGATTGAAACATTTTTGTAAAAACAGTCATACATGTCTGAAAAACTTCCATTAATTTAGTAGAAATCCTTTTTAAGTTCGGAGTTATAACTTTTATAATTTTGGCAACATTTCATTTCTAAACATTTGTTCCGCAAGTAGGGTAAAAGTAAGGTGTAGCAGAAATAACAAGTGAAATGAATAAAGCATCACAATATGATATACGACGCCGTAGCGAAGAATACACAGTAAAGAAAGAACAAATATCACAAAAGGTAAGACTGCATAAAATAAAGTCGGCTCACATGCGAGCTCGACACCAGAGTACAAAATCATACACATCGTCCTCAGAAATGTCTCTAAGTCAATACAGAAAGGTAGATGGAGAATACTAGATACATCAATATACAACTGAAGGATAACAGATACCGTACAAAAACCCACCTAACAGCAAAAAGGCTAACTCGCCTCAGAAATGGTATCTGTGCCAAAAGATGCGGTAAACAGCCAGCCGCGACTACTCCCAAGGGCAACCTGCAAATACTGTGGCACAACGGGGTTGAGTTGCCAACTCGTGAATAAAGATAACATATAAAGGTAATCGCGAGCATGCACGTACGACGCTGCTCTACTAATGCCAGCAGATAATATCAATGCATGACAAACAGTGGATGCAATAGTAATGCAAGTGCTCCATCAGGTAAGTACTACAGGATGAGATACATAGTAATCAATACTGAGCATGGGATAAATAACATCTACATGGATATGTCAACATGGAAAACAATAATCGGTGCCTCAGGCTGCACCCAAATCCCAAATAAACTCAGGCGCCGGCACTCCCATCGGCCCTCAAATCCTATACATCTCTGAGAAATCACGAGTGCCCAACATCGGCACCCAAAATATCATAAAATACTCGTGTCCAGCATCGACACGAAAATCCTCGTATATCGGGCTCCGTCAGTCCGGATCGGCCCACGGGGTCCGCCTGCGGTGTCGGCCCTCGGCCCCGGCAGTACGGATCATCCCGCATCCATCTCTCGACTCTGGTCAGTATCCTCCGGACAACTGCCAGGTCCAACCAATCACCGGTAGGTAGTGGTCCCTCCGCCGGGCTCACCGTCTACTGCACAGCAAAACCGTTCTCGCCCCGGGGTACCATACCGGGTCACCACGAACCCGCAAACGGATCATCCATCTCCTCGAATCGGGTTTCAAGCACACGTCTCAGTACCGAGAAAACGCGTGGTGGACGCACCAAAATATCCTATCACGAGGTACCGGGTTTTTCAAAATAGTGCATCTTTCCTTAAATACTTCCACGGTCCTCAAAACCAGAAATCACATGAAAATCCAACACCAAGAAGTAAACCCAATGCGAGGTGCAATGTAAATCAATCCATGGTATATGTATAAGGGGAAAACTACTTTTAAAAATAGTTTCCGTTCTTAAAGATGTCATGCGGCTCCCAATTTCTAGGAAATCATAACCAATCATATGTAAGATGAACTACAGCAATATAATCATGGCAGCTCTACAGTGAGTGTGTCATGGCAATTACTAACGGTGTGTGTGTAGCATGCAAATTAGTGCCCGTGCAACATAAATCGTTAGTAATAATGCGGTGTTCTATCAGTTCTAAGCATATATATATATATATGTAGCAGGGAATGCAATATGCGATGACAGTCCATGGGGTAAATGCAACATATAATAATAAGGTCCTATCAGCCCTGACACATAACGTCATGCGGGCGATATCCCCATAGATGTGAAATCTACTCACCGAAGTCTCGCGCTAAGTGTAGCCGACGACTTGCTTGCCCTTCTTCGGAGCGTCCGTCTCACTGGCCTGCGAACCTAGAATCACATAACATATATCACACATAAGCTCAATTTCACAGAAATGTGATATTGCAGTCCAACTAGAAACTCGTGTAGTAAACCAATCGCGCGTGTGCACGATATGCTAAAATGTGTGATCACGCGCCTGAAACTACCCCGACGCATCGCGATACACAAAAACCCCAAACCCACTCACGTATCACGCGTGTCGCGAAGGTTTAGAAATACGGAAAAACAGGTATTTAGTCCCAGATTTTAATACAGAACTAAACTTACAAAAATATATATATCACAACACTCTACACATTAGCAGACACCTATAGGACCAAACCCTAACCAAACCCTACCCATCTGGCCGCAAATTGCGGCCAGAATGAATTAATTGGCGGCCAAAAGAAGGAATTAGGGGGTCGGGTTCTATCTAGGGTATCAGCACCTAACTACTATACTGCAGTCTTCTCAAATTTATTCTGAACCCACCGGGTCAAAAGCAGTTTCCAGAAAACTCAGTTTTGCATAAATACGATGAATTTGCATCAATTAGGGAACTGGTGGTATTTTAGTGCAATTGGGGGTTAAGCTAGGTTAATATGGTCTCAACAACCCTCTAACAACCTACTGAAACCAATTCACACCACATTAGCTCAAGGTTCCCACTAAACACCTCATATCGCACTAAAACGCATTAAAAACCACTAACCGAAGCAAAACTACTCAAACCACGCAAACTAGGGAGTAAGTTTAGGAAATATACCTCACACTTGACCCTAGGGAGCTGGAGGAAGAAGAAGAAATGAAAGGAAGGGGCTGTGGTTGCTGCTGTGAGGCTGTTGCTGCTCACTGTTGCTGTTGCTACTGCTCTCTGCTGCTGCTGTTGCTTCTGGCTTCTGCTGCTGCTTCTGGCTTCAGTTGCTGCTGTGGGTGCTTGCTGCTGCAGCTGAGAGGTGAGTGTGTGTGTGTGTGTGTATGTGAGATTTGAGAGAAAAACAAAGAAATGAGAGGAAAAATCATCACCCAATGTCAACCCTCCTCTCTCTCTCTCTCTCTTCGTTAATTGCAAGCATGGCCTAAAGCCATGATGCACTCTCTCTCTCTCTCACAAGTCAACACCCTTAAACAATTTCAAATAAAAGTAACTATTACTTAACTAATTAAACTCACTTAAAAACCCATAAGACTTAATCCTGAAGATTAACCCACCATGGTCACTCATCATGGTAATAACTCATTTTAAAAACCCTAGTTTACATGCACATGTGTGTGCAAGCCTAGGAAAATTTTAGAAAAATATTTATTAAATTAGGAAAAATATTTAAAACACAATTTGGTAAACATTTTATTAAAAACCTATTATTTAAATATAATTAGTCACTAAACATTTCCTAATGTGTTACAGTTACTGATTGGATTCACAGGAGAACGTACAGGCTAGCTTGTTGATCTTCTGATCGCTGAATACCTGGATGGCTGTTATATTTAGCTGACCGCTTAAAGCTTCTGGGTGTTTGATATGATCATCACCTGCTACCGGCGTATTGACGATTCTTTAGAGTCATACATAGAGCTTTCTTGGCTCAAGCAAAATGGAGTAGAGGCACATATGTGATATGTGCAGGACCGAGGATAATACGATATGAGATACCGTATTATATTCTCGCGATATTTAGATATGAACTGGGTCATCGGATCAAGTGTTGATTCGATGAATCGGTACATGATATATTAGTCGGTTATTCGATATAGCCGGATTGTCGGATCAAGTATTGATTCGATGATTTAATGTATAATAATATATATGATATATTGTATTACATTATCTAATATTGACTTTATTTCATTTTCTCACCGGATAATACATTGATATATATGCAATATATGTTAAATGTATTATTTTCTTTTGTTGCAAATATATAATATATATGTGATATATAATATTGTGACATGATATGATTAATAATGGAATATGTTTAGTGGAGATTAAACAAGGTTAGGGCTTGATTAGGGTTAGCTTCTTCTTGCACCATCTAGAAGCTTTCCTTTTTGTCATGAGAAAGATATTATGTTAATATTTATCCATGACTCATTATTTAACCTAACCAAACCCTAGCTCTAGTTTATTCTCTACAAAGGTTATCCTTGTCATACTAAACTATGGTTACATTATTAATCGATATATACATTTCATTATTCATCATGAAAGGATTGACCCCTTTTCCATCATCTTCTTCTAGCTTAAGCTTTGAGAAACCTTTACTAGTTATTCATTTTGTGATGATTTATTGTGGGAAAATGATATAAAAAGAAAGCATAAATACTACTCCATCATCCTCATCAAATCTAGCCCATTAGATTAGGGTTTTTACCTCATTAGAGTGATAGAGCTTGAGTTATAGCAATTTCGACGTAGATCATCGGAGAAACGGAACACTTCAAGCTAGCATGGATCGTTTGAGTCGTGGAGCCTCTCTTGAGTCTGGGAGATCATTGATCGCGACAAAAGGGACTTCTACTCGGACCTTATGAAGCGAAGGAGCGGACTACAAAGGTTGTAATCCCTCACACTTAGTAGTAAAGATGTTTACTTGCATGTTAAACGCTAATAATTTAGCAAAGGTCCCGGCTTTGGCTTGTTCGGCACGTCTAAAATTTTATTCGGGCATGGTTGATGCCTTATAAACCCACAAAAGTGTGCCTAGGAACCCTACAGTGGTATCAGAGCTTAGCTAGAGCGTTAGGCGACGTGTATACGAAGTTAAAACCCCGAACGAACTCCGAAACGACGAAATGAAACCCTCTCTGGACATTTTTAAAAAACTGTGATTTTTCTGTATTAAAAATACCTAAAAAATTCAGCAGGGAAATATTGGCATAACTGTGCAAAACGATGACGTAAGCAGTACGGAACACCACGGAACCGCGGCCAGACTTTGCTTGGGCCACGGATCCGCGGTCGTACAGTAGAGTTTTGTTTTTTGTTTTGCACAGTAATGCCCGTAGCTGCTTGTGTAGATTTCTAGGTATTTTTAATTTAACTCAAGTGTTGAGTGTTCTGTGGTTTATTTTGTAATCGTAGATTCGATCGGAAAATTTAAATTCGTTATTGTTTTTCGGATATTTAGAAACTGTTAAAATGTTCGAACAGATATCAATGACTCACTTTTTCCCGGCGCGTAAAATTTTCAAGTGTTGAATTTTTATCGGGTTTAAATATTTCGGATAAACGTACATGTAACGCAGTGGTCCCTATAGAAGAACACAAACCTTAACTCGATTATGTGACCGTCTGAACCGCCTCTTAACCTTAGGGTTTGGGGCCGTACGGCGTGCCACATGTGAGGCGTTGGCTTGACCCTTCAACGGCTGGATCATCGATACTGTGATAGATTCTAGGATTATTTGAACTCAGCTCAAGTGTTGAGCTATTTAGGAAATTTTGGGTATTTGATTATCTGTTCGGAAAGTTTAATACTGTCTATTTATCTGGAATGTGATACAATATGTAGAATTTATATAGTTAGGCATGAAATGCGAAGTATGTAATATTTCGGATTTACGATATCTAAAGTGATTGTGGATTCCAAATGTTGTACTTTTACAATTTCTTTTCTGTGACCGTAAGTGTAGTATGTAGTTGTATTGCCGGTCTTCGTTGCTATACATCAACGACGATTGGTGTATGCATACTTACTTACGTTGATGATATGTGATATTATGAGTTGCTGTGATATGTTATATTGGATCGTCGTGTTCTGAATAGCTGGGAGTTTTATGCGAGATGAGCGTTTTTATTTTCATTCATGTAAAATTCATTTGTCTGTAATATTCTTTTATTGGGGCACTTCCGGGATGAGGTTGATGTCACCGGTGTATATTATTTACTTTTCAGCATTAGGTAGACCCAAGGAGGGGAGCACAAGTAACCGGGTTCTGGGGTCCAGTGGGAGGCCATCTCGAGGAGTCGAGACCGGGTCTCCTAACCCTAGAATTGGCAGTGTTACTTGCCGCTCTCGTAGGGGTCTAGAGATGTGGGTTTGGCTATTCATCGTGACCATGGAATCCGTGTTTTTCATCACGACCGTGGAATCAGTGCTTTATACCAGCTCGTATTAAAACACGGACATCCTAGTATATCCAATATTTCAAATATATTCTTCTACTGCAATGTTCTGTGATGAGATCATATTACTTCCTGAGAAGAATGCTTATACTATATATATATGCTGATATATAAATATTACCGCTTTCGTTTCTTCCGTGATGCTTAGGAAGCATAAGCTGATGGGATTTATTAATGAGATTAATAAAAGAAAAGAAAACTAAAAGATATTGTAGAATCAAAAGTTTATAAAAAGGATAGCTACGGTTTTGCTTTGCATAGCGGTATATATGATATACCATGCATCTTATTCGATGAGGAAAGAGCCGAGATCCCTTCACCGGGAGTGACCTCTTTAGCGAAACTGGCAGATGCTACAAACTCACGGTTTAGTTTTTGAGCTTATATAGTTTTTGCTTTGCACAGCGGTATATATGATATATCCGGCACCTTATTCGATGGGGAAAGAGCCGATATCCCTTCACCGGGAGTGACATCTTTAGCGAAACTAGAAAAGCCTAAAAAACACTCATTTTAAAAAACTACTCGATTCTACGACGATATTAAGTTCATTACGCAATAGGTTTTTAGAAAAACCTGACGTAGCCCTCCGTCATTTCAGATAAATCCCACTTAGTATTCGTGCTGCGTTTGTTGACCTTGTCAAGGCACAGTGTACGGTAGCTAATTAGTGTTTATCTGCTAAAACATGAGATGTGATTGGATTAGGGTATTCATACGGCGTTGTTGACCTTGTCAAGGGTCATGCGGGTGGGTTTAATTCAATCGGGAAATGACGGGCTGAACTTGACTTGCGATTTATGGTTTGTTGACCTTGTCAAGGTCATAGATTGTTAGGGCCAAAATATTATCGGGAATTTCAAGTGTTGAAATTTGTAATGAGATTGCGTAGCTCCTATGAGATAGTTGGATCCCGATACCCACTGCGAGTAGAGTTACTCCTGGGAGAGTTTTACATAAGACAATTAGCCGATCAAGTAGGTGTCTAGAAGTGTTAACGGGGTTACACCTCTGGGAAAATGATGTTTACTTTAATTAGGTCCGTGCGAAAGCACGGGGAACCTCCCTCAAGTACCGACACTGATCTAGCTGAAAGATTGACGAAATTGTAGGGTGTAATTAATCCCGGCTAATCTTACCTTTTAGGGTTTGTAGGAAGATTTGATAAAAACTGGGAGACCTCCTGATTAGATAAGATAATAACCAATCTAATCTTGCAAGAGCATACACTAAAGTGTTTTCTTCTCTCTCTCTCTCTCTCCAGGTAGCGACCATGTCAGGCCATAATCAAAATAATAATATGGATGTATTGACTGAACCCGCTTATTATACCGAGCAGGAGATCGTTGGTCCCGTTCTTTCTTATAAGAGTTATAAGACTGAACAGAAAACAGGAGAATATCTGGATTCTCAAGCCGCCCAAAAGAACATGCATGCTGATGCATCTTCTTCAGGTGTGTTAGTTATTGAGAATTGTTTCTTAGTTCACCCTACTTTCTGGGTATTAGATACCGGATCTGGATCCCATATATGTAAATTGTTACATGGGCTACGTAAAGGTACATAACTGGGAAAAGGCGATCATTTCGTTCAAGTAGGGAATGGGGCAAATATTGCAGCCAAAGCAGTTGGCGAATATCACCTAGTATTACCAAGTGGTAATACACTGATTCTGAATGAGTGCTATTATATACCGAACATGATGTGCAACATTATATCATTTTCTTTATTAAGTAAAGAAGGATATAATTTTGTAGTACAGGATAATGTTATGAACATCTTCCTAAATCAAAAGTTGATTGCATCAGGCTCGTTACATAATGGCATATTCATTCTAAATCAAAATACAGTCCTCAATATACAAAACACACACAAAAGGAAAAGTTAAGAAATGAACGAATCCTTCTTGTGGCATTATAGACTTGGTCATATCAATGCGACATGACTAGCTAAGTTACATAAAGATGGATATTTGAATCCGTTCGAATTATCATCTTATGATACTTGTCATTCATGTCTCAAAGGTAAAATGACCAAAGCTCCGTTTAGTGGACACGGAGAAAGAATTACCGAACTCTTAGGACTGGTACATAGTGATGTATGCGGTCCCATGTCTACACATGCCAGGAAAAGGTTCTTCCTACTTCATTACATTCACTGACGATCTCTCTAGATACGGGCATGTGTTCCTAATGAAACACAAGTCTGAAGCTTTTGTGAAATTCAGAGAATATAAGTATGAAGTAGAGAACCAAACGAGCAAAAGTATTAAAATTCTTCGATCTGATCAAGGAGGTGAATACTTAAGCAATGAGTTCCTAGGTTATCTAAAAGAGAATGAGATTCCCTCTCAGCTTACTCCTCCTTATACACCACAGCACAACGGTGTATCGGAGAGGAGGAATCACACCTTATTAGATATGGTGCGCTCTATAATGAGCACTGCTGAGTTACCTATTTCCTTCTGGGGTTATGCGCTTGAGACATCAGCATACCTATTGAATCAAGTTCCGTCTAAATCTGTACCTACCACACCATATGAGATATGGAGCGGGAAGAGATCGTATCTTAAACGAGTTAAGATATGGGGTTGTCCGACCTATATCAAAAGGCAAAATCTGGACAAACTCGAGACATGGTCAGTTCTTTGCAAGTTTGTAGGATATCCGAAGAATTCTTATGGATATTTTTCTACCACAGTGAGGAGCAAAAAGTGTTTGTTGCTCAAAATGCCACCGTTTTAGAAAAGGAATTTCTTACAAAAGAAATTAGTGACTCTGAGGTAGAACTGGAAGAAGTTCCAGTAACACAAACTGCAACTGAAGATTTAGTGGAATAAGAGGATTCAGTAGTACCCGATGAACCCCAGCCTCTCCGCCGATCTAGTAGGGTTTCTCGTCCACCTGAGAGATACTACGGTTTTCTCATTGATGGTGGAAGCGAGGAATGCATCATGGAAGATGATGACCCGACTAGTTTCGAGCAGGCCATCACGAGTGGTGACTCTATGAAATGGCTGGATGCAATGCGATCTGAGATGGAATCCATGTACACCAACAAAGTATGGACTTTGGAAAATGCTCCTGAAGGGGTAAAACCCATTGGGAGCAAGTGGATCTTTAAAAAGAAATTTGGTGTAGATGGAAAAGTTGAGACTTTCAAAGCTAGACTTGTTGCAAAGGGTTTTCGTCAACGACCAGGTATGGATTATAACGAAACCTTTTCTTCAGTGGCTATGCTTAAGTCCATCCGGATCTTACTTGCCATTGCTACATACCATGATTATGAAATCTGGCAAATGGATGTTAAGACCGCCTTTCTAAATGGTGATTTAGAAGAGTGCGTGTACATGACTCAGCCAGAGGGCTTCGTAGATAGTGGGAGCAGCGGAAAGGTGTGCAAGCTGCTTAAATCCATTTATGGGTTAAAGCAAGCATCACGGAGTTGGAACATCTGTTTTGATGTTGTAGTCAAAGAGTTTGACTTCATCAAAAATATAGTTGAACCTTGTATCTATAAAAAGGTAGCAGAGAGTAAGAGTGTCTTCCTCGTATTGTACGTGGATGACATACTCTTGATAGGAAATGATATTCCTATGCTGCAATCACTCAAGCTCTTCTTATCACAAAGATTCTCAATGAAAGATCTAGGTGACGCCTCCTGCATATTGGGAATCAGGATCTATAGTGATAGATCTAAATGGATACTGGGATTGTCCCAATCCAGGTACATTGACACCATACTAAAGAGGTTTAGTATGGAAGAATCCAAGCGTGGGAACCAACCTACGATCTCTGGACTCACTCTCTCCAAAGAGATGTCTCCTAAGACTGATTTGGAGAGAGCTCACATACAAGGGATACCCTATGCTTTGGCAGTAGTCTCTATCATGTATGCGATGCTATGTACTAGACCCGATGTAGCATAGTCACTAAGTGTAGTGAGTCGGTATCAAGCAGATACCGGAGAGAGTCACTGGACAGCTGTTAAGAACATTCTCAGGTACTTACGAAGGACTAAAGAGATGTTCTTGTTGTATGGTAATGGAGAACCCCGGGTGGAGTCCTTCACCAATTCCAGCTTCCAAAGTGATAAGGACGACTCTAAGTCGCACTATGGTTTTGTCTTTACCCTCAATGGAGGGGTGGTATGTTGGAAGAGTTCCAAACATGATACCGTTGCAGACTCGACGATGGAGGCTGAATACATCGCTACCAACGATGCTGCCAAAGAGGCTGTCTGGATAAAGAGGTTCATTAGTGAACTTGGTGTATTTCCGTCCATTGAACATCCAATACCTCCGTATTGCGATAACAATGGAGCTGTGGCATTTGCTAAGGAACCCAGGTCCCATCAAAAGTCCAGACATACTCTGAGGCGGTATCACCTGATCAGGGAGATAGTTGATCACCGGGAAATCGAGGTCAGGAGAGTAGATACGAAGGACAACACTGCAGATCCACTCATGAAGGCTATTCCCCAGATACAGTTTGAGAGATTATTCGGGATACTAGGTATGAGATACTACAGCAGCTGTCCTTAGTGCAAGTAGGAGATTGCTAGTTATGTATATACCCTAGAGGCCATTGTTGTACATATGATGTATATTATAATGGATGCTTGGATATATATAGAGATGACTTTCTTGCTTGTCATGATAGTATGCTATTTGGTTTCACTTTATCTTGACATGTTGACTTGTATTGTTTTACTGTCTTACTCCCACATGTTGATAAAGCCCTTAGGATCTGTACTCGACTACTGGGGCTATGATGAGATCATACTAGTGGGCCACGGTAGTCGATGAGTACATCATATAACTGTTCCTAGTCGAGGGTATATCGAGACAGGGCATCGATACACTAGAGTAGACTAGCGTATACGCATCTTGACAGATATGATGGGCGATGGATGATCCTATATCCATCGGTGTTGGACATCAAGGATGCTGTGTGGGTGCTCAGTGGAGACTGGGTACACTGGACAGACTCGCCGAGAACTCCCAGATGGTGATATACCACACATCAGATGGCAGTTCTCCGGTAACACTGGTATAGGGTAGTGTGTAGACCCGAGATCGTCATTTGTGTGATTCCCACTGTGCTTTGATTTCCACCTTACCACGTCCAAGAGGGCGTACAAAACGGTGGCTTTTGGGTACAGTCCCGAATTACATGGAGACAATGAGCGATAGGAGGGGATTCGTCTCTCCCGGTATAGGGTGTTGATGTTGTGCTGTGTTCGATTGGTTATAACTGGAAGTCCCTGACTAGGGCTGATATAAAGATTTAAATGTTAGTGTTACCAGTAGTTTATCGACTCGTTATGAGCCTCATATCGACACGACTTATCGGTTACTGGGGTCTGACGTATACCACCCCTAGACTTGATATGCGACATATCAGAAGAACAGACCGGACTGTATGGGAGTGTTACTGATTGGATTCACAGGAGAATATAAAGGCTAGCTTGTTGATCTTCTGATCGCTCAATACCTGGGTGGCTGTTACGTTTAGCTGACCGCTTGCAGCTTGTGGGTGTTTGATACGATCATCACCTGCTACCGGCGTATTGACGATTCTTTAGAGTCCTACACAGAGCTTTCTTGTCTCAGGCAAAATGGAGTAGAGGCACATATGTGATATGTGCACGACCGAGGATAATACGATATGAGATACCGTATTATATTCTCGCGATATTTAGATATGAACTGGGTCATCGGATCAAGTGTTGATTTGATGAATCGGTACATGATATATTAGTCGGTTATATTCGATATAGCCGGATTGTTGGATCAAGTGTTGATTCGATGATTTAATGTATAATAATATATATGATATATTATATTACATTATCTAATATTGGCTTTATTTCATTTTCTCACCGGATAATACATTAATATATATGCGATATATGTTATATGTATTATTTTCTTTGGTTGCAAATATATAATATATATGTGATATATATTATTGTGACATGATATGGTTAATAATGGAACATGTTTAGTGGAGATTAAACAAAGTTAGGCTTGATTAGGGTTAGCTTCTTCTTGCACCATCTGGATGCTTTCTTTTTTGTCATGAGAAAGATATTATGTTGATATTTATCCATGGCTCATTATTTAACTTAACCAAACCCTAACTCTAGTTTATTCTCTACAAGTGTTATCCTTGTCATGCTAAACTATGGTTACATTATTAATTGATATATACATTTTATTATTCATCATAAAAGGATTAACCCCTTTTCCATCATCTTCTTCTAGCTTAAGCTTTGAGAAACCTTTACTAGTTATTCATTTTATGATGATTTCTTGAGGGAAAATGATATAAAAAGAAAGTATAAATACTACTCCATCATCCTCATCTAATCTAGCCCATTAGATTAGGGTGTTCATCTCATTAGAGTGAGAGAGCTTGAGTTATAGCAATTTCGACGTAGATCATCGAAGAAACGGAATACTACAAGCTAGCATGGATCGTTCGAGTCGTGGAGCCTCTCTTGAGTCCGGGAGACAGTAGATCGTGACAAAGGGACTTCTACTCGGAGCTTATGAAGCGAAGGAGCGGACTACAATTGTTGTAATCCCTTACACTTAGTAGTAAAGATGTTTACTTGCATGTTAAACCCTAATAATCTTGCAATGATCCCGGCTTTGGATTGTTCGGCACGTCTAAAATTTTATTCGGGCATGGTTGATGCCTTATGAACCCTCACGAGAGTGCCTAGGAACCCTACAACTCACAGCCCATGTGATACCGAACACCCTCCTCTTCTACTAATCAGTTTCACAAAGCTCGTTTGTAAAACTATTGTGTTCGAGAAATACCCTCAATGAGTGGATCTACCCTGATGTTCCTTTCTATGTCTCTCTTAAACTCAAGTTCGCGGAGAAAGCCATCTCCTGAATCGAGTGATACCTGTCTTAGAATATGTCTGGATACCTGATAGGACCTAGTTCTTAAATGAACTCCAAATCCAAACTTCTTAGACTGTATCAATAACTGCACCTAATCAGTATCCTGCACCATGCCTCCCACAGTATCCTCTTGGACCACCTGTCCATAATACTGCCTCCTTCTTCAGAGGGAAAACTATAACTCTGACAATCACTCTGTCATCTATGTCACCTTTGAAGCCTAGAATGATAAACGTCTCCAAAGGAGGCTGCCGTCATCAAATCCGTAGAACATCCACTTATGTTCTAAAACCGCTTCCTTATATTTCTTCGGGATTGGATTAATATAAACTTATTGCATCTAGTACAAAAACAACATCTGGTGTTGTACTTAACATCTCATGACTGACTCAATTGCCTAAGCAAGTGATCTGCCAATCATGCACATCCCTCTCCCCTTTAGTTTGTAAGACACCTTTAAAGAGGTTGGCTCCATCACCAGTAGGTACACCACTAAGCAAGGAGTCATCTATTCTAAAATACTATTAGAATACTGTCAAAGTACCAATATTAGGAAACTACCCAAATCTAGATCTAAAACCATAGATCTAGTAACCAGAATGTCAGATATTATATCCATATCCCTTTTGTGGAGAAACAACTGTGTGACGACCACAGTCTAACCGATCATAGTATAGGAATTTTACTTCCTACTCTATATATGTCATCCAAATACCAGGACATCATACCCTACTATCTTCTTAACAGATCCATTCCTTATTCTGATGAAGTCAAAGCTATGACTGTCACATCAAAATTAAATGATCTATCTCCGCTAAATCTGCTCAAGTCTATAAATAGACATAAGCTACTTACCCACCATGCTTCCGCTGCTCCCACTGACCACAGCAACACTTTGGCAGAATAAAATATACATGCACTTCTAAAGCTAGTTTAGAACGACGCTATACTTAACCACCTGTCGGATCTCATAGCCTGGAACAATAGTAGTGTCAAGTATAGGTAAACAAAAACTTCCCTGTCACCGTCCTTGAGACTACCGGAGTACCTCTCGGGTGTCTGAGGTTAACCAACATATCTGCGAAGTGGCTATTGTAATGTCAAATCTGATTGAATTTTTCGGTCCTATTAAATTTTTCGTAATCGTTTGCGGTTCTGGAATCACTTCCAGTTCTTCCATACTCCCACTACTGTTTTCTGAAAAAATACATTTTACTAAAACTGTGGCGAGTCAAGAACACTATCACTATTGATCTTCCAGATGGTAGAAAGTCAACCCTCGACATAGCCCGGGTCAATCCACAAACTGCTATTATAGAAACGTGCCTTGAGTTATCCAAACTCTAGTTTTAAGCATAAGACGGACAGCTCCCCGTACCTTAACATCGTTAAGATATGAATCATTCTATATCCAATATAGAAACTTTGGCACTTATTTAATTGGAACCAGATTCTAATCATGCAGCTGTCTCCAGTGCATATCAAATTAATGGTGTGAGGCTAACCAGCATTACTCAACTTAGGAATCCATCCAATTATGAGTAACCTGAAAGAGAAACAAGTTTCTCAAAACCATTACTATCAACTGAATACCAATCACAAGAATCTTTATCTTCGATCTCTTTGAAGAATCCCGATACTTGCGACATCTGGTTCTCTACTTTATTCTTATACCCACAACTTCTCAAAACTTAGACCATGTATTTCTACGAAACACTTGTCTAAAAACTAGAGAAGTCATAAGTAAGCAGAACATAGTACGAGGACCAACCCCTTTGTCCTGATGGACACTGGACAGCATACAATACTCTGTATGAGTCCCCTGAGTCGAATAACTCAAAACCTGTGCATCATAGGTTGAAAACTGTACTTATGGTTAAGAACTATTCCGTTGTTCAATGCTCCTAACTCAATCGACAACTGATATAGGTAAATGTCACAGATATAATTTCAAAAAGTTATATCTCACTTTATAAAAATAAACGTACAGATATATCATTTTGAAATTGGTGCACAACAACGGATACTCAAAACCAAATACATGCCGTCCGGTAAAAACACAGGTGATTTCCTCAAATATCACCAATTACAACGAATTCCAATATAACGAGGATGATCATCTTATTCCCAATAACTTACTCCCACTCATCATCTATAAAACGATACAGATATGAGAATGAAACCTGGTAAATACATACCCTGGAGTAAGTATCTAATCGGGAAATCAGTTTTCCTTTAACAATGCACTGAAACATGAAAATGTTTCGTAGGGGTATCCTGGTATTCTTAGTAATGCCTCTTTCATAATCCAATTCATGACTATAACCGTATATTTCATTGCATCTCTCCAAATCCCTTTATTTGTCTTTAGTCGTTACCTTCTGTATACCGCTTTAGGCTAAGTGGTTTTCTTCCTTCCCTACAGTTCGGCACTAGCCTATGGTTTGGAAGAAGACTATCCAGTAAGATAATAGGTGTACCCTCCTAATTCTAGGAGTACTCGCAACTTGAGAGAAGGTGATGATAAAAGACAACTGAATAATACCTTATTCTATTTCTCCCGAACTGCGGCAAAAACCATAGATGAAATAGGAGTGGCGATGAAATACGCGGTTTGGTCGTGAATGATAGCAGTCACAATTTACTTTGCCCTCTTTCTATTACCTTCTGTACACCCTATTTAGGCTAATTGGTTTTTTTCATTCCCTACCTTTCGGCACCTGCCTATGGTTTGGAAGAAGACTATCCAATAAGCATAATAGGTGTACTCTCCTAAACCAAGGAGCCCTCGCAAAATGAGAGAATGTGATAATAAAAGACAACCGAATAAACCAATTCTATTTCTCCTGAACCTGGATCCATCCTCGAAGAAGTCCCTTCGAATTCGTATATAACCATACGATGGATCTATCCAATGGAAGTGGATGTCCGTAGTAATACGGGGTGTTCTGAGAAATGCAAAGGGTAAAAGAAGGAGCGGCAATGACTTATGCAACTTAGACAATCCAAAAACCAGTATTTTAAGAAGGTTCGGTCAACTTGGTCACTGAGTCATAGTCTAGGGTCGGTCAAAGGTCGCTGCTAAAGAGAGAGAGAAAACAAAAACTCTGCGTGCACTCTAACCTAGATCAGAATGGTTATCACTTTATCTAATCAGGAAACCTTCTACTGTACTGTCAAATTCTCCTCCAAACCTGAAAGAAGAATCAATCGGGATCACCCGAAGAGTAAACCAACTCATCAGTGGGAATCGGGATCCAACTCTCATCGCATGATAACGTGACGGAATCCACTCACGTTATCACACTCCAGAAGGTATGCGCATGCCCGGCAAGTTTCAGTTTCTTTAGAAACTCACGATGTGATTTTTGCCCAATGCTCTTATGATCGTGACTAAAGGCCAACCCATCATAAGTCGCATGTCAAGTTCTTCCCATCATTATCTTGTTAATTTGAACCCACCCGTACTCGCCTTTAACTAAGGGCCAACAAGGCTGTACGACTGTCCCAAACCAAAGCATCTATCTATGCAACATGTGAGAACCCCAGCAGCTACCAATCACTATGTCTTGGCTAAGGGCCAAACCAACATAGCTTGAATACTACTGACCATTCATATGAAATGACGGAGGGCTACGGGTGGTTTTTGGCGAAAAACCTTTAACGTAATGAACTTGATCTCATTGAAAGAACCTGATGGCTTTTTAAAAAAATATAGTGGCGAAAACTTTTGCTAAAGATGTCACTCCCGGTGAAGGGATCTCGGCTCTTTCCTCGTGGAATGAGCTGCAGGATATTCCAACTGAATACCGTGATACAAAGCAACTTGTAATCGACAATAGTGAAGTTATTATCCTGATGCAAACTTCTGTCCAAGTGGTCACTCCCGGTGAAGGGATATCGGCCCTTGCCTCGTCGAATGAGGTGCAGGATATTCTAAACGAATACCACTGTGCAAAACAAAAGGAAACGTCTTTGTAATAACACTTTCTAAAAACTGTTCCAACAACATCCAAACAAGTTTGTTTTCCTTTGCATTGATCAGAATCAACGCAGTCCCATCAATTAATCACACCAGAAAAGAACGAAAATAAAATGTGCGTATATGCTATCCGCATTTGTCACTGGGTCCCGTCATCACCCGTTAGGTTACTTAATTAACGACAGAGCGGAGACTGGACTAGCGCGGGTGTAAAACATATACAACATCTACTAGTATATATACCAATAAACAATAATCGCTCCAGGCGTGATAAATGCAACATTACAGAAAAGTAATAAGCATCATTGAACAATACAGATAATCTGGGATCCCCGGGTTTCACAGAGCCGCTACTGAAACCCGACGTTTCCCTGGTCGTATGGATAGCATGTGCAATGAAATCGAGACCCCTGCGGGTGCGGCAAGTTACCCGCCAAAACCTGAAGCGAGGCATCCCCTTATAGCATTGTGAATGGACCACCCTGCACTTCACGGAATCTGGTAACTTGTGCACCACTACTTGGGTCAACCTGTGCCCCCTACGAGTGTAGCGAATAGTCTGCCAATTCTACAGTGAGGCCCCTCTGCATCTTTAAGCCATGAGATGCGGACCCGTTGTCTACCAGAACCCGGCTATCCATGCTCTCCGTCGTAGGGTAAACCTAGTACAAAAATGAAAAATATGTACAACGGGTACATCGACCTCAGCTCGTTCGTGCCCCAAAAGAATATTATACAAACAGGCAGTGACGGCAATTCACATGTTAGACGCTCGCCCCGCAATATCAAATGTACAAATAAATCCAAACTGCATCACCATTTCACACTGCTATCCATCATAACAAATCCGCAACATCATAGCACAACACAGAACATCAACGTGAATGTCACATTCACAAATCCGTCTAAAAGGACTATAGAAATTAGGTGCAATTTACTGCTCGAATGAAATTCACGGTCGGAGATATAATGTAAGTACTGTAAACTAACAAGTTTAAAATTTCGATCGACAAAACTTCGCGAAGTGGGCCCCACGTACATCTGCAGTACAGTAAAAAAATCTGGGCCCAAAAGAAATATTCCCGAAACCACAATTTTACATGAAGACCCTACTGTAGAAAAATGGTTTACTGTATCTCTAAAACGGCGGCGGAACCGCGGCCAAACTAGGGTTTAGGCGACGGTTCCGCGGCGCTTTGGTAGCTTTAGTATACCAAATTTCTACAGTATTCTTAAAAAAACCTGCACGATTTTCTGAGATGCTCAAAAAGATTTTTAGACTAGTTTTAAAAATCGACAGTAACTTTACACAGAAAAATGCGGTTTTCGAAATTTCGTTCGATCGATATTTTAAATGCGTTAGAACAAGTTAGTAAAGCTTAATGGCGTGTCCTTGATACCATGTAAGTCTACGGTAGCGCCCCGGCCGTCAATCTGATGCCAAACGCGGAACAAAAACTTTTATAACTGGCACTATCGCATACTACATCCTGGATCTTGCCATTAATACTAAACTAACAAACTACAAAGTGGGTAGAAAGGCTATACCGAATGATCCAAGTCCTTCAGTCTTTAGCCATCATTCCACGCTCCTTTGCGGCATCTGCGATCTCGCTCGATATCCGGTCTCCTTGTCCAGGTGGCACCACGTCAACGGATCTTTATACGGGCTCCGGCCTCTTAATCGAGGCAACTCGGACATGAAGTTTGCTAGCCGACATGTCCAAGATTGATGTAGAGAATGAGTAGAATACTTTGTCTCGTTTCATCCAAAACCATGGATGAACAGTTAATGAAGTTTCCTTTTGAAACTTTGATGAAATAAGCAAATGGAATTTTTTAGCAAAAGAAATTTTGTTCATCAAAATAATGAATCATCACTTTACCACAATATATGGCCGGCCAATATAATGGGGGGGTGAGCACAAGATAAGAAAAATGTGACCATAATAAAATCCTTTCACAATATATCCTTCATGCAAACAAAACCACATTAATGCAAACTCCACATTGCAAAAAACATTTAATGCATAATGGCGACACGCAAACCTAGTCATCAATTCTAGAATCTTCCACATGACTCACCCTCATGACTCACCCAAGGAAGAAAAGATAATTCCGCATTAAATCGAATGTTTAAGACGGGTGATAGAAAAAAGGCAACTTCGAAAAGTGATCCCGAAACGAATTTTAGGATAACCCCGTAACAGAATAAACATACCCGCATTTGTATTACGACTGAATACAAATGCAACTGAGACAAAGATATTATATCTACACAGTGTAATACATGGATCCCGCTTAAACCAAAGCCCACCAGTATTATCTATCCGAAATATGACACGTGCGTAAACACACGTGCATTTTCCGAACCCTGCCATAAAACCATACGGCCTCTACAACGTTTCACCCGAACTTGGGAAACTATCTGTGGGGGACTCTAATGACTCATCAGTACCCTGGCAGTGGGTTTAACCACAAGCCGTCAGCGGCACTAGCAGTGCGTAACGGCTGCCCACGTACTATCCTCAAGGGAAGCCGATGAGTGAACTAATCCTGGAACCCTACCGAGCCTAACAGTGACAATATACATACAGTCCGGTCTGTTCGTCTATGAGTATCGCATATCGGGCCTAGGGGCTGGTAACGTCAGACCCCCAATAGCGGTATAAGTCATGTCGGAGACAAGCCCTGAACACCCTGAGAAACTACTGGAATACTTACCAGTAATTCTCACCAGTAATTCTCACCTGTCTTAGCCAAGGACTTTGGTGTAATGGCTTTCCTAGACACAGCGCGATCTCACCCCCAATACCGGGAGAGACGAATCCCCTGCCGATCGGCTTACTTGCCTCCATGTGGCTCGGGACTGTACCCAAAAAATATCTGTTTGCACTACTCCTTTGAGCCGTGGTAGGGTAGAAATCAATGCACAGTGGGAACTCACACGAGACAAATAATGACCTCAGGTCGATGAACTAACCTATACTCATGTCACAAGGAAACTGCTATCTGACGATAGGTATAATACCAACTAGCAGGTTCCCGGCGAGTCCTGTCCATAACCCAATGAGCACCTGTATACATCTTAGGTGATCAAACTGACACCAGTGGCTTGTGAGACCGGCCACCACCCCTCGCCGGCGTCTCGACTGTATACACTAGTCTACTCCGGAGTATCGATTACCTGTCTCGAAACTCTCATGACTAGGGACCACTATTAAGGATGTGCTTATAGACTACCTAACTCTCACGTATATGATCGCCATCATGCTGTTGTTATTCAAGCAAGATCCTAAGGGCTCTATCAACGTGTAATAGTGATCAGTCACCTGAATCTGTACATGACTGATAAAGGCAAATCAGATAGTATACTATCATTTCGAGTAAGACTGTGCTACCGAAATAGGTCCTCCTCAATCATTGCAACCACGTACCTACGATCCAATAATTGACTTTGAGGGCACTATATCCAACAAAACCATTCATCTAATTTCCATCAATTTTGTTTAACTTTAAACAAATAAAACTTTTCACTAAACCTAGCATGTTATGAGTCTCATACATCCTTGTTGCATGTATAACCTAGCATGACACATGAATATATATCACATATATATTTTTTGCAAAAAGAAAATAATACAATTAACATATATCATATATATGTTAAGTGTATCAAAAGTGATAAAAATGAAAACTTAAGTGAGCTAATATTAGTTAATATAATGTAATATATCAAAAATATAATTATACATTAAATTATTAAATCAACACTTGATTTAATAATCCGGCTATATCACATATAACCGACTAATATCAAATGCAAGAACGTATCGAATCAACACTTGATCCGATAACCCGGCTATATCACATATAACTGACCAATGTCATAAGTTGCGAGAATAGAATGCGGTATCAGATATGCGCATTAATCTCGGTTCTGCACATATCACATATGTGCTCCTAATCCGTTTCGCATGAACCAGGAAACCTCTGTGTAGGACTCTAAAGACTCGTCAATACGCCGGCAGTAGGTGATGATCATATCAAACAACCACAAGTCGCAAGTGGTCTGCTAAACGTAACGGCCACCTGGGTATTGAGCGATCAGAAGATCAACAAGTAAGCCTGCTCATACTCCTGCGAATCCAATCAGTAACACTACCGTACAGTCTGGTCTCTTCGTCAGATATGTCGCATATCCATCCTGGGGGTGTGATTGTACGAGATTTTTGCGTGCTTGCTTTTTAAAAGATAAATCAAAGAATATTTTACCTCAATCAAGAACGGTGTCGCTTGTAGCTAGTCGGTTGAGTACGGGTCGGTCCAGAGAGATTTTGTGTATTTTCTAGTTGTTCTAACGAGTTAATTCCAATTGTGGTAGGTTTGATTATCAATAAAAACTAAAGTTGATTTAGATTAAGATTAAAACCTTACTAGGGTTAGGATTATGTTAAGTTTGGAAAGTCAATATGTCTCACCGCTTTCTATGCCCTAATTAAGAACTATTTAGGTGTTAAGGTAATAATTGAAAAAGTGGATTAGCACGATCGGGGAGAAACTGGGTTTCTTCCTCTAGGTCCTTGTCCGGCCTTTCTTAACTCTTACCCTAACCTCCATGGAAAACATACAGAACCGGTCTTTAACTATGGTATCACCATTACCTCGTGGGATAGGGCGCCGTAGTGAGCGGTGTGTGTATGTATACATAGCATCCTATTTAAAATGTATGACGGGCAAGAAAGGGGTGAGAGATTTTCATCTCTCAAACCTTTCCTATTCCTAACCCTAATAAGTGAGGGACTACTCACTAGTTAGGGAATTGATAAAAAGATTTCATTTTTATGATTTTAATTTAACAACTACGGCAAAATAAATAAAAGTTATAACTACGGCAAATAAATAAATTTATAACTATAGCAGAAAAGAAAATTGACTAAGGCAAGGTAAAGAAGAAGACTTACTTTTTATTTGATGCACTTTTCAAAACATTTACAGCGAATAAAAATTCTGAAATTAGATAAATAAAAAGTGGCATGTCCCAAAAAGAGCTGTAGGGTTCCTATTTATAGATTATAGAAACCCTAGGGTTTACATCTGATCCCTATCTATATTTACAAAACTACCCTGAGAAACCTGGTCAACGCACCGCCACCCACCGCCAAAACGCACTGACATGTGCTCAGCATGGCCACGGATCAATGGCCATATGCCTTGTTTGGCCGCGGATCCACGGCCATATGGTGGATTCTTTAGCTGAAATCTTCTGGGCTGCTTCCTTTTGCAATTTACTTATAGTTTATTAACTTGGTTCTTTAGAATGTCTTCTAGTTTCTTCTAGATTTCCACGGTGTAGAATATTGTGGACTTTTACCGTTCGCTTCGGGTTGAAGTCTTAAATCTTGCGCTGCCTTTGTACTTTGTGAAATTGTTCATTGACCTTCGTTTGTTCTTCAAACTATAGGCATGATAAAAATTCTTCTATTTGTCGGTCGTAGTCTCACTTTTGTACCGTCTTTTCATCATTTTCACAGTTTTGTTCCAAGAACCTGTAACCTGCAACTATTCAATAGACATGGATCAAAAGCTCCTATTTATTTGCAAAATGAATAAGAATGGGGAATATAATAATTCAAAATTATGATATGAACAAATACCCCCACACATATCTTTTGCTCGTCCTCGAGCAAAACTAGTTTATTCTCGGAAAAAAAACTAACCTCACTTTCGTAGGGAAACGCGATTGCACTGAGCTCGTGCAACAAGCCGTTAAACCTCTAGGTGTCCCTAGTAGTAGGAGTGTTGTCTCCTAAGGATTTTCAGCGAATACTGCCAACAAAATCCCTATCAATTTGGCCAATTGATTTTTATTCTTCAATTCGGTTTTCTAGCATGAAATTCTATTATCCTCAACTCAGAATTTATCAACCCGTATTTTTCACACTTCCTTATCATTTAACTTAAGATTGTATATAATCTGTAAATTTATTTAGTTTTTAGCATCTTTCGAGTTTTCCTTCTAAGGTTCTATCCCATCTTAGGAATTTTTCTCCTCTCTACTAAAGATATAAGTCCTATTTTTCATTCCTATCTCTCATTCAACCCCATTCATATACTCCTACATGTGTGTATGTATCACCGCTACACTTGGAAATTCAATTTAAGCTCTTATACTCTTATCCATTGTCCAAAGTACTTTTAGTTTGTGAATTTTTAGATGAAATTGCTCACACATCCTTCCTGCGACCGTTAATACTTCTTGAGGTACTAACGACCGATTACAAAATGTGTTTGTGCATTAAGGCGTAATTCCTCATCTTGTAATATCTAAGGCTTTTAGCAGTGACACCCAAACTAGTTGGTCTAAGGTACTAGGTGATAAAAAGCACCCTCGCTATATATTTTTTTATTTTACGCAGCCTTAAGTAATTGCAAAACCAGTGTTCATTTTTTTATGTCTCTTTATTCACATTTATGATTTTATTTTCCTTCATACTAAGGATTTTAGACAAGAGCATTTCAAGATATTCTCTACTATTCTAAGTTTCAAGGTTCGTGTTTGTGCAAGTTGTACGGTATATATTTTCAGAATTTAGACTTAAGTTTAGGGATTATTTTTCAAATTTACACTTTAATAAAAATTTCAATACTCTTCCTTTATTTTGACTTAGCCCAAGAAGTGAACTCAAAATTTGCCTATTTCTAAGTAAACTACAAGACATATATTTTCTACCGTTAAATTTTAAGAAAGATTATTTTTAGGGTTTTTAATTTACTAAGTTTTGGATCTAGTTTTTCCTAGTTAGTTAGCCGTCTTGTTAAACTTAAGTCAATTATGGCCAAAATTGAATTTTTCAGTTTTTATAATTTTTAAAATTTTTCAGTTTTTATTTGATTTTTCTTATTATAATTTTTTTATTTTCATTTTTTCAATTTTTATAAATTTTTATAAAGATGCAATGCAGAATTAAACATGCAAAAGAAAAAATATATACAAAAATTTTAAAAATATGCAATGCAAATGATAACTATTTACAACAACCTTCTCTCCCAAACTTACCAAAAGCAGTGCCCTCACTGCTCGGCCCCACGCCGTGCCCTCGAGCGTGAACGGGAATGCTCCTCCCTACCTAGCAGGGTTCGGATCCTCTGCTCTACTTCAGTCAACCGCCGATCATGCTCCCTCGCTATCCCCCTCAACTCGTCAATGCCCCTAACAGCTCTTCGCATCAAATTTGCACGTTCTAAAGTGGTGAGTTCTCCCTCGCTCGCGGTCGAGCTGGAGCTAGGCGTTCGGGTGGGCACGTGTTCCGTCGGTTCTGTTCTTGACCACACATCCGTTGTTGGATATAGTGCCCTCAAAGTCAATTATTGGATCGCATGTACATGATTGCAATGATAGAGGGAGGACCTATACCGATATGACAGTCTTGCTCGAGATGATAGTATGCTATCTGGTTTGTCTTTATCATTATATACATGCTTTAGTTCACTATTGCATGTTAATAGAGCCTATAGGATTCTTGCTTGACTGCCAGCAGTATGATGGCGATCATATACGTGTGAGCTGGGGTCTATAAGCACATCCTTAAAGTGTCCCTAGTCGTGGGAGTTCCGAGACAAGGCATCGATACTCCAGAGTAGACTAGTGTATACAGTCGAGACCCCGACGAGGGGCAGTGGCCGGTTTCACAAGCCATTGGTGTTAGTTGGTTCACCTAAGATGTATACAGGTGCTCATTGGGTTATGGGTACACCGGACAGGACTCGCAGGGAACCTGCTAGTTGGTATTATACCTAGCATCAAATGGCAGTTCCCTGGTGACATGTGTACAGGTTAGTTCATCGACCTGAGGTCTTCATTTGTCTCGTGTGAGTTCCTACTGTGCTTTGATTTCTACCCTACCACGGCTCAAAGGAGTCGTGCAAATAAGTATTTTTTGGGTACAGTCCCGAGCCACATGGAAGAAAGTGAGCGGATCGGCAGGGGATTCGTCTCTCCCGGTATTGGAGGTGAGATCGCGCTGTGTCTAGCAGAGCCATTACACAAAGCCCTCGGCCGAGGTAGGAGATTTACTGGTAGATACTCCAGTAGTATCTCAGGGTGTTCTAGGCTACTCTCTGACACGACTTATACCTCTATTGGGGGTCTGATGTTACCAGCCCCCTAGGCCGATATGCGATACTCATAGACGAACGGACCGGACTGTATGTATATTGTCACTGTCAGGCTCAGTAGGGCTTCTGGATGAGTTCGCTCGTCAGCTTCCCTTCCAATCGATACATAGGCAACCGTTACGTACAGTTAGTACCTCTGACGTGCTACTTGTTATACACAGTTCCAGTGTGTCGATTAGTCAATAGAGTTCCCTACAGATAGTTTCCCAAGTTCGAGCGAAACGTTGTAGAGGCCGTATAGTTTTATGGCAGGGTTCGGAAAATGCACGTGTATTTTCGTACGTGTCATATTTCGGGAAGATAATACTGGCAGGCTTTGGTTTAAGCCGGATCCGAGTATTATACTATGTAGATATAATATCTTTGTCTCAGTTGCATTTGTATTCGGTCGTAATACAAATGCGGGTATGTTTAAACTGTTACGGGGTTATTCTGAAATTCGTTTCGGGATCGCTTTTGGAAGTTGCCAGTTTTCAGTTTTCTATCACCCGTCTTAAACATTCGGTTTAATGCGGATTTATCTTTTCTTGAGGTGAGTTATGAGTTTGGAAGGTTCTTGAAGTGATTCATGGATTGCATTTAATGTTTTTAGTGATTCATTCTTTCATGATGGATTATGATAAGTATCATTTCCTTATGGACCCCTCCTCTCTCCTACGCTCACCTCCCTCCTATATGATAGTGGCCGGCCCCCTCTTGATAAGTAGATGGATTCATTTTTGGAAAAAAATAGACAAAAGTTTAGGTCATGAAAATTTGATATTGGAATTTCTTATTTATCCGATTCAAATGGCCACTTCATTAACCGTTCATCCATGTCTTTGGACGAAGTGACACAAAGTGTTCTACTCATTCTCTACATCAATCTTGATCATCTCTTTTAGCAGACTTGATGACCGAGTTGCCTCAGTCAGAGGTGGGAGCCCATTTAAAGATCCGTCGACCTGGTGCCACCTGGACGAGGAGACTGGAGATTCAGGAGATCGGAGCAGCCGCAACAAAGCGTGGGATGATGGTTGAAGACTGAAGGACTCAGATCGTTCGGTATAACATTTCTACCCACTTTGTAGTTTGTTAGTTTAGCTTTAATGGCAGATCCGGGTTATAGTATACGATAGCGACAGTTGTAAAAGTTTTTGTTCCGCATTTGGTGTCTGTTAGCAAGCCCGGGTGCTACCGTGTACTTACAGTGGTATCAGAGCCTCGCCATTAAGGTTTACTAACTTGTGCTAACGCGTTTAGAAGATCGATCGAACGGATTTTCGAAAACTACAATTTTTCAGTGCAAAAGTTTCTGTCGATTTCTAATCTGGTCTAAAAATTATTTCGCATATCACAGAAATTTGTGCAGGGTTTTTCAAGCATTCTGGGAAAATTTGGGCACGAAATCCCACAGTACCGCCGCGGATCCGCGGTCAAAGTTAGGGTTTGACCACGGAACCGCGGCTCGTATGTGGGAATAGTAACCAAATTTTTCCAGTGAGTATGTCTTGGGAAATTGTAGTTTTTGGTATTTTTCTTTTGGGCCCAGATTTTATTACTGTACAGCAGATGTTCGTGGGGAGCACTTCGGGAAGTTTTGTCGATCGAAATTTTAAACGTGTTAGTTTACAAAACTTATATTATATCTCCGACCGGGAATGTCATTTGAGCGGTAAATTGCGTCTAAATGCTATAGCTCTTTTAGACGGATTTGCGAACGTGACATTTGCGTTGATGTTCTATGTTGTGCTGTGATGTTGCGGATTTGTCATGGTGGATCGTTGTGTGCAATGGTAGTGCTGTTTGGATTTATTTGTATATTTAATATTGCGGGGCGAGCATCCAACATGTCGACTGCCGTTATTGCCTGTTTGTATAATATTCTTTTGGGGCACGACCGGGCTGAGGTCGATGTACCCATTGTATATATTTTCTTTTCTGTACTAGGATTACCCCGCGATGGAGTGCATGGATAGCCGGGTTTTGGAGGGCAACGGGTCCGTATCTCATGGCTTTGAAAGGAAGAGGGGACTCACTCTAGAATTGGCAGACTATTCGACGTACTCGTAGGGGCTGCAGGTTGACCCAAGGAGGGGTGCTCGATTTACCGAATTCCATGAAGTGCCGGGTGGTCCATTCACTATGCTGTAGGGGGCTGCCTCGCTTCAGGTTTTGGCGGGTAACTTACCGCACCTGTAGGGGTCTAGGTTTCATTGCACAGGCTATCCACACGACCAGTGGAACGTCGGGTTTCAGTAGCGGCTCTGTGAAACCCGGGGATCCCAGATTATCTGTATTGTTCTGTGATGCTTATTACTTTTCTGTAATGTTGCATATTATCACACCTTGAGCGATTACTGTATAGTGGTATATATACTATTAGATGTTGTATATGTTTTACACCCATGCTAGTCCTGTCCCTGCCCTGTGTTTAGTTAAGTAACCTAACGAGTGATGACGGAACCCAGTGGCGAATGCGGATGGCATATAAATACATTATATTTTCGTTCTTTTCTGGTGTGATTAATTGATGGAACTGCATTGATTCTTATCAATACAAGGATAAAACAAACCTATATTGGAAGTTGTTGGAACAGTTTTTAAAAATGGTTATTACAAAGACGTTTCCTTTTGTTATGCATAGTGATATTCAGTTGGAATATCCTGCACCTCATTCGATGAGGTAAGGGCCGATATCCCTTCACCGGGAGTGACCACTTGCGCAGAAGTTTGCGTCAGGATAATAACCTCACTATAGTCGATTACAAGTTGCTTTGCATCGCGGTATTCAGTTAGAATATCCTGCACCTCATTCCACGAGGAAAGCACCGAGATCCCTTCACCGGGAGTGACCTCTTTAGCAAAGGTTTTCGCCACTATATATATTTATAAAAAGCTATCAGGTTCCTTCAACGAGATCAAGTTCATTACGTTAAAGGTTTTTCGCCAAAAACCAGCCATAGCCCTCCGTCATTTCTTATGGATGGTCAGTAGTATTCAAGCTATGTTTGTTGGCTAAAGTCAAGGCATAGTGTTTGGTAGCTGCTGGGTATTCATCTGTTGTATAGATAGATGCGTTGGTTTGGGACAGTCGTACTGCCGTATTGACTAAAGTCAAAGGTAGGTACGGGTGGGTTAAAATTAACTTGGATAATGACGGGCAGAACTTGACATGTGACTTATGATTTGTTGACTAAAGTCAAGGTCACAAGAGCATGAGGTAAAGATCATATCGGGAGTTTCTAAATAAACTGAAACTTGCCAAGTATGCACATACCTTCTGGAGTGTGATAACTTGAGTGGCTTCCATCAAGTTATCATGTGATGATAGTTGGATCCCGATTCTCACTGATGAGTTGGTTTACTCTTCGGGTGTTCCCGACTAATTCTTCTTTCAGGTTTGGAGGAGAATTTGAGATTACAGTGGGAGGTTTCCTGATTAGATAAAGTGATAACCATTCTGATCTAGGTTAGAGTGCACGCAGAGTGTTTCTATTCTCTCTCTTTGGCAGTGACTTTTGACCGACCCTAGACTATGACCCACTGACCAAATTGATTGAACTTTCTTAAAATACAGGCTTTTGGATTGTCCGAGTTGCATAAGTTATTGCTACTCCTTCTTTTACCCTTTAAATTTCTCAGAACACCCCGTATTAATACGGGCATCCACTTCTATTGGATAGATCCATCGTATGGTTATATATGAACTTGGAAGGACTTCTTCGAGGATGGATTCAGGTTCAGGAGAAATAGAATTAGTTTATTCAGTTGACTTTTATTATCATCTTCTCTCAGGAAGCGAGGGCTCCTTGGTTAAGGAGAGTACACCTATTACGCTTATTGGATAGTCTTCTTCCAAACCATAGGCAGGTGCCGAAAGGTAGGAAATGAAGAAAACCAATTAGCCTAAGTAGGGTGTACAGAAGGTAATAACTAAAGACAAAATAAAGGGATTAGAAAGAGGGCAAAGTAAATTGCGACTGCTATCATTCACGACCAAACCGCGTACTTCATCGCCACTCCTATTTCACCTTTGATTTTTCCCAGTTCGGGAGAAATAGAATAAGGTATTATTCAGTTTTCTTTTACCATCACCTTCTCTCAAGTTGCGAGTACTCCTTGGTTTAGGAGGGTACACCTATTATGCTTACTGGATAGTCTTCTTCCAAACCATAGGTTGGTGCCGAACGGTAGGGAAGGAAGAAAAACACATAACATAACGATGGTTTACAGAAGGTAACGAATAAAGAAAAATAAAGGAATTTGGGGAGATAGCAAAGAAATATACGGCTATAGTCATGAATTGGATTATAGAAGAGGCATTACTAGGAATACCAGGAAACCCTTACGAAACATTTTCATTTTTCAGTGAATTGTTAAAGGAAAACAGTTTTCCCGAATTGATACTTACTCCAGGGTATGTATTTACCAGGTATGATTCTCGCATCTGTATGGTTTTACAGATGATGAGTGGGAGTAAGTTATTGGGAATTAGGTGATCATCCCCATTATATCGGAATTCGTTGTAATTGGTGATATTTGAGGAAATCGCCTGGGTACAGTTTTCAACCTACGATACACAGGTTTTGAGTTATTCAACTCAGCGGATTTATACAAAGTATTGTATGTTGTCCAGTGTCCATCAGGACAAAAGGGTTGGTCATCGTACTCTGTTCTGTTTACTTGTAACTTCTATAGTTTTTAGACAAATGTTTCATAGAAATACAATGTCTAAATTTTGAGAAGTTATAGGTATAAGAATAAAGTAGAGAACTAAGTGTCGCAAGTATCGGGATTCTTCAAAGAAATCGAAGATGTAGATTCTTGTGATTGGTATTCAGTTGATAGTAACGGTTTTGAGAAACTTGTTTCTCTTTCAGGTTACTTGTAATTGGATGGATTCCTAAGTTGAGTAATGCTGATTAGCCTCTCTCCATTAAGTTGATATACACTGGAGACAGCTGCATATATTGAATCTGGTTCCAATTGAATAAGTGCCAAAGTTTCTATATTGGATATAGAATGGTTCATATCTTAACGATGTTAACATAAGGGGAGTTGTCTAACTTATGCTTAAAACCAGACACTGGATAATTGAAGCCACGTTTCTATGATGACAGTTTGTGGGTTGACCCGGGCTATGTCGAGGGTTGATTTTCTACCATCTGAAAGATCAATAGTGATATTGTTCTTGACTCGCCACAGTTTTAGTAAAAAGGATTTTTTCAGAAAACAGTAGTGGGAGTATGGTAGAACTGGATGTGATTCCAGAACCGTAAACGATTACGGAAAATTTAATATAACCTATATATTCAATCAGGTTTGACATTCCAATAGCCACTCCGCAGATATGGTGGGTAACCTCAGACACCCGAGAGGTACTCCGGTAGTCTCAAGGACGGTGACAGGGAGGTTCTTGTTTACCTAGAATTGGCACTGCTGTTGTTCCAGGCTATGAGACCCGGTAGGAGGTTAGGTATAGCGTCATTCTAAACTAGCTTTAGAAGTCTACATATATATTATTCTGCCAGAGGGTTGTCGTAGTCAGTGGGAACAGCGGAACCATAGTGGGCAAGTAACTTATGTCTATTTATAAGCTTGAGCAAATATAGTGGAGATAGATCATCTATTTTTTGATGTGACAGCCATGGGTTTGACTTCATCAGAATAGGGGGTAGGTCTGTTAAGAATGTAGTAGGGTGTGATGTCCTGGTATTTGGATAACATACACAGAGTAGGAAGTAAAATTCCTATACCACGATCGGTTGTACTTTGGTCGTCACACAGTTATTTCTCTACAAAGGATATGGATATAATATCAGACATTCTGGTTATTAGATCTATGGTTTTAGATCTAGATTAGGGTAGTTTCCCAATATGGGTACTTTGACAGTATTCTAAAAGTATTTAGAATAGATGACTCCTGGCATGGTGGTGTACCTGCAGGTGATGGAGTCACCCTCTCTAAAGGTGTCTTACAGACTAAAGAGGAGAGAGATGTGCATGATTGGCAGATCACTTACTTAGGCAATTGAGTCAATCATGAGATGTCAAATACCACACCAGATGTTGTTTTTGCCCTTAATGCGATAAGTTTATTTTAATCCAAAAGAAACATAAGGAAGCAGTTTTATAACATAAGTGTATGTTCTACGGATTTGATGACTGCAGCCTCCTTCGGGAGACGGTTATCATTCCAGGCTTCAAAGATGACATAGATGACAGAGTGAATGTGAAAGTTATAGTTTTTCCTCTGACGAGGGACAGTATTATGGACAGGTGGTCCAAGGGGATACTGTAGGAGGTATGGTGCTGGATGCTGATTAGGTTCAGTGATCACTACAGTCTAAAAAATTTGGATTTGGAGTTCATTTATGAACTAGGTTCCATCAGATATCCAAACATATTCTAAGACATGTATTACTCGATTCGGGGGGTGGCTTTCTCCGCGAATTTGAGATAAAGAGAGACATAGAAAGAAACATCAGGGCGGATCCACTCACTAAGGCTATTTCTCGAACACAATAGTTTTACAAACGAGTTTTGTGAAACTGATTAGTAGAGGAGTTGGATGTTCGGTATAACATGGGCTGTGAGTGTTCGACATTGCAATAATTAGCCTTAAGTGCAAGTAGGAGATTGTTGGATATAGTGCCCTCAAAGTCAATTATTGGATCGCAGGTACATGATTGCAATGATTGAGGGAGGACCTATACCGATATGACAGTCTTGCTCGAGATAATAGTATGCTATCTTGTTTGTCTTTATCATTGTATACATGCTTTAGTTCACTATTGCATGTTGATAGAGCCCATAGGATTCTTGCTTGACTACCAGCAGTATGATGGCGATCATATACGTGGGAGCTGGGGTCTATAAGCACATCCTTAAAGTGTCCCTAGTCGTGGGAGTTTCGAGACAGGGCATCGATACTCCAGAATAGATTAGTGTATACAGTCGAGACCCCAACGAGGGGTGGTGGCCAGTCTCACAAGCCATTGGTGTTAGTTGGTTCACTTAAGATGTAAACATGTGATCATTGGGTTATGAGTACACCGGACAGGACTCGCAGGGAACCTGCTAGTTGGTATTATACCTAGCGTCAGATAGCAGTTCCCTGGTTACATGTGTACAGGTTAGTTCATCGACCTGAGATCGTCATTTGTCTTGTGTGAGTTCCCACTGTTCTTTGATTTTTACGCTACCACGGCTCAAAGGAGTCGTGCAAACAGGTATTTTTTGGGTACAGTCCCGAGCCACATGGAGGAAAGTGAGTGCATCGGCATGGGATTCGTCTCTCCGGGTATTGGAAGTGAGATCGCACTGTGTCTAGAAGAGCCATTACAAAAAGCCCTCGGTCGAGGCAGGAGATTTACTGGTAGGTACTCGAGTAGTATCTTAGGGTGTTCTGGGCTACTCTCTGACATGACTAATACCGCTATTGGGGGTCTGACGTTACCAGCCCCCTAGGCCGATATGCGATACTCATAAAAGGATGGACCGGACTGTATGTAAATTGTCACTGTCAGGCTCAGTAGGGTTTCTGGATGAGTTCGCTCGTCAGCTTCCATTCCAATCAATACATAGGCAACCGTTACGTACAGTTAGTACCTCTGACGTGCCAGTGGCTATACCCAGTGCCAGTGTGTTGATGAGTCATTAGAGTTCCCCATAGACAGTTTCCCAAGTTCGGACGAAACGTTGTAGAGGTCGTATGGTTTTATGACAGGGTTTGGAAAATGCACGTGCGTTTTCGCACGTGTCATATTTCGGGCAGATAATACTGGTAGGCTTTGGTTTAAGCCGGATCCGAGTATTATACTGTGTAGATATAATATCTTTGTCTCAGTTGCATTTGTATTTGTTCGTAATACAAATGCTGGTATGTTTATACCGTTACGGGGTTATCCTGAAATTCGTTTCGGGATCGCTTTTGGAAGTTGCCAGTTTCCAGTTTTCTATCACCCGTCTTAAACATTCGGTTTAATGCGGATTTATCTTTTCTTGAGGTGAGTCATGAGTGTGGAAGGTTCTAGAAGTGATGACTAGGATTAGTGACTCATCATGGAAATGGTTAATGATTCATGGATTGCATTTAATGTTTTTAGCGATTCATTCTTTCATGATGGATTATGATAAGTATCATTGCCTTATGGTCACACCCTCCTCTCTCCTACACTCACCTCCCTCCTATATGATAGTGGCCGGCCCCCTCTTGATAAGATGATGGATTTATTTTTGGAAAAAGATAGATAATATTTTAGGTTCATGAAAATTTGATATGGAAATTTCTCATTTACCCGATTCAAATGGCAACTTCATTAACCGTTCGTCCATGGCTTTGGACAAAGCAAGGCAAAGTATTCTACTCTTTATCTACATCAATCTTGGTCATCTCTTTTAGCAGACTTGATGACCGAGTTGCCTCTGGTCAGAGGCGGGAGCCCGTTTAAAGATCCGTCGACGTGGTGCCACCTGGACGAGGAGACTGGAGATTTAGGGGATCGGAGCAGCCGCAACAAAGCGTGGGATGATGGTTGAAGACCGAAGGACTCAGGTCGTTCGGTATAACATTTCTACCCACTGTGTAGTTTGTTAGTTTAGCTTTAATAGCAGATCCGGGCTATAGTATACGATAGCGCCAGTTGTAAAATTTTTTGTTCCGCATTTGGCGTCTGTTAGCAGGTTGGGGCGCTACCGTGTACTTACATCCGTCAGTCATGTATAGGACATAGAAACGCCCTCATTGAGAGGCCTGACAGGTATGCCTCCAAGCATATAAAATTCGAACTCCTCCACGGGGAGGAAATATCGACACAGTTGTGTTATAAGCATGGGACAAGGGTAGTTAACGGCTCTTTTGCCCGCACCAATTGAGTTCAACAGGACTGTGCATATATCGAATCGAGGGTTCCTTCTCATGAGCATGTGCACAATATGCAGTGAGGGTGTGAAAATTGTGGTGTTGTGGGAACCCTCAAAAATATTGTTTTGTATCCACTGGCACACAGTTAAAATATTGCTAAAAAGGGTTCTCACTTGGATCCCCTTCCGCGGTTCCCTTGAGCAATCATTACCCATTAAGGGCATGTAATCCTCAAACTGCAGTGGTTGATCATGAACGGGTATCCTAGGGATTAATGTGACTTCATGTTTGCGGTCTCTATCAAAAATAAACTCCCTATCAACCCACTACAATTTGATAAAGCCGTATTGGGCGAGACAGCTATCTTCCATGCACTCGTAAAAACGAGTGACTAATTCCGGAAGGGCGTAAGCATTTGGGTGATTATATACAAAAAATTCCAACCCCTACGTGCTATTTCATTCGCAAAGTAACTTCCATATTCCGCATGTGAAAAAATTTGTGAAAAGTCACGCTCTAGTTGCATATTGGGTGCCATCCGATAGCTACAGATCTAAAATTTTAAAACAGAGAGGGTTTTTAGAAATCGAACCTCCCCTGAAATAATCAGGTGGTGCAGACACAAATGCACGGCGGAAGCGCGGTCGGAAGCAGCTTCTTGCGGCGGAAGGGCGGCGGTGCAGAGGGAAGTCGCTGGAAAAAGTGAGGCGGCGGGTAGGGTTTCTGAGAGGAACTTTAGGGTTTGGTAAAAACAACAGAGAGGGTCGGGGTTATTTATATGGGAAGTGTGATGGATATTTGCAAATAAACTCCTCTAAAAAGAGGGAATTATTTGCAAATACAAATTTTATTTTTAAAATATGGAAATTTAGGAAAAAACCAATTTTTTTTATTTTCAAAAAATTATATATATATATATATATATATTTTAATGTTATTTTGTATTTATAAAATTACAAATGATACATACCCACAAACTTGTTAGAAACAATGTTTTGGGTAGATGATCGAATATTTGGGGGTAAATGGAGGAAAATCAGTCAGTATAAATCGGCTCCTGCAAAAATAGGAGCTCCTCTGACGGGTCCGCAGTGAGAAACGGTTTGAGTCGATGTCCATTTACTTTAAACAGTGTACCGTCCTCCGGGTTTTCTAGATCTACCGCATCGTGCGGATATACGGTGTGTACCAAAAACGGCCCTTTCCATCTAGATTTGAGCTTGCCGGGATGGAAGTGTAACCGAGTGTCATAAAGCAAAACCTGTTGACCAGGTTTGAAAGTCTTGCGCATAAGGTGTTAGTCATGGAATACCTTCGTTCCGTTTTTAACAATTACCGCATTCTCATAGGCCTCATCCCGCAGCTCATCCAATTCATTCAATTGCAGCTTTCTATTGCTACCCGCATCTCCCATGGTTAGGTTCAACTCTTTAATCCCCCAAAATGCCTTGTGCTCAATTTCAACAGGAATGTGGCAAGCCTTCCCATAAACAAGTCGGTATGGAGACATGCCAAGATCAGTCTTGTAGGCAGTATGGAATGCCCATAGTGCATCAAGTAGTTTTGTTGACCAATATTTATGGTTTTTAGAAACCATTTTCTCCAAAATTTGTTTAATTTGTCGATTCGAAATTTCGGCTTGCCCGCAAGTTTGGGGATGATATGGTATTGACAATTTATGAGTAATGGAGTATTTGCGCATTAAGGACTCAAACGTCTTATTACAGAAGTGAGATCCATTATCACTTATAATTGCTCGAGGATGCCCAAACCGAGAAAATATATTTTCTTTAAGAAATCTAACGACAACCTTGTTGTCATTAGTTCGGCGGGGCACAGCCTCGACCCATTTTGACACATAGTCAACAACCAATAGAATATACATATTCCCAAAGGAATTGGGAAATGGTCCCATGAAATCTATTCCCCAAACATCAAAAATATCAACAACCAAAATTGGTTGGAGTGACTTTTCATTTCTCCGAGATATCCGGCCCAAGTGTTGGCACCGGGAACATGTCTTGCAGTATTCGTATGCATCTTTAAAAAGTCGTGGTCAGTACAAACCACACTACAAGATTTTTTTTGCTGTCTTCTTGGGGCCAAAATGCCCGCCACACGGTTGATCATGGCAAAAAGACAGCACACACATAAACTCATGGTCGGGGACACACCGATGAATGATTTGGTCGAAACAGTGATTAAAGAGATATGGTTCATCCCAGTAAAAATGTTTTACTTAGGAAAGGAATCGGAGTTTGTCCTGATTCGACCAATCGTTAGGTATCAGTCCAGTGGCCAAATAGTTTACTATATCAGCGAACCAAGGTTCGCATGACACGGTTAAGAGCCGCTCATCGGGAAAACCATATTTAATAGGAATTTCAAGTGTAAGCGAAGAAGGGAGTTGTGAAATGTGGTCGGCGACTACGTTTTCACATCCTCTCTTGCCCCTTATGACATTGTCAAACTCTTGTAGCAAGATGATCCAACGTATTAGCCGAGATTTAGCATCCTTCTTCGCGAAAAGATGACGAAGAGCTGAGTGGTCTGTGTAAACAATGAGTGGTGAGCCGATTAAATAGAGCTAGAATTTTTCTAGTGCAAACACAACGGCTAGGAATTATTTTTCTATTGTTGTGTAATTCAATTGGGCCTCGTTTAATGTTCTACTAGCGTAATAAATTACGCGCAGCATATATTTATGTGCTATCCAAGGACAGCACCAATGGCGAAATCAGATGCATCGCACATTATTTCAAAAGGATGCGTTCAGTCGGGAAATGAAAGAATGGGTGCAGAAATAAGTGAGTATTTCAATGACTTGAACGCTTTCATGCAGGTTGAGTCAAAACCAAAAGTAGTGTCCTTGGCCAATAAAAGAGTCAAGGGTCTAGCTATCTTGCTAAAATCCTTGATTAACCGTCTATAGAAACCGACATGGCCAAGGAAGGCTCGGATGTCTTTGACGCACTTAGGAGGAGGAAGATTGGAAATGACTTCAATCTTAGCTTTATCAACCTCAATGCCGTTTTGCGAGATGATGTGTCGTAAGACAATACTTTCTCGTACCATAAAGTGGCATTTCTCCCAATTTTAGGTGAGGTTCTTATACCTACAACGGGTAAGAACTATGTCTAAGTGTAGCAAACACTCATCGAAGGAGTCGCCGAAAATAGAGAATTCATCCATAAAAATCTCCAAGAATTTCTCCACCATGTCTTAAAAGATTCCCATCATACACCGCTAAAAAGTAGCAGGTGCATTGCATAACCCAAAGGGCATGCGACGGTTAGCGAATGTACCGAAAGGACAAGTAAATGTGGTCATGTCTTGATCATTTTCGGCGATGGGAACTTGATTATAGCCGGAGTAGCCATCAAAAAAGCAGTAAAATTCGTGCCAGCCAATCGTTCTAGCATTTGGTCAATAAAAGGTAACGGAGAGTGGTCTTTCCGTGTCGCGGTGTTGAGTTTTCTATAATCAATGCAAACTCGCCACCCAGTTTAGTTACGAGTAGGTATTAACTCATTCGTCTCATTGGTTATGACCGCTATGCCCGATTTCATTGGGACAACGTGAATGGGGCTAACCCACTGGCTATCAGAGATAGGGTAAATGGTACCACTATCAAGACATTTGACAATCTCCTTTTTGACAGCCTCTTTCATTATGGGGTTGAGGCGTCTTTGTGGATCACTTACTGGCTTGGCATCATCCATCATTTGTATATGATGTTCAACTATGAGGGGACTAATCCACTTGATGTCCGCCATAGTCTAGCCAAAAGCTTGCCGGTTATTTTGTAAGACCATTAAAAGGGCTTTCTCTTGCTCGAGTGCTAGAGATGCCAAAATGATAACGCGAAAGGTCTGATTCTCACCTAGGTAAGCGTATTTAAGGTGAGACAGCAAAAACTTGAGTTCGAGTTTCTGAGGTGAAACAATTGAAGGTAACATTGGTGAAACTGTCTCGAACTCGAAGGATTCCATCAATGGTTCAAAGCGAGTGTAAGCAACCAAGTCGGATGGTTCAATTAACTCATCCGAAAAATCAAAGGACTCAAACTCGGGTGGTAAGTCTTCAAAATTGTCCAAAAAAGTGAAACACTCATAATCGTTATCGGGTGTGAAAGCTGTGTCAGATTCTAGGAGGAACGCAATAGTGGCGTCAAAACTGCTGTGATCGAACAGAAATTTTTCGAGCTCACAGTCCCCCTGCGTGATCTCATGGATCGAGCAAACATCAAGTATACTACCATTAGGCTCGGAGGGCTGATTCCCCAACATAAAAATATTGAGTTCAATTGTTATATTTCCAAAAGATAGGTTCATTGAACCATTTCGACAATTGATCACCGCATTTGAAGTCGCAAGGAATGGTCGACCGAGTATCACCGGAATTTGACTCTGGGGGTTAGCAATAGGTTTTGTATCCATAACAATGAAATCAACGGGGAAAATGAAATCCCCTACTTCAATTAACATATCCTCTAACTCACCCATAGGATGGGTGATGGATCGGTCGACCATTTGGAGAGTACAATGTGTGGGTTTTAACTCTCCAACGCCCAATTGCTCATATACTGAATAGGATAGAAAATTAACACTGGCACCAAGATCTAATAGTACGTGATTGATGTTTTTATCCCCAATAGTTTTTGAAATTGTAGGATAGCCAGGGTCCTTTTGCTTTTGAGGTAAAGATTGGGTATGAGCATCACTCACTTCATTAGCCAAGCAAAATTTTTCAGGTACCTGCGATTTCCTCTTCTTGGTGTATAGGTCCTTTAAGATTTTAGCGTAAGAAGGGACTTGTTGGATTGCATCAAAGAGAGGTATATTTATGCTAACATGTTTGAATAACTCTACAATATTCTCCATTTGTGGAGTAGGTTTATTGAATCTCAACCTGTTTGGAAATGGAATATTTTGAAATTTTTTTGAGCCCAATGTTCGTCGAGTAGATTGCGAAGTCGGAACAAATCCCAGTGTTGGTGTGTTCGTGAAGTGAGATGTGGGTCCGTTCGAATTAGAAGTAGAGCCTTGTGAAGAATGAAGAATAGGTTCTGAAGAAGATGAATAAGAAGAAGAAGAAGAAGAAGCACCGGTAGGGGTGTCATTACTAATACCTTCATTATTGTGCAACACTCTTCCAGATCTCAACGTGGTCACAGCATTTACATTATGATTTTTTTGTTCATAAGAAACATGTGCGTTGTGTGTGTGACCGGGATTTTGCAATGGTTGAGATGGAAGCTTTCCCTTTTCTCGCTCGCTTAACGCAGCATTTAGTTATGCAATTTGGGCTTCAATTGATTTGATATTCTGATCATGTGTGGCACTGTTTTGCACCAAAGATTGAATAGAAGTCTCTAACCTTGTTGCGGATTGTGTAGATTGTTTTAAAAATGCATCCAAACTTCGTTCTAGCGAGAAAACCTTATTGTTATTCGGATGAACAAAATTGTTTAGAGGATAAGAGTTGTTGGGTACAAAATTGTTCATTTGGTTTGGGTAAGGTTGGGGTTGGAAAGGTTGCTGGTATTGAGTTTGTTGAGGGTCTTGTTATTGTGTCGGAGGCCTTTGAAAGTTGTTGTTGATTTAGAATTGTTGTTGATTTTGATTCCAAGCAAAATTTAGGTGGCTCCTCCAACCAGGATTGTAAGTTGAAGAGTATAGATCATTTCTTTGTCTTTGCTGAAAGAAAGTATTGACTTGATCTTGTCCTTGAATAGGTGGATTGTAAGGACTTTCTTCAGTAAGATGAGACAGATCCGAACAACAAGCGCAAACAGTGCGTGGGGGTAAAGCAGGGGCAGAAGAAGGCGATGAGAATTTGCTCTAAATTGCTTCTAGCTTTTTCGTAAGTGCAGCCATTTCGGCCTTCATTGCAACCGACATATCATATTGATGTATGCCTGCCCTAGACTGACCTGATGAAGTTGTCACGACCCGAGAGTTTCGACTCGTGACCGGCACTTAACCACGCAACGTCTACAGGCGTAACGCGGCTAAGTAAGCCGAACCCAGAAATCAAAACCAATAAATAAAGAGTGATTAAAACATTTTGTAAAACAGCCATACAAGTCTAGGAAACTTTAATTAATTTAATAGAAATCCTTTTAAGTTCAAGAGTTATAACTTTTATAATTTTGGCAACATTTCCTTTTTAAAACATTTGTCCCGCAAGTCGGTTAAAAGAAAGGTGTAGCAGAAATAACAGGTGAAATGAATAAGTATCACAACATGATATACGACGCCGTAGCAAAGAATACACAGTAAAGTAAGGACAAATATCATAAAGATAAAACTGCATAAAATAAAATCGGCTCACATGCGAGCTCGACACCAGAGTATAAATCATACATATCGTCCTCACAACTGTCTCTAAGTCAATACAGAAAGGTAGATGGAGAATACTAGATACATCAATATACAACTGAAGGATAACAGATACCAAACAAAACCCACCTATCCGCAAAAAGGCTAACTCGCCTCAGAAAGGGTATCTGCACCAAAGGATGCGGTAAACAGCCAGCCGCGACTACTCCCAAGGACAACCTGCAAAGCCTGTGGCACAACGGGGGTGAGTTGCCAACTCGTGAATAGAGATAACATATAAAGGTAATCGCGAGCATGCACATATAGCGTGGCTCTACTAATGCCAGCAGATGATAACAATGCATGCCAATAGTGGATGCAATAGTAATGCAAATGCTCTATCAGGTAAATACTACAGGATGAGGTACATAATAATCAATACTGAGTATGGAATAAATAACATCTATATGGAATGTGTCAACATGGAAACAATAATCGGTGCCTCAGACTGCACCCTAATCCCAAATACACTCAGGCGCCGGCACACCCCTCGGCCCTCAAATCCTGTATATCTCTGAGAAATCACGAGTGCCCAACATCGGCACCCAAAATATCATAAAATACTCATGTCCAGCATCGACACGCAAAACCTCGTATATCGGGCTCCGTCAGTCCGGATCGGCCCACGGGGTCCGTCTGCGGTATCGGCCCTCGGCCCCGGCAGTACGGATCATCCCGCATCCATCTCTCGACTCTGGTCAGTATCCTCCGGACAACTGCCAGGTCCAACCAATCACCGGTAGGTACTCGCCCGCCTCCAGGCTCAATCGGCAAAACCCATAGATCATCTTGCCGAGGGGAACCATACCGGGCCCACCACGAACCCGCAAACGGAACATCCACTCCTCGAATCGGGTTTCAAGCACACGTCTCAGCACCGAGAAAACGCGTGGTGGACACACCAAAATATCATATCACGAGGTACCGGGTTTTTCAAAATAGTGCATCTTTTCTTAAATACTTCCACGGTCCTTAAAACCAGAAATCACATGTAAATCCAACACCAATAGTAAATCCAATGCGATGTACAATGTAAATCAATCCATGATATGGGTATAAGGGGAAAACCGCTTTTTAAAATAGTTTCAGTTTTTAAAGATGTCATGCGGCTCCCAATGTCCAGGAAATCATCACCAATCATATGTGAGATACACTACAGCAATATAATCATGGCAGCTCTACAGTGAGTGTGGCATGGCAATTACTAACGGTGTGTGTGTAGCATGCAAATAGTGCCCGTGCAACATAAACCGTTAGTAATAGTGTGGTATTCTATCAGTTCTAATTATACATATATAAACGCATAGCAGGGAATGCAATATGCAATGACAGTCCATGGGGTAAATGCAATATATAATACTAAGGTCCTATCAGCCCTGACACATAACGCCATGCGGGCGATATCCCCGTAGATGTGAAATCTACTCACCGTGTCTCGCGCTATGTGTAGCCAACAACCTGCTTCGCCTTCTTCGCTGCGTCCGCTGTACTCGCCTGCGAACCTAGAATTACACAATATATCATACGTAAGCTTGAAGTCATACAAACACGACAATAAAGCCGAACTAGTAACTCGTGTCGTGAACCAAGCGCGCGTTTGCGCGATACGCTAAAACATGTGTGTGCTGAACCAAGAACTACCCCGATGCGCTGCGATGCATAGCACGCACCAGACCAAAAGAAGCCTGCATGTCGCACTAAACACACACCCCAACCTAAGGGAAACAGCTCCCAGATTTTTAGCTGGAAGAAATCCCAAAAAGTAAACAAGACCAGACACTGCAAAACACACACAGAAACCATCCTGCACAACACCCAACACAACAGTGGAGGGGAGGCCGGCGTCGCCGGGACGACAAAAGGAGGCCGCCGGTAAAACTCCGGTGGGCTGGGCTCGAACTTCAATCACATACTCCAAAAACCCTGCACACTATTCTGGAGTTGTTTTCAACTCCAGAAAACACTTGCAGTAAAAGCATACCACCGAATCATAATATCACGCTTAAAAAGTCACAATTTGCACCAACATGAAAGTTCAGGGTATTTTAGTGTAAACTGGGGTTACCTAGGTTTACCTGGCCTCAATAGCTCCTAACTAACCTAGTCTAACTAAAATTAACCTAACTTAAGCAAAGATCTTACTAATCACCACAAATATTGTTAAAACACCAAGTCTAGTGATAATCAACCACCAATCACACTAAACAACCTAAACCAACTCACAAGTCTAGCACACAAGCAAGGGGAGCTCAGAAATTATACCTCGCTTGACCCTACTACACTGGTCCAGGAGAAGAAGAGAAGAAGAGGAGGCTGCTCCAGGAACTGCCTCTGCACAGAAGCTGCTGCCACTGCTACTGCTGATGCTTATTGCTGTTGCTGTTGCTGTTATTGGGGTTGTGGAGCTGAAGCTGGTGCTGCTGCTACATGGAGCTGTGGCTGCTGGGGATAAGCTGCTGCTGCTTGAAGTGCTGATGCAGTGGCTGTTGCTGTGCTGGGGCTGGTGTTTGCTGCTGCTGCTACTTCTGCTGGTGTGTGTGTGTGTGTGAGAGTGTGAGAGTGAATGAGTGAGGAAAAATAAGAGGGTGTTTGCAAGCAAGGAATTGAAAATGCTAGTGTCAAGCCCCCCCATTCCTCTCTCTCTCTCCACATTAATGGCAAGCATGGGCTTGCCATGCCTCTCACAAGCCAACAAAACACATTTTTAAACCCCTTTTTCATAGTTAAACAAACCTAACCTTAATTAAAAAATCTTTTGGCTTAACAAGGGGTTTAATTCACCATGGTTGTGAAACATGGTATAACCCAAATTTTAATCCTAGTTTACATGCACAAGTTTGTGCAAGATTGGTAAAATTCTAGAAAAATATTTATTAAATTGGAAAAATTATTTGAAAATCAATTTGGTAAACTTTTTATTAAAATCACATATTAAAATATAAGTAGCCACTAAACTCATCCTAGGATGTTACAATCTTCCCCCCTTAAAGAAATTCGTCCCCGAATTTAAAATAGAAAGCAACGCATACCTTCAAAGAGATGAGGAAACTTCTTCCGCATCCCGCCTTCGGCCTCCCAAGTGATCTCATCACCATTCGGGCTGTGCCAAAGCACCTTTACTGATGGCAAAACTTTCGATCTAAGTTTCTTCACTTGTCGGTCCAAGATCACGACTGGCTGCTCGGTGAACGTAAGATCGCGCTCGAGCTGAACGGCCTGATGCTGAATCAAGTGCGAAGGGTCATGCAGGTATCTGCGAAGCATCGACACGTGGAATACGGGATGAACATCTGGGAAGTCGGGTGGAAGAGCCAAACGATAAGCTACTGCGCCCACACGCTCGAGGATCTTGAAGGGACCTATGAATCTGGGGCTAAGCTTCCCCTTCCGTCCAAACCTCATCACTCCCTTCATCGGAGAGACCCTCAGAAATACGTGATTGCCAACTGCGAACTCTAGTCTGCGGCGGCGCCTGTCGGCATACGATCTCTGCCTGCTCTGAGCTGTCCTCATCCTGTCTCGAATCAGCTGTATCTTCTCAGTCGTCTCCTGTACTATCTGTGGCCCCAAAATACTGCCCTCGCTGAGCTCTGTCCAACAGACCGGCGATCTACATCTCCTCCCATACAAAGCCTCAAAAGGTGCCATCTGGATAGTATCCTGGAAGCTATTGTTGTAGGAGAAATCTATCAAGGGTAAATGATGATCCCAGCTACCACCAAAGTCTAAAACACAGGCTCGGAGCATGTCCTCAAGAGTCTGAATGGTCCGCTCTGACTGTCCGTCGGTCTGCGGGTGGAATGCAGTGCTGAAACTCAAGCGCGTGCCCAAAGCCTCCTGAAGTCTATGCCATAATCTGCTGGTAAACTGGGTGCCTCTATCGGACACGATGCATGTCGAAACTCCGTGCAGTCGTACAATCTGATCGATGTAAATCTGGGCATACTGAGTAAATCCGAAAGTCGTCTTCACCGGTAAGAAGTGAGCCGCTTTCGTCAAACGATCCACGATCACCCAGATGGAGTCATACCCTCGACTAGTCCTGGGTAAACCCACAATGAAATCCATAGATATCTGTTCCCATTTCCACTCCGGAATGGGTAACGGCTGAAGCTCTCCCGCGGGCCTCTGGTGCTCAGCCTTGACTTGCTGACAAGTCAGGCATCTCGACACAAAATCTGCAATGTCCCTTTTCATACCGTCCCACCAATAGACATCTCTCATATCATGGTACATCTTGGTGGAACCGGGATGAACACTGTATACCGACCGATGTGCCTCCTCGAGAATCTCGCGCCGCAATCCCCCAGCATCTGGTACGCACAGTCTTGCTCCAAATCGTAGTATCCCCTGATCATCGATCACGAACTCGAAAAATCTTCCATGTGCCATCTGTGTCCTGATCTCTGAACAGCGGTCATCACTGTGCTGTGCCTCATGTATACGGTCGAGCATCTGTGGGCGTGCGCGAACATGCGCAATCTGTCCTCCGATCGGCGTAAACTCAAACAGTACCCGGCTGTCGCATAAGACCTGCCAATCTGCCGACGACTGCCTCTGCACTGCGCTCAAACAGGATAGACTACCCTCGGGCCTCCTACTCAAAGCATCTGCTACTACGTTAGCCTTGCCCGGGTGATACAAGATCTCCCAGTCGTAGTCCTTCACCAACTCCATCCATCGGCGCTGTCGGAGATTCAGGTCTCGCTGCTGAAATATGTACTTGAGGCTCTTGTGATCCGTGAATATCTGGCACGACTCGCCGTATAGGTAATGTCGCCAGATTTTAAGTGCAAAGACCACCGCAGCCATCTCCAGATCGTGGGTAGGGTAGTTCTGTTCATGTTTCTTCAGCTGTCGAGAAGCATACGCGATCACGCTGCCGTGCTACATCAATACGCACCCTAGCCCCACTCGTGAAGCATCGCAATAGACCACGAATCCGTCCGACCCAGAAGGCAAAGATAGCACTGGTGTCGTCGTCAGTAGAGCCCGTAGCTGCTGGAAACTTTGCTCACACTCCTCTGTCCAATCGAAACGAACTCCCTTCCGGGTCAACCCGGTCAAAGGTGTAGCAATGCGAGAGAAGTCCTGAACAAATCACCTGTAATAACCTGCCAGCCCTAGAAAGCTGCGAACCTCCATCACTGACGTGGGTCTAGGCCAACTCCGAACTGCCTCTATCTTCCTCGGGTCGACACATATACCATCTCGTGTAATCACGTGCCCCAAAAAGTCTACGCTGTCTAGCCAGAAGGCACACTTGGAGAATTTGGCGAAAAGCTGACGCTCCCTTAAGGTCTGCAGTGTAATCCGTAGGTGCTGCTCGTGCTCCTCTCTACTCCGAGAATACACCAAAATATCGTCAATAAACACTATAATGAACAGATCAAGATACGGCCGGAAAATACGGTTCATCATGTCCATAAATGCTGCTGGCGTGTTGGTGAGTCCGAACGACATCACCAAAAGCTCATAATGGCCGTAACGTGTGCGGAAGGCTGTCCGAGGAATGTCCTCCCGTCGAACCCGCAGCTGATGGTAGCCTGATCGCAAATCGATCCTCGAAAAGTATCCTGCTCCCTGAAGCTGGTCGAACAAATCGTCGATGCGTGGCAAAGGATATCTTTTCCGCACTGTCACCCTGTTCAGCTGGCGGTAGTCGATACACAAACGCATACTGCCGTCCTTCTTCTTGATAAACAAGACTGGAGCACCCCAAGGAGAAACACTGGGTCGAATAAGTCCCTTATCCAGCAAGTCCTGCAATTGGCCCTTCAATTCTCTAAGTTCCGCCGGGGCCATCCGATAAGGCGGTACTGAAATAGGCCCCGTGCCAGGAACCAAATCAATACAAAAAGAAATATCACGCTCGGGCGGTAGCCTAGGAAGCTCGTCAGGGAACACGTCAAGGAACTCGCTAACCACCGGAATCTGATCCATCGGAACCTCTGTAGCCCTAGTATCGCAAACATATGCGAGAAATCCCTGGCATCCCTTCCGCAAAAGCTGTCCAGCGCGAACAGAAGAAATCACACTGTGAGGGGTGGCACCACGGTCCCCCAACACAACAACAACCGACTCGCCGGGAAAACAAAATCGAATTATCTTCTCGCAGCAGTCAACAGAAGCATAGCACGTGGCTAACCAATCCATGCCCAAAAGAACGTCGAAGTCCAGCATCTCAAGAAGGATCAAATCAACCGGCAACTCTCTCTCGCCAATACGGACGGTACAGGATCGGAACACGTGCCTAGCAACAAACGACTCTCCCACATGAGTAGTCACAACAAGCGGCTGGCCAAGCAAACCGGACTATCTACCCAAACTCGGCACAAAGTGTGTGGATATGTACGAGTGCGTGGATCCGGGATCGAATAATACGTGTTCATCAACCGAACATACAGGAAGGATACCTGAAACTACTGCATTGGACGCCTGCGCGTCCTGATGTGTCAAAGCAAAAACCCTCGCCTGTCCACCACCTGCGACTGACTGCCCTCTGCCTCGGTCATCTCGCCCCCTCTGAGCAACTCCTCCACGCCCACGACCTCTCTGTGCGTGAGTCTGGCGCGGAGCAACGGTAGGTACAACGGGCAACGCCCTCTAGGGTGGTGAAGGTGGTAAGGTAACATGCGGTGCTGCTGCCTCCCTCCGGTGTGTCTCGGGGCAATCTCTAACAAGGTGAAATAAGCTGCCGCATCTAAAGCAACCCCGCGGCGACTGCTGACCCTCTCGTGGATAGGAACTAAACATCTGGCTCCGTCCCGAATCTCTGCCAGTCCTCGTACCTGGACGATACCTGTCGCGGCGTCTGAATGTCTTCCTCCATGCGGATATACTAGTACGAACTCTCTTCGGCTCTGGAGCTGCCGAAGTCTCAGCCAGGCGCTCCTCGACCAATAAGGCTGCATCTACAGCTGCTGCGTAAGTCTCGTAGTGCTGCGCGCTGATTGCAAGGAACAATGGTGTAAGCAAGCCTCGAACAAATCTCTTAACGTGCAACTCTTCGGTAGCCACTAAATACGGGGCATAGACTGCCAACTCTGTAAACAGCACGTCATACTCTGACATTGTCATCCCTGGCGTCTGGCGCAAGGACTCAAATCTGCGTGCTCGGGCGTCCTTGACACTCTGGGGAAGGAAACGGGCTAGGAATACCGTCACGATCTCCGTCCAGGTCATAGGAGGAAGGCCTGCTGCTCTGCCCTTCTCAACTGAATCACACCACTTCTGCGCAAGACCTTCTAGGCGAAAGCTCGCGAACTCGACCCATCTCGCATCTGCGCATCTGAGCGAACGGCATATACGGGCCATCTTATCAATGAAGGACTGTGGGTCCTCGGCTGCATCAGTGCCTGTGAATACCGGAGGCTTCAGCCTCATGAACTCTGACAACGATACTGTGATCACCTCCGTGGCTGCAGGGGCAACTGGCTGTGCGGTAGGTACCATCGCGGTCGCTAGAACAGGTGGAGCTACCTCTGGTCGCTGGGCTCGAAGCGTCTCGACTAGCGATCCTATCATCTTGCGCATCTCCTGCATGCTAGATCCCACCGTCTGGCGCATCTCCTGCATACCAGCCCCTAGCGTGGCGATCTGATCTGTCACAGGAGGAACAGTCTGCTCGGGTACAACGGGTGCACTGCCCGGATCAGTCCTCGTCTCGGACGAGTCAACACGAATCTCGGCCCTCACGGCCGCTCTCTGTGCCCTCGTAGTCTTAGGCGGCATAATGGCTGAAAGAAAATTAGGATTCGATAAGAACACGGAAATCGAATCGCAAGAACGTATGTATTCACGAAGAAATTTAAATCAACAAGTCCTAAGGTCGCGTAGGCGGAGAACCGTGTCGTGAGTATGCCACGGAACATACACACACTACGCTACCCTGCTGCAGCTACCTACTCCATCATACCAGGGTCATCCAACACTCCGAAAGGTAAAACCTAGGCTCTGATACCAACTTTGTCATGACCCGAGAGTTTCGACTCGTGACCGGCACTTAACCACGCAACGTCTACAGGCGTAACGCGGCTAAGTAAGCCGAACCCAGAAATCAAAACCAATAAATAAAGAGTGATTAAAACATTTTGTAAAACAGCCATACAAGTCTAGGAAACTTTAATTAATTTAATAGAAATCCTTTTAAGTTCAAGAGTTATAACTTTTATAATTTTGGCAACATTTCCTTTTTAAAACATTTATCCCGCAAGTCGGTTAAAAGAAAGGTGTAGCAGAAATAACAGGTGAAATGAATAAGTATCACAACATGATATACGACGCCGTAACGAAGAATACACAGTAAAGCAAGGACAAATATCACAAAGATAAAACTGCATAAAATAAAGTCGGCTCACATGCGAGATCGACACCAGAGTATAAATCATACATATCGTCCTCACAACTGTCTCTAAGTTAATACAGAAAGGTAGATGGAGAATACTAGATACATCAATATACAACTGAAGGATAACAGATACCAAACAAAACCCACATATCCGCAAAAAGGCTAACTCTCCTCAGAACGGGTATCTGCCCCAAAGGATGCGGTAAACAGCCAGCCACGACTACTCCTAAGGACAACCTGCAAAGCCTGTGGCACAACGGGGGTGAGTTGCCAACTCGTGAATAGAGATAATATATAAAGGTAATCGCGAGCATGCACATATAGCGTGGCTCTACTAATGCCAGCAGATGATAACAATGCATGCCAACAGTGGATGCAATAGTAATGCAAATGCTCTATCAGGTAAATACTACAGGATGAGTTACATAGTTATCAATACTGAGTATGGAATAAATAACATCTACATGGAATATGTCAACATGGAAACAATAATCGGTGCCTCAGACTGCACCCTAATCCCAAATACACTCAGGCGTTGGCACACCCCTCGGCCCTCAAATCCTGTATATCTCTGAGAAATCACGAGTGCCCAACATCGGCACCCAAAATATCATAAAATACTCGTGTCCAGCATCGACACGCAAAACTTCATATATCGGGCTCCGTCAGTCCGGATCGGCCCACGGGGTCCGTCTGCAGTATCGGCCCTCGGCCCCGGCAGTACGGATCATCCCGCATCCATCTCTTGACTCTGGTTAGTATCCTCCGGACAACTGCCAGGTCCAACCAATCACCGGTAGGTACTCGCCCGCCTCCAGGCTCAATCGGCAAAACCCATCGATCATCTCGCCGAGGGGAACCATATCGGGCCCACCACGAACCCGCAAACGGAACATCCACTCCTCGAATCGGGTTTAAAGCACACGTCTAAGCACCGAGAAAACGCGTGGTGGACACACTAAAATATCATATCATGAGGTACCGGGTTTTTCAAAATAGTGCATCTTTTCTTAAATACTTCCACGGTCCTCAAAACCAGAAATCACATGTAAATCCAACACCAATAGTAAATCCAATGCGATGTACAATGTAAATCAATCCATGATATGGGTATAAGGGGAAAACCGCTTTTTAAAATAGTTTCCGTTTTTAAAGATGTCATGCGGCTCCCAATGTCCAGGAAATCATCACCAATCATATGTGAGATACACTACAGCAATATAATCATGGCAGCTCTACAGTGAGTGTGGCATGGCAATTACTAACGGTGTGTGTGTAGCATGCAAATAGTGCCCGTGCAACATAAACCGTTAGTAATAGTGCGGTGTTCTATCAGTTCTAAGCATACATATATAAACGCATAGCAGGGAATGCAATATGCAATGACAGTCCATGGGGTAAATGCAATATATAATACTAAGGTCCTATCAGCCCTGACGCATAACGCCATGCGGGCGATATCCCCGTAGATGTGAAATCTACTCACCGTGTCTCACGCTAAGTGTAGCCAACAACCTGCTTCCCCTTCTTCGCTGCGTCCGCTGTACTCGCCTGCGAACCTAGAATTACACAATATATCATACGTAAGCTTGAAGTCATACAAACACGACAATAAAACCGAACTAGTAACTCGTGTCGTGAACCAAGCGAGCGTACGCGTGATACGCTAAAACATGTGTGTGCTGAACCAAGAACTACCCCGATGCGCTGCGATGCATAGCACGCACCAGACCAAAAGAAGAGTGCATGTCGCACTAAACACACACCCCAACCTAAGGGAAACAGCTCCCAGATTTTTAGCTGGAAGAAATCCCAAAAAGTAAACAAGACCAGACACTGTAAAACACACACAGAAACCATCCTGCACAACACCCAACACAACAGGGGAGGGGAGGCCGGCGTCGCCGGGACGACAAAGGGAGGCCGCCGGTAAAACTCCGGTGAGCTGGGCTCGAACTTCAATCACATACCCCAAAAACCCTGCACACCATTCTAGAGTTGTTTTCAACTCCAGAAAACACTTGCAGTAAAAGCAGACCACCGAATCCTAATATCACGCTTAAAAAGTCACAATTTGCACCAACATGAAAGTTCAGGGTATTTTAGTGTAAACTGGGGTTACCTAGGTTTACCTGGCCTCAATAGCTCCTAACTAACCTAGTCTAACTAAAATTAACCTAACTTAAGCAAAGATCTTACTAATCACCACAAATATTGTTAAAACACCAAGTCTAGTGATAATCAACCACCAATCACACTAAACAACCTAAACCAACTCATAAGTTTAGCACACAAGCAAGGTGAGCTCAGAAATTATACCTCGCTTGACCCTACTACGCTGGTCCAGGAGAATAAGAGAAGAAGAGGAGGCTGCTCCAGGAACTGCGTCTGCACAGAAGCTGCTGCCACTGCTACTGCTGATGCTTATTGCTGTTGCTGTTGCTGTTATTGGGGTTATGGAGCTGAAGCTGGTGCTGCTGGGGCTGCTGCTACATAGGGGCTGTTGCTACATGGAGCTGGGGCTGCTGGGGATAAGCTGCTGCTGCTTGAAGTGCTGATGCAGTGGCTGTTGCTGTGCTGGGGCTGGTGTTTGCTGCTGCTGCTACTTCTGCTGGTGTGTGTGTGTGTGTGTGTGTGAGAGTGTGAGAGTGAATGAGTGAGGAAAAATGAGAGGGTGTTTGCAAGCAAGGACTTGAAAATGCTAGGGTCAACCCCCCCATTCCTCTCTCTCTCTCCACATTAATGGCAAGCATGGGCTTGCCATGCCTCTCACAAGCCAACAAAACACATTTTTAAACCCCTTTTTCATAGTTAAACAAACCTAACCTTAATTAAAAAATCTTTTGGCTTAACAAGGGGTTTAATTCACCATGGTTGTGAAACATGGTATAACCCAAATTTTAATCCCAGTTTACATGCACAAGTTTGTGCAAGCTTGGTAAAATTCTAGAAAAATATTTATTAAATTGGAAAAATTATTTGAAAATCAATTTGGTAAACTTTTTATTAAAATCACATATTAAAATATAATTAGCCACTAAACTCATCCTAGGATGTTACAGAAGTAGATGAGGTGGTCTTAGTGCTTTCCCACTGAAGTGTTTGTTCAGCAAGATCGTCGAGAAATTGCCAAGCTTCCTCGCTTTATTTTGTAAGAAAGTGACCTTGACAAATGGTTTCCAACAACTGCTTAGTTGCTGGGTTCAGTCCTTCGTATAAATTTTGAAAAAATTGCCAATTCTCGATACCGTGGCGAGGGCACTGAACAAATAGGTCCTTAAATCACTCAAAACACTTCCAGAAAGATTTGGAAGGAATCTGGGAAAATTGAATAACTTCGTTGCGAATTCTCGCGGTCTTGTGGTGTGGGTAAAACTTTTTTAGAAAATCCTTAACAAACTCTTCCCAATTTTTTATCGAATGTGATGCTGTTCTATATAACCATTTCTTAGCTAGGTAAAATAAAGTGAATGGAATGACACGTAGCCTTATAGCATCATCAGAAAGTTGTGTGGTCTTCATCATTGCGCAAACATTCTGGAATTTGTTAATGAAGATATTGTTGGATATATGTATGCCCTAGAGGCCATTATGTGATAGTGGATGTATCTATACATGTATATATATTCAGTTTGCATTCTTGCTCGACATGATAGTATGCTATCTGGTTCTTCTTTATCTGACATGTTGATTTGATCATGCTTTTATTCATTCATACATGATGATAAAGCCCTGAAGATATCGGCTTAACTACTCTGATTATGATGTAGATCATACTAGTGGGACATCTGTAGTCTATAAGCATATCCTGAAACGTCCCTAGTCGTAGGTATATCGAGACGGGGCATTGATATACCAGAGTAGACTAGCGTATATGATACTAGACCCATACGATGGGCGATGAATGTTCCCACATTCATCGATGTTTGACATCAAGATCATATACGGGTGCTCAGTGGTGACTGGGTACGGTGGACGGACTTACCGAGAACTCCTATATGGAATTATATCTATCGTCGGATAGCAGTTCTCAGGTGACACTGGTACAGGTTAGTCTGTAGACCAAAGATCGTCATAGAGCCTTGTGTGTTCTCCCACTGTACTTTGATTACCACCCTACCACGGCTCTACTGAGTCGTGCAAGCAGGTGGCCGTTGGGTACAGTCCCGAGACACACGAAGGCAATGAGCGATAAGAGGGGTTTCGTCTCTCCCGATATTGGGAGTTGATGCTGTACAGTGCCCGACTGGTTATATCAGTAAGTTCCTGGCCAGGGCTGCTGAGATTTGCTGATAAGTGTTATCAGCAGTTTCTCGATCTGTTATAGACCATTCACCGGCACGACTTATTGAGTTATTGGGGTCGACATGACCATCCCTAGGCTCGATATGCAGCATATCTGACGAAGAGACCGGACTGTACGGTAGTGTTGCCGGATGGCTCGACGGGAGTTATAGCAGGTTCGCTTGTTGTCTTCTGATCGCTCAATACCCGGGTGGCCGTTACGTTTAGCTGACCGCTTGCGGCTTGAGGGTACTTGATATGATCATTACCCTCTGCCGGCGTATTGACGAGTCTTAGAGTCCCACAAAGGAGTTACCCAGTCCAGGCGAAACGTTGTGGTGCGCGTATGCGATATGCGCTTGCACCCGATTGAAATGTGTGTATATGATACCGAACATTGATCGGGTGGCCTGCTTTTGGTGGGGTCATATGAGATATGACTGGATTGATAAATTAAGTGTTGATTTATCATCTAACCATTAGTTTTCTCACTTGAAACCTTTCTAGGGTTTGATGGATGGATGCATGCATGCATGTGTTTCTTTCTTCCTTTCTAGTTTCATGCACATGTAGATGTGCATACATGTATACATACATACACCCATCCATCATGGTTGATTGCATATGGAAATGGTGGCAATATAAGCCTCACACCATAGATTAAACAATGGATAATTATTTAATTTTGGTTTTAAAGTAAAATGAAAAAGAAAAGGATAATCATTCTTGATTCTACACTCTTCTTCTAACCTAACCTATCTCAACTACCACTAATCTATGGTTATTCTTCTCTTTATCATTTAAAACCCAAGTTAAACTAACTATCCATCATTTTAATCATGGTTGAAGTCAAGAAGGAAATAAATATATATAGTGATATATATTTCATTTTCTTCTTAACTCAAGGTTATCTTTTACACCTCTTGTTCATTTTAGCCACCATCTTCATCCTCCATCATCTTTTCTTCTCTAGTCTTCTCTAGTGAGTGAAATACAACTAAAGAAAGGTTTTGGAAGTGAGATTCCAAACCACAACACCATTCTACTCAAGTCTAGCCAACTTGATTAGAGTGTTTTCTTCGGTTTTTCCAAAGTAGCGAACTTGGACGAAGTACTTCGTGGTGGATCGTCATGGACGAAAGGGAACTTCAAGAGGACCTCGATTCAACACCCAAGACACCAAGGAGTCTAGCAAAGGGGAGATACAAAGGTTGTAGCCTTCAAACCCTAATCTTTACTAGCTTATAGTTTTATAACCCTAATTTTCTAGGATCGATCCCTTTGCATGTTAGTTTAGCACCTTAAAACTTAAAACTTTGGGTCATGTGATGCTTCAAAACTCTTCATAGGGTGCTATACTAACCTTACATTGGTATCAGAGCCGACCTAGAACAATAGGCGATGCTTTAGCGAAGTAAAAACTCCGATCGAAACAAAATACGGATTTACGGGACACTCTCTGGAAATTTTTTAAAAACTGACTTTTTTCAGAATTAAAAATTATCAAAAAATAGAGCAGGTAAATATAAGACAATCTGGAAAATTCGAGCAAGTGAACAGTACTTTTGACCGCGGAACCGCGGCCTAAGCAGGCTTAGGCCGCGGATCCGCGGCCATAAAAGGGGATCTTTTACTCCATTTTGCACAGTATTTTTCCTTACCTGCTATAGTATATTTTGAGTATGTTTAATCTGAATCTACTGTTGAAAAATTCTGGAGATGGTTTTGAACTCGTCGTTTCGATCGGAATTTTCATTTCGTTTTCTTTTCCGGGTAAACTAGAAAGTATTGAAGTGTTTGAACGAATATCATTTACTTACTATTCACGGGGTTTAAATAGTTTGGAGATACGTGCAAGTCTTTTTGCGGTGGTCCCTCTAGAAGATAACAAACCTTAACTCGATTATGTGACCGTCTCGAACTGCCCTTTGAACCCTAGGGTTTGGGGCAGTACGGCGTGCCACATGTGAGGCGTTGGCTTGACCCTTCTACGGCTGGACCGCCACTACTGTGTCACACTCCGGATCTTTTGAACCCTGCTCAAGTGTTGAGCTTTAGTGAATCTTGGGTGCTTGATTGTTCGTTCGAAAACTTTAATACTGTCTGTTTGTCTGGAATGTGATACAATATGTGGAATTCATATAGTTAAGGCATGAAATACGAAATATGTGATATTTCGCATTTATGATGTCTAAAGAGAATCTGGATTCCAAATATTGTAGTTTTACACTTTCTTTTCTGTGACCGTAAGTGTAGTATGTACGATATCGCCGGTTTCGTTGCTATACATCAACGACAATTGGGGTACGCATACTTACTTACGTTGATGATGTGATATTATGTGTTGCTGAGATATGATGTGTAGGATTGTCGCGATCGAATAGCCGGGGGGTTTTTGTGAGATGAGAGTTTTACATTTTCATTCATGTAAATTCAAAAGTAATGTAATATTCTTTTATTTGGGGCACTTCCAGGTTGCGGTTGTGTCACCAGTGTTGTATATTATTTACTTTTCCGCATTAGGATGGACCCAAGGAGGGGAGCACAGGTGACCGGGTTCTGGGGTTCAGTGGGAGGCCACCTCGAGGAGTCGAGACCGGGTCTCCTAAACTCCAGGATTGGTAGGGTCACTTTCCGCTCTCGTAGGGGTCCAGGGTGTGGGCTTGGCTATTCATCGCGACTGTGGAATCCGTATTTTCTATTCTGGCTAAATACTAAATACGGACGTCCTAGGATATCCCACGTTATATCTATGTTTCTGCTCCCTGTGTTCTGTGATATCTGAGATGAATGACATATTATGTATATGATATATAGTAGACGTTGCTTATGTTTTACACCCGCGCTAGTCCCGTCCCGGTATGCCGTTCGTTAAGTAACCTAACGGTGCATAACGGAACATTGCGGCGAATGCAGATGGCATAAGCGTACGTGTTATTTTCGTTTCTTTTCTGTGATTGGCTTAAGGACTTAAATGATGGGATTACATTAATTTGATTAATGTAAAGAAAATAAACCTAAAAAGATGTTGTAGAATCGGATTTAAAAACTACTCGGCTATTTATGAAAAAGCTATATTTCAAAACTGCGGAGCATAAGACACTCCTTTTAAAAAACTGTTTGATTCTACAACGATATCAAGTTCAAAGCGTTAAAGATTTTCTTAAAAATCATTCGCAACCCTCCGTCATTTTAGGAAGTAGAGTACTTAGTATTCGTGCTGCGTTTGTTGACCTTAGCCAAGGCGTAGTGTACGGTAGCTAAGTGATGTCTTCCTACAAACGCATATGATGCAGATTAATTAGGACGGGCATATGACTTTGTTGACCTTAGCCAAGGGTCATATGAACGGGTCTAATTAATCAAGAAATGACGGGTTGAGCTTGACTAGTGCTCGTGATTTGTTGACCTTAGCCAAGGTCACGAGTATTAGGGGTAAAAACCACATCGGGAATTTCAAGTGTTGAAATTTGCAATGAGATTGCATACCTTCCATATGATGGTTGGATCCTGATCCCACTGTGAGCAATAGTTGCTCCTAGGAGAGTTTTACAGTTTACAATTAGCTAACTCATTAGGTGTCTAGAAAGGTGTTAACGGGGCTCCGCCTCTGGGAAAACGAGGTTTACTCTAATTAGGTCCGTGCGAAAGCACGGGGAACCTCCCTCAAAGTACCGACACTGGCCTGGCTGAACGGTTAGCGAAGTTGTAGACTGTAATTAATCCTGGCTAGTTTTTCTTTTTAAGGTTTGAAAGAAAAACTCAACAAAAGCAGTGGGAAACATCGATTAGACAAGATAATAAACCAATCTAATCTATGCAAGAGCTTTCGCTGAGTGTATTCTTTTCTCTCTCATAATGGCAGATACCAATGACTGGACTTAAGCTTCTACTAGATAAAAACAAACTGAATGGGACCAACTATAAAGACTGGCTGAGGAATCTGAAAATCGCCTTGACTTATGATAAAGTATCATATGTCCTCACGGCTTCAGCCCCACCCGTCCCAGGTCCAAAATCCTCAGTTGCGGACATTGAAGTCCGCTAGACATGGGACGCTGACTGTGCCACGGCAAAATGCCTCGCGCTTGCATCGATGGACAACACACATCAAGAGCAGCACGAGGACATGGACATTCACGGTATATTGCTCAATACAAAGGAGTTGTATGGGGAGCAATCCCGCGTATTACGATACAAAGCATCAAAGAAATTGTTTCAGATGCGAATGGCCCCTGGCACACCAGTAGGAGACCACGTTCTGAAGATGATAGCTCTTATTGAAGAGCTTGAGGACCTTGGATGGACAATGGACAATGAACAATATATAGATATTATTCTGCAGTCCCTGCCCCTCCACCTTTGCTCAGTTCATAGTGAACTTTAACATGCATGGCATGGAAAAGGAACTCCCTGAACTCCTTAATATGTTAAGGAGTGCAGAGAGCACTATGAAGTCAGCAAAAACTCCCGTTATGACTATTGGACAGTCTTCTTCTTCTCGCCCGAAATCCAAGGCCAAGGGAAAGAAAAAGAAGAAACCCACTAATCCTAAGGGCGGAGTTAAAAAGGTAAAGGGAAAGGGAAAGTCCAAAGCTGGAGACCCAGGGAAAGGCGAATGTTTTCATTGCCACAAGACAGGACATTGGAAGCGCAATTGCACGGAGTACCTAAGTCTCAAGAAGAAGCATGGTGATGCTTCTGCTTCATATGTGTTTGTGACTGAAAACTGTTTTTCTATAAACTCTGCTTCCTGGGTATTGGATACCGGTTCAGGTTCTCACATTTGCAATTCTATGCAGGGGCTGAGAAATAGCAAGGTTTTGAAGACAGGTGACCATACTCTCCGCGTTGGAAATGGTTCCAATGTACATACAGTCGCAGTGGGAGAGTATCACTTGGGGTTGCCATCTGGATGTATTTTGATTTTGAATCCATGTCATTTTGTACCAAGTATGTTATGTAATATAATATCCGTTTCTTTGTTGGACAATGAAGGATATAACTTTGTCTTGCAAAACAATGTTATGAACATTCACCTGAATCAAATGTTGGTTGGGTATGGTACGCTTAATAACGGAATATATGTCCTAAATCAACACACAGTTTTCAGTGTACAACACACTAATAAAAGAAAACTTTCAGAATTGAATGAAGCTTTTCTTTGGCACTGTAGACTTGGTCATATTAACGAAACAAGACTAAACAAGTTACACAAAGATGGATATTTAAATTCTTTTGAATATAAATCTTATGCGACTTGCCAGTCTTGTATCAATGGGTAAATGACCAAAAACTCCGTTTACCGGACACGGAGAAAGAGCTACTCAGCTCCTGGGCCTCATACATAGTGATGTATGTGGGCCAATGTCTACACAGGCTAGAGGCGGTTTTTCATACTTCATTACATTCACTGACGATTTCTCAAGATTCGGTCATGTATTTTTATTAAAGCACAAGTCCGACGCTTTCGAGAAATTCATTGAATATAAACAAGAAGTAGAAAAACAAACCGTCTTGAGTATTAAGATGCTTCGATCAGATCGAGGTGGAGAGTATCTCAGTACAGAATTTGCAAACTTCCTAAAAGAGAATGGGATTCTCTCTCAGCTCACTCCTCCTTACACACCACAGCACAACGGCGTGTCAGAACGACGGAATAGGACCCTATTAGATATGGTCCGGTCCATGATGAGTGATGCTGAGTTACCAGTCTCATTTGGGGGCATGCATTGGAGACTGCAGCGTTTCTGCTAAACAGGGTTCCAACCAAAGCCGTGTCTACCACGCCATATGAGATATGGCATGGGAAGAGACCATCTCTTAAGAGAATTAAGATTTGGGGTTGCCCGGGCCTATGTTAAAAAGCAGAATCCGCACAAACTCGAGACACGTTCAGCATGTGTAACTTTGTTGGATATCCAAAGAATTCTTATGGATATCTATTCTACCACAAAGAGGAACAAAATGTGTTTGTTTCTCAACATGCCACATTCTTGGAAAAAGAGTTTTTCACAGATAAAGATGATGGCAAAGTGGTGGATCTAGAAGAGGTTCTAGAGACACAAACTACAAATGACGATTTGGTTGAACCGACTGTTGCAACAGAAGCTGAAGAACCTCGGCCACTCCGTAGGTCTGGTAGGACTTCTCGTCCACCGGAGAGGTACTACGGTTTCCTCATTGATGGTGACAGAGAAGACTGTATCATGGATGATAATGATCCTACCAGTTTTCAGCAAGCTATCACGGGTGGTGACTCTGTGAAGTGGCTGGATGCCATGAGATCCGAAATGGAGTCTATGTACACCAACAAAGTATGGACTTTGGACGTTGTACCCCCTGGGGTAAAACCAGTAGGGTGCAAATGGATCTTTAAAAGAAAGATTGGTGTGGATGGGCAGGTAGAGACCTTTAAGGCAAGACTTGTGGCGAAAGGTTTTCGTCAAAGACCAGGTTTGGACTATGACGAAACTTTTTCGCCCATAGCCATGCTTAAATCCATTCGGATCCTACTTGCTATTGCTGCTCACTACGACTATGAAATCTGGCAGATGGACGTTAAAACAGCATTTCTAAATGGAGATTTAGAAGAATGCGTTTATATGGATCAGCCAGAGGGCTTCATTGACAGTGGGAGCAGCGAGAAAGCATTTAGATTGCTTAAATCCATATATGGGTTAAAGCAGGCATCTCGGAGTTGGAACATCTGTTTCGATGATGTTATCAAAGAGTTTGATTTCATCAAAAATCCAGATGAACCTTGTGTTTATAGGAAGGCTGTAGGAAGAGCTGTCACATTCCTCGTATTGTACGTGGATGACATTCTTCTGATAGGAAATGATATTCCTATGCTACAGTCGGTCAAATCATTCTTATCACTAAGGTTCTCCATGAAGGACCTGGGTGATGCCACATACATCCTGGGCATAAGGATCTATAGGGATAGATCCAAAAAGTTATTGGGATTGTCCCAAACAAGGTACATCAACACCATCCTAAAGAGGTTTAGTATGGAAGACTCCAAGCGGGGTGCCTTACCCGCTTGCCATGGAGTCACTCTCTCCAAGGATTCTTGTCCAAAGACCGATGAAGAGAGAGCTCGCATGAGCATCATACCTTATGCTTCGGCAGTAGGATCTATAATGTATGCGATGTTATGTACACTCCCAGATGTAGCTTATGCACTTAGTATCGTAAGCAGGTATCAATCCAACCCAGGGGAGAACCACTGGACAGCTGTGAAGAACATTCTTAAGTACTTACGAAGGACTAAAGAATTGTTCTTGGTGTATGGTAATACAGATCTCCAAATGGAGGCCTTTACCGATTCAAGCTTCCAGAGCGATAAGGATGACAGCAAATCTATCTCTAGGTTTGTATTTACCCTCAATGGAGGGGCGGTAAGTTGGAAGAGTTCCAAACAAGATACCGTTGCAGACTCTACGATGGAAGATGAGTACATTGCTGCAAATGATGCCGCCAAGGAAGCCGTCTGGATGAAGAAGTTCGTCTCGGAGCTAGGAGTAGTTCCAACCATTATTGATCCAATACCTTTGTATTGTGACAATAATGGGGCGATGGCGTTAGCCAAGGAGCCCAGATCCCATCAGCGGTCCAGACATATCCTGAGGCGCTTTCATTTGATCCGGGAGATTGTAGATCGCCGCGAGATCGAGATTAAGAGAGTAGACACAAAGAAACAACGCCGCGGATCCACTCACCAAGGCCCTCCCTCAGCCACAGCATGAGCGACTTTTTGAGATGTTGGGTATGAGATACGCCAATAACTGGCCTTAGTACAGGTGGGAGATTGTTGAATATATGTATGCCCTAGAGGCCATTATGTGATAGTGGATGTATCTATACATGTATATATATTCAGTTTGCATTCTTGCTCGACATGATAGTATGCTATCTGGTTCTTCTTTATCTGACATGTTGATTTGATCATGCTTTTATTCATTCATACATGCTGATAAAGCCATGAGGATATCGGCTTGACTACTCTGATTATGATGTAGATCATACTAGTGGGACATCTGTAGTCTATAAGCATATCCCGAAACGTCCCTAGTCGTAGGTATATCGAGACGGAGCATTGATATACCGGAGTAGACTAGCGTATATGATACTAGACCCATACGATGGGCGATGAATGTTCCCACATTCATCGATGTTTGACATCAAGATCATATACGGGTGCTCAGTGGTGACTGGGTACACTGGACGGACTCACCGAGAACTCCTATATGGAATTATATCTATCGTCGGATAGCAGTTCTCAGGTGAAACTGGTACAGGTTAGTCTGTAGACCCAAGATCGTCATAGAGCCTTATGTGTTCTCCCACTGTACTTTGATTACCACCCTACCACGGCTCTACTGAGTCGTGCAAGCAGGTGGCCGTTGGGTACAGTCCCGAGACACACGAAGGCAATGAGCAATAAGAGGGGTTTCGTCTCTCCCGATATTGGGAGTTGATGCTGTACAGTGCCCGACTGGTTATATCAGTAAGTCCCTGGCCAGGGCTGCTGAGATTTGCTGATAAGTGTTATCAGCAGTTTCTCGATCTGTTATAGACCATTCACCGGCACGACTTATTGAGTTATTGGGGTCGACGTGACCATCCCTAGGCTCGATATGCAGCATATCTGACGAAGAGACCGGACTGTACGGTAGTGTTGCCGGATGGCTCGACGGGAGTTGTAGCAGGTTCGCTTGTTGTCTTCTGATCGCTCAATACCCGGGTGGCCGTTACGTTTAGCTGACCGCTTGCGGCTTGAGGGTACTTGATATGATCATTACCCTCTGCCGGCGTATTGTCGAGTCTTAGAGTCCCACAAAGGAGTTACCCAGTCCAGGCGAAACGTTGTGGTGCGCGTATGCGATATGCGCTTGCACCCGATTGAAATGTGCGTATATGATACCGAACATTGATCGGGTGGCCTGCTTTTGGTGGGGTCATATGAGATATGACCGGATTGATAAATTAAGTGTTGATTTATCATCTAACCATTAGTTTTCTCACTTGAAACCTTTCTAGGGTTTGATGGATGGATGCATGAATGCATGTGTTTCTTTCTTCCTTTCTAGTTTCATGCACATGTAGATGTGCATACATGTATACATACATACACCCATCCATCATGGTTGATTGCATATGGAAATGGTGGCAATATAATCCTCACACCATAGATTAAACAATGGATAATTATTTAATTTTGGTTTTAAAGTAAAATGAAAAAGAAAAGGATAATCATTCTTGATTCTACACTCTTCTTCTAACCTAACCTATCTCAACTACCACTAAGCTATGGTTATCCTTCTCTTTATCATTTAAAACCCAAGTTAAACTAACTATCCATCATTTTAATCATGGTTGAAGTCAAGAAGGAAATAAATATATATAGTGATATATATTTCATTTTCTTCTTAACTCAAGATTATCTTTTACACCTCTTGTTCATTTTAGCCACCATCTTCATCCTCCTTCATCTTTTCTTCTCTAGTCTTCTCTAGTGAGTGAAATAAAACTAAAGAAAGGTTTTTGAAGTGAGATTCCAAACCACAACACCATTCTACTCAAGTCTAGCCAACTTGATTAGAGTGTTTTCTTCGGTTTTTCCAAAGTAGCGAGCTTGGACGAAGTACTTCGTGGTGGATCGTCGTGGACGAAAGGGAACTTCAAGAGGACCTCGATTCAACACCCAAGACACCAAGGGGTCTAGCAAAGGGGAGCTACAAAGGTTGTAGCCTTCAAACCCTAATCTTTACTAGCTTATAGTTTTATAACCCTAATTTTCTAGGATCGATCCCTTTGCATGTTAGTTTAGCACCTTAAAAATTGAAACTTTGGGTCATGTGATGCTTCAAAACTCTTCATAGGGTGCTATACTAACCTTACAGATATAGACATCTTCGGATTCCAGCCCGTGAAATTTTGGCAACATGCTGATGAAGTGGGGTTTAATTTCAATATTATCCCTATTGGCCGGTAGAAGTGAAAGACAAGTGGGAAGTGCGGTACGGATAGGATAGAAAAGATCATGGAGCGCGATTCGCTTGGGTACTTCGACAGGAGGGTGTGGTGGGATATTCTCACCTAGTGGAGGTGGAATCAATCCCGCAGGTAAGGGGTTATTAGGATTGAATCCCGACATCTCCTTAGAGGATGAAGAACATGAAGATGAAGGTAAAGAAGTAGAGGGAATTTCAACATCGGAGTCGAAAGCTTCGTCAGTCGGCACTAACGAGACACGGACTAAACGGACGCTAGTGTCCCTAGTCCAACTGGACATACACTAAAGAGGTGTAGTGTAGTCAAAAGGTGAAAAAAGAAGGTGGGGGTAAGAAAACGTCAATGGAAGAAGTGGGTGCAATGGATTTCTTAGCGAAAAGTGGCAAGTTTTTGTAAAATTTTTCTGTTTTCTGTTTTTCTTTTATAAGGAGCATTTTGCAAAAAGATTTTTATAAGAAACTTAGACACATGTTCAAGCAATCACAATATGCACAATCAAGCCTAGATCTAGGGCCTCTTAGGTCAACTAGACTGCTCCTAACTGTTCCAAAGGGCAAGTTGTGAGGTCCTCAAACCGCCTCTTCACCGCCAATTGTGGCCAGGTAAGCACAACTAAAGAAAAGAGGGATCTGCTCACGAATCACCGTGAGACGGGCCTTTTAAAATTACCTTTCCCCACTTGTCTAGCCTAGGCAACACAAAGTCTGGTTTAGATAAACGATCGATACCAACAACTATTTCTTTGTCCTATTGAGCACAACGGTCCTTATAGGCTGAGTCTAATCTTTTTTAATTAACTCGATGGTCAATGCAAAATGCTTTTTGTGATTTTTGGGGTCCTAGGAAGGGTAATGAAATCCCCACCTAATCTGGATTGGTCTTAAAGCCCCTTAAATTTAGTTTAAAGAATGCAAAGCAGTAAAACATAATCAAGCCACATGCAAAAAAAAAATTTTATTGCGGCGCAAAGAATCCTGCACAAGATCAAGTTATTGGAGAAGGGAGAGAAGTTTTTGCGCAAAGAACCCTGCAGGAAAATATTTCAGAGGAGATCAGGGGGTTCAGAAGAAGAAAAGATGCTTACAGAGAGTTTTCCACGTGCTGACGTCACCAAGGACGCCGCGGATCCACCGTGGGAACATGCCTTAGACCGCGGTTCCGCGATTGACTTGGCAGCTCAGATCCCAAAAATTCTTCTGTTTCTCTGTTATGATTATCCTCTGCTTGTTTAAATCTGTTGTTTTCTGTTTTACTGTCTAGATTTTTCCAGATCTGAATTTGTTCGTCTATTCGATCCTGCACATTTCAAACGAAAACCCTTCAAAAAATAACAAGATGATAAATTTTTTAGATATTTTTTCTTCAGTTTTTATGATTTTTATAATTTTTATATTAATCCGAAATTGCAAAAAGAAAATAACTACGTCATCCCTCGTAACGACGCCATTTGATTTTACAAGATTTTTGCGTGCTTGCTTTTTAAAAGATAAATCAAAGAATATTTTCCTACAATCAAGGACGGTGTCGCTTGGTAGAAAGCCGATTGAGTACAGGTCGGTCCATAGGGATTTTGTGTATTTTCTAGTTGTTCTAACGAGTTAATTCCAATTGTAGTAGGTTTGATTATCAATAAAAACTAAAGTTGATTTAGATTAAGATTAAAACCTTGCTAGGGTTAGGATTATGTTAAGTTTGGAAAGTCAATATGTCTCACCGCTTTCTATGCCCAAATTAAGAACTATTTAGGTGTTAAGCTAATAATTAACAAAGGGGATTAGCAAGATCGGGAAGAAACTAGGTTTCTTCCTCTAGGTCCTTGTCCGGCCTTTCTTAACTATTACCCTAACCTCCATGGAAAACATACACAACCAGTTTTTAACTATAGTATCACCACTACCTCATGGGATAGGGTGCTGTAGTGAGCGGTGTGTGTATGTATGTATAGAGTCCTATTTAAAATGTATGACGGGCAAGAAAAGGGAGAGAGATTTTCATCTTTCAAACCTTTCCTATCCCTAACCCTAACAAGTGAGGAACTACTCACTCATTAAGGAATTGATAAAAAGATTTCATTTTCATGATTTTAATTTAACAACTACGGCAAAATAAATAAAAGTTATAACTACGACAAATAAATAAATTTATAACTTGGGCAGAAAAGAAAATTGACCATGGCAAGGTAAAGAAAAAAGACTTACTTTTTATTCGATGCAATCTTCAAAACATTTACAGTGAACAAAAATTCTGAAATTAGATAAATACAAAGAGGCATGCCCCAAAAAGAGTTTTAGGGTTCCTATTTATAGATTATAGAAGCCCTAGGGTTTACATCTGATCCCTATCTACATTTACAAAACTACCCTGAGAAGCCTGGTCAACTGTCATGACCCGAAAATAGCTCGTGACTGGCACTTGAATCATATGAAGTCTATAGGACCCCATCTAATCCAAGTAAGCCAAAAGCCCAGAAATCTAAAACCATTTTAAGGAGTAACTAAAGAAAACTGGTTTTTAAGAAGTAAGGAAAACATATTTTGAAAACAAGGTTTTTAAATAAATAAGCCGAATATGCATTTTTAAAGTGTATAATCTTTTCTAAAAATTTCGGCAGAGTTTCCTTTGTAAATATTGGTCCCGAACTGGGTACAACAAGAATAATATATATGCAATGATAAAAGGCATCCCCAAGCGGGAGCTAGCTCTTCGTCAATCGACGGTCACAACCACGCAAGCAATATTATATACAACGCCTAAGGGCGAGGGTTAAAACTCAGAAAGAAACTCAAAACAGCATGAAAACCGTAATACTACAACGCGCGACTCTAAGGTCGAAATAATACATAACTGGTTTCTAAGTCTGAAACAATATATAAGTTTTGGTTGATGGAATTTCTAGATACAATGAATAATACATATACAATGGTGTTTCTGATGCAAAAGAACCCACCTACCAAAGCATGTCACTCGTAATTGAAGCAATGTGCCAGAAAAGCCGTAATGAAACCTGTACGGCGAAACCTGCAAGAACTGTGGCACAACGGGGGTGAGTTGCCAACTCGTGAATAGAAAATATCACAGAGCAGAAATCGTATGTATGACTCATCCTAGGTCAATATGATCAGATATATATAAAGCTCAATATGAATAAGTTTGAAGCATGCTAAAGTAGCAATGTAACCTCTATACATGAGTGTAGTGCCAAGTGCTCGTGCCAGTGCCCCAGGTAATAACATATCATACATATGAGGTATGATCAATGTAAACAAATCTGTATGTATGTGGATCCCATCCACTCATCACCCAATGACAATAACCATCATGCATGTAAATATCATAAGCATTAGTAGAGATGTATGAGGATATAAACCATCTGTGTCCCACGCGACACGTCAAAATCATAGAACCGGAATGTCCAACATCGACACTCGAAAACAACATGAAAGCTGTGCCCAGCATCGGCACGTAAATCCTCATATATCGGGCTCCGTCAGTCCGGATCAGCCCACAGGCTCTTTCTGCGGAATCGGCCCTCGGCCCCGGCAGTACGGCCATATCCATCTATCGACTCTGGTCAGTATCCTCTGTATAACCGCCAGGTCCAACCAATCACCGGTAGGTACTCGACACCCTGCCAGGCTCATCGTCTACTCCACGAAAAAAATTTCTTACCCCGGGGATCCATACCGGGTCCACCATGTAAGTCCATGTTACCTCTCCCGGTTTCGGGCTTGCGGAAAAGATGAAAAACAATTTTTCGGTATAGGTAACTTGGACTAGAAGCACGGATCTTAGCTAAACTACATGCTAGCAACCTAACTAGAGAGTTGTCTACTCGGTTAGGGGTTATACCTCAACTTGAACTCTTTCGTCTTGGACTCTTTGTAGTGGTCGGATGGTGCCTTCCTAGTCGCCTTCTCCTGTCGAAGATCGATCCACCTGAGGGTTTCTTCCTTTGTGCTCCTTTCTCGAACTTTGAGAGAACTAAGGTATCCGGCTTGCTAAACCTTCTACCTTAGCGTGAGAAGAGAATGTATTAGGGTGTTTTATCTTCAAGGAGATGTTTCTCAACACAAGAAACTTGTTCTCCTTGAACTAGAGGAGGAGGAAGATGAAGAGAAGAGATAGAAATATTATGATAGAATGAGAATAGTTTTGCAACTATAACAATATAAGTGAATAAATCAAATTAATAATTTTAATCAAATGAAAAAGTATGGTTGGTTTGATGAGACCATTATCATATCACATTAAATGGTTTTTGCAAAGATCAAAGTGCATCTTGAAAAGTAATGATGATGGTCAATGATTCAAACATAGTCAACTAGTCAACCTTGGTCTACAAGTCAACAAACCCAACCATGACACAATTTCATTTAATTAATATTATTAATAGATATATCACAAATTCATTAAGGTTTGGAAAAAGACGACTGTCAACTGTGCATACACACCCATTCCAAAACCCTAATGAAAATCCTCTTCCTCCGCCTCAAACAACTGTGCATACACACCCCCATTCGTATTCCGAGGAACATGAATACAATGAGATAAAACTAACCCCAAAACATATACTAGGATCCGGCTCAAACCAGAGCCCGCTAGTAATGACTGTCCGGACACCAAACGTGCACAAGTGCGTGGATGAGAATGAACCCTGTCTCAAAACTATGCGATCTCTACTCTGTTTTTCCCAAAGGTGAATAACTCTCTGTGTGGGACTCTAAAGACTCGACACTACGCTAGTAGTGGGTTTAACCACAGACAGCAAGCGACACTAGCTGTGCGTAATGGCCCCCAGGTAGATGCCGATAAGAAGACGGACGAGGTGAAACCCATCTGAACTCCTACTGAGTCTGTATGTGACAATCTCCGAACAGTCCGGTCTGTTCGTCTGATAACATCGCATGGCAGGCCTAGGGGGGTGGTAAACATCAGTCCCCTAATAGCGGTACAAGTCTTGTCGGAGTGTAGCCCAGAACACCCTGAGATAACACTGGAAACCTACCAGTATATACCGCTTGCCCTGGCCAGGGACTACTTGTGTAATGGCTCTCCTAGACACAGCGCGATGCCAACCCCCAATACCGGGAGAGGCGAATCCTGTCTAACCGTCACTGCCTCCAAGTGCTTCGGGACAGCACCCAACTACTACATGTTTGAATGACTCCTTTGAGCCGTGGTAGGGTAGTAATCAAAGTACAGTGGGAACACACTCGAGGCAAAGTGATAGTGTCAAGTCAGCGGACTAAGCTGTACTCATGTCACCTGGGAACTGATAACTGACGATAGGTATAATACCAACCAACAGTTCCCAACGAGTCCTGTCCAGTGTACTCGTAACCTAACGAGCACCCGCATACTATCTCAAGTATGACGTACTGACGGCTGTGGGACAGGCCGTCTCCCGTGCTGGGATGAGAAGCGCATACGCTAGACTACTCCGAAGTATCGATGCCCTGTCTCGATAATCCCATGACTAAGGACGTGAATATAAGTATGTGCTTGTGGATTATCTAGCCCCCACGAGTGTGACTACTATCACAACGCTGGTAATCAAGCTAAGATCCTAAGGGTTCCACTAATGCGTATAGGTGATATAATAAAAGAAACACATGTATACATTAAAGCAGAGACAAACCAAGTAGCATACTACCATTTCGAGCAAGATTGTCTATACAACTGTGAATATCCCAAGCTTCCATCAAGTAATATACATACTAGTATGATACAGTAATAGCCTCTAGGGCATATACACTAACAATCTCCCACTTGCATTAAGGCCATGTACTGGCGTATCGAAGACCTATCATCTTGATCAGCCGCTCGAACTGAGTCAGGGGCAAGGCCTTCGTGAATGGATCTGCAGTGTTATCTTCTGAAGCAACCCTCCGAACCTCGATCTCCTTGCGATCCACGATCTCCTTGCGATCCACGATCTCCCTGATCAGGAGATACCGCCTCAAGATTTGTCTGGATTTCTGATGTGACCTGGGTTCCTTCGCTAAAGCTATAGCCCCGTTGTTATCACAATACAGAGGTATTGGATCAACAATGGACGGAACCACCTGAACTTCTTTCAAGAACTTCCTCATCCAGACGGCTTCTTTTGCGGCATCAGATGCAGCGATGTAACATTTCGGAAAACATAAAATATTATTTTTGGGAATTTAATATTAAAATAATATTTTTCCCGAAAACTGCCGATTTGCGAAATTGGGGCTTTTGAAAAAGGGTATAAATATATACCAATAATTGTGAAATAAATAAAAATTAAAATGATTTATTCATTTAAAAATATATTTAAAGGATTTGGCAATTTTAAAATTTATTATATGCAGTTCCGATAAAAATCCGATTAGTGCACAGCTAATCGCGATTAAGCCAAATCCGCGTTTTTACAGTTTCCATGGTTAGTGCACCATGACATGTTTCATTTTGTTACATATTTCATTTCATTTGGTATATATATTAGGGTTTTTGGTAGGAAAAAAAAAGAAAAAGAAAAGGGAAAAGTCAAGGAGACATAATGATTAGGTTAGGTGAGCTTTGGAGAGAGAAAGAGAGTGTTAATTAGTGAGAGAGAGAAGGGGGGCTGCTGCCCATTCATTGCCCATCTTTTTTCTTCTTCTCTCCTTCATCTCCTCAACTCCACAACCTTTAACAAAGATCCCTAGATACATCTCCAACCATGCCCCAAAACCCTACACGCCCTTCACAAAAATTAATCCCCTCTTCAAACTCTACACATGTGACCAAGAAAAATTCAGTTTTGATGATCTTGGGGGATTCATGGGTGCTTTATGAGGTAATACCTTCACTAATTAGGTAGTTTTCCATTTACTTAAGTATTTATATGTGTTTAGATGTGATATTGTGGAGGCAGTGAACATTGGGAAACCATAGTGAAGATTTGAGTGTTGGTTAGTGAAGATTTGAGTGTTGGTTTGAATTGGGTGATTCCTAGTTGCTGTTAACTAAACTTAGATACTATTTAGTGACCTAGACCAGACCTTAGAAACCCCAAAAGACGGATTTAGAAACCTGACATCGGATAAATGTGTGATCTGTGAAGGTGTTCTGGAATCTGGAGCAACCCGGGGCACCAAAAATTAAATTGAGCTGACAGCGAGTCGTGCAGGCACCTAGGAAGATACCACCAAGACTCGAGCCCCTAATTCAAACATGTGGCCACAGATTTAATCATTCTGGCCGCAATTTGCAGCCAGAGTAGAAAGGAATAGGTTCATTTTTGTTCCAGGGCTCATTTTGCACTAAATTCGACCCCTCCTATGTGCAAGTTTGGCTAATTGTCATCTGGGAAAAATCTCGGATCATTTTGGTGTATTTTAGGCGATGTTTTGTGTATTTTAAAATGCACTTTCTTAATATTTGGATTTGTATTTGGTTGTCGGGTGTTCTTACATCGACAAAAGGGATTGTTTGATGGATTTGGATGTTTGGGCCATAAGTTCCAACCTATGAGCACACTGTGCGCTGTATCGGATTTCTGCCTCGATTGTAATACATATTGCGATTGGTTATTGTTGTAGGTACCCTTGTATGGATTTCGAGGCAAAGAAGCATGGCGTCATCGATTTAGGCGAGCGAAGACCAGGTGAGTAGATCTATATCTACCGGGGAAGTCGGGTGGATGGCGTATAGCACCCTCACAGCTTTTGATGGAAAAACTGATTTATAGAGTATGGTTAGGGAACCTAGATTAGGAAACTAGGGTTAGAACATAGATAGCTATGTAGTCATATTAGAAACTGGAGGAATGTTAAGTGTGATATGCTACAACAACTACCCTAGTTTGATGTTTAGCGATATTACCGCTTAAGGTTCTGTAGGACTAGATAGTCGATGTAGATGCGTCATCCGAACCATAACTTTTTCTAAACCAAGAATCGTAAGTATCTTTTAAATGTATATCTTGAGGGATGCTACGGATTTTCAAATGATATCTTTCTTTAAAAACATCGTAACCCCTATTTTCAAAACTACGATTCACTTCTTTAAAAGCCTGATTGTATGGTTCGGGTGTGTTTGTTAGATTAGATACTTATACTTAGTAGAGATAGCATGTTTATGTAAACTTGACATGATATGAGATTATTGCAGATGCGACCTGGGACATAGGTATATATATATATATATATATATATATATATATATATATATATATATATATATATAGAATGTTGTGAATCATGGATGATAGGCCGTATGTGATATTAGGCCGTACCCCCATTTGTCTTATAGGATGATAGGATCCCTATTAGCTTAATGCCACCGCATGATGATATTCCGTGTGTGATGAGTTTGACTTGATGATTGATCTTTACCCTTGACTAGAGGTTTCCGTACGATGGATTATACCGTACGCAGTGTTATTGGGCTAGATGCCGATAGATCGATTTACCGACTTGGGCATATGAAAGTTATGTATTCCTTATAGTTGTTAGCTGATGGTTTACTTGCTGCATTCATGATATTATTATTGCATCGCATATATCTGTGATAGTACACCTTCACCATCATCGATGATGCGTATGTTACACGTACACTTATTTGTCGGCTCGCACATTTCATCATCGATAATTGCCATATCACAACGCAGTAGGGTTGCTGCATCATGACATATACATTGATACCTTCATACTTGCGCATATACATATTGTACCTACATAAATAATCAGTTTTATTGTAAAATTGGGGACCGCATGCTATACTTTAAAAACTGGCATCATTTTAAAAGAGCGGATCTCCCCTTAATATGTCATATCACTATTCCATATTGCATGATACACGGATATGCTCGCATTTCTTTTTACATGTCGCATACATCATGCTCTATTTTTTTTACGCATAAAGATATGCCGTTTTCATGAGATTTCTGGATTTGAGAATCGTGGATATTTCAAAAGAGATCATGTGTTATTTTAAAAACCCGGTTTCTCTTGATATGATATTTCGGTGCGTCCACCATGTGTTTTCTCGGTTCTGAGAGCGACATGTGAAACCCGATTCGAGGAGGCGGATGAGGCCGATTGCGGGTACATGGTGGGCCCGGTATGGTACCACGGGCCGAGAACGGTTTCGCTGTGTAGTAGACGGTGAGCCTGGCAGAGGGACTACTACCTACCGATGATAGTATTTGGACTCGGCGGATATCCGGAGGATACCGACCGGAGTCGGGAGATGAGATGGGCTGATCCGGACTGACGGAGCCCGTGGGCCGATCCGTACTGACGGAGCCCAGGATATGAGGATGTACGTGCCGATGCTGGGCACAGTTTTCATGATGTTTTTGGGTGTCGATGCTAAGCACCCAGGTTCCATGATTTTGATGTGTCTGGAGGGACACTGTCGATATATATATATCCTCATACTTTCATGCACGCCCTTTTTGACATTTACGTGCATACAGACATTGATATTATGGTTGGACAGGATCCACCGGCATACATATACTGATTACATTGGTAGACGAGATCCAAATGCATACATGCATTGATTATTATTGTTGGATGTTATCCACATGTACTTAGGTAGTAACTACCTTGTTAGCACTTATACGACCCGGTCACCCTAGATATCATAGTATTACCTGATGATATTGTTGACCTAGGAGTCGTTGTTTATTCGATTTCTACTTGTAGATATATTTCTATTCACGAGTTGGTAACTCACCCCCGTTTTGCCACAGTTCTTGCAGGTTGACTGCTTAGATCAGTAGCGGATTCACTGGCACACAACTTTATTTGGGTGTTTTGCATTGGTAGGTGGGACATTGTATCGTACCCACTCATGTGTTATATTTCATATTGTATCTAGTTAACTCCATAAATAATTCAAAAGTTGTATTTGTATAAGTAATGAGACTTAATGAGACTTATTGTTGCGAGATTTGAGCGATGGGTTTTATTTTCCCTTTGGGGTTATATCTTTCTCTTTTCACTGTCTTTTGTGGTGAACTTCGCCGTTGGGCGTCGTATATTTATTTATGCTATGTGGCATGGTTTTGATCTGCCGTTTGGCGAAGAACTAGCTCCCGCTTGGGGATGCCATTTTTCTTACTATGTATTTGTGGTTTTGGATCAAAATATACAAAGGAGGTGCTGCCAAAAATTTTCAAAAAGACTAAACATGTTTTCAAACAAATAAATTTCACTTGCATCATTCATATTCCTTTTCTATGCATTAAGAAAACTTATGTTCATTATACCTTTATTTCAAAACCTCAACACTTTTATTTTTCTAAAAAGGTTTAGATTTCTGGGTTTTCAGCTTACTTGAATTCCGTTACGCCTTTAGACGTGGTGTGATTCAAGTGCTGGTCACGAGCTAATATTTCGCGTCGTGACAAAGTTGGTATCAGAGCGCTAGGTTTAATCTTGGTTCGAGTCTTTGTTTGACTATGCGGAGTCTAGGGCGGGAGTGTATTTCGGAACCTAGGCTTGACCTTACGGAATATAGACTTGAACGGCTGGGGGGGGTATTAGACCTTGACTTTCGTTACATAGGCTGACCTTGATTGATGGAGTAGGTAGATTGAGTAGAGTGTCGTACCGTACGTATGTTCCGTGGAATATTTACGATACGATACTACACTTAAGAAACCTTAGGATGTACATATTTTTGAGACTTATGATTCTCTTGTATCCATGATTATACATCCATTGGAGGTTCTCCTTTCTATTAGTTCCATGATCATACTTTCATTGATACTATTCCTTCTTATGATCGTGTATCTATTTTGGATCTGTCGTTTCCTCTCATGCCGTTGATTTGCTTTCTTCGATACTCGATTGAGCTTCCGGTCACCATAGTTTGAGCGCAGTTGTGCTGCTGCCAGTGTTGCGGTTAGGGCGAGCTCGTTTGATACAAGGGCCGACCATTGTATTTTCAGGTGACATGGTAACGTCTCGAGTTAGTATTGATGATTGTGACCTCTTGTAGATGCGAGTGCTTGGTTTTACACCGGATGATCGGGCTATTGTTAGAGCTGCCAGTTGAGAGAGGACTGTTGATGTATACGTCAGAGATTATGATATCGCCTACCGTGCAGACAGATGACCCAGCTGTTGCTGAGATTGATAGGATGTCGCTTCCGGAGCTTAAGAGCTGAGATCGCCAGAGCTTCCAGGCAGATATGAGACAGATGATATCTAGTCTACCCCGATTTGAGAGACGAAGGTGATTCGTCCGATTGATGCGCCGACGCAGGCCCAGTTGAGTTGAAGATTTCCAGTATGGAGAGTCTTACTCAGATCTAGAACAGACCGATTTAGAGATAACCGCCAATGTATCGCCTTTCCTGGAGGATTGAGGCGCTGTTCAGCGTACAGACGAATGTGCCAGTTGTTGCTAAAAATGACGAGGTATCGCCCAGAAGTTGGAGCTACTGCAGCATAAGTATATACTTAGAGATATGATGGAAGGTCGCTAGCCACCTAAGGGTGGAGGACTAGGATAAGTGGTTCGTTCGCTACCCGATGCGAGGTCATCAGATAGATTGATTCCAGCTAGAGACGACTTCACGCAGATTCATTGAGAATTCGACGAGTATGGAGTATTCCTCCGATGGTTGGGACGAGTTTCCGAGGACGTGTTCGGCCAGATATCTTCTACCGAGTGATGAAGATACCAAGTTCGCGATTTCGAGTCCGTGCGGGAGACTTCGGGTTGACCATGGTCGAGAACGGTTGCAGTACACAGATAGCATGGCTTGACGGCATAGTGGACGATGATACAGGAAAGTGGAACTAGAGGTTCGTGTGGGACGCAGACGAGCTGTTATTACTCTCCGTCGAGATCAGAGACCTGATATGCTTATAGAGGTGTTTGGATACGGCCAATTTCCGAGGAAATGTGTGCGGCACATGCAGATGTCCAGAAAACGAGAAAAGATTATATAAGGGTATCAGCCTCCGTACAGTTCGGCAAAGGCGAGATCGGAAGAGACCCTGAGCAGGATTCCTTCCAGGACATGGCTGCAATGAGATTTGCACCGATGATCAGGTGTGTCACGTATAGTCAGAGAACTAGAGGCTGACGCCAGCAGCTTGCTGCTTTATGAGTAGTCATGATGATTGACCTAGAGATGACCAGAGAAGTGCTAGAGCGGAATTGTCCCCGTTAGCACACCTGACAGGGCCGATGAGCCGATAGATTGCGAGAATGGTAATTCGCAGAGAAGATGAGTACCCAGAGATAGAGGACTCCAGACCGTGAGCAGGAGGCGAGCGGATGTTCTTGTTCTGCCAGTTTCTAGGCGCACCTATTTATTTCTCGACATTGTAGGAGGTGTACCTCGATGTCCTTTGTTGCCATTTGCGTTTGTGATCTGAGTATCACGCTTATATTGCTTGGATTTGAGCTTTGATGACGAGTTTCCTGATATGGATTTCTTACGGATGATTTGATTTTTGCATTCGGTATAGCTTATATGTACTTGCAGTGCATTGATATGTGTTTTGTGCATACATTTGCACACGATTTTGATTTATACACCTTGGTGTACTCAATGTTACTTTTTATGGATTTGTATTCGCATTTCGTGCACAATAGGTGAACCAGATATTGTTGTCATGCACACCCGTTGCAGTGGACAGAGGCTTTCATGCACACCTGTTGCACGTAGTTTTGGGTTTTTGTGCTTATTGTGGCACCTGTATTTGGATTTGATTTCCATGCGCACCAGATGCATGTGATTATTGGATACGCCTTTTGAGACTGATTTTGCTTTTGAGCGCTTTGCTTTCATGTTGGGCACTATTCTGTGTAGTAGCCAAATAGGACTGATCCGAGGACGGTACCTGAGTACTTTGCATGCATTAAAAGTTTACCAATAGATATTTGAAACAGAGGAGCTATAGTCTCACTATTTTGTACGTATCCATGAGCGACGCGAACGTTTATTAAAGGAAAACCTTTTGGGATATTTTGAAAACGACGGAACGTGTATTTAAGAAAACATATATGGACATATATTCTTATTTTAGAATGAGCGTCCGTCAGTTATGCCGTGAGTTACGCTTTCCCGTGGTGATTTAGAAAAGATTTTGCATGTCTTTCATTCAGATTTTGAGTTTTTCAAAGATGCGTACTATACACGTATTATAGAATTTGACTAGTGTGTATTGGATTTCAGTAGTGGATTTCGAGATCTGCATCTCTATTGTAACTCCGAGGATATGTGTGCAAATCCGATGATTTGTGTGAAACTTGACGGAGTTCGATTTTTAGTTTTTACTCGTTTTCATGCGCATTTGACGCGATGTGTTGTGTTATTTCTGCGTTTCCCATGATTTCGGAGCCTCGTTGTTTTGAGCCGATTATTGAAATGTTTTAGATTTTGGGAGTTTAAATTTAAATTCGGGGACCGAATTTATTTAAGGAGGGAAGATTGTAACTTTTCGGAAAATTTAAAATATTATTTTTGGGAATTTAATATTAAAAAATATTTTTCCCGAAAACTGCCGATTTGCGAAATTGGGGCTTTCGAAAAAGGGTATAAATATATACCAATATTTGTGAAATAAATAGAAATTAAAATGACTTATTCATTTAAAAAAATATTTAAAGTATTTGGCAATTTTAAAATTTATTATATGCAGTTTCGATAAAAACCCGATTAGTGCACTGCTAATCGCGATTAAGCCAAATCCGCGTTTTTACAGTTTCCATGGTTAGTGCACCATGACATGTTTCATTTCATTTGGTATATATATTATGGTTTTTTGTGGGAAAAGAAAAGAGAAAGGAAAGGGAAAAGTCAAGGAGACATAACGATTAGGTTAGGTGAGCTTTAGAGAGAGAAAGAGAGTGTGAATTAGTGAGAGAGGGAAGGGGGGCTGCTGCCCATTCATTGTCCATCTTTTTTCTTCTTCTCTCCTTCATCTCCTCAACTCCACAACCTTCCACAAAGATCCCTAGATCCATCTCCAACCATGCCCTAAAACCCTACACGCCCTTCATAAAAATTAATCCCTTCTTCAACCTCTACACATGAGACCAAGAAAAATTCAGTTTTGATGATCTTGGGGGATTCATGGGTGCTTTATGAGGTAATCCCTTCACTAATTGGGTAGTTTTCCATTTACTTAAGTATTTATATATGTTTAGATGTGATATTGTGGAGGCAGTGAACATTGGGAAACCCTAGTGAAGATTTGAGTGTTGGTTTGAATTGGGTGATTCCTAGTAGCTGTTAACTAAACTTAGATTCTGTTTAGTGACCTAGGCCAGACTTTAGAAACCCCAAAACATGGGTTTAGAAACCCGACATTGGGTAAATGTGTGATCTGTGAAGGTGTTCTGGAATCTGGAGTAACCCGGGGCACCAAAAATTAAATTGAGCTGACAGTGAGTCGTGCAGGCACCTAGGAAGCTACCACCAAGACCCGAGCCCCTAATTCAAACATGTGGCCATAGATTTAATCATTCTGGCCGCAATTTGCGGCCAGAGTAGAAAGGAATAGGTTCATTTTTGTTCCAGGGCTCATTTTGCACTAAATTAGATCCCTCCTATGTGCAGTTTTGGCTAATTATCATCTGGGGAAAATCTGGGACCATTTTTGCTTTGTTTTAGGCGATGTTTTCCGTATTTTAAAATGCACATTCTTAATATTTGGATTTGTATTTAGTTGTCGGGTGTTCCTACATCGACAAAAGGGATTGTTTGATGGATTTGCATGTTTGGGCCATAAGTTCCAACCTATGAGCACACTGTGCGCTGTATCGGATTTCTGCTTCGATTGTAATACATATTGCGATTGGTTATTGTTGTAGGTACCTTCGTATGGATTCCGAGGTGAAGAAGCATGGAGTCATCGATTTAGGCTAGCGAAGACCAGGCGAGTAGATCTATATCTACCGGGGAAGTCGGGTGGATGGCGTATAGCACCCGCGCAGCTTTTAATGGAAAAACTTATTAATAGAGTATGGTTAGGGAACCTAGATTAGGAAACTAGGGTTAAAACATAGATAGATATGTAGTCATATTAGAAACTAGAGGAAAGTTAAGTGTGATATGCTACTACAACTACCCTAAGTTGATGTTTAGCGATATTACCGCTTAGGGTTCTGTAGGACTAGATAGTCGATATAGATGCATCATCCGAACCATACCTTTTTCTAAACCAATAATCGTAAGTATCTTTTAAATGTATATCTTGAGGGATGTTACGGATTTTCAAATTATATCTTTCTTTAAAAACACCGTAACCCCTGTTTTCAAAACTACGATTAACTTCTTTAAAAGCCTGATTGTATGGTTCGGGTGTGTTCTTTAGATTAGATACTTATACTTAGTAGAGATAGCATGTTTATGTAAACTTGACATGATATGAGATTATTGCAGATGCGACCTAGGACATAGGTATATAGGGTTATATATATATATATATATATATATATATAATGTTGTGAATCATGGATGATAGGCCGTATGTGATATTAGGCCGTACCCCCATTTGTCTTATAGGATGATAGGATCCCTCTAGCTTAATGCCGCCGCACGATGATATTCTTTGTGTGATGAGTTTGACTTGATGATTGATCTTTACCCTTGACTAGAGGTTTCCGTACGATGAATTATACTGTACGCGGTGTTATTGGGCTAGATACCGGTTGATCGATTTACCGACTTGGGCATGTGATGGTTATGTATACCTTATAGTTGTTAGCTGATGGTTTACTTGCTGCATTCATGATATTATTATTGCATCGCATATACCTGTGATAGTGCACCTGCACCATTATCGATGATGCGTATGTTACACGCACACTTATTTGCCGGCTCACACACTTTATCATCAATAATTGCCATATCACTACGCAGTAGGGTTGCTGCATCATGACATATACATTGATACCTTCATACTAGCGCATATACATATTGTACCTACATAAATAATCAGTTTTATTGTAAAATTGGGGACCGCATACTATACTTTAAAAACTGGCATCATTTTAAAATAGCGGATTTCCCCTTAATATGTCATATCACTATTCCATATTGCATGATACACAGATATGCTCGCATTTCTTTTTACATGTCGCATACATCATGCTCTATTTTTTTTACGCATCGAGATATGCTGTTTTCATGAGATTTCTGGATTTGAGAACCGTGGATATTTCAAAAGAGATCATGTGTTGTTTTAAAAACCCGGTTTCTCTTGATATGATATTTCGGTGTGTCCACCATGTGTTTTCTCGTTTCTGAGAGCGACATGTGAAACCCGATTCGAGGAGACGGATGAGGCCGATTGCGGGTGCATGGTGGGCCCGGTATGGTACCCCGGGGCAAGAACGGTTTCGCTGTGTAGTAGACGATGAGCCTATCAGAGGGACTACTACCTACCGATGATAGTATTTGGACTTGGCGGATATCCGGAGGATACCGACCGGAATCGAGAGATGAGATGGGATGATCCGGACTGACGGAGCCCGTGGGTCGATCCGGACTGACGGAGTCCGGGATATAAAGATTTACGTGCCGATGCTGGGCACGGTTTTCATGATATTTTTGGGTGTCGATGCTAGGCACCCAGGTTTCATGATTTTGATGTGTCGGGAGGGACACCATTGATATATATATATCCTCATACTTTCATGCACGCCCTTTTTGACATTTACGTGCATACAGACATTGATATTATGGTTGGACAGGATCTACCGGCATACATATACTGATTACATGGGTGGACGAGATCCACATGCATACATGCATTGATTATTATTGTTGGATATTATCCGCATGTACTTAGGTAGTGACTACCTTGTTGGCACATATACGACCCGGTCACCCTAGATATCATAGTATTACCTAATGATATAGTTGACCTAGGAGTCGTTGTTTAATCGATTTCTACTTGTAGATATATTTCTATTCACGAGTTGGTAACTCACCCCCGTTGTGCCACAGTTCTTGCAGGTTGACCGCTTGGATCAGTAGCGGATTCGCTGGCACACGGCTTTATTTGGGTGTTTTGCATTGGTAGGTGGGACATTGTATCGTACCCACTCTTGTATTATATTTTATAGTGTATTTAGTTAACTCCATCAATCAATAAAAAGTTGTATTTGTATAAGTGATGAGACTTAGTGAGACTTATTGTTGCGAGATTTGAGCGATGGGTTTTATTTTCCCTTTGGGGTTATATCTTGCTCTTTTCACTGTCTTTTGTAGTGAACTTCGCCCTTGGGCGTCGTATATTTATTTATGCTATGTAGTGTGGTTGTGATCCACCGTTTGGCGAAGAGCTAGCTCCTGCTTGGGGATGCCATTATTCTTGTTATGTATTTATGGTTTTGGATCAAAATATACAAAGGTGGTGCTGCCAAAATTTTTCAAAAAGACGAAACATGTTTTCAAACTAATAAATTTCACTTGCATCATTCATATTCCTTTTTTATACATTAAGAAAACTTGTTTTCATTATACCTTTATTTCAAAAGCTCACCTCCTTTATTTTTCTAAAAAGGTTTAGATTTCTGGGTTTTTAGCTTACTTCAATTCCGTTACGCCTTTAGACGTGGCGTGATTCAAGTGCTGGTCACGAGCTAATATTTCAGGTCGTGACAAGCGATATATTCCGCTTCCATAGTCGAGTCTGCAACGGTTTCCTGTTTGGAACTCTTCCAACACACTGCCCCTCCATTGAGGGTAAAGACAAAACCCGACATGGACTTGGAATCATCCTTGCCACTCTAGAAGCTGGAGTCAGCAAAGGACTCGATTTGGATGTCTTTTCCGCCATACACCAAGAACATCTCCTTAGTCCTTCTCAGGTACTTGAGAATGTTCTTTACCGCTATCCAGTGTTTCTCCCTAGGGTTTGACTGATACCGGCTTACCACACTCAATGCGTAAGCAACATCTGGTCTGGTACACAACATCGTATACATTATAGAGCCTACCGCAGAAGCGTAGGGTATAATAGACATGCGATCCCTTTCCAAATCAGTCTTGGGAGACATCTCTTTGGAGAGGGTGATCTCGTGACAAGCCAGTAGATTACAGCGCTTGGAATCTTCCATACTGAATCTTTTCAGTATGGTGTCGATGTACCCGGACTGCGAATGTCATAATATCCTCTTGGATGTATCACGATAGATCCGGATCCCCAGAATGTAGGAGGCATCACCCAGGTCTTTCATGGAGAACCTGTGTGACAAGAACCCCTTGACATATTGTAGCATAGGAATGTCATTTCCTATCAAAAGAATGTCATCCACGTATAAAACGAGGAATACAACAGTTCTTGCTACAAATCTACTATAGATGCATGGTTCATCTAGATTTTTGATAAAGCCAAATTCTTTGGCCGTCTCATCAAAACAAATGTTCCAACTTCGCGATGCCTGCTTTAGTCCATAAATGGACTTAAGCAACTTACACACCTTTCCGCTACTCCCACTCTGAATGAAACCCTCTGGCTGGTCGATATAGACACACTCCTCTAAATTTCCATTTAGAAAGGCGGTCTTTACGTCCATCTGCCAAATCTCATAATCATGGAAAGCAGCAATGGCAAGAAGGATCCGAATGGATTTCACCATAGCCATTGGAGAAAAGGTTTCGTCATAGTCCAAACCAGGTCTTTGACGAAAACCCTTTGCAGCAAGTCTAGTCTTATAGGTCTCAACCTGTCCATCTACACCAATCTTCCTTTTGAAGATCCACTTGCATCCTACGGGTTTTACCCTATCTGGAGCAATGTCCAACGTCCATACTTTGTTGGTGTATATAGACTCCATTTCGGTGCGCATTGCATCCAGTCATTTTACCGAGTCAACGCTCTAAATGGCTTGCTGAAAGCTAGTAGGCTCATCAAGATCAATGATGCAATCCGCTCTATCCCCGTCTATGAGAAAACCGTAGTATCTCTCGGGCGGATGAGACTGCCTACTACTTCTGCAGAGCGGCGTAGGAATGTCCTGATCTTTCGAACCCTCTGGTTCTACTAAGCTTTCAGTGATATCTTGTGGTTCTGGAATTTCTTCCAGTTCTACTGCGCTCCCACTAATTTCCTTTTCCAAGAACTGGTGTTCTAGAAAGTGGGCATGACGAGAAACAAAAACTTTTTGTTCCGCTTCGCAATAAAAGAAATATCCCTTGGAGTTCTTTGGATATCCCATAAACTTGCACTGTACTGAGCGTGCCTCAAGTTTGTCCGCATGCTGCTTTTTAACAAAAGCTGGACATCCCCATGTCTTAATGTGATTAAGATAGGGTCTCTTCCCACACTACATCTGATATAGTGTAGTAGGCATGGTCTTAGTTGGAACTTGGTTCAAAAGGTTTGCAGCTAATTCTAGTGCATATCCCCAGAATGATCGAGGTAACTCAGCGTTACTCATCATGGACCGTACCATATCGAATAGGGTTCGGTTCCGTCTCTCCGATACACCGTTATGTTGTGAAGTGTATGGAGGAGTAAGCTGAGAGAGAATTCCATTCTCTTTTAAGTAATTCAGGAACTCGGCACTCAAGTATTCACCACCTCGATCAGATCTCAGTGTCTTGATACTTTTGCCTGTTTGTTTTTCTACTTCATTCTTATATTCCTGGAATTTTTCAAAGGCTTCGGATTTATGTTTCATTAAGAAGACATATCCGTACCATGAAAAGTCATCCGTAAAAGTAATGAAGTAAGAATAACCGCTTCGTACATGCGTAGACATTGGACCGCACACGTCACTGTGTATGAGTCTCAAAAGCTCGCTCGCTCTTACTCCGTGTCCAGTGAACGGAGTCTTTGTCATCTTTCCTTTGAGACAGGATTGACAAGTTGCATATGATTGATATTCGAACGGATCCAAATATCCTTCTATATGCAACTTCGTCAACCTTCTCTCATTGATGTGACCTAGTCTACAATGCCATAAGAAAGCCTTATTTATTTCTGGAGACTTTCTTTTGTGTGTAATCTGGATATTGAAAATCTGTGGTTGGTTTAATACGTATATATCATTGCTTAATGTACCTGACCCAATCAGAACTTGATTAAAGTGAATGTTCAAAACATTACTTACAAATGCAAATTCATAACCTTTTTTAGATAATAAAGATACAGAAATGATATTACAAGTTGCATTTGGTACAAAATAACAACCACGCAAAACCCAAAAATGTCCATCTGACAAACCCAGGTGATAGTCCCCCACGGCCTCAGCATCCATGGTAGCTCCGTTTGCAACTCTGAAGGTAATGTCATTGCTTTCAAAAACCTACGCTTTCTCAACGCCTGCAAAGAATTACAGATATGAGATCCTGATCCGGTATCCAATACCCAGGAAGTCGAGTTTATTGATAGACAGTTTTCAATAACATACACACCTGAAGCTGAAGCCGCAACTTGCTTCAAATCCTATGTCCTGGCCTTCCAAGCCCTGCAATCTTTCTTCCAGTGTCCACTCTTGTGACAGTAAAAGCACTCTTCTTTCCCCACAAGCTTCTCCACTACCTTTGTTGCTTTTGCCTTTCCCTTCGTATCCACTTTACTAACACCGCCCCTTGGTTTGGCGGGGGCTTTCTTCTTCTTTCCCTTGGCTTTCGCCTTGGACTTAGAAGAGGAAGATCCTCCTACAAACAAAGTGGATGTTTCCCTACCCTTTTGTAGAGTGCCCTCAGTACTCCTCAATATGTTCAGAAGTTCGGAAAGTTCAACCTCCTTTCCTTGCATGTTGAAGTTTAGGATAAATTGGGCGTAAGAGGAAGGAAGGGACCGGAGAATCAAGTCCGTATAATGTTCATTCTCCAACGTGGTCCCAAGGTCCGCGAGCTCCTCAATGTAGCTAATCATCATGAGCACGTGTTCCGCTACCGATGATCCGACGGCCAATCTTGCCGAAAACAGCTTCTTCGACACTTTGTATATGGCGATACGAGATTGCTCTCCATACAGTTCTTTTGTATGGAGAAATATGGATTCGAGGTCCATATTCTCGTGCCTCCTCTGATGTTCATTTTCCATAGAGGCAAGCACGAGGCACTTGGCCTTCGCGCAGTCTAGTTCCCAGGTCTTATAGATTTCCTTATCTACGACACTGGTTTTGGGACCAGGGACAGGGGGAGCTTTGGTGGTAAGAAGATACCCCAACTTGTCATAAGTGATTTCCATCTTGACATTCCTGAGCCAATCTTTGTAGTTTGGCCCTGTCAGTATGTTTTTATCTAGTAATAACTTAAGTCCGGTCATGTCGATTGGTCGCTGCAATTAGGAGAGAGAAAAGAAACACTCAGCATGATGCTCTTGCAAGTTTAGAGTGGTTTTTAGTTTGTCTAAACAGGATGGATCCCTCTGTCTCTCGAATCCCTCCTCAAACCATAAAGGAAGAATTAGTCGGGATCAATCTCATCGCACAATACTTGCTTAACCGTTGAGCCAAGCCAGTGTTGGTACTTCGAGGGAGGTTTTCCAACGCTTTCGCGAAGTTTCTTAATTTAAGAACCTCTTTTCCCTGGGGGCGTAGCCCCACTAACACCTTTCTAGACACCTACTAGGTTTATAGCATTGATCATTTAGTGAGAAATTTCCCGAGGAATAGCATATACTCACAGTAGGATCGGGATCCAAATATCATCGCATGACAAAACTGAAGAAATCCTACCAGAATCATCACACTCTAAATGGTATGCGGCGCTAGCAAGTTTCAGTACTTATGAAACTACCGATGTGGATTTTTGCCCCATGCTCTTATGACCTTGACTTTGGCCAAAATATCATAAGTTACATGTCAAGTTCTACCCGTCATTCTCCAGGTTAATTTGGACCCACCCGTACCTACCCTTGACTTTGGCCAAAATAGCAGTGCGACTGTCCCAAACCAACGCATCTATCTATGTTGCACATGAATACCCAATAACTACCAATCACTATGCCTTAACTTTGGCCAACATACATAGCTTGAATACTATTGACTATTCATGTGAAATGACGGAGGGCTACGAATAGTTTTGGCGAAACCGTGAACGTAGTGAACTTGATATAATCGATGGAACGAGATAGCTTTTAAAAGGAGTGGCTCAAGTGTTAGTTATATGTATGACCTAGAGGCCATTACTGTGCATTGGATGTATATTGTAGTGGATGCTGGGACATATATAGGTAGGACTTTCTTGCTCGACATGATAGTATGCTATCTGGTTTCTCTTTATCTTAACATGTATACTTTCTGTCTCTCTGTTACATGTTGATAAAGACCTTCGGATGTGTTCTCAACTTTCAGGACTGTGATACAGATCATACTAGTGGGGCCTGGGTAGTCCATGAGTACATCCTTCATTGTTCCTAGTCGTAGGAATATCGAGACGGAGCATCGATATTCCAGAGTAGACTAGCGTATATCTTCTTGACCCATGTGATGGGCGATGGATGATCCCATATCCATTGGTGTTTGACATCGGAGATGGTATGCGGGTACTCAGTAGAGACTGGGTACATTGAACGGACTCGCCGAGAACTCCCAGATGGTATTATACCTCACGTCAGATGACAGTTCTCTGGTGACACTGGTACAGCTTAGTCTGTTGACCCGAGATCGTCATAGAGTCTTGTGTGTCTTCCACTGTGCTTTGATTTCCACCCTACCACGGCTCTACTGAGTCGTGCAAACAAGTGGTTTTTGGGTACAGTCCCGATTCACATGGAGTCAATGAGCGATAGGAGGGGATCCGTCTCTCCCGGTATTAGGGGTTGATGTTGCGCTATGCTCGACTGGCCATAACTGGAAATCCCTGGCCAGGGTTGCAGTGATCTACTGGTAAGTGTTATCAGTAGTTTCAAACATGTTATGGACCTCACGTCAACATGACTTATCAAGCTATTGGGGTCTGACGTTTACCACCCCTGGGCGAGATATGCGACATATCAGACGAACAGACCGGACTGTACGGTATGTGTTACTGGTTGGATTCACAGGAGTATGAGCGGGCTTGCTCGTCGATCTTTTTATCGCTCAATACCCAGGTGGCCGTTACGTTTAGCAGACCGCTTGCGGCTTGTGGGTGTTTGATATGATCATCACCTGCTGCCGGCGTATTGACGAGTCTTTAGAGTCCTACACAGAGGTTTCCTGGCTCAAGCGAAACGAGATAGGAGCGCATATGAGATATGTGCGGTATGTGCGGGACCGAGAATAATGCATGTATGTGATACCGTATTCTATTCTCGCGATGAATGTATGATAGGTTGTATGCGATATAACCTAGTTATCGAATCAAGGATTGATTCGATAAGCCGATACATTGGATATTAGTCGGTTATATGCTATATGACCGGATCGTTAAATCAAGTATTGATTTAATGATTTAATGTATAATTATATATTAGATATATTACTTTACATTAGCTAATATTGGTTCACTTTAAATGGATTTTCTCACTTGAAGTGCTCATTGTATATATGATATAGTTTTGTGCACTAGTTTGTATCATGTTTGATGATACATGTAAACTTGGGTTTGTGTAAGACTTAAACCATGGTTATGTTAATAGTTAGGGTTTTGTTTACTTATTTATTTATTTATTTATTCATTAATTCTTTTTTGGGCAAGAATTAAATGGTGGTTTAGTTTGTTTCTTTCTTGAAAGTTCATGAAGCTTTGAAGCTTTGACCATTTTGTCTTTTATCCTTAACCTAACCATTCAACTTAACCCTAGTTTATTCTCTACACTTAACCATGGTTGCAATATGATAAGGGTCACTTGGTTTTCTATTTTAATTAATTCATTCTTATTCATTTCTTTCTTCTTCTTCTTCTTGATGAAGAAAGAAAAGCTTTCTACAAAAATGACAAGTGATGAAATCAAGTGAGAAATCAAAATCCAATTCTAAAGTGAATCCACTTCCTATTTCTTCATCCTTTACCACTTGCCAAGTAGTATAGGGTGTTTTCTTCACAAGTTTCATGACTTGGTGAAGTTAGAGCTTGATCTTGAGTTGCCTCGACGTAGATCATCTTCGGCATCGAAGTCGACAACCTAGACCGTTCATTTCTCCGACGAAACCTTCGCCAGAGTCCGGATTCCGATATGGACAGTGGAGGGACGTCATCATGGAGCTATGGAGGTGGAGGACCGGATCTACAAAGGTTGTAGTCACTTTCCTTTAGCAATAAATTCGTTTACTTGCTCGCATCGCCTATCCTCTAGTTAACGATCCGTATTAGGGTTTGTAGGCAAATGAAAAAATTTGAATTGGGCATGTTTGATCTGATGTGAGACCTCATTAGTGTGCCTAGGAACCCTACAGTGGTATCAGAGCCTAGCTAGAGCCTTAGGCAATGCGTAGACGGAGTTAGAAGTCCGATCGAACCGAAACCTTAATCTCAAATTGCTCTCTGTACTTTTTTTGAAATCGGGGAATTTTTAGAATTAAAAATATGCAGAAAAATAAGCAGGAATTTCTAAGAATTACTGTGAAGCCCGAGCACCTGATTCTATCAAAGCGCGGCAGAACCGCGGCATTAGCATGCCTAATGCGGCGGTTCCGCGACCACTTAGTCTCTTCAGACAATTATTTCTACACAGTAATTCTTATATTTTGGTGCTGTATTTTCTGGGAATTTTTAAATCTGACTCAAGAGTTGAGTTTTCTGGGTTGGATTGGGAGTTCGTAGATTCGATCGGATTATCAAACTGTGTCTATGTGTTTTCCGGATATTTTTGAATATGTTAAAAAGTTCGACCGGATATAAATACCCACTTTTTCCCCTGCCAGGAAATTTCCAATTGTTGGATTTTTCCGTAGTTTATTGACGTTCTAAGTTGTGCAAGTAACGTGATGGTCCCTCTAGAAGACAACAAACCTTAACTCGATTATGTGGCCGTCTTGAACTACCCTTTGAACCTTAGGGTTTGGAGCAGTACGGCGTGCCACATGTGAGGCGTTGGCATGACCCTTCTACGGCTGGACCGTTGGTACTGAGGCACGAAGTGAATGTTTTTAAACTTATTTCACGAGTTGAGCTAGTTCGGGAAAACTTGGGTGTTCGAATGTTCGATCGGAAAGTTTAACATTTTTTATTTATCCGGAATGTGATACAATAATTGGAATTCACAAGCAGTTATGAGATAACTGAATGAATGTTATAAATCTAGCGGTTTAGTCTCACTTGATCGGTTGCCACAGAATTTTGATGTGATCAAAAGTGCGTCGCAATCACGTAGCGTACGCGGATACTCGCCGGGTAAACTTAATAGACAGCCTCGCCCCATAGCCCCGACCAAGTGACTGTAGGAGAACCCCGTCGCCGAAAGCATCCGTTCGGGTGCTCGTGGCTGTGGTGTTCCGCCTTGGTGTACTTCGTCGACGGCGTCGGGGGTGCAGCTGCTTACTAAAGTTTGCGACGAGTATTCGATCACGATGTCGGGAATCATGTTGAATTGCCCTACTTAATATTGAAAAGAGTTTTCGATAATGGGACTAAAATGCGGGGTTTATAATTGTTAGGCATGCGATGTCTAAGGAATTCATTTGATTAGGCATGCGATGTTTAAAGCGGTTGCGGATTCCAACTGTTGTAGTTTTACACATTCTTTTCTATGACCGTAAGTGTAGTATGTAGTGGTATTGCTGATTGTCGTTGCTATACGTCGACGACAATCGGTGTATGCATACTTACTTACGTTGATGATATGTGATGTTATGTGTTGCTGGATATGTTATATTGGATCGTCGTGTTTGAATTGCCGGGGGTTTTTATGTGAGATGAGTGTTTTTCATTTTCATTCATGTAAGAACTTGTATATAATATTCTTTTATTAGGGCACTTCCAGGTTGCGGAAGATGTCACCTTTTGTATATTATTTACTTTTCCGCATTAGGATAGACCCAAGGAGGGGAGCACAAGTAACCGGGTTCTAGGGTCTAGTAGGAGACCATCTCGAGGAGTCGAGTCCGGGTCTCCTAACCCTAGAATTAGTAGGGTTGCTTGCCGCTCTCGTAGTGGTCTAGGGGTGTGGGATTGGCTATTCATCATGACTGTGGAATACGTGTTTTATACTGGCTAATATTGAAAACACGGACGTCCTAGTATATCCAATATTCCATATGATATTTTCTGCTGCGTTATCTGTGATGTGATCATGTGATTTGTTCAGATAGATATTATATATATAGTATATATAATATATTATATAGACGTTGCTTATGTTTTACACCCGTGCTAGCCGTGCCTCGCTCTGGCGTTAGTTACCTAACCTAACGGTGCAGACGGGACATCAAGGCGAATGCGGATGGCATAAGCGTACGTTATATTTATCTATGATGTTTAGGTGGACTTAAATGATGGGACATTCATTAATGAGATTAATGAAAGAAAATAAACCTAATTGATGTTGTGGAATCGAATTTCAAAATAAAACAGGTAGCTACAGTTCTTGCTTTGCATCGCGGTGTTCATTGTAGAACATCCTGCACCTTATTCGATGAGGAAAGGACTGAGATCCCTTCACTGGGAGTGACTCCTTTAGCAATAACTGGCAGATGCTATACACTCGGTTTGTCTTTTGATTGCTTCTATAGTTTCTGCTTTGCACAGTGATATATATGATATATCCCGCACCTCATTCGACGAGGAAAGGGCCGACGATCCCTTCACCGGGAGTGACCCCTTTAGCAAAACTAGAAAAGCTTCAAAAACATTCCATTTAAAAACCATTTTATTCGGCAACGAGATCAAGTTCGAAGCGTTAAAGGTTTTCTTAAAAACCATCCGCAACCCTCCGTCATTTTAGGAAGTAGAGTACTTAGTATTCGTGCTACGTTTGTCGACCATAGCCGAGGCGTAGTGTACGATAGCTAAGTGATGTCTTCCTACACCACATATGATGCGATTAGTTAGGACAGTTATGTGGCTTTATTGACCTTAGCCAAGGGTCATGTGGGTGGGTCTAACTAATCACGAAATGACGGGTAGAACTTGACTAGTGCTTATGATTTGTTGACCTTAGCCAAGGTCATAGGTGCTAGGGGTAAAAATCTTTATCGGGAGTTTCAAGTGTTGAAATTTGCAATGAGATTGCCTACCTTCTATGTGATAGTTGGATCCCGATACCCACTGTGAGTAATTGTTACTCCTGGGAGAGTTTTGCACTTTACAATTAGCCGATCAAGTAGGTGTCTAGAAAGGTGTCAACGGGATTACTCCTCTGGAAAAACGAGGTTTACTGTAATTAGGTCCGTGCGAAAGCACGGGGAACCTCCCTCAAACTACCGATACTGGCCTGGCTGAAAGATTGGCGAACTTGTAGAGTGTAATTAATCCCGGTTAGTCTTTCCTTTTAGGGTTTGAAGGAAGATTTGAAAAAAACAGTGGGAGCCATCCTGATTAGATAAAATATATAACCAATCTAATCTTGCAAGAGCGCACGCAGAGTGTTTTCTTCTCTCTCTCGCCAGGTAGTGACCATATCACGCCTTAATCAAGATAATAATATGGATGTATTGACCGAACCCACTTATTATACTGAGCTGGGGAACGTTGTCCCGCTCCAACTTATAATTGTTATAAGACAAAGCAAGAAATAGGGGAATACCAGAATTCCTATGCCGCCCAAACGAAGGATGCGCATGTGATGCATCTCCTTCGGGTGTGTTCATTGAAAAGAACTATTTCTCAGTATCCTCTGCATCCTGGGTATTTGATACCGGATCAGGATCCCAGATATGTAATCTGTTACATAGGGCTACAGAAAGGTAGAAAAGTGAGAACGGATGATAAGTTTCATGAGACAGAAAACGGGGCAAGTGTTGCAGCCAAGTCTGTTGGTCACTGTCACCCTGTATTACCAATACAATGATTCTGAACAAATGCTATTTGATACCGAACCTGATATACAAAATCATATCAGTCTCTTTATTAGTAAAGAAATGATAAAATTTTGTATTGATGGATAATGTTTTGAACATTTCCTATATCAAAAGTTGATCGGTTCAGGCACGTTATCTAAAAGCATTGATGTTCTAAATCAAACTACAGTTCCTAGCATACAGAACACACACAAGAGGAAGAGTTCAGATATGAACGAATCCTTCTTGAGGCATTGTAGACTAGGTCATATCAATATGACCAGACTAGCTAAAGTTACATTTTAGATGCATATTTAAATCAGTTTGAATTTACATCTTATGAAACTTGCCAGTAATGTCACAAAGATTAGATGACCATAGCTCTGTCTATTGGAAACAGAGAAAGAGTTAATAAACTCTTGGGACTAATGCATGATGATGTATGTAAGGTCTCCTGTCTACATATGCCAGGACCGGTTCTTTGTACTTCACTACATTCTCTGATGATCTCTCGAGATTCAGTCATATGTTCCTGTTGAAACAGAAGTCCGAACCTTTTGAGATATTCACAGAATATAAGTTAGAAGTAGAGAACCAAAATACGGGTATAAGTATTATGTCCTATGATGAGATCAGGGAGGAGAATACTTGTGTATAGAATTCTTGGACTATTCTAAAAGAAAATGAGATTCTCTCTTAGTATTACTCCTCTGAATACACCACAGCACAATGGTGTATCAGGGCGGAGCAATCGCACCGTATTAGATATGGTGTACTCTATTATGAGTACTACTGAGTTACTTATTTCCTTTTGGGGTTATGCACTTGAGAAGCTGCATACCTATTGAATTAGGTTCGAATCAGATCACTGCCTACCACTCCATATAAGAAATGGTATGGGAAGAGCCTATCTCTTAAGTAAGTTAAGATTTGGGATTGTCCGGCCTATGTCTAAAGCAAAATCCGGACAAGATCGAGGCAAGGTCAGTTCTATAGAATTGGAAAGGTTCCAGCTATACAAAACTTCAACTGATGATTTGAAAGAACCTAAGGATTCAATAGTCCTCGACGAACCTCAGCCTCTCCACTGAACTAGCAGGGTTCCTCATCCGCTTAAGAGATGCTTTGGTTTCTCGATGACAGTGGGAGCGAGGAATGCATCATGAGATGATGACCCAACTAGTTTCGAGCAGGCCATCGAGAGTGGGGACTCTGTAAGAATGGCTGGATGCTTAGCGATCTGAGATGGAATCCATGTACACCTGCAAAGAATGGACTTTGGCTGCTATATCTGAAGGGTTAAATCCCTATCAGGAGCAAGTATATCTTGAGAAGATTACTTGGTGTAGACGGATAAGTTGAGACTTTCAAAGCTAGACTTGTTAAAGATTTTCGTCATCGACCAGGCATGGAAAATGATGAAACCTTTTCTAGGGACTATGCTTAAGTCCATTCAGATCCTACTTGCCATTGCTGCATACCAAGATTACGATATTTGGCGTTTGGGTGCCATGACTGCTTTTCTAAAATGATTTAGAAGAGAACGTCTATAAGAACACAGCCAGAGGGCTTCGTAAACTGTGGGAGCAGCGGAAACGTGTGCAAGTTGCTTTACATTATAAAGCAGGCATCGCGGAGTTGGAACGTCTGTTTTGATGTGATAGTCAATGTGTTTAACTTCATCAAAATGGTAGATGAACCTTCTATATACAAAACGGTAGTTGAGAGTAAGGTGTTAATCCTCGTATTGTACTTGGCAACATACTCTTGATAGGAAAAGAGTTTCTTATGCTACGAACGGTCAATCTCCTCTTTTCACAAGGATTCTCCAAATAAGATAAAGGTGAATCACTGGAAAGGTTCCAAGGTGATAAGGACGACTGAATGTCAGTCGGAGGCATTATCTTTATCCTCAGTCGAGGGACGGTATGTTGGAAGAGTTCCAAGCTAGATACCATGGCAAACTAGACGATAAAGGCAAGTCACATCGCTATTAAAGATACTACCAAAAAGGTTGTTTGGGTGTATATTGGTTCATAAGATGAACTAGGTTCCTACCATTGTGTGACAATGGAAGAGGGACTTTGTCCCAGGAACCCTGGTCCCATCAGTGATCCAGACATATTCTGAGGCAGCATCACCTGATCATGGAGATAGATGATCTCCAGGGTGATCGAGGTTGGGAGAGTAGACTCAGAGGACAACACGGTGGATCCACTCACAAAGGTTTTTTCCCAGAGAGAGACTTATATGGGATGGTTGAGTATGTGATACTGCAACCACTTCTACAGATGGCCCTAGTGCAAGTGGGAGATTGTTAGTTATATGTATGCCCTAGAGGCCATTACTGTGCATTGGATGTATATTGTAGTGGATGCTGGGACATATATAGGTAGGAGTTTCTTGCTCGACATGATAGTAGCTATCTGGTTGCTCTTTATCTTAACATGTATACATTCTGTCTCTCTGTTACATGTTGATAAAGCCCTTAGGATGTGTACTCGACTTCCAGGACTGTGAAGCAGATCATACTAGTGGGGCCTGGGTAGTCCATGAGTACATCCTTCATTGTTCCTAGTCGTCGGAATATCGAGACGGGGCATCGATATTCCAGAGTAGACTAGCGTATATCTTCTCGACCCATGTGATGGGCGATGGATGATCCCATATCCATTGGTGTTTGACATCAGAGATGGTATGCGGGTGCTCAGTAGAGACTGGGTACACTGAACGGACTCGCCGAGATCTCCCAGATAGTATTATACCTCACGTCAGATGGCAGTTCTCTGGTGACACTGGTACAACTTAGTTTGTTGACCCGAGATCGTCATAAAGTCTTGTGTGTCTCCCACCATCCTTTGATTTCCATCCTACCACGGCTCTACTGAGTCGTGCAAACAGGTGGTTTTTGGGTACAGTCCCGATTCATGTGGAGGCAATGAGCGATCGGAGGGAATTCGTCTCTCCCGGTATTGGGGGTTGATGTTGCGCTATGCTCGACTGGCCATAACTGGAAATCCCTGGCCAGGGTTGCAGTGATCTACTGGTAAGTGTTATCAGTAGTTTCACACATGTTATCGACCTCACGTCAGCATGACTTATCAAGCTATTGAGGTCTGACGTTTACCACCCCTAGGCGAGATATGCGACATATCAGACGAACAGACCGGACTGTACGGTAAGTGTTACTGGTTAGATTCATAGGAGTATGAGCGGGCTTGCTCATCGATCTTCTGATCACTCAATACCCGGGTGGCCGTTACGTTTAGCAGACCGCTTGCGGCTTGTAGGTGTTTGATATGATCATCACCTGCTGCCGGCGTATTGACGAGTCTTTAGAGTCCTACACGGTGGTTTCCTGGATCAAACGAAACGAGATAGAAGCGCATATGAGATATGTGCGGGACCGAGAATAATGCATGTATGTGATACCGTATTCTATTCTCGCGATGAATGTATCGATTGGTTGTATGTGATATAACCTAGTTATCGAATCAAGGATTGATTCGATAAGCCGATACATTGGATATTAGTCGGTTATATGCGATATGACCGGATCGTTAAATCAAGTATTGATTTAATGATTTAATGTATAATTATATATTAGATATATTACTTTACATTAACTAATATTGGTTCAATTTAAATGGATTTTCTCACTTGAAGTGCACATTGTATATATGATATAGTTTTGTGCACTAGTTTGTATCATGTTTGATGGTACATGCAAACTTGGGTTTGTGTAAGACTTAAACCATAGTTATGTTAGTGGTTAGGGTTTTTTTTATTTACTTATTTATTTATTTATTTATTCATTAATTGTTTTTTGGGCAAGAATTAAATGGTGGCTTAGTATGTTTCTTTCTTGAAAGTTCGTGAAGCTTTGAAGCTTTGACCATTTTGTCTCTTAGTCTTAACCTAACCATTCAACTTAACCCTAGTTTATTCTCTACACTTAACCATGGTTGCAATATGATAAGGGTCACTTGATTTTCTATTTTAATTAATTCATTCTTATTCATTTTTTTCTTCTTCGTCTTCTTGATGATGAAAGAAAAGACTTCTACAAAAATGGCAAGTGATGAAATCAAGTGAGAAACCAAAATCCAATTTTAAAGTGAACCCACTTCCTATTTCTTCATCCTCTACCACTTACCAAGTAGTATAGGGTGTTTTCTTCACAAGTTTCATGACTTGGTGAAGTTGGAGCTTGATCTTGAGTTGCCTCGACGTAGATCATTTTCGGCATCGAAGTCGACGACCTAGCCCGATCATTTCTTCGACGAAACCTTCGCTAGAGTCCGGATTCTTATATAGACAGCGGAGGGACGTCATCACGGAGCTATGGAGGTGGAGGACCGGATCTACAAAGGTTGTAGTCACTTTCCTTTAGCAATAAATTCGTTTACTTGCTTGCATCGCCTATCCACTAGTCAACGATCCGTATTAGGGTTTGTAGGCACATGAAAAAATTTGAATTGGGCAAGTTTGATCTGTTGTGAGACCTTATTAGTGTGCCTAGGAACCCTACATCAAGCTCCGCATTTAAAAGTTGGTTTTTGAAAGGAACCGAGTGGTTTTGAAAGTGTTCCAACGACTTTTACTTGGTTTATTTTTCTTGCATTAGTTCTTTTAATGCGTCCCATCATTTAATCCTACCATTGCAGAAAACAACCAAAATATGACGTATGCTTATGCCATTCGCATTCGCCACGGGGCCCCATCACCACCCGTTAGGTTACTTAACTAACGACGGAGCAGAGGCTGGGCTAGCGTGGCTGAAAAACCTAAGCAACGCCTAAATAGATTCCGCATATAGATATATAGCAATGATAGACATTACAGATCACAGATGAATACATTGGATTACACAGTCGCAGTGAATAGCCAATACCCCACCCAAGACCCCTACGGGTGCGACAAACTACCCGCCAAGTAACCGAAGTGAAGCAACCTCCCTCAACACCGTGAGTAGGCCACTCGGCACTTCGAGATACCCGGTAGTTTGTGCACCCCCTCCATTGGTCTATCTTAGGATCAAAAACAGTAAAAAGAATTATACAATGACAGCTACAACCTCACTCTTGTTGTGCGGCTAAACAAATAATATTACATCAAATTTACATAATACATGAATTGAAAGATAAAAGAAACAAAACTCTCATCTCACAACCCCCCGGCTATTCATCCGCAATAATCCAACGAATTCATATACACATACCATCAACAACACAGATCACAGATATGTATAACCCCTACTAATCGACATATAGCGATTAGCAGACGTTCAATACATATATAACATTACAGATATAACCATTAGCCAAAGTCTACAGAAAATCGACCAAAAATACGGATTTGTAACCACCCAAAAAACGAACTTGTACTCTAGAAATTCTGGGCAGAAACAAACCCTCCTAAAAATCACAAAATAACCCCAGAAACAAACTGCAGGAGAAACGATCCACGGCCGAGTCAACTCGGCCGCGGATCCGCGGCAGAAGCAAGCTTCTGCCGTGGAACCGCGGCGAGTTGGTCGGCCCGTGCGATCGTTTTTCTTGCCTGTTTATAGAAAAGCCTGAACCGATTTTTAAGACATGATTTATTATTTTTAGAGCAGAAAAAAATCGGCAGAAACTAGGGTTTTCCGGGGTGTTTTGCGGTTTTTTCGTTCGGTTGATATTCTAAATACTTTGCTAACATGCTAGGGTGTGTTCATTTAGGCTCTGATACCACTATAAGTCCATGTTACCTCTCCCGGTTCTTTCGGGCTTGCGGAAATGATGAAAAACAATTTTTCGGTATAGGTAACTTAGACTAGAAGCACGGATCTTAGCTAAACTACACGCTAGCAACCTAACTAGAGAGTTGTCTACTCGGTTAGGGGTGATACCTCAACTTGAACTCCTTCGTCTTGGACTCTTTGTAGTGGTTGGATAGTGCCTTCCTCGTCGCCTTCTCTTGTCGAAGATCGATCCAACTAAGGGTTTCTTCCTTTGAGCTCCTTTCTCGAACCTTGAGAGAACTAAGGTATCCGGCTTGCTAAAACTTCTACCTTAGAGTGAGTAGAGAATGTCTTATGGTGTTTTATCTTCAAGGAGATGTTTCTCAACACATGAGAGTTGTTCTCCTTGAACTAGAGGAGGAGTATGATTAAGAGAAGAGAGAAATATTATGACAGAATGAGAATAGTTTTGCAACCATAACAATATAAGTGAATAAATAAAATTAATAATTTTAATCAAATGAAAAAGTTTATGGTTGGTTTGATGAGACCATTATCATATCACATTAAATGGTTTTTGCAAAGATCAAAGAGCATCTTGAAAAGTAATGATGATGGTCAATATTTCAAACATAGTCAACTAGTCAACCTTGGTCAACAAGTCAACAAACCCAACCATTACACAATTTCATTTAATTAATATTATTAATAGATATATCATAAATTCATTAGAGTTTGGAAAAAGATAACTGTCAACTGTGCATACACACCCGTTCCAAAACCCTAATGAAAATCCTCTTCCTCCGCCTCAAACAACTGTGCATACACACCCGCATTCGTGTTCTGAGGAACATGAATACAATGAGATAAAACTAACCCCAAAACATATACTAGGATCTTGCTCAAACCAGAGCCCGCTAGTAATGACTATCCGGACACCAAACGTGCACAAGTGCATGGATGTGAACGAACCCTGTCGCAAAACCATGCGACCTCTACTCTGTTTTGCCGAAAAGCAAATAACCCTCTGTGTGGGACTCTAAAGACTCGACACTACGCTGGCAGTGGGTTTAACCACAGACCGCAAGCGGCACTAGCTATGCGTAACGGCCCCCAAGTAGATGCCGATAAGAAGACGGACGAGATGAAACCCATCTGAACTCCTACTAAGTCTGTATTTGACAATCTCCGTACAGTCCGATCTATTCGTCTGATAACATCGCATAGCGGGCCTAGGGAGGGGTAAACGTTAGTCTCCTAATAGCGTTACAAGTCGTGTCGGAGTGTAGCCCAGAACATCCTGAGATAACACTGGAAACCTACCAGTATATCCTGCTTGCCCTGGCCAAGGACTACTTGTGTAATGGCTCTCCTAGACACAGCGCGATGCCAACCCCCAATACCGGGAGAGACGAATCATGTCTAACCGTCACTGCCTCCAAGTGCTTCGGGACTGCACCCAACTACTACCTGTTTGCACGACTCCTTTGAGCCGTGTTAGGGTAGTAATCAAAGTACAGTGGGAACACACTCGAGGCAAAGTGACGGTATCAAGTCAGCGAACTAAGCTGTACTCATGTCACCTGGGAACTGATAACTGACGATAGGTATAATACCAACAAACAGTTCCCAACGAGTCCTGTCCAATGTACTCGTAGCCTAACGAGCACCCTCATACTATCTCAAGTACGACGTACTAACGGCTGTGGGACAGGCCGTCTCCCATGCTGTGATGAGAAGCGCATACGCTAGTCTACTCCGGAGTATCGATGCCTTGTCTCGATAATCCCATGACTAGGGACGTGAATATAAGGATGTGCTTGTGCATTACCCAGCCCCCATGAGTGTGACTGCCATCACAACGCTGGTAATCAAGCAAAGATCCTAAGGGCTCCACTAATGCGTATAGGTGAAATAATAAAAGAAACACATGTACACATTAAAGAAGAGACAAACCAAGTAGCATACTACCATTTCGAGCAAGATTGTCTATACAACTGTGAATATCCCAAGCTTCCATCAAGTAATATACATACTAGTATGATACAGTAATGGCCTCTAGGGCATATACACTAACACACTTTGTACCTGCAATCGGCCTCATCCGCCTCCTCGAATCGAATTTCACTTGTCGCTCTCAGCACCGAGAAAACACATGGTGGACTCACTGAAATATCATATCAAGGGTAACTGGGTTTTTAAAACATTTACATAATTTCTTTGAAATACCCACGGTTCCCAAATCCAGAAATATCATGGAAACAACATATCTCAATGTGTATAATCAAAAGCATGATGTATGCGACATGTAAAGGAAATGTAGGCATATCAGTATATCATGCAGCATGGGATAGTAATATGCACATAATGAGGGAAACCGCTCTTTTAAATTGAATCAGTTTTAAAGAGTTTCTTGCGGTTCCCAAATCTCTAATCATGCCAGAATCATCAATGTATGTGCAAATACGTATGCATCCACGTATGGGTGTACAATAGGAATACACAATATATTGGTACACAAGTATGCTATGCAAGGGTCATATCCTGAATGCAACAGTACTACAGTGTAGTGACATGGAAATTATCGATGATGAACTGTGTGAGCCGGCGAGCAGTGTATGCGGAACATATGCATCATCGATAATGGTGCAGGTGTCCTAGCAGCATGATTGTACTATATCAATAACACAAGCAATGCAATGCAAATAACATGAATATGCGGAATCGAATAATCAACGCAACAGTGAAGAATCTACCTCAATAAATATATCATACAGCCCTGCCATTTGAAATAAGACGAATCAGTGTTTTTGGTAAAATAAGGGCTACGGTGTTTTAAGAGCAGATGCGACGTTTGAAAATATCCATAGAATCCCTTTTTGACTATCTTTAAAATATGCCCGATTCGTTAGTTTTGAAATAGGTATGACTTGGGTCTAGTCTAATGTCTACTAAGTAATCTACAAACCTAACTAACAGGGTAAACAGGAGGGGTATGGAAACCACCAACATCTGAGTGGATATGTATATATAAATATAATTATAATAGTCGGTGATCCCGCCTCAATAGTATCACATACGATACAATATACATCATATAATATCCTCGAGTCATGAACGCGGATCTATCATCAATATATAGCTCGTACGTAAATCCGTTGAACGGCAATCCCAAATCTGGGTACGGGTCAATATCACATTCATCTCATCAATATCTGGTATCCTTATCATCATATCACATGATCTAGGGTACTGATCTAAGTCTAGTACAATTGATAACATCTAAACAAATATAAGCGCGTGTGTAAAACACACATCCAAAGGCCTGCTAAAATCTTGTATCGTATCACAAACACGAATCACATCATATCGCCAATCTCACGGCTCCATGCCCAAACTCAACGACACATCTCCAGTATCATACACTATCCTCATCATCACGATATAAGTGTAGCAATAGGAATGTGTGTGCGTGTGGGTGTAAACCTATGCTAGGGTTCGCAACTAGGAAAATACACTAGTTCACTTCTAACCCTAAATATCCATAGTACACATAACACATCTATGATCTACATGTCTGTAACAACTTAGGTTGTGTTAGGGTTTAATTATATTTTATTATATATAGTTTTAATAAAAAGTTTACCAAATTAAGTTTCAAATATTTTATTTTAATTAATGAGTATTTTGTTAGAATTTTTCTAGGCACACACACACTTGTGCATGTAACTAGGGTTTAAAGATGGGGTTAAACCATGATTAGCAAGCATGAAGGATTTACCCATTCTCTTAAAGTAATTAATTCTTATTAAGTGTTTTGGGCATTAATTGGGTTTTATTTATTGTGTGTTTTTTTGTTGTTTAAATTTCCTGTTCTTTTGTTGACCTTGTGTAAGAGAGGGAGGTATGGGCATGGCATGAGCCATGCTCATTAAATGAAGAGAGAGGGAGAGAGGGAGGGGGATGTTTGACTTGTGCTCTCTCACTCTCACTCTCAACTCTCACTCTCAACACACACACCCCCTCACAACAAGCAGCAACAGCAGAAGAAGCACTAGCAGCAGCAGAAGAGGCCGCAGCAAGCAGCAGCATTATCAACAACATGGGGAAGCAGCAGTAACAGCAGCAGTAGCAGCTCCAGCAGCCCCAACAGTAGCTCTAGACCTTCTTCTTCCTGCATTCTAAGATCTTTAAGTGAGGTATATGATCTGAGCCTACTTCCTTGCTTTCTAAACTAGTGATTTTATGTTCGATTAGTGTTAAAAGTGAGAATTAGTGCTTGACTTGATGAATTAGTGTGAACTTTGGTTAAGTACTGTTAGTATGGGTTAACCTAGCCTAATTAAGCGTTATTAGGACCACATAAACCTAGCATAACCCTAGATTACACCAAAATACCATAGGGTTTCTAATTGTGCAAAATTTAGTGTTTTTAAGTGAAATTTCACCTTTCAGTGATCTGCTATAGGCCCGAGTAGTTCAGGTTAAAATTGAGGAAACTGGAGCACTCTAGATATACCCTGACCACACCACCTGAACACGAAGCCCCCATTCCTTTGTTTGGCCGCCGGTTTATTCATTCTGGCCGCAATTTGCGGCCAGATGAGGGTGGTTTTTGGTGAAGTTTGCATGGGTAGGAATCTGCTGTTATTTCTAGGCTAGTGGTATATATAATTTTGTAAGTTATTATCCTGGGTAGAATCTGGGACGTTATATTGTATTTCTAGTACGTTTGGTTCGCGCGATGCACGCGACACGCGAGAGGGTTCTGTGATTCAGCGTATCGCGGTGTGTCGGGATGAGTTTTAGACGCGTATTCAAGTTTAGCGTATCGTACACACACGCGTTTAGTTCGCGACTTGAGCGTATCATTTGGCTTAGATATCGCGTCTTACGAGTTAGTTGCTTATATATGGACTCTTGTGTAAATTCCAGGTTCGCAGGAGGGTACGTCGGACGAAGCTAAGAAAGGGAAGCAGGTGGTCGGCTACGAGTAGCGCACGACCAGGTGAGTAGATTTAACATCTATGGGGAAATCGCCCGTATGGCGTTAAGCATCAAGGCGTGTTAGGATATTTAGTATAGATGTTCCTGTGGACTATAGTATCATACCTTATTGTTGCATATAGAAATGATAGCATAGGACACTGCACTGTCACTAACGGTTCAAGTTGCACGAGCACGATTTATATGCTACACTCACACTGTTAGTGATTACCATGACACTCACATTATAGGATTGGTATAAATCATATATTATACTGATTCCGCTTTATCGATGTTGTCATGACTTGCCGCATATCAACACATCATATATTCATACTTGGGCACATATAAATCACATACCCATACCAGTGCACACATATATTAATATCTTCATACCTGCGCACATGCACACTGTATACTCATACAAGTGCACACATACATTAGTATCTTCATACTTGCTTAGATTACGCATTGAGATATGTTGTTTCCATGTTAATTCTGGATTTGGGGAACCGTGGATATTTCAAAAGAGAATAGTTAATTATTTAAAAACCCGGTTTCCCTTGATATGATATTTCGGTGCGTCCACCATGTGTTTTCTCGGTGCTAGAGTGATATGTGTGAACCCGAATCGAGGAGTTGGATGAGGCCGATAACGGGTACATGGTGGACCCGGTATGGTACCCCGGGGCGAGAACGGTTTCGCTGTGTAGTAGACGGTGAGCCTGGCAGAGGGACTACTACCTACTGGTGATTGGTTGGACCTGGCGGTTATCCGGAGGATACTGACCAGAGTCGATTGATGGATACGGGACGACTCGTACTGCCAGGGCCGAGGGCCGTTACGGCAGACAGAGCCCGTGGGCTGACCCGGACAGACGGATGCCCGATATGTGAGGATTTGCGTGTCGATGCTTGGCACGAGTATTTCTTGATATTTTGGGTGCCGATGTTAGGCACTCACGATTATATGAGATTTATAGGATTTGAGGACCGAGGAGGATGACGACGCCTGAGTAGTATTGGGATTTAGGTGCATTGATGGGTACCGATTATACTTTCTACGATGACATCCCGTGTAGATGTTATATTTCCCATGCTCAGTATTTAGTATTGATATCCCATCCTTTATCTATTGTACCTGATATAGTACACATGCTTGCACGATCATTGCATACCCTGTTCATTTTATATAGGGTGATTAGATTGCGTTGCCATACCTGATTATCACATATCTTGCTCATCACATGGAGATGTTATTAGACCGCAATTGTTGCATGATTTGAGCATCCAGCTCATCATATAGATGTTATTTGTTGGCATAGGTTAGAGTAGCGCAGCATGTGCATACTCGTGATTACCTTTATATGTTATCTTCTATTCACGAGTTGGCAACTCACCCCCGTTGTACCACAGTATTTGCAGGTTGCCCTTTGGAGTAGTCGCGGCAGGCTGCGTTTTTGTATTTTTTGACACAAATACCCCTACAGTTGGTGTACTAGCTCTTTTACTAATAGGTGGGTTTCGTGCAGTATCTGTTTATCTTTCAGTTATATACATGGTTGAATCTAGTACTCTCAATCTACCACTTATGTATTGACTTAGAGACCAGTTGTAAGGACGCTGTATATTATTTTGTATTCTGGTGTTGAGCTCGTTGTGAGCCGACTTTACTTATGCAGTTTATTCTATCTGTGATATTTCCCACTTGTTACTTATTTTCTTCGCTACGGGGTCGTATATTACTATCTGGGTGATTGTTCATTTAAGAATTCTTAACATTTTAGTTAATGCTTCCATTTAAAACTGAAAACACTCTATACTTTTTTTGGTTTGATTTCTGGGTTTCGGCTTACTTAGCCGTGTTACGCCTGTAGACGTTACCTGGTTAAGTGCCGGTCACGGGCTAAACCTTGGGTTGTGACAATGTCACGCAATAGCTATCATATATATATATAGTATATATAGTATACTACACATCATGTAAGTCGATGTACAACACCCCAATACTTGTGGGGAGGCGGAATTTCCAAAAACGAACTTGTTTAGTGAACAAATATCGACTAACCGCTTGAATCGAAGCTAAACGATAACTAACCAAACATATAGTTGTTCTAAACTACTATGCTTAGGGATTATACCTATCGAACCAAGTCCTTCGTCTTTACGATCTTCTCGTCCTCCTCGGCCTTCTCTTTGTAGTAGACGATCCACCCGAGAGCAAAACTCCAAGCATAGACTCTAAACTTGAGGCAACTAACCTTCTTGGATTGCTAATCAAAGAAGATAGATGTAATATTGAGAGGGGAGGATTAGGGTTTGAAGAGGGAGAGCTTGAGGAGAGAGAAGGTGAGAATGATAATTATGTGAGAATAGTAAGTTATCATAATATATATGAAACTTTATAATTCATCAACAAAAGAAAAACAAATGATGAATAATCAAGTTTCACAAATATCTAATGGTGATTCATAACCATGACTCATTAAGCATTTATTGTGCATTAATGATATGGATGAATCACCCTCATGACTCACTAAACCCATTTAATGCAAATGACACCTAAACCTCCTTAGTCACCATCTTCTAGAAGCTTCTCGCGTAATTACGAGAACGCCCCTCCGATCCGCAAAAATACGGAAAAACTTTAGACTGTATAAATCCAATAACCGGATACCAGTAACTGGCTTAAACAAAAGCCGACTGGTAAAAACTGTCCAAACGACGTAAGTGTGTAAACACACATACGCGTCCGAACCCTTTGTCGTAAAACCATACGACCTCTATATCGTTTCGCCTGGAGTAGGAAACTCTCTTTGTGGGACTCTAGAGACTTGACTACTACGCTGGCAGTGGGTTTAACCACAGACCGCAAGCGGCACTAGCTGTACGTAACGGTCCCCAGGTAGTTGTCGATAAGAAGGCCGATGAGGAAACCCATCCAAACTCCTACTGAGCCTGCTATGACAATCTCCATACAGTCCGGTCCGTTCGTCCAAGACTATCGCATATCGGGCCTAGGGGGGCGGCAAGCGTCAGTCCCCTAATAGCGGTATAAGTCGTGTCGGAGGGAAGCCCATTACACCCTGAGAAACTACTGGAACCTACCAGCAAATCTCGCTTGCCCTGGCCAGGGACTTTGCGTAATGGCTCTCTGACACAGCGCGATATCTACTCCCAATACCGGGAGGGACGAATCCTGTCTAACCGCCACTGCCTCCAAGTGCTCGGGACTGCACCCGACTGCTACCTGTTTGCACGACTCATTTGAGCCGTGGTAGGGTAGCAATCTAAGAAAAGTGGGACACACTCGAGGCGAAGTAGCAGTGTCAAGTCTGCGGACTATGCTGTACTCATGTCACCTGGGAACTGCTCACTGACGACTGGTATAAAACCAACCAACAGTTCCCTGTGAGTCCTGTCCGGTGTACCCATAACCTAACGAGCACCTGTATACTATCTCCAGTACGACGTACTGACGGCTGTGGGACAGACCATCTCCCCAACTGGGATGAGAAGCGTACACACAGTCTACTCCGGAGTATCGATGCTCTGTCTCGATAATCCAACGACCAGGGACCTGAATAAGGATGTGCTTGTAGACTATCCAGCCCCCACTAGTGTGACTGCCATCACAACGCTGGTAATGAAGCAAGATCCTAAGAGCTCTATCAATACGTATACTCACATATTAAGATAGAAAAACCAAGTAGCATACTACCATGTTTAGCAAGACTGTTATATACATGTGAATATCCCAAGCTTCCATTAAGTAATATACAAACTAGTATGATACAGTAATGGCCTTCTAGGGCATAAACACTAACAATCTCCCACTTGCACTAGGGCCATGTACTGGCATATCGTAGACCAATGATCTCGAGTAGCCTCTCGAACTGAATCTGAGGTAGGGCCTTCGTGAATGGATCAGCAATGTTCTCTTCAGAAGCAACTCTCCGAACCTCGATCTCCTGACGATCAATGATCTCCCTGATCAGGTGATACCGCCTCAAGATGTGTCTGGACTTCTGATGGGACCTTGGTTCCTTCGCTAAAGCTATAGCTCCGTTGTTGTCGCAATACAGAGGTATTGGATCAACTATGGTAGGAACCACTTGAAGTTCTGTTAGGAACTTCTTCATCCAGACTGCTTCTTTTGCGGCATCGCAAGCAGCTATATACTCCGCTTCCATCGTCGAGTCAGCAACGGTGTCCTGCTTGGAGCTCTTCCGGCACACCGCCCCTCCATTGAGGGTAAAGACATAACCCGACATGGACTTGGAATCGTCCTTATCACTCTGGAAGCCGGAATCAGCAAAGGCCTCTAACCTGAGGTCTTTTCCGCCGTAAACCAAGAACATCTCCTTAGTCCTTCTCAGGTACTTGAGAATGTTCTTTACTGCTATCCAGTGTTTCTCCCCTGGGTCTGACTGATACCGGCTTACCACGCTCAGTGCGTAAGCTACATCTGGTCTGGTGCACAACATCGCATACATTATAGAGCCTACCGCAGAAGTGTTGGGTATAATAGACATGCGTTCCCTTTCCAAATCAGTCTTGGGAGACATCTCTTTGGAGAGGGTGATTCCGTGACAAGCCAGTAGATTACCGCGTTTAGAATCTTCCATACTGAATCTTTTCAGTATAGTGTCGATATACCTGGACTGTGAAAGTCCCAACATCCTCTTGGATCTATCACGATAGATCCGGATCCCCAGAATATAAGAGGCATCACCCAGGTCTTTCATCGAGAACCTGTGTGACAAGAATCCTTTGACAGATTGTAGCATAGGAATGTCATTTCCTATCAATAGAATGTCATCTACGTACAAGACGAGGAATACAACACTTCTGGCTACAACTTTACTATATATGCATGGTTCATCTGGATTTTTGATAAAGTCATATTCTTTGACTGTCTCATCAAAACAGATGTTCCAACTCCGCGATGCCTGTTTTAGTCCATAAATGGACTTAAGCAGCTTGCATACTTTCCCGCTGCTCCCACTCTGATTGAAACCCTTTGGCTGATCCATATAGACGCACTCTTCTAAATTTCCATTCAGAAAAGCTGTCTTTACGTCCATCTGCCAGATTTCATAATCATGGAAGGCAGCAATAGCAAGAAGGACCCGAATGGATTTGAGCATAGCCACTGGAGAAAAAGTTTCGTCATAGTCCAAACCAGGTCTTTGACGAAAACCCTTTGCAACAAGTCTAGCCTTATAGGTTTCCACCTGTCCATCTACACCAATCTTTTTCTTGAAGATCCATTTGCATCCTATGGGTTTTACCCCATCTGGAGCAAAGTCCAAAGTCCATACTTTGTTGGTGTACATGGACTCCATTTCGGTTCGCATTGCATCTAGCCATCGTACCGAGTCGCCGCTCTGGATGGCCTGCTGGAAGTCGGTAGGTTCATCATCATCTATGATGCAATCCTCTCTATCCCCATCTATGAGAAAACCGTAGTATCTCTCAGGCGGATGAGACGGCCTACCACTCCTGCGGAGGGGTGCGGGAATGTCTTGTTCTTCTTGAACTGCCGGTTCTACCAAACTTTCAGTATTAGTTTGTGGTTCTGGAATTTCTTCCAGTTCTATTTCGCTCCCACTTGATTCCTTTTCTAAAATCTGATGTTCTAGAAAATGGGCATTACGAGAAACAAATACCTTTTGTTCCTCTGCATAATAGAATAGATATCCTCTGGAGTGCTTTGGATATCCCACAAACTTACACTTTACTGATCGTGCCTCGAGCTTGTCCACATGCTGCTTTCTAACAAAAGCTGGACATCCCCAAATTTTTATATACTGTAGATGGGGTTTCTTCCCGCTCCACATCTGATATGGAGTGGTAGGCACAGTCTTGGTAGGTACCATGTTCAAAAGATATGCTGCTGATTCTAGCGCATAACCCCAAAAAGATCGCAGTAACTCAGCATTACTCATCATGGATCGTACCATATCTAATAGGGTTCGATTCCGTCTCTCCGATACACCGTTATGCTGTAGAGTGTATGGAGGAGTAAGCTGAGAGAGAATTCCTTTCTCTTTTAGGTAACCTAGGAACTCGGCACTCAAGTATTCACCACCTCGATCAGATCTAAGTGTCTTGATACTTTTGCCGATTTGGTTTTCTACTTCATTCTTATACTCTTGGAATTTCTCAAAAGCCTCGGATTTATGTTTCATCAGATAAATGAATCCGTACCTTGAGTAATCATCCATGAAAGTAATGAAATAGGAAAAACTACCTCTTGCATGTGTAGACATTGGACCACATACATCGCTGTGTATGAGTCCCAAGAGCTCGCTCGCTCTTACTCCTTGTCCAGTAAATGGAGTCTTTGTCATCTTTCCTTTGAGACAAGATTGACAAGTGTCATAAGTTTGATATTCGAACGAGTCCAAATATCCTTCTCTATGCAACTTAGTCAACCTTCTCTCATTGATGTGACCCAGTCTACAATGCCATAAGAAAGCTTTATTTAAATCTAGAGACTTTCTTTTTAGTGTGTTCTGGACATTGAAAATTTGGAGTTGGTTTAAAACATATATTCCGTTATTTAATGTACCGGACCCAATCAAACCATGATTAAGGTGGATGTTAACAACATCTCTTACAAACGTGAAATCATAACCTTTATTTGATAACAAGGAAACTGATATGATATTACACGTTAATCTTGGTACAAAATAACAGTTATGTAAAACCAAAATATGCCCACTCGTCAATCCTAGGTGATAATCCCCGACGGACGCAGCTCCCACGCTAGCTCCGTTAGCAACCTTTAGGGTCATATCACCTTCCTTCAGCACTCTACGGTTTCTCAGTTCCTGCAATGAATTGCAAATATGAGATCCTGATCCGGTATCCAATACCCAGGAAGTAGAGTTGATTGACAGACAATTCTCAATTACAAACACACCTGAAGTCGAAGCCACAGCTTGCTTCGGTTCCTGGTTCTTGGCGTTCCACGCCTTGCAATACTTCTTCCAGTGCCCTTTCCTGTGACAATGGAAGCACTCATCCTGGCCAATTACCGGTACTGCAATCTTTTTCTTTCCCTTCCCTCCCACCTTACTAACACCTCCTTTAGGTCTTGGTGTGGCCTTCTTCTTCCTTCCTTTGGCCCTAGCCTTGGACCCGGAAGAAGATGAACCGCCAACAAACATAGCGGGTGTTTCCCTTGCTTTCTGCAAGGTGCCCTCTGCACTCCTTAACATGTTCAGGAGTTCCGGAAGTTCAACTTCTTTTCTTTGAAGGTTGAAGTTCAGGATAAACTGGGCGTAGGTGTGAGGAAGGGACTGGAGAATAAGGTCTGTATAGAGCTCATTATCCAAAGTCGTCCCAAGGTCTGCGAGCTCTTCAATATAGCCGATCATCTTTAGGACATGTTCTCATACCGATGACCCGACAGCCAACCTCGCTCGAAACAAGTTCTTAGAGGTCTCGTATCTTGCTATACGAGATTGCTCTCCATAAAGTTCCTTTGTATGGAGAAATATGCCATCAAGGTCCATATCCTCGTGCCTCCTCTGATGTTCATTGTTCATCGAGGCAATCACGATGCACTTGGCTTTCGCGCAATCTAAATCCCAGGTTTTGCGGATTTCCTTATCCTCATTGCTGGATTTGGGACCAGGGACAGCAGGTGCCGTAGCGGTGAGGACGTTCCCCAGTTTGTCATAGGTCAAAGCCATTTTGACATTCCGCAGCCAATCTTTATAGTTTGGCCCTGTCAGTATATTTTTCTCTAAAAGTAACTTAAGTCCAGTCATTTTCAGGGTCGCTGCAATTAGGAGAGAGAGAAGAAAACTCTTTAGCATGATGCTCTTGCAAGTTTATAGTGGTTTTTAGTTTATCTAAACTGGATGGCTCCCACTGTTTCTCGAATCTTTCCTCAAACCATAAAGGAAGAATTAGCCAGGACTATTCTCACCGTACAATACTTGCTTAACCGTTCAGCCAGGCCAGTGTCGATACTTTGAGGGTGGTTTTCCAACGCTTTCGCGAAGTTCCTTAATTAAATAACCTCTTTTCTCTGGGGGCGTAACCCCGCTGACACCTTTCTGGACACCTACTAGGTTTATAGAATTGATCGTTAAGTGACGAATATCCTGATAAGTAGCATATACTCACAGTAGGATCGGGATCCAAATATCATCGTATGATAATGTTGAAGGAATGCTACCAACATTCATCAAACTCCAAATGGTATGCAACTCTTTGCAAATTTCAGTTTCTTTAGAAATTCCCGATATAAGTTTTTGCCCCATACTCTTATGACCTTGGCGTTAGGTCAAAATGTCATAAGTCACATTTCAAGTTCTACCCATCATTATCTTGTCAATTTGAACCCCGTATATATCCTTGACGTTCGGCCAAAATGATAATACGACTGTCCCAAACTAACTCATCTATCTATGCAACAAATGAATATACAGTAGCTACCAAACACTATGCCTTGGCGTTAGGTCAAAATACATAGCTTGAATACTACTGAATACCCAGATGAAATGACAGAGGGCTACGAATGGTTTTGGCGAAACCGTGAACGTTATGAACTTGATATAACCGAAGGGACCTGGTAGCTTTTAAAAGGAGTGGTTAAAGCTCCGCATTTAAAAATATCTGTTTTTAAAATTAACCGAGTGGTTTCTTTTAAATTGTTCCAACGATTAAAACTTTGGTTTATTTTCTTTGCATTATAGATAATGCGTCCCATCATTAACCTATCATTGCAGAAAACAACGAAAATATGACGTCCTCTTATGCCATCCGCATTCGCCACTGGGTCCCGTCAATACCCGTTAGGTTACTTAACTAACGACAGAGCGGGGACTGGGCTAGCGCGGGTGTAAAACATAAGTGACGTCTAAATAGCTATCATATATATAGATATTTTACATTCGTCTGAGGCAATGATATACATTCCAGAACACAGATGAACTTAATTGGATTTGCAAGCAATCCGTATTTCTTTTGAGCCTGCAAGAAAAGACGGATAACACAGTTGTGATGAATAGCCATTACCCCACCTTCGACCCCTTCGGGTACGACAAACTACCCGCCCGGCAGTTTGTGTACCCCACCTTGGGTCAGTTCTAGGAGCAGAAACAGTAAAATGAAATAATACAACGGTGGCTACAACCGCAACCTGGATGTGCCCCGCAAAAATAATATTACAACAAATTACATTTACAACAAATGAATTAAATAATAACCCATTACAAAACCCCGGCTATACACCACAACAATCTAATACAGTTTATATGCACAAACAGATAAAACCATTACAGAAATGTGCAACCCTCTGCCAACCGACATACTAGCAGTTAGGGGTGGTTTACGAACACATTAAACAATCACAGATATAATCCAATATGCAAATACTGTACAATTTCGATCGATTAAACACTTTTAATATTGCTCCAATACTTCTCTGTAAAACTGAAACCTGAGCAAATATTAAAAAATTCCAGAACATACCAAATATCAAAGGGGACCCACACCAGAAAATTGGGTTCATCACTCGGCAACTCGGCGGCGGAAGCGCGGCGGATCGGTGGGATCCGCCGTGGTTCCGCGGCCGTTTGGTCGAATCATGACCCCAATTTTCTTGGGTGTTCTCCTGGATCCTTTTCAAGCTTTTTGAACATCCCTGAAAAATTTTTAGACTTCATTTAAAAATCGACAGAAACTGAAGTTTTCGGGCTTTTCCGGTTTCTTTTTTTCCGTTCGAAATTCGTACAAATTTGCAATTAAGTTATTTATTGTTTAGCGAGGCTCTGATACCACTGTAAGTCGATGTACAACACCCCAATACTTGTGGGGAGGCGGAATTTTCAAAAACAAACTTGTTTAGTGAACAAACATCGACTAACCGCTTGAATCGAAGCTAAACGATAACTAACCAAACATATAGTTGTTCTAAACTACTATGCTTAGGGATTATACCTATCGAACCAAGTCCTTCGTCTTTACGATCTCCTCGTCCTCCTCGGCCTTCTCTTTGTAGTAGACGATCCACCCGAGAGAAAAACTCCAAGCTTAGCCTCTAAACTTGAGGCAACTAACCTTCTTGGATTGCTAATCAAAGAAGATAAATGTAATATAGAGACGGTTATGGATTAAGTAGTCTAACTAATCCTTGTACTCAACACATGAGAGGGGAGGATTAGGGTTTGAAGAGGGAGAGCTTGAGGAGAGAGAAGGTGAGAATGATAATTATGTGAGAATAATAAGTTATCATAATATATATGAAACTTTATAATTCATCAACAAAAGAAAAACAAATGATGAATAATCAAGTTTCACAAATATCTAATGGTGATTCATAACCATGACTCATTAAGCATTTATTATGCATTAATGATATGGATGAATCACCCTCATGACTCACTAAACCCATTTAATGCAAATGACACCTAAACCTCCTTAGTCACCATCTTCTAGTAGCTTCTCGCGTAATTACGAGAACGCCCCTCCGATCCGCAAAAATACGGAAAAACTTTAGCTTGTATAAATCCAATAACCGGATACCAGTAACTGGCTTAAACCAAAGCCGACTGGTAAAAACTGTCCAAACGACGTAAGTGTGTAAACACACATACGCATCCGAACCCTTTGTCGTAAAACCATACGACCTCTATATCGTTTCGCCTGGAGTAGGAAACTCTCTTTGTGGGACTCTAGAGACTCGACTACTACGCTGGCAGTGGGTTTAACCACAGACCGCAAGCGGCACTAGCTGTACGTAATGGTCCCCAGGTAGTTGTCGATAAGAAGGCCGATGAGGAAACCCATCCGAACTCCTACTGAGCCTGCTATGACAATCTCTATACAGTCCGGTCCGTTCGTCCAAGACTATCGCATATGGGGCCTAGGGGGGCGGCAAGCGTCAGTCCCCTAATAGCGGTATAAGTCGTGTCGGAGGGAAGCATATTACACCCTGAGAAACTACTGGAACCTACCAGCAAATCTCGCTTGCCCTGGCTAGGGACTTTGCGTAATGGCTCTCTGACATAGCGCGATATCTACTCCCAATACCGGGAGGGACGAATCCTGTCTAACCGCCACTGCCTCCAAGTGCTCGGGACTGCACCCAACTGCTACCTGTTTGCACGACTCATTTGAGTCGTGGTAGGGTAGCAATCTAAGAACAGTGGGATACACTCGAGGCGAAGTAGCAGTGTCAAGTCTACGGACTATGCTGTACTCATGTCACCTGGGAACTGCTCACTGACGATTGGTATAAAACCAACCAACAGTTCCCTGTGAGTCCTGTCCGGTGTACCCGTAACCTAACGAACACCTGTATATTATCTCCAGTACGACGTACTGACGGCTGTAGGACAGACCATCTCCCCAACTGGGATGAGAAGCGTACACACCAGTCTACTCCGGAGTATCGATGCTCTGTCTCGATAATCCAACGACCAGGGACCTGAATAAGGATGTGCTTGTAGACTACCCAGCCCCCACTAGTGTGACTGCCATCACAACGCTGGTAATCAAGTAAGATCCTAAGAGCTCTATCAATACGTATACTCACATATTAAGATAGAAAAACCAAGTAGCATACTACCATGTTTAGCAAGACTGTTATATACATGTGAATATCCCTAGCTTCCATTAAGTAATATACAAACTAGTATGATACAGTAATGGCCTTCTAGGGCATAAACACTAACACATCGAACTGCGGGGGTGTTATACGTCATCCATCCAACTTTCCCCATAGATATAATCTACTCACCTTGTATCTTGCATGTCGGTGTCGATATTGCCCCCATTATCTTCATCGCCTCGGATCCCCATGGGGGTACCAACATATCATACGTATCGCATCACATTAAAACCAATCGAAAATAAAATGACACGTGAAAACCAACACGATACGCTAAAAGGCATATAGGTTAGAACACATGGCTACGCTTTTAAAACCATCGAACAATCCTCGACATCGTCGTATAAACGCCATGTATTCGAGGTAAAACACAGATACACAATTCCAAAATCCAAAATACAAAATACAGAAACATGAATCAAAACAACAACTTAAGAAAAGGGTCCCAGATTTCACCCTAGGTCAAATTGGACAATTTTGCACATGCCAGGGTTCTAATTTACTGGTAAAGGGAGCACAAAACCAAAACGGGGCACATTGGCCAAGGTCTTGCCGCAATTTGTGGCCAGGCAGAATAAATCTGCGGCCAAGGTAGGGAGGTAGGGGCGAGGGTTTTGGTGATAGCTTCCTGGGTGCCTGCATGTCTCACTGTCAATCCGAAATTATTTTAGGAGGCTCGGGGTGATAGCAGATTTCAATCTACCCTTCACAGATTCACAGTTGTTCCGATATCAATCTCTAAATCCGTATTCCGGGTTTCAATTCTCTGGTTTAGCTCTAAATTCTAGCACTAGGGTGTTCATGTAGCCTCTACTGAGCTAAATTTTACATCACAGCCTAAAATTCCCTCAAACCCTAACTAGGTTTTTCCTATGTCCACAAAGTACCCGATATCGATTCAATCTTAACATGAGGTTAAAATTAATGCAAAAACTAAGCTAATGATTCAATAAATACCTCATTTGGCAACTTAATAATTTTCTTGAGTTCCCCTAGTGGCCAAAATCCTTGCTTTCATGGTGCAATGTGTTGGCCTTGAGCTTGTGCATCTTTTTGGTAAAAAGGTGACAGGGTTTTGGAGTTGTTTTTGAGATGATTTGAGGAGTTGAAGAGGGGGAGAAGGAGGGGGCAGCAGCAGCCGCAGGAGATGAAGAAGGAGAGGGAGAGAAATGAGTGTGGGGATCAAAGAAAATGGCTAAGTCTTTGGTCAAAAGAAAACCATACCTTTCTCTCTCTCACCATACCTCAATATAATAATCCTTTCCATTTCTTTTCTTTTCTTTTTTTCCCTCCAAATTCATACTCACTCAAATAGTAACCCCAAAAGAAACATGATAGAAAATGCACAAGTGTAGAAAGAAAAAGATATGTGCATGTTTTGCACAAAATTGCTAAAAACCGATTAGCGATTTTTAATCGCGATTAGCAATAAATTAACATAGAATTAATCGTAAAAACTTTAAAATGACATAATTCCATAAAATACCCTATTTTGGAATTTTCCATAATTTTTCCAAAATTTTTCCCATTTATCTGTATTTAATTATACCCAAATAGTAAAATATTCATTAAATTATAAAAATTCCCAAAAATAATATTTTATTTTATGAAATGTTACAGTTTTCCCCCTTTAAAGAAATTCGGTCCCCGAATTTAAATTTAAACCCCCAAATTCTAAAACATTTCAGTAAAAAAAATCCAAGTCATCGTGGCACCGAAATCATCAATACACAAAATGCATCGTAGCGCAATGCATGCGCATGAGTAATGAGCAGATAACTCAAAATCTAAACTCCGTCAAGCATCCCGCAATCATCAGATTCATGGTTAAGACACAAATGTCAAATCCAATACAAAACCAATACGATATAAATCAGAGCTATACATGTAAATATCAAATCTATACATGTAATTAGCTGAAGTAAATGCATGCCAAATCTTTTTAAGTCGTTGTGCGATGCGCATAACACTGCACAGTGGCGGACGTCTATCGTAAGAAAATAACCATATATGTATATATCTTTTGTTTACTATGTACGTTCCGCCGTTTAGAAAACAATTTAGAAGAGTTTCCTTGTTTTAAATGTTTCGTGTCACATCGGACACGTAGGTATATACTGAGACTATAGCTCACTTTTTGGAAATCCCATCGATAACTATCAATGCATGCAAAATATATCCAGTTACTGTCCTCTGACTAGTCCTGCTCAGTATGAAAACTCATAGCAAATATCATAAAAACGTACTGCTCCATAAAAATCAATTCCAAAATGTATACAAGAATACCCTGTGCGTCCGGTGCGCGCGGAAATCAAACTCCATCTATGTGCCATACATGTGCACAGAAACAACATCTAGGTGCAACGGGTGTGCACGAAACACCTGTCATAGGCAACACGTGTGCCTGGCAGCAAAATCAGGTGCATCAGCCATGGACGAAGAATCCCGATTTAGTGCATCTGGTATGCACCAAAATCGTATCTTAACACATGCGCCTAACATGCGCGATAATCCAAATCGGTTCATCCATCATGCATGAAATCAACATGAATATCAGAATCAAAATCGATATATCGAATGACATTAAATCGAACTCAGGTGCAACCGTAGTGCACAAAATATAAATCCGGTGCAACAAAGGCACGAAATATAAATCTGATGCGATAAACGCAAGAAACATAAAACTGGTGCGACAAACGCACGAAGTGTAGAACTGGTGCATCCCATGCACAAATACCAAGCAATAACTCAAATGCGAAAGCAGCAACACCAAGTGTACTCAGGTGTAAAGAAAATCATAAAGGTGTGCAACTGCGTGCACAAAACACATATCAATGCACTATGAGCAGAAATAAGCTATACTGAGTGCGAAAATCAAATCGTGTGCGTAACATATGCACAACATCAAATGAAAACACTAAAGTGCATGAAAACTATACTGGAAACGTAAATCAAATCACCGGCCTAAAATAGGCATGAAATCATAATCAATACCTCAAGCGTAATAACTACGCGCAAAATATAAATACCCAGTAAGTGCAACCATGGTGCCTGTTCATACCATAAGATTACATTATTATATTCCCCATTCTTACTCTTTTTATAAATAAACAGGTGCTTTTGACGCATGTCTGCTACATGTTACAGGTTACAGGTTCTTGGATAGAAAACAGTGAAAACGATGTAAAGACGATGAAAAAATGGACTTTGACCAACAAATAGAAAGAACCTTGATCAAGCCTACATAAAAGATAGAGTTCACAAAGTACAAGGCAATGCAAAGTCCAAGATCGCGAAGCCATGGTTAAAGTCCACCATAATTATACACTGGAAAATCAGGAAGAGAATCAGAGGCCCAATTAAGAAAAGTACTGAAGAATAAGAAAGCCCAGAAAGTCCAGAGCCTACAGCAGAAAACAGAAGGCCCAATCCTCCTTTTTGGCTGCGGAACCGCGGCCAAACCAGGCCTCGGGCCGCTGTTCCACGGCAGTGTTAGGGAATTATGGGCAGAAAATTTTACCAATTTGTGTTACGGCGCTGACTAGTCAACCTAGGGGTATTCTTGTAAATGTAGACGTGCGAGTCATTGTAACCCTAGGGTTTCCTATCATCAATAAATAGGGACTCTAATTCATTATAAACCTTATGCCCCCTTTTAATAATAAATTCAGAATTCTTTATGGAGAGCATCAGTGCCTCTCTTCATTTCAGAAATTCAGATCTGACAAACCTGCATTGATTATTGGAGAAATGCATCTGTAAGTAGATTTAATTCCTTTCCCTAGTTTAGATTTCAATTTTTTGCCCTAGGTAGATTTAATTTCTTGTCGTAGATAAATTGTTTAGAGTTAGCTTTGGGGAAGGATTTTGAGAGATGAGATCTCTCATCCCTTTCTTACCCATCATATATTTACAATAGGACTCCATGCATACATGCACACACCGCGCCCTACGGCACCCTATCCTTCGAGGTAGCGGTGATACCGTAGTATAAAGGCCCGGTTGCGTGCATTTTCCATGGAGGTTAGGATAAGGATCTCTAAAAGAAGGACAAGAACCTAGAGGAAGGAACACCTTCCCGAATGGATCTAATCCCCTTTATTGATAATTACCATAACACCTAATTAGATTTTCATATGGGTATAGAAAAGCGGTGAGATTTATAGACTTTCCAAACTTAACCTAGACATAACCCTAGCAAGACTTAGATATAGATTAATTTAGATTTTTGATTTAATAAACAATCCGAACTCCCTTCGGAATTAACTCGTAAGAGCGACTAGGAAATTCACAAAATCCCTGTGGACCGACCCGTACTCACCGGCTAGCTGCCAAGCGACGCCGTTCTTGATTACGGTTAATAGATATATTTTTGAGACAAATCAAATGGAGCCGTTGCCGGGGATAGCGTGTTATTTCCTTTTTGCAATTTCGGGTTAATCTAAATTAAAAAAAAAAATCATAAAAATCTGAAAAAAAATATATATATAAAAATATATCATCTGTTATTTTTGGAAAGGGTATTTTGTTGTTTGAATTTTTGCCGGATCTACAATCGAAAGACGGATTTAGAAATCTACAGAAAGCAAAACAGAAAATAACAGATCAGAACATAGGGAGATTTGGAGAACAGGAGAGCAAAAAAAAATAAAAAAATCTGCTGACGTTATCGCTTTGCGGCGGAACCGCGGTCGGAAGAGGGTTGCGGTGGTGGATCTGCGGCCGTTTGCTCGTTTCAAGTCGCCAGATTTGCTCTGCGGTTCAGTAAAAAAAATAAATAAAAAAATAAACAGTTCCGCCGCTGCAAATCTCTGTGAGTTTTCTCTCTCCTCCTCTACAAATCTCCGATATATCTTTTGAAAAAAATCTCTTGCAGGATTCTTTGTGCTTAAAAAAAATCTTTTCCTTTCCAAATAACAAATCTTATGCAGGATTCGTTGCGCTATGCTTAAAATAATAATTGATTGCATGTGATCTTTTCTGATTTGCATATCCTTAATCTTTTTACTAAAAATATCTTTCCAAATAAAGAGGAAGAGAAAAAAGGAAAATTTTAATTAGAAAACTTGCAAACTTTGAAATTCACAAAAAAAAAAGATTTGATTGCAAGTGATTTACTGTTTTGCATATCTTTAATCGGACTTTATGGGGCTTTTGACCAATTCAGATTGGGTAGGGATTTCATCACCCTTCCCAGGACCCTAGAAATCACATAAAGCATTTGTATTGACCACACTTAATTAAAAAAATACTAGACTCAGCCTTAAGGACTTTGAGCTCAATAGGACAGAGGACTAGTATTGGTATCGGCCGTTTATCCTAACCTGACTTTGCGGCGACTAGACAAGTGTGTCAAGGCAAGTGGTTTTTAATTAGGCCCACTACTGTGGTTCCTTCCCACTTACCTGACATTTACCTGGCCGAAATTGGCGGTGAAGAGGCGGTTTGAGGTCCTATCTCTAGCCCTTTGGAACAGTTAGGAGCTGTCTAGCTGACCTAGGTGACCCTAGATCTAGGCCTGATTGTGCATTTTTGGTTGATCGAAAGTGTGTCTTAGCCCTTTATCAAAAAAAATTTTTGCAAACTGTTCCAAATAAAAAAAAGGAAAATCTTTTATAAATAACTTGCAAATTTTTGCCGCTAAGAAATCCTTGCACCAATCAACCTTCTTTCTTTTCCCCTTTCTTCTAACATGGGTACCCCACATAATAAATCACTTGCCGAACTTTGGTTTCCCGAACCTAATTTTGCGTCATACGTCAATTTTTTCGGTCAATTTAAAGAAGATCCTTCCTTGCCAGAAAAATCTTTAAAAGATCAAATAGAGGCGTCTAGGAGAAACAGTTTGACTTTTCAACCTACTTTGTGTCAACCAAGTCAAACTTTACGACCTCCATATGTTGATACCACCTTTTCAAGTCCTTCTGCCACTCCTAAGCCGATGTCCATTGCTGAGCATATTACTCAATCTCGCAGCCGATCTTTCACCCCTCTCCACTCATCTAGTTCTAGAGATCAACAAGTCCATTCACCTTGTTATCTACATGTTGACCCTACCCCTGCCCAACCACCCACTTCCTACAAGTCATACCCGACCTTCGCACCTTCACTAGACACTGTTTTTACACAGCCTATTGGGAGTTTTGCATATCCACACCATTTTGAATCTTTTACCGAAACCCCCTCACCACCCAAGTCTAGTTTGGAAGAGTCATTAGAAGCTTATATTGCTGCAACAAACAAAATGGTTAGGAATGTGGAAGCGTCCATGGCCGCCCTTATGCAACCTGCTGAACCAGTAGCTAGTTTCCCGCTAGATCCAAATTTTTCAATGTATAAGGAGGGGGTTGGACAGAATGAGAATGTGAGAGGATTTCCAAATCAAACCTACCCATACCCAATTGAATCCAACAACTCCAATTTTCAAACATGTGTCCAAAATGATGAGTTGTGCGACTTTGTAATGCTTGATTTGCCAAATTATAAAGAACCCCTTTCGAGTGAAACCACACTTAATCCTTTCGATCTTTACACCTCCACTCTAGAACCTAAATCGATAAATATCCATGCTTTTAATGAGGTGTCAGAAAATATTGATTTTCATTTGATTGAGGATATAGACGCCGGGAATATTTCGGATGATGAACCTGTCGATTTGATTGAAATTTTATGTTCAACTCATCATCCCGAGTCATTAGATGTTTCTCCCGAACTTCATATGCGTATGGATTTTGTGGATAATGGCATGGATGAGTTAAATATTGAGGAGAATTATAAGGATAGTATTGAGGAGAGTTTTGAGGATCATATTGAGGTTGAACCATTTTTATTTGATGTGTCTGATTTTCCAATTCATCCTTCTGAACCTTTGACTGATATATCACTCTCCCTCCTTCCCATCGTTTCGACCCCGCTTGAAGACTGTGAGCTTGAAAATTTTTCCGTTGAATCTGACACAGTTCTCACAGACGATAACACATACGAGTGTTTCACCTTTTCGGACGATGTTGATGACTCACCGCCCGAGTTTGAGTCCTTTACATTTTCAGATGGGTTAGTTGAACCATCAGACTCGGTTGATTGCAGTAGTTTCGAACCATTAATGGAATCTTTCCAGTTTGAGACAATTTACTACGGTGAGAATGATACAATCCCTAATTCACTCTCTTTCGTCTTTCCCATTGTTCCGACCGTACAAGAGACCGTTACGCCTTCATCTCCTATACTGAGTTCGGCGTACCCATGTTTTCTTGCGAATCTGAGGGATTTGACCCCATTTCTCGACGGGTTGATAGGTTAGCGCTATCTCTTTTAACACATCGGTCATCACAAATTGCGCTAATTTATTCACTCAATTTACACCCTCAAGATCGTACTCCACTTCTTTCTTCTTTTCGCCATTCTTCTCCTTCGCCAAGACCATCTTCCATTCTTCTTTCCACACGGTCTCGTGTGCTTCTCATCTCTTTTCTTTCCATCCCATTCTTGCACCAACTATACCATTACCACGATAAGATTTTTGAATGGTTGGTGCTAACTTTTTGCTTGTGTAAGGCCAAGCTTAAGTTTGGGGGAATCTTGTTGTATATATATTTTTTGTTTTAACAATAAAAATAAAAAAAATATTGTAAATAAATAAACAGGGGAGTGCCGACATTTTGACCCTCTTGGTTTAGTATGACAGTGAGGACACTGTCAAGCTCAACTTTGGGGGTATGCTCGGTACGTCTTCTTCCTTTGCGTTCATATGTACATTTTTGCATTTGCATAATTATTTTAAAACCCATAAAAATTTGAAAATTTTAAAAATTATAAAAATTAATATATTCAATTTTGGCTTTATTTGATTTGAGTTTGACAAAAAGGTTAACTAGCTAGGAACAATTAGATCTTAGACTTAGTAAATTAAAGACCCTAAAAATTACCTTCCTTAAAGTTTAGCGGTAGAATGTATATGTCTTTGTAGTTTATTTAGAAATAGGCAAATTTTGGGTTCACTTTTTGGGCTAAATCGAAACGAAGGAAAAGTATTGAAACTTTTATTAGAGTAAGTTTGAAAAATAATTCCTAGCTTAAGTCTAGATTCTGAAAACGTACACCCTACAAAATGCACAATCAAGCTCCTTAAAACTTAGAATAGTAGAAGAGACCTTGAAATACTCTTGTTTAAAGATCTTATTACGAAGAAAATAAAATAAAAAAGTGTGAATAAAAAATAAAAAAATGGACACTGGTTTTTGTGATTACTCAAGGCTGTAAAAATAGAAAAAATATTTAGCGAGGGTGCTTCATCACCTAGTGCCTTAGACCAACTGGTTTGGGAGTCACTGCTAAAGTCTTGGGTGTTGCAAAACTAGGAAGTACGCTTTAAAGTGCTAACGCATCTTGTAATCGGTTGTTGGTACCTCAAGAAGTATTAACGGTCGCATGAAGGATGTGTAAGCGAAATTCAATTAAAAATTCACTAATTAATAAGTGCTTTGGACAATGGACGAGAGTATGATTGCTTGATTTGAATTTCTAAGTGTAGGGGTGATCTATACACACACGAAGGGATATGTGATTTGAGTTTAGATGAGAGAAAGGGATGAAGAATAGAACTTATGTCTTTAGTAGAGTTGATAGAAATTCCTAAGTGGAGATGGAACCCTAGAGGGAAAACTTAAAGGATGCCGAAAGCTAAGTAAGTCTATAGAACATATATAATCTTAAGTTAGATGATGAGGAAGCGTGAAGAATATGGGTGGATAATTTATGAGTCAAAGATAATAGAATTCTTTGTTAGAAGACCTAATTGGAGAACAAAAGTTAATGGGCCGAATTGATAGGATTTTGTGGGTAGTATCCGCTGAAAATCCTCAGGAGACAACACTCCACCTACTAGAGACACCTAAAGGTTTAACGGATTGTTGCACGTGCTCAGTGCAATCGCGTTTCCCTGCGAAAGTGTGGTTAGGATTTTAGTGAATAGAAATAAGTTTGCTCGAGGACGAGCAAAATATAAGTTTGGGGGTATTTGTTCATACCATAATATTGCATTATTATATTCCCCATTCTTATTCTTTTTATAAATAAACAGGTGCTTTTGACGCATGTCTGCTACAAGTTACAGGTTACAGGTTCTTGGACAGAAAACAGTGAAAACGATGTAAAGGCGGTGAAAAAATAGACTTTGACCAACAAATAGAAGGACCTTGATCAAGCCTACATAAAAGATAGAGTTCACAAAGTACAAGGCAATGCAAAGTCAAAGATCGTGAAGCCACGGTTAAAGTCCGCCATAATTATACACTGGAAAATCTGGAAGAGAATCAGAAGCCCAATTGAGAAAAGTACTGAAGAATAAGAAAGCACAGAAAGTCCAGAGCCTACTGCAGAAAACAGAAGGCCCAATCCTCCTTTTTGGCCGTGGAACCGCGGCCAAACCAGGCCTCGGGCCGCTGTTCCGCGGCAGTGTTATGGAATTATGGGCAGAAAATTTTACCAATTTGTGTTACGGCGCTGACTAGTCAACCTAGGGGTATTCTTGTAAATGTAGACGTGCGAGTCATTTTAACCCTAGGGTTTCCTATCTTCTATAAATAGGGACTCTATTTCATTATAAACCTTATGCCTCCTTTTAATAATAAATTCAGAATTCTTTATGGAGAGCATCGGTGCCTCTTTTCAATTCAGAAATTTAGATATGACAACCCTGCGTTGATGATTGGAGGAATGCATCTATAAGTAGATTTAATTCCTTTCTCTAGTTTAGATTTCAATTTTTTGCCCTAGGTAGATTTAATTTCTTGTCGCAGATAAATTGTTTAGAGTTAGCTTTGGGAAAGAATTTTGAGAGATGAGATCTCTCATCCCTTTCTTACCCATCATATATTTACAATAGGACTCCATGCATACACGCACACACCGCGCCCTACGACACCCTATCCCTCGAGGTAGCGGTGATACCGTAGTATAAAGGCCCGGTTGCGCGCGTTTTCCATGGAGGTTAGGGTAAGGATCTCTAAAGGAAGGACAAGAACTTAGAGGAAGGAACACCTTCTCGAATGGATCTAATCCCCTTTATTGATAATTACCATAACACCTAATTAGATCTTTATATGGGTATAGAAAGCGGTGAGATTTATAGACTCTCCAAACTTAACCTAGACCTAACCCTAGAAAGACTTAGATATAGATTAATTTAGGCTTTAGATTTAATAACCAATCCGAACATCCTTCAGAATTAACTCGTAAGAGCGACTAGGAAATTCACAAAATCCCTGTGGACCGACCCGTACTCACCGGCTAGCTGCCAAGCGACGCCGTTCTTGATTGCGGTTAATAGATAAGTTTTTGAGACAAATCAGTGCCGAAAACAGAAATCATGGAACTCCGCCATCAAGACCAAATCATGCAAATAGATCGCCCGAAATACCGAAATCCCAAAGTGACGGATACGTCATAGGCAAAACACAAAATCACAAATTAAAATTACCGTCGTCGGTATATCCAATGCTAGCAGAGCAAGATATCTACTTGCCTCTTGCTCACGGTATGGCGTCCTCTGTCTCTGGATATCTTCTCTGTGGATTACCAATCTCGCAATCCATCGGCTCATTGGCCCAGTCAGGTGTGCTAACGGAAACGATTCCGTCTTGGCACTTTTCTGGTCATCACTTGGTCAATCCTCACGACCTCTCGTAATGTAGCACGTCGCTGGCGCCGATTTCTGGTCCTCCGAATACACATCACACATCTACTCCTGGTGCAAATCTTATTGCAGCAGTGTCCTGGAAGGAATCCTGCTCAAGATCTTTTCCAATCTCACCTAAGACGAACTGTACGGAAGCTGGTACTCTGGCATAACCTTTTCTCGCTCTTTTGACATCTGCGTCCTTTGTACAACATTTACTCGGAAGCTGGTCGCATCCCAACGCCACTGTATGCATATCGCATCTCTGATGTCAGCGGAGTGGAACAACATCTATTCGAACTCTCATACGAATCTCTTACTCCATTTTTTTTGCTGTCGACTGCTTCGAGATCGTCTCATCCTGGCTGCATGGACTGTGCTCCAACGGCTATACTCGTATCTGGAGTCTTCCAAGCAGTGTATCCCATCACATGATATCTAAATGATGCCGAATCATCTGATCGATTTGTCCAAACCTCATAATCCGCCAAGAGCTCAATGTCTTGGGCACAGTTTAATAGTATCGAGTACATACCACAATATCGGTGGTCCAGCCGTAGAAGGGCAAACCCAAGCCTTACTAATGGCACCGCGGAACTTCCACAAACCCTATAGTTCAAAGGCTTTCACACGGTCATTATGTCGAGTTAGGGTTTCATTCTTCTAGAGGGTCCATAGAATCGCTTGCATGTCTTTCCGAATACTTTAAACTAAGAATATTGGTTTCTGACATTCGATCGTCTCTATTGACTCACAACAAATCTGCGTGAAGTCGTCTATAGTTGGAATCAATATATCTGATGATCTCGTATTGGGGTAAGCGAACGAACCACACGCCCTAGTCATTCATCCTCGGGTGACTAGCGACCTTCCATCATACCTCTAAGTATATACTCATGCTGCAGTAGCTCCAATCATCTGGGCGATATCTCTTCATTTGCAGCAACAACTGTCTTATTCGTCCGTACGCTGAACAACGCCTCAATCATCGTGAATAAGCGATATATCAATGGTCATCACATCCTGGCTGGCCTCTATCAGTGGCTCAATCCTTTGGTACCGATCGACACGTCCGAGAAATCTCGTGAAGATAATCCACCAAACGCTCATGGCGTGAAAACACAATAAGACGATGCCTCTCAATGCAATCGTATGTCTCTGGAATCATGCCCCGGTCAGTCCTCATCCATGATGATCTCATGCTGATGCAACTCGAGCCGTAGCTCACTCTGTCCGTGCAATCGTGGCAGCGAAATCATAACCAGTATCAATAAGGATTGATCATAGGAATGAATATAATACTGTGCATGGAAATGTACATCCTATGGTTTCTTAAGAGGAGTGGCGTGTCGTAAGTATGCCGCGGAACATACGTACAGTAAGTCACTCTACTCAAGCTACCTACTCCATCAACCAAGGGTCATCCTACGCGATGAAAGTTCGGGTATAATACCCCCTCGACTAAGTCTAAGTTCCGTAAGGTCAAGCCTAAGTTCCGTATATATATAAACGCTCTAGGCTCCACATACTCAAATTTAGACTCGAACCAAGGTTAACCTAGTGCTTTAATACCAACATTGTCAAGACCCGAAAATAGCCCGTGACTGGCACTTGAATCATATGAAGTCTATAAGACCCCATCTAATCCAAGTAAGCCAAAAGCCCAGAAATCTAAAACCATTTTTAAGGAGTAACTTAAGAAAACTGGTTTGTAAGAAGTAAGGAAAACATGTTTTGAAAACAAGGTTTTTAAATAAGTAAGATGAATATGTTGCGCCACTGCAGCGCCCCGGCCGTCTATCCGAGGCCAAAATGCGGAATCAAAATTTTTCCTTACTTGGAAACCGGCGCTACCGCGGATAAAGAAAACCCGGATCGTAACCATTAACCTAATGCTAGCTAACAAGACATGGGAAGAGAAGTATACCAAGTGATCCGAGTCCTCCGGTCTTCTCTTCATCGTCCCGATCTCCCGCGGAAAGTCTTGTCTCCATGTCGTCGCCTCCTCGCCGGAAAGGGCACCACATTGCCTGCGTCTTTTACGGGCTCCCACCTCAATACCGAGGCAACTCGGGCACGAAGCTGGCAAGTCGACGTGCCCAAGATTTGCTGTAGAATGTAGTGTAGATGATGCTTGTCTCATTTGGGGTAAGTAGTTGCCATGATAGAGGAATCAGGTTGAGAAATGAACTTGGGGATTTTGGTAGCAATGGAAAAATGAGATGGATGATAAATTTCCCACACCAAATGAAATGAGCCTCTCTCATTTTTCCTCTCCTCAAAGTTGTGGCCGGCCATAACTATATGGAAATGGTGGTGGAGACAAAATATATCACAAGAGGGAGGTGAGTGTAGGAGATAGAAATGGTGACCATACAATAAAGCAAAGAGAACATCAACCATGCTTATCACTTCTAATCACATCAAATCTCATTTAATGCACCATCATGGATGAAAGATGCTAAACATATCATAATGAATATATTTAAAAGAAAACCCCCTCCACAAAAGTTATTTGCACAATTGCAAATAACCCCCTCCATCGGAAAAGTCCGTCCGGGAAAGAACAAAGGAAAACCGGCCGGAACGGAATGCAAACTGGCAACTCCAGAAAACTGGTCCCATAATAAATTACAGGAAAACCCCGATACTGTGCATACACACCCGCATCTGTATTCCGACCGGATACAAATGCAATGAGACAAAATCTACACTGTACTAAACTAGGACCGGCTTAAACCAAAGCCGGCTAGTAAAACCCGTTCGATCCAGATCCGTGCAATACCGCACGTATCTGATCGAACATTGCCATATAACTATACGGCCACTAGTACAAACCCGTTCGATCCACATCCGTGCAATACCGCACGTATCTGATCGGACCCTGCCATATCTCCATACGGCCTCTACAGCGTTTCGCCCGAAAGCTTGAGTAACTGAAAGTGTGGTGGACTCTAAAGACTCGTCAATACTATGGCTGTGGATTTAACCACCAGCACGTCAGAGGTATAAGCCAATACGTGACGGGCCACCAGCTATTGACCAAAAGGGACGTCGATGAGCGAACTCATCCTGACACCCTACTGAGCCTGTCAGTGACAATATCCGTACAGTCCGGTCCATTCGTCTATGAGTATCGCATGGCGGGCCTAGGGGGTTGGTAAAAGTCAGACCCCCAAAAGCGGTACAAGTCGTGTCGGAGCGTAGCCCAGAACACCCTGAGATACTACTGGAATACCTACCAGTAAATCTCCTGCCTCGGCCGAGGGCTTTGTGTAATGGCTCTCCTAGACACAGCGCGACCTCACCCCCAATACCGGGAGAGACGAACCCCTGCAGATCCGCTCACTGCCTCCATGTGGCTCGGGACTGTACCCAACTAAAACCTGTTTGCACGACTCCTTTGAGCCGTGGTAGGGTAGTAATCAAAGCATAGTGGGAACTCACACGAGACAAATGACGATCTCAGGTCGATGAACTAACCTGTACACATGTCACCAGGGAACTGCTATCTGACGTCTGGTATAATCCCAACTAGCAGGTTCCTGGCGAGTCCTGTCCGGTGTACTCATAACCCAATGAGCACCTGTATACATCTTAGGTGAACCAACTGACACCAGTGGCTTGTGAGACCGGCCACCGCCCCTCGTCGGGGTCTCGACTGTATACACTAGTCTACTCTGGAGAATCGATGCCCTGTCTCGAAACTCCCACGACTAGGGACCTTTTAAGGATGTGCTTATAGACCACCAGCTCTCACGTATATGATCGCCATCATACTGCCGGCAGTCAAGCAAGAATCCTAGGGGCTCTACCAACGTGTAATAGCGACATGTCAGGTCACCTAAAGCAGTACACGATGATAAAGATAAACCAGATAGCATACTATCATCTCGAGTAAGACTGTCCTACCGGGATAGGTTCTCCCTCAATCATTGCAATCACGTGCCTGTGATCCAATAATTGACTCTGACGGCACTATCTCAAACAATCTCCCACTTGCACTCAAGGCTAATTATTGCGATGCCGCATACTCATAGCCCGTGTGATACCGAACACCCAACTCCTCTACTAGTCAGTCTCACAAAGCTCGTTTGCGAAACTATTGCGTTCGAGGAATAGCCTCTGTGAGTGGATCTGCTGTGATGTTTCTTTCTATGTCTCTCTATATCTCAAGTTCGCGGAGAAAGCCATCTCCCGAAATGAGCAATACCTGTCTTAGAATGTCTGGATGTCTGATGGGACCTAGCTCATAAATGAACTCCAAATCCAAACTTCTTAGACTGTATCGTCAACTGAACTTAATCAGTATCCTGCGCCATGCCACCCTCAGTATTGCCTTGGACCACCTGTCCAAAATACTGCCCCTCGTCAGAAGGAAAAACTATAACTCTGACAACCTCCTTGTCGTCCATGTCACCTTGGAAGCCTGGAATGATAACCGTCTCCTAAAGGAGGCTGCCGTTATCATATCCCTAGAACATCAACTTATGTTCTAAAACTGCTTCCGACTGTTTCTCCAGGATTGGATCAATATCAACTTATTGCATCTACTGCAAGAACAACATCTGGTGTGGTACTTGACATCTCATGATTGACTCAATTGCCTAAGCAAGTGATCTGTCAATCATGCGTATCCCTCTCCCCTTTAGTCTGAAAGCCACCTTTAGAGAGGGTGACTCCATCACCTGCAGGTACACTACCGTGCCAGGAGTCGTCCATTCTAAATACTCATAGAATGCTGTCAAGGTACCCAGATTGGGAAACTACCCAAATCTAGATCTAAAACCATAGATCTAGTAACCAGTATGTCAGATATTATGTCCAAGTCCCATGTGGAGAAACCACTGTGTGACGACCAAAGTATAACCGATCGTAGTATAGGAGTTTCTTTTCCTACTCTGTGTATGTCATCCAAATACCAGGATATCACACCCTACTACCTTCTCAACAGATCCATCCCCTATTCTGATGAAGTCAAACCTATGACTGTCACGTCAGAAATAGATGATCTATCTCCGCTACATCTGCTTTAGTCTATATGTAGACATAAGCAACATGTCCACCAATGCTCCCGCTGCTCCCACTGACTACGACAACCCTCTGGCAGAGTCATATACACGTACACTTCTGAAGCTAGTTCAGAACAACGCTATACTCATCCTCCCACCGGGTCTCGCAGCCTGGAACAACAGCAATGGCAAGTGTGGGTAAACAAGAACTTCCCTGTCACCGTCCTTGAGGCTACCGGAGTACCTCTCGGGTGCCTGAAGTTACCCACCGTATCTGCGGAGTGGCCATTGGAATGTCAAACCAGATTGAATCTTTAGGTTCCTTATCAAATCTTCAGTAATCGTTTGCGGTTCTGGAATCACTTCCAGTTCTACCATACTCCCACTACTGTTTTCAAAAAATTCATTTCTTTTAAAAATGTGGCGAGTCAAGAACAATATCTCTATTGATCTTCCAGATGGTAGAAAGTCAACCCTCGTCATAGCCTGGGTCAACCCACAAACAGCCATTACAGAAACGTGCCTTCAGTTGTCCAGTGTCTGATTTTAATCATAAGCCGGACAACTCCCCGTACCCTAACATCGTTAAGATATGAACTGTTCTATATCCAATATAGAACCAGAGGCACTGATTTAATTGAACCAGATTCAAATCATGCAACTATCTCCAGTGCATATAAACTAAATGGAAGGAGGCCGATCAGCGTTACTTAACTTAGGAATGTTTCCAATTATGAGTAACCTGAAAGAGAAGCAAGTTCTCTTAATCATTACTATCAACTGAATACCAAACACAAGTATCTACATCTTCGATCACTTTGAAGAATCTCGATACTTGCTACACCTGGTTCTCTACTCTATTCAAATACCTATAACTCCTCAAACTTAGACCCTGTGTTTCTACGAAACACATGTCTAAGAACTAGAGAAGTTAAAAGTAAACAGAATATAGTATGAGGACCAACCCCTCTGTCCTAATGGACACTGGACAACATACAATACTCTGTATAAGTCCGCCGAGTCTAACAACTCTTTCACTGTGCGTCGTAGGTTGAAAACTGTACTTATGGCTGAGAAGAATTACACCGCTGTTTGATGCTCCTTACCTAACCATCCACTGATATAGGTAAATGTCATCGACATAATATCAAAAGGTATATCTCACTCTATGAAAATAGACGTACAGATATATCAATTTGAAATTGGTGCACAACAGCGGATATTCAAAACCAAATATTTGCCGACCGGCAAACAGCCCAGATGATCTCCTCAAATATCACCGATTACAACGAATCCCGATATAATGAGGATGATCACCCTATTCCCAATAACTCACTCCCACTCATCATCTGTAAAACCATACAGATGTGAGAATCAAACCTGGTAAATATATACCCTGGAGCAAGTGTCAGATCGGGAAATCAGTTTTCTTTTAACAGTACACAGCTGAACTGAAACATTGAAATGTTTCGATGGGGTATCCTGGTATTCCTAGTAATGCCTCTACCATTATCCAGATTCACAACTATAACCGTATAATTCTTTGCCACCTCTCCAAATCCCTTTATATGTCTTTAGTCATTACGTTCTGCACACCCCTTAGGCCAAATGGTTTTCTTCCTTCCCTACCGTTCGGCACCAGCCTAAGGTTTGGAAGAAGACTATCCAATAAGCATAATGGGTGTACTGTCCTAGTCCTAGGAGCACTCGCAATGCGAGAGAAGGTGAAGATAAAAGACAACCGAATAAACCTTATTCCTATTTCTCCTGGACCAGAGTCCATCCCCGAACTGGAACAAGTTCCTTTCGAGTTCGTATATAACCATACGATGGAGTATCCAATAAACTGTGGATTTTCGTAGTGATACGGAGTGTCCTGGAGAAATAAAAAGGTGACTCAGGATTGGCGAAGAAATACTTGGTTTGGTCATGAATATCAGTCGCATTTTACTTTGCCCTCTTACTAATCTCTTGCTTTGTCTTAATCTTAATACCTTCTGTACACCATCGTTATGCTAATTGGTTTTCTCCATTCCCCACCGTTCGGCACCAGCCTAAGGTTTGGAAGAAGACTATCCAATTTGCGTAATAGGTGTACTATCTCCTAAACCAAGGAGTACTCGCAATGTGAGAAGGTGAAAAGAAAAGACAACTGAATAATCCTATTCGTTTTCTCCAGAACCAGAAACCATCCTCGAATTCCTTCGAGTTCGTATCTAACCATACGATGGTTTTGTCCAATGGAAGTGGACGTTCGCAGTAATGCGGGGTGTCCTGGAGAAAAGGGTAAAAGTAGGAGTGGCAATGAGGTCTGCAACTCTGACAATCCAAAAGCCTGTGTTAAGAAGGTTCGGTCAACTTGGTCACTGAGTCATAGTCCAGGGTCGGGTCAATGGTCGCTGCCAGAGAGAGAGAAAAGAAACACTCAGCGTGCACTCTAACCTAGATCAGAATGGTTACCAATTTATCTAATCAGGAAACCTCCCACTGTACCTCAAATTCTCCTCCAAACTTGAAAGAAGAATTAGTCGGGGTCACCCGAGGAGTAAACTAACTCATCAGTGGGAATCGGGATCCAACTATCATCGCATGATAACTTGACGGAATCCACTCAAGTCACCACACTCCAGAAGGTTTGATTGTTAGGATACGTGCGTGTTCAAGTTCTAGTTTAAATACCGCAATCAAGACGGTTTCGCATGTAGCTAGCCGGTTGAGTACGGGTCGTCCGCAGGGAGATGGGAGTCTTTTTCAAAGTGTTTTAACGAGTTAAGTCCGGTTGTTCAGATTTTGTAGGATTATCTAAGTGTTGAGTTGATATTTAAAGAGAGCTTGTTAGGGTTAGGATTAGGTTAGTTTGAGTTAGGAGTCTCCACATCTTTCGTTGCCCCACTTAATATCGGTGTTACGGTAATTGGCAACAACGGGGATTAGCACGACTAGGAAGGAACTTGCGAGTATAAGCTAGGCTTTCCAACGCATAGTCCTTCCTTTTGGTGCTTGTCCGTCCGTTCTTGGCTCTTATCCATAACCTCCGGTTAATTCAACCACAACCGGTCTCACTACGGAATCACCGCTATCATGTAGGATAGGGTGCCGTAAGGAGCTGATTGTGGTTCAATTAACGGGAGTTGATTTAAGTTGTTGGGCAAGGAAAGAGTGAGAGAGATTTCCTTCTCTCAAACTTCCCTTATCCTACCCTAACAAGTATAGAACTACTCACACTTCATAATACGGAAAAATAAAACAAACAAAAGAGGAAGATAGAAAGAAGGAGACTAGAAGAATACGACTAACTATTTGCGACCTCACCTTGGCGAGGATCAAGCGTAAGTGTCATTGTCATATGTAAGGATAAAGAAAAAGAAAGAAGAAAGAAACAACAAGGAAATAACAACAACTACTTAACAATTAAAATTACAACAAATTACAATAAGTAAAGAAAGAGACAAGCATGATAATAAAATGGTCTTCTTTATTCATCACTCTTCACTCAAAAGCTCACTTACAAGTTTAATGGAGAAGAGGTGAGAAGAGGAAGAAGAACATGTAAACTAAAACCTAGCAAAAAGAAATACAAGAATTGGACCCCTTCCTTCTCAAACTTCTGGGCTATTTATAGGCTGGAGAATGGAAATCTAGGGCAACCATCAGAACACATACGAAAAGACCATCCTACCCCCCAATATTCCTCCTCTCTGTCGCCAGAACGGCCGCGGATCCGCGGCCTGGACCCACCTTTGGCCACGGTTCCGCGGCCAAGTTGTTGAATTGGGCTTTGGGCTTTTTTGTGGCACCCTGTTTTGCTGTGTACATTATTCTGGAATATGTATTTTCTCAATTTGGCTCCCCGATTTTTCCAGAATTTCTGTTGAGGGAAAGGTGGACTTTTTGTCAAGATTTTGTCATGATTGCCTCGAGCTCCGCGTAGATCTCTTGGATTTTGTGCTACCATTGAGCCTTGTGCATGAAGGTGACATTGATTTGACATTTTGTCTTCCTAAACTGGTATCTGGCAACATACAGATGACGAGCGGAGACCGTGTTTTCTCAGTGGTTGGCAGGAACCCGGATTTTGTTGTGTTTTCCATGAATTTCACCGTTTTAGAACCGAGAACCTGTATCCTACAATTGACTAGCAAACATGGCTCAAGAGTATCTACCGATATGCAATGTGACAAAAATTGGGCGGTATGAAAATGCAAAATTCTGATATGAACAAATACCCCCAAACTTATCATTTGCTCGTCCCGAGCAAAGCCCATTTATTCACAAAAAATTTCCTAACCTCGCTTTCACAGGGAACGCGATTGCACTGAGCATGTGCAACAAGCCGTTGAACCTCTAGGTGTCCCTAGTAGGAGGAGTGTTATCTCCTGAGGGTTTTCAGCGGATACTACCCACAAAATCCGGTCAAGTTGGTTTTGTAAAATAACTAACCTTCAAACCCTAAAGTTTTGTTTTAGAAAATAACAATTCTATAATCCTAAGTCTAGACCATCGAACCTTTATTTTTCACACCTCACTTCTTATTTAACTACAGATTTTATATGTCTTTACGTGCAGTGCAAATAGTGTCGTTAAGTTCCCAAAAGGTCGAATAAAGTCATCATGTCGCACAATAAAGCCCAGATAACAATTTTAAAAGGATCACATAAGTTTTATAAAGAGTTAAGCATTTTTCAAGTTTCGTTTTCCAGTAAGGTTTCAACGTCAGAATTTCTATCTTCCTTAACAGGAAACTAAGTCGTATTTTTCACTCCACCTTTTTCTTGTTTTCATTTCATACACACCTCTGTGAACGTGCAATAGTCTTTATCAAAGAGTAAAACCTTCATATCTCCGTTAAATTTTTTTTATAAAAGCCTGTCTTTTATCAAGATTATTCTCACACAAAGAACCGTGAGGAATTTTAACTCGGAGAGAACACTTGCTTGACTTTGTTTTAAACTGGACTTTCTAGGCTTCTTAGCGAGCTTTGGGCCAATGCACCCAAACCAGTTGGTTTTAGGGCATTAGGTGTAGAAACACCCCAGCGGACTTAATTACTCAAGTTACCTAGGTCCAAAAACAAAAGACAGATTGGCGTGAAAATCAGATGATTTAATACAAACGGAGATATAACCGGCAGTTCAAATATTTTTTTTTGGATAAAAGACGTGTCTAGTGGGTTTGGTGTGTAATCATTCCAATCAAGTTTTAGATGGGTTATTTTTCAGACTTAGCTCCAATTACGGCATCAATAACATTCCTTCATATTCGCTTTACTTCATAAACTATTCTTGACATTACTTATTTCAGAACAAACCTATTTGATCCTCAGAAAATCATTTATCTGTTTAAAAGTTTAAACATGAAAGACTTGTCATCTAATTCCCAAAATCTTACGACACGTGTAGTGTGATGTAAAGACGTATATCAGCTATAGTTAACTTCAAAGGAGAGTTATCTTTCAGGTTTTCAAAATCCAAGCATAAGATCTAGTTATTCCTATTTTTTTAAACAAAAACCGTCGAAATGTTGAATCAAAGTTCTTCCACAAGCTAACTTGACAAAAAAGTTTTTATATTTTTTAGAAAATTTTCCGATTTTTTTGGATTATATGGATTTTTATGCAGATGCAAAATATACATATGAATGCGAAGGTAAGAAATGCGTACCGAGCGTACCCCCAAACTTAAACTGGACAGTGTCCTCACTGTCGTTGCATGAATAGATCAGTTGAAGGGTCAAAATTGTCGGTTAGCAATATACAAATTTTATTTGTTTGTGTCTTTAAAGAAAAGAAAAAGAATATACACAAATATAAACAAAATGGTTTGTACATACCCCCAAACTTATTTGGAACAGTGTCCACTGTTCTTGGCTGGATAACCGAAGTTTGGAGGTAGGCAGAGGAAGATCATTCAGGGTAAACCGGCTCCTGTAAGAACAGGAGCTCCTCTGTTGGTTCGGCACTAAGGTATGGTTTGCATCGGTGTCCATTTAACTTGAAGAGTGAACCGTCCTTTGGATTTTCCAATTCCACAGCGCCCTGCGGATACACATTCCGCACAAAATATGGCCCTTTCCAGCGAGATCGGAGCTTTCCTGGATGAAAATGAAGTCGGGTGTCGTAAAGAAGTACCTGTTGACCAGGTACGAAGGTTTTGCGCAAAAGGTGTTTATCGTGAAACACCTTCGTTCGATTCTTAACGACAACCGCGTTGTCGTAAGCCTCATCCCTAAGCTCGCTCAGTTCGTTCAGCTGCAGCTTCCGATGGCTGCCCGCGTCCTCCAGAGACAGATTCAGCTCCTTTATCGCCCAAAACACGCGATGCTCGATTTCGACAGGAAGGTGGCAGGCCTTTCCATACACAAGCCGATAGGGAGACATGCCAAGGTCGGTCTTATAAGCGGTTCTAAATGCCCAAAGGGCATCAGTCAGTTTCAGAGACCAATCCTTACGGTTCTTGGAAACCGTCTTCTCCAGTATCTGCTTGATTTGCCGATTTGAAACTTCGGCCTGCCCGCAGGTTTGGGGGTGGTAGGGCGTAGAGAGCTTATGATTAATGGAGTATTTCCGCATCAAGGCTTCGAAAGTTTTATTGCAGAAATGACTTCCATTGTCGCTAATGATCGCTCGGGGGTGGCCAAACCGGGAGAAAATGTTTTCTTTAAGGAACCTAACGACAACCTTGTTGTCGTTAGTTCGGCTGGCCACAGCCTCGACCCATTTATAGACGTAATCAACAGCTAGAAGAATGTACAAGTTCCCAAAAGAGCTGGGAAACGGCCCCATGAAGTCTATCCCCCAAACATCGAAAATCTCCACAACCAAGATTGGTTGGAGCGGCATCTCGTTTCTCCGGGATATCCGGCCCATGTGTTGGCACCGGGAGCAAGTCTTGCAATATTTGTGAGCGTCTTTGAAAAGTTGTGGCCAGTAGAAACCACATTACAAGATCTTCTCAGCTGTCTTTCTGGGCCCAAAATGCCCGCCACACGCTTGATCGTGGCAAAATGACAGCACACTCTTGAATTCCTCATCGGGGACACACCGACGAATAATCTGGTCGGGACAGTACTTGAACAAGTAGGGCTCGTCCCAGTAAAAGTGTTTTACTTGGGATAAGAAGCGAAGTCTGTCCTGACTAGACCATTCGGTCGGTAGTAATCCCGTGGCCAAATAGTTCACAATATCTGCGAACCAGGGTTCGCAAGATACTGTCAAGAGTTGTTCATCCGGGAAAACGTCGTTTATCGGAATTGGAAGCGAAGGCGAAGAAGGAAGTCGTGAGAGATGGTCGGCAACCACGTTTTCACATCCTCGTTTGTCCTTAATGACAAGGTCAAACTCTTGAAGCAAGAGGATCCAACGGATTAACCGAGACTTGGCATCTTTCTTCGCAAAAAGATGGCACAGAGCTGAATGGTCCGTGTAGACAATGACTGGAGAGCCGATAAGGTAAGGCCTGAACTTTTCTAAAGCAAATACAACAGCTAAGAATTCCTTCTCAGTTGTTGTATAGTTAAGTTGGGCGTCGTTCAGGTTTCGGCTCGCGTAATAGATTACGTGCGGCATCTTGTTGATGTGCTGTCCAAGGACAGCACCGATGGCAAAGTCGGATGCATCGCACATAATCTCGAATGGGTGCGTCCAGTCAGGGGAAGAAAGAATGGGAGCAGAAGTGAGAGAGCGTTTCAGTGACTCGAATGCAGTCACACAGCTCGAGTCGAAGGTGAAAGGCGTGTCCTTGGCCAGCAAAAGCGTCAAGGGCCTAGCAATCTTGCTAAAGTCCTTGATAAACCGTCTGTAGAAACCGGCATGGCCAAGGAAGGCTCGGATATCTCTGACGCATCGGGGAGGAGGCAGATTGGAAATGACCTCAATCTTTGCTTTGTCAACCTCTATGCCATTTTGCGAGATGATATGTCCTAAGACAATACCTTCGCGCACCATGAAGTGGCATTTCTCCCAGTTCAAAGTGAGATTCTTGTCCTTACATCGGGTAAGGACAGCGTCAAGATGCAGCAAACACTCGTCAAAGGAGTCGCCGAAGATGGAGAAGTCATCCATGAAAATCTCCAAAAATTTTTCCACCATGTCAGAGAAAATTCCCATCATACACCGCTGGAAGGTAGCGGGCGCATTGCATAACCCAAAGGGCATGCGTCGATATGCAAACGTGCCGAAAGGACTAGTGAAAGTGGTCTTGTCCTGGTCTTTTTCGGCGATGGGAATTTGATTGTAGCCAGAGTAGCCATCTAGAAAGCAATAGTACTCATGTCCGGCCAATCGTTCAAGCATCTGGTCAATGAAGGGTAGCAGAAAGTGGTCTTTCCGCGTAGCGGCGTTGAGTTTTCTGTAATCAATGCAAACTCTCCACCCAGTTTGGGTGCGAGTAGGGATTAACTCATTCGCCTCGTTGGTTATGACCGTGATGCCCGACTTCTTGGGGACAACATGAATGGGGCTAACCCACTGGCTATCAGAGATAGGGTAAATGATACCACTATCTAGACATTTGACGATCTCCTTCTTCACAGCCTCCTTCATGACTGGATTAAAACGTCTTTGTGGATCCCGGGCTGGTTTGGCATCATCCATCAGATGAATGTGATGCTCAACGATCAGGGGACTAATCCCCTTGATGTCCGCCATGGACCAGCCAAAAGCTTGCCTGTTGCTGTGCAAGACCGTGAGAAGGGCTTTCTCTTGCTCGGGAGCTAGAGAAGCTGAAATGATGACAGGGAGGGTCTCGTTCTCACCTAAGTAAGCATACTTAAGGTGAGACGGCAACGGCTTGAGATCGAGCGTTGGAGGTGAAATGATGGAAGGCAAGACTGGTGCAAAGGTCTCGAACTCAAAGGATTCCAGCAAAGGTTCAAAACGAGTATAGGCAACCGAGTCGGATGGTTCAGGTAACTCATCCGGAAAGTCGAAAGATTCGAACTCGGGTTGTGCGCGGCTAAGATCGTTCGAGAACGTGAAACACTCGTATTCGTTATCGGGCGCAGAAACAGCAGCAGATTCGAAGAGAAACACACTAGTGGCGTCAAGATTATCGTGGTCAAACAGAAACTCCTCGAATTCACACTCTTCTGGTGTGATCTCCTGGATCGAGCAGACGTCCAGTATATGAGCATTAGGTTCGGCGGGCTGATTCCCCAACCTAAAAATGTTGAGTTCAATCGTCATATTTCCAAAAGAGAGGTTCATTGAACCATTGCGACAATTGATCACAGCATTGGAGGTTGCGAGAAATGGGCGGCCGAGTATCACCGGAATTTGATTCCGGGGGTTAGCTACAGGCTGTGTGTCTAATAAAATGTAGTCGACGGGGAATATGAAGTCCCCGACTTTTATTAACACATCCTCTAGCTCACCCCTAGGATGGGTGATTGATCGGTCAGCCATTTGGAGAGTGCAGTGTGTGGGTTTCAACTCTCCGACGCCTAATTGCTCGTATACTGAATACGGAAGCAAGTTAACACTGGCAACAAGATCTAATAGTGCGCGGTTGATGTTCTTATCCCCAATGGTAATTGAAATCGTAGGACAGCCAGGGTCCTTCCGTTTTTGTGGTAAAGATTGGGTAAGGGCATCACTCACAGCACTAGCCAAGAAAACTTTCTTGGGTACCTGAGACTTCCTCTTTTTCGTGCACAAGTCCTTTAAGATTTTCGCGTAAGACGGGACTTGTTGGACAGCATCTAAAAGAGGAATGTTAATGTTAACTTGCTTGAATAACTCCAAAATCTTCTCCATTTAAGGATTTTGTTTATTAGACCTCAACCGGTTTGGAAATGGAAAATTTTGAAAATTGGTTGAGTCTAATGCTGGAGGAGGAGATTTTGGAGTTGGAACGGATCCCAGAATAGGTGTTTTCGTGGAGTGAGAAGTGGGTCCGTTCAGAGCAGAAGAAGAGGAAGGAGAGCCTGTTGAAGAATGGAGAATAGGCTCGGAAGACGAAGAAGAAGAAGGAGAAGAAGAAGAAGAAGCGGCGGCCGGGGTGTCATCGTTGATTCGCTTGCCAATGTTGTTTTGCAGCATCCTTCCCGATCTCAGCGTAGTCACGGCACTCACATTATGGTTTTGTTGTTCAAGAGCAACATGTGCATTATGTGGGTGACCGGGATTTGGCAGTGGCTGGGACGGAAGCTTCCCCTTCTCTCGCTCGCTCAAAGCCGCGTTCAGCTGTGCAATCTGGGCCTCAATGGTTTTGATGCTCTGCCCGTGTGCGGCGGTATGTTGCACTAAAGATTGGATCAAAGACTGGATGTTGGCGGTGGATTGAGTCGATTGTTTAACAAACGCCTCCAGACTTCGCTCGAGCGAGGAAACCTTATCGGTGTTTGACGGAACAAAGTTGTTATTTGGTGGAAAAGAATTGTTTGGTACAAAATTGTTCGTCTGGTTTTGGTAAGGTTGGGGTTGGAAGGGCTGCTGATACTGAGTTTGTTGTTGCGCTTGTTGTTGCGGTGGAGGGGCCCTTTGGAAATTGTTGCCCTGGAATTGATTCTGATTCTGATTCCAGGCGAAATTGGGGTGGTTTCTCCAACCGGGATTGTAGGTGGAAGAGTATGGATCATTCCTCGGTCTTTGCTGGAAGGCAGCATTAACCTGATCCTGTCCTTGCGAGGGTGGATTGTAAGGACACTCTTCGGTCAAGTGGGAAGGATCAGAACAACAAGCGCAGATGGTACGAAGGGGGAGAACAGGGGCAGGAGTAGGAGCAGAGAATTTGCTCTCTATCGCTTCAAGCTTTCTTGTTATAGCAGCCATTTCAGCTTTCATCGCAATAGAGACATCGAGTTGGTGGATTCCTACCCTAGACTGACCGGTAGAAGTGGAGGTAGAAGAAGAAGAAGTCGGTCTGGTGCTCTCCCACTGTAGCGTTTGCTCCGCAAGATCGTCAAAGAACTGCCACGCTTCCTCGTCAGATTTCGATAGGAAGTGGCCCTGACAGATGGTTTCCAGCAACTGCTTCGTTGCTGGGTTCAGTCCCTCGTATAAGGTTTGGCAGAGCTGCCATTTCTCTATACCGTGGTGAGGACACTGAACAAGAAGGTCTTTGTACCGGTCAAAGCACTTCCAGAAGGGTTCAGAAGGAAGCTGGGAGAATTGGTTGATTTCATTTCGAATTCTTGCGGTCTTATGATTTGGATAGAATTTTTTCAGAAACGCTTTAACAAACTCGTCCCAGCTGGTGATTGAGTGGGAAGCGGTGCTATACAGCCATTTTTCAGCGAGATCGCATAACGTGAACGGAATGACCCGTAGACGTATAGCATCGTCCGACAGCTGGGTGGTTTTCATCATGGCACAGACATTTTGAAATTTATTGATGAAGATATAGGCATCTTCAGTTTCAAGCCCTTGAAAACGTGGAAGCATGTTGATGAAATGGGGCTTAATTTCAAAGTTGTCCCCATTGGCCGGAGGAAGAGAAAGGCAGGTGGGAAGTGCAGAACGGGTGGGGTAGAAACGATCCTGGAGCGCAATTCGCTGCGGCGCTACAACAGGCGGAAGTGGTGGGAGATTGGTCTCCATAGGAGGTGGAGCCAATCCAGCGGTGGTCAAAGAGATGTTCGGATTAAATCCTGACATCGCGGAAGAAGAGGTTGGTGAAGGTGAAGGTGAAGGTGAAGGTAAAGATGTATGAACAGAATTCCGGTCAACGTCGGAGTTGGCCGGCAAAGGAAGGGGTGAAAGAGGAGTGGACGGAGTATCGACTTCGGAGTCGATCGCGTAGTCGGTAGCGACTAACGTAACGCGGACTAGACGGGCGCTAGTGTCCCGAGTCCAAGCGGACATACACTAAACGAGTTTAGTATAGTCAAAGCGGAGAAGGTGAGGGTAAGAAAACGTCAATGAAGAAAGGCGATGGGTGGTGGGTGAAAATGGATTTGGCGACAAAAGGGCAAGTTTTTATAAAAGTTTTTGATTTTTTATTTTATTTTATTATTTTTAGAAAGAGATTTACAGAAATATGTACGGAAATACGGCTTAAGCAATCACAAACAAGATATGCACAATCACACGTAGATCTACGGTCGCCTAGGTCTACTAGACCTGCTCCTGAACTTGATTTTCGAAGTTAAACAGTGTCGAGAAACAGGCTTAAAAATAAACCGATCACGGGGCCAGGTAAGTGCAGAGATAAGGGGAGGTTGTCCAACACTTTCGCGAAGTTCCTTAATTAAATAACCCTTTCTCTTTCGGCGGTTGCGCCTTTAACACTTTCCTAGACACCCCGTAATCAATATACGGTTAAGCGAGGTTCTAAACACGGTTTATCTTCTCCTAATGAGCGCGAAGTCCTTAGGGCTGAAGTCTAGTATTTTTTTAATTTACAATGGACAATGCATATGCTTTAGTGATTTTTGGGGTCCTGGGAAGGGTGATGAAATCCCCACCCAATCTGGATTGGTTTCAAGCCCCTTAAGTCCGTATTAAAGAATGCAAAACAGTAACAAATCAACAGCAAACAATTTTTATTTGCGGCGCAAAGAATCCTGCACAAGAACAGTTTATTGGAAGGGGGAGAAGAATTTGCGCAAAGAAGGCTGCAGAAAATACAGTTTATTGGAGTTCAGAGGATTGGGAGAGAGAATAGGGGAACTCACAGAAAATTTGGCACCCTGAAGGCACTAGATGGCCGCGGTTCCGCGGCTAAACAGGTGCTTAGGCCGCGCTTCCGCGGCTATGTGGAGAGATTGGGGTGCTGAAATTTTTGGGTGTGCTGCTGTGGTTGTCCTCTGCTTGTCTGGATGTCCTGAATTTGAATTTACTTACTGTATCTGCTCCAGATTTTACAGTAGACCGTTTGCTTTGTTTTGATCCGTCGCGGTGTAGCCGCGAAATGTGGGTCTACCTTCCCACGTCTTTGGCACTGTACTTGAACTCCGTATTTTCGACGTCCTTGGCGTCGATCTTGAACTTCGTATTTTCCTACACACTTGCACAAAAACTAATCAAGAATAACAAGATGGAAGAAGACTATCCAGCCTAAGGTTTGGAAGAAGACTATCCAATTTGCGTAATAGGTGTACTATCTCCTAAACCAAGGAGTACTCGCAATGAGAGAAGGTGAAAAGAAAAGACAACTGAATAATCCTATTCGTTTTCTCCAGAACCAGAAACCATCCTCGAATTCCTTCGAGTTCGTATCTAACCATACGATGGTTTTGTCCAATGGAAGTGGACGTTCGCAGTAATGCGGGGTGTCCTGGAGAAAAGGGTAAAAGTAGGAGTGGCAATGAGGTCTGCAACTCTGACAATCCAAAAGCCTGTGTTAAGAAGGTTCGGTCAACTTGGTCACTGAGTCATAGTCCAGGGTCGGGTCAATGGTCGCTGCCAGAGAGAGAGAAAAGAAACACTCAGCGTGCACTCTAACCTAGATCAGAATGGTTACCAATTTATCTAATCAGGAAACCTCCCACTGTACCTCAAATTCTCCTCCAAACCTGAAAGAAGAATTAGTCGGGGTCACCCGAGGAGTAAACTAACTCATCAGTGGGAATCGGGATCCAACTATCATCGCATGATAACTTGACGGAATCCACTCAAGTCACCACACTCCAGAAGGTTTGATTGTTAGGATACGTGCGTGTTCAAGTTCTAGTTTAAATACCGCAATCAAGACGGTTTCGCTTGTAGCTAGCCGGTTGAGTACGGGTCGTCCGCAGGGAGATGGGAGTCTTTTTCAAAGTGTTTTAACGAGTTAAGTCCGGTTGTTCAGATTTTGTTGGATTATCTAAGTGTTGAGTTGATATTTAAAGAGAGCTTGTTAGGGTTAGGATTAGGTTAGTTTGAGTTAGGAGTCTCCACATCTTTCGTTGCCCCACTTAATATCGGTGTTACGGTAATTGGCAACAACGGGGATTAGCACGACTAGGAAGGAACTTGCGAGTATAAGCTAGGCTTTCCAACGCATAGTCCTTCCTTTTGGGGCTTGTCCGTCCGTTCTTGGCTCTTATCCATAACCTCCGGTTAATTCAACCACAACCGGTCTCACTACGGAATCACCGCTATCATGTAGATAGGGTGCCGTAAGGAGCGGATTGTGGTTCAATTAACGGGAGTTGATTTAAGTTGTTTGGCAAGGAAAGAGTGAGAGAGATTTCCTTCTATCAAACTTCCCTTATCCTACCCTAACAAGTATAGAACTACTCACACTTCATAATACGGAAAAATAAAACAAACAAAAGAGGAAGATAGAAAGAAGGAGACTAGAAGAATACGACTAACTATTTGCGACCTCACCTTGGCGAGGATCAAGCGTAAGTATCATTGTCATATGTAAGGATAAAGAAAAAGAAAGAAGAAAGAAACAACAAGGAAATAACAACAACTACTTAACAATTAAAATTACAACAAATTACAATAAGTAAAGAAAGAGACAAGCATGATAATAAAATGGTCTTCTTTATTCATCACTCTTCACTCAAAAGCTCACTTACAAGTTTAATGGAGAAGAGGTGAGAAGAGGAAGAAGAACATGTAAACTAAAACCTAGCAAAAAGAAATACAAGAATTGGACCCCTTCCTTCTCAAACTTCTGGGCTATTTATAGGCTGGAGAATGGAAATCTAGGGCAACCATCAGAACACATACGAAAAGACCATCCTACCCCCCAAAATTCCTCCTCTCTGGCACCAGAACGGCCGCGGATCCGCGGCCTGGACCCACCTTTGGCCGCGGTTCCGCGGCCAAGTTGTTGAATTGGGCTTTGGGCTTTTTTGTGGCACCCTGTTTTGCTGTGTACATTATTCTGGAATATGTATTTTCTCAATTTGGCTCCCCGATTTTTCCAGAATTTCTGTTGAGGGAAAGGTGGACTTTTTGTCAAGATTTTGTCATGATTGCCTCGAGCTTCACGTAGATCTCTTGGATTTTGTGCTACCATTGAGCCTTGTGCATGAAGGTGACATTGATTTGTCATTTTGTCTTCCTAAACTGGTATCTGGCAACATACAGATGACGAGCGGAGACCGTGTTTTCTCAGTGGTTGGCAGGAACCCGAATTTTGTTGTGTTTTCCATGAATTTCACCGTTTTAGAACCGAGAACCTGTATCCTGCAATTGACTAGCAAACACGGCTCAAGAGTATCTACCGATATGCAATGTGAAAAAAATTGGGCGGTATGAAAATGCAAAATTCTGATATGAACAAGGTATGCGCATGCCTGGCAAGTTTCAGTTCTTTTGAAACTCCCGATGTGTGTTTTTACCCCTAGGACCCAAGTGACCTTGACAATGCCAACAAATCAAAGAGTCCTAGTCAAGTTCTACCCGTCATTATCTTGATTGCGTTAAACCCACCCGTACGAGTCCTTGACAATGCCAACAAGACCGTACGACTGTCCTAACCAATCCACTTATCCTTGTGACAGAAAAGCATTACATAGCTACCGAACACTACGCCACGGCAATGCACGACAAACGCAGCACGAATACTAAGTAATACTAATCTGAAATGACGGAGGGCTACGACTGGTTTTTGGCGAAAAACCTTTAACGTAATGAACTTGATATCGTTGAAGGAACCGGATAACTTTTTATAAAAATATAGTGACGAAAACCTTTGCTAAAGAGGTCACTCCCGGTGAAGGGATCTCGGCTCTTTCCCCGTAGAATGAGGTGCAGGATATTCCAACTGAATACCACGATGCAAAGCAAAAGTAATCGGCTATAGTGAAGTTAATTTCCTAACGCAAACTTCTGTCCAAGGGGTCACTCCCGGTGAAGGGATCTCGGCCCTTGCCTCGTCGACTGAGGAGCAGGATATTCCAAATGAATACCACGATGCAAAACAAAAGTGAACGTCATTGCAATAACAGCTTTTTGAAAAGTGTTCCAACAACATCAGAATAGGTTTGTTTATCTTGCATTGATCCGAATAAACGCAGTCCCATCAATTGATCACACCATAAAGAACGAAAATATACTGATGTATGTATATGCCATCCGCATTCGCCACTGGGTCCCGTCATTACCCGTTAGGTTAGCTAACTAATGACAGAGCGGGGACTGGACTAGCGCGGATGTAAAACATATACAACATCTACTAATATATATACCAATATATATTATATTCGCTCAAGGCGTGATAAAATGCAACATCATAGAAATATACAGCATCTCAGAACAATACAGATATCTGGAAGCCCCGGGTTTCACAGAGCCATTGCTGAAACCCGACGTTCCCCTGGTCGTATGGATAGCCTGTGCAATGAAATCCTTGACCCCTACGGGCGCGGCAAGTCACCCGCCAAAACCTGAAGCGAGGCAGCCCCCTTCAGCACCGTGAATGGACCACCCAGCACTTCATGGAATCCGGTAACTTGGGCACCCCTCCTGGGTCAACCTGTACCCCCTACGAGTGCGGCGAATAGCCCGCCAATCCTAGAGTGAAGCCCCCTCCGTCTCAATGCCAAGAGATGCGGGCCCGTTTCCCTCTAAAACCCGGCTATCCGTGCACTCCTCCGCGGGGTAATCCTAGTACAGAAAGTAAAATATACATACAACGGGTACATCGACCGCAACCATGTCGTGCCCCAAAAGAATAATACAAACAGGCAGTGACGGCAGTCCACATGTCGGACGCTCGCCCCGCAATATCAAATGTACATATAAAACAAAACAATACTAGCATTGCATCCAGGCTATCCCCCACGACCGATCCGCAACAACACAGCATAAACATAGAACATCAACGTGAAAGTCACGTTCGCAAATCCGTCTAACCGGAATATAGCAGTTAGACGGGATTTACCGATCAAGTGACATTCACGGTCGCAGATATAATGTAAATACTGTGAAATAATGTGTTTAAAATATCCGATCGATCAAACAATTAACAAGTGGGCCCCCAAGCAATACTGTAGCAGTCACAGAAAATCTGGGCCCAAATTTAATATCCCAAAACCCCCAAAATCAGACCATAAGGCCACTGTAAAAATTGGACACAGTGAGGACAGCAAAGTGCGGCGGAACCGCGGCCCAAGGGGGGGTTTGGCCGCGGTTCCGCGCTTCATCCATCGACTGAGTGCGTCGAATTTTTACAGCAGTCTTATAATTTCCAGTACATTAGTTTTATACAACCTGAAAAAAATTTTGAGACCAAAAATTTTCAACAGAAACTGATGCTAGTGAAAATGCAGATTTTGGAATTTTGGTCGATCGGAAATGCAAAACACATTAGAACAAGCTAGGTAAGGTTAATGGCGTGGCTCTGATACCATGTTGCGCCACGGCAGCGCCCCGGCCGTCTATCCGAGGCTAAAATACGGAATCAAAAGTTTTCCTTACTTGGAAACCGGCGCTACCGCGGACAAAGAAAACCCGGATCGTAACCATTAACCTAATGCTAGCTAACAAGAGATGGGAAGAGAAGTATACCAAGTGATCCGAGTCCTCCGGTCTTCTCTTCATCGTCCCGATCTCCCGCGGAAAGTCTTGTCTCCATGTCGTCGCCTCCTCGCCGGAAAGGGCACCACATCGCCTGCGTCTTTTACGGGCTCCCACCTCAATACCGAGGCAACTCGGGCACGAAGCTGGCAAGTCGACGTGCCCAAGATTTGCTGTAGAATGTAGTGTAGATGATGCTTGTCTCATTTGGGGTAAGTAGTTGCCATGATGGAGGAATCAGGTTGAGAAATGAACTTGGGGATTTTGGTAGCAATGGAAAAATGAGATGGATGATAAATTTCCCACACCAAACGAAATGAACCTCTCTCATTTTTCCTCTCCTCAAAGTTGTGGCCGGCCATAACTATATGGAAATGGTGGTGGAGACAAAATATAACACAAGAGGGAGGTGAGTGTAGGAGATAGAAATGGTGACCATACCATAAAGCAAAGAGAACATCAACCATGCTTATCACTTCTAATCACATCAAATCTCATTTAATGCACCATCATGGATGAAAGATGCTAAACATATCATAATGAATATATTTGCAAGAAAACCCCCTCCACAAAAGTTATTTGCACAATTGCAAATAACCCCCTCCATCGGAAAAGTCCGGCCGGGAAAGAACAAAGGAAAACCGGCCGGAACGGAATGCAAACTGGCAACTCCAGAAAACTGGTCCCATAATAAATTACAGGAAAACCCCGATACTGTGCATACACACCCGCATCTGTATTCCGACCGGATACAAATGCAATGAGACAAAATCTACACTGTACTAAACTAGGACCGGCTTAAACCAAAGCCGGCTAGTAAAACCCGTTCGATCCTGATCCGTGCAATACCGCACGTATCTGATCGAACATTGCCATATAACTATACGGCCACTAGTACAAAACTGTCCGATCCTGATCCGTGCAATACCGCACGTATCTGATCGGACCCTGCCATATCTCCATACGGCCTCTACAGCGTTTCGCCCGAAAGCTTGAGTAACTGAAAGTGTGGTGGACTCTAAAGACTCGTCAATACTATGGCTGTGGATTTAACCGCCAGCACGTCAGAGGTATAAGCCAATACGTGACGGGCCACCAGCTATTGACCAAAAGGGACGTCGATGAGCGAACTCATCCTGACACCCTACTGAGCCTGTCAGTGACAATATCTGTACAGTCCGGTCCGTTCGTCTATGAGTATCGCATGGCGGGCCTAGGGGGTTGGTAAAAGTCAGACCCCCAAAAGCGGTACAAGTCGTGTCGGAGCGTAGCCCAGAACACCATGAGATACTACTGGAATACCTACCAGTAAATCTCCTGCCTCGGCCGAGGTCTTTGTGTAATGGCTCTCCTAGACACAGCGCGACCTCACCCCCAATACCGGGAGAGACGAACCCCTGCAGATCCGCTCACTGCCTCCATGTGGCTCGGGACTGTACCCAACTAAAACCTGTTTGCACGACTCCTTTGAGCCGTGGTAGGGTAGTAATCAAAGCACAGTTGGAACTCACACGAGACAAATGACGATCTCAGGTCGATGAACTAACCTGTACACATGTCACCAGGGAACTGCTATCTGACGTCTGGTATAATCCCAACTAGAAGGTTCCCGGCGAGTCCTGTCCGGTGTACTCATAACCCAATGAGCACCTGTATACATCTTAGGTAAACCAACTGACACCAGTGGCTTGTGAGACCGCCCACCGCCCCTCGTCGGGGTCTCGACTGTATACACTAGTCTACTCTGGAGAATCGATGCCCTGTCTCGAAACTCCCACGACTAGGGACCTTTTAAGGATGTGCTTATAGACCACCAGCTCTCACGTATATGATCACCATCATACTGCCGGCAGTCAAGCAAGAATCCTAGGGGCTCTACCAACGTGTAATAGCGACATGTCATGTCACCTAAAGCAGTACACGATGATAAAGATAAACCAGATAGCATACTATCATCTCGAGTAAGACTGTCTTACCGGGATAGGTCCTCCCTCAATCATTGCAATCACGTGCCTGTGATCCAATAATTGACTCTGAGGGCACTATCTCCAACAGAATATGCATTTTTAAAGTGTATAATCTTTTCTAAAAATTCGGCAGAGTTTCCTTTGTAAATACTGGCCCCGAACGGGGTATAACAAGAATAATATATATGCAATGATAAAAGGCATCCCCAAACTGGAGCTAGCTCTTCGTCAATCGACGGTTACAACTACGGAAGCAATATAATATACAACGCCGAAGGGTGAGGATCAAAACTTAGAAAGAAACTCAAAACAACATGAATACCGTAATACTACAACACGTGAATCTAAGGTCGAAATAATACATAATTGGTTTTCTAAGTCTGAAACAATATACAAGTTTTGGTTGATGGAATTTCTAGATACAATGAACAATAAATATACAATGGTGGTTCTGATACGAAAGATCCCACTTACTAAAGCAAGTCATCCGTAATAGAAGCAATGTGCCAGAAAAGCCGCAATGAAACCTGTACGGCGAAACCTGCAAGAACTGTGGCACAACGGGGGGGAGTTGCCAACTCGTGAATAGAAAACAACACAGAACAGAAATCGTATGTATGACTCATCCTAGATCAATACGATCAGATATATATAAACCTCAATATGAATAAGTCTGAAGCATGCTAAAGTAGCAATGTAACCATTATACATGAGTGTAGTGCCAAGTACTCGTGCAAGTGCCTCAGGTAATAACATATCCTACATATGAGGTATGATCAATGTAAACAAATCTGTATGTATGTGGATCCCGTCCACTCGTCACCCAATGACAATAACCATCATGCATGTAAATATCATAAGCATAAGCAGGGACGTATGAGGATATAAACCATCTATGTCCCTCGCGATACGTCAAAATCATGGAACCAGAGTGTCCAACATCGACACTCGAAAATATCATGAAAGTTGTGCCCAGCATCGGCACCTAAATCCTCATATATCGGGCTCCGTCAGTCCGGATCAGCCCACGGGCTCTGTCTGCGGAATCGGCCCTCGGCCCCGGTAGTACGCCCATATCCATCTATCAACTCTGGTCAGTATCCTCCGGATAACCGCCAGGTCCAACTAATCACCGGTAGGTACTCGCCACCCTGCCAGGCTCATCGTCTACTCCACGAAAATCTTTTCTTGCAGCTGGGAACCATACCGGGTCAACCATGTACCCTCAATCGGCCTCATCCGCTTTCTCGAATCGGGTTTCAAATGTCGCTCTCAGCACCGAGAAAACACATGGTGGACGCACTGAAATATCATATCAAGGGTAACTGGGTTTTTAAAACATTTTCATAATTTCTTTGAAATACCCACGGTTCCCAAATCCAGATATATCATGGAAACAACATATCTCAATGAGTATAATCAAAAGCATGATGTATGCGACATGTAAAGGAAATGCAAGCATATCAGTATATCATGCAACATGGGATAGTAATATGCACATAATGAGGGAAAACGCTCTTTTAAATTGAATCAGTTTTAAAGAGTATCTTGTGCTTCCCAAATCTCTAATCATGCCAGAATCATCAATGTATGTGCAAATACGTATGCATGCACGTATGGGTGTACAATAGGAGTATACAGTATATAGGTACACAAGTATGCCATGCAAGGGTCATATCCTGAATGCAACAGTTCTATAGTGTAGTGACGTGGCAATTATCGATGATGAAGTGTGTGAGCCGGCGAGTAGTGTACGTGGAATATATGCATCATCGATAATGGTGCTGGTGTCCAAGCAGCATGATTGTAATATATCAATAACACAAGAAATGCAATGCAAATAGCATGAATATGCAGAATCGAATAATCAACGCAACAGTTAAGAATCTACCTCAATAAATATATCATACAGCCTTGCCATTTGAAATAAGATGAATCGGGGTTTTTGGTAAAATAAAGGCTACGGTGTTTTAAGAGCAGATGTGATGTTTGAAAATATCTGTAGAATCCCTTTTTGCCTATCTTTAAAATATCCCCAATTTGTTAGTTTTGAAATAGGTATGACTTGGGTCTAGTCTAATGTCTACTAAGTAATCTATAAACCCAACTAACAAGCTAAACAGGTTGGGTATGGAAACCACCAACATCTGAGTTGATATGTATATATAAATATAATTATAATAGTCGGTGATCCTGCCTCAATAGTATCACATACGATATAATATACATCACATGATATCCTCGAGTCATGAGCGTGGATCTATCATCAATATATAGCTCGTACGTAAATCCGTTGTACGACAATCCCAAATCTGGGTAAGGGTCAATATCATATTCATCTCATCAATATCTGGTATCCTTATCATCATATCACATGATCTAGGGTACTAATCTAAGTCTAGTACAATCGATAGCGTCTAAACAAATATAAGCGCGTGTGTAAAACACACGTCTAAAGGCCCGCTAAAATCTCGTATAGTATCCCAAACACGAATCATATCATATCGCCGATCTCACGGCACCATGCCCAGACTCAACGACTCATTTCCAGTATCATACATTATCCTCATCGTCATGATATAAGTGTAGCAATAGGTATGTGTGTGCGTGTGGGTGTAAACCTATGCTAGGGTTCGCAACTAGGAAAATACACTAGTTCACTTCTAACCCTAAATATCCATAGTACACCTAACACATCTATGATCTTCAAGTCACGCAATAAGCTATCATATATATATATATATTTATAGTATACTAGACATCGAACTGTGAGGGTGCTATACGCCATCCACCCGACTTCCCCCGTAGATATAATCTACGCACCTTTTCTCTTGCATGTCGGTGTCGATATTGCCACCATTATCTTCATCGCCTCGGATCACCGTGGGGGTACCTACATATCATACGTATCGCATCATATTAAAACCAATCGAAACTAAAACGACACGCGAAAACCAACACGATACGCTAAAAGGCCTATAGGTTAGAACCCATGGGTACGCCTTTAAAACCATCGAACAATCCTCGACATCGTCGTATAAAAGCCAAGTATTCGAGGTAAAACACAGATACACAATTCCAGAATCCAAAATACGAAATACAGAAACATGAATCAAAACAGCAACTTAAGAAATGGGTCTCAGATTTCACCCTAGGTCAAAATGGACAATTTTGCACATGCCAGGGGTCTAATTTACTGGTAAGGGGACCACAGAACCAAAACGAGGCACATTGGCCTAGGACTGACCTCAATTTGCGGCCAGGCAGAATAAATCTACGGCCAAGGTAGGGAGTTAGGGGCTAGGGTTTTGGTGATAGCTTCCTGGGTGCCTGCATGTCTCACTGTCAATCCGAAATTATTTTAGGAGGCTCCGGGTGATAGCAGATTCCAATCTATCCTTCACAGATTCACAGTTTTTCCGATATCGATCTCTAAATTTATATTCCAGGTTTCAACTCTCTAGTTTAGCTCTTAATTCGAGCACTAGGGTGTTCATGTAGACTCTACTGAGCTAAATTTTACATCACAACATAAAATTCCCTCAAAGCTTAACTAGGTTTTTCCTATGTCCACAAAACTACCCGATATCGATTCAATCTTAACAAGGGGTAAAAGTAATCCAAAAACTAAGCTAATGGTTCAGTAAATTGCTCATTTGGCAACTCAATAATTTTCTTGAGTTGGCCCTAGTGGCCAAAACCTTGCTTTCATGGTCCAATGTATTGGTCTTGAGCTTGTGCATCTTTTGAGTAAAAAGGAGATAGGGTTTTGGAGTTGTTTTTGAGATAATTTGAGGAGTTGAAGAGGGGGAGAAGGAGGGGGCAGCAGCAGCCGCAGGAGATGAAGAAGGAGAGAGGGAGAAATGAGTGTGGAGATCAAAGAAAATGGCTAAGTCTTTGGTCAAAAGAAAACCATACCTTTGTCTCACTCACCATACCTCAATATAATAATCCTTTCCATTTCTTTCTTTTCTCCAAATTCCTTCTCACTCAAATAGTAACCCCAAAAGAAACATGATAGAAAATGCACAAGTGTAGAAAGAAAAAGATATGTGCATGTTTTGCACAAAATTGCTAAAAACCGATTAGCGATTTTTAATCGCGATTAGCACTAAATTAACATATAATTAACCATAAAAACTTTAAAATAGCATAATTCCATAAAATACCCTATTTTAGAATTTTCCATAATTTTTCCCATTTATCTGTATTTAGTTATACCGAAATAGTAAAATATTCATTAAAATAATTTTAATTTATAAAAATTCCCAAAAATAATAATTTATTTTTTTGAAATGTTACATCAACGCACCACCACCCACTGTCAAAACGCACCGACACGTGCTCAGAATGGCCACGGATCCGCGCCCATATGCCTTGTTTGGCCATAGATCCACGGCCATATGGTGGATTCTTTGGCTGAAATCTTCTGGGCCGCTTCCTATTGCATTTTACTTATGGTTTATTCACTTGGTTCTTCAGAATGTCTTCTAGTTTCTTCCAGATTTCCACAGTGTAGAATGTTGTGGACATTTACCGCTCGCTTCATGTTGAAGTCTTGAATCATGGGCTGCCTTTGTACTTTGTGAAATTGTTCATTGATCTTCGTTTGTTCTTCAAACTGTAGGCATGATAAAAATTTTTCTATTTGTTGGTCGTAGTCTCCCTTTTGTAGCGTCTTTTCATCATTTTCACTGTTTTGTTCCGAGAACCTGTAACCTACAACTATTCAACAGACATGGATCAAAAACACCTATTTATTTGCAAAATGAATATGAATGGGGAATATAATAATGCAAAATTATGATATGAACATGGTGGTATAATGTTAGACCCCAATAGACTGATAAGTCATGACGATGCAAGGTCCATAACAGTTCGAGAAATTACCGATAACACTTACCAATAAATCTCAGCAACCCTGGCCAGGCATTTCATGTTATGGCCAATCGAGCAAAGCGCAATATCAACTCCCAATACCGGGAGAGACGAATCCCCTCCTATCGCTTATTTCCTAATCGTGATTCGGGGCTGTACCCAAAACCACCTTTTTGCACGATCTCTTGACCCTGGTATGGTGGAAATCAAAGTACGGTGGGAATCACACAAGAAACTATGACGATCTCGGTCGACAGATTAACCTGTACCATTGTCACCAGAGAACTGCTATCTGACGATAGGTATAATACCATCTAGGAGTTCTCGGTGAGTCCGTTTAGTGTACCCAGTCTCCACTGAGCACCTATATACCTTCTTTGATGTCAAACACCAATGGATATGGCATCATCCATCGCCTATCATAAGGGTCGAGAAGCGTATACGCTAGTCTACTCTGGAGTATCGATGCCCTGTTTTGATACTCCTACGACTAGGAACATTTGAAGGATGTACTTACTGACTACCTCTGCCCTATTAGTATGATCTGCATTATAGTACTGGTAGTCAAGTACTCATCCTAAGGGCTTTATCAACATGTAATAGAGAGACAATAAGTGTACATGTTAAGATAAAGTGCAACCAGATAGCATTCTATCATGTTGAGCAAGAATGTCCTCCCTATATATTTCCAAGCATCCATTACAATATACATCATATGTACAGTAATGGCCTCTAGGGTATTCATATAACTAATAGGAGCCCTATCAATCTGAGAGAAGGTAAAGGGAAAAGGCAACTGAATAATCCTTATTCTATTTCTCCTGAATCAAAATCCATCCTCGAATCTGGAACAAGTTCTTTCAAGTTCGTAAGTAACTATATGATGGATTTATCCAATAGGAGAGGATGTTCATAGTGATGCGGGGTGTTGTGGAGAAATGCAAAGGTGATATAGAAGTGGCAATGATATATGCGACACCGTGACATTCCAAAAGACAAAGTGTTCTAAGATAGTTCGGTTAACTTGGTTCATGAGTTTTAGTTTAGGGTCAGGTCATGGTCGCTGTCAAAGTGAAAGAGAAAAGAAACACTCAGCATGCACTCTAACCTAGATCCGAATGGTTAATCACTTTATCTAATCAGGATGGCTCCTACTGTTTCCTCGAATTCTCCTCCTAACCTAAAAAGGAGAATTAGTCGGGATCATCTAAAATCACCCGAGGAGTAATCCTACTCATCAGTGGGGATCGAGATCCAACAATCATCGCATGATAACTTGATGGAATCCACTCATATCACCATACTACCGAAGGTATGCGCAAGCTTGGCAAGTTTTCTGTATGTTTGAAACTCCCGATGTGATTTTTATCCCACGCTTTTATGACCTTGACGTTGGCCAACAAATCATAAGTCATATATCAAGTTTTACCAGGAATTGTCCAGGTAAATTTGAACCCACCCATACATACCCTTGACGTAGGCCAACAAAGTAGTATGACTGTCCGAAACCAACGCATCTATATGTGCAACAGAAAAGTAACAAATAGCTACCATACACTATGCCTTGACGTAGGCCAAGAAACATAGCATGAATACTAAGTGCTACCCATCTGAAGTGACAGAGGACTACGAATGGTTTTTGGCGAAAAACCTTTAAGTAAGGAACTTGATATCCTTAAAGGAACCTGATAGCTTTTAAAAATATATAGTGGCGCAAACTTTTGCTAAAGAGGTCACTCCGTGTGAAGGGATCTCGGCTCTTTTCTCGTCGAATGAGGTGTAGGATATTCCTAATCGAATACCACGATGCAAAGCAAAATAATTGACTATAGTAAAGTTATTACGTTGACACAAACATTTACTCAAGGGGTCACTCCCAATAAAGGGATCTCGGCCCTTACCTCGTCGAATGACATGCTGGATATTCATAACCGAATACCGCTGTGCAAAGCAAAAGAGAACGTCTGTAACTTCAGTTTTAAAATTGGTTCCAATAACATTAAATAGGTTTGTTTTTATCCTTGCATTGATCAGAATCAACGCATTCCCATCAATTAATCACACCAGAAAAAGAACGAAAATATATGATGTACGTATATGCCATCCGCATTCACCACCGAGTTCCGTCATTACCCGTTAGGTTACTTAACTAACGACAGAGTGGGGACTGGACTAGTGCGAGTGCAAAACATATACAACATCTACTAGTATATATATAAATATATATAACAATGGTCCTATGCATGATATAAAAGAACATCACAGAAGCATCACAAAATGGTGGATAATCTTGGAGCCCCGGGTTTCACTTGGGCCGCAAATGAAACCCGACGTTCCCTGTCGTGTGGATAGCCTGTGCAATGAAAACCTAGACCCCTATGAGTACGGCAAGTTACCCGCCAATCCCAAAAGCGAGGAAACCCCAATCAGCAAAGTGAGTGGGCCACCCAGCACTTCACAGAATCCGGTAACTTGAGCACCCCTCCTTGGGTCAACCTATACCCCCTATGAGTGCGGCGAATAGCCCGCCAATTCTATAGTAAAGTCCCTTCCGTCTCAAAGCCATGAGATGCGGACCCGTTTCCCTCTAGAACCTGGCTATTCGTAGACTCCGCTTTGGGGTAATCCTAGTACAGAAAAGAAAATAATATACAAGGGAGACATCGACCTCAACCCGGTCGTGACCCAAACAAATAATATACAAACCAGCAGTGACGACAGTCTACATGTCGGACGCTCGCCCCATAATATCAAATGTATAAATGAATCTAAACAGTACTACCATTTCACCCAAGATTTCCACCACGACGGTCCAACCACAATACAGCACAACACAGAACATCAACGTGAATGTCACGCTCGCAAACCCGTCTAAAAGATATATAGCAATTAGACGAGTTGTACCGCTCGAATGACATTCACGGTCGCAGATAGTAATGCATGTACTGTAAACACACAATTAAAATTTCGATCGAGTAAAATCTTTCCAAATTTGCACCAAATGCAAATAGAGCACTCAAACAAATCTGGGCCAAAACTATATATCACAAAAATCATTTTTCCAATAAATAAAGCGCCAGAAAAAATTGGGCGACATTTGGCAACAAAAGCGCGGCAAAACCTCCTCCAATAAGCACATTTCGTGGCGGTTCCGCGGCCAAATTGCGGAGTTAGTGGCTCAAATTTCTTCTGGTGCCCTATAATTGCCTTCACGTATTTTTATGATGCGTGAAAATATTTTTTGAGCATGTTTGACAATCGACAGTGGGCACATCAACATGGAAAAATGATTCGGAAAAAATGGTCGGTCGAGATTTTAACCTTGTGCAAACTAGCTAGTAGGGTTAATGGGTTGGCTCTGATACCATGTTGGGTTACGCCAGCATCCCGGCCATCAATCCGTGGCTAAAAGCGGAACAAATTTTTTTCAAACCCGGCGCTAGAGAAACCCGATTTCCGGATCGAACCATTAACCTTATACTAGTTAACTGTAAAAGGAGTTTAGAGAGGTTATACCGATCGATCCGTGTCCTTCGGTCTTCAACCTCTGTCCCAAGCTCCTCACGGCTTCCTCGATCAAGTTTGTTTTCCGGTCTCCCTCATCGAAGATGATCCACGTCGAGGATTAGTAATACGGGCTCCTGCTTCTAAACCGAAGCAACTAAGGCATCCAATTTGCTAGCGTAGATACCCAAGATGAAGTAGAGAGAGTGTGTGAATACTTTGTCTCAATACACCCTAAGTTGCTCAACACATGAGACATGTCTAGAAAGAAAAAGAAGTGGTTCTTGTAGTGAGGGATTTGTGTAGTTTTAGCAACTCAAGAAAAATTTTCCAGCACCAAAAACCAGCCACCAAAAATACCCCACCCAAATATCAGCCACGAAATTCTCTGCACACAAAACAGCAGCCACACCTTTTTTTGTTTTCTCCTTAAGTTATGAGGTATGTGTGAATAGTTAATTGAGCAACTAAAGAATTTCCATTTCCTAAAAAAAAAAGAGCAGCCCACCCCTCACCATATCTCACAACTCACCACAAGCAATCAATACACCATGACTCACCAAAGTCCAAGCTAAAACCCATGCTCACACTTTCCACCTCACAACTTCTGGGTTCCATAACACGAAAGTAAGGTTTCGGGAGGTATCGTCCATGACAATTTAAAAATTTTCCGTACTAAAGAACCCTAAACTAGGATGTTTAACTAGAGAATCATACGAAACTAGAATGTAAACATCTTTACATCTAAAGTGAATGAGGAATACAACCTTTGTAGACCGGTCCTTCACTTCTAAAGCTCCATGTAGTAGTCGCTTCGCTCCATGTAGTGGACACCCGAACTCTAGTAAGGGTTCACATGAAGAAATGAAGTTTGCTCGATTTCTTCCAGGCCGAAGACGATCTACGTCGAGGAGACTCAAGCTCATGTTACATCTTCACTAATGATAAATTAGTGAAGCAAACACCCTAAACTAAATGGATAATAATAGAGTATGATGAAATAGGAATTTTTCTCACTTTAGATTTCATTTTCTCACTAAATTTCATCACTTTATTGAAAGCAAGAGTGCTATCTCATGATGAGGAAGAAGATGAAGTGATGAAGTGATGAATGAATCTATCATGAGGTTAGAAATGCAACAATGGGTGAGATTATGTCATATGCTAACCCTTGTAGAGACTAAACCATGGCTAATGTAATGGTTGGGTTAATAAATATCTTAAGTATGACAAAATTAGTGGACTTGGTCAATGGTTCCACAAGCTTCTCCAAGCTTCAAACATTAATCCAATTTCCATATAATTTTTATTAACTTTAAATAAATAAAACCCTTCATAACATCTAGCATGATATGAGTCTCATACACCCATGTTGCATCTATAACCAAGCATGACTCACTAATATATATCACATATATATTATGTGTGCAAAAAAGAAAACAATAGAATTAACATATATCACATATATATTAAATGTATTATAAGTGAGAAAAAGTAATGTTTATGTGAGCTAATATTAGTTAATGTAATTTAATATATCAAATATATAATTATGTATTAAATTATTAAGTCAACGCTTGATTTAATAATCCGGCTATATCATATATAACTGACTAATATCAATGTATCAATTTATCGAATCAACAATTGATCCGATAACCTGGCTATATCACATATAACCAGCCGATATCACATATCGCAAGAATAGAATACGGTATCACATACACATATTACTCTCGGTTCCGCACATATCACATATGTACTCCTACTCCGTTTCGCATGAACCAGGTAACCTCTGTGTAGGACTCTAAAGACTCGTCAATACGCCTGGAGTAGGTGATGATCATATTAAACACGCACAAGCTGCAAGCGGTCTGCTAAATGTAACGGCCACCCGGGTATTGAGCGATCAGAAGATCAACAAGCAAGCCTGCTCATACTCCTGTGAATCCAAACAGTAACATTACTGTACAATCCGGTCTCTTCGTCTGATATGTCGCATATCCACCCTGAGGGTGGTAAACGTCCGACCCCAATAGCCCGATAAGTCGTGCAGATATGAGGCTCATAACGGGTTGATAAACTACTGATAACACTTAACGGTTCTTAAAACAGCCCTGGCCAGGGACTTCCTGTTATAGCCAATCGAGCACTGCGCAACATCAACCCCTAATACCCTCCTATCGCTCATTGCCTCCATATGACTCGGGACTGTACCCAAAAACCACCATTTTGCACGTTCTCTTAAACATGGTAAGGTGAAAATCAAAGCACAGTAGGAATCACACAGGACTCTATGACGATCTCAGGTCAACGGACTAACCGGTACTAGTGTCACCAGAGAATTGCTATCTGACGTGAGGTACAATACCATCTAGGAGTTTTCGGTGAGTCCATCCATTGTACGCAATCACCACTGAGCACCCGTATACTATCTTTGATGTCAAACACTAATGGATGTTGGATCATCCATCGCCCATCATATAGGTCAAGATACGTAATATCGATGCCCATTCTCGATACTCCCACGATTAGGAACAATTGTAGGATGTACTTACTGACTACCCTTGCACCACTAGTATGATCTGTGTCATAATCCTGGTAGTCAAGTACACATCCTAAAGGCTTTACCAACATGTCACAGAAAGACAATATAAGTGTACATGTTAAAATAAAGAGCAACCAGATAGCATAATATCATGTCGAGCAAGAATGTACTCCCTATATATGTCGCATCATCAATTATAATATACATCATATATACAATAATATCCTCTAGGGCATACATACAACTTGCAATCTTCTACTTGCACTAAGGCCAGTTGTTGTAGTATCTCATACCCAACGTCCCATAAAAGTCTCTAGTAGGAAAAGCCTCGGTGAGTGGATCCGCTGTGTTATCCTTCACGTCAACTCTCCTGACCTCGATTCCCTGGAGATCAACTATCTCTTGATCAGGTGATACTGCCTCAGAATATGTTTGGATCGCTGACGGGACCGGGATTCGTAGGCCAAAGCCATAACTCCATTGTCACAAAATGGTAGGAACCATGTTCATCTCATGAACAAGAAATACCCAGACAACCTTTTTGTTAGCATCGTTGGTAGCGATGTATTCAGCCTTTATCGTCTAGATTGCCACGGTATATAGCTTGGAACTCTTCCAACATACCGTCCCTCCACCGAGGGTAAAGAAAAAGCCTGAGACTGACTATCAGCCGATCTTATCATTATGGAAGCTCGAACCAAGAACATTCTTTTAGTGCTTCTCAAGTACATAAGAACGTCCTCCATAACTGTCCAGTGGTTCTTCCAAGATCCAATTGATTCCTGATCACTACACCTAGTGAGTTAGATACATCTAGTGTGGTACATAACATCGCATACATGATAGAGCCTAACTGCCGAAGCATAGGATATCCCTTGCACGCGGGCTCTCTCCAAATCAGTCTCGGGAGACATCTTTTTTTGGACAGTGATTCCTTAGTAAGTGGGCGAACTACTACGGTTAGAATCCTCTATACTAAACCTTTTAGTATGGTGTTAATGTACCTGGATTTAGGACACTCCCAACATCCACTTAGATCTATCTCATAGATCTCTATCCCCAAGATGTAATAGGTATCAACTAGATCTATCCTGGAGAATCCTCGTGATAAGAGGAGCTTGACCGAGCGTAGTATAGGACACCCCTTTCTTATCAAAAGAAAGACAGTCTTACTCTTTATTACCTTCTTATATATACAAGGTTCATATACATTTTGATGAAGTTAAACTCTTTGACTGCTATCAAAATAGACGTTCCAACTCCGCGATGCATGCTTCAACTAAGCAGCCTGCGCATCTTTCCGCCGTTCCCACTTGTCCAAGAAGCTCTCTGGCTGTCATGCACTCACTCACTTCTAAATCACGTTTAGAAAAGCGGTCATGACATGCAACTTCCAGATATCGTAGTCATGGTATGCAGCGATAGCAAGTAGGATCTGGATAGTCTTAAGCATAGCCAGTGGAGAAAAGGTTTCATCACAATCCACACCTGGCTGTATGACGAGAACCTTTTTCTACAAGTATAGCTTTGAAAATCTCAACTTTTCCATCTACACCAAGTATCTATCTCATAGATACACTTGCTCCCCTTAGGTTTTACCCCTTCAGGAGTAATATGCAAAGTCCATACTTTGTTGGTGTATATGGATTCCATCTCACATCTCATTGCATCCAGCCGTTTCATATAGTACTCACTCGGGAAGGCCTGCTGGATTTAGTTGGGTCATCATCAACTATGATGCAATCCCCGCTCCCACTGTCATTGAGAATAATCACATTATCTCTCAGGTGGGTGAGGAACCATACCAAATTCGTGGAGAGGCTGAGATTCATTGGAGACTATTGAATAATCCGGTTCACTCACTCGGGAAGGCCTGCTGGATCTAGTTGGGTCATCATCAACTATGATGCAATCCCCGCTCCCACTGTCATTGAGAATAATCACATTATCTCTCAGGTGGGTGAGGAACCATACCAAATTCGCGGAGAGGCTGAGATTCATTGGAGACTATTGAATAATCCGGTTCCACTAAATCATCAGTCATAATTTGTATAGCTGGAACTCCTTCCAGTTCTACCTCATGACCACTTAACTGTTTTTTAAGAAATTCCTTTTTCTAAAATGGTAGTCATGTTGAAAAACAATACACTTTTGTTCCTCGGTTTGGTGGAAGATAATCTTTTACAAATGTTTGGGATATCCAACAAACTTACAGAATTGACCTTGTCTCGAGTTTGTACGGATTTTGCTTTTCAACATAGGCCGGACAACCCCATATCTTAACTTGCTTAAGACATGGTCTCTTTTTATACCATATCTCATATGGAGTAGTAGACACTGATTTGGTGAAAACCCTATTCAATAGGTATGCAACTTCTCAAGTGCATAACTCCAAAAGGAAATAAGTAACTCAGCAGTACTCATCATAGAGCGCACCATATCTCATATGGTGCGATTGCTTCGCCCGTTGTGCTGTGGTTTATACAGAGGAGTAATGCTGAGAAAGAATCTCATTCCTTTTTTAGATAAACCTGGAATTCCATGCCAAAGTATTCTTCTCCCTGATCACATCTAAGGATTTAACACTTTTAGCCGTCTGGTTCTCAACTTCATGCTTATATTCTTTGAATTTCTCAAAAGCTTCAGAATTGTGTTTCAATAGGAACTCATGTTCGAATCTTGAGAGATAGTCAGTGAATATAATAAAGTATGAGAAACCAACCATGGCATGTGTAGAAATGGATCACATACATCAACATGTATCAATCCCAAGAGTTCACTAACTCTTTCTCCATTTCCACTAAACGGAGTTTTGGTCATTTTATCTTTTAGACATAACTGGCAAGTATCATAAAATGAAAGTATGAACGGATTCAAATATTCATCCTTATGTGCATTAGCTGCTCGTGTCGCATTGATATGAGCTAATCTTCAATGCCACAAGAAGGATTCATTCATCTCTGAACTTGTCCTCTTGTGTGTGTTTCGTATACTCAGAACTGTGGTTTGATTTAGAACATCTATGCTATTTCATAATCCAATCAACTCTTGATTCAGCACAATGTTCACAACATTATCACGCAATACAAAATCATATCCTTCTTTATCAAATAAAGAGACTGATATAATTTTGTATGTCAGGTTCGGTATGTAATAACATTTGTTCAGAATCAATGTATTCTTATAATACAAGGTGATATTTGCCAACTGACTTGGCTGCAACAATTGCACCATTTCTATATACTTAGAGACATCATCCAATCCCAGTTCTCTACCTATCCAAGCCCATGTAACAAATTACATATGTGGGATCCTGATCCGGTATCACATACCCAGGACGTAGAGCATACTGAAAAATAGTTCTTGGTAATGAAACACCTAAAGAATATGCATCAACATGCTCATTCTTCAATCGGGTGGCATAAGAATTCTGGCATTCCCCTATTTCCTATTCAGTTTTTTAACAATTATAAGAAAGAACGGAACCAATGTTCCCAGCTCAGTATAATAAGCAGCTTCGGTCAAAACATCCGTATTATTATCTTGATTAAGGTGTGACATGGTTGCTACCAGGATAGAGAGAACAAAACACTATACGTGCGCTCTTGCAAGATTAGATTGATTATTATTTTATCTAATCAGGATGGCTCCCCCTGTTTTTATCAAATCTTCCTTTAAACCCCAAAAGGAAAGACTAGCTGGGATTAATTACACCCTACAAGTTCGCTAACCGTTCAGCCAGCCAGTGTCGGTACTTTAAGGGAGGTTCCCCGTGCTTTCGCATGGACCTAATTAAAGTAAATCTCGTTTTCCCAGAGGCATAACCCTGTTAACACCTTTCTATACACCTAATGGGTTAGCTAATTATAAAGTGTAAAACTCTCCCAGGAGTAACACTTACTAGCAGCGGGATCGGGATCCAACTATCTGATAGAAGATATGCAATCTCATAGCAAGTATCAACACTTGAAACTCCCGATATATTTTGCCCCAAGCCTCATATGACCTTGTCAAAGGCCAACAAACCATAGGATGCTAATCAAGTTCAACCCGCCATTTCATCATTGAATTAAACCCACCCACACGACCCTTGAAAAAGGACAGCAAGGTCCCACGACTACTGTAATCCAATCACATCACATGCTTAAGAAGATAAGCACTAATTAGCTACCGCACACTATGCCTTGACAAAGGCCAAAAAACGTAGCACGATTACTAAATACTATTTATCTAAAATGATGGAGGGCTACGACAAGTTTTTATGAAAATCTTTTGCATAATGAACTTCATATCGTTGCGGAATCGAGTGATTTTAAAATGGAGTGTTTTTTAGGCTTTTTCTAGTTTCGCTAAAGAGGTAACTCCCGGTGAAGGTATCTCGGCTCTTTCCTTATCGAATGAGGTGCAGGATATTCACAATACCACTATGCAAAGCATGAACTAGAAAAGCAATAAAAAACGAAACCGAGGGTTGTAGCATCTACCCGTTATTGCTAAAGTGGTCACTCCCGGTGAAGGGATCTCGGCTCTTTCCTCATCGAATAAGGTGTTGGATATTCTACAAAGAATACCGCTATGCAAAGCAAGAACTAAAGCTACCATTTTTTAAAATAAGATTCTAAAACATCATTAGGTTTATTTTCTTTCATTAATCTCATTAATGAAGTCCCATCATTTATGCTTCCTAAGTATCACAGAAGAAACGAAAGCAGCAATAGTTATTATATATCATATATATAATATAAGCATTCGTCTAAATATATCTAGTGAACACATCAGAGATATCAGCAGCAGAAGATAACATATGAAATATTGGATGTACTAGGATTTCCATGTGTTATAACAAGCCAGTAGAAAACACGGATTCCACGATCGCGATGAATAAACAAATCCACATCCCTAGACCCCTATGAGAGCGGCAAGCAACCCTCCCAATTTTAGGGTTACGAGACCCGGTCTCGACTCCTCAAGATGGTCTACCACTGGACCCTAGAACCCGGTTACTTGTGCTCCCCACTTTGGGTCTATCATAATGCAGAAAAGTAAATAATATATATCAATGGTTACATCATCATCAACCTGGAAGTGCTCAAATAAAAGAATATTACATACATTGAATTTTACATGAATGAAAATGAAAAACTCCCATATCACATAAAACCCCCAGCTATTCAAATGCGACGATCCAATATAACATATCACAGCAACACATAACATCACATGCCATCAACGTAAGTAAATATGTGTATCCTAATTGTCGTTGATATATAGCAATGAAACCGGTGATACACCATATATTACACTTACGGTTGTAGAAAAGAAAGTGAAAAACTATAACAATTGGAATCGTCACTGCTCTTATACATCATAAACCTGGAATATCACATATTCTGGATTTCATTCCTAACAATGCTAATTTTACTTTTGGGTCTCAACTATGAAATCACTTTTCAAATAAGTTGGGTAATTCAACAAGATTCCCGATTCCGCTCGAGTTCGAAATGTTAAATTTGCACGCAACTAATTACTTTTCAGAAAACTAATTAGTGTAGATTCCAATTATTGCATCACAATCTCAGATAACTAGACAATGTTAAACTTTCCGATCGAATAAACAAACACAAAAAATTTCCCAAAGAGCTCAACACTTGAGCGGGGTTTAAAAAGTACCCAGAACGTGCCACAACACCTATGGACCATCCGTAAAAGGGTCAACCCTTGTCTCCCCTATGGCGCCGCGGAACTACCACAAACCCTAGGGTTTGGTAGCGGTTCCGATGGTTACAGAATCGAGTTAAGGTTTCACTCTTCTAGAGGGTCCATAGAATCACCTGTATGTTTTTCTGAAAATGGAAAATTCAAACAATTGGAAGATTTCCAGCAAGGGAAAATATGGGTTATTGATATCCGTTCGAACTTTTTATTACCGTCTAAAATACTCGAAACAATGTTAAAATTACGAATATGAAACACTCAGAATTGCGAATACAGAAAATTAACATCACATGCAATTTTTACAAAAGAAAAGCAACACCAGAAACACTAAAACCCAGAGACTGGAACACTACAAAAATTTGAAGCCAAAACTCCACAATCGAACCGGTGAGTTCAGATTTAAGCATGATGCGGTCTGACATATCAGGTCCAAAGTGGTTTAAATTTTCGTGGTGTTCATATTATATCACATATAACATTCTGTAGTTGCTAAAATAATTTTTAGAGCCTGTTTGAAAATCGACAGAAACTAGGTTTTGTTGTTTCAAGTTTCGGAGTAGTTTCGGTTTTGTAATCTAACAAACATCGTCTAATTCTCTAGCTTGGCTCTGATACCACTGCTGGGTTCCTTACCATGACAGCAAGGTATTGGGAGGTATCGTCCATGCTAATTTAAAATTTTTCCGTACTAAAGAACCCTAAACAAGGATGTTTAACTAGAGAATCATACGAAATTAGAATGTAAACAAATTTACATCTAAGGTGAATAAGGAATACAACCTTTTAGACCGGTCCTTCACTTTTAAAGCTCCGTGTAGTTGTCCCATCGCTCTAAATAGTGAACACCCGAACTTTAGTAAGGGTTCACATAAAGAAATGAACAACCTTGCTCGATGTCTTTGTTGCCGAAGATGATCTACGTTGAGGAGACTCAAGCTCATGCTATCTCTTCACTAATGGTAAATTAGTGAAGCAAACAACCTAAACTAAATGGCTAATAGTAGAGGATGATGAAGTAGGAATTTTGCTCACATTAGATTTTATTTTCTCACTTAATTTCATCACTTTGTCAAAAGCAAAAGAGCTATCTTATAAGGAAGAAGAAGATGAAGTGATGAAGTGATGAATGAATCTATCATGAGGTGAGAAATGCAACCATGTGTGAGATTACGTCTAATGCTAACCCTTGTAAAGACTAAACCTTGGCTAATATAATGGTTGGGTTAATAAATATCTTATGTATGATAAAATTAGTGGACTTGGTCAATAGTTCCATAAGCTTCTCCAAGCTTCAACCATTAATACAATTTCCATCTAATTTTGATTAACATAAAATAAATAAAATCCTTCATAACATATAGCATGGTGTGAGTCTCATACACCCATGTTGCATGTATAACCAAACATGACACACTAATATATATCACATATATATTATGTGTGCAAAAAAGAAAACAATACAATTAACTTATATCACATATATATTAAATGTTGGATATAGTGCCCTCAGAGTCAATTATTGGATCACAGGCACGTGATTGCAATGATTGAAGGAGGACCTATACCGGTAGGACAGTCTTACTCAAGATGATAGTATGCTATCTGGTTTATCTTTATCATCGTGCACTGCTTTAAGTGACCTTACCGATCACTATTGCACATTGATAGAGCCCCTAGGATTCTTGCTTGACCGCCAGCAGTATGAGGGCGATCATATACGTGGGAGCTGGTAGTCTATAAGCACATCCTTAAAAGGTCTCTAGTCGTGTGAGTTTCAAGACAGGGCATCGATTCTCCAGAGTAGACTAGTGTATACAGTCGAGACCCCGACGAGGGGCGGTGGCCGGTCTCACAAGCCACTGGTGTTAGTTGGTTCACCTAAGATGTATACAGGTGTTCATTGGGTTATGAGTACACCGGACAGGACTCGCCGGGAACCTGCTAGTTGGTCTTATACCTGACGTCAGATAGCAGTTCCCTGGTGACATGTCTACAGGTTAGTTCATCGACCTGAGATCGTCATTTGTCTCGTGTGAGTTCCCACTGTACTTTGATTACTACCCTACCACGCTCAAAGGAGACGTGCAAACAGGTTTTAGTTGGGTACAGTCCCGAGCTACATGGAGGCAGTGAGCGGATCTGCAGGGGTTCGTCTCTTCCGGTATTAGGGGTGAGGTCGCGCTGTGTCTAGGAGAGCCATTACATGAAGCCTTCGGCCGAGGCAGGAGATTTACTTGTAGGTATTCCAGTAGTACTCAGGGTGTTCTGGGTTACGCTCCGACACGACTTGTACCGCTTTTTGAGGTCTGACGTTTACCAACGCCCTAGGCCCGCCATGCGATGCTCATAGACGAACGAACTGGACTATAAAGATATTGTCACTGACAGGCTCAGTATGGTGTCAGGATGAGTTCGCTCACAGACGTCCCTTTTGGTCAATAGCTGGTGGCCCGTCATATATGGTTAATACCTCTAACGTGCTAGTGGTTAAATCCACAGCCATAGTATTGACGAGTCTTTAGAGTCCTCCACACACAGTTACTTAAGTTTCGGGCGAAACGCAGTAGAGGCCATATGGAGATATGACAGGGTTCGATCAGATACGTGCGGTATTGCACGGATCGTGATCGGACGAATTTTACTAGCCGGCTTTGGTTTAAGCCGGATCTTAGTATTAGACAGTGTAGTTTTATCTCTTTGCATTTATGTTCAGTGGGAATGCAAATGCGGGCATGTATATGCAGTCGCGGAGTTTTCCTGTAATTTATTACAGGATCAGTTTTCTGTTGTTGCCAGTTTGCATCCCGTTCCGGCCAATTTTCCTTTGTTCCTTCACGGCCAGATTTTTGTGATGGAAGGGGTTATTTGTAAGTTTTCAAATAACTTATTATGGAGGGGTTTCTTGCATATGGGGTCTTCATGATGGTTCTTTCATCATGAGATTCCTTTTGGATCAATACCATGCATTTATTATGATGGATGATGAAAGGATGTGGATGTGAACTTTGTGTGACCTTTTTCTTCTCATTTTTGATACATTTTCTTCTCTTGATAATTCATACTTTATTCTCCACAATTTTGATCATGAGGGGCTGGCCACATGAGAAGAGGAAAGGAGGGAGTTCATTATGTGAGGGAAATTGATTCATCTCTTTTTCTTGCTACCTAAATTCCTAAGCACATTTCCTTAGTTGCTTTCTTCACCTCCATCAACGGCAACTTCAAACCCCATGAGACATACCTCTCCACACTTAGCCTACAGTACCCTTGGACGCGTCGGTTAGCTAATTTCGCGCCCGAGTTACCTCGGTCCAGAGATGGGAGCCCGTATACGAACCCGGCTACGTGGTGCCTTTCCGACGAGGAGGTGAAGAACGGAGATTCCACGGGAGATCGGAGTGGAGACGAAGACTGAAAGACACGGATCGCTTGGTATATCTCTCTTCCCATCTTGTTGTTTGCTAGTAGCTTGGTTAATGGCCCGATTCGGGATTTTTGTGCGCAGTGGTGCCGGTTTACTAGTTTGTAAAGTTTTTCGTTTCCGAGTTTCCAGCGTCGGATTGACGGCCGGGGCACCGCCGTGCACTTACATTGTCATCAGAGACACGCCATTAACCTAGTCTAGCTTGGTCTAACGTGTTTACATTTCTGATCGATCAAAAATCCCAAAAACCGTATTTTCTAGTGCACAAGTTTCTGTCGAATTTTTTTTAGCTCCAAAAATTTTTCAGTACATTGCAGAAACACGTTCAGGGCATTATAAGCGTTCTGTGAAAATTTGGTGGCGTGACGTCATCCTTTCACCGTGGAACCACGGCCAAACCCACGCATTGGTCGCAGTTCCGCCGCGGTATTGACTGTTCATTTCACCAAAATTTTACAGAGTGCTTATGGGTTGGAAATAGAGGTTTTAGGATATTCTTTTTGGGCTCGGATTTTCTGTGAGTGCTACAGTAGTGCTTGGAGCCCACTTCGGTAAATTTGATCGATCGAAAATTTTAAACATGTTAGTTCACAGTATTTACATTATATCTGCGACCGTAAATGTCACTTGATCGGTAAATCCTGTCTAACTACTATAGCCCGGTTAGATGGATTTGCGAACGTGACATTCACGTTGATGTTCTGTGTTGTACTGTGTTGTTGCGGATCGGTCGTGGGGATAGCCTGGTTGCAGTGGTAGTACAATTTTGTTTTATATGTACATTTGATATTGCGGGGCGAGCGTCCGACATGTGGATTGCCGTCACTGCCTGATTGTATATTATTCTTTTGGGGCATGACCGGGCTGAGGTCGATATACCCGTTGTATGTAAATTTTACTTTCTGTACTAGGATTACCCCACGGAGGGGTGCACGGATAGCCCGGTTCTAGAGGGCAACGAGCCCGCATCTCATGGCGTTGAGACGGAGGGGGCTTTACTCTAGAATTGGCGGGTTATCCGCCACACTCGTAGGGGGTATAGGATTGACCCAGGAGGGGTGCCTAAGTTACCGGATTCCGTGAAGTGCTGGGTGGTCCATTCACATTGCTAAAGGGGGCTGCCTCGCTTTAGGTTTTGGCGGGTAACTTGCCGCGCCTGTATGTGTCTTGGAATTCATTGCACAGGCTATCCACACGACCAGGGGAACGTCGGGTTTCACTAGCGGCTCTGTGAAACCCGGGGATCCCAGATATCTGTATTGTTCTGTGATGCTGATTACATTTTTGTGATGTTGAATTTATCACGCCTTGAGCGAGTATTATATATTGATATATATAAGTAGATGTTGTATATGTTTTGCATCCGCGCTAGTCCAGTCCCCGCTCTGTCGTTAGTTAAGTAACCTAACGGGTGATGACGGGACCCAGTGGTGAATGCGGATGGCATATACGTACATCATTAGTTTCGTTCTTTATTGGTGTGATCAATTGATGGGACCGCGTTGATTCGGATCAATGCAAGCTAAACAAACCTATTCTGATGTTCTTGGAACACTTTTCAAAAAGCTGTTATTGCAAGGTCGTTCTCTTTTGTTTTGCACAGTGGTATTCGGTTATGAATATCCAGCACCTTAGTTGACGAGGTAAGGGCCGAGATCCCTTCACCGGGAGTGACCCCTTGGACATAAGTTTGTGTCAGGGCAATAACTTCACTATAGCTGATTACATTTGCTTTACATCGTGGTATTTAGTTGGAATATCTTGCACCTTATTCTACTGGGAAAGAGCCGAGATTCCTTCACCGGGAGTGACCTCTTTAGCAAAGGTTTTCGTCACTATATTTTTCTAAAAATCTATCCGTTCCTTCAACGATATTAAGTTCATTATGTTAAAGGTTTTCGCCAGAAACCATACGTAGCCCTCCATCATTTCAGTTAAATATTCGGTAGTATTCAAGCTATGTATTTTGACCTCACGCCAAGGCATAGTGATTGTTAGCTGCCGGATATTTATCTGTTGCATAGATAGAATGCGTTGGTTCGGGACAGTCGTACTACTATTTTGGCCTACATCAAGGGTATGTACGGGTGGGTTCAAATTAACCTGGATAATGATGGGTAGAACTTGACATGTGACTTATGACATTTTGACCTCACGCCAAGGTCTTAAGAGCATGGGGAAAAAATCACATCGGGAGTTTCTAAAGAAGCTGAAACTTGCCAGGTATGCGCATACCTTCTAAAGTGTGATAACGTGAGAGTATTTCGTCACGTTATCATGCGATGATAGTTGGATCCCGATTCCCACTGATGAGTTGGTTTACACCTCGGGTGATCCCGACTAATTCTTCTTTTAGGTTTGGAGAAGAATTTGAGGTTACAGTGGGAGGTTTTCTGATTAGATAAATTGATAACCATTCTGATCTAGGTTAGAGTGCACGCTGAGTGTTTCTTTTCTCTCTCTCTCTCTTTGGCAGCGACTATTGACCCGACCCTAGACTATGACTAAGTGACCAAGTTAATCGAACCTTCTTATAAGACTGGCTTTTGGATTGTCAGAGTTGCAGACCTCATTGCCACTCCTACTTTTACCTTTTTCTCCAGGACACCCCGTATTACTATGAACGTCCACTTCCATTGGACAAAACCATCATATGGTTATATACAAACTCGAAGGGATAAGTTCGAGGATGGTTTCCGGTTCTGGAGAAAACGAATAGGACTATTCAGTTGTCTTTTCCTTTTGCCTTCTCTCAAGTTACGAGTGCTCCTTGGATTAGGACCGTACACCCATTACGCAAAATGGATAGTCTTCTTCTAAACCTTAGGCTAGTACGGAATGGTAGGGAATGAAGAAAACCAATTAGCCTAAACGGTGTACAGAAGGTATCAAGTAAAGACAAAGAAAGGGAATAGAAGGAGGGTAAAGTAAATTGCGACTGATATTCATGACCAAACCAAGTGTTTCTTTACCACTCCCACTTCACCTTTGTATTTCTCCAGAACACTCCGTATCACTACGAAGATCCACAGTTATTTGGATACTCCATCGTATGGTTATATACGAACTCGAAAGGAACTTGTTCCAGTTAGGAGATGGATTTGGTTCAGGAGAAATAGGAATAAGTTTTATTCAGGTATCTTTTATCTTCACCTTCTCTTGCATTGCGAGTTCTCCTGGGATTAGGACAGTACACCCATTATGCTTATTGGATAGTCTTCTTCCAAACCATAGGATGGTGCCGAACGGTAGGGAAGGAAGAAATCCATTTAGCATAAAGGGGTATGCAGAAGGTAATTACTAAAGACATATAAAGGGATTGAGAGAGATGGCAAAGAAATATACGGTTACAGTTGTGAATCTGATAATGGAAGAGGCATTACTAGGAATACCCAAATACTCCTACGAAACATTTCAATGTTTCAGTTTCACTGTGTACTGTTAAAAGAAAACTGATTTCCCAATCTGACCTTGCTCCAAGGTATGTATTTACCAGGTATGATTCTCATATCTGTATGGCTTTACAGATGATGAGTGGGAGTAAACTATTGGAAATTAGGTGATTATCCTCATTATATCGGGATTCGTTGTAATCGGTGATATTTGAGGAAATCGCTTGGGTTGTTTGCCCGGCAGATATCTGGTTTTGAATATCCGTTGTTATGTACTAGTTTCAAATTGATATATCTGTACGTCTATTTTTATAGAGTGAGATATACCTTTTTGAAATTATGTCTATGACATTTACCTATATCAGTGGATGGTTAGGTAAGGAGCATTAAACAACGGTGTAATTCTTCATAACCATAGTACAGTTTTCATCCTACGACACACAGTGAATGAGTTATTAGACTCAGGGGACTTATGCAGAGTATTGTATATTGTCCAGTGTCCATTATGACAGATGGGAAGGTCCTCGTACTATATTCGGTTTACTTGTGACTTCTTTGGCTCTTAGACTTGTGTTTCATAGAAAGACAAGGTCCAAGTTTTGAGAAGTTATAGGTATATGAATAAAGTAAAGAACCAGGTATTGCAAGTATCAGGATTCTTCAAGGTGATCGAAGATGTAGATACTTGTGTATGGTATTCAGTTGATAGTAATGATTAAGAGAACTTGCTTCTCTTTCAGGTTATTCATAATTAGAAGTACTCCTAAGTTGAGTAATGCTGATCAAACTTTTTCCATTTAGTTGACATGCACTGGAGACAGTTGCATGATTTGAATCTGGTTCAATTAAATCAGTGCCTCTGTTTCTGTATTGGATATAGAACAGTTCTAATCTTAACGATGTTAAGGTACGGGGAGTTGTCCGGCTTATGCTTAAAACCAGACTCTGGATAACTCAAAGCACGTTTCTGTAATGGCTGTTTGTGGGTTGACCCAGGCTATGACGAGGGTTGACTTTCTATCATCTGGAAGATCAATAGTGATATTGTTCTTGACTCGCCACAGTTTTAATAAAAATGGATCTTTTTCAGAAAAATAGTAGTCGGAGTATTGTAAAACTGGAAGTGATTCCAGAACCGCAAACGATTACTGAAGATTTGATAAGAACCTAAAGATTCAATCTGATTTTACATTCCATTAGCCACTCCGCAGACATGATGGGTAACCTCAGGCACCCGAGTGGTACTCCGGTAGCCTCAAGGACGGTGACAGGGAGGTTCTTGTTTACCCAGATTTTCAATTGCTGTTGTTCCAGACTGTGAGACCCGGCAGCAGAATGAATATAGCGTCGTTCTAAACTGGCTTTAGAAGCGTACGTCTATATGACTCTGCCAGAGGGTTGTCGTAGTCAGTGGAAGCAGCGGAAGCATTGGTGAACAGGTGGCTTATGTCTATTTATAAACTTAAGCAGATATAGCGGAGATAGATCATCTATTTCTGATGTGACAGTCATTGGTTTGACCTCATCAGAATATGGGATGGATCTGTTAAGAAAGTAGTAGGGTGTAATGTCCTGGTGTTTGGAAGACATACATAGAGTAGGAAGTGAAATTCCTATACCATAGTCGGTTATACTTTGGTTGTCACACAGTGGTTTCTCCACATAGGACATGGATTTCATATCAGACATTCTGATTACTGGATCTATAAATCTAGATTTGAGTGGTTTCCCAATCTGGGTACTTTGACAGCATTCTAAGAGTATTTATAATGGACGACTCCTGGCACGGTAGTGTACCTGCAGGTGATGAAGTCACCTTCTCTGAAGATGTCTTACAAACTAAAGGGGAGAGGGATGTGCATGATTGGCAGATCACTTGCTTAGGCAATTGAGTCAATCATGAGATGTCAAGTACCACACTAGATATTGTTTTTTGCACGAGATGCAATAAGTTGATATTAATCCAATCCTAGAGAACCATTCGGAAGCAGTTTTAGAACATAAGTGGATGTTCTAGGGATTTTATAACGACAGCCACCTTTAGGAGACGGTTATCATTCCAGGCTTACAAGGTGACCTGGATGGCAGGGTGGCTGTCAGAGTTATAGTTTTCCCTCTAACGAGGGGCAGTATTTTGGACAGGTGGTCCAGGCGGATACTGAGGGAGGCATGGCGCAAGATGCTGATTAAGTTCAGTTGACGATACAGTCTAAGAAGTTTGGATTTGGTGTTCATTTATGAGCTGGGTCCCATCAGACATCCAGACATTCTAAAATAGGTATTGCACTATTCGGGAGATGGCTTTCTCCGTGAACTTGAGGTATAGAGAGACATAGAAAGAAACATCAGAGCGGATCCACTCACTGAGGCTATTCCTCGAATGCAATAGTTTCACAAACGAGTTTTGTGAGACTGACTAGTAGAAGAGTTGGTTGTTCGGTATCACACGGGCTGTGAGTATGGGACGTCGCAATAATTAGCCTTGAGTGCAAGTGGGAGATTGTTGGATATAGTTGTTGGATATAGTGCCCTCAGAGTCAATTATTGGATCACAGGCACGTGATTGCAATGATTGAGGGAGGACCTATGCCGGTAGGACAGTCTTACTCAAGATGATAGTATGCTATCTGGTTTATCTTTATCATCGTGTACTGCCGTAGGTGACCTTATAGGTCGCTATTACACGTTGATAGAGCCCCTAGGATTCTTGCTTGACTACCAGCAGTATAAGGGCGATCATATACGTGAGAGCTGGGGTCTATAAGTACATCTTTAAATGGTCCCTAGTCGTGGGAGTTTCGAGACAGGGCATCGATTCTCCAGAGTAGACTAGTGTATACAGTCGAGACCCCGACGAGGGGCGGTGGCCGGTCTCACAAGCCACTGGTGTCAGTTTGTTCACCTAAGATGTATACAGGTGCTCATTGGGTTATGAGTACACCGGACAGGACTCGCCGGGAACCTGCTAGTTGGGATTATACCAGACGTCGGATAGCAGTTCCCTGGTGACATGTGTACCGGTTAGTTCATCGACCTGAGATCGTCATTTGTCTCGTGTGAGTTCCCACTGTACTTTGATTACTACCCTACCATGCTCAAAGGAGACGTGCAAACAGGTTTTAGTTGGGTACAGTCCCGAGCCACATGGAGGCAGTGAGCGGATCTGCAGGGGTTTGTATCTCCCGGAATTGGGGGTGAGGTCGCGCTATGTCTAGGGGAGCCATTACATGAAGTCCTTGGCCATGGCAGGTGATTTACTGGTAAGTATTCCAGTAGTATCTAAGGGTTTTCTGGGCTACACTCTGACATGACTTGTACCGCTTTTTGGGGTCTGACTTTTACCAACCCCTAGCCCTGCCATGCGATGCTCACAGACGAACGGACCGGACTGTACGGATATTGTCACTGACAGGCTCAGTAGGGTGTCAGGATGAGTTCACTCATCGACGTCCCTTTTGGTCAATAGCTGGTGGCCCGTCACGTATGGCTAATACCTTTGACATGCTAGTGGTTAAATCCACAGCCATTGTATTGACGAGTCTTTAGAGTCCACCATACACACAGTTACTCAAGTTTCGGGCGAAACATTGTAGAGGCCGTTTGGAGATATGGCAGGGTTTGATCAGATACGTGCGGTGGTGCACGGATCGTGATCGGACGGATTTTACTAGCCGGCTTTGGTTTAAGCCGGATCTTAGTATTAGATAGTGTAGTTTTTGTCTCTTTGCATTTGTGTTCAGTTGGAATACAAATGCGGGCATGTATATGCAATAGCGGGGTTTTCCCATAATTTGTTACGGGATCAGTTTTCTGAAGATGCCAGTTTGCATTCCGTTGCGGCCTGTTTTCCTTTGTTCCTTCTCGGCCGGACTTTTCCGATGGAGGGCCTAATTTGCAAGTTCGCAAATTAACAAATTGTGGAGGGGTTATTTGCTTTTGTGGCTTCATGATATGAATATCATCATGAGATGCTTTATGCATCATTTCTTGAGCATTAAATGTGATTAGAGTTGATCTTGATTTAGATATGACCTTATTATCATTGCCAATGGATGTGGTCACCCTCTATTTTTCCTACCATTACCTCCCTTCATGTTTTGGATTTTGGATTCCCTCCACATTCTAATTAGGGAGCCGGCCACTTCATGGAGAGGGAGAGAGGGGTTCTTTTATTTTTGATGAGGGAAATTGATTCATCACATTTTGCTTGCTCTCAAAATCCTTAACACTTCTCCAAAGTTCATTCCTTCTCTCCTCCATCACCAATGGCAACATAAACCCCAAAGAGACTACGATTCTGCACTACACCTACAGCACCCTTGGACGCGTCGACTAGCCAACTTCGCGCCCGAGTTGCATCGTTCCAGAAGTGGGAGCCTGTATACGAACCCGGCTACGTGGTGCCTTTCCGACGAGGAGGTGAGGATCGGAGATTCCGCGGGAGATCGGAGTGGAGATGAAGACCGAAGGATGCGGATCACTTGGTATTGCTTCTCTACTCTTTTGTAGTTTGCTAGGACTAGTTTAATGGCCCGATCCGGGTATTTAGTGCGCGGTGGTGCCGGTTTCAAAAATTAAAGTAAATCATCACTTCCGCATTTTGGCCTCGGGATGACAGCCGGGGCGCCGCCGTGCACTTACAGTGGTATCAGAGCCTCGCTATTAACTTAGCCTAGCTTGCTCTAGTATGTTTAGAACTCGATCGAACAAAAATCCCGAAAACCCGATTTCAAGTTGCACAGTTTCTGTCGAAATTTTTTGGAGTCTAAAAATTTTTCAGGTTGTTTCAGAATGATGTGCAGGCAATTATCAGAATTCTGCAAAATTTTGGTAAGGTGATACGTCAGTACGACCCCGGAAACGCGGCCAAACTCCTGGTTTGGCCGCGGTTCCGCGGTGAAAAAGTGTCAACGCCGTACCAATGTTTTTCAGAGGGTCTTATACATGGAAATAGGGGTTTTGGGAAATTCTGTTTGGGCCCAGATTTTCTGTAAGTGCTACAGTACTGCTTGGGGCCCACTTCGGTAAATTTGTTCGATCGGAAATTTTTAACACGCTAGTTCACATTATTTACATTATATCTGCGACCGTGAATGTCATTTGATCGGTAAATCCTATCTAACTGCTATAGCCCGGTTAGACGGATTTGCGAACGTGACATTCATGTTGATGTTCTGTGTTGTACTGTGTTGTTGCGGATCGGTCGTGGCGGATAGCCTGGTTGCAGTATTAGTACAGTTTTGTATTATATGTACATTTGATATTGAAGGGTGAACGTCCGACATGTGGACTGTCGTCACTGCCTGTTTGTATTATTCTTTTGGGGCACGACCGGGCTGAGGTCGATGTACCCGTTGTATGCATATTTTAGTTTCTGTACTAGGATTGCCCCGCGGAGGGGTGCACGGATAGCCGGGTTCTAGAGGGCAACGAGCCCGCATCTCTTGGTGTTGAGACGGAGGGGGCTTCACTCTAGAATTGGCGAGCTATTTGCCGCACTCGTATGGGGTATAGGATTGACCCAGGAGGGGTGCCCAAGTTACCGGATTCCGTGAAGTGCTGGGTGGTCCATTCACGGTGCTGAAGGGGGCTGCCTCGCTTCAGGTTTTAGCGGGTAACTTGCCGCGCCCGTAGGGGTCTAGGATTTTCATTGCACAGGCTATCCACACGACCAGGGGAACGTCGGGTTTCAGCGGCTCTATGAAACTCGGGGATCCCAGATATCTGTTTTATTATGTGATGCTGATTACTCTCTGTGATGTTGCATTTTATCACGCCTTGAGTGATATTATATATTGATATATATACTAGTAGATGTTGTATATGTTTTGCATCCGCGCTAGTCCAGTCCCCGCTCTGTCGTTAGTTAAGTAACCTAACGGGTGATGACGGGACCCAGTGGTGAATGTGGATGGCATATACGTACATCATTATTTTCGTTCTTTTGTGGTGTGATCAATTGATGGGACTGCATTGATTCGGATCAATGCAAGATAAACAAACCTATTCTGATGTTTTTGGAACAATTTTTCAAAAAGCTGTTTTTGTAAGGGCGTTCTCTTTTGTTTTGCACAGTGGTATTCGGTTATGAATATCCTGCACCTCATTCTATGGGGAAAGAGCCGAGATCCCTTCACCGGGAGTGACCTCTTTAGCAAAGGTTTTCGTTACTATATTTTTATAAAAGCTATCCGTTCCTTCAACGATATCAAGTTCATTACGTTAAAGGTTTTCACCAGAAACCATTCGTAGCCCTCCGTCGTTTCATGTGTGTAAGTCGATGTACTACACCCCAATACTTGTGGGGAGGCGGAATTTTCAAAAACGAACTTGTTTAGTGAACGAACATCGACTAACCGCTTGAATCGAAGCTAAACTATAAATAACCAAACACAAAGTGTTTCTAAACTACTGTGTTTAGGGATTATACCTAATGAACCAACTCCTTCGTCTTTACGAACTCCTTGTTCTCCTCGGCCTTCTCGAAGTAGTAGACGATCCACCCGAGAGCAAAACTCCAAGCTTAGCCTCTAAACTTGAGGCAACTAACCTTCTTGGATTGCTAATCAAAGAAGATAGATTGAGATAGAGTGATGGTTATGGATTGTTTAGTCTTACTAACCCTTGTTCTCTACTCATGAGAGGGGAGGACTAGTCTTTTGAAGAGAGGGAGCTTGAGGAGAGAGAAGGTGAGAATTCTTATCATATGAGAATAGTAAGTTATCATAATAAATATGAAGCATTCTTATTTATGAAGAAAAGAATAATACATAATGAATAAGCATGCTTCACAAATATCTAATGGTGATTCATTGTCATGACTCATTAAGCATTTATCATGCATTAATGATATGCATGAATCACCCTCATGACTCACTAAACTCATTTAATGCAAATGACACCTAAACCTCCTTAGTCAACACTTCTAGAAGCTTCTCGCACAATTACGAGAACGCCCCTCCAATCCGCAAAAATACGGAAAAACTTTAGACTGTAAAAATCCAATAACTGGATACCAGTAACTGGCTTAAACAAAAGCCGACTGGTAAAAACTGTCCGAAAGTCGTACGCGCGTAAACGCACGTATGCGTCCGAACCCTTGACGTAAAACCATACGACCTCTATATCGTTTCGCCTGGAATAGGAAACTCTCTGTGTGGGACTCTAGAGACTCGACTACTACGCTGGCAGTGGGTTTAACCACAGACCGCAAGCGGCACTAGCTGTACGTAACGGTCCCCAGGTAGTTGTCGATAAGAAGGCCGATGAGGAAACCCATCCGAACTCCTACTGAGTCTGATGTGACAATCTCCATACAGTCCGGTCCGTTCGTCCAAGACTATCGCATATCCGGCCTAGGGGGCGGCAAGCGTCAGTCCCCTAATAGCGGTATAAGTCGTGTCGGAGGGAAGCCCATTACACCCTGAGAAACTACTGGAACCTACCAGCAAATCTCGCTTGCCCTGGCCAGGGACATTGCGTAATGGCTCTCTGACACAGCGCGATATCTACTCCCAATACCGGGAGGGACGAATCCTGTCTAACCGCCACTGCCTCCAAGTGCTCGGGACTGCACCCAACTGCTACCTGTTTGCACGACTCCTTTGAGCCGTGGTAGGGTAGCAATCTAAGAACAGTGGGACACACTCGAGGCGAAGTAGCAGTGTCAAGTCTGCGGACTACGCTGTACTCATGTCACCTGGGAACTGTTCACTGACGACTGGTATAAAACCAACCAACAGTTCCCTGTGAGTCCTGTCCGGTGTACCCGTAACCTAACGAGCACCTGTGTACTATCTCCAGTACGACGTACTGACAGCTGTGGGACAGACCATCTCCCCAACTGGGATGAGAAACGTACACACTAGTCTACTCCGGAGTATCGATGCTCTGTCTCGATAATCCAACGACTAGGGACCTGAATAAGGATGTGCTTGTAGACTACCCAGCCCCCACTAGTGTGACTGCCATCACAACGCTGGTAGTCAAGCAAGATCCTAAGAGCTCTATCAATACGTACACTCACATATTAAGATAGAAAAACCAATAGCATACTACCATGTTTAGCAAGACTGTTATATACATGTGAATATCCCAAGCTTCCATTAAGTAATATACAAACTAGTATGATACAGTAATGGCCTTCTAGGGCATAAACACTAACAATCTCCCACTTGCACTAGGGCCATGTACTGGCATATCGAAGACCAATGATCTCGAGTAGCCTCTCGAACTGCGTCTGAGGTAGGGCCTTCGTGAATGGATCAGCAATGTTCTCTTCTGAAGCAACTCTCCGAACCTCGATCTCCTGACGATCAATGATCTCCCTGATCAGGTGATACCGCCTCAAGATGTGTCTGGACTTCTGATGGGACCTTGGTTCCTTCGCTAAAGCTATAGCTCCGTTATTGTCGCAATACAGAGGTATTGGATCAACTATGGTAGGAACCACCTGAAGTTCTGTTAGGAACTTCTTCATCCAGACTGCTTCTTTTGCAGCATCGCAAGCAGCTATATACTCCGCTTCCATCGTCGAGTCAGCAACGGTGTCCTGCTTGGAGCTCTTCCAGCACACCGTCCCTCCATTGAGGGTAAAGACATAACCCGAAATGGACTTGGAATCGTCCTTATCACTCTGGAAGCCGGAATCAGCAAAGGCCTCCAACCTGAGGTCTTTTCCGCCGTAAACCAAGAACATCTCCTTAGTCCTCCTCAGGTACTTGAGAATGTTCTTTACTGCTATCCAGTGTTTCTCCCCTGGGTCTGACTGATACCGGCTCACCACACTTAGTGCGTAAGCTACATCTGGTCTGGTACACAACATCGCATACATTATAGAGCCTACCGCAGAAGCGTAGGGTATAATAGACATGCGTTCCCTTTCCAAATCAGTCTTGGGAGACATCTCTTTGGAGAGGGTGATTCCGTGACAAGCCGGTAGATTACCGCGCTTAGAATCTTCCATACTGAATCTTTTCAGTACAGTGTCGATATACCTGGACTGCGAAAGTCCCAACATCCTCTTGGATCTATCACGATAGATCCGGATCCCCAGAATGTAAGAGGCATCACCCAGGTCTTTCATGGAGAACTTGTGTGACAAGAATCCTTTGACAGATTGTAGCATAGGAATGTCATTTCCTATCAATAGAATGTCATCCACGTACAAGACGAGGAATACGACACTTCTGGCAACAACTTTACTATATATGCACGGTTCATCTGGATTTTTGATAAAGTCATATTCTTTGACTGTCTCATCAAAACAGATGTTCCAACTCCGCGATGCCTGCTTTAGTCCATAAATGGACTTAAGCAGCTTGCATACTTTCCCGCTGCTCCCACTCTGATTGAAACCCTCTGGCTGATCCATATAGACGCACTCTTCTAAATTACCATTCAGAAAAGCCGTCTTTACGTCCATCTGCCAGATTTCATAATCATGGAAGGCAGCAATTGCAAGAAGGATACGAATGGATTTGAGCATAGCCAGTGGAGAAAAAGTTTCGTCATAGTCCAAACCAGGTCTTTGACGAAAACCCTTTGCAACAAGTCTAGCTTTATAGGTTTCCACCTGCCCATCTACACCAATCTTTTTCTTGAAGATCCATTTGCATCCTATGGGTTTTATCCCACCTGGAGCAAAGTCCAAAGTCCATACTTTGTTGGTGTACGTGGACTCCATTTCGCTTCGCATTGCATCTAGCCATCGTACCGAGTCGCCGCTCTGGATGGCCTGCTGGAAGCTAGTAGGTTCATCATCTTCTATGATGTAATCCTCTCTATCCCCATCTATGAGAAAACCGTAGTATCTCTCAGGCGGATGAGACGGCCTACTACTCCTGCGGAGGGGTGCGGGAATGTCCTGTACTTCTTGAACCTCTGGTTCTACCAAACTTTCAGTAGCAGCTTGTGGTTCTGGAATTTCTTCCAGTTCTACTACGCTCCCACTCTTCTGATTTTCTAAAAATTCAGTTTCTAAGAAGCGGGCATGACGAGAAACAAAATCCTTTTGTTCCTCTGCGTAATAGAAACAATATCCTGTAGAGTTCTTTGGATATCCCACAAACTTACACTCTACTGAGCGTGCCTCGAGCTTGTCCGGATGCTGCTTTTTTACAAAAGCTGGACATCCCCATGTCTTCAGGTACTGAAGATAGGGTTTCTTCCCACTCCACATCTGATATGGTGTTGTAGGCACAGTTTTGGTTGGAACTCTGTTCAAAAGATGTATCGCTGATTCTAGCGCATATCCCCAGAAAGATCGCGGTAACTCAGCATTACTCATCATGGATCGTACCATATCCAATAGGGTTCCATTCCGTCTCTCCGATACACCGTTGTGCTGTGGAGTGTATGGAGGAGTAAGCTGAGAGAGAATTCCTTTCTCTTTTAGGTAACCTAGGAACTCGGCACTTAAGTATTCTCCACCTCGATCAGATCTCAGTGTCTTAATACTTTTGCCTGTTTGGTTTTCCGCTTCACTCTTGTATTCCAGGAATTTCTCAAAGGCCTCGGATTTATGCTTCATTAAGAAGACATGTCCAAACCTAGAGAAATCATCTGTAAAAGTAATGAAGTAGGAATAACCACCTCTTGCATGTGTAGACATTGGACCACATACATCGCTGTGTATGAGTCCTAAGAGCTCGCTCGCTCTTACTCCCTGTCCAGTAAATGGAGTCTTTGTCATCTTTCCTTTGAGACAAGATTGACAAGTGTCATAAGATTGATATTCGAACGAGTCCAAATATCCTTCTCTATGCAACTTAGTCAACCTTCTCTCATTGATGTGACCCAGTCTACAATGCCATAAGAAAGCTTTATTTAAATCTGGAGACATTCTTTTTAGTGTGTTCTGGACATTGAAAATTTGGAGTTGGTTTAAAACATATATGTCGTTATTTAATGTACCTGACCCAATCAAACCATGATTAAGGTGGATGTTGACAACATCTCTTACAAACGTGAAATCATAACCTTTATTTGATAACAAGGAAACTGATATGATATTACACGTTAAGCTTGGCACAAAATAACAGTTATGTAAAACCAAAATGTGTCCACTCGTCAATCCTAGGTGATAATCCCCGACGGACGCAGCTCCTACGCTAGCTCCGTTAGCAACCTTTAGGGTCATATCACCTTCCTTCAGCACTCTACGGTTTCTCAGTGCCTGCAATGAATTGCAAATATGAGATCCTGATCCAGTATCCAATACCCAGGAAGTAGAGTTGATTGACAGACAATTCTCAATTACAAACACACCTGAAGTCGAAGCCACAACTTGCTTCGGTTCCTGGTTCTTGGCGTTCCACGCCTTGCAATCCTTCTTCCAGTGCCCTTTCCTGTGACAATGGAAGCACTCATCCAGGCCAACTACCGGTGCTGCAAACTTTTTCTTTCCCTTCCCTCCCACCTTACTAACACCTCCTCTAGGTCTGGGTGCGGCCTTCTTCTTCCTTCCTTTGGCCTTAGCCTTGGACCCGGAAGAAGATGAACCGCCAACAAACATAGCGGGTGTTTCCCTTGAATTCTTCAAGGTGCCCTCTGCACTCCTTAACATGTTCAGGAGTTCCGGAAGTTCAACTTCTTTTCTTTGAAGATTGAAGTTCAGGATAAACTGGGCGTAGGTGTGAGGAAGGGACTGGAGAATAAGGTCTGTATAGAGCTCATTATCCAAAGTCGTCCCAAGGTCTGCGAGCTCTTCAATGTAGCCGATCATCTTTAGGACATGTTCCCCTACCGATGACCCGACAGCCAACCTCGCTCGAAACAAGTTCTTAGAGGTCTCGTATCTTGCTATACGAGATTGCTCTCCATAAAGTTCCTTTGTATGAAGAAATATGCCATCAAGGTCCATATCCTCGTGCCTCCTCTGATGTTCATTGTTCATCGAGGCAAGCACGATGCACTTGGCTTTCGCGCAATCTAAATCCCAGGTTTTGCGGATTTCCTTATCCGCATTACTGGATTTGGGACCAGGGACAGCAGGTGCCGTAGCGGTGAGGACGTACCCCAATTTGTCATAGGTCAAAGCCATTTTGACATTCCGCGGCCAATCTTTATAGTTTGGCCCTGTCAGTATATTTTTCTCTAAAAGTAACTTAAGTCCAGTCATTTTCAGGGTCGCTGCAATTAGGAGAGAGAGAAGAAAACTCTTTAGCATGATGCTCTTGCAAGTTTAGAGTGGTTTTTAGTTTATCTAAACTGGATGGCTCCCACTGTTTCTCGAATCCTTCCTCAAACCATAAAAGAAGAATTAGCCAGGACTATTCTCACCGTACAATACTTGCTTAACCGTTCAGCCAGGCTGGTGTCGGTACTTCGAGGGAGGTTTTCCAACGCTTTCGCGAAGTTCCTTAATTAAATAACCTCTTTTCTCTGGGGGCGTAACCCCGCTGACACTTTTCTGGACACCTACTAGGTTTATAGCATTGATCGTTAAGTGACGAAAATCCTGATAAGTAGCATATACTCACAGTAGGATCGGGATCCAAATATCATCGTCTGATAATGTTGTAGGAATGCTACCAACATTCATCAAACTCAAAATGGTATGCATCTCTTTGCAAATTTCAGTTTCTTTAGAAATTCCCGATATATGTTTTTGCCCCATGCTCTTATGACCTTGACGTATGCCAACAAATCATAAGTCACATGTCAAGTTCTGCCCATCATTATCTTGTTAATTTGAACCCACCCGTATATACCCTTGACGTATGCCAACAAGGTAATGCGACTGTCCCAAACCAACACATCTATCTATGCAACAAATGAATACCCCAGCAGCTACCAAACACTTTGCCTTGACGTATGCCAACAAGCATAGCTTGAATACTACTGACCATCCATAAGAAATGACGCAGGGCTACGACTGGTTTTGGCGAAACCGTGAACGTAGTGAACTTGATATAACCGAAGGAACCTGATAGCTTTTAAAAGGAGTGGTTAAGGCTCCGCATTTAAAAATATCTGTTTTTAAAATAACCGAGTGGTTTCTTTTAAATTGTTCCAACGATTTAAACATGGTTTATTTTCTTTGCATTATAGATAATGCGTCCCATCATTAACCTATCATTGCAGAAAACAACGAAAATACAACGTCCTCTTATGCCATCCGCATTCGCCACGGGGTCCCGTCATTACCCGTTAGGTTACTTAACTAACGACAGAGCGGGGGCTGGGCTAGCGCGGGTGTAAAACATAAGTGACGTCTAAATAGCTATCATATATATAGATATTTTACATTCGTCTGACGCAATGATATACATTCCAGAACACAGATAAACTTTATTGGATTTGCAAGCAATCTGTATTTCTTTTGAGCCTGCAAGAAAAGACAGATTACACAGTTGTGATGAATAGCCGTTACCCTACCCAAGATCCCTACGGGTACGGCAAACTACCCGCCCGAAAGTTTGTGTACCCCACCTTGGATCTGTCCTAGGAGCAAAAACAGTAAAATGAAATAATACAACGGTGGCTACAACCGCAACCTGGATGTGCCCCGCAAAATAATTTTACAACAAATTACATTTACAACAAATGAATTAAATAATAACCCATTGCTAAACCCCGGCTATACACCACAACAGTCCAATACAGTTCATATGCACAAACAGATAAAACCATTTCAGAAATGTGCAACCCCCTGCCAACTGACATACTAGCAGTTAGGGGAGGTTTACGAACACATTAAACAATCACAGATATAATCCAATATGCAAATACTGTACAATTTCGATCGATTAAACATCTTTAATATTGCTCCAAAAACTGCTCTGTAAAACTGAAACCTGAGCAAATATTAAATATCCCAGAAAATCCCAAATTACACAGAGAAGCAGCACAGGAAATTTGAGTTCCTGACTCGGCAACTCGGCGGCGGAAGCGCGGCGGATCGGTGCGATCCGCCGCGGTTCCGCGGCCGCGTTGCCGATTCAGGAGCTCAAATTTCTTGGGTGTTCTTCTGGTGTCATTTCAAGCTCTCTGAACTTTCCTGAAAAATTTTTGGACTTCATTTAAATTTCGACAGAAACTTGATGTTTTTAGGGTTTTCCGACTTCGTTTTTCCGTTCGAAATTCGTACAAATTTGCAATCAAGTTATTTATTGTTTAGCGAGGCTCTGATACCACTGTAAGTCGATGTACTACACCCCAATACTTGTGGGGAGGCGGAATTTTCAAAAACGAACTTGTTTAGTGAACGAACATCGACTAACAGCTTGAATCGAAGCTAAACTATAAATAACCAAACACAAAGTGTTTCTAAACTACCGTGTTTAGGGATTATACCTAATGAACCAACTCCTTCGTCTTTACGAACTCCTTGTTCTCCTCGGCCTTCTCGAAGTAGTAGACGATCCACCCGAGAGCAAAACTCCAAGCTTAGCCTCTAAACTTGAGGCAACTAACCTTCTTGGATTGCTAATCAAAGAAGATAGATTGAGATAGAGTGATGGTTATGGATTGTTTAGTCTTACTAACCCTTGTTCTCTACTCATGAGAGGGGAGGATTAGTCTTTTGAAGAGAGAGAGCTTGAGGAGAGAGAAGGTGAGAATTCTTATCATATGAGAATAGTAAGTTATCATAATAAATATGAAGCATTCTTATTTATGAAGAAAAGAATAATACATAATGAATAAGCATGCTTCACAAATATCTAATGGTGATTCATTGTCATGACTCATTAAGCATTTATCATGCATTAATGATATGCATGAATCACCCTCATGACTCACTAAACTCATTTAATGCAAATGACACCTAAACCTCCTTAGTCACCACTTCTAGAAGCTTCTCGCACAATTACGAGAATGCCCCTCCAATCCGCAAAAATACGGAAAAACTTTAAACTGTAAAAATCCAATAACCGGATACCAGTAACTGGCTTAAACCAAAGCCGACTGGTAAAAACTGTCCGAAAGTCGTACGCGCGTAAACGCACGTATGCGTCCGAACCCTTGTCGTAAAACCATACGACCTCTATATCGTTTCGCCTGGAATAGGAAACTCTCTGTGTGGGACTCTAGAGACTCGACTACTACGCTGGCAGTGGATTTAACCACAGACCGCAAGCGGCACTAGCTGTACGTAACGGTCCCCAGATAGTTGTCGATAAGAAGGCCGATGAGGAAACCCATCCGAACTCCTACTGAGTCTGATGTGACAATCTCCATACAGTCCGGTCCGTTCGTCCAAGACTATCGCATATCCGGCCTAGGGGGCGGCAAGCGTCAGTCCCCTAATAGCGGTATAAGTCGTGTCGGAGGGAAGCCCATTACACCCTGAGAAACTACTGGAACCTACCAGCAAATCTCGCTTGCCCTGGCCAGGGACATTGCGTAATGGCTCTCTGACACAGCGCGATATCTACTCCCAATACCGGGAGGGACGAATCCTGTCTAACCGCCACTACCTCCAAGTGCTCGGGACTGCACCCAACTGCTACCTGTTTGCACGACTCCTTTGAGCCGTGGTAGGGTAGCAATCTAAGAACAGTGGGACACACTCGAGGCGAAGTAGTAGTGTCAAGTCTGCGGACTACGCTGTACTCATGTCACCTGGGAACTGTTCACTGACGAATGGTATAAAACCAACCAACAGTTCCCTGTGAGTCCTGTCCGGTGTACCCGTAACCTAACGAGCACCTGTGTACTATCTCCAGTACGACGTACTGACGGCTGTGGGACAGACCATCTCCCCAACTGGGATGAGAAGCGTACACACTAGTCTACTCCGGAGTATCGATGCTCTGTCTCGATAATCCAACGACCAGGGACCTGAATAAGGATGTGCTTGTAGACTACCCAGCCCCCACTAGTGTGACTGCCATCACAACGCTGGTAGTCAAGCAGGATCCTAAGAGCTCTATCAATACGTACACTCACATATTAAGATAGAAAAACCAAGTAGCATACTACCATGTTTAGCAAGACTGTTATATACATGTGAATATCCCAAGCTTCCATTAAGTAATATACAAACTAGTATGATACAGTAATGATAGGGCATAAACACTAACAATGTGAATAGTCAATAAGTATTCAAGCTGTGTATGTTGGCCAAAGTCAACGCACAGTGATTGGTAGATATTGGGTATTCATATGCAGCATAGATAGATGCGTTGGTTTGGAACAGTCGTACTACTTTTTTGGCCAAAGTCAAGGGTATGTACGGGTGCGTTCAAACTAACCTGGAGAATCACGGGTTGAACTTGACATGTGACTTATGTTATGTTGGCCAAAGTCAAGGTCATAAGAGCATGGGGTAAAAATCACATCGGGAGTTTCTAAAAAAACTCAAACTTGCCAGATATGTGCATACCTTCTAGAGTGTGATAACGTGAGCGGATTCCGTCACGTTATCATGCGGTGATAGTTGGATCCCGATTCCCACTGATGAGTTGCTTTACTCCTCGGGTTATCCCGACTAATTCTTCTTTCAGGTTTGGAGAAGAATTTGACGGTACAGTGGGAGGATTCCTGATTAGATAAATTGGTAACCATTCTGATCTAGGTTAGAGTGCACGGTGAGTGTTTCTTTTCTCTCTCTTTTTGGCAGCGACCATTGAGCCGACCCTTGACTATGACTCAGTAACCAAGTTGACCGAACCTTCTTATAAGACTGGCTTTTGGATTGTCAGAGTTGCGGACCTCATTACCACTCCTACTTTTACCCTTTTCTCCAAGGCACCCCGTATTTCTATGAACGTCCACTTCCACTGGATAAAACCATCGTATGGTTATATACGAACTCGAAGGAATTTATTTGAGGATGGTTTCCGGTTCTGGAGAAATGGAATAGAACTATTCAGTTGTCTTTTCCTTTAACCTTTTCTCAGGTTGCGAGTACTGCTTGGTTTAGGAGATAGTACACCTAGTACGCAAATTGGATAGTGTTCTTACAAATCATAGGCAGGCGCCGACCGGTAGGGAATGAAGAAAACCAATTAGCCTAAAATGGTGTACAGAAAGTACTAAGTTAAGATAAAGAAAGGGATTAGAAGGAGGGCAAAGTAAATTGTGACTGATATTCACGACCAAAACCAAGTATTTCATTACCACTCCCATTTCACCTTTGTATTTCTCCAGGACACTCCGTATCACTACGAAGATCCACAGTTATTTGGATACTCCATCGTATGGTTATATACGAACTCGAAAGGAACTTGTTCCAGTTCGGGGATGGATTCTAGTTCAGGAGAAATAGGAATAAGTTTTATTCGGTTGTTTTTTATCTTCACCTTCACTCGCATTGCGAGTGCTCCTAGGATTAGGACAGTACACCCATTACGCTTATTGGATAGTCTTCTTCCAAACCATAGGCTGGTGCCGAACGGTAGGGAAGGAAGAAAACCATTTGGCCTAAAGGGGTGTACAGAAGGTAACGACTAAAGACATATAAAGGGATTTGGAGAGGTGGCAATGAAATATACGGTTACAGTTGTGAATCTGGATAATGGAAGAGGCATTACTAGGAATACCAAGATACCCCACGAAAGATTTCAATGTTTCAGTTTCACTGTGTACTGTTAAAAGAAAACTGATTTCCTAATTAAACACTTGCTCCAGGGTATGTATTTACCAGGTATGATTCTCACATCTGTATGGTTTTACAGATGATGATTGGGAGTAAGTTATTGGGAATTAGGTGATTATCAGAATTCATTGTAATTGGTGATATTTGAGAAAGTCGCCTGGGTTGTTTTCCAGATGGCGAATATTTTGGTTTTGAATATCCATTGTTTTGCACCAATTTCAAATTGATATATCTGTACGTCTATTTTTATAGAGTGAGATATACCTTTTTGAAATTATGTCTATGACATTTACCTATATCAGTTGATGGTTAGGAAAGGAGCATTAAACAGCGGTGTAATTCTTCTTAACCATAAGTACAGTTTTTAACCTACGACACACAGTGAATGAGTCACTTGAGTCAGGGGACTTATACAGAATATTTTATATTGTCTAGTGTCTATTAGGACAGAGGAGTTGGTCCCGTACTGTATTCTGTTTACTTATGACTTCTTTAGTTCTTAGACAGGTGTTTCGTAGAAACACAGGGTCCAAGTTTTGAGAAGTTATAGGTATAAGAGTAAAGTAGAGAACCAGGTATTACGAGTATCGGGATTCTTCAAGGTGATCGAAGATGTAGATACTTGTGTATTGTATTCAGTTAATAGTAATATTTAAGAGAACTTGCTTCTCTTTCAGGTTACTCATAATTGGAAGCGCTCCTAAGTTGAGTAACGCTGATCGGCCTCTCTTTCCATTTACTTGACATGCACTGGAGACAGCTGTATGATTTGAATCTAGTTCAATTAAATCAGTACCTCTGTTTCTGTATTGGATATAGATCTGTTCGTATCTTAACGATGTTAAGGTATGGGGAGTTGTCCGGCTTATACTTAAAACCAGACTCTGGATAACTCAAGGCACGTTTCTGTAATAGCTGTTTGTGGGTTGGCCCAGGCTATGACGAGGGTTGATTTTCAACCATCTGGAAAATCAATCCTGATATTGTTCTTGACTCGCCACAGTTTTAATAAAAATGGATTTTTTCAGAAAACAGTAGTGGGTGTATGGTAGAACTGGAAGTGATTCCAGAACCGCAAACGATTACTGAAGATTTGATAAAGAACCTAAAGATTCAATTTGATTTGACACTCCATTGGCCACTCCGCAGATATGGTGGGTAACCTCAGGCACTCGAGAGGTACTTAGGTATGCTCAATGATGGTGACAGGGAGATTCTTGTTTACCCAGACTTTCCATTGCTGTTGTTCCAAACTGTGAGATCCGGTAGGAGGATGAATATAGCGTCGTTCTAAACTAGCTTTAGAAGCGTACGTGTATATGACTCTGCCAGAGGGTTGTCGTGGTCAGTGGGAGCAGCGGAAGCATTGGTGGAAAAGTGGCTTATGTCTATTTATAGACTAAAGCAGATATAGCGGAGGTAGATCATCTATTTCTGATGCGACAGTCATAGGTTTGACTTCATCAGAATGGGGGATGGATCTGTTAAGAAGGTAGTAGAGTGTGATGTCCTGGTATTTGGATGACATACACAGAGTAGGAAGTAAAATTCATATACTACGATCAGTTATTCTTTGGTCGTCATACAGAGGTTTCTCCACATAGGACTTGGATATTATATCAGACATTCTGGTTACTGGATCTATGGTATTAGATCTAGATTTGGGTAGTTTCCTAATCTGGGTACTTTGACAGCATTCTATCAGTATTTAGAATGGACGACTCCTGGCATGGTGGTGTACCTACAAGTGATGGAGTCACCCTCTCTAAAGGTGTCTTACAGACTAAAGTAGAGAGGGATGAGCATGATTGGCAGATCACTTGCTTAGGCAATTGAGTCAATCTTAAGATGTCAAGTACCACACCAGATGTTGTTCTAGCAGTAGATGCAATAAGTTGATATTATTCCAATCCTGGAGAAACATTAGGAAGCAGTTTTAGAACATAAGTGGATGTTCTAGGAATTTGATAACGGCAGCCTCTTTTAGGAGACAGTTATCATTCCAGGCTTCCAAGGTGACCTGGATGGCAGAGAGGCTATCAGAGTTATAGTTTTCCCTCTGACGAGGGGCAGTATTTTGGACAGGTGGTCCAGGAGGATACTGAGGAAGGCATGGTGCAGGACACTGATTAAGTTCAGTTGATGATACAGTCTAAGAAGTTTGGATTTGGAGTTCATTTATGAGCTGGGTCCCATCAGTTATCCAGACATTCTAAGACAGGTATTGCTCATTTCGGGAGATGGCTTTCTCCGCGAACTTGAGATATAGTGAAACATAGAAAGAAACATCAGAGCGGATCCACTCACTGAGGCTATTTCTCGAACGCAATAGTTTCGCAAATGAGCTTTGTGAGACTGACTAGTAGAGGAGTTGGGTGTTCGGTATCACACGGGCTGTGAGTATGCGACATCGCAATAATTAGCCTTGAGTGCAAGTAGGAGATTGTTGGATATAGTGCCCTCAGAGTCAATTATTGGATCACAGGCACGTGATTGCAATGATTGAGGGAGGACCTATGCCGTTAGGACAGTTTTACTCAAGTTGATAGTATGCTATCTGGTTTATCTTTATCATCGTGTACTGCTTTAGGTGACCTTACAGGTCGCTATTACACTTTGATAGAGCCCCTAGGATTCTTGCTTGACTACCAGCAGTATGAGGGCGATAATATACGTGAGAGCTGGGGTCTATAAGCACATCCTTAAATGGTCCCTAGTCGTGGGAGTTTCGAGAGAGGGCATCGATTCTTCAGAGTAGACTAGTGTATACAGTCGAGACCCCGACGAGGGGCGGTGGCCGGTCTCAAAAGCCACTGGTGTCAGTTGGTTCACCTAAGATGTATACAGGTGCTCATTGGGTTATGAGTACACCGGACAGGACTTGCCAGGAACCTGCTAGTTGGGATTATACCAGACGTCAGATAGCAGTTCCCTGGTGACATGTGTACAGTTTAGTTCATCGACCTGAGATCGTTATTTGTTTCGTGTGAGTTCCTACTGTACTTTGATTACTACCCTACCACGCTCAAAGGAGACGTGCAAACAGGTTTTATTTCGATACAGTCCCGAGCCACATGGAGGCAGTGACCGGATCTGCAGGGGTTCGTCTCTCCCGGTATTGGGGGTGAGGTCGCGCAATGTCTAGGAGAGCCATTACACGAAGCCCTTTGCCAAGGCAGGAGATTTACTGGTAGGTATTCCAGTAGTATCTCAGGGTGTTCTGGGCTACACTCCGACACGACTTGAACCGCTTTTAGGGGTCTGACTTTTACCAACCCCCTAGGCCCGCTATGCGATGCTCATAGACGAACGGACTGGATAGTACGGATATTGTCACTGACAGGCTCAGTAGGGTGTCAGGATGAGTTCGCTCATCGACGTCCCTTTTGGTCAATAGCTGGTGGCTCGTCACGTATGGCTAAAACCTCTGACGTGCTAGTGGTTAAATCCACAGCCATAGTATTGACGAGTCTTTAGAGTCCACCACACACAGAGTTACTCAAGTTTTGGGTGAAACGTTGTAGAGGCCATATGGAGATATGGCAGGGTTCGATCAGATACGTGCGGTATTGCACGGATCGTGATCGGACGGATTTTACTAGCCGGCTTTGGTTTAAGCCGGATCCTAGTATTAGACAGTGTAGTTTTTGTCTCTTTGCATTTGTGTTCAGTGGGAATACAAATGCGGGCATGTATATGCAGTAGCGGGGTTTTCCCGTAATTTGTTACGGGATCAGTTTTCTGAAGTTGCCAGTTTGCATTCCGTTCCGGCCGGTTTTCCTTTGTTCCTTCCCGTCCGAACTTTTCCGATGGAGGGGCTAATTTGCAAGTTCACAAATTAGCAAATAGTGGAGGGGTTATTTGCTTTTGTTGCTTCATGATATGACTATCATCATGAGATCTTTATGTATCATTTCTTGAGCATTAAATGTGATTAGAGTTGATCTTGATTTAGATATGACCTAGTTATCATTGCCCATGGATGTCGTCATCCTCTTTTTTTCCTACCATTACCTCCCTTCATGTTTTTGATTTTGGATTCCCTCCACATTCCAATTAGGGGGCCGGCCACTTCAAGGAGAGGGAGAGAGAGTTTCATTTATTTTTTATGAGGGAAATTGATACATCATATTTTGCTTGCTCACAAAATCCTTAACACTTCTCCAAAGTTCATTCCTACTCTCCTCCATCACCAATGCCAACATAAACCCCAAAGAGACTACGATTCTGCACTACACCTACAGCATCCTTAGACGCGTCGGCTAGCCAACTTCGCGCTCGAATTGCCTCGGTCTAGAGGTGGGAGCCCGTATACGAACCCGGCTACGTGGTGCCTTTCCGACGAGGAGGTGACGATCGGAGATTCCACGGGAGATCGGAGTGGAGATGAAGACCGAAGGACACTGATCACTTGGTATTGCTTCTCTACTCTTTTCTAGTTTGCTAGGACTAGTTTAATGGCCCGATCCGGGTATTTAGTGCGCGGTGGTGCCGGTTTCAAAAATTAAAGTAAATCATCGCTTCAGCATTTTGGCCTCGGGATGACAGCCGGGGCGCCGCCGTGCACTTACAATAGTGCCCTCAGAGTCAATTATTGGATCACAGGCACGTGATAGCAAAGATTGAGGGAGGACCTATACCGGTAGGACAGTCTTACTCAAGATGATAGTATACTATTTGGTTTATCTTTATCATCGTGTACTTCCTTAGGTGACCATACTGATCACTATTGCACGTTGATAGAGCACCTAGAATTCTTGCTTGACTGCCAGCAATATGAGGGCGATCGTATACGTGGGAGCTGGTAGTATATAAGCACATCCTTAAAAGGTCCCTAGTCGTGGGAGTTTCGAGACAAGTCATCGATTCTCCAGAGTAGAATAGTGTATACAGTCGAGACCCCGACGAGGGGCGGTGGCCGGTCTCACAAGCCACTGGTGTCAGTTGGTTCAACTGAGATGTATACAGGTGCTCATTGGGTTATGAGTACACCGGACAGGACTCGCCGGGAACCTGCTAGTTGGTCTTATACCTGACGTCAGATAGCAATTCCCTGGTGACATGTGTAGAAGTTAGTCCATCGACCTGAGATCGTCATTTGTCTCGTGTGAGTTCCCATTGTACTTTAACTACTACCCTACCACACTCAAAGGAGACGTGCAAACAGGTTTTAGTTGGGTACAGTCCCGAGCCACATGGAGGCAGTGAGCGAATCTGCAGTGGTTCGTCTCTCCCGTTATTGGGGGTGAGGTCGCGCTGTGTCTAGGAGAGCCATTACACGAAGCCCTCGGTCGAGGCATGAGATTTACTGATAGGTATTCCAGTAGTATCTCAGGGTGTTCTGGGCTACGCTCCGACACGACTTGTACCGGTTTTGGGGTTCTGACTTTTACTAACCCCCTAAGCCTGCCATGCAATGCTCATAGACGAATGGACTGGACTGTACGGATATTGTCACTGACAGGCTCAGTATGGTGTCAGGATGAGTTCGCTCACAGACGTCCCTTTTGGTCAATAGCTGGTGGCCCGTCACGTATGGCTAATACCTCTGACGTGCTAGTGGTTAAATCCACAGCCATAGTATTGACGAGTCTTTAGAGTCCCCCACACACAGTTACTCAAGTTTCGGGCAAAACACTGTAGAGACCGTATGAAGATATGGCAGGGTTCGATCAGATACGTACGGTAATGCACGGATCGTGATCGGATGGATTTTACTACCCGGCTTTGGTTTAAGCCGGATCCTAGTATTAGACAGTGTAGTTTTGTCTCTATGCATTTGTGTTCAGTGGGAATACAAATGCGGACATGTATATGCAGTCGCGGGGTTTTCCTGTAATTTATTACAGGATCAGTTTTCTGATGTTGCTAGTTTGCATTCCGTTCCGGCCAATTTTCCTTTGTTCCTTCGCGGCCGGACTTTTGTGATTGAGGGGGTTATTTGCAAGTTTGCAAATAAATTATTGTGGAGGGGTTTCTTGCATATGGGGTCTTCATGATGGTTCTTTCATCATGAGATTCCTTTTGGATCAATTCCTTGCATTTATTATGATGGATGATGAAAGGATGTGGATGTGAACATTGTGTGACCTTTTTCTTCTCATTTTTGATACCTTTTCTTCTCTTGATAATTCATACTTTATTCTCCACCATTTTGACCATGAGGGGCCGGCCACATGAGAAGAGGAGAGGAGGGAGTTCATTATGTGAGGGAAATTGATTCATCTCTTTTTCTTGCTACTTAAATTCTTAAGCACATTTCCTTAGTTGCTTTCTTCGCCTCCATCGATGGCAACTTCAAACCCCATGAGACATACCTCTCTACACTTAGCCTACAGTACCTTTGGACGCGTCGGCTAGCCAACTTCGCGCCCGAGTTGCCTCGGTCCAAAGGTGGGAGCCCGTATACGAGCCTGGCTACATGGTGCTTTTCCGACGAGGAGACGACGAACAGAGATTCCGCAGGTGATCGGAGTAGAGACGAATACCGAAGGACACGGATCGCTTGGTATATCTCTCTTCCCAACTTGTTGTTTGCTAGTAGCTAGGTTAATGGCCCGATCCGGGATTTTTGTGCGCGGTGGTGTCAGTTTACTAGTTTGTAAAGTTTTTCGTTTCAGCGTTTCCGGCGTCGGATTGACGGCCGGGGCGCCGCCGTGCACTTACATTAAATGTAGCATAAGTAAGAAAAAGTAATACTTAAGTGAGCTAATATTAGTTAAAATAATTTAATATATCAAATATATAATTATAAATTAAATTATTAAATCACCAATTTGTAGGGTTCCTAGGCACGCATAAGAAGTTTCACAAGGTATCAACCATGGCAATTTCAAAAATTACAAGTGCCGAGAAACCCTAATACGGATCGTTAACTAGAATTTTAGGTGAAACAAGCAACTAGTTAACAACTTAACTAAGTGAACGGAAATACAACCTTTGTAGATCCGGTTCTCCACCTCCATAGCTCCATGATGAATTCTCCTTGCTGTCCATATCGAATCCCGGGCTCTAGCATCGGCTTCATCGGAGAAATGGGCAGGCTAGGTCATCGGCTTCGACGCCGAAGATGATCTACGTCGAGGCATCACAAGATCAAGCTCCGACTTCACCAAGTCATGAAACTTGTGAAGAAAACACCCTATACTACTTGGCAAGAGGTAGAGGATGAAGAAATAGGAAGTGGGTTCACTTTAGAATTGAATTTCTCACTCTTCTCATCAAATCACCATTGATGGAATCAAGCTTCTTCATCTTGAAGAAGAAGAAGAAGAAGATAATTATGATAAGTAAATTAATTAAAATAGAAAAGAAAATGAATACTTATCATATACTAACTATGGTAGAGTGTAGAGAATAGACCATGGTTAGTTGGAATGGTTAGGGTTAAGCATGAAGACAAGAATGGTTACAAAGTCAAAGCTTCATGAAGCTTCAACTAGAAACAAAGAAAGACACCATTCTCTTCAAAATCTTTTCCAAATAAATAAATAAATAAATGATTAAGAAAAAGAAAACCCTAACCATTACATAACCATGGTTTAATTTTTACACAAAACACAAGTTAGCATGCATCATCAAACATGATACAATCAAGTGCACAAAAGTATATCACCTGTACAACTTGTGCAATACAAGCGAGAAAATCCATTTAAAGTAAACCGATACTAGTTAATGCAAAGTAATATATCAAATATATAATTATGCACTAAATCATTAAATCAACACTTGATTTAATGATCCGGTCATATCTCATATAACCGACTAATATCAACAGTAACAACTTATCGAATCAACACTTGATCCGATATCCCGGCTATATCGCATATAACCGATCAATGTCATAAATCGCGAGAATCGAATACAGTATCACATACTGGTATCATTCTCGGTCCTGCACATATCTCATATGTGCTCCTATTTCATTTCGCTTGAGCTAGGAAACCTCTGTGTAGGACTCTAAAGACTCGTCAATACGCCGGCAGCAGGTGATGATCATATCAAACACCCACAAGCCGCAAGCGGTCTGCTAAACGTAACGGCCACCCGGGTATTGAGCGATCAGAAGATCGACGAGCAAACCCGCTCACACTCCTGTGAATCCAACCAGTAACACTTACCGTACAGTCCGGTCTGATCGTCTGATATGTCGCATATCTCGCCTAGGGGTGTTAAACGTCAGACCCCAATAGCTCGATAAGTCGTGTCGATATGAGGTCTATAACAGTTCGAGAAACTACTGGTAACACTTACCAGTAAATCTCAGCAACCCTGGCCAGGGATTTCCGGTTATAACCAATCGAACACATCGCAACATCAACTCCCTATACCGGGAGAGACGAATCCCCTCCTATCGCTCATTGCCTCCATGTGATTCGGGACTGTACCCAAAAGCCACCATTTTGCACGCCCTCTTGGACGTGGTAAGGTGGAAATCAAAGCACAGTGGGAATCACACAAGACTCTATGACGATCTCGGGTCTACAGACTATCCTGTACCAGTGTCACCAGAGAACTGCCATCTGACGTAAGGTATAGTACCATCTGGGAGTTCTCGGCGAGTCCGTCCAGTGTACCCAGTCTCCACTGAGCTCCTGTATATCATCTCTGATGTCAAACACCAATGGATATGGGATCATCCATCGCCCATCTGTATGGGTCGAGAAGGTATACGCTAGTCTACTCTGGTATATCGATGCCCCTTCTCGATACACCCACGACTAGGGACCTTGAAGAATGTACTTATGGACTACCATGTCCCCACTAGTATGATCCACATCATAGTCCAGGTAGTCAAAAACACATCCAAAGGGCTTTACCAACATGTATCAGAGAGACAATCAGTGTATACGTTAAGGTAAAGAGTAACCAAATAGCATACTATCATGTCGAGCAAGAAAGTCCTCTCTATATACGTCCCAGCATCCACTACAATATACATCCTTTGTACAGTAATGGCCTCTAGGGCATACATATAACTAACAATCTCCCACTTGCACTAGGGCCATCTGTAGCAGTGGTTGCAGTATCTCATACTCAACCATCCAATAAATGTCTCTCTCTGGGAAAAGCCTTTGTGAGTGGATCCGCCGTGTTGTCCTCTGAGTTTACTCTCCTAACCTCGATCCCCTGGAGATCAACAATCTCCACGATTAGGTGACACTACCTTAGAATATGTCTGGATCACTGATGGGACGGACGTTCCTTGGCATAAGCCACAACTCCATTGTCACACAATGGAAGGAACTAAGTTCATCTCATGAACTAATATACACCCAGACAGCCTCTTTGGTAGCATCTTAAGTAGCGATGTATCCAGCCTTTATCGTCTAGTATGCCACGGTATCTAGCTTGGAACTCTTCCAACATACCGTCCCTTTACTGAGGGTAAAGACAATACCTGTGAAAGACATTCAGTCGTCTTTATCACCCTGGAACCCTTCCAGTGATTCTCCCCAGGATCGATTGATACCATCTTACTACATCTAGTGAGTATCCTAACATCCAATTACATCTATCTCATAAATGAAAACTCAGGATTTAGGAGGTATCACTTTGATCCTATATGGAGAATCCTTGTGATAAGCGGAGATTGACCGAACGTGGCATAGGAAACTCCTTCCCTATCAAGAGTATGTCATCCACGTACTCTACGAGGATCATCACCATACTCCCTACTACCTTTTCGTATATACAAGGTTCATCTACCATTTTGATGATGTCAAACTATTTGACTAACTCATCAAAACAGATGTTCCAACTCCGCGATGCCTGCTTTATCATATAAAACATCTTGCACACGTTTCCGCTGCTCCCACTGTCTATGAAGCCCTCTGGCTGTGTACTTATAGACGCTCTTTTTTTTTCAAAACATCATTTAGAAAAGCAGTCATGACACCCAACCACCAGATATCGTAGTCATGGTATGTAGCCGTGGCAAGTAGGATCTGGATGGACTTAAGCATAGATCTTTAGAAAAAGTTTCATCATGATCCACTCCTGGTCAATGATGCAAACCTTTACCAAGTCTAGTTTTGAAAGTCTCAACTTTTCCATGTACACCAAGTAATCTTCTCAAGATATACTTGCTCCTGATGGGGATTTAACCCTTCAGATATAGCAACCAAAGTCCATACTTTGTTGGTGTATAAGGATTCCATCTCAGATCACTAAGCATCCAGCCATTCTTATAGAGTCCTACTCCTGATGGCCAGCTCGAAACTAGTTAGGTCATCATCTCATGATACAATCCTCGCTCCCACTGTCATAGAGGAACCGAAGTATCTCTCAGATGGGTGAGGAACCCTACTAGATCGGCGGAGAGGCTGAGGTTCGTTGGTTACTATTGAATCCTTTGGTTCTAGCAGATCATCATCTGTAGTTTGTATAGCTGGAATGATTTCAGTTCTACATAACAGTATTTGCCTTGAGCTTGTCCGGATTATGCTTTTAGACATAGCCCGGACAACCCCAAATCTTAACCAACTTAAGATATGGGCTCTTCCCTTTCCATATCACATATGAAGTGGTAGGCAACTAATTTGATCGGAACCCTATTCAATAGGTATGCAGCTTCTCAAGCTCATAACTTCCAAAAGGAAAAAGGAAACTCAGTAGTACTCATCATAGAGCACACCATATCACATAGGGTGCTATTTCTCCGCCCCGATGTACCATCGTGCTATGGTATATACGGAGGAGTAATGCTGAGAGAGAATCTCATTCTCCTTTATAATAGTCTAGGATTTCCGTGCTCAAGTATTCTCCTCCTCGATCACATCAAAGGACATAATACTTATACCCGCATTTTGGTTCTCTACTTCTAACTTATATTTTGTGAATATCTCAAAAGGTTCGGACTTGTGTTTCAACAGGAACATATGTCTGAATCTTGAGAGATTATCAGAGAATATAACGAAGTACAAAGAACCAGTCCTGGCATGTGTAGACAGGGGATCTGCATACATCAACATGTATCATCCCAAGAGTTCATTAACTCTTTCTCTGTTTCCAATAAACAGAGCTATGGTCATCTAATCTTTGTGACATGACTGGCAAGTTGCACAAGATGTAAATTCAAACAGATTTGAATATGCATCTATGTGTAACTTTAGATAGTCGGGTCGCATTGATATGACCTAGTCTACAATGCCTCAAGAAGGATCCGTTCATTTCTGAACTATTCCTCTTGTGTGTGTTCTATATACTAGGAACTGTAGTTTGATTTAGAACGTCAATGCTTTTAGATAACGTGCCTGAACCGATCAACATTTGATATAGGAAATGTTCAAAACAATATCCAACAATACAAAATTATATCCTTTCTTTACTACTAAAGAGACTGATATGATTTTGTATATCAGGTTCGGTATCTAATAGCATTTGTTCAGAATCAATGTATTGGTAATACAGGGTGACAGTGACCAACAGACTTGGCTGCAACACTTGCCCTGTTTTCTGTTTCATGAAACTTATCACCCGTTCTCAGTTTTTCTACCTTTTTGTAGCCCTATGTAACAGATTACATATCTGGGATCCTGATCCGGTATCATATACCCAGGATGCGGAGGATACTGAGAAACAGTTCTTTGTAATGAACACACCCGGAGATGATGCATCATCATGCACTCTCTTCGTTTGGGCGGCACGGGAATTCTGGTAATCCCCAATTTCCTGCTCTGTCTTATAACAATTATAAGTTGGAGCGGGACCAACGTTCCCCAGCTCAGTATAACAAGTGGGTTCGGTCAATAATCCGTATTATTATCTTGATTAAGGCGTGAGATGCTCGCTACCTGGAGAGAGAGAGAAGAAAACACTCAGCGTATGCTCTTGCAAGAATAAATTGGTTTTTATTTTATCTAATCAGGATGGCTCCCACTGCTTTTTATCAAATCTTCCTTCAAACCCTAAAAGGAAAGACTAGCCGGGATTAATTACACATTACAAGTTCGCCAATCTTTCAGCCAGGCCAGTATCGGTACTTTGAGGGGGTCACCCGTGCTTTCGCACAAACCTAATTAATGTAAACCTCGTTTTCCCAGAGGCGTAACCTCGTTGACACCTTTCTAGACACCTACTTAATCGGCTAACTGTAATGTGTAAAACTCTCCCAGGAGTAACTCTTACTCGCAGCGGGTATCGGGATCCAACTATCTCATAGAAGGTATGCAATCTCATTGCAAATTTCAACACTTGAAATTCCCGATAATATTTTGCCCCTAGCGTGCTGTGACCTTGACGCATGCCAAACAACCCATAGTCCGCTAGTCAAGTTCAACCCGTACATTTCTTGATTGAATTAAACCCACCCGCACGACCCTTGACGCATGCCAAACAACGCCGTGCGAATACCCTAATCCAATCGCATCGTATGCAAGCAGATAAGCACTAGTTAGCTACCGTACACTACGCCTTGACGCATGCCAAACTACCACAGCACGAATACTAAATAGTACTTATCTGAAATGACGGAGGGATACGACAGGTTTTTCTGAAAACCTATTGCGTAATGAACTTGATATCGTTGTAGAATCAAATAAAGTTTTGAAATGGAGTGTTTTTGAGGCTTTTCTAGTTTTGCTAAAGGGGTCACTCCCGGTGAAGGGATCGTCGGCCCTTTCCTCGTCGAATGAGGTGGGGGATATATCATATATATCACTGTGCAAAGCAAAAACTCTTAAAAGCAATCAAAAGACAAACCGAGTGTGTAGCATCTGCCAGTTATTGCTAAAGGAGTCACTCCCGGTGAAGGGATCTCGGTCCTTTCCTCATCGAATAAGGTGCAGGATATGTCACATATACCGCTGTGCAAAGCAAGAACTGTAGCTACCTGTTTTATTTTAGAAATTCGATTCTACAACTTCTTAGGTTTCTTTTATTTCATTAATCTCATTAATGAAGTCCCATCATTTAAGTACCTAAACATCAAAGATAAATACGACGTACACTTATGCCATCCGCATTCGCCTCGATGTCCCCTCGTGCACCGTTAGGTTAGGTAACTAACGGCAGCGCGGGGCAGGGCTAGCGCGGGTGTAAAACATAAGTAACGTCTATATAATATATCATATATACTATATACTGTATCTATCACAGAACATCACATGATCTCATCACAGATATCGCAGCAGAAAATCATATGAAATATTGGATATACTAGGACGTCCGTGTTTTCAATACGAGCCAGTATAAAGCACGGATTCCACGGTCGTGATGAATAGCCAATCCCACACCCCTAAACCCCTACGAGAGCGGCAAGTAACCCTACCAATTCTAGAGTTTGGAGATCCGGACTCGACTCCTCGAGATGGTCTCCTACTGGACCCTAGAACCCGGTTACTTGTGCTCCCCTCCTTGGGTATATCCTAGTGCAGAAAAGTAAATAATATACAAAGGGTGACATCTTCCGCAACCTGGAAGTGCCCCAATAAAAGAATATTACATACAAGTTTTTACATGAATGAAAATGAAAAACACTCATCTCACATAAAAACCCCCGGCTATTCGAACACGACGATCCAATATAACATATCCAGCAACACATAACATCACATGTCATCAACGTAAGTAAGTATGCATACACCGATTGTCGTCGACGTATAGCAACGACAATCGGCAATACCACTACATACTACACTTACGGTCACAGAAAAGAAAGTGTAAAACTACAACAGTTGGAATCCGCAACCTCTTCAGACATCGCATGCCTAATCAAATGAAATACTTAGACATCGCATGCCTAACAATTATAAACCCCGCATTTTAGTCTCATTATCGAAAACTCTTTTCAATATCAAGTCGGGCAATTCAACAAGATTCCCGACATCCTGATCGAATGCTCGTCGCAAACTTTAGTAGGCAACTGCACCCCCGACGCCGTCGACGAAGTGGACCAAGGCGGAACACTGCTGCCGCGAGCACCCGAACGGATGCTTTCGGCAACGGGGTTCTCCTATAGTCACTTGGTCGGGGCTATGGGGCGAGGCTGTCTATTAAGTTTACCCGGCGAGTATCCGCGTACGCTACGTGATTGCGACGGACTTTTGATCACATCAAAATTCCGTGGCAACCGATCAAGTGAGACTAAACTGCTATGTTTATAACATTCATTCAGTTATCTCATAACTTATTGTGAATTCCAATTATTGTATCCCATTCCGGATAAATAGAAAATGTTAAACTTTCCGATCGAACATTCAAACACCCATGTTTTCCCGATAACAGCTCAACTCTTGAAATAAGTTTAAAAACATTCACTTCGTGCCTCAGTACCAACGGCCCAGCCGTAGAAGGGTCTAGCCAACGCCTCACATGTGGCACGTCGTACTGCCCCAAACCCGAAGGTTCAAAGGGCGGTTCAAGATGGTCACATAATCGAGTTAAGGTTTGTTGTCTTCTAGAGGGACCATCGCGTTACTTGCACTATTTAGAACGTCTTTAAACCTCGGAAAAATCCAACACGTGGAAATTTTCCGGTTGGGGAAAAATTGGGTATCTATATCCGGTCGAACTTTTAACATATTCTAAAATATACGGAAAGCCACATAGACAAAGTCTGATAATCCGATCGAATCATCGAAGCTCCTAAACATCCCAGATTATTCAACTCTTGAATAAATATTAAAAAATCCCAGAAAATCCAGCACCAGAAATCATGAATTACTGTGCAAAAATTATAGGACAATATAATTATATGGCCGCGGAACCGCCGCAGAAGGCATGCTTCTACCGCGGTTCCGCCGCACTTTAGATGAATTAAAGGGTAATTTTTGCACCGTAATCCTTAGAATTCCCTGCTGAATTTTTTAAGAATTTTTAATCTGGAAAAAACCCAGTTTTTGAAAAAAGTCCAGAGAGCAGTTTAGAATTAGGGTTTCGGGTTCGTTCGGGTTTCAATCTTCGTCTACACATCGCCTAAGGCTCTAGCTAGTCTCTGATACCACTGTAGGGTTCCTAGGCACGCACAAGAGGTCTCACAAGGAATCAACCATGCCAATTTCAAAAATTACAAGTGCCGAGAAACCCTAATACGGATCGTTAACTAGAATTTTAGGCGAAACAAGCAACTAGTTAACAACTTAACTAAGTGAACGGAAATACAACCTTTGTAGATCCGGTTCTCCACCTCCATAGCTCCATGATGAAGTCTCCTTGCTGTCCATATCGAATCCCGGGCTCTAGCGTCGGCTTCATCAGAGAAATGGACGGGCTAGGTCATCGACTTCGACGCCGAAGATGATCTACGTCGAGGCATCACAAGATCAAGCTCCGACTTCACCAAGTCATGAAACTTGTGAAGAAAACACCCTATACTACTTGGCAAGAGGTAGAGGATGAAGAAATAGGAAGTGGGTTCACTTTAGAATTGAATTTCTCACTCTTTTCATCAAATCACCATTGATGGAATCAAGCTTCGTCATCTTGAAGAAGAAGAAGAAGAAGATAATTATGATAAGTATATTAATTAAAATAGAAAAGAAAATGAATACTTATCATATACTAACTATGGTAGAGTGTAGAAAATAGACCATGGTTAGTTGGAATGGTTAGGGTTAAGCATGAAGACAAGAATAGTTACAAAGTCAAAGCTTCATGAAGCTTCAACTAGAAACAAAGAAAGACACCATTCTCTTCAAAATATTTTCCAAATAAATAAATAAATAAATGATTAAGAAAAAGAAAACCCTAACCATTACATAACCATGGTTTAATCTTTACACAAAACACAAGTTAGCATGCATCATCAAACATGATACAATCAAGTGCACAAAAGTATATCACATATACAACTTGTGCAATGCAAGCGAGAAAATCCATTTAAAGTGAACCGATACTAGTTAATGCAAAGTAATATATCAAATATATAATTATGCACTAAATCATTAAATCAACACTTGATTTAATGATCCAGTCATATCGCATATAACCGACTAATATCAACAGTAACAACTTATTGAATCAACACTTGATCCGATATCCCGGCTATATCGCATATAACCGATCAATGTCACAAATCGCGAGAATCGAATACAGTATCACATACTGGTATCATTCTTGGTCCCACACATATCTCATATGCGCTCCTATTTCATTTCGCTTGAGCCAGGAAACCTCTGTGTAGGACTCTAAAGACTCGTCAATACGCCGGCAGCAGGTGATGATCATATCAAACACCCACAAGCCGCAAGCGGTCTGCTAAACGTAACGGCCACCCTGGTATTGAGCGATCAGAAGATCGACAAGCAAGCCCGCTCACGCTCCTGTGAATCCAACCAGTAACACTTACCGTACAGTCCGGTCTGATCGTCTGATATGTCGCATATCTCGCCTAGGGGTGGTAAACGTCAGACCCCAATAGATCGATAAGTCGTGTCGATATGAGGTCTATAACAGTTCGAGAAACTACTGGTAACACTTACCAGTAAATCTCAGCAACCCTGGCCAGGGATTTCCGGTTATAACCAATCGAACACAGTGCAACATCAACTCCCTATAACGGGAGAGACGAATCCCCTCCTATCGCTCATTGCCTCCATGTGATTCGGGACTGTACCCAAAAGCCACTATTTTGCACGACCTCTTGGACGTGGTAAGGTGGAAATCATAGCACAGTGGGAATCACACAAGACTCTATGACGATCTCGGGTCTACAGACTATCCTGTACCAGTGTCACTAGAGAACTGCCATCTGACGTAAGGTATAGTACAATCTGGGAGTTCTCGGCGAGTCCGTCCAGTGTACCCAGTCTCCACTGAGCTCCCGTATATCATCTCTGATGTCAAACACCAATGGATATGGGATCATCCATCGCCCATCTGTATGGGTCGAGAAGGTATACGCTAGTCTACTCTGGTATATCGATGCCCCGTCTCGATACACCCACGACTAGGGACCTTGAAGGATGTACTTATGGACTACCATGTCCCCACTAGTATGATCCACATCATAGTCCAGGTAGTCAAAAACACATCCTAAGGGCATTACCAACATGTATCAGAGAGACAATCAATATACAAGTTAAGGTAAAGAGTAACCAGATAGCATACTATCATGTCGAGCAAGAAAATCCTCCCTATATACGTCCCAGCATCCACTACAATATACATCCTTTGTACAGTAATGGCCTCTAGGGCATACATATAACTAACACAATTGATTTAATAATCCTGCTATATCATATATAACCGACTAATATCAATGTATCAATTTATTAAATCAACACTTGATCCGATAACCCGGCTATATCACATATAACCAGCCGATATCACATATCGCGAGAATAGAATACGGTATCTCATAAACGTATTAATCTCAGTCACACACATATCACATATGTGCTCCTACTCCGTTTCGCATGAACTAGGAAACCTATGTGTAGGACTCTAAAGACTCGTCAATACGCCGGCAGTAGGTGATGATCATATCAAACACCCATAAGCCGCAAGCGGTCTACTAAACGTAACGAACATCTGGGTATTGAAAGATAAGAAGATCAACAAGCAAGCATGCTCATACTCTTGCGAATCCAAACAGTAACACTACCGTACAGTCCGGTCTCTTCGTCTGATATATCGCATATCCAGCCTGGGGGTGTTAAACGTCAGACTCCAATAACCCGATAAATCATGCCGATATGAGGCTCATAATAGGTCGAGAAACTACTGATAACACTTACTAATAAATTTTATAACAGCCCTGGCCTGGGACTTCCTATTTTAGCTAATTGAGCACAGCGCAACATCAATCCCCAACACCGGGAGAGATAAAATCCTCTCCTATCGCTCATTGGCTCTATGTAACTCAGGGCTATACACAAAAACCACCGTTTTGCATGTTCTCTTGTATGTGGTAAGTTGGAAATCAAAGCATAGTGGGAATCACACAAGACTCTATGACGTTTTCGGGTCAACTGACTAACCTGTACTAGTGTCAACAGAAAACTGCTATCTGACATGCGGTACAATACCATCTAGGAGTTCTCGGCGAGTTCGTCCAGTTTACCCAGTCTCCACTGAGCACCCGTATACTATCCATGATGTCAAACACCAATGGATGTGGGATCATCCATCGCCCATCATATGGGTCAAAATACGTATACGCTAGTCTACTCCGAAATATCAATACCCAGTCTCGATACTCCCATGACTAGGAACAATTACAGGATGTACTTACCGACTACCCTTGCCGCACTAGTATGATCCGCATCATAATCCTGTTGGTCAAGTACACATCCTAGGGGCTTTACCAACATGTCACAGAGAGACAATATAAGTGTACATGTTATGATAAATAGCAACCAGATAGAAAACTATCATGTCAAGCAAGAATGTCCTCCCTATATATTTTCCAGCATCCAGTATAATATACATCATATGTACAATAATGGCCCCTAGGGCATACATACAACTAACACCAACAATATTAAACATTTAAAAACTCTAAATGTTTAATATAATATGAAAGAAAAGAAATGGAAACCCTAAAGTTATATTGTAACGAATTACAAGAATACCCCTCATCTATATATACATACACACATCCGTATTCCGATTGAATACGAATACAACGAGACGAAAATAATTTAACAATATAATACTAGGATTCGGCTTAAACCAAAACCCACTAGTATTATCCGTCCGATCATGATCCGTAGACAAGTGCACGAATATGATCAAACCCTGCCATAAAACCATACGGCCTATAAAACGTTACGCCCGAACCAGGGAAACCCTCTGTGTGGGGACTCTAAAGACTCGTCAATACTCGGGTAGTGGATTTAACTATAAGCACATCAGTGGCACTACCTGTACATAACGGCTACCCAGGTAATGAGGGAAAGGGAGGCTGACGAGCAAACTCATCCTGAACCCCTACTGAGCCTGATAGTGACAATATCCGTACAGTCCGGTCCGTTCGTCTATAAGTATCGCATATCGAGTCTAGGGAGGTGGATAAAGTCAGACCCCTAATAACGCAACATTTTGTGTTGGTTTGAAACCCATCACCACCTGAGAAACTATCGATCCTGGATAGGTAATTCTCGTTGTCACGACCCGAAAGTACGGAACATGACCGGTACATAAACTACGAACGTCTCGAGGCGTACGTAATCTAAGTAAATCGAAAACCCATAAATCTAAACCAAGAAAAGTAGTAGAGTGCAGGCAAAACCAAATTAAAGCAAGTAGTTTCAATAGCATAAGCCGAATTATGCGGTTTTTAAAAGCATTAAAAATTAACTGAAAATTTCGGCAGAGTCTCCTTTGTAAATACTGGCCCCCAAACGGGATACAACATGAATAGTATACGAAATCAAGAAAAAGGCATCCCCAAGCGGGAGCTAGCTCTTCGTCAATCGATGGTCACAACCACACAAGAAATATAATATACAACGCCAACGGCGAGGATCAAAAACTCAAAAGGGAACTCAAAACCACCAGAAATATAACGAGCGACTCTAAGGTCGAAAGAATAAACAACACTGGTCTCTATCTCAATAGATACATGTTTGGTTGATGGAACTTCTAGATACAACAGAATAATGATATACAAGATATATAATGGGGGTATGATACAAGTAAACCCACCTACTAGCAAATCACCCGAATGAAACTGAGCCCGCAAGCCGTAATGAAACCTATACGGCAAATCTGCAAGAAACTGGGGCACAACGGGGGTGAGTTGCCAACTCGTGAATAGAAAAACATCTACGCACAGAAATCGCATAAATAACGCAACCTAGGTCAATGATCATAATATATCCTCAAATATAAGTATAACAGGCAGCCTATAACAACGACTAGGGTAATATCTAACCCGAGTAAAATTTCATGTGCCCGTGTCAGTGCCTCAGGTAGCAATATATCATATGAATGAGGTATGAATGCATGAAACATAATACATATAAATGAAGAAACTGTTTTCATAAATTAGTGAGATTTCCTTCGTATTTTTAAACTGAGGTATCATAATGAAATCAGTATCAACAGTGTCTAGCATCGACACAAAACATAAATCTCACTGTCTCGAAATATCAATGTCTCAATCTCAATATCTAGGGCGCCGTCAGTCCGGACCGGCCCCTACCATCCATCTCAAGACCACGACGGTATCCTCCGGATATCCGACGCGTCGGGTAATATCACCGGTAGGTAGTGCTCCCCTGCCGGGCTCAACGTCAACACCACATTCATCTTACCCCAGGGTACCATACCGGGCCCACCATGTACCCGTGACGGTTCCTCCACTCCTCGACACGGATCTCCAAAACCACAGCAAACTCATGGTGGACGACACTTTACATCACTAGAAAACCGCAAAATTTTATATTTTAAAACATCATAAGTTGTAAATTTTGCGGCTTTCCCCGAAATCCAGAAATATCATAAATCTCAAGAAATCATCACAAGTGCATATATCAATGATAATGAACTAGGCATGAACAACTGAATAACAGTATGCATGAAGTGGTAGGTAATAACTACAATGTCTAATATTGCATATAAGGGAAGTATACTAATATCATGTCAAAACTACCAGCTAACAATCTAAGTCAAGCAATTATATTCTCTAAAGTGTACGTGACATGGCAATTACCGATGAAGATGTGTGTGAGCCGGCAAGTAGGTGTACGTGGTACATTCGCATCATCGGTAATGGTGCTGGTGTCCTAACAGCATGATATCAATAAAGGAATATGCAGCAAAATAAATATGCGAGGCAGAGCGAACAGCAATAATGTGCGGGAGCTGAATACTAGACACAACGATAACTAATCTACAATAATCTAATATAAGTCCTACAAATGGTGCCTTTTGAAATAACACGAATCATGGGGTTTTGAAAATAGGGGCTACGGTGTTTTTATGAAAAGATACGTCGTTTTTGAAATATCCGTAGATTCCCATGAGCTGTCTTTAAAAATGCCCACGATTCGTTTGTTTTTGAAATAGGTAAGAAGTCTAATCTAATCTAACAACAACACTAAACCATACGGCTGAACTAACAAGCTGAACTACAGGTAAGGAAACCGCCTATCATCTGAGTCGATACATATACATACCTGTATATGTATAATCGGTGATCCCGCATTAATAATATCATATCTGATACCATATCTATAATCAGGCATCCCAAGTCAAGAGTGCGGATCAATCATCAATAGAGCTCGTACGTAAATCCGTCGTACGGCATCCCAATCTGGGTACGGGTCAATATCACATTCATCCTACTATTCACCTGGTATCCTCTTTATCAAATATCATGATCGGGGTACTGATCTACGTCTAGTACCATACTGATACCGCCTACGTAAGCATGGACGTGTGTGAAACACTACGTCAAGGACCCGCTACAACGTCATGTCGTATCTAAGATACGAACCCTGCTATATCACCGATCTCACGGCCTCGATCCAATCTCATCGACTCAGCTCAACCCCAAGTATCATCCTCAATCCGTATGTGAACACATAGTCCCATATCCATGTGAACACATAGCTATAAAGAATCCCATGAGCACATATCAATAGGAATGTATGCAAGTATGTATGTGTGCAGGTGTAGTGCAACACTACCCTAGGGTTCGCAACACTAAAAATAGTCCAACACACCAATATCCATCCTAAGCATCGTTATTAATCCTAAATAACATATAATAATTGTTGGTGTGTATACACATCCGTATACACCACCACGGACTGTGGGGGTGCTATACGCCATCTACCCGACTTCTCCCCGTAGATATAAATCTACTCACCTGGTCCTCGCTAGCCGGTGCCGACGTCACCACGCGCTTGCTTGTCGCTTCGAAGTCCACATGGGGGTATCTACATATCATAACGCACCATATCGCATTAAAACTAAAATTGAAATCGAAACGGCATACGAAAATCAAATCGGCACGCGTATCACGCATAGGTCCAAACCTATCGCCTACGCATGCAAGAATAGTAAAACCAACCCTCGATGTCGATGTACAAACGTCAAACCATCGAGAAAAATTCAATCACACTCATTTGCACATTCACGAACACTAATTTTAATATAAACTAGGTTAAAACTCACAAAAACCCCAATTTTACTTAAAAGGTCATTTTTCCGAAAATCTAGCAAGCACATTTCGCCATTTTTGTACAAAACATGATATTTAAATGAATGTAGCGGCCAATATATTTATTAAATATCTTAAATAAGTCATATAAACAATTTCCGGAATTTAATCTCATTAAATTCCAAAAACCCTAATATTCTAGTTTACAAAAATACCCTTTTTAACAATTTCAAAGAAAAAATGCACAACTACAATCTAGCTTAGATTTGCATGATCTAAAGCATTAAACCACACTTAATAAAGTTAATGAAGTCATGAAAAACCTAAACACATTTTTAACCTCACATATAATGCATTTTATAAAACCCTAGTTTACACAAAAGCTTAATTTGGACATTTTACATGTTACAATTGGCAATAAGTAACAAATTTAAGTTGCATAGCTTAAGATGCAAAAAAAGAACATCACACAACCATGAACACATGATCACAACCTAACTTGATCTCAAACTCTTTCCATTACAAACTAAATCCCAATTAGAATCACATTTAAACTTAATAGACCTTGAAAAAAGAAACTATCCAACAATTTAAATTTGGCTTGGGATTTATACCTCACAAAATCAAGAGACCAAGCTTGAAATCTAGCCTCCCAAAATAGCCTCCAAGCTCCTAGATCCATGCTTGCTTGGGCAAGAAATAATGGGTAAGGGTTCGATTTGGAAAAAGCTTTGAAATTGTATGGATTTTGAAGCTTTTTTGTGGATTTTTGAAGCAAAATAGTGTGGATTTTGGGGGGGGAAGGGCTGCTGCTGTGGGGAGAAGGATTCGGCCAGAAATGGGAGTGAGGAGAGAGAGGGAGGTAGAGAAAATGGGGGGGGGGACAAAGTCAAGGTCAAAGCAAGTCAAAAGTCTAACTACTTTATCCATTTTCTATTCTTTTCTTTCATTTCCTTTCATTTGAAAATCAAGTGGGGAACAAATAGGATGGCTGCTGAATTCAGCCATGGGGAGGAGTAAGTGGGTGTGTGTGGGTGTGGGCACGGGTGTGGGGTGATGAAAAATGATAAATACAATACCCCAAACATCCATTTACGCTAAAAAAAAGCCTTTTTTCTTCAATAATTTCTAAACCGTTTTGGCAAATGATTTCGTTCCAAAAACCACATGATAAATTTTTATTTAATGTTTTATGATGCACAAAATTTGTTTCAACTCATTCCAATTTGTAATTTTCCCTAATTAAATGTATTAGTGATGGCTTAAAATAATAATAAAATAATATTTTTTTTCAGAAAATTTGAAATTTCACCAGCGGCTCAATAAACACCCAATAATAGCAATTACATAGCTAGAATATGTACATTTAATTTTTATAATAAGATATTTGTATTTTGACTTTTTACAAAAAACCCCCTTATTTTACCTTTTTTCGAAATTTCACCGAAACGATTTTCAAAACGTTACACTCGTCTACCCCGGCCAAGGATTTCTGGTGATGGCCACCCGTGCACAACGTGGCATCAACCCCCAATATCGGGAGAGGCGAATCCCCGACGATACTCTCACTGCCTCCATATGGCTTGGGACTGTGCCCAACTAAAACCTGTTTGCACGCCTCTTTTGAGCCGTGGTAGGGTAGTAATCACAGCACAGTGGGAAGTCCCACGAGATAAATGACGATCTCAGATCGATAATACCAACTAGCATGTTCCCGGCGAGTCCGTCCAGTGTACTCATAATCCAATGAGCACCTGTATACTATCTCAGGTAAACAAACTAACACCAATGGCTTGTGAGACCTTGCCGCCGTCCCTTGTCAGGGTCTCGATCAGTATACACTAGTCTACTCTGGAGTATTGATACCCAGTCTTAAAACTCCCACGACTAGGGACATTTAATGATTTGCTTACAGACCCCCAGCTCCCACATATATGATCGCCATCATAATGCTGGTAGTCAAACAAGAATCCTATGGGCTCTATCAACATGTAATAGTGATTTGTATGTACATGATGATAAAGACAAACCAGATAGTATACTATCATCTCGAGTAAGACTGTTCTACCTTTATAGGTCCTCCCTCAATCATCATAATCACCTAACTACGAATACGATAATTGCTTTGAGGGCACTATAGCCAACAGTAAGGTGGAAATCAAAGCACAGTGGGAATCATATAAGACTCTATGACGATCTCGTGTCGACAGACTAACCTGTACCAGTGTCACCAGAGAACTGCTATCTGACGTGATATATAATACCATCTTGGAGTTCTCGGCGAGTCCTGTTCAGTGTACCCAGTGTCCACTGAGCACCCGTATACTATCTTTGATGTCAAACACCAATGGATGTTGGATCATCCATCGCCCATCATATAGGTCAAGATACATATAAGCTAGCCTGCACTGGAACATCGATGCCCCGTCTCGATACTCCGATGACTAGGAACAATTAAAGGATGTACTTACCGGTTATCCTGACCCCACTAGTATGATATGCATCATAATCCTGGTAGTCAAGTACACATCCTAAGGGCTTTACCAACATGTCATAGAGAGACAATAAGTGTACATGTTAAGATAAAGAATAACCGATAGCATACTATCATGTCGAACAAGAAAGCCCACCCTATATATGTCCCAGCATCTATTATAATATACATCATATGTACAATAATGGCCTATATGGCATACATACAACTAACAAGTCCGTAGGGACAGACAAAAGCCCCTACGAATATATTCATACGGGCAGGTGTAACGCCTGTTACTGAGTCCATAACGGATAAATATAGGGTATCCTGATATCTTGTCCCTGCGGCAAAATTTGTAAGGGCAAACTATGGTCCAACGGATTAATCCATAGGTGCAACATATGGCCCTATAGATTAACCCGTAGAGACAAAATATCAGGTTTTTTAAAAAAAGGGAGTCCTGTTTTTTATTCGTCCTATGCACAATAATATATACATCATATAATCAAATACCGCAGTATTCATAATCAACATCTCACGCATAATATATAAAAGAAATCAAAAAACAGAATACGATATCAATCTAAATCATCGTGAACACGCAAACACCACCAATATCGTCCAAAATATATACAATATGTATCATATAAGTACAAACATGCTTATAATATTAAAAAAAAAATCTACCCTAGCTCAGTCCAGCTCCCCCACCTTTGATAATCAACGTAATCTAGCGCATATTCTTCTCGATGCAGCCCTAAGTCGTCAAAAACTCGACCAATGAAGGAGCAGACTGTGCGGGAGTCTGAGCGGGCTATGGAGCTGCAGGAGTGGTCTGCGCAACCGCAGTCGAGATAGTGGCTTGCAGAGCTGTAGCCGAAGGAGATCCATGTGAAGCCGCAGCCGAAATACCCTGTCGCATCTGTTCAATTTTGTGTGTAATAAACGAGTAAGAACTGTGTATTAGTCGAATTCGTATCATTATCAGGTTATTGCGAAACCCCAATCTAAGAATACTTAGAGACATAGGCCTCGTTTGGATATCTAGTTTGGAAAACCGTAGTTTATTTTAATTAGATAGTTCTATGTAAGTATGATTAATCAAAGCTATGTTTACCACCAAATAAGCTCAGACTACTAATATTGGATATGTTGCTATCTATAATATGATATAATATTTTACTATTAAGTAGTATACATACAATCATCTCTTTCAACTCCTGAATGGTGGTCTTCAAGGTGGCAACATTTTGCTCTAGACGTCGTTCGTGGGAGGTAGAGGAGGTAACCGCCGGAGTAAAGTCCAACCTCATATAGGCCCTGGTAGGACCCAGTCCCCGTGTAACATTTCCAAAAAAAATAAATAAAATATTATTTTTGGGAAATTTTTTATAATTTAATATTATTTTATTAAATATTTTAATATTAAATTTATAATTAAATATCGATAAATGGGAAAAATTTTGAAAAAAATTAGAAAGTTCTAAAATAGGGTATTTTATAGAATTATGCCATTTTTAAGTTTTTATGAGTAGTTATGTGCTAATTTAGTACTAAACGCGATTAAAAATCGCTAATTGGATTTTTAGCATTTTTGTGCAAAAATATGCACATATCATTTTTTCTATACTTGTTACACTTGTTACACGTTTTGGGGTGTGGTTGCTTAGGGTTTGCAATTGGATGAGAAGGAAAAGAAAAAGAAAAGAAAAGATAAAGGTATCATGATTTTAAGACAGAGAGGGTAGAATAGGTCAACCATCATTGAACCATGCCTCCCCCATCATTTCATCACCTCATTTCTCTCTCCTTCTCCATGGGAGCTGCTGCTGCTCCTGCTCCTCTTCTCACTTCCCTCGTCTTCAATCCCCAAAAAGATCTTGAATCCAACCCTGATACCCTATTTTCTCTTCACAAAACATGCTCACAAGCTCGAGAGGATCGCATTGGACTAAGAAAGGGCTGATCTTGAGGACTTTGGGCAACTCAAGAAAATTCTTGAGCTGCCAAAGGAGGTAATTTCTGCACCTATTAGAGTAGTATTTCATTTCCCTGTTCATCTATACTAGTTTCATGTCGATATGGTGTCGTTTGATGAACTTTTGAAACTTCTAGTTAGGCTTTAGGTTAGATCTGAACCAAATGTGAACTTGAGGATTTTGATGACCTTAGAAACCCTGTGGGAATGTTACTTTGGACCAAACCTGAAGAAAAAACCCAGAATACGGATTTAGCGAATCGATATCAGGGAAAACTATAAATCTGGAGTTGTGTTTGGGAATCTGCTTTCACCCGAGACTTTTAAAAATAAAACTGAGTTGACAGTGAGATGTGCAGGCACCTAGGAACCACCACCCAAGACCCCAGCCCCCACTTCTATTTCCAGGCCGCCAATTTATTCCCTTTGGCCGCAATTTGCAGCCATACCTGCACCAAACTTGCTCGTTTTGGTTCTGTAGCTCCTACATGCATATATTAGACCCCTGGTATGTATAAATTTGTCTAGTTTGACCTAGGATGAAATCAGGAGCCTATTTCCTTAGTTGCTGTTTTGGATTCGTGTTTCCGTATTCCGTAATTTTAATTCTGAATTTGTGTATTGCGTTTTACCTCGAATACTTGGCGTTTGTACGACGTTATTGAGGATAGATTGATAGTTTTGAAGGCGTGTCAGTAGGTTCTAACCTATAGGCCGCTTATCGTATCGTTTCGGGTTTTGTGTGCTTATTTAGATTTGATTGGGTTTCAATGCGCATATACGATATTTTGATATGTAGGTACCCCATGAAGACTTCGGGACGACAAACAAACGTGTGGTGACGTCGACAATGAAGACGCAAGGTGAGTAGATTATATCTACATGGGGAAGTCGGGTGGATGGCGTATAGTACCCCCGCAGACCATAGTTGATTTATTATATATATTATATATGATAGTTATAGTATGACAGAGTTGTTTTGTTAGGGGTATTATGGGTAGTTTAGGGTTAGAAGTTAACTAGTGTAGTTCATAGTCGCAAACCCTAGAATAGATTTACACCTATAGGTACACCTTTGCATATTCATTATATCTACACTGTGTTAATGATGATATTGGATGACATTGGAGATAAGTCGTTGATATTGGGTTTTGTGCCGCGAGATCGGTGATTTGATATGATTCGTATTTGGGATACGACATGTGATTTCTTGCGGGCTTGGATGTGTGTTTACCCCCACGTTCAGACTTTATAGATGGTATCAGTTGTCTAGACATAGATCAGTACCCCAGATTATGTGATATGATGATAATGGTACCTGATATTTGATGGGCTGATTGTGATTTTGACCCGTACCCATCTATTCGGAAGCCGTACGACGATTTACCGAACGAGCTTTATATTGATGATAGATCCGCACTCATGACTTGAGGATGTTATATGATATACTGTATCGTACGCGATACTACTGAGGCGGGATTATCGACTACTATATATACATATCGACTCAGATTTAGGTAGTTTCCATACCGCTCCTTATTGATTTGATACTTAGATCTGTATTTGCATAGAAGATGTTAGACTAGACCCGAGTCATACCTATTTCAAAAACTACGAATCAGGATTATCTTAAAGACAAATAAATGGATTCTATGGGTATTTTCAAAAGACGGATCTTTCTAAAAAACACCGTAGCCCTTATTTTACTAAAAACCCTGATTCTTCTTATTTCAAATGGCATAACTGCATGACATATACATATTGGTGTTGATTATTTGATTTCCGCATATTTCATGCTGTTCACATTGCTTTGCGTTTGTTTATTGCTATATTACTATCATGTTAATAGGACACTAGCACCATTATTGATGATGCGTATGTTCCACGTACACTTACTTAACGGCTCACACACTTCATCATCGATAATTGCCATGTCACTACACTGTAGTACTGTTGCATTAAGGATACGATACTTGCATGACATACTTGTACACATACTTGTTTGCTCATGCATAGATGATATTTCTAGAATGGGAACCGCAAGATACTCTTTAAAACTGATTCATTTTAAAAGAGCGGCTTTCCCCAATATGTGCATATCGCGATTCCTTGTTGCATGATACATCGATATGCTTACATTCTTTTATATGTCGCATAGATCATGCTTTCTGATTATACGCATTGAGACATGTTGTTTCCATGATATTTCTGGATTTGGGAACCGTGGCTATTTCAATTGAGAATATGTATTGTCTTTAAAACCCGGTTTCCCTTGATATGATATTTCAGTGCGTCCACCATGTGTTTTCTCGGTTCTGAGAGTGGTATAAGAAACCCAATTCGAGGAGCGGTAGGCACCGTCTGCGGGTACATGGTGGACCTGGTAAGGTACCCGAGGCAAGAAGACTCGTATATGTTAGACGGTGAGCCTGGCAGGGGAGCACTACCTACAGGTGATAGTATTTGGACTCAGCGGTTATTATGGGGATACCGACCGGTGTATGTACGTATGTATACGTCGAAATTCGGGGGTCGAAGCTGGGCACTCGGGTTTTCGAGATAGCGTATGATACGTACCTATCAGGGCCAGTCTTGGTGACAGCCCTGATAGACGATGATTTACGTGCTGATGCTAGGCATAGGTTTCATGATGTTTTCGAGTGTCGATGCTAGGCACTCAGGTTCCATGATTTGATTACATCCTCATATTTCCATGCATATGCTTTACGATATTTACATGCATGATGCTTATTTTCATTGGGTGACAAGTGGACGGGATCCACATATATACAGACATTGATCATATATAGTCCTTGATTTCATTGATCATACTTCATTCGTATATATAACTGGGTATGAGGGCGCTGTTATATATACCCTTACACCAATATTAGTGGAATGGGACGCTAATATATGTGTATGGATATCCATTTTGATACCTTATCATATTTACTTCATGCAGACATACCTTATATTATGACATGTTTTTACCTGAGGCACTGGTACGAGCACTTGACACTAGCTACATGTTTAGATGTTACATTGCCACCTTATCATACTTCAGACTTACTTTTGAGGTTTATATTATACTAATCGTATTGACCTAGGATTATGTCTTGCATTCCGTTTCTGCTTGTAGATGTTTTCTATTCACGAGTTGGCAACTCACCCCGTTGTGCCACAGTTCTTGCAGGTTTTGCCGTACAGGTTCCTTAGCGGCATTTCTGGCGCACTGCTACCTTGCGGGTGAATTGCCTTTGGTAGGTGGGTTCTATTGCATCAGAACCACCATTGTACATGTATTATTCATTGTATCTAGAAATTCCATCAACCAAAACTTGTATATTGTTTCAGATTTTTCACTAGTAATGTATTATTTCGACCTGAGAGTCGCGTGTAGCAGTATTACGGTTTTCATATTAATTTGAGTTTTCTTTTGAGTTTTGATCTCCGCCCTTCGGCGTTGTATATCTTATTGCTTGTGTAGTTGTGACCGTCGATTGACGAAGAGCTAGCTCCCGCTTGGGAATGCATTTTTCAATATATATATATATATATATATATATGCTCATTCAGGTTTTGTATCCGTTTGGGGTCTGTTTTTACAAAGGAAACTCTGCCGAATTTTTTTTGAAAAGACTAGGTATTTTAAATGCATACTTCGTCATATGTTGCAAACTACTTGATTTAAAAATGGTTTTCCTACACTCTACTACTCTGGGTTTGGATTTCTGGATTTTCGGCTTACTTAGAGTATGAACGCCTCGTGACGTTTCGTAGTCTAAGTGCCGGTCATGTTCCGTACTTTCGGGTCGTGACAAAGTTGGTATCAGAGCGTAAGATGACCCTTGGTTGATGGAATAGGTGACTAAAGTAGAGTGACGTACCGTGGGTATGCTCCGCGGCATACTTACGATACGCTACTCCACATAAGGAGCCTTAGGATGTATATTTCTTTGCTCAATATTATATTCATTCCTGATCTAGCCTTATCGGTACCAGTTATGGTTTTGCTTCCACGATTACGAGCAAGGAGAGCTACGACTAGAGTTGTGGTCAACACGAGCTCGTTACGAACGAGGATTGACCAGGGCATAATTACGGCGACACACGATTGCAGAGATGTGTCTTTTTTTGTGTTTTTGCGCCACGAGCGTTGGATGGATCGCGATATGAGATTTCTCAGACGTGCATATCAGCACCAGAGGATCGGGCCATTGTTTGAGCTGCCAATTGAGAAAGGACTGTCGATGTATAGCATACCTCAGAGGCTGATAGGATGTCGCTTCCGGAGCTTACGAGCTGAGATCGCTAGAGCTTCCAGGTAGATATGAGACAGATGATAGCTAGTCTACCCCGATTTGAGAGGCGAAGGTGATTCGCAAGATTTATGCACCAGAGCAGGCCCAATTGAGTTGATGATTTCCAGTGTGGAGAGTCTTACTCAGATCTAGAGCAGACCAATTTAGAAATGACAGCCAATATATCGCCTTTCCTAGAGGATTGAGGTGCGGTTCAGCGTACAGACGAATGAGCCAGTTGTTTTTGCGAGCGACGGGATATCGGCCCAGATGTTGGAGCTATTGCCGTATGAGTTGTTCTTAGAGATATGATGGAAGGTCGCTAGTCACCAAGGATGAATGACCAGGACATGTGATTCGTTCGCTACCCCGATGCGAGGTCATCAGATAGATTGTTTCCAGCTAGAGACGACCTCACGCATATTCGTTGAGAGTCGATAGAGACGATCGAATGTCAGGAAACCATATTCCAAGTTTAAAGTATTCGGAAAGACGTGCAAGCAATTCTATGGACCCTTTAGAAGAATGAAACCCTAACTCGACTTAATGACCGTGTGAAAGCCTTTGAACCTTAGGGTTTACGGCAGTTCCGCGGCGCCATTAGTGAGGCTTGGGTTTGCCCTTCTACGGCTGGACCACTGATGTTGTGGTATGTACTCGATACTATTAAACTGTACCCATGATGTTGATCTCTTGGGGGATTATGAGGTTCTGATGAGTCAATCGGATGGTTCTACATCATTCGGATATCATGTGATGGGACACATTGATTGGGAGACTCCAGATGCGAGCATAGCCGTTGGAGCGCAGTCCATGCAGCCACGAGAAGACGGGTCCGAATAAGTCAACATTGGAGCCGAGTGAAGTAAAGAGTTCGCAAGAGATTTCGACGAGGTGACGTTCCACTCCGCTGACATCGGAGATGCGATACACATGTAGATGCGTAGTATATGGATATACCTTCCAGGAGGAGTCACGAGGAGTATGCTACCATTCCGAAACAAGAAACAGATGTAGAAAGGATAATAACTACCGGTAAATTCGGCAGAAATGAGATTTGAGAGAGATCTCGACAGGACCTTTCTGCAATATTATACGAGAAGATCTGGACCCAGGAGTGGTCATATTGCACACACCCAGCAGGTCAAAGTTCGGCATCCTCGACGAGATAGTTGACCAGGTTCGGATAAAGGACCTCACCCAGTTGCGTTGTGAGTTGATCGAGGACGGACGAGTATGAAGTTTTCCTCCATTGGTTGGGACGCGTTCCCGAGGACCTGTTCGGCAAGACATCTTCTACGGAATGATGAAGCTACAGAGTATGCGATTTCGAGTCCGTGCGATAGACTTCGGATTGACCGTGGGCGAGAACAGTGTGGTGCATAGATAGCATGGCGTGACGTCATAGTGGACGACGATAAAGACAAGTGGAACCAAAGGTGCATGCGCGACGCTGACGAGCTGTCATTACTTTCCGTCGAGGCTAAAGACCTGATATGCTTACAGAGGCATTGGGATACGACCAGTTTCCGAAGAAATATGTGTGGAACATGCAGTTGTCCAGAACACGAGAAGAGATTATGCAAGAGTGCCAGCCTCCATTCAGATCGGCATAAGCAAGATCGGAAGAGACCCTGAGCTGGATTCCTTCCAGGACACTGCTGGAATGATATTTGCACCCAGGATCGAATGTGCTACGTGCATTCAGAGAGCCAGAGGCCGACGCCTGTGACATGCTGCTTTACGAGTGGTCGTGATGATTGACCGAGAGATAAACAGAGAAGTGCTAGAATGGAATCGTCCCCGTTAGCACACCTGACAGGGCCGATGAGCCGACTGATCGTGAGATTGGTAATCCACAGAGCAGATAAAGACCCAGAGACAGAGGACGCCAGACCGTGAGCAAGAGGCAAGTAGATACCTTGTGCTGCTAGCATTGGATGCACCGACTCCTTCTCGACTTTGAAGGAGGGACTACCGACGATGGTATTTATGATTTTGTTATTCGATTATCACGTATCCGTCATTTTAGATTTCGGTATTTTGGGCGTTCTGTTTGCATGATTTAGTTTTGATGACTGAGTTTCATGATATTTGTTTTCTTGCACCATTGGATATTTATATTTTGCGCATAGTTATTACATTTGAGATATTGATTGTGATTTCATGCCTATTTTATGCCAGTGATGTGATTTGCGTTTCCAGCTTAGTTTTCATGCACCTTTAGTGTTTTGATATACGATTCTGGTGCACGCCAGATGCACTGAATCGGGATTCTTCGTGCATGTCAAATGCACCTGATGTTGCTGTCAGGCACACACGTTGCCTATGACAGATGTTTCGTGCACACCCGTTGCACCTTGATGTTGTTTTTGTGCACATGTATAGCACATTCATGGATTTTGATTTCCGTGCGCACCAGACGCACCAGATATTCATATATACATTTTGAGATTTATTCCTTATAGAGCATTACGTTTTATGATATTTGCTATGTGTTTTCATACTGAGCGGGACTAGTCAGAGGACAGTACCCGCATACTTCTACATGTATTTACTTTAGTTATTTACACATACAGATTTCATATATATATGTATAATTTTGATATATACCATATTAATTTTGTTTTCAATTTGACATTGTGTCTTTATCACGACTCCGATGATTGCGGGATGCTTGACGGAGTTTTGATTTTGAGCTATCGGCTCATTACTTATGCGCATGCATTGTGCTAAGATGCGATTTATGTATAGGTATTTTCGGAGCCCCGACAAATTGGGTTGTTACTGAAATATTTTAGTATTTGGAGGTTTAAATTTAAATTCGGGGACCGAATTTTTTTAAGGGGGGAAGATTGTAAAATTTCAAAAAAATAAAATAAAATAAAATATTATTTTTGGGAAATTTTTTATAATTTAATATTATTTTATTGATTATTTTAATATTAAATTTATAATTAAATATCGATAAATGGGAAAAAAAATTTAAAAAAATTATAGAAAGTTCTAAAATAAGGTATTTTATTGAATTATGCCATTTTTTTATGTTTTTATGAATAGTTATGTGCTAATTTAGTACTAAACACGATTAAAAATCGCTAATTGGATTTTTAGCATTTTTGTGCAAAAATATGCACATATCATTTTTTCCATACTTATTACTCTGGTTACATGTTTTGGGGTATGGTTGCTTAGGGTTTGCCATTGGGTGAGAAGGAAAAGAAAAAGAAAAGAAAAGATAAAGGTATCATGATTATGAGAGAGAGGGTAGAATAGGTCAACCTTCATTGAACCATGCCTCCCCCATCATTTCATCACCTCATTTCTCTCTCCTTCTCCATGAGAGCTGTTGCTTCTCCTTCTCCACTTCTCACTTCCCTCCTCTTCAATCCCCAAAACCATCTTGAATCCAACCCCGAAACCCTATTTCCTCTTCACAAAACATTCTCACAAGCTCGAGAGGATCGCATTGAACTAAGAAAGGGCTGATCTTGAGGACTTTGGGCAACTCATGAAAATTCTTGAGTTGCCAAAGGTGGTAATTTCTGCACCTATTAGAGTAGTATTTCATTTCCTTGTGCATCTATACCAGTTTCACGTCGATATGGTGCCGTTTGATGATCTTTTGAAACTTCTAGTTAGGGTTTAGGTTAGATCTGAACCAAATGTGAACTTGAGGATTTTGATGACCTTAGAAACCCTGGGGGAATGTTACTTTGGACCAAACTTGAAGATAAAACCCAGAATACGGATTTAGCGAATCGATATCGGGGAAAACTGTAAATCTGGAGTTGTGTTTGGGAATCTGCTTTCACCCGAGACTTTTAAAAATAAAACTGAGTTAACAGTAAGATGTGCAGGCACCTAGGATCCACCACCCAAGACCCCAGCCCCACTTCTATTTCCAGGCCGCCAATTTATTCCCATTGGCCGTAATTTGCGGCATACCTGCACCAAACTTGCTCGTTTTGGTTCTGTAGCTCCTACATGCATAGATTAGACCCCTGGTATGTATAGATTTGTCTAGTTTGACCTAGGGTGAAATCAGGAGCCTATTTCCTTAGTTGCTGTTTTGGATTCGTGTTTCCGTATTTCGTAATTTTAATTCTAAATTTGTGTATTGCGTTTTACCTCGAATACTTGGCGTTTGTACGATGATATCGAGGATTGATTGATAGTTTTGAAGGCGTGCCCGTAGGTTCTAACCTATAGGCCCCTTATCGTATCGTTTTGGGTTTTAGATTTGATTGGGTTTTAATGCGCATGTACGATATTTTGATATGTAGGTACCCCATGAAGACTTCGGGACGACAAGCAAACGCGTGGTGATGTCGACAATGAAGACGCAAGGTGAGTAGATTATATCTACTGGGGGAAGTCGGGTGGATGGTGTATAGCACCCCCGCAGTCCGTAGTTGATTTATTATATATATTATATATGATAGTTACAGTATGACATAGTTATTTTGTTAGGGGTATTATGGGTAGTTTAGGGTTAGAAGTTAACTTGTATAGTTCATAGTCACGAACCCTAGAAGAGATTTACACCTATATGTACACCCTTCCATATTCATTATATCTACACGGTGTTGATGATGATATTGGATGACATTGGAGATGAGTCGTTGATATTGGGTTTTGTGCCGCGAGATCGGTGATTTGATATGATTCGTATTTGGGATACGACATGTGATTTCTTGCGGGCTTGGATGTGTGTTTACCCCCGCATTCATACTTTATAGATGGTATAAGTTGTACTAGACATAGATCGGTACCCCAGATTATGTGATATGATGATAATGGTACCTGATATTTGATGAGTTGATTGTGATTTTGACCCGTACCCAGCTATTGGGATGCCGTACGACGATTTACCGTACGAGGTTTATATTGATGATTGATCCGCACTCATGACTTGAGGATGTCATATGATATACTGTATCGTACGCGATACTACTGAGACGGGATCACCAACTGCTATATATACATATCGACTCAGATTTAGGTGGTTTCCATATCCCTCCCGATTGATTTGATACTTAGATCTGTAGTTACATCGTAGATGTTAGACTAGACCCAAGTCATACCTATTTCAAAAACTACGAATCAGGAATATCTTAAAGACAAATAAAGGGATTCTACGGGTATTTTCAAAAGACGGATCTTTCTTAAAAACACTGTAGCCTTTATTTTACTAAAAACCCAGATTCGTCTTATTTCAAATGGCATAACTGCATGACATATACATATTGGTGTTGATTATTTGATTTCCGCATATTTCTTGCTGTTCACATTACTTTGCATATGTTTATTGCTATATTACTATCATGTTACTAGGACACTAGCACCATTATCGATGATGTGTATGTTCCACGTATACTTACTTGCTGGCTCACACACTTCATCATCGATAATGGCCATGTCACTACACTGTAGTACTGTTGTATTCAGGATACGATACTTGCATGACATACTTGTACACATACTTGTTTGCACATGCATAGATGATATTTCTCGATTGGGAACCGCAAGATACTCTTTAAAACTGATTCATTTTAAAAGAGCGGCTTTCCCCAATATGTGCATATCACGATTCCTTGTTGCATGATACATCGATATGCTTACATTCTTTTATATGTCGCACACATCATGCTTTCTGATTATACGCATTGAGATATGTTGTTTCCATGATATTTCTAGATTTGGGAACCGTGGCTATTTCAACTGAGAATATGTATTGTCTTTAAAACCCAGTTTCCCTTGATATGATATTTCAGTGTGTCCACCATGTGTTTTCTCGGTTCTGAGAGTGGTATATGAAACCCGATTCGAGGAGCGGTAGGCATCGTCTGCGGGTACATGGTGGACCCGGTAAAGTACCCCGGGGCAAGAAGACTCGTATATGTTAGACGTTGAGCCTGGCAGGGGAGCACTACCTACCGGTGATAGTATTTGGACTCGGCGGTTATCATGGGGATACCGACCGAAGTATGTACGTATGGATACGTCAAAATTCGAGGGTCGAAGCTGGGCACTCGGGTTTTCGAGATAGCGTATGATACGTACCTACCAGGGCCATTCTTGGTGACAGCGCCTGATAGATGAGGATTTACGTGCCGATGCTAGGCACAGGTTTCATGATGTTTTCGAGTGTCGATGCTAGGCACTCAGGTTCCATGATTTGATTACATCCTCATATTTCCATGCATATGCTATACGATATTTACATGCATGATGCTTGTTGTCATTAGGTGTCAGGTGGACGGGATCCACATATATACAGACATTGATCACATACAGACCTTGATTTCATTTATCATACTTCATTCGTATATATAACAGGGTATGAGGGAGCTGTTATATATACCCTTACACCAATATTAGTGGAATGGGACGCTAATATATGTGTATGGATATCCATTTTGATACCTTATCATATTTACTTCAGGCAGACAAACCTTATATTATGACATGTTTTTACCAGAGGCACTGGTACGAGCACTTGACACTAGCTATGTATTTAGATGTTACATTGCCACCTTATCATACTTCAGACTTACTCTTGAGGTTTATATTATACTGATCGTATTGACCTAGGATTATGTCTTGCATTCGGTTTCTGCTTGTAGATGTTTTCTATTCACGAGTTGGCAACACACCCCGTTGTGCCGCAGTTCTTGTAGGTTTTGCCGTACAGGTTCCTTAGCGGCATTTCTGGCGCACTGCTTCCTTGCGGGTGAATTGCATTTGGTAGGTGGGTTCTTTTGCATCATAACCACCATTGTACATGTATTATTAATTGTATCTAGAAATTCCATCAACCAAAATTTGTATATTATTTCAGAATTAGACACCAGTGATGTATTATTTCGACTTTAGAGTCGCGTGTAGCAGTATTACGGTTTTCGTGTTAATTTGAGTTTTCTTTTGAGTTTTGATCCTCGCCCTTCGGCGTTGTATATCTTATTGCTTGTGTGCTTGTGACCGTCGATTGACGAAGAGCTAGCTCCCGCTTGGGAATCCATTTTTAATATGTATATATATATATATATATATATATATATGCTCATTCAGGTTTTGTACCCGTTTGGGGTCTGTTTTTACAAAGGAAACTCTGCTGAATTTTTTTTGAAAAGACTTGGGATTTTAAATGCATACTTCGGCATATGTTGCAAACTACTTGATTTAGAAATGGTTTTCCTACACTCTACTACTCTGGGTTTGGATTTCTGGGTTTTCGGCTTACTTAGAGTACGTACGCCTCGTGACGTTTCGTAGTCTAAGTGTCGGTCATGTTCCATACTTTCAGGTCGTGACACCCCGGCCTCTCTCCCAACTTTCAAGGTGCCCTCCGTGTGTGGCATCTAGGACTGAGGTTTGCAGCATCGGATCGGTCTGTCCAGTAAAATCAATCCCCGAAGACAACAATCTTACTCTCTATTACCTTGACCGAGCATAGCATAGGAAACCCATTTCCTATCAAGAGTATGTCATCTACATACAATACGAAGATAACGGTCTTACTTTCAACTACCTTCTTATGTATACAAGGTTCATCTATCTTTTTGATTAAGTCAAACTCTTTGACTATCATATCAAAACAGACGTTCCAACTCCGTGATGCATGCTTCATCTGAGCATCTTGCATACCTATCTGCTGCTCCCACTGTCTACGAAGCCCGCTGGCTATCATGCACCCACACCCTTCTAAATCACCATTTAGAAAAGCAATCCTAACGTGCAACTGCAAAATTTCATAGTTATGGTATGCAGCGATGGGAAGTAGGATCCGGATGGTCTTAAGCATAGCCACTGGAGAAAAGGTTTCATCACAATCCACACCTGGTTGTATGACGAGAACCTTTTGCTACAAGTCTATATTTAAAAGTCTCAACTTTTCCATCCACACCAAGTATCTATCTCATAGATCAACTGACTCCTGTTGGGTTTTACCCCTTCAGGAGCAACATGCAATGTCTATACTTTGTTGTTGTACATGGATTCCATCTCAGATCGCATTGCATTCAGCCATTTCATAGAGCCACCACTCGTGATAGCCTGCTCGAGCTAGTTAGGTCATCATCAACCATGATGCAATCCTCACTCCCACCATCAATCAGAAAACCGTAGTATCTCTCAGGTGGGTGAGGAACCCTGCTAGACCGGCGGAGAGGCTCGGGTTCGTTGGGAACTATTGAATCCTCCAGTTCTATCAAATCTTCAGTTGCAGTTTGTGTAGCCAGAATTTCTTCCAGTTCTACCACTTGGCCAGTAATTTCTTTTGTATGAAATTCCTTTTCTAAAAAGGTGGCATGACGAGAAACAAAAACCTTTTGTTCCTTGCTGTGGTAGAAAAGATATCCATATGAATGTTTGGAATATCCCACAAACTTACAAAGAATACACCGTGCCTCGAATTTGTCCGGATTTTGCCGTTTGACATAGGCCGGACAACCCTATATCTTAACTTGTTTAAGACATGGTCTCTTCCCTCTCCATATCTCATATGGTGTGGTAGGCACTAATTTAGATGGAAGTTGATTCAATAAGTATGCTGTTGTCATAAGCGGATACCCCCAAAAGGAAATCGGTAACTCAGCGTTGCTCATCATAGAGCGTACAATATTTAATATGGTGTGATTCATCCACTCTGATACACAGTTGTGCTGTGGTATATACGGAGGAGTAAGCTGAGAGAGAATCCCATTCTCTTTTAGGTAATCCAGGAACTCATTGCTCAAGTATTCTCCTCCCCGGTCAGATCGAAATATTTTAATATTTTTGCCCGTCTGTTTCTCAACTTCTTGTTTATATTCTCTGAATTTCTTAAAATCCTCATACTTGTGTTTCATCAAGAACACATGTCCGAATCTTGAGAGATCGTTAGCGAATGTAATGAAATATGAGGAACAATCCCTGGCATGTGTAGATATGGGACCGCATACATCACTATGTATCAGCCCCAAGAGTTCCATAACTCTTTCTCCATGTCCACCAAACGGAGTTTTGGTCATTTTGCCTTTGAGACATGATTGGAAAGTTTCATAGGATTAAAATTCAAACGGATTCAAATATCCATCCTTATGTAACATAGCCAGTCGTGTCGCACTGATATGACCTAGTCTACAATGCCACAAGAAGGATTCGTTCATTTCTGAACTCTTCCACTTATGCGTGTTCGTTATGCTCAGAACTGTGGTTTGATTTAGAACGTAAATGCTATTGCATAACGTGCCTGATCCAATCAATTTTTGATTCAGGAAAATGTTCATAACATTATCCTGCAATACAAAATAATATCCCTCTTTACTTAATAAAGAAATTGATATAATGTTGCATATCAGGTTCGGCATGTAATAGCATTCGTTCAGAATCAATGTATTGTCACTTGGTAATACAAGGTGATATTCGCCAACAAATTTGGCTGCAACTATTGCACCATTTACAACCTTTATGTCTTTATCACCCATTCCCGTTTCTCTACCTTTCCTTAGCCCATGTAATAAATTACATATTTGGGATCCTGATCCGGTATCAAATACCCAGGATGTAGAGCAAAGTGAGAAACAGTTCTCTGTAACGAACACACCCGAGGAAAGTGCATCAACATGTTCTTTCTTCAATCGGGTGGCATGAGAATCCTAGCATACCCAAATTTCCTGTTCAGTCTTATCACACTTGTAAGAAAAAACGGAACCAACGTTCCCTAGCCCAGTGTAATAAGCAGGTTCGGTCGATACATAAATATTATTATCTTTATTAAGGCATGACATGGTCGCTACCTTGAGAGAAAGAGAAGAAAATACTTAGCGTATACTCTTGCAAGATTAGATTGGTTATTATTTTATCTAATCAGGATGGCTCCCACTGCTTTTTACCAAGTCTTCCTTCAAACCCTAAAAAGTAAGACTAGCCGGGATTAATTACACCCTATAAGTTCGCTAAGCGTTCACCCAGGACAGTGTCGGTACTTTGAGCAAGGTTCCCCGTGTTTTCGCACGGACCTAATTAAAGTAAACCTCGTTTTCCCAGAGGCATAACCCCGTTAACACCTTTTTGGACAACTAAAGGGTTAGCTAATTGTAAAGTGCAAAACTCGCCCAGAAGTAACTCTTACTCGCAGTGGGTATCAGGATCTAACTATCTCATAGAATGTATGCAATCTCATTGCAAATTTCAACACTTGCAATTCCCGATAATATTTTGCCCTTAACCTACTATGACCTTGACTAAGGCCAAAAAACCATAGAATGTTAGTCATGTTTAACCCGTCATTTCATGATTGAATTAAACCCACCAGCACGACCCTTGACAAAAGCCAACAAGGTGGCACGACTACCCTAACCCAATCGCATCACATGCTTAAGCAGATAAGCACCAATCAGCTACCACATACATCTTAACAAAGGGCAACAAACACATCACGAATACTAAATAATACTTATCTGAAATGACGGAAGACTACGACTGGTTTTTGAGAAAACCTTTTACGTAATCAACTTGATATCGTTGCAGAATCGAGTGATTTTGAAAAGGAGTGTTTTTTTAGGCTTTTACTGGGTTTTCTAAAGAGGTCACTCCGGGTGAAGGGATCTCGGCTCTTTCTTCATCGAACGAGGTTCTGGATATTCAACAAGTAATACCGCTATGCAAAGCAAGAACTAAAAAAGCAACCAAAAACAAAACCGAGTTGGTTGTAGCATCTTCTAGTTTCGCTAATGTGGTCACTCTCGGTGAAGGGATCTCGGCTCTTTCCATATCGAATAAGGTGCTGGATATTCTACAAGGAATACTGCCATGCAAAGCAAAAACTAGAGCTACCCTTTTTAAAAATTTGATTCCACAACATCAGTAGGTTTCTTTCTTTTCATTAATCTCATTAATGAAGTCCCATCAATTTTGCTTCCTAAGCATCACAGATAATGAAGCGAAAATAGAACGTACACTTATGCCATCCGCATTCGCCACAATGTCCTGTTATGCACCGTTAGGTTACTTAACTAACGGCATAGCAGGAAGGGACTAGCGCTGGTGCAAAACATAAGCAATGTTTATTATATATCATATATATAATAAGAAATTCATCTTAGAATATTAAATGATCACATCACAAATATCAGCAGCAGAAGATAACATATGTAATATTGGATATACTAGGATTTTCGTGTTTTATATTAAGCCAGTTAAAAACATGGATTCTACGGTCGCAATGAATAGCCAAACCCACATACCTAGACCCCTACGAGAGCGGCAAGCAACCCTCCAAATTCTAGAGTTAGGAGACCCGTTCTCGACTCCTCGAGATGGTCTCCCACTTGACCCTAGAACCCGGTTACTTGTGCTCCCGTACTTGGGTCTATCCTAATGTGGAAAACTAAATAATATATATCAATGGTGACATCATCCTCAACCCGGAAGTGCCCCAATAAAAGAATATTACAGAAAAGTTATTACATGAAAGAAAATGAAAAACTCTCATCTAACATAAAAACCCCCGGCTATTCAAAAACGACGATCCAGTATAACATATCACAGCAACACATAACGTTACATGTCATCAACATAAGTAAATATGTGTATCCTAATTGTCGTTGACATATAGCAACAAAACCGGCGATACACGAAATATTACACATACGGTCATAGAAAAGAAATTGAAAAACTACAGCAATTGGAATCATCACTGTCTTTAGACATCATAAAACCGGAATATCACATATTCTGGATTTCATGCCTAACAATGCAAATATTACATTTGGGTATTATTTATGAAAACACCTTTTCAAAGGAAGTCGGGTAATTCGATAAGATTCCCGATTTCGCCCGAGACCGAAATGTTAAATTTGCACGCAACTAATTACTTTTCACAATACTAATTAGTTTAGATTCCAATTATTGTATCACATTCACAGATAGCTAGACGATGTTAAAATTTTTGATCGAATCATCAAACACCCACATTTCCCAAAGAGGGCTCAACACTTAAGCAGAGTTAAAGAATACCCAAAACATGTCACAGTACCTACAGACCAACCGTAGAAGGGACAACCCTTGCCACACCTATTGTGCTGCGGAACTGCCGTAAACCCTAGGGTTTGGCGGTGGTTCTGATGGTCATAGAATCTAGTTAGGATTTCGTTCTTCTAGCGGGTCCATAGAAATACTTGCTTGATTTTTTGAATATTCTTAACTTCGAAAATTGCAGCTTTTGGAAAATTTCCAGCAAAGGGTCAAAAGTGGGGCTTTGCTATTTGTTCGAACTTTTTAATGTCGTCAAGATTACCCGAAACAATGATAGAATTATGACTACAAAACACCCAGAATTGCCTTCACAGAAAGATAATATCACATGCAATCTTAATAAAAACAAACAATATCTGAAACACCTAAACCCAGAGACTGGAACACCAAACAAAAACAAGGTCAATCATTCACCAAAAAACTGGCAAGCTTGGATTTTTTCTTCTTTTCACCGGCTAAAATCCGGTGGATTAGGCTCGTTTTTCTCTGGTGTTCATATTATATCATATGTAATATTCTGCAACTGTTTAAAAAAATTTTAGATGCTCTGAAAAAATCGTCACAAATTAGTGTTTTGCTTTGATTGTTTTGTAGTTGTTTCGGTTTCGTAATACTACAATATCGTCTAATTCTCTAGCTCGGCTAGGATACCACTGCTGGGGTCCCTAGCATGGCTACTGGGTTTCAGGAGCCATCGACCATGCCATTTTCAAAAAATTGGCATGCTAATAACCCTAGACTAGAATCTTTAACTAGAGAATTAGACGTAAACTACAATATAAACAACTTTACATCTAAGTGAACAAGAAATGCAACCTTCGTAGTCCGGTCCTTCACTTAAATAGCTCCTTGTAAACGTCCCTTCGCTCCATGTAGTGATCTCCCGTTCTTTCGTCGAACTCCACAAGGTGAAAGGAACAAACTTGCTTGAAGTCTTCAAAGCCAAAGATGATCTACGTCGAGGAGACTCTAACCCAAGCTATATCTTCACTAATTAGGTATTAGTGAAGCAAACACCCTAAACTAAATGGCTAGTCTATTAGAGGATGAAGAAGTAGGAATTTTGCTCATTTTAGAAATCCTTTTCTCACTCTTTTTCTTCACCTCCTCAAAACCTAGAGAGCTTGAAGGAGATGAAGCAAATAATGGATGAGAGAGTGAATGGCATCAATGGATGAGTTCATATCATATATGACTCTTGTAGAGACTTAACCATGGCTTAAAATAATGGTTAGATTAATAAATATCGAATGCAAGATAAATTTAGTGGACTAAGACAATGGTTTCCACAAGCTTCCAAAGCTTACAACCATGCTTAATTTCCACCAATTTATTGTAACATTTTCAAAAATATAAAATATTAATTTTGGGAATTTTTATAATTTAATATTATTTTATTGATTATTTTAATATTAAATCTATAATTAAATGCAAATAAATAGGAAAAATGTTAGAAAAATTATGAAAAATTTTGGAAAATTATAAAATATGGTAAATTAGAGAATTTTGACATTTTTAAGTTTTTGTGATTAGTTTGACACTAATTTAGTGCTAATCGCGATTAAAATCGCTAATCGGGTTTTTTGGCAATTTTGTGCAAAACTTGCACATATCACTTTTCTACACTTATGCATTTTTCTTGCCATGAACTATCATTTGGGTTTACTATTCTTGTAAGAAGGTTAGGGATTTAAAAGAAAAAGGGAAAAAGAAAAGAAAATGAGAATGAGGGTAGGTGAGAGAGAGGCATGGGGCACCCTTGACCTTTTGACTTAGCCATTCCCTTGTTCTTCTCTCATTCCTTCCTCCTCATCCTTGTGTTACTGCTGCTGCCCTTCCTCATCATTCTCCCCCTCTTCAATCCCTCTCTTCATCTCAAAAACAACCCCAAAACCTCATGTCCGTTTCATTAAAAATATGCACAAGCTCGAGATCTACAAGATGGACTAAGAAAGCATGGATTTGGCCACTAGAGGGCAACTCAAGAAAGTTCTTGAGTTGCCAATTGAGGTAATTTCTGGACCATTAGCTAAATTGTAGCTTTTCCTTTAACCCCAAGTTAAGATTATATCGATATTGTGTGATATTATGGACTTGATGAAAACCTAGTTAGGGTTTGAGAGAAACTTGAGTTGTAATGTGAAATTGAGCTCAGTAGAGGACTTGTAAACACCCTAGTGCATGAATTGGAACCCAAAACCTGAAGCTAGAACCAGAAATACGGATTTTAGAAACCGATATCGGGGAAATTGTGTAATCTGTGCAGGTTAACTTGAATCTGCTATCACCCCGAGGACCCTAAAATAATATTGAGTGGAAATTGAGATGTGCAGGCACCATAGAGGCAACACCCCAAACCCTAGCCCCCAACTCCATTTCCCGGCCGCCAATTTCTCCCTTTTGGCCGCCAATTGCGGCCTGGGTCCCACCATTTTGGCTCGTATTGGTTCTGTAGCTCCTACATTGTTAGTTTAGGCCCCTGGTATATATAGATTTGTATAAAGTGACCTGGGGTAAAATCTGGAACACATTTCATGAGTTGCTGTTTTGGACTTTAGTTTCCGTATTCCGTATTTTCATTTCTGCATTGGTTTGTTTCGTTTTACCTCGACTATTTGGCGTTTATACGACGATATAGAGGATTTATTGATGGTTTTGAAGGCATGCCATAGGTTCTCACCTATAGGCCCCTTATCGTATCGTTTTGGATTTCATGCGCCGTTTTAGCTTGGATTTGGTTTTAATGCGCATACACGATATGTTGATGTGTAGGTACCCATGAAGACTTCGGGACGACGAGCAAATGCATGGTGACGTCCGCAAATGATGATGCAAGGTGAGTAGATTATATCTACAGGGGGAAGTCGGATGGATGGCGTATAGCACCCCCGTAGTCCGTAGTTAGTATAATATATATAGTTGATGTATGATAGTTTTAGTGTGTTGTAGCTTTGTGTTAGAAGTATTATGGGTAGTTAGGGTTAGAAGTGATTAGTGTAGTTCCTAGTTGCGAGCCCTAGGATAGAATTGCACCTACACGCCTACACTTGTATATCTCTTATACCTACCCTTGATGGATGATATTTGATGACGTTGGTAATGAGTCGATGATGTGGGCTTGATGACGTGAGATCGGTGATTGGATACGATTCATTGTGGGATATGACTTGTGATTTCTTGCGGGCTTAGGATATGTATTTACCCCGCATGCATACTTCACTGATGGTATCGTTTGGTGCTAGACATAGAGTAGTACCCCAGGCTATGTGATCTGATGATAGTGATACCGGTTATGTGATGAGATAGTGAGATGTTGACCCATACCCAGCTATTGGGATGCCGTACGATGATTACCGTACGAGCCGATATTGATGATAGATCCGCACTCATAACTCGAGGATATCTAATGATTTGACATTGAGGCGAGATCACCGACTATATACCTTGATATATGTATCGACTCAGATTTAGGCGGTTTCCATACCCCTCCAGACTTGCATGATACTTAGATCAGTAGTTGCATAGTAGATGTTAGATTAGACCAGAGTCATACCTATTTCAAACTAACGAATCGGGAATATTGCAAGATAGGGAAAAGGGGATTCTACGGTTATTTCAAATGTGTTGCGTCTATTTTCTAAACACCGTAGCCCTTGTTTTACCAAAGACCCCGGTTCGTCTTATTTCAAAAGGCAAGGTTGCATGTTGTAGCTTTTGATGTAGTTTCTTCACTGTTGCGTTGATTATTTCGATTGCACCTGTTTATACTATTTGCATGGCATTACTTGTGCTTATTGTTATATTACCATCATGCTGTTAGGACACCAGCACCATTATCGATGATGCGTATGTTCCACGTACACTGATTGCCGGCTCACACACTTCATCATCGATAATTGCTATGCCACTACTCTGTAGTACTGCTGCATTCATGGTATGATTTCCGCATGGCATATTGTACACATAGACCTGTACACAAACATATATGATTTTGACTTGATATTCACACCTGATCATTATATCGTAGCTCATTTATATGTGACATGACTTGATACTCACATTTGATGCTTATATCACACCTGATCATTATATCGTAGCTCATTTATATGTGACATGACTTGATACTCACATTTGATGCTTATATCACACCTGATCATTATATCGTAGCTCATTTATATGTGACATGACTTGATACTCACATTTGATGCTTATATCACACCTGATCATTATATCGCAGCTCATTTATATGTGACATGACTTGATACTCACATTTGATGCTTATATCACACCTGATCATTATATTGTAGCTCATTGTATGTGACATGACATGATATTTATGTTTGACGCACATATCATATCAGATTAGTAACTTACATTTTGGTTGGATTATATGTGATTTCTGGATTTGGGAACCGTGGCTATTTCAAATATGTAATCATTTAAAATCCCGGTTCCCTTGATATGATATTTCAGTGCGTCCACTATGTGTTTTCTCGGTGCTAGAGTGATATATAAAAACCCGAATCGAGGAGGCGGTTGAGGCCGATTACGGGTACATGGTGGACCCGGTATGGTACCCCGGGGCGAGAACGGTTTCGCTGTGTGATAGACGGTGAGCCCGGCAGAGGGACTACTACCTACCGGTGATTGTATTTGAGCTCGGCGGATATCTGGAGGATTCCGACCGGAGTTGAGAGATGGATATGGGCTGACCCGTACTGCCGGGGCCGAGGGCCGATACCGCAGACGGAGCCCAGAGATGGACATGGGTTGACCCGTACTGCCGGGGCCGAGGGCCGATACCGCAGACGGAGCCCCATATGGATGAGGATTTACGTGTCGATGCTTGGCACGGGTTTCATGATGTTTTACCAAGATTTATTTACATCCTCATATTGCATACATGATGCTTATTGTCATTGGGTGACGGGTGGACGGGTTCCACGTATATACAGACATAGATCATATACAGACATAGACCATATACAGACATGGATCATATACAGACATGGATCATATACAGACTGGATTTACACTGATCATACCTCATTTGTATATATAACAGGGTATGAGGGCGCTGTTATATATACCCTTACACCAATATTAGTGGTATGGGACGCTAATATATGTGTATTGATATCATTGATACTGCATCATATTTACTTCTTGCAGACATACCTTATACTGATGACATGTTATTACCTGAGTACTTGGCACCACATACATACTTAGATGTTACCTTGCCACCTTATCACACTCAGATGTACTCTTGTGGATTATATTACTGATTGTTGACTTAGGTTTATGTCTTGCATTCGGTTTCTGCTTGTAGATGTTTCTATTCACGAGTTGGCAACTCACCCCCGTTGTGCCACAGTTCTTGCAGGTTCTGCCGTATAGGTTTCATTGCGGCATTTCTGGCACACTACCTTCTTGCGGGTGGCTTGCTTTTGGTAGGTGGATTCTTTCGCATCAAGAACCACCCTTGTATTTATTTTATTCATTGTATCTAGAATCTCCATCAACCAAAACTTGTATATTGTTTCAGACCTAGACTTTAGTGATGTATTATTCGACCTTAGAGTCGCGCTTAGTAGTATTGCGGTTTCTTGTTGCTTTGAGCTTTCTTTTGGGTTTGATCCTCGCCACTTGGCGTTGTATATTATTGTTGCATGTGTGGTTGTGACCGTCTATTGACGAAGAGCTAGCTCCCGCTTGGGGATGCCCTTATCGTTGCATATATATTGTCATTCTTGTTGTACCCCATTCGGGGCCTGTTTTACAAAAGAAACTCTGCCGAAATTTTTAGAAAAGACTGTACTGTTTTAAATTGCATATTCGGCTTAGTTATTTAAAAACCTTGATTGTTAAACATGTAGTTCTTTACTTCTTTAAACCTGTTTCTTTACTTATTCTTAAAAAGGGTTTTAGATTTCTGGGTTTTCGGCTTACTTAGTCGCGTTACGCCTATAGACGTTACGTGGTTAAGTGCCGGTCACGGGCCAAACTTTGGGTCGTGACATTTATATTTACATTAAATAAATGAAACCCTAATTATCTAATGGCATAGTATGAGTCTCATATACCCATGTTGCATATATAAACTAGCATGACACAATAATATATATCACATATATATTTAGTGTGCATAAGTGAGAAAAATGAATGCTTAAGTGAGCTAATATTAGTCAATGTAATTTAATACATCAAATATATAATTATACATTAAATTATGAAGTCAACAATTAATTTAACAATCCGGCTATATCACATATAACCGACTAATATCATTTGTATCATCATATCAAATCAACACTTGATTCGATAACTCGGCTATATCACATATAACCGATCGATATCTCATATCGCGAGAATAGAAAATAGTATCGCATACACGTATTAATCTCAGTAACACACATATCACATATGTGCTCCTACTTCGTTTCGCCTGAGCCAGGAAACCTCTGTGTTGGACTCTAATGACCCGTCAATATGCCAGCAGTAGGTGTTGATCATATCAGTCACCCCACAAGCCGTCAGCGGTAAAAGCAGCACATAACGGCCACCCGGGTATTGAGCGATCAGAAGATCAACAAGCTGCCTGCTCATACCCCTATGAATCCAATAAGTAACACTACCATATAGTCCGGTAGTTTCGTCTGATATGTCGCATATCTAGCCTAGGGATGGTAAACGTCAGACCCAGTAGCTTGATAAGTCATGCCGATTTGAGGCACATAACGGGTCGAGAAACTACCGATAACACTTACCAGTATATCTCTGAATCAGCCATGGCCAGGGACTTCCTATTATTGCCAATCGAGCATAGCGCAAAATCAACCCCTAATACTGGGAGAGACGAAATCCCATCATATTGCTCATTGCCTCCATGTGACTCGGGACTGTACCCAAAAACTACCGTTTTGCACGTTCTCTTGAACGTGGTAAGGTGGAAATCAAAGCACAGTAGGAATCACACAAGACTCTATGACGATCTCGGGTTGACAGACTAACCTGTACTAGTGTCACCAGAGAACTGCTGACGTGAGGTATAATATCATCTTGGAGTTCTCGGCGAGTCATGCTCAATGTACCCAGTCTCCAGTGAGCACCTGTACACTATCTTTGATGTCAAACACCAACGAATGTGGGATCATCCATTGCCCATCTTATGAGTCAAGATAAGTATACGCTAGTCTATACTGGAACATCGATGCCCTGTCTCGATACTCCCATGACTAAGAACATTTAAAGGATGTACTTACCGACTACCTTGGCCCCCCTAGTATGATCTGCATCATAATCCTGGTAGTCAAGTACACATCCTAAGGGATTTACCAACATGTCACAGAGAGGCAATAAATGTACATGTTAAGATAAAGAGTAACCAGATAGCATACTATCATGTTGAGTAAGAAAGTCCACTATAATATATATCATATGTACAATAATGGCCTCTAGGGCATACATACAACTAACAAATCAGTTGGTACAGACAAAAGCCCTTGCGAATATATTCCTAGGGGCAAGTGTTGTAGGGTTACTTAGTGCGACAACAAGGTTTCGAAAGGCATCGTCCATGCCGTTTTCAAAATTTTGTCGTTCTAAATAACTCTATCCCTAGAATCTTAACTAAAGATTTAAACAATAAGCATGCAAACAACTTTACATACTAAGTGAATGAGGAATACAACCGTTGTAGACTGGTCCTTCACTTCAAATGCTCCTTGTAGATGTCCCTTCGCTGTGAGTATGATCTCCCGAACTCTTGAGAGGCTCCGCAAGGTGAAAGATGCAAACTTGCTCGAAGTATTCGAGGCCGAAGATGATCTACATCGAGGAGACTCAAGCTCATGCTACCTCTTCACTAAATTAGGGTTTAGTGAAGCAAACACACTAAACTAAATGGCTAATAATAGAGGATGATGAAGTAGGAAATGCGCTCTATTTAGTTTTCATTTTCTCTCAATATTTTCTCACCATTCTCAAAAGCTAGAAAGCTTTTCATGAGGAAGAAGAATCTCAAGTCAATAAGATAAAAAAGAATGAACTTATGAGGTGAGAATATAAACGATGAGTGAGTTAGTGTCATGCACTAACTCATGTAGAGACTTAACTAGGATACGGATAAAGGTTGGGTTAATAAATATCTCAAGGAATACAAAAGAGTGGACTTGGTCAATAGTTATCCAAAGCATTCTCAAAGCTTCTACCATGACAAAATTCCACCATTTTAGAATTACTTTGATAAATAAAATCCCTAGAATTATCCTAACTATAGTGTAAGTCTCATACACCCATGTTTCATGTATCATCAAACATGACACAATAAAATGTACATTAATACATATCAAATATATACAATATGCACAAAAGTGAGAAAAAGAATACTTAGTTAATGTAAATTAATATATCAAATATATAATTATACATTAAATTATCAAATCAACACAAGATTTAATAATCCGGTTATCTCACATACAACCGACTAATATCATATGAATCAACTTATAGAATCAATACTTGATCCAATTACCCGGCTATATCACATATAACCGACCGATATCACATATCGCGAGAATAGAATGTGGTATCACATATGCGCATTAATCTCGGTCCCGCATATATCACATAAGTGCTCCTACTCCGTTTCACATGAATCGGGAAATCTTTGTGTAGGACTCTAAAGACTCGTCGATACGCCGGCAGTAGGTGATGATTATATCAAACACCCACAAGCTGCAAGCGGTTGTTTAAACGTAACGGCCACCCAGGTATTGAGCGATCAGAAGATCAACAAGCAAGCCTGCTCAAACTCCTGCGAATCCAATCTTTAACACTACCGTATAGTCCGGTCTCTTCATCTGATATGTCGCATATCACAGCCTGAGAGTGGTTTAACGTCAGTGTAACATTTCAGAAAATATAAAATATTATTTTTGAAATTTAATATTATAATAATTTTCCCGAAAACTGCCCGATTTGCGAAATTTAGGTTTTAGAAAAGGGTACAAATATATACCAATAGTTTTGAAATAAATGGAAATTAAAATGATTTATTCATTTAATAATATAATTAAAGGATTTGGCATTTTTAAAAATTTATTATATGCAGTTTGGATAAAAACCCGATTAGTGCACTGCTAATCGCGATTAAGCTAAATCCGTGTTTCTACAGTTTTCATGGCTAGTGCACCATATCATATTGCATTTGGTTATATGTTGTTTAATTTGTGTCGTTTATGGGTATTATTGTGCTTCGGTTTTAAAAAGAGAAAAGAAAAAGAAAAGAGAGATGGCAAAAGGGTAATTTAATGAGAGTGGGTGAGAATAAAGGAGAGAGTGGGGCAGCCACATTATCCTCCACCATTTATTTTTCTTCTCTTTCTTCCTCACTTCACTCCATCTTTAACCTTAGGATCCATCTCAAAAACCATGTCAAAACCCTATACCCCTTTCACAAAAAATGATCACCTCCTTCTCCTCTACACATTAGACCAAGAAAAGTTGGATTTTGACAATATTGAAGAGCTAGGGTTTTGCTAGGCTACACTCATGTGGTACAAATTCTTCCATTTAGCTTAGTTTGAGATTTCTTATATTCTAGATTAGTTTAGAATGTGTTTGGTTAGGGTATGTGGTGTTTAGAAAATTCAAGAGAAGGGTTTGGGGATTTTGGGGAATTAGTGATGTGTGGTGGCTATACAAGACCCTAGAGATCAAATTCAAGACCTGGAATTTAGTATAGAAACAAAAATACGGATTTAGGATTTTGTTCCTGTCGGTTTTGTGAGTTTATAGGGTGTGCAGGGAAATCTGGAGCAACCCGGGGAATTTTGAGGAAACCAAACAATACCGGGGATCAAAATAAGGTACTAAGAGACCACCCCGACCACACGAACCCACACGGAGTCCATGAGGCCGAGTAGGCCGGAATTTTAGGCCAAGTGGCCGGCCACATTGGAGGGGTTCGGGTCTAGGTTGGTCCAGTAGCTCATATACACTATATACAGCACCCTAGACTTGTTTGTGTAACTCCTTTTGTCCTGAGTCAAAATCTGGGAGCACATTAGTGTGAGTTTTGGTTATGTTTTCCGTATTTTGAATGATGAGTTTTGATATTTGAATTTATTTGTTGAATGTTTGTACATCAACGACTATGGGTAATTTTTTGGTTTTGCATACGTGGGCTATAGGTTCTAACCTATAGGCGATCCGTGTGTCGTTTTGGTTTTCGGACTTGATGCTAATAGCGATTGCGATTGTTTATTATTGTAGGTACCCTCGCATGTATTCCGAGGCGATGGAGTATGGCGTCATCGACTTCAACAAGCAAGGATCAATGTGAGTAGATCTATATCTACGGAAGAAGTCGGGTGGATGGTGTATAGCACCCCCGCACACTTTGATGGAAACCGATTTATATATAGATTTTGGTTAATGAAAACTATATATAGAGTAAAAAGGCAGTTAAAGAACCATATTAGAAACTAAGGACAGTTAGAAGTGATGTGATACGACTAGTATGTGATGACGGGATTTGAGGATGATATTTAATGATATTGCCGTTTTGTTAGTGTATATGCCCTAGGGGCCATTATTGTATCATACTAGTTTGTATATTACTTAATGGAAGCTTAGGATATTCACATGTATATATCAGTCTTGCTAAACATGGTAGTATGCTACTTGGTTTTTCTATCTTAATATGTGAGTATACGTATTGATAGAGCTTTTAAGATCTTGCTTGACTACCTGCGTTGTGATGGCAGTCACACTAGTGGGGGCTGGGTAGTCTACAGGCACATCCTTATTCAGGTCCCTAGTCATAGGATTATCGAGACAGGGCATCAATACTCCGGAGTAGACTAGTGTGTACGTTTCTCATCCCAGTTGGGGAGATGGTCTGTCCCACAGCCGTCAGTATGTTGTACTGGAGATAGTATGCAGGTGCTCGTTGTGTTACGGGTACACCGGACAGGACTCACGGGGAACTGTTGGTTGGTATTATACCCATCGTCAGTTAACAGTTTCCAGGTGGCATGAGTACAGCATAGTCCTGTCACGACCCGAAAGTACGGAACATGACCGGCACTTAAACTACGAACGTCTCGAGGCGTACGTAATCTAAGTAAACCGAAAACCCAGAAATCCAAACCAAGAAAAGTAGTAGAGTGCAGGAAAAACCAACTTAAAGCAAGTAATTTCAATAGCATAAGCCGAATTATGCGGTTTTTAAAACATCAAAAATTTACGGAAAATTTCGGCAGAGTCTCCTTTGTAAATACTGGCCCCCAAACGGGATACAACATGAATAGTATACGAAATCAAGAAAAAGGCATCCCCAAGCGGAGGCTAGCTCTTCGTCAATCGACGGTCACAACCACACAAGCAATAAAATATACAACGCCAACGGCGAGGATCAAAACTCAAAAGGAAACTCAAAACCACCAGAAATATAACGAGCGACTCTAAGGTCGAAAGAGTAAACAACACTGGTCTCTATCTCAATAAATACATGTTTGGTTGATGGAATTTACTAGATACAACGGAATAATATTATACAAGGTAATATGATGGGTACGATACAAGAAAAACCCACCAACTAGCAAGTCACCCGAATGAAACTGAGCCCGCAAATCCGTAATTAAACCTGTAAGGCAAAACCTACAAGAAACTGAGGCACAACGGGGGTGAGTTGCCAACTCGTGAATAGAAAAACATCTACGCACAGAAATCGCATAAATAACGCAATCCTAGTTCAATGATCATAATATATCCTCAAAAATGTATATAACATGCAGCCTATAACAATGGCTAGGGTAAATATCTAACTCGAGTGTAAACTCATGTGCCCGTGTCAGTGCCTCAGGTAGCAATATATCATATGAATGAGGTATGCATGCATGAAAACAGAATACATGTAAATGAAGAAACTGTTTTCATAAATTAGTGAGATTTCCTTCGTATTTTTAAACCGACGTATCATAAATGAAATCAGTATCAACAGTGTCTAGTATCGACACAAAACATAAATCTCAATGTCTCAAAATATCAATGTCTCAATCTCAATATCTAGGGCGCCGTCAGTCCAGACCGGCCCCTACCATCCATTTCAAGACCACGACGGTATCCTCCGTATATCCGACGCGTCGGGTAATATCACCGGTAGGTAGTGCTCCCTAGTCAAGCTCAACGTCAACACCACATTCCTCTTGCCCCGGGGTACCATACCGGGCCCACCATGTACCCGAAACGGTTCCTCCACTCCTCGAATCGGGTCTCGAAATCCATCAGCAAACTCATGGTGGACGACTCATACATCATGGGAAAACCGCACTTTTTATTTTAAAAAGGAGAAAAGGTTTATTTATGTTTTTGCGATTTTCCTCCAAATCCAAGAAATCTCATGAAATCCGAATCCAAGTCATTAATAGCATGTAAACAGTGAATATAGGCATGAGAATCCATGAATGCGACACAACAGTGAATAATAACATGCATGAAGTAGTAGGCAATAACTACAATGTCTAACTAGCATATAAGGCAAGTACACTAATATCATGTCTAAACTATTAGCTAACAACCTATGTCAAATGAAATAGTATTTTCTAAAGTGTTCGTGACATGTCAATTACCGATGAAGATGTGTGTGAGCCGGCAAGTAAGTGTACGTGGTATATACGCGTCATCGGTAATGGTGCTGGTGTCCTAACAGCCTGATATTAATAATGCAATAAGAAATTATAATATAAGCATGCGATGCGGAGCGAACAGTAAAAATGAGCGGAAGCTGAATACTAGACGCAACTATAACTAATCTGCACTAATCTAATATAAGTCCTACAAATGGTGCCTTTTCAAATAACACGAATCATGGGGTTTTGAAAATAGGGGCTACGGTGTTTTTAAGAAAAGATTCGTTTTTGAAAAATCCGTAGAATCCCTTGACCTATCTTTTAAAATACGCATGATTCGTAAGCTTTGAAATAGGTAAGAATCGAGTCTAATCTAACAACTAAACTAAACTAAAGGGCTAAGCTAACAAGCTGGACTACAGGTAAGGAAACCGCCTAACGTCTGAGTCGATACATATACATACATGTATATATATTAGTCGGTGATCCCGCCTCAATAATATCATATCCGATACCATATCTATAATCAGACATCCCAAGTCAAGAGTGCGGATCAATCATCAAGATATAGCTCATACGTAAATCCGTCGTACGACATCCCCAAATCTGGGTACGGGTCAATATCACATTCATCATACTATTTACCTGGTATCCTCTGTATCAAATATCATGATCGGGGTACTGATCTACGTCTAGTACAATACAGATATCGCCTAAGTATGCATGCACGTGTGTAAAAACTACGTCAAGGACCCGCTACAACGTCATGTCGTATCTAAGATATGAACCTTGCTATATCACCGATCTCACGGCCTCAAATCAAATCTCATCGACTCAGCTCAATCCCAAGTATCATCCTAAAATCAGTATGTGAACACATAGTCCCATACCCATGTGAACACATAACGATAAAGATTCCCATGAGCACATATCAATAGGAAAGTATGCAAGTATGTATGTGTGTATGTGTAGTGCAACACTACCCTAGGGTTCGCAATGCTAAAATAATCCAACACACCAATATCCATTCTAAGCATCGTTATTAATCCCAAATAACATATAAAAATTGTTGGTGTGTATACGCATCCGTATACACCACCACGGACTGCGGGGGTGCTATACGCCATCCACCCGACTTTTCCCCGTAGATATAAATCTACTCACCTGGTCCTCGCTAGCCGGTGCCGACGTCGCCACGCGCTTGCTTGTCGTCTCGAAGTCTACATGGGGGTACCTACATATCATAACGCACCATATCGCATTAAAACTAAATTCGAAATCGAAACGGCATACGAAAATCAAATCGGCACGCGTATCACGCATTGGTCCAAACCTATCGCCTACGCATGCAAAAATAGTCAAACCAACACTCGATGTCGATGTACAAACGTCAAACCATCGATAAAAATCCAATCACACTCATTTGCACATTCATGAACACTAATTTTAATATAAACTAGGTTAAAACTCACAAAAACCCCAATTTCACTTAAAAAGTCATTTTTCCGAAAATCTAGCAAGCACAAATCACCGTTTTTGTACAAAACATGATGTTTAAATGAATGTAGCGGCCAATATACTTATTAAATATCTTAAATAAGTCATAGAAACAATTTCCGGAATTTAATCTCATTAAATTCCAAAAACCTTAATATTCTAGTTTACAAAATACCCTTTTTAACAATTTCATAGCAAAAATGCACAAACTACAATTTAGGTTGGATTTCCATGAACTAAAGTGTTAAACTACACTTAATAAAGTTAGTAATACGATAAAAACCCTAACCATATTTTTAATCTCATATTTCAAATTAAATCAATAAACCTAGTTTGCAACAAAAAGCTTAATTTGGACATTTTTCAAGTAATAACTTGTAATTAACAACTAGATTAGTTTTCTACAAAACTAAATATGTTAATCCACATCACTAAACCATGCACAATCAAACACAACTCATTTCCACAACAAACCCTAACTTGAAATCTTAAATCATGCAATTAAACTCACATAAACCAAATTAACACTTAACTAAATTAGCTTTAAGAAATTAGTAACAAACTAAGCAAAAAGGTTTAGAATTATACCCAAAAACATTTGAAGATCCACAAGCATCCATGGCCCTCCAAAATGCTCTCTTCTCACAAAGATCCATGCAATACGGGCTAAGCTAAAATGGGTAGGAGTCAGATTTGGATTTTGGGATTTTTTTTTGATGGATTTTGGGCAATTTTTGATGAAGTTTTGAAGAGAAAAGAGAAGGGAAATGGGGGGGGCTGTTGCTGCTGTAGGAGGGAGGGGGGGTCGGCTGAATGGGAGTGGGAGAGGAGAGAGAGGGAGGTAGAGAAAGTGGGGGTGAAAGTCAAGGTCAACCAAAGTCAAAAGTCCACCTCATTTATCCATTTTCTACACTTTTCTTTTCTTTTCTTTCTTTTGCAAACCAAGAGGGGGCTGCTGAATTCAACCAAGGGGAGAAGTGAATGGGGGTGTGTGGGTGTGGGTACGGGTGTGGGGTGATGAAAAATGATAAATACAATACCCCAAACATACATTTACGTTAAAAAAAAGCCTTTTTTCTTCAATAATTCCTAAACCGTTTTGGCAAATGATTTCGTTCCAAAAACCACATGATAAAATTTTATTTAATGTTTTATGATGCACAAAATTTGTTTCAACTCATTCCAATTTGTAATTTTCCCTAATTAAATGTATTAGTGACGGCTTAAAATAATAATAAAATAATATTTTTTTCAGAAAATTTGAAATTTCACCAGCGGCTCAATAAACACCAAATAATAGCAATTACATAGCTAGAATATGTATATTTAATTTTTATAATAAGATATTTGCATTTTGACTTTTTACAGAAAACCCCCTTATTTTACCGATTTTCCGAAATTTCACCGAAACGATTTTCAAAACGCTACAATCTTCCCCCTTTAAAGAAATTCGGTCCCCGAATTTAAATTAAAAATCCCCCCAAATACTAAAACATCTAAGCAAAACCATCAAGTCGTCGGGGCTCCGAAATCATAAATACATAAAACAAATCGTAGCGCAGCGCATGCGTATGAAAAATAAGCATATAACTCAAATCAAAACTCTATCCAGCATCCCGCAATCATCGGAGACATGGTGAAGACACAATGTCCAAATCCGAAATGAAATTCAATATGATATAACTCGAAACTATACATGTAAAATATATTCAGGTACTGTCCTCTGCTTGTCCTGCTCAGTACGAAAACACATAGCAATATCATAAAAGCGTACTGCTCTATACGAAATCAATCCCAAAATATGCACATGAATGCTAGTGCGTCTGGTGCGCACGGAAATCAAAATCCATGAATGTGCCATACATGCGCACAGAAACAACATCTAAGTGCATTGGGTGTGCACGAAACATCTGTCGTAGGCAACATGTGTGCCTGACCGCAAAACAGGTGCATCTGACATGCACGAAGAATCTCGATTTAGTGCATCTGGTGTGCACCAAAATCGTATCTCAAAACCTGCGCTCAATCATGCGCGAAAACCCAAAACCAGGGGCATCCATCATGCACGAAATCATGAAATCCAATATCAAGCGCCGAACATGCGTAAAATCAAATCAGGTGCACAAGGTGCATAAAACAAACATCGAGTATCACAATCGAAATCGAAGTCCAGTGCATCTAAGTGCACAAAATGCGTATCACCGCACTGCAAGCATATGTGAACTATACTGAGTGCAAAAACCAATTCGTATGCGTACATACGCACAAAATCAACTCAAATGTCTAAAACCGTAAAATCACAAACATGTGAAACCCAAGCACGAAAGCAATATCAAGTGCAACACTGTGCAAAGATCATAAATCATCAATCATCAAAATCAGATCATTCGAATAAATCACCCAAAATATCGAAATCAATAATGGCGGCATAGTACCGCTCAAGCGCATCCTCTAAGAGTCGCGGGCCAACTGGCGCGGTCAATAATGGGACGTCTCGTCGATGATCATGAACTCTGGCCTGCTTGTGTGCATAACAATGACCACTCCTGGGTCAAGGTCTTCATTGGGAATTACCAATCTCTCGGTCCATCGGCTCATCGGCCTTGTCAGGTGTGCTAACGGGGATAATCCCGTTCTGGCACGCCTCTTGTCATCTCCCGGTCAATCATCGCGACCACTCGTGAGACAGCATATCACTGGCGTCGGCCTCTGGCTCTCTGAATGTACGTAACACATCTGATCCTGGGTGCAAGTATCATTGCAGCAGTGTCCTGGAAGGAATCCTGCTCACGGTCTCTTCCATGTCTCGTCTCTGCCAACTGTCCGGAAGTCATCGTCCTTTCCTATATCTGCATCTTGCTCCGGAACGGCTGCATACCCATCGCGACTCCTTCTGGAAGGTATATCCAGTACTCTGCCTCGGCATGCATATCGCATCTCTGATGTCGGCGGAGCGGAACGTCGTTTTATCCAGATTTTTTACGGACCTCTTTACTCCACTTTCTCAAATGTCGACTGTTTCGGACTCGTCTCATCGTGGCTACATGGACTGAGCTCCAACGGCTATCCTCGTATCGGGAGTCTCCCAAGAAATGCATCTCACCACCTAGCATCCGAATTAAGTCGAGCCATCCGATCGAGTCGTGAAAACCTCATAATCCCCCAAGAGCTCAACCTCTTGGGCACAGTTTAATAGTATCGAGTACATACCACAGCATCGGTGGTCCAGCCGTAGAAGGGCAAACCCAAGCCTCACTAATGGCGCCGTAGAACTGCCGCAAACCCGAAGGTTCAAAGGCTTTCACATAGTCATTAAGTCGAGTTAGGGTTTCATTCTTCTAGAGGGACCATAGAATTGCCTGCATGTCTTTCCGACTACTTTAAACTTGGAATAATATGTTTCTGACATTCGATCGTCTCTGTCGACTCCCAACGTCTCCGTGTGAAGTCGTCTGTAGCTGGAAGCAATCTATCTGATGACCTCGCATCGGGGTAGGCGAACGAACCACATGTCCTAGTCATTCCTCCTAGGGTGACTAGCGACCTTCTATCATCTCTTAGTACAACTCGTTCTGCACTAACTCCAGCATCTGGGGAAATACCTCGTCGTTCGCGGCAATAACTGGCTCGCTCGTCTGCACGCTGAACAGTGCCTCGATCATCAGGAGTAAGCAACACACCAACGGTGATCAAAATCTGGCTGGCCTCCATCATTGGCTCAATTCTCTAGTGTCGATCAGCATCTCCGAGTAACCTCATAAAGGCGATCCGCCAAACGCTCATGGCGCGGAAACACAGTAAGAAGACACATCTCTGCAATCGTGTTTCGCCGGAATTTCGCCCTGGTCAGTCCTCGTTCGTGACGAGCGTATACTGACCGCAACTCTAGCCGTAGCTCTCCCTGCGCGTAACTGTAGCAGCAAAACCAAACTGGTACCGATGAGGCTAGATCAGGAAGGAATATAATACTGAATAAGGAAATGTACATCCTAAGGCTTCATAAGTGGAGTGGCGTGTCGTAAATATGCCGCGGAACATATCAACGGTACGTCACACTACTTTAGTCACCTATTCCATCAACCAAGGGTCATCCTACGCTCCGAAGGTTAAAACCTAACGCTCTGATACCAACTTTGTCACGACCCGAAAGTACGGAACATGACCGGCACTTAAACTACGAACGTCTCGAGGCGTACGTAATCTAAGTAAACCGAAAACCCAGAAATCCAAACCAAGAAAAGTAGTAGAGAGCAGGAAAAACCAACTTAAAGCAAGTAATTTCAATAGCATAAGCCGAATTATGCGGTTTTTAAAACATCAAAAATTTACTGAAAATTTCGGCAGAGTCTCCTTTATAAATACTGGAACCCAAACGGGATACAACATGAATAGTATACGAAATCAAGAAAAAGGCATTCCCAAGCGGGAGCTAGCTCTTCGTCAATCGACGGTCACAACCACACAAGCAATAAAATATACAACGCCAACGGCGAGGATCAAAACTCAAAAGGAAACTCAAAACCACCAGAAATATAACGAGCGACTCTAAGGTCGAAAGAGTAAACAACACTGGTCTCTATCTCAATAAATACATGTTTGGTTGATGGAATTTACTAGATACAACGGAATAATATTATACAAGGTAATATGATGGGTACGATACAAGAAAAACCCACCAACTAGCAAGTCACCCGAAGGAAACTGAGCCCGCAAAGCCGTAATTAAACCAGTACGGCAAAACCTGCAAGAAACTGGGGCACAACGGGGGTGAGTTGCCAACTCGTGAATAGAAAAACATCTACCCACAGAAATCGCATAAATAACGCAATCCTAGGTCAATGATCATAATATATCCTCAAAAATGTATATAACATGCAGCCTATAACAATGGCTAGGGTAAATATCTAACTCGAGTGTAAACTCATGTGCCCGTGTCAGTGCCTCAGGTAGCAATATATCATATGAATGAGCTATGCATGCATGAAAACAGAATACATGTAAATGAAGAAACTATTTTCATAAATTAGTGAGATTTCCTTCGTATTTTTAAACCGACGTATCATAAATGAAATCAGTATCAACAGTGTCTAGCATCGACACAAAACATAAATCTCAATGTCTCGAAATATCAATGTCTCAATCTTAATATCTAGGGCGCCGTCAGTCCAGACCGGCCCCTACCATCCATCTCAAGACCACGACGGTATCCTCCGGATATCCGACGCGTCGGTAATATCACCGGTAGGTAGTGCTCTCCAGCCAGGCTCAACGTCAACACCACATTCCTCTTGCCCCGGGGTACCATACCGGGCCCACCATGTACCCGAAACGGTTCCTCCACTCCTCGAATCGGGTCTCGAAATCCATCAGCAAACTTATGGTGGACGACTCATACATCATGGGAAAACCGTACTTTTTATTTTAAAAAGGAGAAAAGGTTTATTTATGTTTTTGCGGTTTTCCTCCAAATCCAAGAAATCTCATGAAATCCGAATCCAAGTCATCAATAGCATGTAAACAGTGAATATAGGCATGAGAATCCATGAATGCGACACAACAGTGAATAATAACATGCATGAAGTAGTAGGCAATAACTACAATGTCTAACTAGCATATAAGGCAAGTACACTAATATCATGTCTAAACTATTAGCTAACAACCTATGTCAAATGAAATAGTATTTTCTAAAGTGTTCGTGACATGTCAATTACCGATGAAGATGTGTGTGAGCCGGCAAGTAAGTGTACGTGGTACATACGCGTCATCGGTAATGGTGCTGGTGTCCTAACAGCATGATATTAATAATGCAATAAGAAATTATAATATAAGCATGCATTGCGGAGCGAACAGTAAAAATGAGCGGGAGCTGAATATTAGACGCAACTATAACTAATCTGCACTAATCTAATATAAGTCCTACAAATGGTGTCTTTTGAAATAACACGAATCATGGGGTTTTGAAAATAGGGGCTACGGTGCTTTTAAGAAAAGATACGTTTTTGAAATATCCGTAGAATCCCTTGACTTTTCTTTTAAAATACGCATGATTCGTAAGCTTTGAAATAGGTAAGAATCGAGTCTAATTTAACAACTAAACTAAACTAAAGGGCTAAGCTAACAAGCTGGACTACAGGTAAGGAAACCGCCTAACGTCTGAGTCGACACATATACATACCTGTATATATATTAGTCGGTGATCCCGCCTCAGTAATATCATATCCGATACCATATCTATAATCAGACATCCTAAGTCAAGAGTGCGGATCAATCATCAAGATATAGCTCGTACGTAAATCCGTCGTACGGCATCCCCAAATCTGGGTACGGGTCAATATCACATTCATCATACTATTTACCTGGTATCCTCTTTATCAAATATCATGATCGGGGTACTGATCTACGTCTAGTACAATACTGATATCGCCTAAGTATGCATGCACGTGTGTAAAAACTACGTCAAGGCCCGCTACAACGTCATGTCGTATCTAAGATATGAACCCTGCTATATCACCGATCTCACGGCCTCAAATCAAATCTCATCGACTCAGCTCAATCCCAAGTATCATCCTAAAATCAGTATGTGAACACATAGTCCCATACCCATGTGAACACATAACGATAAAGAATCCCATGAGCACATATCAATAGGAATGTATGCAAGTATGTATGTGTGTATGTGTAGTGCAACACTACCCTAGGGTTCGCAACGCTAAAATAATCCAACACACTAATATCCATTCTAAGAATCGTTATTAATCCCAAATAACATATAATAATTGTTGGTGTGTATACGCATCCGTATACACCACCACGGACTGCGGGGGTGCTATAAGCCATCCACCCGACTTCTCCCCGGAGATATAAATCTACTCACCTGGTCTCGCAAGCCGGTGCCGACGTCGCCACGCGCTTGCTTGTCGTCTCGAAGTCTACATGGGGGTACCTACATATCATAACGCACCATATCGCATTAAAACTAAATTCGAAATCGAAACGGCATACGAAAATCAAATCGGCACGCGTATCACGCATAGGTCCAAACCTATCGCCTACGCATGCAAGAATAGTCAAACCAACCCTCGATGTCGATGTACAAATGTCAAACCATCGAGAAAAATCCAATCACACTCATTTGCACATTCATGAACACTAATTTTAATATAAACTAGGTTAAAACTCACAAAAACCCCAATTTCACTTAAAAAGTCATTTTTCCGAAAATATAGTAAGCACAAATCACCGTTTTTGTACAAAACATGATGTTTAAATGAATGTAGCGGCCAATATACTTATTAAATATCTTAAATAAGTCATAGAAACAATTTCCGGAATTTAATCTCATTAAATTCCAAAAACCTTAATATTCTAGTTTACAAAATACTCTTTTTAACAATTTCATAGCAAAAATGCACAAACTACAATTTAGGTTGGATTTTCATGAACTAAAGTGTTAAACTACACTTAATAAAGTTAATAATACGATAAAAACCCTAACTATATTTTTAATCTCATATTTCGAATTAAATCAAAAAAACCTAGTTTGCAACAAAAAGCTTAATTTGGACATTTTTCAAGTAACAACTTGTAATTAACAACTAGATTAGTTTTCTACAAAACTAAATATGTTAATCCACATCACTAAACCATGCACAATCAAACACAACACATTTCCACAACAAACCCTAACTTGAAATCTTAAATCATGCAATTAAACTCACATAAACCAAATTAACACTTAACTAAATTAGCTTTAAGAAATTAGTAACAAACTAAGCAAAAAGGTTTAGAATTATACCCAAAAACATTTGAAGATCCACAAGTATCCATGGCCCTCCAAAATGCTCTCTTCTCACAAAGATCCATGCTATACGGGCTAAGCTAAAATGGGTAGAAGTCGGATTTGGGTTTTGGGATTTTTTTTGATGGATTTTGGGCAATTTTTTATGAAGTTTTGAAGAGAAAAGAGAAGGGAAATTGGGGGGGGCTGTTGCTGCTGTAGGAGGGAGGGGGGGTCGGCTGAATGGGAGTGGGAGAGGAGAGAGAGGGAGGTAGAGGAAGTGGGGGTGAAAGTCAAGGTCAACCAAAGTCAAAAATCCACCTCATTTATCCATTTTCTACACTTTTCTTTTCTTTTCTTTCTTTTGCAAACCAAGTGGGGACAAGAGAGGGGGCTGCTGAATTCAGCCAAGGGGAGAAGTGAATGGGGGTGTGTGGGTGTGGGTACGGGTGTGGGGTGATGAAAAATGATAAATACAATACCCCAAACATCCATTTACGCTAAAAAAAGCCTTTTTTCTTCAATAATTTCTAAACCGTTTTAGCAAATGATTTCGTTCCAAAAACCACATGATAAAATTTTATTTTATGTTTTATGATGCACAAAATTTGTTTTAACTCATTCCAATTTGTAATTTTCCCTAATTAAATGTATTAGTGACGGCTTAAAATAATAATAAAATAATATTTTTTTCAGAAAATTTGAAATTTCACCAGCGGCTCAGTAAACACCAAATAATAGCAATTACATAGCTAGAATATGTATATTTAATTTTTATAATAAGTTATTTGCATTTTGACTTTTTACAGAAAACCCCCTTATTTTACCGATTTTCCGAAATTTCACCGAAACGATTTTCAAAACGCTAGAAGTCCGTAGACTTGACACTGCTGCTTCGCCTCGAGTGTGTTCCCACTGTTCTTAGATTGCTACCCTACCACAGCTCAAAGGAGTCGTGCAAACAAGTAGCAGTTGGGTGCAGTCCCGAAGCACTTAGAGGCAGTAGCGGTTAGATAGGATTTGTCTCTCCCGGTATTGGGAGTTGATATCGCGCTGTGTCAGAGAGCCATTACGCAAATTCCCTGGCCAAGGCAAGCGAGATTTGCTGGTAGGTTCCAGCAGTTTCTCAGGGTGTAATAGGCTTCGCTCCGACACAACTTATTCCTCTTTTAGGGGACTGACGCTTGTCGCCCCTAGCCCGGATATGCGATTGTCTTAGACGAACAGACCGGACTGTACGGAGATTGTCACAGCAGGCTCAGTAATAGTTCGGATGGGTTTCCTCATCGTCTTTCTTATCGACATCTACCTGGGGGCGTTACGTAGAGCTTGTGCCGCTTGCGGTCTGTGGTTAAACCGGTCTGTGGTTAAACCCACTACCAGCGTAGTAGTCGAGTCTCTAGAGTCCTACACAGAGAGTTTCCTATTCCAGGCGAAACGATATAGAGGTCGTATGGTTTTACGACAAAGGGTTTGGACGCATACGTGTGTTTGCAAACGTGCGTCGTTCGGACAGTTTTTACTAGTCGGCTTTGGTTTAAGCCAGTTACTGGTATCCGGTTATTGGATTTATACAGTCTAAAGTTTTTCCGTGTTTTCACGGAAAGGAGGGGCGTTCTCGTAATTGCGTGAGAAGCTTCTAGATGGTGGTGACTAAGGGGGTTTACGTGGCATATACAATGAATGAGATTAGTGAGTCATATGGATGATTCATCCATGTCATTAATGCATCATAAATGCTTAATGACTCATGGAGATGAATCATCACTTGATATTTATCAAGCATGGTTGTTAAATGATTTCTTTTCTTTTCTTATTAAAAAAAATGCTTGATATATATTATGATATCTATTATTCTCATTTGATTATTATGTTCATCTTCTCTTTCCTCAAGCTCTCTCTCTTCAAATCCTAATCCTCCCCTCTCATGTGTCGAGTACAAGGATTACTTAGACTAATTAAACCATAACCCTCACCCTATATCACCAAGCTTCTTTGATTAGCACTTAAAGAAATCTAGTTGCCTCAAGTTTAGAGGCTAAGCTAGGAGTAAAGCTCTTGGGTGGATCGTCAACTACTCTGAGAAGGCTGAGGAGGAGGTGGAGTTTGCAAAGACGAAGGACATGATTCGTTAGGTATAATCCCTAAACATAGTAGTATAGAACTTCTATGTTTGATGTTAGTTATTGTTTAGCTTCGATTCAAGCGGTTAGTCGATGTTTATGCTTTAACCAAGTTCGTTTTTAAAATTTCCGCCTCTCCACAAGTATTGGGGTGTTGTACATCGACTTACAGTGGTATCAGAGCCTCGATAAACAATAAATAACTCACTTGGAAAATTGTATGAATTTCGAACGGAAAAAACAAACCGGAAAACACCGATATCATGGGTTTTCTGTCGATTTTTAAATGAAGTCCAAAAATTTTTCAGGGAGGTTCAGAATGCCCTAAATGATAGTAGAAGAACACCCAAGATAATTGGGCTCATGAATTGGCTAAAGCGCCGCGGAACCGCGGCGGATCCCACCGATCCGCCGCGATTCCGCCGCCGAGTTGCCGATTCATCAACACAATTTTCCTGTGTTGGTTCTCTGTGATATTTGGTATTTTCTGGAAAATTTTAATTTTTGCTCAGGTTTCAGATTTACAGAGAAGTATTGGAGCAAAATTAAATTTGTTTAATCGATCGAAATTATACGGTATTTGCTTGTTGGATTATATCTGTGTTAATATAATGTGTTCGTAAACCTCCCCTAACTTCTAGTATGTCGGTTGGCAGGGGGTTGCACATTTCTGTAATGGATTTTATCTGTTTGTGTATATGAACTGTGTTGGACTGTTGTGATGTATAGCCGGGGTTATGTGATGGGTTATTATTTAATTCATTTGATGTAAATGTAATTAGTTGTAATATTATTTTGCGGGGCACATCCAGGTTGCGGTTGTAGACACCGTTGTATTATTTCATTGTACTGTTTTTGCTCCTAGGACAGACCCAAGGTGGGGTACATAAACTGCCGGATGAGTAGTTTGCCGTACCCGTAGGGGTCTTGGGTGGGGTAATGGCTATTCATCACAACAGTGTAATCCGTCTTTTCTTGCAGGCTCAAAAGAAATACGAATTGCTTGCAAATCCAATAAAGTTCATCTGTGATCTGGAATGAATATTATTGCGTCTGACGAATATAAAATATCTATATATATGATAGCTATTTAGACATCACTTATGTTTTACACCCGCGCTAGCCCATTCCCCGCTCTGTCGTTAGTTAAGTAACCTAACGGGTGATGGCGGGACCTAGTGGAGAATGCGGATGGCATAAGAGGATGTCATATTTTCGTCATTTTCTGCAATGATAGGTTAATGATGGGACGCATTATCTATAATGCAAAGAAAATAAACCAAAGTTTAAATCGTCGGAACAATTTAAAAGAAACCATTCGGTTATTTTTAAAACAGATATTTTTAAATGCGGAGATTTAACCACTCCTTTTAAAAGCTATCAGGCTCCTTCGGTTATATCAAGTTCACTACGTTCACGGTTTCGCCAAAACCAGTCGTAGCCCTCCGTCATTTCATTTGGGTATTCAGTAGTATTCAAGCTATGCAGTTTTGGCCAACGTCAAGGCATAGTGTTTGGTAGCTGCTGGATATTCATTTGTTGCATAGATAGAAGAGTTGGTTTGGGACAGTCGTATTATCATTTGGCCAACGTCAGGGATATATACGGATGGGTTCAAATTAACAAGATAATGATGGGTAGAACTTGACATATGACTTATGACATTTTGACCAACGCCAAGGTCATAAGAGCATGGGGCAAAAACTTATATCGGGAATTTCTAAAGAAACTGAAATTTTCAAAGAGATGCATACCATTTTGAGTTTGATGAATGTTGGTAGCATTCCTACAACATTATCAGACGATGATATTTGGATCCCGATCCTACTGTGAGTATATGCTACTTATCAGGATATTTGTCACTTAACGATCAATGCTATAAACCAAGTAAGTATCTAGAACGGTGTCAGCGGGGCTACGCTTCCAGAGAAAAGAGGTTCTTAAATTAAGGAACTTCGCGAAAGCGTTGGAAAACCTCCCTCGAAGTATCGACACTAGCCTGGCTGAACGGTTAAGCAAGTATTGTACGGTGAAAATAGTCCTGGCTAATTCTTCCTTTTTGGTTTGAGGACGGATTCGAAAAACAGTGGGAGCCATCCAGTTTAGATAAACTAAAAACCATTCTAAACTTGCAAGAGCATCATGCTAAAGTGTTTTCTTCTCTCTCTCCTAATTGCAACGACCCTGAAAATGAATGGACTTAAGTTACTTTTAGAGAAAAATATACTGACGGGGCCAAACTATAAAGATTGGCTGCGGAATGTCAAAATGGCTTTGACCTATGAAAAATTGGGGTATGTCCTCACCACTATTGCACCTGAAGCTCCAGGTCCCAAATCCAGTAATGCGGATAAGGAAATCCGCAAAACCTGAGATTTAGATTGCGCGAAAACCAAGTGCATCGTGCTTGCCTCAATGAACAATGAACATCAGAGGAGGCACGAGGATATAGACCTTGAATTCATATTTCTTCATACAAAAGATCTGTATGGGGAGCAATCTCGTATAGCAAGATACGAGACCTCAAAAAAGCTGTTTCAAGCGAGGTTGGCTGTCGGACCATCGGTAGGTGAACATGTCCTAAAGATGATTGGCTACATTGAAGAGCTCGCAGACCAGGGGACGACTTTGGATAATGAGCTCTATACAGACCTCATTATCCTGTCCCTTCCTATCACCTACGCCCAGTTTATACTGAACTTCAACATTCAAAAAAAAGAAGTTGAACTTTCAGAACTCCTTAACATGTTGAGGAGTGCAGAGGGCACCTTGCAGAAGGCAAGGGAAACACACACTAGTTTGTTCGCGGTGCTTCTTCTTCCGGGTCCAAGGCTAAGGCAAAAGGAAAGAAGAATAAGGCCGCCACCAAACATAGAGGAGGTGTCAGTAAGGTGGTAGCAAAGGGAAAGAAAAAGTTGCCGGTACCAGTAGTGGCTCAGGATGAGTGCTTCCATTGTCATAGGAAAGGGCACTGGAAGAAGGATTGCAAGGCGTGGATCGCCAAGAACCAAGGACCGAAGCAAGCTGTGGCTTCGACTTCAGGTGTGTTTGTAATTGAGAATTGTTTGTCAATCAACTCTACTTCCTGGGTATTGGATACCGGATCAGGATCTCATATTTGCAATTCATTGCAGGCACTGAGAAACCGTAGAGTGCTGAAGGAAGGTGATATGATCCTCAAGGTTGCTAACGGAGCTAGCGTGGGAGCTGTGTCCGTCGGGGATTATCACCTAGGATTGACCAGTGGACACATTTTGGTTTTACATAACTGTTTTTGTGTACTTAGTTTGACGTGTAATATCATATCTATTTCTTTGTTATCAAATACAGGTTATGATTTCACGTTTGTAAGTGATGTTGTCAACATCCACCTTAATCATAGTTTGATTGGGTCCGGTACACTGGATAACGGTATATATGTCTTAAACCAAATCCAGATTTTCAATGTCCAGAACACACTAAAAAGAAAGTCTCCAGATTTAAATAAGGCTTTCTTATGGCACTGTAGACTAGGTCATATCAATGAGACAAGATTAACTAAGTTACATAAAGAAGGATATTTGGATCCCTTCGAATATCAAACTTATGCCACTTGTGAATCATATCTCAAAGGAAAGATGACAAAGACTCTATTCACCGGACATGGAGTAAGAGCGTGCGAGCTCTTAGGACTCGTAAACAGTGATGTATGCGGTCCAATGTCTACTCATGCGAGAGGTGGTTTTTCTTATTTCATTACTTTTACGGATGATTATTTAAGGCACGGATTCATTTATCTGATGAAACATAAATCCGAGGATTTTGAAAAATTCCAAGAGTATAAGAATGAAGTAGAAAACCAAACCGGCAAAAGTATCAAGACACTAAGATCTGATCGAGGTGGTGAATACTTAAGTGCCGAGTTCCTAGGTTATCTAAAAGAGAAAGGAATTCTCTCTCAGCTTACTCCTCCTTACACTCCACAGCATAACGGTGTATCGGAAAGACGGAATCGAACCTATTGGATATGGTACGATCCATGATGAGTAATGCTGAGTTACCGCGATCTTTCTGGTGTTATGCGCTAGAATCAGCAGCATATCTTCTGAACAGGGTTCCTACCAAGACTGTGCCTACCACCCCATATCAGATGTGGAGTGGGAAGAAACCTTATCTTCAGTATCTGAGGATTTGGGGATGTCCAGCTTTTGTCAAAATGCAGTATGTGTACAAGCTTGAGGTACGATTAGTAAAATGTATATTTGGGATATCCAAAGAATTCCAAGGGGTATCTATTCTATTACGCAGAGGAACAAAAGATTTTAGTTTCTCGTAATGCCCATTTTGTAGAACAGCAAGTTTTAGAAAAGGGTACAAGTGAGAGCGAAATAGAGATGGAAGAAATTCCAGAACCATAAAATACTGCTGAAAGTTTGGTAGAACCAGTAGTTCAAGAAGAACAGGACATTCCCGCACCCCTCCGCAGAAGTAGTAGGCCGTCTCATCCGCCTGAAAGATACTATGGTTTTCTCGTCGATAGGGATAGAGAGGACTGCATCATAGATGATGATGAACCTAATAGCTTCCAGCAGGCCATCCAGAGCGACGACTCGGTACGATGGCTAAATGCAATGCGAAGCGAAATGGAGTCCATGTACACCAACAAAGTATGGACTTTGGACTTTGCTCCAGGTGGGGTAAAACCCATAGGATGCAAATGGATCTTCAAGAAAAAGATTGGTGTAGATGGGCAGGTAGAAACCTATAAGGCTACACTTGTTGCAAAGGGTTTTCGTCAAAGACCTGGTTTGGACTATGACGAAACTTTTTCTCCAGTGGCTATGCTCAAATCCATTCGTATCCTTCTTGCAATTGCTGCCTTCCATGATTATGAAATCTGTCAGATGGACGTAAAGACGACATTTCTGAATGGTAATTTAGAAGAGCGCGTCTATATGGATCAGCCAGAGGGTTTCAATCAGAGTGGGAGCAGCGGGAAAGTATGCAAGTTGCTTAAGTCCATTTATGGACTAAAGCAAGCATCGCGGAGTTGGAATATCTGTTTTGATGAAACAGTCAAAGAATTTGACTTTATCAAAAATCCAGATGAACCGTGCATATATAGTAAAGTTGTAGCAAGAAGTGTCGTATTCCTCGTATTATACGTGGATGACATTCTACTGATAGGAAATGATATTTCTATGCTGCAATCTGTCAAAGGATTCTTGTCACACAGGTTCTTCATGAAAGACCTAGGTGATGCCTCTTACATTTTGGGATCCGGATTTATCGTGATAGATCTAAGAGGATATTGGGACTTTCGCAGTCCAGGTATTTCAACAATATACTGAAAAGATTCAGTATGGAAGATTCTAAGCGCAGTAATCTACCGGCTTGTCACGGAATCACTCTATCCAAAAAGATGTCTCCCAAGACTGATTTGGAAAGGGATCGCATGTCGATTATACCCTACGCTTCTGCGGTAGGCTCTATAATGTATGCGATGTTGTGTACCAGACCAGATGTTGCTTACGCACTCAGCGTGGTAAGCCGGTATCAATCTGACCCAGGGGAGAATCACTGGATAGCAATAAAGAACATTCTCAAGTACCTGAGAAGGACTAAGGAGATATTATTGGTTTACGGCGGAAACGACCTCAAGTTAGAGGGCTTTGCCGATTCTGGCTTCTAGAGTGATAAGGATGATTCCAAGTCCATGTCGGGTTATGTCTTTACCCTCAATGGAGGGGCGGTGTGCTGGAAGAGCTCCAAGCAGGATACCGTTGCTGACTCGACTATGGAAGCGGAGTATATTGCTGCTTGCGATGCCGCAAAAGAAGCAGTCTGGATGAAGAAGTTCCTAACAGAACTTCAAGTGGTTCCAACCATAGTTGATCCAATACCTCTGTATTACGACAACAACGGAGCTATAGCTTTAGCGAAGGAACCGAGGTCCCATCAGAAGTCCAGACACATCTTAAGGCGGTATCACCTGATCAGGGAGATCATTGATCATCGGGAGATCGTGGTTCGGAGAGTCGCTACTGAAGAGAACATTGTTGATCCATTCACGAAGGCCCTATCTCAGATTCAGTTCGAGAGGCTACTCGAGATCATTGGACTTCGATATGCCAGTACATGGCCCTAGTGCAAGTGGGAGATTGTTAGTGTATATGCCGTAGGGGCCATTATTGTATCATACTAGTTTGTATATTACTTAATGGAAGCTTGGGATATTCACATGTATATATCAGTCTTGCTAAACATGGTAGTATCCTACTTGGTTTTTCTATCTTAATATGTGATTATACATATTGATAGAGTTCTTAGGATCTTGCTTGACTACCAGCGTTGTGATGGCAGTCACACTAGTGGGGGCTGGGTAGTCTACAGGGACATCCTTATTCAGGTCCCTAGTCGTAGGATTATCGAGACAGGACATCGATACTCCAGAGTAGACTAGTGTGTACGTTTCTCATCCTAGTTGGGGAGATGGTTTGTCCCACAGCCGTCAGTACGTCGTACTGGAGATAGTATACAGGTGCTCGTAGGGTTACGGGTACACCGGACAGGACTCACGGGGAACTGTTGGTTGGTATTATACCCATCGTCAGTTAACAGTTCCCATGTGACATGAGTACAGCATAGTCCACAAACTTGACACTGCTGCTTCGCCACGAGTGTGTTCCCACTGTTCTTAGATTGCTACCCTACCATGGCTCAAAGGAGTCGTGCAAACAGGTAGCAGTTGGGTGCAGTCCCGAAGCACTTAGAGGCAGTGGCGGTTAGATAGGATTCGTCTCTCCCGGTATTGGGAGTTGATATCGCGCTGTGTCAGAGAGCCATTACGCAAAGTCCCAGGGCAGGGCAAGCGAGATTTGCTGGTAGGTTCCAGTAGTTTCTCAGGGTGTAATGGGCTTCGCTCCGACACCACTTATTCCGCTTTTAGGGGACTGACGCTCGCCGCCCCCTAGACTGGATATGCGATAGTCGTAGACGAACAGACCGGACTGTACGGAGATTGTCACAGCAGGCTTAGTAAGAGTTCGGATGGGTCTCCTCATCGGCCTTCTTATCGACATCTACCTGGGGGCCGTTACGTACAGCTAGTGCCGCTTGCGGTCTGTGGTTAAACCCACTGCCAGCATAGTAGTCGAGTCTCTAGAGTTCCACACAAAGAGTTTCCTACTCCAGGCGAAACGAAATAGAGGTCGTATGGTTTTACGACAAAGGGTTCGGACGCATACGTGTGTTTGCACACGTACGTCGTTCGGACAGTTTTTACTAGTCGGCTTTGGTTTAAGCCAGTTACTGGTATCCGGTTATTGGATTTATACAGTGTAAAGTTTTTCCATGTTTTCACGGAAAGGAGGGGCGTTCTCGTAATTGCGTGAGAAGCTTCTAGAAGGTGGTGACTAAGGGGGTTTAGGTGGCATATACAATGAATAATATTAGTGAGACATATGGATGATTCATCCATGTCGTTAATGCATCATAAATGCTTAGTGACTCATGGAGATGAATCATCACTTGATATTTATCAAGCATGGTTGTTAAATGATTTCTTCTCTTTTCTTGTTAAAAAAAATGCTTGATATATATTATGATATATATTATTCTCATTTGATTATTATGTTCATCATCTCTCCCCTCAAGCTCTCTCTCTTCAAATCCTAATCCTCCCCTCTCATGTGTCGAGTACAAGAATTAGTTAGACTAATTAAACCATAACCCTCACCCTATATCACCTAGCTTCTTTGATTAGCACTTAAAGAAATCTAGTTGCCTCAAGTTTAGAGGCTAAGCTTGTAGTAAAGCTTTCGGGTGGATCGTCTACTAATTTGAGAAGGCTGAGGAGGAGGTGGAGTTCGCAAAGACGAAGGACACGATTCGTTAGGTATAAACCCTAAACATAGTAGTATAGAAATTCTATGTTTGATGTTAGTTATTGTTTAGCTTCGATTCAAGCGGTTAGTCGATGTTTATGCTTTATACAAGTTCGTTTTTAAAATTTCCTCCTCCCCACAAGTATTGGGGTATTGTACATCGACTTACACGTTTAGGGTACAATAAGACTAGATAGTCAACGTAGATGTGTCATCTGAACCACACCTATTTCCAAACTGAAGAATCGTATGCATCTTTTAAACAGATACCTTGAGAGACGTTACGGATTTTCAAATGATATATTTTCCTTAAAACACCATAGCCCCTACTTTCAAAACTACGATTCACATCTTTCCAAAACTGTTTGTATGGTTCGGGTGTGTATGTTAGATTAGATACTTATGCTTATAGTAAGATAGAATGTTTATGTAGAATTGATTCGATGTGAGAGATAAATAAGATGAAAAGAATGTACGATGCGATATGATGGCTTGTTGATATGTTGGTATACGGATGCGAGTCGATTGTGGTGATTGATACCTTGCCGGTCCCCTGATATGAGATTGTTATGGATGTGACATGGGACATAGCTATATAGATATAAATAGAATGTTGTGAATCATGTGTGATATCCATACGAGACGTTACCCTCCTCGTCTTATAGGTTGATAGGATCCCTGATAGCTTAATGTCGCCGTATGATGAGTTTCCGTACGTGATGAGTTTGACTTGAGGTTTGATCCATACCCTTGACTAGAGGATGCCGTACAATGGATTATATTGTACGTGATGTTGTGTGGCTAGATGCCGATTGATAGATTTACTGACTCGATCTTGATAGATACGTATACCCGTCGGCATTTGCATACCATTTACCTTATACTGCATTCATGTTATTCGCATTGCATTATTTATACCTGTGCTAGTACACCTGCACAATTATCGATGATGCGTACGTTACACGTACACAGATTTGCCGGCTCACACACTTCATCTTCGATAATTACCATGTCACTACACAGTATGATTGCTGCATCATGATTTGACTCTATACATATTGTGCGCTCGTACTTGCGTATATACCAACTTGTACATCCATATTGGCGCACATACATATTGTATGCTCATACTTGCGTATATACCCACTTGTATATCCATATTGGCGCACATATATAATGTACACTCATACTTGCATATATACCCACTTATACATCCATATTGGCGCACATATATATTGTACACTCATACTTGCGTATATACCCACTTGTACATCCATATTGGCGCACATACATATAGTACACCCATACTTGCGTACATACATATTTGCACATACATAGATGATGCTGGCTTAACTTTGAGATTTCAGAACCGCACAATATATTTTAAAACGGGATTCATTTTAAGAGAGATTTTCCTTCGATATGTGCATATTACTGTTTTATGTTACATGATACACGGATATGCTTACATATCTATTATATGTTGCATACATCTTGTTTTGTTGGGGATAGTGCCCTCATAGTCAATTATTGGATCACACGCCCGTGATTGTAATGATTGAGGGAGGACCTATACCGTTAGAACAGTCTCACTCAAGATGATAGTATGCTATCTGGTTTATCTTTATCATCGTGTACTGTTTTAGTTGACCTTACAAGTCACTATTGCACATTGATAGAGCCCTTAGGATTCTTGATTGACGGCCAGCAGTATGATGGCGATCATATATGTGGGAGCTGGGGTGTATAAGCACATCCTTAAAAGGTCCCTAGTCGTGGGAGTTTTCTAGACAGGGCATCGATACTCCAGTGTAGACTAGTGTATACAGTCGAGACCCCGACGAAGGGCGGTGGCCGGCCTCACAAGCCACTGGTGTCAGTTGGTTCACCTAAGATGTATACAGGTGCTCATTAGGTTATGAGTACACCGGACAGGACTCGCCGTGAACATGTTAGTTGGTGATATACCTGACGTCAGATATCAGTTCCCTGGTGATATGTATACAAGTTAGTTCATCGACCTGGGATCGTCATTTGTCTCATGTGAGTTTCCACTGTACTTTGATTACTACCCTACCACGGTTCAAAGGAGTCATGCAAACAGGTTTTAGTTACGTACAGTCCCGAGCCACATGGAGGCGGTGAGCGGATCTGCAGGGTTCGTCTCTCCTGGTATTGGGGGTGAGGTCGCGCTGTGTCTAGGAGAGCCATTACATAAAGCCCTCGGCCGAGGCAGGAGATTTAGTGGCAGGTATTCTATTAGGATCTCAAGGTGTTCTGGGCTACACTACGACACGACTTGTACCACTTTTGGGGGTCTGATTTTTACCAACCCCCTAGGCCCGCCATGCGATGCTCATAGACGAACGGACCGGACTGTACGGATATTGTCACTGACAGGCTCAGTAGGGAGTCAGGATGAGTTCGCTCATCGATGTCCCTTTTGGTCAATACCAGGTAGCCCGTTACGTAAGGCTAATACCTCTGACATGCTAGTGGTTAAATCCACAGCCAAGGTATTGACGAGTCTTTAGAGTTCCCCACAGACAGTTTCTCAAGTTTTGGGCAAAACGTCGTAGCGGCTGTATGATATATGGCAGGGTTTTCTCAAGAATAAGAAAACTGATTTCCTAATTAGTCCTTACTCCAGGGTATGTATTTACCAGGTATGATTCTTACATCTGTATGGTTTTACAGATGATGAGTGGGAGTAAATTATTGGGAATTAGGTGATCATCCTCATTATATCGGAATTCGTTGCAATTGGTGATATTTGAGGAAATCACCTAGGCTGTTTTCCGGATGGCAAATATTTGGTTTTGAATATTCGTTGTTATGCACCAATTTCAAATTGATATATCTGTACGTTCAGTATTGTGAAGTGAGATATAACTTTTTGAAATTATGTTTATGACATTTACCTATATCAGTGGATGGTTAGGTAAGGAGCATTAAACAGCGGTGTAATTCTTCTTAACCATAAGTACAGTTTTCAACCTACGAGACACAGGGAGTAAGTTATTAGACTCAAGGGACTTATACAGAGTATTGTATGTTGTCCAGTATCCATTAGGACAGAGGGGTTGGTCCTCGTGCTATATTCTGTTTACTTATGACTTCTCTAGTCTTAGACAAGTGTTTCGTAAAGACAAAAGGTCCAAGTTTTGAGAAGTTATAGTTATATGCATAAAGTAGAGAACCAGGTATTGCAAATGTAAGTCCACGTTGCCCACCCCGGTGCTTGCGGGGAGGCGGAAAACGGAATAAAAATCAAATTTTTATGACTTTAGGCAACATGGACTAGCTAAAGATGGATCTTTGCTAAACAAAAACAAGCTAAAGCTAACTAGAAACTAGCTAAAGGATAGAATGGTTATACATAGGGATTTATGTCCTTCTCTCCTTGCTCCTTGAAGTTGTAGAAAGGGATCACCTTTGTCGTCTTCTCCCGTCGAAGAAGGATCCACCCGAAAGCCTCAACCTTTGGCTTTAACTCCATGCTAGAAGCAAGTAGAGTGCAAGAAGTGCTAGTTCTAGAACCCGAGATGAGAGTAGAGATTATCAAGAAGAGGTTTTTCTCAAGCTCCAAGTGTTTCTCAACACATGAGAGGGGAGAGCTTGAGGGAGAGGAAGAACAAGAGAGAGAAAATGAATGATAGAATGAGAGAATTATGAACCATTCTCTCTAATATGTGTGAATTATAAAATTAGATAATTAGCTAGAAAATTGTCATGGTTAAATCAAGACTTGACCATTATCATTTCACATTAAATGAAAATTGCAAGAATCAATGAGCATCTTTTATATTGAATGATTATGGTCAACATTTCAACTAAGGTCAACAAGTCAAGTATGGTCAATATGTCAACAACTTTAACCATGCACAATTATTTATAGCTAATATCAATTAATTATAATTCATACATAAGCACTAGGGTTAATGACAATGGTCATTAACCCTAATCAAAGTCCTCTCCCTCTGTCTCAAGCAACTGTGCATACGCACCCGTATTCGCGATCCGAGGAACACGAATACAATGAGAAAAAACCAATCCCTAATCATATACTAGGTTCCGGCTTAAACCAAAGCCCGCTAGTATAAGCTGTCCGGACAGCAAACGTGCACAAGTGCGCGGATGTGAACGAACCCTGTCGCAAAACCATGCGACCTCTACTCATTTTGCCTAAAGGCGAATAGCTCTCTGTATGGGACTCTAAAGACCCGACACTACGCTGACAGTGGGTTTAACCACAGACCGCAAGCGGCACTAGCTGTACGTAACGGTCCCTAGGTAGATGCCGATAAGAAGACTGACGAGGTGACCCCATCTGAACTCCTACTGAGCCTGTATGTGACAGTCTCCATACAGTCCGGTCTGTTCGTCTGATACATCGCATGGCGGGCCTAGGAGGGCGGTGAACGTCAGTCCCCTAATAGCGGCACAAGTCGTGTCGGAGTGTAGCCCAGAACACCCTGAGATAACACTGGAAACCAACCAGTATATCTCGCTTTCCTTGGCCAGGGACTACTTCTGTAATGGCTCTCCTGGACACAGCGCGATGTCAACCCCCAATACCGGAAGAGACGAATCCTGTCTAACCGTCACTACCTCCAAGTGCTTCGGGACTGCACCCAAAAACTACCTGTTTGCACGACTCCTTTGAGCCGTGGTAGGGTAGTAATCAAAGTGCAGTGGGACACACTCGAGGCGAAGTGACAGTGTCAAGTCAGTGGACTAAGCTGTATTCATGTCACCTAGGAACTGATAACTGAAGATAGGTATGATACCAACCAACAGTCCCCGATGAGTCCTGTCCAGTTTACTCGTAACCTAACGAGCACCCGCATACTATCTCAAGTACGACGTACTGACGGCTGTGGGACAGACCGTCTCCCACGCTGGAATGAGAAGCGCATACGCTAGTCTACTCTGGAGTATCGATACCCTGTCTCAATAGTCCAACGACCAGGGACCTGTATAAGGATGTACTTATGGATTACCCAGCTCCCACGAGTGTGAGCGCCATCACAACGCTGGTAATCAAGCAATAATCCTAAGGGCTCTACTAATATGTATATCAGCGATATGCTAAAAGAAACACATGCACATATTAAAGTAGAGACAAAACAAGTAGCATACTACCATTTCGAGAAAGATTGTATATACAACTGTGAATATCCCAAGCTTCTATCAAGTAATAGACAACTAGTATGATACAGTAATGGCCTCTAGGGCATATACACTAACAATCTCCCACTTTCACTAAGGCCATGTACTGGCGTATCGAAGACCTAGCATTTCGATCAGCCGCTCGAACTGAGTCTGGGGAAAGGCCTTGGGAATGGATCTGCTGTGTTATCTTCTGAAGCAACCCTCCGAACCTCGATCTCCTGGCGATCCACGATCTCCCTGATCAGGTGATACCGCCTCAAGATGTGTCTGGATTTCTGATGGGACCTTGGTTCCTTCGCTAAAGCTATAGCCCCGTTGTTGTCGCAATATAGAGGTATTTGGTCAACAATGGACGGAACCACCTGAAGTTCTTTCAAGAACTTCCTCATCCAGACAGCTTCTTTTGCGGCATCAGATGCAGCGATGTATTCCGCTTCCATAGTCGAGTCAGCAACGGTTTCCTGTTTGGAGCTCTTCCAACACACCGCCCCTCCATTGAGGGTGAAAACAAAGCCCGACATGGACTTGGAATCATCCTTGTCACTCTGGAAGCTGGAGTCAGCAAAGGCCTCAATCTGGAGGTCTTTTCCGCCATACACCAAGAACATCTCCTTAGTCCTTCTCAGGTACTTGAGAATGTTCTTTACTGCTATCCAATGTTTCTCCCCAGGGTTTGACTAATACCTGCTTACCACACTCAGTGCATAAGCCACATCCGGTCTGGTACAAAACATTGCATACATTATAGAGCCTACCGCAGAAGCGTAGGGTATAATAGACATGCGATCCCTTTCCAAATCAGTCTTGGGAGACATCTCTTTGGAGAGGGAGATCCCGTGACAAGCCGGTAGATTACCGCGCTTGGAATCTTCCATACTGAATCTCTTCAGTATGGTGTCGATGTACCTGGACTGTGAAAGTCCTAATATCCTCTTGGATTTGTCACGGTAGCTCCGGATTCCCAGAATATATGAGGCATCACCCAGGTCTTTCATGGAGAACCTGTGTGACAAGAACCCCTTGACAGATTGTAGCATAGGAATGTCATTTCCTATTAAGAGAATGTCATCCACGTATAAAACAAGGAATACTACAGTTCTCGCTACAAATCTACACTAGATGCATGGTTCATCTGGATTTTTGATAAAGCCAAATTCCTTGACCGTCTCATCAAAACAGATGTTCCAGCTCCGCGATGCCTGGTTTAGTCTATAAATGGACTTAAGCAACTTGCACACCTTTCCGCTGCTCCATCTCTGAATGAAACCCTCTGGCTGGTCCATATAGACACACTCCTCTAAATTTCCATTTAGAAAAGTTGTCTTTAAGTCCATCTGCCAAATCTCATAATCGTGGAAGGCAGCAATGGCAAGAAGGATCCGAATGGATTTCAACATAGCTACTGGGAAAAAAGTTTCGTCATAGTCCAAACCAGGTCGCTGACGAAAACCCTTTGGTACCAGTCTAGCATTATAGGTCTCAACCTGTCCATCTACACCAATCTTCCTTTTGAAGATCCACTTCCATCCTACGGGTTTTATCCCATCTGGAGCAATGTCCAACGTCCATACTTTGTTGGTGTACATGGACTCCATTTCGGTCCGCATTGCATCCAGCCATTTACCGAGTCGACGCTCTGAATGGCTTGCTGGAAGCTAGTTGGCTCATCACTATCTATGATGCAATCCTCTCAATCCCCGTCAATGAGAAAACCATAGTATCTCTCGGACGGATGAGACTGCCTACTACTCCTGCGGAGTGGCGTGGGAATGTCCTGATCTTTCGAACCCTCTGGTTCTACTAAGCTTTCAGTAATAGCTCGTGGTTCTGAAATTTTTTCCAGTTCTATTGCGCTCCCACTTAATTCTTTTTCTATGAACTGGTGTTCTAGAAAGTGGCCATGGCGAGAAACAAACACCTTTTGTTCCTCTTCGCAATAGAAGAAATATCCCTTGGAGTTCTTTGGATATCCCACAAACTTGCATTGTACTGAGCGTGCCTCGAGCTTGTCCGCATGCTGCTTTTTTTACAAAAGCTGGACATCCCCATGTCTTAATGTGATTAATATAGGGTCTCTTCCCATACCACATCTGATATGGTGTAGTAGGCACAGTCTTAGTTGGAACTCGGTTCAAAAGGTATGCTGCTGATTCTAGCGCATATCCCCAGAATGATCGCGGCAACTCAGCGTTACTCATCATGGAACGAACCATATCCAATAGGGTTCGGTTCCATCTCTCCGATACACCGTTATGTTGCGGAGTGTATGGAGGAGTAAGCTGAGAGAGAATTCTATTCTCTTTTAAGTAACCCAGGAACTCGGCACTCAAGTATTCACCACCTCGATCAGATCTTAGTGTCTTGATACTTTTGCCTGTTTGTTTTTCTACTTCATTCTTATATTCCTGGAATTTTTCAAAAGCCTCGGATTTATGCTTCATTAAGAAGACATAACCGTACCTTGAAAAGTCATCCGTAAAAGTAATGAAGTAAGATTAACCGCTTCGCGCATGTGTAGACATTGGACCGCACACGTCGCTGTGTACGAGTCCTAAAGGCTCGCTTGCTCTTACTCCGTGTCCAGTGAACGGAGTTTTTATCATCTTTCCTTTGAGACAGGATTGGCAAGTTGCATACGATTGATACTCGAACGGATCCAAATATCCTTCTGTATGTAACTTAGTCAACCTTCTCTCATTGATGTGACCTAGTCTACAATGCCATAAGAAAGTTTTATTGATTTCTGGGGACTTTTTTTTGTGTGTATTCTGGACATTGAAAATCTGTGATTGGTTTAAAACGTATATACCGTTGTTCAATGTACCTGACCCAATCAAAACTTGATTAAGGTGAATGTTCACTACATTACTTACAAATGCAAATTCATAACCTTCTTTAAATAATAAAGATATAGAAATGATATTACAAGTTGCATTTGGTACATAATAACAACTACGCAAAACCAAAAAGTGTCCATCCGACAATCCCAGGTGATAGTCCCCCACGGCCTCAGCATCCATGCTAGCACCGTTCGCAACTCTGAGGGTCATGTCACCTGCCTTCAAAACTCTACGCTTTCTCAACGCCTGCAAAGAATTACAGATATGAGATCCTGAACCGGTATCCAATACCCAGGATGTAGAGTTTATTGATAGACAGTTTTCAATAACATATACACCTGAAGCTGAAGCCGCAACTCGCTTCAATTCCTGTGTCCTGGCTTTCCAACCCTTGCAATCCTGTTTCCAGTGACTACTTTTGTGACAGTAGAAGCATTCTTCCTTCCCCACCAGCTTTCCCGCTACCTTTGTTGCCTTTCCTTTTTCCTTCGTATCCATTTTACTGACACCTCCTCTTGGTTTGGCGGGGGCTTTCTTCTTCTTGCCCTTAGCTTTTGCCTTGGACCTAGAAGAGGAAGATCCTCCTACAAACAAAGTGGATGTCTCCCTACTTTTCTGTAGGGTGCCCTCAGCACTCCTCAACATGTTCAGAAGTTCGGAAAGTTCAACCTCATTTCCTTGCATGTTGAAGTTTAGGACAAACTGGGCGTAAGTGGAAGAAGGGACTGGAGAATCAAATCAGTATAGAGTTCATTCTCCAACATGGTCCCAAGGTCCGCGAGCTCCTCTATGTAGCCAATCATCTTAAGCACGTGTTCCGCTACCGATGATCCGACGGCCAATCTTGCCGAAAATAACTTCTTCGACACTTCGTATCTTGCGATACTTGACTGCTCTCCATACAGTTCTTTTGTATGGAGAAATATAGACTCTAGGTCCATATTCTCATGCCTCCTCTGATGTTCGTTGTCCATCGAGGCAAGCACGAGGCATTTGGCCTTCGCGCAATCGATCTCCCATGTCTTACGGATTTCTACATCTGCGACGCTGGAGGTGGGACCGGGGACAGGGGGAGCTTTGGTGGTAAGTACATACCCCAACTTGTCGTAAGTGATAGCCATCTTGACATTCCTGAGCCAATCTTTGTAGTTTGGCCCTGTCAGTATATTTTTATCTAGTAATAACTTAAGTCCGGTCATGTTGAATGGTTGCTGCAATTAGGAGAGAGAAAAGAAACACTTTATCATGATGCTCTTGCAAGTTTAGAGTGGTTTTTAGTTTGCCTAAACTGGATGGTTCCCACTGTCTCTCGAATCCCTTCTCAAACCATAAAGAAAGGATTAGTCGGGATCAATCTCACCGTACAATACTTGCTTAACCGTTCAGCCAGGCCAGTGTCGGTACTTCGAGAGAGCTTTTCCAACGCTTTCGCAAAGTTCCTTAATTAAGTAACCTCTTTTCCCTGTGGGCGTAGCCCCGCTAACACCTTTCTAGACACCTACTAGGTTTATAGCATTGATTGTTAAGTGAGATTTTTCCCGAGGAGTAGCATATACTCACAGTAGGATTGGGATCCAAATATCATCGCGTGATAAGGCCGAAGGAATCCTACCAGAATTATCACACCCCAAATGGTATGCATCGCTAGCAAGTTTCAGTACTTATGAAACTCCCGATGTGGATTTTTGCCCCATGCTCTTATGACCTTGACTTTGGCCAAAATATCATAAGTCACATGTCAAGTTCTACCCGTCATTCTCCTGGTTGATTTGGACCCACCCGTACCTACCCTTGACTTTGGCCAAAATGGCAGCACGACTGTCCCAAACCAACGCATCTATCTATGCTGCACATGAATACCCAAATAGTTACCAATCACTATGCCTTAACTTTGGCCAAAATACATAGCTTGAATACTTTTTGACCATTCATGTGGAATGACGGAGGGCTACGAATGGTTATGGCGAAACCGTGAACGTAGAGAACTTGATATAATCGATGGAACGAGATAGCTTTTAAAAGGAGTGGTTCAAGCTCCGCATTTAAAAGTTTAGTTTTGAAAAGAACCGAGTGGTTTTCAAAGTGTTCCATTCGAATTTTACTTGGTTTATTTTCTTGCATTAGTTCTTTTAATGCGTCCCATCATTTAATCCTACCATTGAAGAAAACAACCAAAATATGACGTACGCTTATGCCATTCGCATTCGCACCCGTTAGGTTACTTAACTAACGACAGAGCGGGGGCTGGGCTAGCGCGGCTGTAAAACATAAGCAACGCCTAAATAGTTATTATATATAAGTATATAGCAATGATAGACATTACAGATCACAGATGAATACAATGGTTCATATACACACACCATCACCATACACAGATCACAGATATGTATAACCCCGACTAATCGACATATAGCGATTAGCCGACGTTCAATACATACAAACATCACAGATATAACCATTATAGTCAAAGTGTAGTGAAGTTCGAAAAAAAATATGGATTTATAGGCCCCCAAAAATAAATTTCTTTTCTGGAAAACCTGGGCACATATAAACCATCTTAAAAATCCCAAAACCAAGCCAGAAAGACACTGCACCAAAATCGACCCAGAGCCGAGCCAAAACGGCCGCGGTTGCGCGGCAATAGCTTGCTATTGCCGCGGAACCACGGCACTTTGAGTCGATCTCTGGATCGTTTTTGGTGAGTGCCTTAACAAAACCCTGAGATGAATTTTGGAGTGTGAATTTTTATTTTTAGAGCAGAAAAAAAATCAACAGAAACTTAGGGTTTTGAAATTTTGGTTTTTCGATTTTTCCGATCAAACTTCCGTACACTTTAACTACCTAGCTAGTTTATGTTTAGTTAGTTTCTGATACCAATGTAAGTCCACGTTGCCCACCCCGGTGCTTGCGGGGAGGCGGAAAACGGAATAAAAATCAAATTTTTATGACTTTAGGCAACATGGACTAGCTAAAGATGGATCTTTGCTAAACAAAAACAAGCTAAAGCTAACTAGAAACTAACTAAAGGATAGAATGGTTATACCTAGGGCTTTATGTCCTTCTCTCCTTGCTCCTTGAAGTTGTAGAAAGGGATCACCTTTGTCGTCTTCTCCCGTCGAAGAAGCATCCACCCGATAGCCTCAACCTTTGGCTTCAACTCCAAGCTAGAAGCAACTAGGGTGCAAGAAGTGCTAGTTCTAGAACCCTAGATGAGAGTAGAGATTATCAAGAAGAGGTTTTTCTCAAGCTCCAAGTGTTTCTCAACACATGAGAGGGGAGAGCTTGAGGGAGAGGAAGAACAAGAGAGAGAAAATAAATGATAGAATGAGAGAATTATGAACCATTCTCTCTAATATGTGTGAATTATAAAATTAGATAATTAGCTAGAAAATTGTCATGGTTAAATCAAGACTTGACCATTATCATTTCACATTAAATGAAAATTGCAAGAATCAATGAGCATCTTTTATATGGAATGATTATGGTCAACATGTCAACTAAGGTCAACAAGTCAAGTATGGTCAAAATGTCAACAACTTTAACAATGCACAATTATTTATAGCTAATATCAATTAATTATAATTCACACATAAGCACTAGGGTTAATGACAATGGTCATTAACCCTAATCAAAGTCCTCTCCCTCTGTCTCAAGCAACTGTCCATACGCACCCGTATTCGCGATCCGAGGAACACGAATACAATGAGAAAAAACCAATCCCTAATCATATACTAGGTTCCGGCTTAAACCAAATCCCGCTAGTATAAGCTGTCCGGACAGCAAACGTGCACAAGTGCGCGGATGTGAACGAACCCTGTCGCAAAACCATGCGACCTCTACTCATTTTGCCTAAAGGCGAATAGCTCTCTGTGTGGGACTCTAAAGACCCGACACTACGCTGGCAGTGGGTTTAACCACAGACCGCAAGCGGCACTAGCTGTACGTAACGGTCCCCAGGTAGAGGCCGATAAGAAGACTGACGAGGTGACCCCATCTGAACTCCTACTGAGCCTGTATGTGACAGTCTCCGTACAGTCCGGTCTGTTCGTCTGATACATCGCATGGCGGGCCTAGGGGGGCGGTGAACGTCAGTCCCCTAATAGCGGTACAAGTCGTGTCGGAGTGTAGCCCAGAACACCCTGAGATAACACTGGAAACCTACCAGTATATCTCGCTTGCCCTAGACAGGGACTACTTGTATAATGGCTCTCCTGGACACAGTGCGATGTCAACCCCCAATACCGGGAGAGACGAATCCTGTCTAACCTTCATTGCCTCCAAGTGCTTCGGGACTGCACCCAAAAACTACCTGTTTGCACGACTCCTTTGAGCCGTAGTAGGGTAGTAATCAAAGTGCAGTGGGAACACACTCGAGCCGAAGTGACAGTGTCAAGTCAGCGGACTAAGCTGTACTCATGTCACCTGGGAACTGATAACTGACGATAGGTATGATACCAACCAACAGTCCTCGACGAGTCCTGTCCAGTGTACTCGTAACCTAACGAGCACCCGCATACTATCTCAAGTACGACGTACTGACGGCTGTGGGACAGACCGTCTCCCACGCTGGGATGAGAAGCGCATACGCTAGTCTACTCCGGAGTATCGATGCCCTGTCTCGATAGTCCAACGACCAGGGACCTGTATAAGGATGTGCTTATGGATTACCCAGCTCCCATGAGTGTAAGCGCCATCACAACGCTGGTAATCAAGCAATAATCCTAAGGGCTCTACTAATATGTATATCAGCGATATGCTAAAAGAAACACATGCACATATTAAAGCAGAGACAAACCAAGTAGCATACTACCATTTCGAGCAAGATTGTATATACAACTGTGAATATCCCAAGCTTCCATCAAGTAATATACAAACTAGTATGATACAGTAATGGCCTCTAAGGCATATACACTAACAGCAAGTATCGGGATTCTTCAAGGTGATCAAAGATGTAGATACTTGTGAATGGTATTTAGTTAATAGTAATGATTAAGAGAACATGCTTCTCTTTTAGGTTACTCATAATTAGGAGCATTCCTAAGTTGAGTAATGCTGATCGGCCTCTCTCCATTTAATTTACATGCACTGGAGACAGCTGCATGATTTGAATATGGTTCCAATTAAATTAGTGCCTCTATTTCTGTATTGGATATAGAATGGTTCATATCTTGACATTGTTAAGGTACGGGGTGTTGTCCAGCTTATGCTTAAAACCAGGCTCTGGACAACTCAAGGCACGTTTCTGTAATGGCCGTTTGTGGGTTGACCCGGGCTATGACGAGGGTTAATATTTCTACCATCTGGAAGATCAATAGTGATATTGTTCTTGACTCGCCACAGTTTTAATAAAAATGGATTTTTTCAGAAAAAATAAGTGGGAGTATGGTAGAACTGGAAGTGATTCCAGAACCGTAAACGATTATTGAAAATTTGATAAGAACCTATAAATTCAATCTGGTTTGATATTCCATTGGCCACTCCGCAGATATGGTGGGTAACCTCAAGCACCCGAGAGGTACTTCGGTAGCCTCAAGGACGGTGACAGGGAGGTTCAAGTTTACCCAGACTTTCCATTGCTGTTGTTCCAGACTATGAGACCCGGCACGAGGATGAGTATAGCGTCGTTCTGAACTGGCTTTAGAAGTGCACGTGTATATGATTCTGCCAGAGGGTTGTTTTAGTCAGTTGGAGCAGGGGAAGTATAGTGGACAAGTGGCTTATATCTATTTGTAGGCTAAAGCAGATATAGTGGAGATATATTATCTATTTCTGATGTGACAGTCATAGGCTTGACTTCATCAGAATAGGGGATGGATCTGTTAAGAAGGCAATAGGGTGTAATGTCCTGGTATTAGGATGACAGATACAAAGTAGGAAGTGAAATTCCTATACTACGATCGGTTATACTTTGGTTGTCACATAGTTGTTTCTGTATATAGGATATGGATTTTATATCAGACATTCTGGTTACTGGATCTATGATTTTAAATCTAGATTTGGGTAGTTTCCCAATCAGGGTACTTTGACAACATTCTAAAGGTGCTTTAGAATAGACGACTCCTGGCACGGTAGTGTACCTGTATGAGATGGAGTCACCCTCTCTAAAGGTGTCTTACAGACTAAAGGGGAGGGGGATGTACATGATCAGCAGATCTTGCTTAGGCAATTGAGTTGATCATGAGATGTCAAGTTCTACACCAGATGTTGTTTTTGCAGGAGATGCAATAAGTTGATATTGATCCAATCCTGGAGAAATATTCGGGAGCAGTTTTAGAACATAAGTGAATGTTCTAAGGATATGATAACGACAGCCTCATTCGGGAGACAGTTATCATTTCAGGCTTCCATGGTGACCTGGATGACGGAGTGGCTGTCAGAGTTATAGTTTTCCCTCTGACGGGGGGCAGTATTTTGGACAGGTGGTACAGGTGGTCCTGGTGGATACTAAGGGAGGCATGGCGCAGGATACTGATTAAGTTCAGTTGACGATACAGTCTAAGAAGCTTGGATTTGGAATTCATTTATGAACTAGGTCCCATCAGACATCCAGACATATTCTAAGACAGGTATTGCTCATTTCGGAAGATAGGTTTCTCCGCGAACTTGAGATAAAGAGAGACATAGAAAGAAACATCAAAGCGGATCCACTCACTGAGGCTATTCCTCAAACGCATTAGTTTTGCAAACAGGTTTTGTGAGATTGATTAGTAGAGGAGTTGGGTGTTCGGTATCACACGGGCTGTGAGTATGCGACATCGCAATAATTAGCCTTGAGTGCAAGTGGGAGATTGTTGGGGATTGTGCTCTCAGAGTCAATTATTGGATCACACGCCCGTGATTGCAATGATTGAGAGAGGACCTATACCGTTAGAACAGTCTTACTCAAGATGATAGTATGCTATCTGGTTTATCTTTATCATCGTGTATTGCTTTAGGTGACCTTACAAGTCACTTTTGCACATTGATAGAGCCCTTAGGATTCTTGCTTGATGGCCAGCAGTATGATGGCGATCATATACGTGGGAGCTGGGGTCTATAAGCACATCCTTAAAAGGTCCCTAGTCGTGGGAGTTTTCGAGACAGGGCATCGATAGTCCAGTGTAGACTAGTGTATACGGTCGAGACCCCGATGAGGGGCGGTGGCCGGTCTCACAAGCCACTGGCGTCAGTTGGTTCACCTAAGATGTATACATGTGCTCATAGGGTTATGAGTACACCGGACAGGACTCACTGGGAACATGTTAGTTGGTCTTATACCTGACGTTAGATAGCAGTTCCCTGGTGACATGTGTACAGGTTAGTTCATCGACCTGGGATCGTCATTTGTCTCGTGTGAGTTCCTACTGTACTTTGATTACTACCCTACCACGGCTCAAAGGAGTCATGCAAACAGGTTTTAGTTGGGTACGGTCCCGAGCCACAAGGAGGCGGTACGCGGATCTGCAGCGGTTCGTCTCTCTCAGTATTGGGGGTGAGGTCACGCTGTGTCTAGGAGAGCCATTACACAAAGCCTTCGGCCGAGGCAGGAGATTTACTGGTAGGTATTCCAGTAGGATCTCAGGGTGTTCTGGGCTACACTCCGACACGACTTGTACCGCTTTTGGGGGTCTGACTTTTACCAACCCCCTAGGCCCGCCATGCGATGATCATAGACGAACGGACCGGACAATAAGGATATTATCACTGTCAGGCTCAGTAGGGTGTCAGGATGAGTTCGCTCATCGATGTCCCTTTTGGTCAACACCTGGTAGCCCGTTACGTACGGCTAATACCTCTGACGTGCTAGTGCTTAAATCCACAGCCAAGGTATTGGCAAGTCTTTAGAGTCCCCCACAGACAGTTTCTCAAGTTTCGGGCAAAACGTCGTAGAGGCTGTATGATATATGGCAGGGTTCGATCTTATACGTTCGGTATTGCACGGATCATGATCGGACGGATCGTACTAGTAGGTTTTGGTTTAAGCCGTCTCCTAGGATTAGATTTGTTGGATTACTTTAGTCTCATCGCATTCGCATTCAGTTGGAATGCGGATGCAGATATGTATATACAGGTGAGGGGTATCCTTGGGATCCGTCACGAGTTTACTCTAGATGTTGCCGTATCTATTTGTTGTGGCAAACATTTGGATTAATGTTTATGGAAATAATGAGCTAGAAATTTCATCATGACATGCATTTAATGTGACATAGACACATTAGTGACTCATGGTCTTTTTTTATGTGCTATTGTCACATTAGATGATGGTTTGATGTTGATTTGATGAGAAGAGAGAGGGGCTGCAGTGAGTGGGGTGAACTATCATATTATGGTTTTCTCACTCTCTCATTTTGACACACCAACATCACAAAAGAAAAGAGGATGAAACTCCTTCTTCTTCCTCTTTCTTCTCTAGGTCATTGCTTCCATCAATGGCAACACTTTAACATCCATCCAATGCCATGGATGCAAGAGACAAAGTGATCACAACATTCTCTACTTCACCTTGGGTACTTCGGCTAGCACACTTCATGCCCGAGTTGCTTCGGACGAAGCGGGAGCCCGTAAAACGACTTCTCGATGTGGTGCCCTTTCCAATGGGGAGATGGAGACCGGAGATTCCGCAGGGAGCTTGGGGTAGTGGCCAAAGATCGAAGGACACAGATCGATCGGTATAGCATTCTATCCCATCTCTTGTTAGGTAGTTGTAGGTTAATGGTTACGATCCGGTATTTTAGGATGTGGTAGTGCCGGTTTTAAAGTCAAGAAAAATTTTCGTTTCCGCATTTTGGCCTCGGAAAGATGCCCGGGGCGCTACCGTAGTCCTACAGCTTTATGATTTTACTCATTGAGATATGTTGTTTACATGAGATTTCTGGATTTGAGAACCATGGTGATTTCAAAAGAAAGTATGTATTGTTTTTAAAACCCAATTTCTCTTGATTTGATATTTCAATGCGTTCACCATGTGTTTTCTTGGTTTTGAGAGTGGCATGTGAAAGCCGATTCGAGGAGCGAAAGGCACCGTCTAAGGGTACATTGTGGACCCGGTGAGGTTCCAAGGGAAAGAAGACTCGTATTGTTAGACGGTGAGCCTGGCAGGGGAGCACTACCTATCGGTAATAGTATTTGGACCCGTCGGTTATCCGCAGGATACCGACCGGAGTCATGAGATGGATATGAGGGCCAACCTGAGTAAGCGGTGCCTGAGACGAGGTATTTGATGGCCGATCCGAGGATACGGCGCCTGAGATCTGTGGATTTACATGCCGCTGCTGGACACGGGTTTTCATGATGTTTCGAGTGTCGATGCTAGGCACTCAGGTTTTATGATTTTGAGGTGTCACGAGGGACCCACGTTGATTTATATCCTCAAATTTTCATGCATATATTTTCATGATATTTACATGCATGATGTTGTTTTGTCATTGGTTGACATGTGGACGAGATCCACATGCATACATACATTGAGTATATGGGTGGACGAGATCCACATGCATACATACATTGATTATATGGTCGGATGATATCTGCATACTTATAGACTTTGAGTATTGTTTGACACAAATACAGATACGGTCACCCTAAATATCATAGTATTACCTTTATGATATAGTTGGCCTAGGAGTAGTCGTTTATTCGATTTCTACTTGTCGGTGTTTTTTTACTCACGAGTTGGCAACTCACCCCCGTTGTGCCACAGTTCTAGCAGGTTGACCGCATAAATCAGTAGCGTCATTGCTGGCATATAGCTACTTTTGGGTATTTTGCTTTTCTAGGTGGGACACTTGTATCGTACCAACTCTTGTATTTATATTTCATATTGTATGTAGTCAACCCCATCAAATAAAATTATTATTTGTGTAAGTAATGAGACTTAGCAAGACTTGTAGTTGCGAGACTTGAGCGATGGGTTTTTTGTTCGCTTTTTGTGTTTATGTCTTGCTTATTTCTTCGTCATTTGTGGTGATCTTCGCCGTTGGGCATCGTATACTCATATATACTGTCTTGCGTGGTTGTGATCTGACGGTTTGCGAAGAGCTAGCTCCCGCTTGGGGATGCCTTTATCATTATTGTGTAATTATGGTTTTGGATCAAAAAAATACAAAGAAGGTGCTGCTCACTTTTTTAAAAGATGAAACTTGTTTTCAAAACTAGTAAATTTCTTTTGAATCATTCATGTCCCTTTTTCTATGCATTTAAGAAAACTTGATTTTATTATACCTTTATTTCAAAACTTCACCTCCTTTATTTTCTTAAAAAGGTTTAGATATCTGGGTTTCAGCTTACTGGTATTACGTTACGCCTTTAGACGTTGCGTGATTTAAGTGCTGACCACGAGCTAATATTTCGGGTCGTGACAAAGTTGGTATCAGAGCTCTAGGTTTAACCTTGGTTCGAGTATATGTTTGACAATGTGGAGTCTAGGGCGGGTATATATTTCGGAACCTAGGCTTGACCTTACGGAACTTAGACTTGAACGGGGCGGGGGGGGTATTAGACCCGAACTTTCGTTTCATAGGCTGACCCTGATTGATGGAGTAGGTAGCTTGAGTAGAGTGACGTACCGTACGTATGTTCCGCGGCATATTTACGACACGATATTCCTCTTAAGAAACCTTAGGATGTACATATTTTGATATCTGTGCTTCTCTTTGTACCATGATTACATCCATTTAAGATCCTTGATTCTATTGATTTCCACGATCATACTTTTATTGATGATGTTTCTTCTTATGATCATGTATCCATTCTGGATCTATCTTTTCCTTTCATGCCTTTGATCGGTTTTTATCGATACTCGATTGAGGTTCATGTTACCATGGTTTGAGCTGCTGCTAGTTTTGCGGTTAGGGAGAGCTCGTCTTGTACGAGGACTGACCATCGTGTTTTCGGGTGACAAGGGAATGTCTCGAGTTAGTATTTTTGTTGTGACCTCTTGTTGAGGCGAGCGTTTGGTTTCACACCGGATGATCGGGCCATTGATAGGTGCTGCCAGTGCGAGAGGACTGTTGATGTACAACATACCTCAGAGGTTGTGATGTCGTCTACCGTGCAGAGAGATGACCCAGCTGTTGCTGAGATTAATAGGATATCGCTTCCAGGGCTTACAAGCTGAGATCGCTGGAGCTTCCAGGTGGAAATGCGACAGGTGATAGCTTTTCTATCCCGAATTGAGAGACAAAAGTGATTCGTCAGATTGATGCGCCGACGCAGGCCCAGTCGTGTTGAAGATTTCCAGTGTGGAGAGTCCTACTCATATCTAGAGCAGACCGATCCAGAGATGACCGTTGATGTATCGCCTTTCCTGGAGGAATGATGCATTTTTTAGCATGCAGACGAGGGGTATTCGTGTGTCATCTAGGCGAAGTTAAAAAGTTCGAACGAATGTTAGAAAACCCATTTTTCAAAGTTTAAAGTATTCGGAGGAACATGCAAGTAATTCTGTGGACCCTCTAGAAGAATGAAACCCTAACTCGACATGATGATCATGGAACCGCTTTTGAACCTTAGGGTTTGCGGCAGTTTAGCGGTGCCATCAGTGAGGCTTGGGTTTGCTCTTTTACGGCTGGTCCAGAGGTACTGTGGTATGTACCAGATATTATTAAACTGTGCTCAGGTGTTGAGCTTTCGGGAAATTTTGGGACCTTGATGACCCGATCGAAAAGTTTAGCGTCGTCCAGATATCGTGTGATAAGAGATCAGCAAGCTGACCAGTTTCAGATAGAGGACCTCACTCAGATGCGTTGTGAGTTGATTGAGAATAGACGAGTATTAAGTTTTCCTCCAATGGTTGGGACGAGTTCCTGAGGACGTGTTCGGCCAGATATCTTCTACAGAGTGATGAAGATACCGAGTTCGTAACTTCGAATCCGTGTGAGAGACTCCGGATTGACCGTGTCCGAGAACAGTTGCAGTGCGCAGATAGCATGGCGTGATGTCGAAGCAGACGATAGTAAAGACGAGTGGAACGAGAGGTTCGTTCGAGATGTCAACGAGCTGTTGCTACTCCCCGTTGAGATTAGAGATCTGATATGTATACAGAAACGTGAGACACGACAGGATCCCGAGAAAAAGCTGTGCTGAGAACGCAGATGTCCAGAAAGCGAGAAGAAGGTTAGGTAAGAGTACCAGCCTCCGTATAGTTCGACATAGGCAAGATTAGAAGAGACCCTAAGCAGGATTCCTTCCTGGACACTGCTGCAATGAGATTTGCACCCAGGATCAGTTGTGTCGCATGTATTCAGAGAGCCAGAGGCCGATGGCAGTGACGTGTTGCTTTATGAGTGGTCATACTAATTAACCGAGAAATGACCAAAGAAGTGCCAGAACAGAATCGTTCCCGTTAGGACACCTGACCGGGCTGACGAGCCGATGGATTGCGAGATTTTTAATCCACAGAGAAATGAGGACCCAGAGACAGAGGACGCCAAACCGTGAGCAGGAGGCAAGCGGATGTTCTTGATCTGCCGATTTTAGGCGCACCGACTTTTTTGACATTGTGGGAGGTGTACCTCAATGTCATTTATTGCGATTTGCAGTTATGATTCGAGTATCACACTTATATCGCTTGGATTTGAGTTTTGATGATTGAGTTTTGTGAAATTATTTTCGTGCACCATGGTTGCACCTACTGGGCATTTACATTTTTGTGCATAGTTATGACACTTGATATATATTTTATACACTGTTGTGTTGATTTGCGATTTGTGCATAACTATTACACTTGAGATTCGGTTTGTGCCTTGGCAGCACATATTTATGATATCGTGGATTTCATATAGTTGATTTGATTTTGTGATGTGGTACGCACTCGATTTGATTTATGCACTCGGTATAGCTTACATGTGCTTGTAGTGCAATGATACATGTTCTCTGCACGCAGTTGCACACGTTTACGATTTTATATACCCTGGTAAAATCGGTGTTGCTTTTATACGCATTTGAGTTATGTATTTGTATTTCGTGCACTGGATGCACTGTATTCGTATTTCTTGCAGTGGATGCACTGTATTTGTATTTCGTGCACTGGATGCATTGTATTCGTATTTTGTGCACTGGATGCACTTTATTCGCACTTCGCGCTCTTGATGCACTGTATTCGCACTTTGTGCACTGGATGCACCAGATTTGCACTTCGTGCATTTGTTGCACTAGATTTTCATTTCGTGCAATTGTCGCGTCAGATTTATATTTTGTGCATTTGCTGCTCCAGATTCGTATTTCATACATTAGTTGCACTGGATTTGCATTTCTTGCATTTGTTGCACCGGACGGGTATTTGTGCATTTGTCGCACTGGATTTATACTCCGTACTTTGGTTGCACCCGATTTATGTCCTTGAGCATTCGTTTTACCAGATTTGTATTTTCGTGTGCGATTATACTTGATGTTCATTTTCGTGCATGCTACGGCACTAGATGTTTCTTACGAACCTGACGCGCTTTGGTTGGATTTTTGCGCAAATTAGGCGCTTGATTTTGGATTTTTGTGCGCATCGGATGCACCTGAGTGAGATTTTACTCGTGCATGTTGGATGCACTCGATTAAGATTTCTTTCGTGCATGATGGATGCACTTTATTTGGATTTTCGCTCATATTGGGCGCATGATATGAGATGTGGTTTTGTGCACACCGGATGCACTCAATTAGTATTTTCATTCGTGCATGTTAGTTGCACCGGATACACTCTAGATGCACTTGATATTGTTGTCGTGCACACCCGTTGCACTGGACATATGCTTTCATGTTCACCCGTTGCACTTAGTTTTGGTTTTGAGCACATTCATAACACTTGTATTTGGATTTAATTTCCATGTGCACGAGACGCACGTGATTATTGGATACGCCTTTTGAGGCTGATTTTGCTTTTGAGCACTTTGTTTTCATGTTGGGCACTATATTGTGTAGTAGCCAAACATGACTGATCTGAGAACAATACCTGAGTACTTTGTATGCATTAAAAGATTACCAAGATGTTTTCAAAAGGAGCTATATAGTCTCGCTATTTTCTACGTGTCCGTGAGCGACACAAACGGTAATAAAGAAAAACCTTTTGGGATATTTTTAAAAACGACGGAACGTATATTTAGCAAAACATATATGGACATATATTATTTTACAAATGAGCGTCCGTCACTTAAGCCATGAGTTACGCATCACACGGCGATTTAGAAAAGATTTTTCCTGTGTTTTATTCAGTTTTGGAGATTTTTCAAGGATGCGTACTATACACGTATTATAGTATTGGACTAATGTATACTGGATTTCAGTAGTGGATTTCGAGATCCGTATCTCTATTGTAACTCTGAGGATATGCGTGCAAATCCGATGATTTGTGTGACGCTTGACGGGGCTCGATTTTGAGCTTCGTATTCGTTTTCAGACGCACGCGATGCGCTGTGGTATTTCTGCATCTTTCATGAATTCGGAGCCCCGTTGATTCGAATTGAGTATTGAAATGTTTTAGTAATTAGGGTTTTAAGTTTAAATTCGGGGATCGAATTTATTTAAGGGGGGAAGATTGTAACATTTAAGAAAATATAAAATATTATTTTTGGAATTTAATATTATAATAATATATTTCCCAAAAACTGCCCGATTTGCGAAATTGGGGTTTTCGAAAAAGGGTATAAATATATAACAATAATTCTAAAATAAATAGAAATTAAAAAAATTTATTCATTTAAAAATATATTTAAAGAATTTGGCATTTAAAAAAATTTATTATATGTAGTTTGGATAAAAACCCGATTAGTGCACTGCTAATCGGGATTAAGCCAAATCCGTATTTCTACAGTTTTCATGGCTAGTGCACCATGTCATGTTGCATTTGGTTACATGTTGTTGCATTTGTGTCGTTTATGGGTATTATTGTGCTTTGATTTTAAAAAGAGAAAAGAAAAAGAAAAAAGAAATGGCAAAAGGGTAATTTAGTGAGAGTGGGTGAGAATAAAGGAGAGAGAGAGAGGGGCAGCCACATTATCCTCCAACATTTATTTTTCTTCTCCTTCTTCTTCCTCACATCCCTCCATCTTTAACCCTAGGATCCATCTCAAAAATCTTGTCAAAACCCTATACCATTTTCACGAAAAATGATCACCTCCTTCTCCTCTACACATTGGACCAAGAAAAGTGAGATTTTGACAACATTGAAGAGCTAGGGTTTTGCTAGGCTACACTCATGAGGTATAAATTTCTCCTTTTAGCTTAGTTTGAGATTTCTTGTATTCTAGATCAGTTTAGAATGTGTTTGGATAGGGTATGTGGTGTTTAGAAAATTCAAGAGAAGGGTTTGAGGATTTTGGGGAATTAGTTATGTGTGGTGGCTGTACAAGACCCTAGGGATCAAATTCATGACCTGGAATTTAGTATAGAAACCAAAATACGGATTTAGGATTTTGTTCTTGTCGGTTTTTTAGATTATAGGGTGTGCGGGGAAATCTGGAGCAACCCGGGAAATTTTGAGGAAACCAAACAATACCACGGATCAAATTTGGGTACTAGGAGACCACCCCGACCACATGAACCCAAACAGAGGCCATGGGGCTGAGGACGCCGGAATTTTAGGCCAAGTGGCCGGCCACATTGGAGGGGTTTGGGTCTAGGTTGGTCCAGTAGCTCATATACACTATATACGGCACCCTAGACTTGTTTGTGTCCTTTTGGCCTGAGTCAAAACCTGGGAGCACATTAGTGTGACTTTTGGATACGTTTTCCGTATTTTGAATGATAAGTTATGATATTTGGATTTATATTTGGTTGTTGAATGTTTGTACATCAACGACTAGGGGTAATTTGTTGGTATTGCATACATGGGCTATAGGTTCTAACCTATAGGCGATCCGTGTACCGTTTTGGTTTCAGGACATGATGTTAGTAGCGATTGCGATTGTTTATTATTGTAGGTACCCTCGCATGGATTACGAGGCAAAGGAGCATGGAGTCATCGACTTCGACAAGCAAGGATCAATGTGAGTAGATCTATATCTATGGGGGAAGTCGGGTGGATGGCTTATAGCACCCCAGCACACTTTGATGGAAACCGATTTATATATAGATTATGGTTAATAAAACCTTTAATAGAAAACTATAGATAGAGTAAAAAGGTAGTTAGAGATCCATATTAGAAACTAAGGATAGTTAGAAGTGATGTGATACGACTAGTATGTGATGATGGGATTTGAGGATGATATTTGATGATATTGCCTTTTAGGGTACTATAGGACTAGATAGTCGACGTAGATCTGTCATCCGAACCATACCTTTTTTCCAAACTGAAGAATCATATGCATCTTTTAAACAGACACCTTGAGGAACATTATGGATTTTCAAATGATATCTTTTCCTTAAAACACTGTAGCCCCTACTTTCAAAACTATGATTCGCATCTTTCAAAAACTGTTTGTATAGTTCGGGTGTGTATATTAGATTAGATACTTATGCTTATAGTAAGATATAATATTTATGTAGAATTGATTCGATGTGAGAGATAAATGTGATGAAAGGAATGTACGATGCGTTATGATGACTTGGTGATATGTTGGTATATGTATGCGAGTCGATTGCGGTGATTGATACCATGTCGGTCCCCTGATACAAGATTGTTATGGATGTGACCTGGGTTATAGGTATGTAGATATATATAGAATGTCAAGAATCATGTGTGATAGTCGTACGAGACGTTAGGTCCGTACCCTCCTCGTCTTATATGATGATAGGATCCCTGATAGCTTAATGCCACCGTACGATGATTTTCCGTACGTGATGAGTTTGACTTGAGGTTTGATCCATACCCTTGACCAGAGGATGTTGTACAATGGATTATACCGTACGTGATATTGTGTGGCTAGATACCGATTGATAGATTTACTGACTCGGTCATGATAGATACATATTCCCGTCAGCATTTGCAAATGATTTACCTTATACTGCATTCATGTTATTCGCATTGCATTACTTATACCTGTGCTAGAACACTTGCACAATTATCGATGAAGCGTATGTTACACTTACACAGATTTGCCGGCTCACACACTTCATCATCGATAATTGCCATGTCACTACACAGAAGGATTGCTGCATCATGATTTAACTCTATACATATTGTACACTCATACTTGCGTATATACCCACTTGCACATCCATTTTAGCGCACATACATATTGTACACTCATACTTACGTATATACCCACTTGTACATCCATATTGGCACACATACATATTGTGCACTCATACTTGCGTATATACCCACTTGTACATCCATATTGGCGCACATACATATTGTGCACTCATACTTGCGTATATACCCACTTGTACATCCATATTGGCGCACATACGTATTGTGCACTCATACTTGTGTATATACCCACTTGTACATCCATACTTGAGCACATACATATTGTACACTCATACTTGCATATATACACACTTGTACGTCAATATTGGTGCACATATATATAGTACACCCATACTTGCATACATACATATTTGCACGTACATAGATGATACTGGCTTGATTTTGAGACTTGGAAACCACACAATATGTTTTAAAACGGGATTCATTTTAAGTGCGGTTTTCCCTCGATATGTGAATATTACTGTTTTATGTTGCATGATACACGGATATGCTTACATTTCTATTATATGTTGCATACATCATGCTTTATGATTTTACGCATTGAGATATGCTGTTTTCATGAGATTTCTGGTTTTGAGAACTGTAGTGATTTCAAAAGAAAGTATGTACTGTTTTTAAAACTCGGTTTCTCTTGATATGATATTTCAGTGCGTCCACAATGTGTTTTCTCGGTTCCGAGAGTGGCATGTGAAACCCGTTTCGAGGAGCGGTAGGCACCATCTGCGGGTACATGGTGGACCCGGTGAGGTACCCCGGGGCAAGAAGGCTCGTATTGTTAAACGTTGAGCCTGGCAGGGGAGCACTACCTATCGGTGATAGTATTTGGACCCGTCGGTTATCCGGAGGATACCGACCGGAGTCATGAGATGGATATGAGGGCCGACCAGAGTAGGCGGTGCCTGAGACGAGGTATTTGAGGGCCGATCTGAGGATACGACACCTGAGATATGAGGATTTACGTGTCGCCGCCGGCACATGTTTTCATGATGTTTCAAGTGTCGATTCTAGGCACTCAGGTTCCATGATTTTTAGGTATCACGAGGGACACAGGTTGACTAATATCCTCATATTTTCATGCATATGTTTTTAGGATACTTACATGCATGATGTTGTTGTGTCATTGGTTGACACGTGGACGAGATCCACATGCATACATACATTGATTATATGGGTGGACGAGATCCACATGCATACATACATTGATTATATGGTTGGATGATATATGCATACTTATAGACTTTGAGTATTGTTTGGCACATATACAGATACGGTCGCCTTAGATATTATAGTATTTCCTTTATAATATAGTTGACCTGGGAGTCGTTGTTTATTCGATTTCTACTTGTCAATGTTTTTCTACTCACGAGTTGGCAACTCACCCCCGTTGTTCCACAGTTCTTGCAGGCTGACCGCATGGATCAGTAGCGGTATCGCTGGCACATAGCTACTTTCGGGTGTTTTGCTTTAGTAGGTGGGACATTTTTATCGTACCCACTCTTGTATTTATATTTCATATTGTATCTAGTCAACTCCATCAAATGAAATTAGTATTTGTATAAGTAATGAGACTTAGCAAGACTTGTAGTTGAGAGACTTAAGCGATGGGTTTTATGTTCGCTTTTTGGGTTTATGTCCTGCTTATTTCTTCATCTTTTGTGGTGATCTTCGCCGTTAGGCGTCGTATACTCATATATACTGTCTTGTGTGGTTCTGATTCGCTGGTTGGGGAAGAGCTAGCTCCCGCTTAGGGATGCCTTTATCATTATTGTGTAATTGTGGTTTTAGATCAAAAAATACAAAGGAGGTGCTGCTCAAACTTTTAAAAGACGAAACATATTTTCAAAACGATTAAATTTCATTTACATCATTCATATCCCCTTTTCCATGCATTTAAGAAAACTTGATTTCATTATACCTTTATTTCAAAACTCCACCTCCTTTATTTTCTTAAAAAGGTTTAGATTTCTGGGTTTCAGCTAACTTGAATTACGTTACGCCTTTACATGTTGCATGATTTAAGTGCTGGTCACGAGCTAATATTTCTGGACATGAAAGTCCGACCTCAATAGCCTGATAAGTCATGCCGATGCAAGGTCCATAACGGTTCGAAAAACTACTGATAACACTTACCAATAGATCTCAGCAACTCTTGCCAGGGATTTCCTGTTATGGTCAATCGAGCATAGCGCAACATCAACTCCTAATACCGGGAGAGATGAATCCCTTTCTATCGCTCATTGCCTCCAAGTGACTTGGGACTGTATGCAAAAACCACCGTTTTCACGATCTATTGACTGTGGTATGGTAGAAATCAAAGCACAGTAGAAATCACACAAGACTCTATGACGATCTCGGGGTGACAGACTAACCTGTAGCAGTGTCACCAGAAAACTGCTATCTGACGTTAGGTATAATACCATTTAGGAGTTCTCGGCGAGTCTGTCCAGTATACCCAGTCTCCACTGAGCACCCATATAACTTCTCTGATGTTAAACACCAATGGATATAGGATCATCCATCGCCCATCATATGGGTCAAGAAGCGCATACGCTAGTCTACTCTGGAGTATTGATGCCCTGTCTCGATACTCCCATGACTAGGAACAATTATAGGGTGTACTTGTGGACTACCCTTGGCCCCACTGGTATGAACTCCATCATAGCCCTGGTAGTCAAGTACACATCCTAAAGGCTTTATCAACATGTGAGAGCAAGACAGTATTATAATACAAATCTACATGTTAAGATAAAGAGAAACCAGATAGCATACTATCATGTCGAGCAAGAATGTCCTCACTATATATGTCCAAGCATCCACTACAATATACATCACGTGTACATTAATGGCCTCTAGGGCATACATATAACTAACAATCTCCAACTTGCACTAAGGCCATTTGTTGCAGTATCTCATACTCAACGATATAGAAGTGGTTGTAATATCCCATACTCAACCATCCCAAAATCTTTCAAATAGTATTTGGGGAAGCAGGCCTTGATGAGTGGATCCGCCGTGTTAACCGCAAAATCTACTCTCCTTACATCGATCCCTTGGAGATCAACCAACTCCCTGATCAGGTGATACTTGCCTCAGAATATGTCCGGATCACTGATTGGACCGGCATTCCAAGGCCAAAGCCACAACTCCATTGTTTTCACAATAACAGTTAATGGACACTCAATGGTAGGAACCTTGTTCATCTCATGAACAAGAAATGTCCAGACAGTCACTTTGCTAGTATTGTTGGTAGCAATGTATTCAACAATTATCGTCTAGTATGCCATAGTTTCTAGCTTGGAACTCTTCTAACATACCGTCCCTCCACTGAGGGTAAACATAATGCCTGTGACTGACTTTCAGTCGACCTTATCACTATGGAAGCTCGAACCAAGAACTTTCTTTTAGTGCTTCTCAAGTAGTTAAGAATGTCCTTCACAGCTTTCTAGTGATTCTCCCAAGATCCGATTAATTCTTGATCACTACACTTAGTGAGCCATCTACATCTAGTCTGGATTTGGGGCACTCCCAACATCCACTTAGATCTATCACCATATATCATAAACAACAAGATGTAGTAGGTAACATCCAGATCTTCTATGGAGAATCCCCGTGATAAGAGGAGCTTGACCGAGTGTAGCATAGGAAAACAATTCCTGTCTAGAGTATGTTTATCTACGTACAATACGTGGAAGACGACCTTACTCTCTACAACCTTCTTGTATTTAGAAGGTTCATCTACCATTTTGATGAAGTCAAACTCTTTGACTGCCACATCAAAACAGACATACCAACTCCGCGATGCATGCTCTAATCCTGACATACTTAAGCATAGCTTTGAAAGTCTCAACTTTTCCATATACACCAAGAATCTTCTCAAGATCCATTTGCTCCTAATAGGTTTTACCCCTTCAGGTGCTACATGTAAAGTCATACTTTGTTGGTGTACATGGATTCCATCTTTGATCGCATAGCATCCAGCAATTTCACTAAGTCCCCACTCATAATGGCCTGCCTGAACCTAGTTGGGTCATCAACAACCATGACGCAATCCTCGCTCCCACTGTCATCGAGAAGACCGTAGTATCTCTCAAGTGGATGAGGAACCCTACCAGATTCGTGGAGATGCTGGGGTTCGTTGGAGACTATTGAATCCTTTGGTTTCACCAAATCATCAGCTGTTGGTTTGTCAAGCTGGAACAACTTCCAGTTCTACCTCATGACCATAAATTTCTACACAAGAAATTCCTTTTCTAAAAATGTAGCATGCTGAGAGACAAAACACCTTTTGCTCCTCAGAGTGGTAGAAGATATTCCCTCACAAATGTTTAGGATATCCCAACAAACTTATACGGAACTGACCTTGCCTCGAGCTTGTCCGAATTTTGCTTTTCAACATAGGCCGGACAACCCCATATCTTAACTCATTTAAGACATGGTCTCTTCTCATTCCATATCTCATATGGAGTGGTAAGATCTAATATGGACGGAACCCCATTCAATCGGTATGCATCTTCTCAAGTGCATAACACCCAAAAAAAACAAGTAACTCAGCAGTACTCATCATAGAGCGCACCATATCTCATAGGGTGCGATACCTCCATCCCGATACACCGTTGTACTGTGTGTATACGAAGGCGTAAGCTGAAAGAGAATCACATTCTCCTTTAATTAATCCAGGAAATCCATGCCTAAGTATTCTATTCTTCGATCACATCGCAGGACTTAATATTTCTACCCGTCTGGTTCTTTAACTTCAAGCTTATATTTCTTGAATTTCTCAAAAGTTTCAGACTTGTGTTTCAACGGGAACATATGTCCGAATCCTTAGAGAAGATCAGTGAATATAATGAAGTACAAAGAACCAACCCTGGGATTTATAGACATATGACCGTATGCATCATCATGTATCCGTACTTAGAGTTCAGTAACTCTTTCTCTGTTTCGAGTAAACGGAGTATTGGTCACTTTACCTTTGTGACAAGACTGGTAAGTATCATAAGATGAAAATTCGAACATATTCTCGTATTCATCCTTATGTAACTTAGCTGGTCGTGTGGCATTGGTATGACCTATTCTACAATGCCACAAGAATGACTCGTTCATTTCTGAACTACTCCTCTTGTGTGTATTCTATATACTTTGAATTGGGGTTTGATTTAGAACGTATATGCTATTATATAACGTGCCTGATCGAATCAACTCTTGATTCTGGAAAATGTTCACAACATTATCCTCCAATACAGAATTATATCCTTCTTTAACTTATTAAAGAAAATGATGTAATGTTGATATCAGGTTCGGTATGTAATAACATTCGTTCAGAATCAATATATTAATATAAGGTGATATTTGCCAACTGATTTGGCTGCAACAATTGCGCCATTCTCTAACACTTGGAGACATATCACCCATTCTCAGTTCCCTACCTATATGCAGCCCATATATGCGGGATCCTGATCTGGTATCACATACCCAGGACGTAGAGGATACTAAGAAACAGTTCTCGGTAATTAACATACTTGAAGAAGATGCATCAACATGCACTTTCTTCGATTGGGTGGCATGGGAATCCAGATATTCCCCTATTTCCTGCTTGGATTTATAACAGTTATAAGATAGAGCGGAACCGACGTTCTCTATCACAGTATAATAAGCATGTTCGGTCAATATATCCATATTATTATCTTGATTAAAGTGTGACATGGTCACTACCAGGAGAAAGAGAGAAGAAAACACTCTGCGTGCGCTCTTGGAAGATTAGATCGGTTATAATTTTATCTAATCAGGATGGCTCCCACTGTTTTTATCAAATCTTCCTTCAAACGCAAAAAGGTAAGACTAGCCGGGATTAATTACACCCTACAAGTTAACCAATCTTTCGGCCAGGCCAGTGTCGGTACTTTGAGGGAGGTTCCCCGTGCTTTCATTGCAGGGTTGTCTAGCAGAGAAGGAAGGTTTCGGGAGGCATTGTCCTTGTCAATTTGAAAATTTTTCCATTTTAGCTATGCAAGTCTACGGTAGCGCCTCGGCCGTCTTTCCGAGGCCAAAATGCGGAAACAAAAACTTTTCTTTAACTAGAAACTGGTGCTACCGCGAACTATAAACCCGGATCGGACCATACTACTACTAGCTAACTAGAGAAAGGGTAGAGAGGCTATACCGAGCGATCCGTGTCCTTCGGCCTTCGGCCACCATCCTAAGCTCCTCGCGGCATTTCCGGTCTCGATCTCCTCGTCGCAAAGGCACCACATCACCGAGTCTTTTTACGGGCTCCCAACACTGAACTGAGGCAACTCGAACATGAAGTTGGCTAGTCGACGTGTCCAAGATTGCAGTAGATTGAGTTTAAATTGCTATGTCTCGAGGGGTTATTAGAAGTTTCCATTTTGATGTGAAGGTGGAGTAATGAACTTTTGAGATGAGTTATGGAATTTTGTGGCAAGAAAATGAGAATGAATCCCCACCCCAAAAATTTGGACAGCCCCTCAAGTAAGTGGCCGACAATGCTAAAGAGGAGAGAGGGAAAAGAATAATGCAAGAGAGGAAAAATGATGAATCATCATGAAGAATGTCACACAAAAGTCCAACTCAATCCTCTCACAATAAAGCAAGTAATGATGAACCAAAAAGTAAACAAAAGATGCTAGAACCATCATGAACCTTCCACCACAAAAAACACCTTCCATTACTAATAGCACATTTGCAAAAAGAACCCCCTCCACCAAAGGAATTTCAGTGAAGAAGGAACAAAGAAAAATGGCCGAAACGGAATGCAAACTGGCAACTTCAAAAAAAGCGATCCCGTAATAAATTACAGGAAAACCCCGCGGCTGTATATACATACCCGCATTTGTATTCTGACTGAATAAAAATGCAATGAGACAAAATCTACATTGTGTAATAGTAGGATCCGACTTAAACCAAAGCCCGCTAGTATTATCCGTACGAAACACTACACATGCACAAGTGCACGCGTACGTTCGAACCCTGCCATAAACCCATACGGCCTCTACAACGTTTCGCCCGAAACTTGAGAAACTGTCTGTCGGAGACTCCAAAGACTCATCAATATTTTGGTTGTGAATTTAACAACTAGCACGTCAGAGGTATTAGCCGTACGTAACGAGCTACCAGGTATCAACCAAAAGGGATGTCGATGAGCGAACTCATCCTGACACCCTACTGAGCATGTCAGTAACAATATCCGTATAGTCCGGTCCGTTCTTCTATGAGCATCGCATGGCGGGCCTAGGGGGTTGGTAAAAGTCAGAGCCCCAAAAGCGGTACAAGTAGTGTCGGAGTGCAGCCCAGAACACCCTGAGATACTACTGGAATACCTACCAGTAAATCTCCTTCCTTGACCAAGGACTTTGTGTAATGGCTCTCCTAGACACAGCACGATCTCATTCCCAATACCGGGAGAGACGAAACCCCTGCCGATCCACTCACGTCCTCCATATGGCTTGGGACTCTACCCAACTAAAATCTGTTTGCACGACACCTTTGAGCCGTGGTAGAGTAGAAATCAAAGTACATTGGGAACTCACACGAGACAAATGACGACCTCAGGTCGATGAACTAACCTTTACACATGTCACCAGGGAACTGCTATCTGACGTCAGGCATAATACCAACTAGCATGTTCCCGGCGAGTCCTGCCCGGTGTATTCATAACCCAATGAGCACCTGTATACATCTTAGGTGATCCAACTGACACCAATAGCTTGTGAGATTGGCCACCACCCCTCGTCGGGGTCTCGACTGTATACACTAGTCTACTCTGGAGTATCGATGCCCTGTCTCGAAAACTCCCACGACTAGGGACCTTTTAAGGATGTGCTTATAGACCCCAGCTCCCACGTATATGATAGCCATCATACTGCTGGCCGTCAAGCAAGAATTCTAAGGGCTCTATCAACGCGCAATAGTGACCTGTAAGGTCACCTAAAATAGTACACGATGATAAAGATAAATGATGGAAGCATACTATTCTCTATCAACGTGTAATAGTGAACTACAATGTCACCTAAAGTATGTACACGATGATAAAGACAAACCAGATAGTATACAAACCTATCGAGTAAGACTGTCCTACCTGTTTAGGACCTCCCTCAATCATTACAGTCACGTGCCTGCGATCCAATAATTGACTCTGAGGGCACTATGTCCAATAAGCTAACCCTAACCATAGAATCGTTGCTAGAAAATCCGACGAAAAGAAAAGCAAACAACTTTGCAACTAAAGTGAACAAGGAATAAAACCTTTCTAGACTGGTCCTTCACTTCATTAGCTCCATGTAGTAGTCCCTTCGCTATGATTATGAACTCCCGGACTCTAGAGAGGCTCCCATGAAGAAATGAACAAGCTTACATCGAAGTCTTCAAGGCCGAAGATGATCTACATCGAGGAGACACTAACCCAAGCTATCTTTTCACTAATTATGGAATTAGTTAGTCAAACACCTTATACTAAATGGCAAGTAGTAGAGGATGATGAAGTAGGTAGTGGTTCACTTTAGATTTATTTTTCTCACACTAATTCTTCACTTAGGAAAAAACCTAATGAGCTTTTTCTTTTGATGAAGAAGAAGAAGAATGAACTCATGAGAGAGTGTGAATGGCAACTATGGGTGAGTTAAGCATCATATGTTAACCCTTATAGAGACATAACCACGGTTAGGATAATTGGTTGCGTTTATAAATATCTTAAGCAAAACAAAAATGGCAGACTAAGTCGATGCATCCATAAGCTTCTACAAGCTTTGAGCCATGACAAAGTCCAACTCATTTTTGAATAACTTTAAATAATTAAAACCTTAGATAATCCCTAGCATGGTGTACATCATACACACACCGAAGTTTCATGTATCATCAATCATGACAAAAAATCATCTACACAAATATATATCACATATATACTTATGCACAATGTAAGAAAAAGAAATCATAAGTGAGCAAGTATTAGTTAATGTAACTTAATATATTAATTATATAATTATACATTAAATTATAAAATCTACACTTTATTTAATAATCCGGCTATATCTCATATAACCGACTAATAACAAATGGAACAACTTATCGAATCAACACTTGATCCGATAACCCGGCTATATCTCATAAAACTGACCTATGTCACATATCGTGAGAATATAATACGGTATCACATATCGTATTAATCTCGGTCCCTCAGATATCACATATGTGCTCCTACGCCGTTTCTCTTGAGCTAGGAAAGCTCTTTGTAGGATTCTTAAGACTCGTCAATACGCCGGCAGTAGGTGATGATCATATCAAACACCCACAAGCTGCAAGCGGTCTGCTAAACGTAACGGCCACCCGAATATTTAGCGATCAAAAGATCAATAAGCAATCCTGCTCATACTCCTGAGAATCCAATCAGTAACACTACCGTACAGTCCGGTCTCTTCATCTGATATGTCGCATATCTCGTCTAGGGGTGGTAAACGTCAGACCTCAATAACTCGATAAGTCATGCCGATGTGAGGCTCATAACGGGTCAAGAAACTACTGATAACACTTGCTAGTATATCTCTGAAGCAGCCCTGGCTAGGGACTTCCTGTTATAGCCAATCGAGCACAGCGCAACATCAACCCCCAATACCGGGAGAGACGAAACCCCTCATATCGCTCATTGCCTCAATGTGATTCGGGACTGTACCCAAAAGCCACCGTTTTACACGTTCTCTTGAACGTGGTAAGGTGGAAATCAAAGCACAGTGGGAATCACACAAGACTCTATGACGATCTCAGGTCTACAGAGTAACCTGTACCAGTGTCACCAGAGAACTGCTATCTGACGATTGGTATAATACCATCTAAGAGTTCTCGGTGAGTCCGTTCAGTGTACCTAGTCTCTACTGAGCATCCGTATACTATCTCTGATGTCAAACACCAATGGATATGGGATTATCCATCGCCCATCTACTTGGGTCGAGAAGCTATATTCTAGTCTACTCTGGTATATCGATGCCCTATCACGATACACCTACGACTAGGAACATTTGAAGGATGTACTTACCGACTACTCTGTCCCTAGTAGTATGATCTGCATCATAATCCTGGTAGTCAAGTACTCATCCTAAGGGCTTTATCAACATGTAACATAGAGATAATCAGTGTATATGTTAAGAAAAAGAGCAACCAGATAACATACTATCATGTCGAGCAAGAAAGTCCTCCATATATATATCCAAGCATCTACTACAATATACATAGTATGTATAGTAATGGCCTCTATGGCATACAGATAACAAAAAATCTCCCACTTGCACTAGGGCCATCTGTTGTAGTATCCAATACCCAACAATCAGCAGTGGTTGAAGTATATGATACTCAACCATCCCATAAAAGTCTCTCTTGGGAAAATGCCTTTGTGAGTGGATCCACCGTGTTGTCCTCTGTAGTCTACTCTCCTAACCTTGATCTTCCTGGAGACCAACTATCTCCATGATCAGGTGATACTTCCTTAGAATAAGTCCGGATCACTGATGGGATGGGGGTTCCTAAACATAAGCCACAACTCCATTGTCATACAATGGTTGGAACAAAATTCATCTCTTGAACTTATATACACCCAGACTTCCACATTGGTAGCATCCTTGGTAGCAATGTACCGAGCCTTTATCGTCTAGTATGTCACGGTATCTAGCTTGGAACTCTTCCAATATACTGTCTCTCAACTTAGGGTAAAGACTGTTGGATATATGTATGCCCTAGAGGCCATTATATGATAGTGCATGTATTTGTACATGTATATATATATTCAGTATACATTCTTGCTCGACATGATAGTATGTTATCTGGTTCTTCTTTATCTGACATATTGATTTGATCATGCTTTTATTCATTCATACATGCTGATAAAGCCCTGAGGATATCGGCTTGACTGCTGTGATTATGATGGAGATCATACTAGTGGGGCATCTGTAGTTTATAAGCATATCCTGGAATGTCCCTAGTCGTAGGTATATTGAGACAGGGCATTGATATACCAGAGTAGACTAGCGTATATGATACTAGACCCATACGATGGGTGATGAATGTTCCCACATTCATCGATGTTTGACATCGAGATCATATACGGGTGCTCAGTGTTGACTGGGTACACTGGACGGACTCACCGAGAACTCCTATATGGAATTATATCTATCGTCGGATAGCAGTTCTCAGATGACACTGTCACAGGTTAGTCTGTAGACCTGAGATCGTCATAGAGTCTTGTGTGTTCTCCCACTGTACTTTGATTGCCACCCTACCAAGGCTCTACTGAGTCGTGCAAACAGGTGGCCGTTGGGTACAGTCCCGAGACACACGAAGGCGATGAGCGATAGGAGGGTTTCGTCTCTCCCAGTATTGGGAGTTGATGTTTTGCTGTGCCCGACTGGTTATATCAGTAAGTCCCTGGCCAGGGCTGCTGAGATTTGCTGATAAGTGTTATCAGTAGTTTCTCGATCTGCTATAAACCATTCGCCGGCACTACTTATTGAGTTATTGTGGTCGACGTGACCATCCCAAGGCTCGATATGCAGTATATCTGACGAAGAGACCGGACTGTACGGTAATGTTGCCAGTTGGCTCGACGGGAGTTGTAGCAGGTTCGCTTGTTTTCTTCTGATCGCTCAATACCCGGATGGCCGTTACGTTTAGCTGACCGCTTGCGGCTTGGGGGTGCTTGATATGATCATCACCCACTGCCGGCGTATTGACGAGTCTTAGAGTCCCACAAAGGAGTTATCTAGCCCGAGCGAAACGTTGTGGTTCACGTATGCGATATGCGCATGGACCCGGTTAAAATGCCCGTATGGGATACCGTAAATTGATCGGGCGACTTGCTTTTGGTGGGGTCGTATATGATATTGCCGGATTGATAAATCAAGTATTGATTTATCATTTAACCATTAGTTTTCCCACTTGAAATCTTTTCTCGTATATGATGGATGTATGCATGCATGTGTTGGAGATAGTGCCCTTAGAGTCAATTATTGGATCACAGACACGTGATTGCAATGATTGAGTGAGGACCAATCTTGGTAGGAAAGTCTTACTCAAGATGATGGTATGCTATCTGCTTTATCTTTATCATCGTGTACTGCTTTAGGTGACCTTACAGGTCGCTATTACACGTTGATAGAGCCCCTAGGATTCTTGCTTGACTACCAGCAGTATGAGGGCGATCAGGTACGTGAGAGCTGGGGTCTATAAGCACATCATTAAAAGGTCCCTAGTCGTGGGAGTTTCGAGACAGGGCATCGATTCTCCAGAGTAGACTAGTGTATACAGTCGAGACCCCGACGAGGGGCAGTGGCCGGTCTCACAAGCCACTGGTGTCAGTTGGTTCACCTAAGATGTATACATGTGCTCATTAGTTTATGAGTACACCGGACAGGACTCGCCGGGAACATGCTAGTTGATCTTATACCTGACGTCAGATAGCATTTCCCTAGTGACATATGTACAGGTTAGTTCATCGACCTGTGGATCGTCATTTGTTTCGTGTGAGTTTCCACTGTACTTTAATTACTACCTTACCACGCTCGAAGGAGACGTGCAAACAGGTTTTAGTTGGGTACAGTCCCGAGCCACATGGAGGCAGTGAGCGGATCTTTAGGGGTTCGTCTCTCCCGGTATTGGGGGTGAGGTCGCGCTGTGTCTAGGAGAGCCATTACACGAAGTCCTTGGCCAAGGCAGGAGATTTACTGGTAAATATTCCAGTAGTATCTCAGGGTGTTCTGGGCTACACTCCGACACGACTTGTACCGCTTTTAGGGGTCTGACTTTTACCAACCCCCTAAGCCCGCCATGCGATGCTCATAGACGAACGGACTGGACTGTACGGATATTGTCACTGACAGGCTCAGTAGGGTGTCAGGATGAGTTCCCTCATCGACGTCCCTTTTGGTCAATAGCTGGTGGCCCGTTACGTATGGCAAATACCTCTGACGTGCTAGTGGTCAAATCCACAGCCATAGTATTGACGAGTCTTTAGAGTCCCCCACAGATCAGTTGCTCAAGTTTCGGGCAAAACGCTGTAGAGACCGTATAGAGATATGGCAGGGTTCGATCGGATACGTGCGGTATTGCACGGATCATGATCGGACGGAAAAATACTAGCGGGCTTTGGTTTAAGCCGGACCCTAGTATTGTACAGTGTAGATTTTGTCTCATTGCATTTGTATTTCGGTCGGAATACAAATGTGGGTATGTATATACCGTTGCGGCGTTTTCTGTAATTCATTATGGGATCAGTTTTTTGGAGTTGCAGTTTGCTTTCCGTTTCGGCCATATTTCTTTGTATCTTTCATTGGCCAAAGATTGGTGGAGGAGGGCGTATTTGCATTTGTGCAAATAAGCATTGTGGAGGGTGGTCTTTACATATGGTTGCTTCATGATAGATCTTGTTTGACCTTGACTTCTATCTTCATCATGGCTTGACTTTTGAAGTCATTATGATTGTTGATGATTTGGTTAATGGAGTGTGGGTTATTGTTTGTGATCATTTCTTTCCTCATGATGACTTTTTCTCTCTCTTTCATTATGTTGTCTCACTCACTCACCTCTTGGCAACACCCACTCTCATTCTTCTTCTCTCTATTGTTTTGTCCGGCCATGCTCTTCATGGGGCTGTCCAAAAAGTTTTGGGGTGGGATTTTGTTCTCTACATGTTAGAAAAATCCCCAAGTTCATCTAGAAAAGATCTCATATCATTCCTCCACCATATACATGGCAACTACAACCCCTAGAGACAAAAGAGTTCTACAGTCAACCTACAGCAAATCTTGGGCATGTCGACTCGCCAACTTCATGCCCAAGTTGCCTCGGTCCAGTGGTGGGAGCCCGTAAAAGAAGCCGGCGATGTGGTGCTCTTCCGGCGACGTGATGGAGACCGGAGATTCCGCGGGAGATTGGGACGACGACGAGAAGACCGGAGGACTCGGATCACTCGGTATATTTCTCCACTCCATCTCTAGTTAGCTAGGACTAGTTTAATGGCCCGATCCGGGTATTTAGTGCGCGGTGGTGCCGGTTATAAAGATTAATGTAATTTATCGCTTCCGTATTTTGGCCTCGGATTGACGGCCGGGGCACCGCCGTGCACTTAATGTGGTATCAGAGCCTCGCCATTAACCTAGTCTAGCTTTGTCTAATGTGTTTACATTTCCGATCGAACAGAATTCCAAAACCGCATTTTCGAATAGCATCAGTTTCTGTCGAAATATTTTTGGTTCCAAAAATTTTTCAGGTAGTTGCAGAAGTATGTGCAGGGAAATCTATGAACACTGCAAAATTTTGGTAACCTGATCCTTCCATAGGACCGCGGAACCGCGGCCATAACCCCTCTTTGGCCGCGGTTCCGCCGCAGTATGTTAGCTTCATTGAACTAATTTTTTGCAGTGGGCTTTTGGGCTGAAAATAGGGATTTTGGTATACTTTTTTTGGGCCCAGAATTTCTTTATGTGCTACAGTAGTGCTTGGGGCCCACTTGGGTAAATTTGATCGATCGGAAAATTTTAAACACATTAGTTCACAGTATTTACATTATATCTGCGACCATGAATGTCACTTGATCGGTAAATCCTGTCTAACTGCTATAGCCCGATTAGACGGATTTGCGAACGTCACATTCACGTTGATTTTCTGTGATTGTGCTGTGATGTTGCGGATCAGTCGTGAGGGATAGCCTGGATGCAATGCTACTACAGTTTTTGTTGTATTATGTACATTTGATATTGCGGGGCGAGCGTCCGACATGTGGACAGCCGTCACTGCCTGGTTGTATATTATTCTTTTGGGGCATGACCGGGGTGAGGTCGATGTACCCGTTGTATGTATATTTTACTTTCTGTACTAGGATTACCCCGCGGAGGGGTGCACGGATAGCGGGGTTCTAGAGGGCAACGGGCCCGCATCTCATGGCATTGAGACGGAGGGGGCTTCACTCTAGAATTGGCAGGCTATTCGCCGCACTCGTAGGGGGTATAGGTTGACCCAGGAGGGGTGCCCAAGTTACCGGATTCCGGGAAGTGCTGGGTGGTCCATTCACGTTGCTGAAGGGGGCTGTCTCGCTTCAGCTTTTGGCGGGTAACTTGCCGCGCCCGTAGGGGTCTAGGATTTCATTGCACAGGCTATCTCCACGACCAGGGGAACGTCGGGTTTCAGTAGCGGCTCTGGGAAACCCGGGGATCCCAGATATCTGTATGGTTCTGTAATGCTGTACATTTCTGTGATGTTGCATTTTATCACGCCTTGAGCGAAATATTATATATTGATATATATATATACTAGTAGATGTTGTATATGTTTTGCATCCGCGCTAGTCCAGTCCTCGCTCTGTCGTTAGTTAGCTAACCTAACGGCTAATGACGGGACCAAGTGGCGAATGCGGATGGCATATACGTACATCATTATATTTCGTTCTTTATTGGTGTGATCAATTGATGGGACTGCATTGATTCGGATCAATGCAAGTTAAACAAACCTAATCTGATGTTGTTGGAACATTTTTCAAAAAGATGTTATTGCAAGGGCGTTCTCTTTTGTTTTGCACAGTGGTATTCGGTTATGAATATCCAGCACCTCAGTCGACGAGGCAAGGGCCTAGATCCCTTCACCGGGAGTGACCCCTTGGACAGAAGTTTGCGTCAGGGCAATAAGTTCACTATAGCCGATTGCTTTTGCTTTGCATCGTGGTATTCAGTTGGAATATCCTGCACCCCATCCTATGGGGAAAGAGCCGAGATCCCTTCACCGGGAGTGACCTCTTTAGCAAAGGTTTTCGTTACTATATTTTTATAAAAGCTATCCGGTTCCTTCAACGATATCAAGTTCATTAAGTTATATGTTTTCTCCAGAAATCATTCGTAGCCCTCCGTCGTTTCAGACGGGTAGCAAGTAGTATTCATGCTATGTATGTTGGCCTTCGTTAAAGCATAGTGTATGGTAGCTGCTTGTTACCTTTCTGCTGCATAGATAGATGCGTTGGTTTGGGACAGACGTACTACTATTTTGGCCTTCGTCAAGTCTATGTGCGGGTGGGTTCAAATTAACCTGGACAATGACGGATAGAACTTGACATGTGACTTATGATATGTTGGCCTTCGTCAAGGTCATAAGAGCATAGGGCAAAAATCCACATCGGGAGTTTCTAAAGAAACTGAAACTTGCCAGATACGCGCATACCTTCTGGAGTGTGATAACATGAACGGATTCCATCACGTTATCATGCGATGATAGTTGGATCCCGATTTCTACTGATGAGTTGGTTTACTCCTCGGGTGATCCCGACTAATTCTTCTTTCAGGTTTGGAGGAGAATTTGACGGTACGGTGGGAGGTTTCCTGATTAGATAAATTGGTAACCATTCTGATCTAGGTTAGAGTGCACGCTGAGTGTTTCTTTTCTCTCTCTCTTTGGCAGCGACCATTAACCCGACCCTAGACTATGACTCAGTGACCAAGTTGACCGAACCTTCTTATAAGACTGGCTTTTGGATTGTCAGAGTTGCAAACCTCATTACCACTCCAACTTTTACCATTTTCTCCAGGACAACCCGTATTACTACGAACGTCCACTTCCATTGGATAAAGCCATCGTATAGTTATATACGAACTCGAAGGAATTTATTCGAGGATCGTTTCTGGTACTGGAGAAAACGAATATGACTATTCAGTTGTCTTTTCCTTTTACCTTCTCTCAGGTTGCGAGTACTCCTTGGTATAGGAGATAGTACACCTATTACGCAAATTGGATAGTCTTCTTCCAAACCATAGGCAGGTGACGAACGGTAGGGAATGAAGAAAACCAATTAGCCTAAACGGTGTACAGAAGGTATTAAGTAAAGACAAAGAAAGGGATTAGTAAGAGGGCAAAGTAAATTGCGACTGATATTCATGACCAAACCAAGTGTTTCATTACCACTCCTACTTCACCTTTGTATTTCTCCAGGACACTCCGTATCACTACGAAGATCCACAGTTATTTGGATATTCTATCGTATGGTTATATACGAACTCGAAAGGAACTTGTTCCAGTTCGGGGATGGATTTTGGTTCAGGAGAAACAGGAATAAGGTTTATTCGGTTGTCTTTTATCTTCACCTTCTCTCGCATTGCGAGTGTTCCTAGGATTAGGGCAGTACACCCATTATGCTTATTGGATAGTCTTCTTCCAAACCATAGGCTGGTGCCGAACGGTAAGGAAGGAAGAAAACCATTTGGCCTAAGAGGGTGTACAGAAGGTAATGACTAAAGACATATGAAGGGATTTGGAGAGATGGCAAAGAAATATATGGTTACAATTGTGAATCTGGATAATGGAAGATGCATTATTAGGAATACCCGGATACCCCATCGAAACATTTCAATATTTCTGTTTCACTGAGTACTGTCAAAAGAAAACTGATTTCCCAATTAGGCACTCGCTCCAGGGTATGTATTTACTAGGTATGGTTCTCACATCTGTATGGTTTTACAGATGATGAGTGGGAGTAAGTTATTGGGAATTAGGTGATCATCCTCATTATATCGGAATTCTTTATAATTGGTAATATTTGAGAAAATCGCCTGGGTTGTTTGCCGGACGGCAAATATTTGGTTTTGAATATCCGCTGTAATGCACCAATTTCAAATTGATATATCTGTACGTTTATTTTTATAGAGTGAGATACACCTTTTTGAAATTATGTCGATGACATTTACCTATATCAGTTGATGGTTAGGTAAGGAGCATTAAACAACGGTGTAATTCTTCTTAACCATAAATACAGTTTTCAACCTACGACACACAGTGAATGAGTTATAAGACTCAGGGGACTTATACAGAGTATTGTATATTGTCCATTGTCCATTTGGACAAAGGGGTTGGTCCTCGTACTATACTCGGTTCACTTATGACTTCTCTAGTTCTTAGACAGGTGTTTCGTAGAAACACAAGGTCTGAGTTTTGAGAAGTTATAGGTGTATGAATGAAGTAGAGAACCAGGTATTGCAAGTATCAGGATTCTTCAAGGTGATCGAAGATGTAGATACTTATGTATGGTATTCAGTTGATAGTAATGATTAAGAGAACTTGCTTCTCTTTCAGGTTACTCATAATTGGAAGTATTCCTAAATTGAGTAACGCTGATCGGCCTCTCTCCATTTAGTTGACATGCACTGGAGATAGCTGCATGATTTGAATCTGGTTCAATTAAATCAGTGCCTCTGTTTTTGTATTTGATATAGAACAGATCATATCTTAACGATGTTAAGGTACGTGGAGTTGTCCGGCATATGCTTAAAACCAGACTCTGAATAACTCAAGGCATGTTTCTATAATGGCTGTTTGTGGGTTGACCCAGGCTATGACGAGGGTTGGCTTTCTACCATCTGGAAGATCAATAGTGATATTGTTCTTGACTCGCCACAGTTTTAATAAAAATGGATATTTTCAGAAAACAGTAGTGGGAGTATGGTAGAACTGGAAGTGATTCCAGAACCGCAAATGATTACTGAAAATTTGATAAGAACCTAAAGATTCAATTTGGATTGACATTCCATTGGCCACTCCGCAGACATGGTGGGTAACCTCAAGCACCCGAGAGGTACTACGGTAGCCTCAAGGATGGTGACAGGGAGGTTCTTGTTTACCCAGACTTGCCATTGCTGTTATTCCAGACTGTGAGACCCGGCAAGAGAATGAGTATCGCGTCGTTCTAAACTTGATTTAGAAGTGTACGTCTATATGACTCTTCCAGAGGGTTGTCGTAGTCAGTGGGAGTAGCGGAAGCATTGGTGGACAAGTGGCTTATGTTTATTTATGGACTAAAGCTGATATAGCGGAGATAGATCATCTATTTCTGATGTGACAGTCATAGGTTTACTTCATCAGAATAGGGGATGGATCTGTTAAGGAGGTAGTAGGGAGTGATGTCCTGGTATTTAGATGACATACACAGAGTAGGAAGTGATATTCCTATACTACGGTCGGTTATACTTTGGTTGTCATACAGTGGTTTCTCCACATAAGGCTTAGATATTATATCAGACATTCTGGTTACTAGATCTATGGTTTTGGATCTAGATTTGGGTAGCTTCCCAATCTGGGTACCTAGACAACATTCTACAGGTATTTAGAATGGACGACTCCTGGCACGGTGGTGTACCTGCAGGTGATGGAGTCACCCTCTCTAAAGGTGTCTTACAGACTAAAGTGGAGAGGGATGTGCATGATTGGCAGATCACTTGCTTAGGCAATTGAGTCAATAAAGAGATGTCAAGTACCATACCAGATGTTGTTTTTGCAGTAGATGCAATAAGTTGATATTAATCCTATCCTGGAGAAATGATCGGAAGCAGTTTTAGAACATAAGTGGATGTTCTAGGGATATGATAACGACAGCCTCATTCGGGAGACAGTTATCATTCCAGGCTTCCAAGGTGACTTGGACGACAGGGTGGCCGTCAGAGTTATAGTTTTCCCTCTGACGAGGGGCAGTATTTTGGACAGGTGATCCACGCGGATACTGAGGGAAGCATGGCACAGGATACTGATTAAGTTCAGTTGACGATACAGTCTAAGAAGTTTTGATTTGGAATTCATTTATGAGCTAGGTCCTATCTAATATCCAGACATATTCTGAGACAGGTATTGCTCATTTCGGGAGATGGGTTTCTCCACGAACTTGAGATTTAGAAAGACATAGAAAGAAACATCAAAGCGGATCCACTCACTGAGGCTATTCCTCGAACGCAATAGTTTTGCAAACAGGCTTTGTGAGAGTGACTAGTAGAGGAGTTGGGTGTTCGGTATCACACGGGCTGTGAGTATGCGACATCGCAATAATTAGCCTTGAGTGCAAGTGGTAGATTGTTGGAGATAGTGCCTCAGAGTCAACTATTGGATCACAGGCATGTGATTGCAATGATTGAGGGAGGACCTATCCCGGTAGGACAGTCTTACTCAAGATGATAGTATGCTATCTGGTTTATCTTTATCATCGTGTACTGTTTTAGGTGACCTTATAGGTCGCTATTACACCTTGATAGAGCCCCTAGGATTCTTGCTTGACTACCAGCAGTATAAGGGCGACCATATATGTGAGAGCTGTGGTCAATAAGCACACCGTTAAAAGGTCCCTAGTCGTGGGAGTTTCGAGACAGGGCATCGATTCTCCAGAGTAGACTAGTGTATACAGTCAAGACCCCGACGAGGGGCGGTGGCCGGTCTCACAAGCCACTGGTGTCAGTTGGTTCACCTAAGATGTATACATGTGCTCATTGGGTTATGAGTACACCGGGCAGGACTCGCCAGGAACATGCTAGTTGGTCATATACCTGATATCAGATAGCAGTTCCCCTGGTGACATATGTACAGGTTAGTTCATCGACCTGGGGATCGTCATTTGTCTCGTGTGAGTTCCCACTGTACTTTGATTACTACCCTACCACGCTCAAAGGAGACGAGCAAACAGGTTTTAGTTGGGTACAGTCCCGAGCCACATGGAGGCAGTGAGCGGATCTTCAGGGGTTCGTCTCTCCCGGTATTGGGGGTGAGGTCGACCTATGTCTAGGAGAGCCATTACACGAAGTCTTTGGCCAAGGCAGGATATTTACTAGTAGGTATTCCAGTAATATATCAGGGTGTTCTGGGCTACACTCCGACACGACTTGTACGGCTTTTGGGGGTCTGACTTTTACCAACCCCCTAGACCTGCCATGCGATGCTCATAGATGAACGGATCGGACTGTACGGATATTGTCACTGACATACTCAGTAAGGTGTCAGGATGAGTTCGCTCATCGACGTCCCTTTTGGTCAATAGCTGGTGGCCCGTCACGTATGGCTAATACCTCTGACGTGCTAGTGGTTAAATCCACAGCCATAGTATTGACGAGTCTTTAGAGTCCCCCACAGACCAGTTGCTCAAGTTTCGGATAAAACGCTGTAGAGGCCGTATGGAGATATGGCAGGGTTCGATCGGATACTTGCGGTATTGCACGGAACATGATCAGATGGAAAAATACTAGCGGGCTTTGGTTTAAGCCGGACCCTACTATTGTACAGTGTAGATTTTGTCTCATTACATTTATATTTCGGTCGGAATACAAATACGGGTATGTATATACAGTAGCGGGGTTTTCCTGTAATTCATTACGGGATCAGTTTTTTGGAGTTGCCAGTTTGCTTTCCGTTTCGGCCATATTTCTTTGTATCTTTCATTGGCTGAAGATTGGTGGAGGAGGGCTTATTTGCATTTGTGCAAATAAGTATTGTGGAGGGTGGTCTTTGCATATGGTTGCTTCATGATAGATCTTGTTTGACCTTGACTTCTATCTTCATCATGGCTTGACTTTTGAAGTCATTATGGTTGTTGATGATTTGGTTGATGGAGTGTGGGTTATTGTTTGTGATCATTTCTTTCCTCATGATGACTTTTTCTCTCTCTTGCTTTATGTTGGCTCACTCACTCACCTCTTGGCAACACCCACTCTCATTCTTCTTCTCTCTATTGTTTTGCCCGGCCATGCTTATCATGGGGCTGTCCGATAAGTTTTGGGGTGGGATTTTGTTCTCTACAAGTTAGAAAAATCCCTAAGTTCATCTAGAAAAAGTTTTCATATCATTCCTCCACCATATACATGGCAACTACAACCCCTAGAGACAAAAGATTTCTACAGTCAACCTATAGCAAATCTTGGGCACGTCGACTCGCCAATTTCGTGCCCGAGTTGCCTCGGTCCAGAGGTAGGAGCCCGTAAAAGAAGCTAGCGATGTGGTGCCCTTCCGGTGACGTGATGGAGACCGGAGATTCCGCGGGTGATCGGGACGACGACGAGAAGACCGGAGGACTCGGATCACTCGTTATATTTCACTACCCCTTCTCTAGTTAGCCAGGACTAGTTTAATGGCCCGATCCGGGTATTTAGTGCGCGGTGGTGCCGGTTATAAAGTTTTAAGTAATTTTTTGCTTCCGTATTTTGGCCTCGGATTGACGGCCGGGGCGCCGCCGTGCACTTACAACATGTATACTTTCTTTCTTTTTAGATTCATGCACATATGGATGTGCATACATACATACATACATCATCTATCATGGTTGATTAAACAAAGAAAATGGTGGCAATATAAGACTCACACCATGGGTTTTTATATGGATTATTATTGTATTTGTGCTAAAACAAAAAGGAAAAGAAAAAGGGTTAATTCTTGGATTGTTTCTACACTCTTCTTCATCTTACCATGCTCACCTACTTATTAACCCTTGGTTATTTTTCCTTTGGTGTTTTTAAACTCTAATACAATAATATCTTTATGATTAACCATGGTTTGAGAAGAGAAAAATAAAATATATATACATATATTTTCATTTTTCTTTTCAAGAGTTATTTTTTTCACTCTTGCTCAAAAAAAGGTCATCATCTTCTTCCTCCTTCTTCACTTGCTCTCTAGACTTTTGTAGTGAGCAAATTACTTAACAAGATTGGATTTTGAAGTGAGAATAAGAACCACAACATCATTCTACACAAGTTTAGCCCACTTGTTTAGAGTGTTTGCTTCATATCATTCTCTTGGAAAGTGAAGTCGATAGCTTGGACGAAGGAGCTTCGGGTGGATCGTCGTGGACACTAGAAGACCTCAAGTGAACCTTCCTCCAACCCTCAAGAGGCCAAGGAGTCTGGCGTTGGGAGCTACAAAGGTTGTACTCCCTAAACCCTAATCTTTGTTGCCTTTAAAATGATGAAAACCTAATTTAATAGGATAGTTCCTTTGTATGCTTACTTAGCACCATAAAAATTTGATCTTTGTGACATGCGATGCTTCCAAACCTCTCATAGGGTGCTAGGTAAACCTAACATTGGTATCAAAGCCGACCTAGAACATTAGGCGACACTTTTACGAAGCAAAAACTCCGATCGAACCAAAATACGACGTTTCGGGACCTTCTCTGGACTTTTTTTAAAATCTGTTGTTTTTCAGAATTAAAAATACTTAAAAAATATAGCAGGAAAATCTAAGAAATACCCTGAAAAATGAAGCAGTGAACAGTGTATTCCGCCATGGAATCGCGGCACAAGCTTGCTTAGGCCGCGGCTCCGCGGCCGTATAGGAGACTCACTGGCTCGTTTTTGCATTGTTTCTCTCCAACCTGTTTTTGTACATTTCTGGGTATGTTTAATCTCAATCTAGTACTGTATATTCTGGAGATGGTTTTGGACTCGACTATTAGATCGGAATTTTCATTTCGTTGCTTTTCGGGTAAATTAGAAAGTATTGAAGTGTTCGAACGAGTATCATTTTCTCACTTTTCACGGGGTTTAAATCTTTTGGAGATACGTGCATGTTTTGTGGTGGACCCTCTAGAAGACAATAAACCTTAACTCGATTATGTGACCATCTTGAACTGCCCTTTGAACCTTAGGGTTTGGGGCAGTACGACGTGCCACATGTGAGGTGTTGGCCTGACCCTTCTACGGCTGGACCGCTACTACTGTGTCGCATTCCTGGTTTTTGAACTCCGCTCATGTGTTGAGCTTTAGGGAATATTGGGTATTTGATCGTCCGTTCGAAAACTTTAATACTGTCTATTTGTCTGGAATGTGATGCAATGTGTGGAATTCATATTACTAGACACGAAATACGAAGTATGTGATATTCCGCATTTACGATGTCTAAAGAGAATGTGGATTCCAGATATTGCAGTTTTACACTTTTTTTTCTGTGACCGTAAGTGTAGTATGTAGTGGTATTTGTCGATCGTCGTTGTTATACGTCGATGACAATCGGTGTATGCATACTTACTTACGTTGATGATATGAGATATTATGTGTTGCTGAAATATGATGTGCAGGATTGTCGCGACTGAATAGCCGGGGGGTTTTTATGTGAGATGAGAGTTTTATATTTTCATTCATGTAAATTCAAATGTAATGTAATATTCTTTTATTTGGGGCACTTCCGGGTTGATGTTGATGCCACCAGTGTTGTATATTATTTACTTTTCCGCATTAGGATGGACCCAAGGAGGGGAGCACAGGTGACCGGGTTCTGGGGTTCAGTGGGAGGCCATCTCGAGGAGTCGAGACCAGGTCTCCTAAACTCCGGAATTTGTAGGGTCTCTTGCCGCTCTCGTAGGGGTCCAGGGTGTGGGTTTGGCTATTCATCGCGACTGTGGAATCTGTATTTTCTATTTTGGCTAAATACTAAATACGGACGTCCTAGTATATCCCACATTATATCTATGTTTCTGCTGCCTGTGTTCTGTGATATCTAAGACGAATGACATATTATATATATGATATATAGTAGACGTTGCTTATGTTTTACACCCGCGCTAGTCCCGTCCCGGTATGTTGCTAATTAAGTAACCTAACGGTGCACAACGGAACATTGTGGCGAATGCGGATGGCATAAGCGTACGTGTTATTTTCGTTTCTTTTCTGTGATTGGCTTAAGGACTTTAATAATGGGATTACATTAATGTGATTAATGTAAAGAAAATAAACCTAAAAATATGTTGTAGAATCGGATTTGAAAACCACTCGGCTATTTATGAAAAAGCTACATTTCAAAACTGCGGAGCTTAAACCACTCCTATTTTGAAAACCATTTGATTCTACAACTATATCAAGTTCAAAACGTTAAAGATTTTCTTAAAAATCATCCGCAACCCTCCGTCATTTTAGGAAGTAGAGTACTTAGTATTCGTGCTACGTTTGTTGACTATAGTTAAGGCGTAGTGTACGGTAGTTAAGTGATGTCTTCCTACAATGCATATGATGCAGATTAATTAGGACATTCTTATGACTTTGTTGACCATAGTTAAAGGTCATATGAGTGGGTCTAATTAATCAAGAAATGGCGGGTAGAACTTGACTGGTACTTATGATTTGTTGACCTTAGTTAAGGTCATAAGTACTAGGGGTAAAAATCACATCGGGAATTTCAATAGTTGAAATTTGCAAAGAGATTGCATACCTTCCATGTGATGGTTGGATCCCGATCCCACTGTGGACAATAGTTGCTCCTAGGAGAGCTTTACAGTTTACAATTAGCTAACTCATTAGGTGTCTAGAAAGGTGTTAACGGGGCTCCGCCTCTGGGAAAACGAGGTTTACTTTAATTAGGTCCGTACGAAAGCACGGGGAACCTCCCTCAGGTACCGACACTGGCCTGGCTGAACGGTTAGCGAAGTTGTAAACTGTAATTAATCTTGAATAGTTTTTCCTTTTAAAGTTTGAAAGAAAAACTCGATAAAAGCAGTGGGAAACATCGATTAGACAAGATAATAACCAATCTGATCTATGCAAGAGCTTTCGCTAAGTGTATTCTTTTCTCTCTCTTAATGGCAGATATCTATGACTGGACTCAAGTTTCTACTAGATAAAAACAAACTGAATGGGAACAACTATAAAGACTGGCTGAGGAATCTGAAAATAGCCTTGACTTATGATAAAGTATCATATGTCCTCACGGCTTCAACCCCGCCAATCCCAGGTCCAAAATCCTCTGTTGTGGACATTGAAGTCCGTAAGACATGGGACGCTGACTGTGCCACGGCCAAATGCCTCGCCCTTGTATTGATGGATAACACACATCAAAAGCAGCACGAGGATATGAACATTCACGGTATATTGCTCCATACAAAGGAGTTGTATGGAGAGCAATCTCGTGTATTACAATACGAAGCATCAAAGAAATTGTTTCAGATGCGAATGGCCCCTGGCACACTAGTAGGAGACCATGTTCTGAAGATGATAACTCTTATAGAAGAGCTTGAGGACCTTGGATGGACAATGGACAATGAACAATATATGGATATTATTCTGCAGTCCCTCCCCTCCACCTTTGCTCAATTCATAGTGAACTTCAACATGCACGACATGGAGAAGGAACTCACTGAACTCCTTAATATGTTAAGGAGTGCAGAGAACACTATGAAATCAGTAAAACATCCATTATGACTGTTGGACAGTCTTCCTCTTCTCGCCCGAAAGCCAAGGCCAAGGGAAAGAAAATGAAGAAGCCAACAAATCCTAAGGGTGGAGTTAAAAAGGTGAAGGGAAAGGAAAAGTCCGAAGCTGGAGACTCGGGGAAAGGCGAATATTTTTATTGCCACAAGACAGGACATTGGAAGCGCAATTGCACGGAGTACTTAAATCTCAAGAAGAAGCATGGGGATGCTTCTGCTTCAGGTGCGTTTGTGACAAAACTGTTTTTCAATAAACTCTGCTTCCTGGGTATTGGATACCTGTTCATGTTCTCACATTTGCAATTCTATGCAGGGACTGAGAAATAGCAAAGTTTTGAAGACAGGTGACCATACTCTCCGCGTTGGAAATGGTTCCAATGTACATACAGTCGCAGTGGGAGAGTATCACTTGGGGTTGCCATCTGGATGTATTTTGGTTTTGAATCAATGTTATTTTGTACCTAGTATGCTTTGTAATATAATATCCATTTCTTTATTAGACAATGAAGGATATAACTTTGTATTGCAGAACAATGTTATGAACATTCACCTGAATCAAATGTTGGTTGGGTATGGTATGCTTAATAACGGAATAAATGTCCTAAATCAACACACAGTTTTCAGTATACAACACGCTAATAAAAGAAAACTTTCAGAATTAAATGAAGCTTTTCTTTGGCACTGTAGACTTGGTCATATTAACGAAACAAAACTTAACAAGTTACACAAAGATAGATATTTAAACTCTTTTGAATATAAATCTTATGCGACTTGCCAGTCTTGTATCAAGGGTAAAATGACCAAAACTCCGTTTACCGGATACGGAGAAAGAGCTACTGAGCTCTTAGGCCTCATACATAGTGATGTATGTGGGCCAATGTCTACACAGGCTAGAGACGGTTTTTCATACTTCATTACATTCACTGACGATTTCTCAAGATTCGGTCATGTATTTTTATTAAAGCACAAGTCCGAAGCTTTCAACAAATTCATTGAATATAAACTAGATATAGAAAAACAAACCGGCTTGAGTATCAAGATGCTTCGATCAGATCGAGGTGGTGAGTATCTCAGTACAGAATTTGCAAACTTCCTAAAAGAGAATGAGATTCTCTCTCAGCTCACTCCACCTTACACACCACAGCACAACGGTGTGTCAAAATGACTGAATCGGACCCTATTAGATATGGTCCGTTCCATGATGAGTGATGCTAAGTTACCCGTCTCATTTTGGGGGCATGCATTGGAGACTGCAGCGTTTCTACTAAACAGGGTTCCAACTAAAACCGTGTCTACCACGCCATATGAGATATGGCATGGGAAGAGACCATCTCTTAAGAGAATTAAGATTTGGGGTTTCCCGGCCTATGTTAAAAAGCAGAATCCGGACAAACTCGAGACACGGTCAGTCATGTGTAACTTTATGGGATATCCAAAGAATTCTTATGGATATCTATTGTACCACAAAGAGGAACAAAAAGTGTTTGTTTCTCAATATGTCACATTCTTAGGAAAAGAATTTTTCACAGATAAAGATGATGGCAAAGTGGTGGATCTAGAAGAGGTTCTATAAACACAAACTACAAATGATGATTTGGTTGAACCAGCTGTTGCAATAGAAACTGAGTAACCTCGGCCACTCTGTAGATTTGGTAGGACTTCTCGCCCACCGGAGAGATACTACGTTTTCCTTATTGATGGTGATGGAGAAGACTGCATCATGGATGATGATGATCCTACCAGTTTTGAGCAAGCTATCATGAGTGGAGACTCTATGAAGTGGCTGGATGCAATGAGATCCGAAATGGAGTCTATGTACACCAACAAAGTATGGACTTTGGACGTTGTACCCCCTAGGGTAAAACCTGTGGGGTGCAAATGGATCTTTAAATGAAAGATTGGTGTAGATGGGCAGGTGGAGACCTATAAGGCAAGACTTGTGGCGAAGGGTTTTCGTCAAAGACCAGGTTTGGACTATGACGAGAATTTTTCTCCCGTAGCCATGATTAAATCCATTCTGATGCTACTAGCTATTGCTGCTCACTACGACTATGAAATCTGGCAGATGGACGTTAAAAACGCATTTCTAAATGGAAATTTAGAGAATGCGTTTATATGGATCAGCCAGAGGGCTTCATTGACAGTTGGAGCAGTGGGAAAGCATGTAAATTGCTCAAATCCATATATGGGTTAAAGCAGGCATCACGGAGTTGGAATATCTGTTTCGATGATGTCATCAAAGAGTTTGATTTCATCAAAAATCCAGATGAACCTTGTGTTTATAAGAAGGCTGTAGGGAGAGCTGTCAAATTTCTCGTATTGTACGTGGACGGCATTCTTCTGATAGGAAATGATATTGTTATGCTACAGTCGGTCAAATCATTCTTATCACTAAGGTTCTCCATGAAGGACCTAGGTGATGCCACATACATTCTGGGCATAAGGATCTATAGGGATAGATCCAAAAGGTTATTAGGATTGTCCCAAACCTGGTATATTAACACCATCCTAAAAAGGTTTAGTATGGAAGACTCCAAGAGGGGTGCCTTACCCGCTTGCCATGGGGTCACTCTCTCCAAGGATTCTTGCCCAAAGACCGATGAAGAGAGAGCTCGAATGAGTGTTATACCCTATGCTTCGGCAGTAGGATCTATAATGTATGCGATGTTATGTACACGCCCAGATGTAGCTTATGCACTTAGTGTTGTAAGCAGGTATCAATCCAACCCAGGGGAGAATCACTGGACAGCTGTGAAGAACATTCTTAAGTACTTACGAAGGACTAAAAAATTGTTCTTGGTGTACGGTAATGGAGATCTCCAAATGGAGGCCTTTACCGATTCGAGCTTCCAGAGCGATAAGGACGAGAGCAAATCTATCTCTGGGTTTGTATTTACCTTCAATGTAGGGGCGGTAAGTTGGAAGAGTTCCAAACAGGATACCGTTGCAGACTCAACGATGGAAGCTGAGTACATTGCTGCGAATGATGCCGCCAAGAAAGCCGTCTGGATGAAGAAGTTCATCTCGGAGCTAGGAGTAGTTCCAACCATTATTGATCCAATACCTTTGTATTGTGATAATAATAGGGCTATGGCGTTAGCCAAGGAGCCCAGATCCCATCAACGGTCCAGACACATCCTGAGGCGTTTTCATTTGATCCGGAAGATTGTAGATCGCCGCGAGATCGAGATTAGGAGAGTAGACACAAAGAATAACGCCGCGGATCCATTCACCAAGGCCCTCCCTCAGCCGCAGCATGAGCGACTTTTTGAGTTGTTGGGTATGAGATACGCCAATAAATGGCCTTAGTGCAAGTAGGAGATTGTTGGATATATGTATGCCCTAGAGGCCATTATATGATAGTGGATATATTTGTACATGTATATATATATATTCAGTATACATTCTTGCTCGACATGATAGTATACTATCTTGTTCTTCTTTATCTGACATGTTGATTTGATCATGCTTTTATTCATTCATACATGCTGATAAAGCCCTGAGGATATCGGCTTGATTGTTGTGATTATGATGGAGATCATACTAGTCGGACATCTATAGTTTATAAGCATATCCTGGAATGTCCCTAGTCGTAGGTATATCGAGATAGGGCATTCATATACCAGAGTAGACTAGCGTATATGATACTAGACCCATACGATGGGCGATGAATGTTCCCACATTTATCGATGTTTGACATCAAGATCATATACGGGTGCTCAGTGTTGACTGGGTACACTAGACGGACTCACCGAGAACTCCTATATGGAATTATATCTATCGTCGGATAGCAGTTCTCAGGTGACACTAGTACAGGTTAGTCTGTAGACCCGAGATCGTTATTGAGTCTTGTGTGTTCTCCTATTGTACTTTGATTGCCACCCTACCACGGCTCTACTGAGTCGTGCAAACAGGTGGCCGTTGGGTACAGTCCCGAGACACACGAAGGCGATGAACGATAGGAGGGGTTTCGTCTCTCCCGGTATTGGGAGTTGATGCTATGCTGTGCCCGACTGGTTATATCAGTAAGTCCCTGGCCAGGGCTGCTGAGAATTGCTGATAAGTGTTATCAGTAGTTTCTCGATCTGTTATATACCATTCACCGGCACGACTTATTGAGTTATTGGGGTCGACGTGACCATCCCTAGGCTCGATATGTAGCATATCTGACGAAGAGACCAGACTGTACGGTAGTGTTGCCGGTTGGCTCGACGGGAGTTGTAGCAGGTTCGCTTGTTTTCTTTTGATCGCTCAATACCCGGGTGGCCATTACGTTTTGCTGACCACTTGCGGCTTGGGGGTGCTTGCTATGATCGTCGCCCACTGCCGGCGTATTGACGAGTCTTAGAGTCCCACAAAGGAGTTACCTAGTCTGGGCGTAACGTTGTGGTGCGCGTATGTGATATGCGCATGGACCGGGTTAAAATGCGCGTATGGGATACCGTATATTAATCGGGCAGTTGCTTTTGGTGGGGTCGTATATGATATGGCCGGATTGATAAATCAAGTGTTGATTTATCATTTAACCATTAGTTTTCTCACTTGAAATCTTTTCCTGTATATGATGGCTGTATGCATGCATGTATGTGTTAGTGTATATGCCCTAGAGGCCATTACTGTATCATACTAGTATGTATATTACTTAATGGAAGCTTGGGATATTCACCTTGTATATACAATCTTGCTCAAAATAGTAGTATGCTACTTGGTTTATTTCTACTTCAATGTGTACATGTGTTTATTTTTGTATATCGCCTATACATATTAGTGGAGCCCTTAGGATCTTTGCTTGATTACCAGCGATGTGATGGCCGTCACACTAGTGGGGCTGGGTAATCTATAAGCACATCCTTATGCAGGTCCCTGGTCGCAGGACTATCGAGACAGGGCATCGATACTCCGGAGTAGACCAGCGCATGCGCTTCTCATCCCAGTGTGGGAGACGGTCTGTCCCACAGCCGTCAGTACGTCGTACTTGAGATAGTATGCGGGTGCCCGTTAGGTTACGGGTACACTGGACAGGACTCGTCGGGAACTGACTAGTTGGTATTATACCTATCGTCAGTTATCAGTTCCCAGGTGACATGAGTACAGCTTAGTCCGCTGACTTGACACTGTCACTTCGCCTCGGGTGTGTTCCCACTGTACTTTGATCACTACCCTACCACGGCTCAAAGGAGTTGTGCAAACAGGTGGTGGTTGGGTGCAGTCCCGAAGCACTTGGAGGCAGTGACGGTTAGACAGGATTCGTCTCTCCCGGTATTGGGGGTTGACATCGCGCTGTGTCTAGGAGAGCCATTACACGAGTAGTCCCTGGCCAGGGCAAACGAGATATACTGGTAGGTTTCCAGTATTATCTCAGGGTGTTTTAGGCTTCGCTCCGGCACGACTTGTACCGCTATTGGGGGACTGACGTTTACCGCCCCCTAGGCCCGCCATGCGATGTATCAGACGAACAGACCGGACTGTACGGAGAATGTCACACTCAGGCTCAGTAGGAGTTCAAATGGGTTTCGCCTCGTCGGTCTTCTTATCGGCATTACCTGGGGACCGTTACGCACAGCTAGTGCCGCTTGCGGTCTGTGGTTAAACCCACTGCCAGCGTAGTGTCGAGTCTTTAGAGTCCCACACAGAAAGCTTTTCGCCTTTAGGCAAAAGAGTAGAGGTCGCATGGTATTGCGACAGGTCGCATGGTATTGCGACAGGTCGCATGGTTTTGCGACAGGGTTCGGTCACATCCGTGCACTTGTGCATGTACAGTGTCCGGACAGTTTACACTAGCGGGCTTTGGTTTAAGCCAGATCCTAGTGTACCTTATGGGATTGGATTTATCCAGTTTGCATTCGTGTTCCTCGGAACGCGGATGCGGGTGTGTATGCACAGTTGACAGGGAGGCACAGACAGCGGATTCTCATTAGGGTTGTTGACAGTTGACCGTTGACTTTTTGACTTTTTGCTCAACCCTAATGAGAATATGATATGTGATTAACTATTATATTAATTAAGTATTATGGTGACTTGGTTGTTGACTTTTGTTGACTTGTTGACTTTTGTTGACTTGTTGACTTTGTTGACCGGTTGACTAGGCTTGACTAGTTGACCATCATGATAACCATGGCTATCATTTCATGCCAAAGACTTTTACTTGCTTGCTCATTTGAGTAAAATGAGTGCATGACATGATAAGGTTATGGTTGCTTCAACCATCACATAAGACTTTTGTTGATATGATGAGTTATGATTACTTTGGATTATGAGAGGGTGAGAGACAAAAGAGAGCCTCATTCTTTCTTGCTCATTCTCTCTCTTGTTCTTGAGCTCTCCATTTTGCTCTCACTCTCTTGCTCTTGCTCCCTCTCTTTAATCTATGGTTCTCTTGTCTCATGAGTTGAGAATCAAGAACCATAGATAAAATCCCATTCTAAATCTTCTCTACTCATTCTAGTTCACTAGGTTTAGCAAACCAAGTGAACTAGTTTCTTCAAAGAACGAAGAAGGAGCTAAAGGTTGGAGCTTTCAGGTGGATCTATCTTCGGGGTACGGAGACGACGAGAAGAAGCCATCGGACCACCATCGGAGCTTGAAGAAGAAGGAGTTCAAGACAAGCTAGGTATAACCCCCTAACCGAGTAGCTAGAAACTCATAGTTCGGATGTTAGATAGATGTTTAACCAAGATCCGGGTTATAGGTCCATGTTACCACCTCCGTAAAAATTGTTATTTACCAAATTCCGCATTCACGAAAGTACCGGGAGAGGTAGCATGGACTTACAGTGGTATCAGAGCCTAGTTAAACTCTATCTAACTTGTTAGCAAGTAACTAGAAGATCGATCAACGAAAAAGTCCCGAAACGAACCCCGGAATTTTAAACTTTCTGTCGATTTTAAAAGTGCTGGAAAACTGTTTTGAAAAACACCAAAAATCGACTCAGGCTTTTTTAAAGAAACTGCAAAAATTTGGGCCCCTGACTCGATCAAAGCGCCGCGTTTCCGCGGCGGGAGCACGCTCCCGCCGCGGAAACGCGGCCGAGTTGACTCGGTCAACGATTTTCTTTTTTGCAGTTTGCTAGTGGGGGTATTTGGGGATTTTTGGAATATATATTTTCTGCCCAGATTTTCCAGAACGAAAATTTCCTTTTTGGGGTCCCGAAAATCCGTATTTTTGATCGAACTTCTAAAAGACTTAAGCTAACGGGTTTTCTGTAATGTGATATTTGTATTGAACGTCTACTAATCGCTATATGTCGATTAGTGGGGGTTATACAAATCTGTGATCTGTAATGTGCTGGAATGTGTATATAAATATGTTGGATTGTCGCGGGTGAATAGCCGGGGGTTGTGAGACGAGAGTTTTCTTTTCTTGCAATTCATGTAAATTTGTAAATTGATGTAATAATTATTTGTATGTCCGCACAACCGGGTCGGGGTTGTAGCCGTCATTGTATAATTTCTTTTTACTGTTTTTGCTCCTAGGATAGACCCATGGAGGGGTGCACAAACTACCGGGTATGCCGAAGTGTCGAGTGGCCTACTCATGGAGATGAGGGAGGTTGCTACGCTTCGGGTACTTGGCGGGTAGTTTGCCGCACCCGTAGGGGTCTTGGGTGGGGTATTGGCTATTCACCGCGACCGTGTTATCTGTTTTTGTTACAGGCTCGTACAAATTACAGATTCCTAGTATATCCAATGTATTTATCTGTGATCTGAAATGTTTATCATTGCAGTATATCTATATATGATATTATTTAGGCGTTGCTTATGTTTTACAGACGCGCTAGCCCAGCCCCCGCTCTGTCGTTAGTTAAGTAACCTAACGGGTAATGACGGGGCCCAGTAGCGAATGCGAATGGCATAAGCGTACGTCATATTTTAGTTGTTTTCTGCAATGGTAGGATTAAATGATGGGACGCATTAAAAGAACTAATGCAAGAATATCACGCATTAAAAGAACTAATGCAAGATAATAAACCAAGTTAAAGTCGTTGGAACACTTTCGAAAAACCACTCGGTTCTTTTCAAAACAAACTTTTAAAATATGGAGTTTGAGCCACTCCATTTAAAAGCTATCTCGTTTCATCGACTAAATCAAGTTCACTACGTTCACGGTTTTGCCAAAACCATCCGTAGCCCTCCATCATTTCAGTTAAATATTCGGTAGTATTCAAGCTATGTATTTTGACCTCGCGCCAAGGCATAGTGATTGGTAGCTGCCGGATATTTATCTGTTGCATAGATAGAATGCGTTGGTTTGAGACAGTCGTACTGCCATTTTGGCCTACGTCAAGGGTATGTACGGGTGGATTCAAATTAACCTGGATAATGATGGGACGAACTTGACATGTGACTTATGACATTTTGACCCCACGCCAAGGTCATAAGAGCATGGGGCAAAAATCCACATCGGGAGTTTCATAAGTACTGAAACTTGCTAGATTTGCATACCATTTGGAGTGTGATGATTCTGGTAGGATTCCTTCAGTTTCGTCACGCGATGATATTTGGATCCCGATCCTACTGTGAGTATATGCTACTTCTCGGGAAATTTCTCGCTAAACGATCAATGCTATAAACCTAGTAGGTGCCTAGAAAGGTGTTAGCGGGGCTACGCCCCCAGGGAAAAGAGGTTCTCTAATTAAGGAACTTCGCGAAAGCGTTGGAAAACCTCACTCGAAGTACCGACACCAACCTGGACGAACGGTTAAGCAAGTATTGTACGGTGAGATTGATCCTGACTAATTCTTCCTTTATGGTTTGAGGAGGGATTCGAGAAACAGTGGGAGCCATCCTGTTTAGACAAACTAAAAACCACTCTAAACTTGCAAGAGCATCATGCTGAGTGTTTCTTCTTCTCTCTCCAAATTGCAGCGACCAATCAACATGACTGGACTTAAGTTACTCCTAGATAAAAACAAACAGACAGGGCCAAACTACAAAGATTGGCTCAGGAATGTCAAGATAGCAATCACTTATTACAAGCTGGGGTATCTTCTTACCACCAAAGCTCCCCCTGTCCCTGGTCCAACTTCCAGCGTCGCGGATAAGGAAATCCGCAAGACTTGGGAGATTGATAGCGCGAAGGCCAAGTGCCTCCTGCTTGCCTCGATGGACAACGAACATCAGAGGAGGCATGAGAATATGGACATGGAATCCATATTGCTCCATACAAAAGAACTGTATGGAGAGCAATCTCGTATCGCAAGATACGAAGCGTCGAAAAAGTTATTTTCGACAAAAATGGCCGTCGGATCATCAGTAGCCGAGCACGTGCTAAAGATGATCGGCTACATTGAGGAGCTCGCTGACCTAGGGATCACATTGGAGAGTGAGCTATATACGGATATAGTTCTCCAGTCCCTTCCTTCCACTTACGCCCAGTTCATACTGAACTTCAACCTACAAGAAAAAGAGGTTGAACTTTCAGAGCTCCTCAACATGCTGAGGAGCGCAGAGGGCACCCTACAGAAAGGTAGGGATACATCCACTTTGTTTGTAGGAGGATCATCTTCTTCTAGGTCCAAGGCGAAAGCCAAGGGAAAGAAGAAGAAGGCCCCCGCCAAACCAAGGGGCGGTGTAAGTAAAGTGGATACGAAGGGAAAAGCAAAAGCAACAAAGTTAGCGGGAAAGCTTGTGGATAAGGAAGAATGCTTCTATTGTCATAAGAAAGGACACTGGAAGAATGATTGCAGGGCCTGGAAGGCCAGAACACAGGAATTGAAGCAGGTTGCAGCTTCAGCTTCAGCTTCAGCTTCAGGTGTGTATGTTATTGAAAACTGTCTTTCAATAAACTCTACTTCCTGGGTATTGGATACCGGATCAGGATCTCATATCTGTAATTCTTTGCAGGCGTTGAGAAACCGTAGTGTTTTGAAAGCAGGTGACATGACCCTCAGAGTTGCGAACGGAGCTAGCATGGATGCTAAAGCCGTGGGGGACTATCACCTGGGAATGTCAGATGGACATGTTTTGATTTTGCGTAATTGCTTTTTTGTACCAAACGCAACTTGTAATATCATTTCTGTATCTTTAGTTTCTAAAGAAGGTTATGAATTTGCGTTTGTAAGTAATGTTGTAAACATTCACCTGTTAGTGTTTATGCCCTAGAAGGCCATTACTGTATCATACTAGCTTGTATATTACTTAATGGAAGCTTAGGATATTCACATGTATATAACAGTCTTGCTAAACATGGTAGTATGCTACTTGGTTTTTCTATCTTAATATGTGAGTGTACGTATTGATAGATCTCTTAGGATCTTGCTTGTCTACCAGCGTTGTGATGGCAGTCATACTAGTGGGGGCTGGTAGTCTACAAGCACATCCTTATTCAGGTCCCTGGTCGTTGGATTATCGAGACAGAGCATCGATACTCCGGAGTAGACTGGTGTGTACGCTTCTCATCCCAGTTGGGGAGATGGTCTGTCCCATAGCCGTCAGTACGTCGTACTGGAGATAGTATGCAGGTGCTCGTTAGGTTACGGGTACACCGGACAGGACTCACAGGAACTGTTGGTTGGTTTGATACCAGTCGTCAGTGAACAGTTCCCAGGTGACATGAGTACAGCATAGTCCGCAGACTTGACACTGCTACTTCGCCACGAGTGTGTCCCACTGTTCTTAGATTGCTACCCTACCATGGCTCAAAGGAGTCGTGCAAACAGGTAGCAGTTGGGTGCAGTCCCGAGCACTTGGAGGCAGTGGCGGTTAGACAGGATTCGTCCCTCCCGGTATTGGGAGTAGTTATCGTGCTGTGTCAGAGATCCATTACGCAAAGTCCCTGGCCAGGGCAAGCGAGATTTGCTGGTAGGTTCCAGTAGTTTCTCAGGGTGTAATGGGCTTCCCTCCGACACGACTTATACCGCTATTAGGGGACTGACGCTTGCCGCCCCCCTAGGCCCGATATGCGATAGTCTTGGACGAACGGACCAGACTGTATGGAGATTGTCACATCAGACTCAGTAGGAGTTCGGATGGGTTTTCTCATCGGCCTTCTTATCGACAACTACCTGGGGACCGTTACGTACAGCTAGTGCCGCTTGCGGTCTGTGGTTAAACCCACTGCCAGCGTAGTAGTCGAGTCTCTAGAGTCCCACAAAGAGAGTTTCCTACTCCAGGCGAAACGATATAGAGGTCGCATGGTTTTGCGACAAAGGGTTCGGACGCATACGTGCGTTTACGCACGTACGACTTTCGGACAGTTTTTACCAGTCGGCTTTGGTTTAAGCCAGTTACTAGTATCCGGTTATTGGATTTTACAGTCTAAAAGTTTTTCCGTATTTTTGCGGATTGGAGGGGCGTTCTCGTAATTGTACGAGAAGCTTCTAGAAGATGTGACTAAGGAGGTTAAGGTGACATAAGCTTTGGATAAGATTAGTGAGTCATGAGGGTGATTCATCATGGTCATTAATGCACCATAAATGCTTAATGACTCATGTTAATGAATCACCTCTTTTCATTTATGAAGCATGCTTATTCATTTCTATTATTCATTATTCTAAAATAAGAATGCTTCATAATATATTATGATACACTCAATCTCATCTCATTCACTCATCTCACATTCTCTCTCCTCAAGCTCTCATCTTCAAACCCTAATCCTTAATCCTCATGTGTTGAGATCAAAGGATTAGTTAGACTTAAACATCCATTACCTTCACTCTATATCATCCTTTCTTCTTTGATTAGCAATCAAAGTAGATTAGTTACCTCAAGTTAGAGGTGTAGCTTGGTGTTTTGCTCTCGGGTGGATTGTCTACTACCTAGAGAAGGTCGAGGAGAACAAAGGAGGACACAAAGAAGAAGGACCGGTTTCATTAGGTATAATCCCTAAACACAATTGATAAGAAACTCTTTGTGTACGGTTATTTATAGTTTAGCTTCGATTCAAGCGGTTAGTCGATGTTCGTTCTTTAAACATGATCGTTTTTGAAAATTCCGCCTCCCCACATGTACTGGGGTGTACTACATCGACTTACAATGGTATCAGAGCCTCGCTAAACAATAAATAACTTAATTGCAAATTTGTACGAATTTCGAACGGAAAAACGAAGCCGGAAATATAAAATTTCAGTTTCTGTCGAACTTAAAATGATATCCTAAAATTTTTCAGGTTCGTTCAGAAAGCTTGATAAGACATTATAAGAACATCCAAGAAAAACAGTCGCCTGAATCGTCTAACTCGCCGCGGAACCGCGGCCTCACCCTACTGAGTCGCCGCGGTTCCGCCGCCGAGTTGGCGAGTCAGGAGCCAATTTTTCTTCTGTTGCTTCTGTGTAATATTTGGGATTTTCTGGAATATTTTAATTTTGCTCAGGTTCCAGTATACAGAGCAGATTTTGGAGCAATATTAAAGATGTTTAATCGATCGAAATTGTACAGTATTTGCATATTGGATTATATCTGTGATTGTTTAATGTGTTCGTAAACCTCCCCTAACTGCTAGTATGTCGGTTGGCAGGGGGTTGCACATTTCTGTAATGGTTATATCTGTTTGTGCATATAAACTGTATTGGACTGTTGTGTTGTTTAGCCGGGGTTTAGCAATGGGTTATTGTTTAATTCATTTGTTGTAAATGTAATTTGTTGTAATATTATTTTGCGGGGCACATCCAGGTTGCGGTTGTAGCCACCGTTGTATTATTTCATTTTACTGTTTTTGCTCCTAGGACTGACCCAAGGTGGGGTACACAAACTGCCGGGCGGGTAGTTTGCCGTACCCGTAGGGGTCGAGGGTGGGGTAACGGCTATTCATCACAACTGTGTAATCTGTCTTTTCTTGCAGGCTCAAAAGAAATACAGATTGCTTGCAAATCCAATATTGTTTATCTGTGTTCTGGAATGAATATCATTGCGTCAGACGAATGTAAAATATCTATATATATTGTAGCTATTTAGACGTCACTTATGGTTTACACCCGCGCTAGCCCAGCCCCCGCTCTGTCGTTAGTTAAGTAACCTAACGAGTGATGACGGGACCCCGTGGCGAATGCGGATGGCATAAGAGGACGTTGTATTTTCGTTGTTTTCTGCAATGATAGGTTAATGATGGGACGCATTATCTATAATGCAAAGAAAATAAACCAAAGTTTTAATCGTTGGAACAATTTAAAAGAAACCACTCGGTTATTTTTAAAACAGATATTTTTAAATGCGGAGCTTTAACCACTCCTTTTAAAAGCTATCAGGTTCCTTCGGTTATATCAAGTTCACTACGTTCACGGTTTCGCCAAAACCAGTCGTAGCCCTCCGTCATTTCATTTGGGTATTTAGTAGTATTCAAGCTGTGCATTTTGGCCAAAGTCAAGGCATAGTGTTTGGTAGCTACTGGGTTTTCATTTGTTGCATAAGATAGATGAGTTGGTTTGGGACAGTCGTATTACCATTTGACCAAAGTCAGGGGTATATATGGATGGGTTCAAATTGACAAGATAATGACGGGTAGAACTTGACATGTGACTTATGACACTTTGACCAAAGCCAAGATTATAAGAGCATGGGGCAAAAACTTATATCGGGAATTTCTAAAGAAACTGAAATTTGCAAAGAGATGCATACCATTTTGAGTTTGATGAATGTTGGTAGCATTCCTACAACATTATCAGACGATGATATTTGGATCCCGATCCTACTGTGAGTATATGCTACTTATCAGGATATTCGTCACTTAACGATCAATGCTATAAACCTAGTAGGTGTCCAGAAAAGTGTCAGCGGGGTTACGCCCCCAGAGAAAAGAGGTTATTTAATTAAGGAACTTCGCGAAAGCGTTGGAAAACCTCCCTCGAAGTATCGACACCAGCCTGGCTGAACGGTTAAGCAAGTATTGTACGGTGAGAATAGTCTTGACTAATTCTTCTTTTATGGTTTGAGGAAGGATTCGAGAAACAGTGGGAGCCATCCAGTTTAGATAAACTAAAAACCACTCTAAACTTGCAAGAGCATCATGTTAAAGAGTTTTCTTCTCTCTCTCCTAATTGCAGCGACCCTGAAAATGACTGGACTTAAGTTACTTTTAGAGAAAAATATACTGACGGGGCCAAACTATAAAGATTGGCTGCGGAATATCAAAATGGCTTTGACCTATGACAAACTGGGGTACGTCCTCACCGCTACGGCACCTGCTGTCCCTGGTCCCAAATCCAGTAATGCGGATAAGGAAATCCGCAAAACCTGGGATTTAGATTGCGCGAAAGCCAAGTGCATCGTGCTTACCTCGATGAACAATGAACATCAGAGGAGGCACGAGGATATGGACCTTGATGGCATATTTCTCCATACAAAGGAACTTTATGGAGAGCAATCTCGTATAGCAAGATACGAGACCTCAAAGAACTTGTTTCGAGCGAGGTTGGCTGTCGGGTCATCGGTAGGAGAACATGTCCTAAAGATGATCGGCTACATAGAAGAGCTCGCAGACCTTGGGACGACTTTGGATAATGAGCTCTATACAGACCTTATTCTCCAGTCCCTTCCTCACACCTACGCCCAGTTTATCCTGAACTTCAACCTTCAAAGAAAAGAAGTTGAACTTCCGGAACTCCTGAACAAGTTAAGGAGTGCAGAGGGCACCTTGAAGAATTCAAGGGAAACACCCGCTATGTTTGTTGGCGGTACATCTTCTTCCGGGTCCAAGGCTAGGGCCAAAGGAAGGAAGAAGAAGGCCGCACCCAGACCTAGAGGAGGTGTTAGTAAGGTGGGAGGGAAGGGAAAGAAAAAGAATGCAGTACCGATAGTTGGCCAGGATGAGTGCTTCCATTGTCACAGGAAAGGGCACTGGAAGAAGGATTGCAAGGCGTGGAACGCCAAGAACCAGGAACCGAAGCAAGCTGTGGCTTCGACTTCAGGTGTGTTTGTAATTGAGAATTGTCTGTCGATCAACTCTACTTCCTGGGTATTGGATACCGGATCAGGATCTCATATTTGCAATTCATTGCAGGCACTGAGAAACCGTAGAGTGCTGAAGGAAGGTGATATGATCCTCAGGGTTGCTAACGGAGCTAGCGTGGGAGCTGCGTCCGTCGGGGATTATCACCTAGGATTGACGAGTGGACACATTTTGGTTTTACATAACTGTTATTTTGTACCAAGCTTAACGTGTAATATCATATCAGTTTCCTTGTTATCAAATAAAGGTTATGATTTCACGTTTGTAAGAGATGTTGTCAACATCCACCTTAATCATGGTTTGATTGGGTCAGGTACATTAAATAACGGCATATATGTTTTAAACCAACTCCAAATTTTCAATGTCCAGAACACACTAAAAAGAAAGTCTCCAGATTTGAATAAAGCTTTCTTATGGCATTGTAGACTGGGTCACATCAATGAGAGAAGGTTGACTAAGTTGCATAGAGAAGGATATTTGGACTCGTTCGAATATCAATCTTATGACACTTTTCAATCTTGTCTCAAAGGAAAGATGACAAAGACTCCATTTACTGGACAAGGAGTAAGAGCGAGCGAGCTCTTAGGACTCATACACAGCGATGTATGTGGTCCAATGTCTACACATGCGAGAGGTGGTTTTTCCTACTTCATTACTTTCACGGATGATTACTCAAGATACGGATTCATTTATCTGATGAAACATAAATCCGAGGCTTTTGAGAAATTCCAAGAGTATAAGAATGAAGTAGAAAACCAAACCGGCAAAAGTATAAAGACACTTAGATCTGATCGAGGTGGTGAATACTTGAGTGCCGAGTTCCTAGGTTACCTAAAAGAGAAAGGAATTCTCTCTCAGCTTACTCCTCCGTACACTCCACAGCATAACGGTGTATCGGAGAGACGGAATCGAGCCCTATTGGATATGGTACGATCCATGATGAGTAATGCTGAGTTACCGCGATCTTTCTGGGGTTATGCGCTAGAATCAGCGGCATATCTTCTGAACAGGGCTCCTACCAAGACTGTGCCTACCACTCCATATCAGATGTGGACTGGGAAGAAACCCCATCTTCAGCATATGAAGATTTGGGGATGTCCAGCTTTTGTTAAAAAGCAGCATGTGGACAAGCTCGAGGCACGATCAGTAAAATGTTTGTTTGTGGGATATCCAAAGAACTCCAAGGGATATTATTTCTATTACGCAGAGGAACAAAAGGTCTTTGTTTCTCGTAATGCCCATTTTCTGGAACATCTGTTTTTAGAAAAGGAATCAAGTGGGAGCGAAATAGAACTGGAAGAAATTCCAGAACCACAAACCAATACTGAAAGTTTGGTAGAACCGGAAGTTCAGGAAGAACAGGACATTCCCGCACCCCTCCGCAGGAGTAGTAGGCTGTCTCATCCGCCTGAGAGATACTACGGTTTTCTCATAGACGGGGATAGAGAGGATTGCATCATAGAAGATGATGAACCTACTGACTTCCGGCAGGCCATCCAGAGCGGCGACTCGGTACGATGGCTAGATGCAATGCGGACCGAAATGGAGTCCATGTACACCAACAAAGTATGGACTTTGGACTTTGCTCCAGATGGGGTAAAACCCATAGGATGCAAATGGATCTTCAAGAAAAAGATTGGTGTAGATGGACAGGTGGAAACCTATAAGGCTAAACTTGTTGCAAAGGGTTTTCGTCAAAGACCTGGTTTGGACTATGACGAAACTTTTTCTCCAGTGGCTATGCTCAAATCCATTCGGGTCCTTCTTGCTATTGCTGCCTTCCATGATTATGAAATCTGGCAGATGGACGTAAAGACGGCTTTTCTGAATGGAAATTTAGAAGAGAGCGTCTATATGGATCAGCCAGAGGGTTTCAATCAGAGTGGGAGCAGCGGGAAAGTATGCAAGCTGCTTAAGTCTATTTATGGACTATAGCAGGCATCGCGGAGTTGGAACATCTGTTTTGATGAGACAGTCAAAGAATATGACTTTATCAAAAATCCAGATGAACCGTGCATATATAGTAAAGTTGTAGCCAGAAGTGTCGTATTCCACGTTTTGTACGTGGATGACATTCTATTGATAGGAAATGACATTCCTATGCTACAATCTGTCAAAGGATTCTTGTCACACAGGTTCTCCATGAAAGACCTGGGTGATGCCTCTTACATTCTGGGGATCCGGATCTATCGTGATAGATCCAAGAGGATGTTGGGACTTTCGCAGTCCAGGTATATCGACACTGTACTGAAAAGATTCAGTATGGAAGATTCTAAGCGCGGTAATCTACCGGCTTGTCACGGAATCACCCTCTCCAAAGAGATGTCTCCCAAGACTGATTTGGAAAGGGAACGCATGTCTATTATACCCTACGCTTCTGCGGTAGGCTCTATAATGTATGCGATGTTGTGTACCAGACCAGATGTAGCTTACGCACTAAGCGTGGTACCGGTATCAGTCAGACCCAGGGGAGAAACACTGGATAGCAGTAAAGAACATTCTCAAGTACCTGAGGAGGACTAAGGAGATGTTCTTGGTTTACGGCGGAAAAGACCTCAGGTTGGAGGCCTTTGTTGATTCCGGCTTCCAGAGTGATATGGACGATTCCAAGTCCATGTCGGGTTATGTCTTTACCCTCAATGGAGGGGCGGTGTGCTGGAAGAGCTCCAAGCAGGACACTGTTGCTGACTCGACGATGGAAGCGGAGTATATAGCTGCTTGCGATACCGCAAAAGAAGCAGTCTGGATGAAGAAGTTCCTAACAGAACTTCAGGTGGTTCCTACCATAGTTGATCCAATACCTCTGTATTGTGACAACAACGGAGCTATAGCTTTAGCGAAGGAACCAAGGTCCCATCAGAAGTCCAGACACATCTTGAGGCGGTATCACCTGATAAGGGAGATCATTGATCGTCAGGAGATCGAGGTTCGGAGAGTTGCTTCAGAAGAGAACATTGCTGATCCATTCACAAAGGCCCTTCCTCAGATTCAGTTCGAGAGGCTGCTCGAGATCATTGGTCTACGATATGCCAGTACATGGCCCTAGTGCAAGTGGGAGATTGTTAGTGTTTATGCCCTAGAATGCCATTACTGTATCATACTAGCTTGTATATTACTTAATGGAAGCTTGGGATATTCACATGTATATAACAGTCTTGCTAAACATGGTAGTATGCTACTTGGTTTTTCTATCTTAATATGTGAGTGTACGTATTGATAGAGCTCTTAGGATCTTGCTTGTCTACCAGCGTTGTGATGGCAGTCACACTAGTGGGGGCTGGGTAGTCTACAAGCACATCCTTATTCAGGTCCCTGGTAGTTGGATTATCGAGACAGAGCATCGATACTCCGGAGTAGACTGGTGTGTACGCTTCTCATCCCAGTTGGGGAGATGGTCTGTCCCACAGCCGTCAGTACGTCATACTGGAGATAGTATGCAGGTGCTCGTTAGGTTACGGGTACACCGGACAGGACTCACAGGGAACTGTTGGTTGGTTTGATACCAGTCGTCAGTGAACAGTTCCCCGGTGACATGAGTACAGCATAGTCCACAGACTTGACACTGCTACTTCGCCTCGAGTGTGTCCCACTATTCTTAGATTGCTACCCTACCACGGCTCAAAGGAGTCGTGCAAACAGGTAGCAGTTGGGTGCAGTCCCGAGCACTTGGAGGCAGTGGAGGTTAGACAGGATTCGTCCCTCCCGGTATTGGGAGTAGATATCGTGCTGTGTCAGAGAGCCATTACGCAAAGTCCCTGGCCAGGGCAAGCGAGATTTGCTGGTAGGTTCCAGTAGTTTCTCAGGGTGTAATGGGCTTCCCTCCGACATGACTTATACCGCTATTAGGGGACTGACGCTTACCGCCCCCCTAGGCCCGATATGCGATAGTCTTGGACGAACGGACCGGACTGTATGGAGATTGTCACATCAGACTCAGTAGGAGTTCGGATGGGTTTTCTCATCGGCCTTCTTATCGACAACTACCTGGGGACCGTTACGTACAGCTAGTGCCGCTTGCGGTCTGTGGTTAAACCCACTGCCAGCGTAGTAGTCGAGTCTCTATAGTCCCACACAGAGAGTTTCCTACTCCAGGCGAAACGATATAGAGGTCGCATGGTTTTGCGACAAAGGGTTCGGACGCATACGTGCGTTTACGCACGTACGACTTTCGGACAGTTTTTACCAGTCGGCTTTGGTTTAAGCCAGTTACTGGTATCCGGTTATTGGATTTTACAGTCTAAAAGTTTTTCCGTATTTTTGCGGATTGGAGGGGCGTTCTCGTAATTGTACGAGAACCTTCTAGAAGATGTGACTAAGGAGGTTAAGGTGACATAAGCTTTGGATAAGATTAGTGAGTCATGAGGGTGATTCATCATGGTCATTAATGCACCATAAATGCTTAATGACTCATGTTAATGAATCACCTCTTTTCATTTATGAAGCATGCTTATTCATTTCTATTATTCATTATTCTAAAATAAGAATGATTCATAATATATTATGATACACTCAATCTCATCTCATTCACTCATCTTACATTCTCTCTCCTCAAGCTCTCATCTTCAAACCCTAATCCTCATGTGTTGAGATCAAAGGATTAGTTAGACTTAAACATCCATTACCTTCACTCTATATCATCCTTTCTTCTTTGATTAGCAATCAAAGAAGATTAGTTACCTCAAGTTAGAGGTGTAGCTTGGTGTTTTGCTCTCGGGTGGATCGTCTACTACCTAGAAAAGGTCGAGGAGAACAAAGGAGGACACAAAGACGAAGGACCGGTTTCATTAGGTATAATCCCTAAACACAATTGATAAGAAACTCTTTGTGTACGGTTATTTATAGTTTAGCTTCGATTCAAGCGGTTAGTCGATGTTCGTTCTTTAAACATGATCGTTTTTGAAAATTCCGCCTCCCCACAAGTACTGGGGTGTACTACATCGACTTACATCACCTTAATCAAGTTTTGATTGGGTCAGGTACATTGAGTAATGGTATATACATGTTAAATCAACCACAGATTTTTAATGTCCAGAATACACACAAAAGAAAGTCTCCAGAAATAAATCAGACTTTCTTATGGCATTGTAGATTGGGTCACATCAATGAGAGAAGGTTGACGAAGTTACATACAGAAAGGTATTTGAATGCGTTCGAATATCAGTCGTATGCCACTTGTCAATCCTGTCTCATAGGAAAGATGACAAAGACTCCGTTTACTGGACATGGAGTAAGAGCGAGCGAGCTCTTGGGACTCGTACACAGTGACGTGTGCGGTCCAATGTCTACACATGCCCGAAGCGGACATTCTTACATCATTACTTTTACGGATGACTTCTCGAGGTACGGTTATGTCTTCTTAATGAAACATAAGTCCGAGGCCTTTGGAAAATTCCAGGAGTATAAGAATGAAGTAGAGAAACAGACCGGCAAAAATATTAAGATTCTAAGATCGGATCGAGGTGGAGAATACTTAAGTGCCGAGTTCCTGGACTATTTAAAAGAGAACGGAATTCTCTCTCAGCTTACTCCTCCTTACACACCGCAACATAACGGTGTATCGGAGAGACGGAACCGCACCCTATTGGATATGGTGCGATCCATGATGGGTAACGCTGAGTTACCGCGATCATTCTGGGGGTATGCGCTAGAATCAGCTGAGTACCTTTTGAACCGAGTTACGACTAAGACTGTGCCTTCCACACCATATGAAATGTGGAGTGGGAAGAAACCCTATCTTCAATATCTGAAGATCTGGGGATGTCCGGCTTTTGTCAAAAAGCAGCATGCGGACAAGCTCGAGGCACGTTCAGTACTGTGCAAGTTTGTGGGATACCCAAGGAACACCAGGGGGTATCTTTTCTACTACGCAGAGGAACAAAAAGTCCTTGTTTCTCGTAATGCCCACTTTCTAGAACACCAGTTCTTAGAAAAGGAAATTAGTGGGAGCGCAGTGGAACTGGAAGAAATTCCAGAACCACGGACTAATACTGAAAGTTTAGTGGAACCAGAGGGTTCGGAAGAACAGGACATTCCTACGCCGCTCCGCAGGAGTAGTAGGCAGTCTCATCCGCCCGAGAGATACTGCGGTTTTCTCATAGACGGGGATAGAGAGGATTGCATCATAGATTATGATGAGCCTACTAGCTTCCAGCAGGCCGTTCAGAGCGTTGACTCAGTGAAATGGCTGGATGCAATGCGGACCGAAATGGAGTCCATGTACACCAACAAGGTATGGACGTTAGACATTGCTCCAGACGGGGTAAAACCCGTAGGATGCAAGTGGATCTTCAAAAGGAAGATTGGTGTAGATGGACAGGTTGAGACCTATAAAGCTAGGCTGGTAGCAAAGGGTTTTCGTCAAAGACCTGGCTTGGACTATGACGAAACCTTCTCTCCAGTAGCCATGCTGAAATCCATTCGGATCCTTCTTGCCATTGCTGCCTTCCACGATTATGAGATTTGGCAAATGGACGTAAAGACAGCTTTTCTAAATGGAAATTTAGAGGAGTGTGTCTATATGGACCAGCCAGAGGGTTTCATTCAGAGTGGGAACAGCGGAAAGGTGTGCAAGTTGCTTAAGTCCATCTATGGACTAAAGCAGGCATCGCGGAGTTGGAACATCTGCTTTGATGAGACGGTCAAGGAATTTGGCTTTATCAAAAATCCAGATGAACCATGCATCTATAGTAGATTTGTAGCGAGAACTGTAGTATTCCTCGTTTTATACGTGGATGACATTCTCTTAATAGGAAATGACATTCCTATGCTACAATCTGTCAAGGGGTTCTTGTCACACAGGTTCTCCATGAAAGACCTGGGTGATGCCTCATACATTCTGGGTATCCGGATCTACCGTGACAGATCCAAGAGGATATTAAGACTTTCACAGTCCAGGTACATCGACACCATACTGAAGAGATTCAGTATGGAAGATTCCAAGCGCGGTAACCTACCGGCTTGTCACGGGATCACCCTCTCTAAAGAGATGTCTCCCAAGACTGATTTGGAGAGGGATCGCATGTCTATTATACCCTTCGCTTCTACGGTAGGCTCTATAATGTATGCGATGTTGTGTACCAGACCGGATGTAGCTTATGCACTGAGTGTGGTAAGCCGGTATCAGTCTAACCCTGGGGAGAAACACTGGATAGCGGTAAAGAACATTCTCAAGTACCTGAGAAGGACTAAGGAGATGTTCTTGGTGTATGGCGGAAAAAACCTCCAGATCGAGGCCTTTGCTGACTCCAGCTTCCAGAGTGACAAGGATGATTCCAAGTCCATGTCGGGTTTTGTCTTTACCCTCAATGGAGGGGCGGTGTGTTGGAAGAGTTCCAAACAGGAAACCGTTGCAGACTCGACGATGGAAGCGGAATACATCGCTGCATCTGATGCCGCAAAAGAAGCTGTCTGGATGAGGAAGTTCTTGAAAGAACTTCAGGTGGTTCCGTCCATTGTTGATCCAATACCTCTGTATTGCGATAACAACGGGGCTATAGCTTTAGCGAAGGAACCCAGGTCCCATCAGAGATCCAGGCACATCTTGAGGCGGTATCACCTGAACAGGGAGATCGTGGATCGCCAGGAGATCGAGGTTCGGAGAGTCGCTTCAGAAGACAACACTGCAGATCCATTCACCAAGGCCTTGCCCCAGACTCAGTTCGAGCGGCTGATCGAGATGATAGGTCTTCGATACGCCAGTACATGGCCTTAGTGCAAGTGGGAGATTGTTAGTGTATATGCCCTAGAGGCCATTACTGTATCATACTAGTATGTATATTACTTAATGGAAGCTTGGGATATTCACCTTGTATATACAATCTTGCTCAAAATAGTAGTATGCTACTTGGTTTATTTCTAATTCAATGTGTACATGTGTTTATTTTTGTATATCGCCTATACACATTAGTGGAGCCCTTAGGATCTTTGCTTGATTACCAGCGATGTGATGGCCGTCACACTAGTGGGGCTGGGTAATCTATAAGCACATCCTTATGCAGGTCCCTGGTCGCAGGACTATCGAGACAGGGCATCGATACTCCGGAGTAGACCAGCGCATGCGCTTCTCATCCCAGTGTGGGAGACGGTCTGTCCCACAGCCGTCAGTACGTCGTACTTGAGATAGTATGCGGGTGCCCGTTAGGTTACGGGTACACTGGACAGGACTCGTTGGGAACTGACTAGTTGGTATTATACCTATCGTCAGTTATCAGTTCCCAGGTGACATGAGTACAGCTTAGTCCGCTGACTTGACACTGTCACTTCGCCTCGGGTGTGTTCCCACTGTACTTTGATCACTACCCTACCACGGCTCAAAGGAGTCGTGCAAACAGGTGGTGGTTGGGTGCAGTCCCGAAGCACTTGAAGGCAGTGACGGTTAGACAGGATTCGTCTCTCCCGGTATTGGGGGTTGACATCGCGCTGTGTCTAGGAGAGCCATTACACGAGTAGTCCCGGGCCAGGGCAAATGAGATATACTGGTAGGTTTCCAGTGTTATCTCAGGGTGTTTTGGGCTTCGCTCCAGCACGACTTGTACCGCTATTGGGGGACTGACGTTTACCGCCCCCTAGGCCCGCCATGCGATGTATCAGACTAACAGACCGGACTGTACGGAGAATGTCACACTCAGGCTCAGTAGGAGTTCAGATGGGTTTCGCATCGTCGGTCTTCTTATCGGCATTACCTGGGGACCGTTACGCACAGCTAGTGCCGCTTGCGGTCTGTGGTTAAACCCACTGCCAGCGTAGTGTCGGGTTTTTAGAGTCCCACACAGAAAGCTTTTCGCCCTTAGGCAAAAGAGTAGAGGTCGCATGGTATTGCGACAGGTCGCATGGTTTTGCGACAGGGTTCGGTCACATCCGTGCACTTATGCACGTACAGTGTCCGGACAGTTTACACTAGCGGGCTTTGGTTTAAGCCAGATCCTAGTGTACCTTATGGGATTGGATTTATCCAGTTTGCATTCGTGTTCCTCGGAACGCGGATGCGGGTGTGTATGCACAGTTGACAGGGAGGCACAGACAGCGGATTCTCATTAGGGTTGTTGACAGTTGACCGTTGACTTTTTGACTTTTTGCTCAACCCTAATGAGAATATGATATGTGATTAACTATTATATTAATTAAGTATTATGGTGACTTGGTTGTTGACTTTTGTTGACTTTGTTGACTTGTTGACTTTTGTTGACTTGTTGACTTTGTTGACCGATTGACTAGGCTTGACTAGTTGACCATCATGATAACCATGGCTATCATTTCATGCCAAAGACTTTTACTTGCTTGCTCATTTGAGTAAAATGAGTGCATGACATGATAAGGTTATGGTTGCTTCAACCATCACATAAGACTTTTGTTGATATGATGAGTTATGATTACTTTGGATTATGAGATGGTGAGAGACAAAAGAGAGCCTCATTCTTTCTTGCTCATTCTCTCTCTTGTTCTTGAGCTCTCCATTTTGCTCTCACTCTCTTTCTCTTGCTCCCACTCTTTAATCTATGGTTCTCTTGTCTCATGAGTTGAGAATCAAGAACCATAGATAAAATCCCATTCTAAATCTTCTCTACTCATTCTAGTTCACTAGGTTTAGCAAACCAAGTGAACTAGTTTCTTCAAAGAACGAAGAAGGAGCTAAAGGTTGGAGCTTTCAGGTGAATCTATCTTCAGCGTACGGAGACGACGAGAAGAAGCCATCGGACCACCATCGGAGCTTGAAGAAGAAGGAGTTCAAGACAAGCTAGGTATAACCCCCTAACCGAGTAGCTAGAAACTCATAGTTAGGATGTTAGATAGATGTTTAACCAAGATCCGGGTTATAGGTCCATGTTACCACCTCCGTAAAAATTGTTATTTACCAAATTCCGCATTCACGAAAGTACCGGGAGAGGTAGCATGGACTTACAGTATGCTTTCTTTCTTTTTAGATTCATGCACATATGGATATGCATACATACATACATACATCATCTATCATGGTTGATTATACAAAGAAAATGGTGGCAATATAAGACTCACACCATGGGTTTTTATATGGATTATTATTGTATTTGTTCTAAAACAAAAAGGAAAAGAAAAAGGGTTAATTCTAGGATTGTTTCTACACTCTTCTTCATCTTACCATGCTCACCTACTTATTAACCCTTGGTTATTTTTTCTTTGGTGTTTTTAAACTCTAATACAATAATATATTTATGATTAACCATGGTTTGAGATGAGAAAAAGAAAATATATATACATATATTTTCATTTTTCTTTTCAAGAGTTATCTTTTTCACTCTTGCTAAAAAAATGGCTATCATCTTCTTCCTCCTTCACTTGCTCTCTAGACTTTTGTAGTGAGCAAATTACTTAACAAGATTGGATTTTGAAGTGAGAATAAGAACCACGACATCATTCTACAGAAGTTTAGCCCACTTGTTTAGAGTGTTTGCTTCATATCATTCTCTTGGAAAGTGAAGTCGATAGCTTGGACGAAGGTGCTTCGGGTGGATCGTCGTGGACACTAGAAGACCTCAAGTGAACCTTCCTCCAACCCTCAAGAGGCAAGGAGTCTAGCGTAGGGAGCTAAAAAGGTTGTACTCACTAAACCCTAATCTTTGTTGCCTTTAAAATCATGAAACCCTAATTTTCTAGGATAGATCCTTTGTATGCTTACTTAGCAGCATAAAAATTTGATCTTTGTGACATGTGATACTTCCAAACCACTCATAGGGCGCTAGGTAAACCTAACAAAGACAATGCCTTTGACTGACATTCAGTCGACCTTATCACTCTGGAAGCTATCAAGTGATTCTCCCCACGATCGATTGATACCATCTCACTACACCTAGTAAGAATCCTCACATCCACTTAAATTTATCCCATAGATCCAAAACCCAGAGTTTAGGATGTACCTCCTTGATCCTATATGGAGAATCCTTGTGATAAGAGAAGCTTGATCGAGTGTAGCATAGGAAACACCATTCCTATCAAGAGTATGTCATCCATGTACAATACGAGGAAGACCACTATACTCTCTACTACCTTTTTGTATATACAATGTTCATCTACCTTTTGATGAAGTCAAACTCTTTAACTACCACATCAAAATAGATGTTCCAACTCCGCGATGCCTGTGTTATCCCATAAAGTAACTTGAACACGTTTCCGCTGCTCCCACTGTCTATGAATCCCTCTGGCTTTGTACTAATAAACGCTCTCTTCTCAATCATTATTCAGAAAAGCAGTCATGACACCCAACCGCCAGATGTCGTAGTCATGGTATGTAGCAATGGCAAGTAGGATCCGGATGGACTTAAGCATAGCTACTGGAGAAAAGGTTTAATCATAAACCACACTTGATTGATGACGAGAACCCTTTTCAACAAGTCTATCTTTGAAAGTCTCAACTTTTCCATCTACACCAAGTAATTTTCTCAAGATATGCTTGCTTGTGATTGGGATTTAACCCTTCAGATAGAGCAACCAAAGTCCATACTTTCTTAGTGTATATGGATTCCATCTCAGATCACTTAGCATCCAGCCATTCTTACAGAGTCACTACTCCTGATGGCCTGCTCGAAACTAGTTGGGTCTTCATCTCATGATGCAATCCTCGTTCCTACTGTCATTGAGAAAACCGAAGTATCTTTCAGGCAGATGAGGAACCTTACCAGATCGGCGGTGAGGCTGAAGTTCGTCGGGAACTATCAAATCCTTAGGTTCTACCAAATCATCAGCTAAGGTTGTATAGCTGAAACTCCTTCCAGTTCTACATCATGAACACAAATTTATTCACAAGAAATTTCTTTTCTAAAAAAAAGGTGGCATGCTGAGAAACAAAACACCTTTTGTTCCTCGGTGTAGTAGAAGATATTCCTTTGCGAATGCTTGGGATATCCAACAAACTTCCACAGAACTGACCTTGCCTCGAGTTTGTCCGGATTTTGATTTTAGACATAAGCCGGACAACCCTAAATCTTAACTTCTTTAAGACATGGGCTCTTCTCATACCATATCGCATATGGAGTGGTAGGCAACTAATTTGGTTGGAACCCTATTCAATAGATATGCAGCTTCCCAAGTGCATAACTCCCTAAAAGGAAATAGGCAATTCAGTAATACTCATCATAGAGTGCACCATATCTAATACGGTGTGATTGCTCCGCCCCGATAGACCGTTATGTTGTGGTGTATACAGAAGAGTAATGCTGAGAGAATATCATTCTCTTTTAGAATAGTCCAGGAATTCCGTGCTTAAGTGTTCTCCTCCCAGATCACATCAAAGGAAATAATACTTGTACCCATCTTGGTTCTCTACTTCTGACTTATATTCTTTGAATTTCTCAAAAGTTTCAGACTTATGTTTCAACAGGAACATATGTCCGAATCTTGAAAGATGATCAGTGAATGTAACGAAGTTACAAAGAACCAGTTCTGGCATGTGTAGACAAGGGACTTACATACATCACCATGTATCAATCCCAAGAGTTCACTAACTCTTTCTCTGTTTCCAATAAACGGAGCTATGGTCATCTTATCTTTGTGACATGACTGGCAAGTTTTACAAGATGTAAATTCAAACTGATTTAAATATGCATCTAAATGTAACTTAGCTAGTTGTGTCGCATTGATATGACCTAGTCTACAATGCCTTAAGAAAGATTCGTTCATTTCTGAACTCTTCCTATTGTGTGTGTTCTGTACGTTAAGAACTGTAATTTGATTTAGAACGTATATGCCAACGTGCCTGAACCGATCAACTCTTGATATATGAAATGTTCAAAACATTATCTAACAATACAAAATTATATTCTTCTTTACTAAATAAAGAGACTTATATGATGTTGTATATCAGGTTCGGTATCTAATAACATTCGTTCAGAATCAATGTATTTGGTAACACAGGGTGATAACTGCCAACAGCTTGGCTGCAACACATGCACTGTTTCCAACCGTTGAAACTTATCACCCATTCCTAGTTCTCTATCTATCTGTAGCCCATGTAACAGATTACATATGTGGGATCCTGATCTGGTATCTCATACCCAGGACGTAAAGGGTACTGAGAAACAGTTCTCTGTAGTGAACATACCCGAAGAAGATGCATCAGCATGCACTTTCTTTGTTTGGATGGCACGGGAATCCTGTATTCCTCAATTTCCTTCTCGGTCTTATAACAATTATAAGTTAGAGCGGGTTCAATATTCCCCAGCTCAGTATAACAACCGGGTTCGGTCAATACATCCATATTATTATCATGATTAAGGCGTGACATGGTCGCTACCTGGAGAGAGAGAGAAGAAAACAATCAGTATATGCTCTTGCAAGATTAGATTGGCTATAATTTTATCTAATCAGGATGGCTCCTACTATTTTTATCAAATATTCCTTCGAAACATAAAAAAGAAAGACTAGCCGGGATTAATCACACCCTACAAGTTTGCCAATCTTTCAGCCAGGCCAGTGCCGCTACTTTGAGGGAGGTTCCCCGTTCTTTCGCACGGACCTAATTAAAAAAACCTCGTTTTCCCAGCGGTGTAACCCCGTTGACTCCTTTCTAGACACCTACTTGATCGACTAATTGTAATGTGTAAAACTCTCCCAAGAGTAACTCTTACTCACACTGGGTATCGGGATCCAACTATCTCATAGAAGGTATGCAATCTCATTGTAAATTTCAACACTTGAAATTCTCGATAATATTTTGCCCCAAGCAACTATATGACCTTAACATAATCAAAAAATCATAAGTGCTAGTTAAGTTCAACCCGTACATTTCTTGATTGAATTAAACCCATCTGCACGACCCTTAACATAGTCAACAAAGTAGCACGACTTCCCTAATCCAATCGCATCTCATGCTTAAGAAGAAAAGTACTAATTAGCTACCGCACCCTACGCATTAACATAGTTAACAAACGTAGCACGAATACTAACTAGTACTTATCTGAAATGACGGAGGACTACGATAGGATTTGAAGAAAACACTTTGCGTAATGAACTTGATATCATTGTTGAATCGAGTGATTTTTAAAAAGGAGTGTTTTTTAGGCTGTTACTAGTTTTGCTAAAGAGGTCATTCCCGGTGAAGGGATCTCGGCTCTTTCCTTACCAAATAAGATGCAGGATATTTCACAAATACCACTATGCAAAGAAAAAACTATAGAAGCAATCAAAAGACAAATCGAGTGCGTTGTAGCATCTACTAGTTTCGCTAAAGTCCTCACTCCCGGTCAAGAGATCTCGGCTCTTTCCTTATCGAATAAGGTGCTGGATATTCTATCAGGAATACCATTATGCAAAGCAAGAACTAGAGCAACCAGTTTTTAAAACAAGTTTCTACAACATATTTTAGATTTCTTTTATTTCATTAATCTCATTAATGAAGTCCCATCATAATATGCTTCCCAAGTATCACATATGTAAAGAAAGCAACAATATACAATATATATCATATATATATATAAGCATTCGTCTCAGAATATACACAGTGATCACATCACAGAATATCGCAGCAGAATAAAATATATGAAATATTGGATATACTATGATTTCCGTGTTTTAGATTAAACCTGTATAAAACACGGATTCCACGGTCGTGATGAATAGCCAAACCCACATCCCTAGACCCCTTCCAGAGCGGCAAGCAACCCTACCAATTCTAGAGTTAGGAGAACCGGTTTCGACTCCTCGAGATGGTCACCCATTGGACCCTAGAACCCGGTCACTTATGCTCCCCACCATGGGTCTATCCTAATGCGGAAAAGTAAATAATATATATCAACGGTGACATCATCCTCAACCCGGAAGTGCCCCAATAAAAGAATATTACATACAAGCTTTTACATGAATGAAAATGAAAAACCCTCATCTCACATAAAACCCTCGGCTATTCAAACACGATGATCCAATATAACATATCCCAGCAACACATAACATCACATGTCATCAATGTATATAAATATGCGTATCCCAATTGTCGTTGACGTATAGCAACGAAACCGGCGATACACCACATATTATACTTACGGTCGCAGAAAAGAAAGTGAAAAACTACAACAATTGGAATCCGCATCCACCTTAGACATCATAAACCTGAAATATCTCATATTGCGGATGTTATGCCCAACCAAATGAATTCCTTAGACATCGCATGCCTAACAATTATAAACCCTACATTTTAGTCTCGATATTGGAAACACTTTCCAATAACCTGTCGGGTAATTCAACAAGATTCCTGATAACCTGATCGAATGCTCGTCAAAAACTTTAGCAGACAGCCGCACCCCCCGATGTCGTCGACGAAGTGCACTATGGTAGAACACCGCGGCCGCGAGCACCCAAACGGATAGTTTAGGCGACGGGGTTCTCCTACAGTCACTTGGTCGGGGCTATGGGGCGTTGCTATCTAGTAAGGTTACCCGAAAGTATCCGCGTACGCTACGTGATTGCAACGGACTTTTGATCGATATCAAAATCCCGTGGCAACCGATCAAATGAGACTAAACTGCTAAATTTATAAAATTCAAACTAGTTATCTCATAACTATTTGTGGATTCCAAGTATTGTATCCCATCACATGATACCCGGACGACGTTGAAGTTTTCAATCGATTCATCAATGTCCCACAATTACCCGAGAGATCAGCATTTGAGCACAGTTTAAAAATACCCAGAACATGCCACAGTACCTGTACACCAGCCGTAGAAGGGTAGACCAAAGACTCACTCATGTCGCCGCAGAACTACGGCAAATCCTATGGTATGACAGCGGTTCCGCGATCCAAAAAGTCGAGTTAGGTTTTCATTCTTCTAGAGGGTTCATAGAATTACTTGCATGATTTTCCAAATACGTTAAACTTGGAAAATTAGGTTTTTGATATTCGTTCGAACTTTTTAACTTCGCTTATGCAAAATATGAATCCCCGAAACAGTGTTAAAACTACGGATACGAAACACTTCGAATTGCTTATAGTGTAAGATCATATCACATGAAAACTTAGAAGAAACAAACAACACCTGAAAACACCAAAACCCAGATTCTTGATTAAAGTACAAATTTCAGCCCAAAACTCCACTAAGTGGCCGAGCAGGCCGGATTTTCTTGGATTGTGGCCGGCCAAAATCCGATTGAAGGGGCTAAATTTTATACTGCGTTCTTGTTGCATCTCATACAATATTCTTCAGTTGTTTAAAAAAATTTCTAAAGAATTTTTAAAATCGACAGAAACTAGGGTTACGTGTTGCAAGTTTCGGAGTATTTTCGGTTTCATAATCCAAACAAAATCTTTATAATTTTCTAGCATGTCTATGATACCACTGCAGGGTTGTCTAACACGGTAACAAGGTTTCGAGAGGCAATGATCATGCCAATTTTGAAAATTTGCCGTTCTAGCTAACCCTAACCATAGAATCGTTACTAGAAAATCCGACGAAAAGAAAAGCAAACAACTTTGCAACTAAAGTGAAAAAGAAATACAACCTTTGAAGACCGGTCCTTCACTTCATTAGCTCCGTATAGTATTCCATTCACTACGATCATAAACTCCCGGACTCTAGAGAGGCTCCCATGAAGAAATGAACAAGCTTGCATCGAAACCTTCGAGGCAGAAGATGATCTACGTCGAGGAGATACTAACCCAAGCTATCTCTTCACTAATTGTGGAATTAGTGAAGCAAACACCCGATACTAAATGGCAAGTAGTAGAGGATGATGAAGTAGGAAGTGAGTTCACTTTAAATTTATTTTTCTCACACTAATTCTTCACTTAGGAAAAAACCTGTGCGCTTTTTCTTTTGATGAAGAAGAAGAAGAATGAACACATGAGAGAGTTTGAATGGAAACCATGGGTGAGTTAAGTATCATATGCTAACCCTTGTAGAGACATAACCATGATTAGGATAATTGTTTCGGTTTATAAATATCAAAAGCAAAACAAAAATGGTAGACTAAGTCAATGAAGCCATAAGCTTCTACAAGCTTTGAGCCATGACAAAGTCCAACTCATTTTTGAATAACTTTAAATATATAAAACCCTAGATAATCACAAGCATGGTACAAGTAATACACACACCCAAGTTACATGTATCATCAAGCATGACACAAAATCATGTACACAAATATATATCACATATATACTTATGCACAAAGTGAGAGAAAGAAATCGTAAGTGAACAAGTATTACTTAATGTAACTTAATATATTAAATATATAATTATATATTAGATTATTAAATCAACCCTTGATTTAATAATCTGGCTATATCTCATATAACCGACTAATATCAAATGTAACAACTTATCGAATCAACACTTGATCCGATAACCCGTCTATATCTCATATAACGGACCTATATCACATATCGTGAGAATAGAATACGGTATCACATATAATATTAATCTCGGTCCCGCACATATCACATATATGCTCCTACTCCATTTCGCTTGAGCCAAGAAACCTCTGTGTAGGACTCTAAAGACTCGTCAATACGCCGGCAGTAGGTGATGATCATATCAAACACCCACAAGCCGTAAGCGGTCTGCTAAACGTAACGGCCACCTGGTTATTGAGCGATCAGAAGATCAACAAGCAAGCCTGCTCATATTCCTGTGAGTCCAATCAGCAACACTACCGTATAGTCCGGTCTCTTCGTCTGATATGTCGCATATCTCGTCTAGGGGTGGTAAACGTCAGACCCCGGTAACTCGGTAAGTCGTGCCGATGTGAAGCTCATTACCGGTCGAGAAACTACTGATAACACTGACCAGTATATCTCTGAAGCATCCCTGGCCAGGGACTTCCTGTTATAGCCAATCGAACACAGCGCAACATCAACCCCCAATACCGGGAGAGACGAAACCCCTCCTATCGCTCATTGCCTCAATGTGATTCGGGACTGTACCCAAAAACCGCCGTTTTGCACGTTCTCTTAAACGTGGTAAGGTGGAAATCGAAGCACGGTGGGAATCACACAAGACTCTATGACGATCTCGGGTCTACAGACTAACTTGTACCAGTGTCACCAGATAACTGGTATCTGACGATTGGTATAATACCATCTAGGAGATCTCGACGAGTTCATTCAGTGTACACAGTCTCTACTGAGCACCCGTATACTATCTCTGATGTCAAACATTAATGGATATGGGATCATCCATCGCCAATCTACATGGGTCGAGAAGCTATACGCTAGTCTACTATGGTATATCGATGCCCAGTCTCGATACACCTATCTCTGGGAACGTTTGAAGGATGTACTTACCGACTACTCTATCCCCACTAGTATGATCTGCATCATAATCCTTGTATTCAAGTACTCATCCTAAGGGCTTTATCAACATGTAACATAGAGACAATCAGTGTACATTTTAAGACAAAGAGCAAGCAGATAGCATAATATCATGTCGAGCAAGAAATTCCTCCCTATATATGTCCAAGCATCCACTACAATATACATCGTATGTACAGTAACGGCCTCTAGGGCATACATATAACTAACATTCGCATGGACCTAATTAAAATAAACCTCGTTTTCCCATGGGCGTAACTCCGTTGACACCTTTCTAGACACCTACTTGATCGGCTAATTGTAAAGTGCAAAACTCTCCCAGGAGTAACAATTACTCATAGTGGGTATCAGGATCTAACTATCTCATAGAAGGTACACAATCTCATTGCAAATTTCAACACTTAAAACTCCCGATAATGGTTTTTACCCCTAGCACCTATGACCTTGGCTATGGTCAACACATCATAAGCACTAGTCAAGTTCTACCCATCATTTCGTTATTAATTAGACCAACCACATGACCCTCGGCTATGGTCGACATAATCATGTGAATGTCCTAACTAATCGCATCATATTCTGTGTAGGAAGACATCACTTAGCTACCGTACACTATGTTTTGATTATGGTCAACATACGCAGCACAAATACTAAGTACTCTACTTCCTAAACTGACGCAGGGTCTGTGGATGGTTTTTGTGAAAACCTTTAACGCTTAAAGAACATGATATCGTTGTAGAATCGAGTGAATTTTAAAAGGAGTGTTATTTAGGCTTTTACTAGTTTTGCTAGAGAGGTCACTCCAAGTGAAGGGATCTCGGCTCTTTCCTTATCGAATGAGGTGCAGGATATTTCACAAATATCATTATGCAAAGAAAAAACTATAGAAGCAATCAAAAGACAAACCAAGTGGGTTGTAGCATTTTCTACTTTCGCTAAAGTGATCACTCCTGGTGAAGGGATCTCGGTTCTTTCCTTATCGAATAAGGTGCTGGATATTCTACAAGGAATACCGCTATGCAAAGCAAGAACTAGAGCTACAAGTTTGTAAAAAAGTTTCTACAACATCTTTATGTTTCTTTTATCTCATTAATCACATTAATGAAGTCCCATCAAATTATGCTTCCCAAGCATCACATAAGAAACGAAAGCATTAATATTAATTATATAACATATAAGCATTCGTATCAGAATATATAAAGTGATAACATCACAAAATATCACTACCAGAAGAACACATATGAAATATTGGATATACTAGGAATTCCGTGTTTTAAATTCAGCCTGTATAAAACACGAATTCCACGGTCGCGATGAGTAGCCAAACCCACATCCCTAGACCCCTAAGAGAGCGGCAAGAAACCCTCCCAATTCTAGAGTTAGAAGACCCGGTCTTGACTCCTCGAGATGATCTCCCACTGGACCCTAAAACTCGGTTACTTGTGCTCTCTTCCTTGGGTCTATCCTAATGCGGAAAAGTTAATAATATACATTAATGTTGACATCATCCTCAACCCAAAAGTGCACCAATAAAAGAATATTACATACAAGCTTTTACATGAATGAAAATAAAAAACTCCCATCTCACATAAAACCCCCGGCTATTCAAAACACGATGATCCAATATAACATATCACAACAACACATAACATCACATGTTATCAACGTAAGTAAATATGCGTATCTTAATTGTCGTTGACATATAGCACCGAAACCGGCGATACACCACATATCACACTTACGGTCGCAGAAAAGAAAGTGAAAAACTACAACAGTTGGAATCCGCAACCACCTTAGACATCATAAACCCAATATATCACATACTTTGGATTTCATGCCCAATAAAAGAATTTCTTAAACATCACATGCCTAACAATTATAAACCCCGCATTTTAGTCTCGATATTGAATACATTTTTCAATAACCTATCAGGTAATTCAACAAGATTCCTGATAACCTGATCGAATGCTCTTTGGAAACTTTAGTAGATGGTCGTACCCCCGGTGCCATCGACGAACTGCACTAAGGCGGAACACCACTTCTACAAGCACCCGAACGGATGCTTTTGGCGATGGGGTTCTCTTACAGTCACTTGGTCGGGGCTATGGGGCGTGGCTATCTAGTAAGGTTAATTAGTGAGTATCCGTGTACACTACGTAATTGCGATGGACTTTTGATCGACATCAAAATCCTGTGGCAACCGATCAAATGAGACTAAACTGCTAGTTTTATAAAATTCAAACTATTTATCTCATAACTACTTTTGTGGATTCCAAATATTGTATCACAATCACAGATAGCTAGACGAAGTTAATCTTTTCGATCGAATAAACAAGCACCCAAAATTTCCCAACAAGCTCAACATTTGAGCGTAGTTCAAAAATTACCTAAAAACTGCCAAAGCTTCTATAAACCATCCGTAGAAGGGCCGATCCATGCCTCACTCATGTCTCCATGAAACTGCGGAAAACCCTAGGGTATCACCGCGGTTCCACGATAAAAAAAGTCGAGTTTGGGTATCGTTCTTCTAGAGGGTCCACAGAATCACTTGCAAGATTTTCTGAAGATTTTAAACTTAGAAATTTTCCAGTGGGGAAAAATTGGGTTATTGATATCCGTTCAAATTTTTTAACATCGTCTAAATAACCTGAATACATGTTAGAATTACGACTGTGAAACACTCCGAGTTGCCTTTGCAGAAAATTAACTTCACATGAAAATTTAGCAAAAACAAATAACACCTAAAATATCAAAACCTAGAGACTGGAACACCATGAAAATTTCAAGCCAAAACTCCATACTTGAACCGAGGAGGCCGGATTTTATCCCTACGTGGCCGGCCAAATTTGCATAAAACCCCCTCAAATTTTCACAGTGTTCATGTTATATCTCATACAACATTCTGCAGTTGTTTAAAAAAAATTTAGAGCCCTTTAAAAATTCGACAGAAACTGGATTTCGTAGTTTCTTGTTTCGGAGTTGTTTCGGTTTCGTAATCTAACAAATACGTTTAAATCTTTAGCTTGGCTCTGATACCACTGTAGGGTTGCTTAGTGCGGCAGCAAGATTTCGGGAGGCATCGTCCATGCCGTTTTCAAAATTTTGTCGTTCTAAATAACTCTAACCCTAGAATCTTAACTAAATATTTAAGCAATAACCATGCAAACAACTTTACATACTAAGTGAATGAGGAATAGAACCTTTGTGGACCGGTCCTTCACTTCAAATGCTCCGTATAGATGTCCCTTCACGGGGAGTATGATCTTCCGAACTCTTGAAATGCTCCACAAGGTGAAAAATGCAAACTTGCTCGAAGTCTTCGAGGCCGAAGATGGTCAACGTCGAGGAGACTCATGCTCATGCAACCTCTTCACTAAATTAGGGTTTAGTGAAGCAAACACCCTAAACTAAATGTCTAATAGTAGAGGATGATGATGTAGTAAATTGGCTCTCTTTAGTTTTCTTTTTCTCTCAATATTTTCTCACCATTTCCAAAAGCTAGAAAGCTTTTCAAGAGGAAGTAGAAGCTCAACTCAAGAAAAAGAAAAAAGAATGAACTCATGTGGTGAGAATATAAACCATGAGTGAGTTGGTGTCATGCACTAACTCATGTAGAAACTTAACTAGGGTAAGGATAATGGTTGGGTTAATAAATATCTCAAGGAAAACAAAAGAGTGGACTTGGTCAATGGTTATCCAAAGCTTTCTCAAAGCTTCTACCATAACAAAATTCCACCATTTTAGAATTACTTTGATAAATAAAAACACTAGGATTATCCTAACTATAGTGTAAGTCTCATACACCCATGTTTCACGTATCATCAAACATGATACACTAAAATGTACATTAATATATATCACATATATACAATATGCACACAAGTGAGAAAAAGAATACTTAGTAAGCAAATATTAGTTAATGTAAGTTAATATATCAAATATATAATTATACATTAAATTATGAAATCAACACTTGATTTAATAATCCGGATATATCACATACAACAGACTAATATCATATGAATCAACTTATCGAATCAACACTTGATCTGATAACCCGCCTATATCACATATAACTGACCGATATCAGATATCGCGAGAATAGAATGCGGTATTACATACGCGCATTAATCTCGGTCCTGCACATATCACATATGTGCTCCCACTCCATTTCCTATGAACCAGGAAATCTCTGTGTAGGACTCTAAAGACTTGTCAATACGCCGGCAGTAGGTGATAATCATATCAAACACCAACAAGCCGCAAGCATTCTGCTAAACGTAACGACCACCCGGGTATTGAGCGATCAGAAGATCAATAAGCAAGCCTTCTCAAACTTCTGTGAATCCAATCAGTAACACTACCGTACAGTCCGGTCTCTTCATCTGATATGTGGCATATCACAGCCTGGGGGTGCTCTAACGTCAGACCATAATAGCCTGATAAGTTATGCCGATGCAAAGTCCATAACGGTTCAAGAAAATACTGATAACACTTACCATTAGATCTCAGCAACCCTGGCCAGGGATTTCCAGTATGGCCAATCGAGCATAGCGCAACATCAACTCCCAATACCGGGAGAGATGAATCCCTTCCTATCGCTCATTGCCTCCACTTGACTCGGGACTGTACCCATAAACCACTATTTTGCATGATCTCTTGACTGTGGTAAGGTGGAAATCAAATCACAGTAGGAATCACATAAGACTCTATGGCAATCTCGGGTCGACAGACTAACCTGTACCAGTGTCACCAGAGAACTTCTATCTGAAGATAGGTATAATACCATCTAGGAGTTATCGGCATGTCCGTCCAGTACAACCAGTCTTCACTGAGCACCCGTATACCTTCTCTGATGTCAAGCACCAATGAATATGTGATCATCCATCGCCCATCATATGGGTCAAGAAGCACATATGCTAGTCTACTATGGAGTATCGATGCTCTGTCTCGATACACCCACAATTAGGAAAAATTATAGGGTGTACTTATGGACTACACTTGGCCCCACTAGTATGATCTCCATCATAGTCCTAGTAGTTAAATACAAATTCTAAGGGCTTTATCAACATGTGAGAGCAAGACAGTATCATAATACAAATCTACATGTTAAGATAAAGAGCAAGCAGATAGCATACTATCATGTCGAGTAAGAAAGTCCTCACTATATATGTCCAAGTATCCTCTACAATATACATCACATGTACAGTAATGGCCTCTGGGGCATACATATAACTAACAATTGTAACGTCCGTTACTGAGTCCATAAGGGTAAAATATCAGGTATTCTGATATTTTGTCCCTACGGCTAAATTTGTAGGGGCAAACTATGGACCTACGGATTAATCCGTGTCAGTTATATGTATGCCCTAGAGGCCATTACTGTACATGCGATTTATATTGTAGTGGATGCTTGGACATATATAAGGAGGACTTTCTTTCTCGACATAATAGTATGCTATCTGGTAGCTCTTTATCTTAACATGTACTCTGATAGTCTCCATGTTTCATGTTGATAAAGCCCTTAAGATGAGTACTTGACTACCAGGACTATGATGCAGATCATACTAGTGAGGACAGAGTAGTCGCTAAGTATATCCTTCAAATGTTCCTAGTCGTAGGTGTATCGAGACAGGGCATCGATATACCAGAGTAGACTAGCGTATGCGCTTCTTGACCCATATGATGGGCGATGGATGATCCCATATCCATTGGTGTTTGACATCAGAGAAGGTATACGATGCCCAGTGGAGACTGGGTACACTGGACGGACTCACCGAGAACACCCAGATGGTATTGTACCTCACGTCAGATGGCAGTTCTCTGGTGACACTAGTACAGGTTAGTCTGTAGACCCGAGATCGTTATAGAGTCTTGTGTGATTCCCACTGTGCTTTAATTTCCATCAAACCACGTCCAAGAGGGCATGCAAAATGGTGGCTTTTGGGTACAGTCCCGAATCACATGGATGCAATGAGCGATAGGAGGGGTTTCGTCTCTCCCGGTATAGGGAGTTGATGTTGTAAGTTATGTATATGCTCTAGAGGCCATTGTTGTACATTTGATGTATATTATAATGGATGCTTGGTTATATATAGAGAAGACTTTCTTGCTCGTCATGATAGTATGCTATTTGGTTTCACTTTATCTTAACATGTTGACTTGTATTGGTTTACTGTTTTACTCTCACATGTTGATAAAGCCCTTAGGATCTGTACTCGACTACTGGGACTATGATGAGATCATACTAGTAGGGCCACGGTAGTCGATGAGTACATCCTATAACTGTTCCTAGTCGAGGGTATATCGAGACAGGGCATCGATACACCAGAGTAGACTAGCGTATACGCATCTTGACCCATATGATGGGCGATGGATGATCCCATATCCATTGATGTTAGACATCAGAGATGGTATACAGGTGCTCAGTGGAGTCTGGGTACACTGGACGGACTCGCCGAGAACTCCCAGATGGTGATATACCACACGTCAGATGGCAGTTCTCCGGTGACACTGGTACAGGGTAGTCTGTAGACCCGAGATCGTCATAGAGTCTTGTGTGATTCCCACTGTGCTTTGATTTCCACCTTACCACGTCCAAGAGGGCGTGCAAAACGGTGTCTTTTGGGTACAGTCCCGAATCACATGGAGGCAATGAGCGATAGGAGGGGATTCGTCTCTCCCGGTATAGGGAGTTGATGTTGTGCTGTGTTCGATTGGCTATAACTGGAAGTCCCTGGCCAGGGCTGATATAGAGATTTACTGGTAAGTGTTACTAGTAGTTTCTCGACCCGTTATGAGCCATACATCCACACGACTTATCGGTTACTGGGGTTTGACGTATACCACCCCTAGACTTGATATGCGACATATCAGACGAACAGACCGGACTGTACGGGAGTGTTACTGGTTGGATTCACAGGAGAACGCACAGGCTAGCTTGTTGATCTTCTGATCGCTCAATACCTGGGTGGCTGTTACGTTTAGCTGACCGCTTGCAGCTTGTGGGTGTTTGATATGATCATCACTTGCTACCGGCGTATTGACGATTCTTTAGAGTCCTACACAGAGGTTTCTTGGCACAGGCGAAACGGAGTAGTGGCGCATATGTGATATGTGCAGGACCGAGAATAATGCGATATGGGATACCGTATTATATTCTCGCGATATTTAGATATGAACCGGGACATCGGATCAAGTGTTGATTCGATGAATTGGTACATGATATATTAGTCGGTAATATTCGATATAGCCGGATCGTCGGATCAAGTGTTGATTCGATGATTTAATATATAATAATATATATGATATATTATTATATTAACTAATATTGGCTTGCTTTATTATTTCATTTTCTCAGTGGATGATACATTGATATATATGCGATATATGTTAATTGTATTATTTTCTTTTGTTGCAAATATATAATATATATATGTGATATATATTATTGTGATATGATATGATTAATTGTTAAACATGTTTAAGGATGATTAATTGAGGTTAGGGTTTGATTAAGGTTAGTAGCTTCAAGTTCCTTCTAGAAGCTATTTCTTTTGTCAAGGTTAAGATCTTTATGGATGACACATTCATTTAACTTAACCAAACCCTAACCCTAGTTGTTTCTCTATACATTCTCATCCATTCATCCTTGACCATGGTTATATATCAATCATATGATTTATATTTCTATTCATCACAAAAGGAAAAGATTATCATTATCTTTTGATTATCCATTATCTTCTTCTTCTTCTTCTTGAAGAAGCTCTCTTGAAAATCCTTATGTGATGAAAGATTATGAGAAAATGATATAAAAGGAAAGCTAAATTACTACTCTCTCATCCTCATCTCATCTAGCCCTTGGGATTAGGTTGTTCTTCTCTTTTGAGTGAGAAAGCTTGAGTCGAAGCAACTTTAAGGTAGATCATCGGAGATTTGGATTACGACAAGCTAGAATGGATCGTTCGAGTCGTGGAGCCTCTCATGAGTCCGGGAGATCGTGGATCGCGGGAAAGGGACTTCTACTCGGAGCTTGTGAAGTGAAGGAGCGGACTACAAAGGTTGTAATCCCTCACACTTAGATAAAAGTTATCTAATTACATGTTAAACCCTAATAATCTAGCAAAGATCCCGGCTTTGGGTTGTTCGGCACGTCTAAAATTTAATCCGGGCATGTTTGATGCCTTACGAACCTTCACAAGAGTGCCTAGGAACCCTACAGTGGTATCAGAGCCTAGCTAGAGCATTAGGCGACGTGTTTACGAAGTTAAAACTCCGATCGAACCCGAAACGAACAAAATGGACCCCTCTCTGGAAATTTTTTAAATTTTGGGATTTTTCTGAATTAAAAATATGTAAAAAAATCAGCAGGCAATTATAAGAATTACCATAAAATCCGAGCCCCTAATTCCACCAAACGGCGGCGGAAGCGCGGCGCAAGCATGGCTTGAGCGGCGCTTCCGCGGCGGAACAGTAAGATCAGGACACGTGGCTTCATGGTAATTCCCGTAGGTACTTGCGACCATTCTGGATATTTTTATTCTGTTCCAGGTGTTTAAAATTCTGGGGTTTGTTTTGTAATCGTAGATTCGATCGGAATATTTAAATTCGCATTTCTTTCCGGATATTTAGAAACTGTTAAACTGGTTGAACGGATATCATTAACCCACTTTATTCCGGCACGGCAAACTTTCAAGCGTTGAATTTTTATTGGGTTTAAATCTTTCGGAAAATTGTACAAGTTAAGCGGTGGACCCTCTAGAAGACAACAAACCTTAACTCGATTATGTGACCGTCTTGAACTGCCTTTTGAACCTTCGGGTTTGGGGCGGTACGGCGTGCCACATGTGAGGCGTTGGCTTGGCCCTTCTACGGCTGGATCACTGGTACTGTGACATATTCTGGGATTATTTGAACTCCGCTCAAGAGTTGAGCACTTCGGGAAATTTTGGGTGTTTGATTATCTGTTCAAATAGTTTAATACCGTATATTTATCTGGAATGTGATACAATATGTGGAATTCATAGAGTTAGGCATGAAATACGAAGTATGTGATATTTCGGATTTACGATGTCTAAAGTGATTGTGGATTCCAAATATTGTAGTTTTACACTTTCTTTTCTGTGACCGTAAGCGTAGTATGTGGTGCATCGCCGGCTTCGTTGCTATACATCAACGACAATCAGGATACGCATACTTGCTTACGTTGATGATATGAGACATTATGTGTTGCTGTGATATGTTATATTGGATCGTCGCGATCAGAATAGCCGGGGGTTTTATGTGAGATGAGGGTTTTTTATTTTCATTCATGTAAAATTCTTTTGTAATGTAATATTCTTTTATTTGGGGCACTTCTTGGTTGCGGTTGCTGTCACCAGTGTATATTATTTACTTTTCCGCATTAGGTAGACCCAAGGAGGGGAGCACAAGTAACCGGGTTCTATGGTCCAGTAGGAGGCCATCTCGAGGAGTCGAGACCGGGTCTCCTAACCCTAGAATTGGCAGAGTTACTTGCCGCTCTCGTAGGGGTCTTGGGATGTGGTTTGGCTATTCGTCGCGACCGTGGAATCCGTGTTTTATACAGGCTCGTATTGAAAACACGGACGTCCTAGTATATCCAATATTTCATATATGTTCTTCTGTTGCAATGTTCTGTGATGAGATCATATTACTGCCTGAGACGAATGCTTATACTATATATATATGCTGATATATAAATATTACTGCTTTCGTTTCTTCTGTGATGCTTAGGAAGCATAAGCTGATGGGATTTTTATTAATGAGATTAATAAAAGAAAAGAAACCTAAAGATGTTGTAGAATCAAAAACTTTATAAAAGGGGGTAGCTACAGTTTTGCTTTGCACAGTGATATATACGATATATCCTGCACCTTATTCGATGAGGAAAGGACCGAGATCCCTTCACCGGGAGTGACTCCTTTAGCGAAACTGGCAGATGCTACAAAACGCGGTTTGTCTTTTGATTGCTTTAAGTGTTTTGCTTTGCACAGCGGTATATATGATATATCCTGCACCTTATTCGATGAGGAAAGGGCCGACGATCCCTTCACCGGGAGTGACCCCTTTAGCGAAACTAAGAAAAGCCTCAAAAACACTCCTTTTGAAAAAACACTCGATTCTACGACGATATCAAGTTCGTTACGCTCAGGGTTTTTCTGAAAAACCTGCGTAGCCCTCCGACATTTCAGATAGGTAATACTTAGTATTCGTGCTACGTTTGTTGGCTTTCGTCAAGGCGTAGTGTGCGGTAGCTAATTATTACTTATCTGTTACATATGATGAGATTGGGTTAGGGTAGTCGTGCGGCTTTGTTGGCTTTCGTCAAGGGACGTACGGCTGGGTTTAATTCAATCAAGAAATGTTCGGGTTGAACTTGACTAGCGCACTATGGTTTGTTGGCTTTCGTCAAGGTCATAGGATGCTAGGGGTAAAAATAGTATCGGGAATTTCAAGTGTTGAAATTTGCAATGAGATTGCATACCTCCTATGAGATAGTTGGATCCTGATACCCACTGCGAGTAAGAGTTACTCCTGGGAGAGTTTTACACAGGACAATTAGTCATTCAAGTATGTGTCTAGAAAAGTGTTAACGAGGTTACGCCTCTGGGAAAACGAGGTTTACTAATTAGGTCCGTGCGAAAGTACGGGGAACCTCCCTCAAAGTACCGACACTGATCTGGCTGAAAGATTGACGAAATTGTAGGGTGTAATTAATCCCGGCTAATCTTACCTTTTATGGTTTGAAGGTAGATTTGATAAAAACAGTAGGAGACATCCTGATTAGATAAGATAATAACCAATCTAATCTTGCAAGAGCATACGCTAAAGTGTTTTCTTCTCTCTCTCTCCAGGTAGCGAACATTTCAGGCCATAATCAAGATAATAATATGGATGTATTGACTGAACCTGATTATTGTACTGAGCAAGGGAACGTCAGACCCGTTCTTTCTTATAAGAGTTATAAGACTGAACAGGAAACAGGAGAATATCTGGATTCTCACGCCGCCCAAAAGAACATGCATGTTGATGCATCTTCTTCAGGTGTGTTAGTTATTGAGAACTGTTTCTCAGTTCACCCTACGTCCTGGGTATTAGATACCGGATCAGGATCCCATATATGTAAACAGTTACATGGGCTACGTAAAGGTAGAGAACTGGGAAAAGGTGATCATTCCGTTCAAGTAGGGAACGGTGCAAGTATTGTAGCCAAAGCAGTTGGCGAATATCACCTTGTATTACCAAGTCGTAATACACTGATTCTAAATGAGTGCTATTATATACCGAATATGATGTGCAACATTATATCAGTTTCTTTATTGAGTAAAGAGGGATATAATTTTGTAGTACAGGATAATGTTATGAACATATTCCTAGATCAAAAGTTGATTGCATCAGGCTCGTTACATAATGGCATATTCATTCTAAATCAGAATACAGTCCTGAATATACAAAACACACACAAGAGGAAAAGTTCAGATATGAACGAATCCTACTTGTGGCATTGTAGACTTGGTCATATCAATGCGACACGACTGGCTAAGTTACATAGAGATGGTTATTTGAATCCGTTCGAATTATCATCTTATGATACTTGCCATTCATGTCTCAAAGGAAAAATGACCAAAGCTCCGTTTAGTGGACCCGGAGAAAGAGTTGCTGAACTCTTAGGACTGATACATAGTGATGTATGTGGTCCCATGTCTACGCATGCCAGGAACGGTTCTTCCTACTTCATTACATTCACTGACGATCTCTCTAGATACGGACATGTGTTTCTGATGAAACACAAGTCTGAAGCTTTTGAGAAATTCAGAGAATATAAGCACGAAGTAGAGAATCAAACGGGCAAAAGTATTAAGATTCTTCGATCTGATCGAGGAGGTGAATACTTAAGCGGTGAGTTCCTAGATTATCTAAAAGAGAATGGGATTCTCTCTCAGCGTACTCCTCCTTATACACCACAGCACAACGGTGTATCTGAGCGGAGGAATCGCACCCTATTAGATATGGTGCGCTCTATGATGAGCGAGACTGAGTTGCCTATTTCCTTCTGGGGGTATGCGCTTGAGACAGCCATACATCTATTGAATATGGTTCCTACCAAATCAGTGCCTACCACTCCATATGAGATATGGAAAGGGAAGAGACCATCTCTTAAGTATGTTAAGATATGGGGTTGTCCAGCCTATGTCAAAAGACAAAATCCGGACAAACTCGAGGCAAGATCTGTCTTATGTAAGTTTGTAGGATATCCCAAGAACTCACAAGGGTATATCTTCTACCACACTGAGGAACAAAAGGTGTTTGTTTCTAAACATGCCATCTTTTTGGAAAAGGAATTTCTTGCAAAAGAAATTAATGGCAATGAGGTAGAACTGGAAGAGGTTCCAGCAACACAAACTATAACAGAAGACTTGGTAGAACCAGAGGATTCAGTAGTACCCGACGAAACCCAGCCTCTCCGCCGATCTAGTAGGGTTTCTCGTCCACCTGAGAGATACTACGGTTTTCTTATTGATGGTGGAAGCGAGGATTGCATCATGGATGATGATGAACCGACTAGTTTCGAGCAGGCCATCACGAGTGGTGACTCTGTGAAATGGCTGGATGCAATGCGATCTGAGATAGAATCCATGTACACCAATAAAGTATGGATTTTAGAAAATGCTCCTGAAGGGGTAAAACCCATTGGGAGCAAGTGGATCTTTAAAAAGAAATTTGGTGTAGATGGAAAAGTTGAGACTTTCAAAGCTAGACTGGTAGCAAAGGGATTTCGTCAACGACCAGGTGTGGACTATGACGAAACCTTTTCTCCAGTGGCTATGCTTAAGTCCATCCGGATCTTACTTGCCATTGCTGCATATCATGACTACGAAATATGGCAAATGGATGTTAAGACCGCCTTTCTAAACGGTGATTTAGAAGAGTGCGTGTACATGACTCAGCCAGAGGGCTTCGTAGATAGTGAGAGCAGCGGAAAGGTGTGCAAGCTGCTTAAATCCATTTATGGGTTAAAGCAAGCATCGCGGAGTTGGAACATCTGTTTTGATGTTGTAGTCAAAGAGTTTGACTTCATCAAAAATATAGATGAACCTTGTATCTATAAGAAGGTAGCAGAGGGTAAGGTTTTCTTCCTCGTATTGTACGTGGATGACATACTCTTGATAGGAAATGATATTCCTATGCTGCAATCAGTCAAGCTCTTCTTATCACAGAGATTCTCAATGAAAGATCTAGGAGATGCCTCCTGCATATTGGGAATCATGATCTATAGAGATAGATCTAAACGGATACTGGGATTGTCCCAATCCAGGTACATTGACACCATACTAAAGAGGTTTAGTATGGAAGAATCCAAGCGTGGGAACCAGCCCACGATATCTGGACTCACTCTCTCCAAAGAGATGTCTCCCAAGACTGATTTGGAGAGAGCTCGCATGCAAGGGATACCCTATGCTTCGGCAGTAGGCTCTATCATGTATGCGATGCTATGTACCAGACCCGATGTAGCATACTCATTAAGTGTAGTGAGTCGGTATCAAGCAGATCCTGGAGAGAGTCATTGGACAGCAGTGAAGAACATTCTCAAGTACTTACGAAGGACTAAGGAGATGTTCTTGGTGTATGGTAACAGAGAACTCCTGGTGGAGTCCTTTACCGATTCCAGCTTCCAAAGTGATAAAGACGACTCTAAGTCGCATTCGGGTTTTGTCTTTACCCTCAATGGAGGGGCAGTATGTTGGAAGAGTTCCAAACAGGATACCGTTGCAGACTCAACGATGGAGGCTGAATACATCGCTGCCAACGATGCTGCCAAAGAGGCTGTCTGGATCAAGAAGTTCATTAGTGAACTTGGTGTGGTTCCATCCATTGAGCATCCAATACCTCTGTATTGCGATAACAATGGAGCTGTGGCTTTGGCCAAGGAACCCAGGTCCCATCAGAAGTCCAGACATATTCTGAGGCGGTATCACCTGATCAGGGAGATAGTTGATCGCCGGGAGATCGAGGTCAGGAGAGTAGATACGAAGGACAACACTGCGGATCCATTCACGAAGGCTATTCCCCAGATACAGTTTGAGAGATTATTCGGGATGCTAGGTATGAGATACTACAGCAGCTGGCCTTAGTGCAAGTGGGAGATTGTTAGTTATGTATATGCCCTAGAGGCCATTGTTGTACATTTGATGTATATTATAATGGATGCTTGGTTATATATAGAGAAGACTTTCTTGCTCGTCATGATAGTATGCTATTTGGTTTCACTTTATCTTAACATGTTGACTTGTATTGGTTTACTGTTTTACTCTCACATGTTGATAAAGCCCTTAGGATCTGTACTCGACTACTGGGACTATGATGAGATCATACTAGTGGGGCCACGGTAGTCGATGAGTACATCCTATAACTGTTCCTAGTCGAGGGTATATCGAGACAGGGCATCGATACACCAGAGTAGACTAGCGTATACGCATCTTGACCCATATGATGGGCGATGGATGATCCCATATCCATTGATGTTAGACATCAGAGATGGTATACGGGTGCTCAGTGGAGACTGGGTACACTGGACGGATTCGCCGAGAACTCCCAGATGGTGATATCCACACGTCAGATGGCAGTTCTCCGGTGACACTGGTACAGGGTAGTCTGTAGACCCGAGATCGTCATAGAGTCTTGTGTGATTCCCACTGTGCTTTGATTTCCACCTTACCACGTCCAAGAGGGCGTGCAAAACGGTGGCTTTTGGGTACAGTCCCGAATCACATGGAGGCAATGAGCGATAGGAGGGGATTCGTCTCTCCCGGTATAGGGAGTTGATGTTGTGCTGTGTTCGATTGGCTATAACTGGAAGTCCCTGGCCAGGGCTGATATAGAGATTTACTGGTAAGTGTTACTAGTAGTTTCTCGACCCGTTATGAGCCATACATCGACACGACTTATCGGTTACTGGGGTCTGACGTATACCACCCCTAGATTTGATATGCGACATATCAGACGAACAGACCAGACTGTACGGGAGTTTTACTGGTTGGATTCACAGGAGAACGCACAAGCTAGCTTGTTGATCTTCTGATCGCTCAATACCTGGGTGGCTGTTACGTTTAGCTGACCGCTTGCAGCTTGTGGGTGTTTGATATGATCATCACCTGCTACCGGCGTATTGACGATTCTTTAGAGTCCTACACAGAGGTTTCTTGGCTCAGGCGAAACGGAGTAGTGGCGCATATGTGATATGTGAAGGACCGAGAATAATGCGATATGGGATACCGTATTATATTCTCGCGATATTTAGATATGAACCGGGACATCGGATCAAGTGATGATTCGATGAATCGGTACATGATATATTAGTCGGTAATATTCGATATAGCCGGATCGTCGGATCAAGTGTTGATTCGATGATTTAATATATAATAATATATATGATATATTATTATATTAACTAATATTGGCTTGCTTTATTATTTCATTTTCTCAGTGGATGATACATTGATATATATGCGATATATGTTAATTGTATTATTTTCTTTTGTTGCAAATATATAATATATATATGTGATATATATTATTGTGACATGATATGATTAATTGTTAAACATGTTTAAGGATGATTAATTGAGGTTAGGGTTTGATTAAGGTTAGTAGCTTCAAGTTCCTTCTAGAAGCTATTTCTTTTGTCAAGGTTAAGATCTTTATGGATGACACATTCATTTAACTTAACCAAACCCTAAACCTAGTTGTTTCTCTACACATTCTCATCCATTCATCCTTGACCATGGTTATATATCAATCATATGATTTATATTTCTATTCATCACAAAAGGAAAAGATTATCTATCTTTTGATTATCCATTATCTTCTTCTTCTTCTTCTTGAAGAAGCTCTCTTGAAAATCCTTATGTGATGAAAGATTATGAGAAAATGATATAAAAGGAAAGCTAAATTACTACTCTCTCATCCTCATCTCATCTAGCCCTTGGGATTAGGGTGTTCTTCTCTTTTGAGTGAGAAAGCTTGAGTCGAAGCAACTTCAAGGTAGATCATCAGAGATTTGGATTACGAAAAGCTAGAATGGATCGTTCGAGTCGTGGAGCCTCTCATGAGTCCGGGAGATCGTGGATCGCGGCAAAGGGACTTCTACTCGGAGCTTGTGAAGTGAAGGAGCGGACTACAAAGGTTGTAATCCCTCACACTTAGATAAAAGTTAACTAATTACATGTTAAACCCTAATAATCTAGCAAAGATCCCGGCTTTGGGTTGTTCGGCACGTCTAAAATTTAATCCGGGCATGTTTGATGCCTTACGAACCTTCACAAGAGTGCCTAGGAACCCTACAGATGTCGCGCTGTGTTCGATTGGCTATAACTGGAAATGGTTGGCCACGGTTGCTGAGATTTACTGGTAAGTGTTATCAGTAGTTTCTCGAACTGTTATGTCGCTCATATCGACACGACTTATCAAGCTACTGGGGTCTGATGTTTACCACCCCTAGGCGAGATATGCGACATATCAGACGAAGAGACCAGACTGTACGGGATTGTTACTAATTGGATTCGCAAGAGAATTTACAGGTTTGCTTGTTGATCTTCTGATCGCTCAGTACATGGATAGCTGTTACGTTTAGCTGACCGCTTGTAGCTTATAGGTGTTTATATGATCATCACCTACTGCCGGCGTATTGACGATTCTTTAGAGTCCTATACAAAGGTTTCCTGGCTAAGGCAAAACGGAATAGGAGCACATATGTGATATGTGCGGGACCGAGAATAATACGTGAATGCGATACCGTATTAGATTCTCACGATTTGTAATATCGGCCGGGTATATATGATATAGCCGGGTCATCGGATCAATTGTTGATTCGATGAACTGATACAGATAATATTAGTCGGTTATTTATGAAATAGCAGGATTATCGGATCAAGTGTTGATTCGATAATTTAACGTATAATTATATATTTGATATATTATATTATATTAACTAATATTAGCTCACTTAAAGATTCTTTTTCTCACTTGAATAGTATATTGATATATATGTGATATATGTTAATTGTATTATTTTCTTTTGTTACAATAAATGCTGTATATGTAGTATATAATATTTTAACAAGTTAGGATTACAAATGCAATATGCTTTGTGGAGTTTAAATATGGTTAGGGTTTGGATTAGGGTTATGTTTGGATGAAGCTTTCAAGAAGCTTCTTGAAGCTTTGAATTTGAGCTTAATATTTTGTGAAGATATTTCCTTAACCCAACCCAAACCCTTTACCATAGTTATTTCTCTACAAGGGTTAAGTCTATATTCTTAACCCATGGTTGCAATTCTAACCTCACATATAATTTCATTATTCATCACAAATGGATTTGCTTCTTCTTCTTCTTCCTTTTGTTGAAAAAGCTTTCTAGCTTTTTGTGAAGTGATGATAATGAGTGAGAAATTGAAAACAAATGAGAGCTAAATTCCTACTTCATCATACTCATCTATTCTTGCCACTTAGATTAAGGTGTTTGCTTTGCTATTACTTGATTAGCAAACCAAGAGCTTGGGTTTGAGTTTCTTCAAGATAGATCATCTTAGTTATTGAAGATCGGAAGCAAGCATGGATCATTCGACTTGTAGAGCCTCTTTAGAGTCTGGGAGTTCATGGATTGCAGCGAAAGGACTAATACTTGAAGCTTATGAAGTGAAGGAACGGACTACAAAGGTTTGAATAAGTAAAGTTGTTTACTTGCTATTTGTTTCGCCTAATCTTTAGTCTAAGATCTTGGTTAGGGTTGTTCGGCACTTGAAAATTTTGATTTTTGCATGGTTCATGCCTTGTAGATCCTTATTCTAGTGCCTAGTAATCCTACAGTGTTATCAGAGCCAAGCTAGAGATTTAGGCGCGATGTAGGTGAAGTTTAAAGTCTGATCGAACCCTGAGACCCCGAATTAACCCCCTTCTCCGGAAATTTTTTCAAAAGTTGAAATTTTTCATATTAAAAATACTCAGAAAATGATGCAGGGAATTCTAAGAATTACTGTGATGTACGAAGTCGTAACTCTCTCAACGGAACGCGGAACCGCGGCCAAACCATGCGTTTGGCGGCGGTTCCGCGGCCAATCTTGGGAGTTAGGGGCTAATTCTTTAGGGTAGCATTCATGGGTACTTTTTCGTACTTCTAGGAATTTTTAATTCTACTCAAGTGTTGAGATTTCTAGGAAATTTTGGGAACTCGTTGATTCGATCGGAAGGTTTAACTCCGTTTATGTTTTTCCGGGTAATTTAGAACATGTTAAAAAGTTCGAACGGATATCAATAACTCAGTTTTTCCCGACACAGAAAACTTTCAAGTGCTGGATTTTTTCCGAGTTTGAAACTTTCGAAAAATCATGTAAGCGTATCTGTGGACCCTCTAGAAGAACGTAACCTTAACTCGATTATGTGATCGTCGAAACTGCCACTGAGCCCTAGGGTTTGTGGTATTTTAGCGTTGTCACATGTGTGGCGTTGGTTTGACCCTTCTATGGCTGGTTCATTGGGGCTGTGACATATTCTGGGATTTTTGAATCCCGCTCAAGTGTTGAGCTATTTGGGAAATCTTGGGTGTTTGATTATTCGATCAGAAAGTTTAACATTGTCTATTTATCTGGAATCTGTTACAATATTTGGAATTTACAATTAGTTATAAGATAACTAATTTGAATGTTATAAATCTAGCAGTTTAGTCTCAAATGATCGGTTGCCACGGGATTTTGATGCGATCAAAAGTCCATCGCAATCACTTAGCGTACGAGGATACTCGCCGGGTAAACTTAATAGATAGCCACACCCCATAACCCCGACAAAGTGACGGTAGGAGAACCCCGTCGCCAAAAGCATCCGTTCGGGTGCTCACTGCAGCGGTGTTCCGCCTTAGTGCACTTTATCGACGGTATCTAGGGGTGCGGCCGTCTACTAAAGTTTCCGACGAGCATTCGATCAGTATATCGAGAATCTTGTTGAATTGCCCGACTAGATAATGAAAATTGTTTTCGAGATCGAGACTAAAATACGGAGTTTATAATAGTTAGGCATGCGATGTCTAAGGAATTCATCTAGTTAGGCATGCGATGTCTAAGGTGGTTGCGGATTCCAACTGTTGTAGTTTTACACTTTCTTTTATGCGACCGTAAGTGTAATATATGGTGTATCGCCAGGTTCGTTGCTATACATTAACGACAACTGGGATACACATATTTACATACGTTGATGATATGTGATATTATTTGTTGCCGTGATATGTTATATTGGATCATCATGTTTGAATAGCCGGGGGTTTTACGTGAGATGAGAGTTTTTCTTTTTCATTCATGTAAAATTCATTTGTATGTAATATTCTTTTATTGGGGCACTTCCGGGCTGAGGATGATGTTACCATTGTATATTATTTACTTTTCCGCATTAGGTTAGACCCAAGGCAGGGAGCATAAGTAACCGGGTTCTAGGGTCCAATGGGAGACCATCTCGAGGAGTCGAGACAGGGTGTCCTAACTCTAGAACTGGTAGGGTTTCTTGCCGCCCTCGTAGGGGTCTGTTGGGTTAGCCTAGAACCTCATGAAGGGTTTGGAAGCATCACATGAACCAAAGAAAGCAATTTTAGGGTGCTAAGCTAACAAGCATCGGATCGTTTCTAGAATCAATTAGGGTTTCAAAATTTTCATATCATCATATGAAATAAATGCTAGGGTTTAGAGAGTACAACCTTTGTAGCTCCCTACGCTACACTCCTCGGCTACTTGGGGTTTGAAAGAACTCCTCTTGAACTCCTCGATGTCACCGATGATCCACCCGGAGTCTGCTTTGTCCAAGCTTGCAACTTTATCCGATCAAGTAAACGAAATCAAGCTAACACTCTAAACAAGTGGGCTAGACTTGTGTAGAATGGTGTTGTGGTTCTCTTTCTCACTTCAAAATCCAATCTTGATGAGTATATTGCTCACTACTAAGAACTAGAGAGCAAAATGAGAGAGGTTGATGAAGATGATGGCTTTTTTGAAGAAGATGATAAGTTCAACTCACTTTGAAAATGGAAAAATATATCAGTATATATTTTCTATCTATCATCTCAAACCACGGTTGAATCATTATTATACTAGAGTTAAAACACAAAAGGAAATTTTACCAAAGGTTAAAAGGTGGGTGAGAATGGTTAGGTCAAAAGAAGAGTGTAGAACAAATCAATAATGAACCTTTTATTTCCTTTTATGTTTTAGTATAAATACAATAATAATTCATAAATAAAACCATGGTGTGAGTCTTATATTGCCACCATTTTCATGTATATACAACCATGAAAGATGTATGTATGTATGTATGTACATCCATATGTGCATGAATAAAAAAGAAGGCATACATGCATGCATACATCCAACTAACTCAAGAAAGGATTTCAAGTGAGAAGCTAATGGTTAAATGATAAATCACCACTTGATTTATCAATACGGCCATATCACATATGACCCCTACCAAAAGCAAGCCGCCCGATCAATATACAGTATCCTATACGCGCATTTTAATCGGGTCCATGCGCATATCGCATACGCGCACCACAACGTTGCGCCTGGACTAGGAAACTCCATTGTGGGACTCTGAGACTCGTCAATACGCCAGCAGTGGGTAATGATCGTAATAAGCACCCCCAAGACGCAAGCGGTCAGTTAAACGTAACGGCCACCCGGGTATTGAGCGATCAGAAGAGAACAAGCGAACCTGCTACAACTCCCGTCGAGCCGATCGGCAACACTTTCCGTACAGTCCGGTCTCCTCGTCTGATATGTCACATATCAAGTCTAGGGGTGGTAAACGTCAGACCCCAATAACCGATAAGTCGTGCCGATACGAGGCTCATAACGGGTCGAGAAACTACTGGTAACACTTACCAGCAAATCTCTGATCATCCCTGGCCAGGGACTTCCCTGTTACGGCCAATCGAGCACAGCGCAACATCAACCCCCAATATCGGGAGAGACGAAACCCCTCCTATCACTAATTATCTCCATGTGACTCGGGAATGTACCCAAAAACCACCATTTTGCACGCCCTCATGGACGTGGTAAGGTGGAGATCAAAGCACAGTGGGAATCACATAAGACTCTATGACGATCTTAGGTCTACAGACTAACCTGTACAAGTGTCACCTGAGAACTGCCATCTGACGTGAGGTATAATACCATCTGGGAGTTCTCGGCGAGTCCGTCCAGTGTACCCAGTCTCCACTGAGCACCCGTATACCATCTCTGATGTCAAACACCAATGGATATAGGATCATCCATCACCCATATCATGGGTCGAGAAGCGTATACGCTAGTCTACACTGGTATATCGATGCCCCGTCTCGATACTTCTACGACTAGGGACCTTGAAGGATGTACTTATGGACTACCATATCCCTACTAGTATGATCTGCATCATAGTCCAGGTAGTCAAGTACACATCCTAAGGGCTTTACCAACATGTAACTATTAGACAGTTTAAAGAGACAAGTATACATGTTAAGATAAAGAGCAACCAGATAGCATACTATCATATCGAGCAAGAAAGTCATCTCTATATATGTCCAAGCATCCAATATAATATACATCATCTGTACAATACTGGCCTCTAGGGCATACATACAACTAACAATCTCCTACTTGCACTAGGGCCAGCTGCTGTAGTATCGCATACCGAGTATCCCGAAGAGTCTCTCAAACTGTATCTGGGGAATGGCCTTCGTGAGTGGATCGGCCGTGTTGTTCTTCATGTCAACCCTCCTGACCTCGATCTCCTGGCGATCAACTATCTCCCGGATCAGGTGATACCGCCTTAGAATATGCCTGGATCGCTGATGGGACCTGGGTTCCTTGGCCAAAGCCACCGCTCCATTGTTATCGCAATACAAAGGTATTGGATGCTCAATGGATGGAACCACTCCAAGTTCAGTAATGAACTTCTTGATCCAGACAGCCACTTTAGCAGCATCGTTGGCAGCGATGTATTCAGCCTCCATCGTCGAGTCTGCCACGGTTTCCTGCTTGGAACTCTTCCAGCTAACCGCCCCTCCGTAAAGGGTAAAGACAAATCCCGACTGCGACTTAGAGTCGTCCTTATCACTCTGGAAGCTCGAATCGGTAAAGGACTTCACTTGGAGTTCTCCATTACCATACACCAAGAGCATCTCTTTAGTCATTCGTAAGTACTTGAAAATGCTCTTCACAGCTGTCCAGTGACTCTCTCCAGGATCAGCTTGATACCTGCTCACTACACTTAGTTAGTATGCAACATCGGGTCTGGTACATAGCATCGCGTACATGATAGAGCCTACAGCCGTAGCATAGGGTATCCCTTGCATGCTAGCTCTCTCCAAATTAGTCTTCGGAGACATTTCTTTGGAGAGAGTGACTCCAGAGATCGTGGGCAAGTTCCCACGCTTGGATTCTTCCATACTAAACCTTTTTAGTATGGTGTCAATGTACCTGGATTGGGACAATCCCAATATCCGTTTGGATCTATCTCTATAGATCCTAATTCCCAATATGCAGGAGGCATCTCCAAGATCTTTCATTGAGAATCTTTGTGATAAGAAGAGCTTGACCGATTGCAGCATAGGAATATCATTTCCTATCAAGAGTATGTCGTCCACGTACAATACGAGGAAGACAACCTTACTCTCTGCCACCTTCTTGTAGATACAAGGTTCATCTGGGTTTTTGACGAAATCAAACTCTTTGATAACGACGTCAAAGCAGATGTTCCAACTCCGCGATGCTTGCTTTAATCCATAAATGGATTTAAGCAGCTTGCACACCTTCCCGCTGCTCCCACTGTCTACGATGCCCTCTGGCTGAGTCATGTACACACACTCTTCTAAATCACCATTTAGAAAGGCGGTCTTAACATCCATTTGCCAGATTTCGTAATCATGATATGCAGCGATGGCAAGCATGATCCGGATGGATTTAAGCATAGCCACTAGAGAAAATGTTTCGTCATAGTCCACACCTGGTCTTTGACGAAAACCTTTTGCAACAAGTCTAGCTTTGAAAGTCTCCACTTTCCTATCTACACCAAGTTTTTTCTTGAAGATCCACTTGTTCCCAATGGGTTTTACACCTTCAGGAGCAACTTCCAAAGTCCGTACTTTGTTGGTGTACATGGATTCCATCTCGGACCGCATTGCATCCAGCCATTTCACTGAGTCTTTACTCGTGATGGCCTGCTCGAAACTAGTTGGGTCATCATCCTCCATGATGCAATCCTCGCTTCTACCGTCAATGAGAAAACAGTAGTATCTCTCAGGTAGACGAGAAACCCTACTAGATCGGCGGAGATGCTGGGGTTCGTCGGGTACTACTGAATCCTCTGGTTCTACCAAGTCTTCTGTTATAGTTTGTGTCGCTGGAACCTCTTCCAGTTCTACCTCAATGCCACTTGTCTGTTTCATAAGAAAACTCTTTTCTAAGAAAGTGGCATGTCGAGAAACAAACACTTTTTGTTCATCGGAGTGGTAGAAGATATACCCTCGCGAATGTTTGGGATATCCAACAGACTTACATAGAACAGACCTTGCCTCGAGCTTGTCCGGATTTTGTGTTTTAACATAGGCCGGACAACCCCATATCTGAATAAAATTAAGACATGGTCTCTTACCATTCCATATCTCATATGGAGTGGTAGGCACTGATTTGGTTGGAACTCTATTCAATAGGTATGCAGCAGTCTCCAGTGCATATCCCCAGAAGGAAATAGGTAACTCAGCTACACTCGTCATAGAGCGCACCATATCTAATAGGGTGTGGTTTCTCTGCTTCGATACACCGTTGTGCTGTGGTGTATAAGGAGGAGTAAGCTGAGAGAGAATCCCATTCTCTTTTAGATAATCTCTGAATTCGTTGCTTAAGTATTCTCCTCCTCGATCAGATCGAAGGATCTTAATACTTTTGCTCGTTTGGTTCTCTAATTCGTTTTTATATTCTCTGAATTTCTCAAAAGCTTCAGACTTTTGTTTCATTAGGAACACATATCCGAATCTCGGGAGATCGTCAGTGAACGTAATGAAGTAGGAAGAACCATCCCTGCTATGTGTAGACATGGGACCGCATACATCACTATGCACCAGTCCCAAGAGTTCCTTAACTCTTTCTCCGTGTCCACTAAATGGAGTTTTGGTCATTTTTCCTTTCAGACATGAATTGCAAGTGTCATAAGCTGATAATTCGAACGGTTTCAAATATCCATCTTTATGTAACTTAGCTAGTCGTGTCGCATTGATGTGACCAAGTCTACAATGCCACAAAAAAGATTCATTCATCTCTGAACTCTTCCTCTTGTGTGTGTTTTGTAAATTGAGGACTGTATTTTGATTGAGAATGAATATGCCATTATATAACAAGCCTGATGCAATCAACTTTTGATCTAGGAATATGTTCATAACATTATCCTTTACTACAAAATTATATCCTTCTTTACTTAATAAAGAAACTGATATAATGTTTCACATCAGGTTCGGTATATAATTGCATTCATTTAGAATCAGTATATCACCACTTGGTAATACTAGGTGATATTCGCCAACTGCTTTGGCTGCAACATTTGCCCCATTCCCTACTTGAACGGAATGATCACCTTTTCCAAGTTCTCTACCTTTCCGTAGCCCATGTAACATTTTACATATGTGGGATCCTGATCCGGTATCTAATACCCAGGACGTAGGGTGAACTGAAAAACAGTTCTCAATGACAAACACACCCGAAGATGATGCATCAACATGCATGTTCTCCGTTTGGGCGGTATGAGAATCCAGATATTCTCCTGTTTCCTGTTCATTCTTATAACACTTATAAGATAGAACGGGTTCAACGTTCCCCTGCACAGTATAATATGTGGGTCCGGTCAATACATCCATATTATTATCTTGATTAGGGCATGACATGGTCGCTACCTGGAGAGAGAGAGAAGAAAACACTTTAGCGTATGCTCTTGCAAGATCAGATTGGTTATTATCTTATCTAATCAGGATGGTTCCCACTGGTTTTTATCAAATCTTCCTTCAAACCCTAAAAGGAAAGACTAGCCAGGATTAATTACACCCTACAACTTCGCCAATCTTTCAACCAGGCCAGTGTCGGTACTTTGAGGTAGGTTCCCCGTGCTTTCGTACGGACCTAATTAAAGTAAACCTCGTTTTCCCAGAGGCGTAACCCCGTTGACACCTTTCTAGACACCTACTTGATCGGCTAATTGTAATGTGTAAAACTCTCCCAGGAGTAACTCTTACTCGCAGTAGGTATCAGGATCCAACTATCTCATAGAAGGTATGCAATCTCATTGCAAATTTCAACACATGAAATTCACGATAATACTTTTGCCCCTAGCGTCCTATGACCTTGACGGAGGCCAAACTACCCACAGGGCGCTAGTCAAGTTCAACCTGTCATTTCTTGATTGAATTAAACCCACCCGTACGACCCTTGACGGAGGCCAAACTACGCCGTACGAATACCCTAATCCAATCGCATCATATGCTGGCAGATAAGCACTAGTTAGCTACCATACACTATGCCTTGACGGAGGCCAAACTACCGCAGCATGAATACTAAGTAGTACTTATCTGAAATGACGGAGGGCTACGCAGGTTTTTCAGAAAAACCATGATCGTAATGAACTTGATATCGTTGTAGAATCGTGTGAATTTTGAAATGGAGTGTTCTTGAGGCTTTTCTAGTTTTGCTAAAGGGGTCACTCCCGGTGAAGGGATCATCGGCCCTTTCCTCGTCGAATGAGGTGCGGGATATATTATATATATCACTGTGCAAAGCAAAACTCCAAAAGCAATCAAAAGCAAACCGAGTGTGTAGCATCTGCCAGTTATTGCTAAAGGGGTCACTCCTGGTGAAGGGATCTCGGCCCTTTCTTCATCGAATAAGGTGCAGGGTATATCATATATACCGCTATGCAAAGCAAAACTGTAGCTACCCTTTTTATTTAAAATTTGATTCTACAACATCTTTTAGGTTTATTTTCTTTCATTAATCACATTAATGAAGTCCCATCATTTAAGTCACCTAAACATCACAGATAAATACGACGTACACTTATGCCATCCGCATTCGCCTAGATGTCCCCTCGTGCACCGTTAGGTTAGGTAACTACCGACAGAGCAGGGCAGGGCTAGTGCGGGTGCAAAACATAAGTAACGTCTATATAATATATCATATATACTATATACTGTATCCATCAGAACATAACAAGTGATCACATCACAGATATCGCAGCAGAAACATAGATATAATGTGGGATATACTTGGACGTCCGTATTTAGTATTTAGCCAGAATAGAAAATACGGATTCCACAGTCGCGACGAATAGCCATGCCCACACCCTGGACCCCTACGAGAGCAGCAAGCGACCCTACCAATTCTGGTGTTTAGGAGACCCGATCTTGACTCCTCGATGTGGCCTCCCACTGAACCCCAGAACCCGGTCACCCGTGCTCCCCTCCTTGGGTCCACCCTAATGCGGAAAAGTAAATAATATACAACACAGGTGGTATCGACCTCAACCCGGAAGTGCCCCAAATGAAAGAATATTACATTGCATTTGAATTTACATGAATGAAAATATAAAACTCTCATCTCACATAAAAAAAACCCGGCTATTCAATCGCGACAATCCTGCAAATCATATCTCAGCAACACATAATATCTCATATCATCAACGTAAGTAAGTATGCATACACCGATTGTCGTCGACGTATAGCAACAACAATCGGCAATACCACTACATACTACACATACGGTCACAGAAAAGAAAGTGTAAAACTGCAATATCTGGAATCCACATTCTCCTTAGACATCGTAAATACGAAATACCACATACCTCGTATTTCATATCTTATAATGTGAATTCCACACATTGCATCACATTCCAGATAATTAGACAGTATCAAAGTTTTCGAATGAACGATCAAATACCCAAGATTCACTAAAGCTCAACACTTGAGCGAAGTTCAAAAAGTTGGAGTGTGACATAGTAGTAGCGGTCCAGCCGTAGAAGGGTCAAGCCAACGCCTCACATGTGGCACGCCGTACTGCCCCAAACCCTAAGGTTCAAAGGGCAGTTCAAGATGGTCACATAATCGAGTTAAGGTTTGTTGTCTTCTAGAGGGACCACCACAAAACTTGCACGAACCTCCGAAGGATCTAAACCCCGTGAACAGTGAGCAAATGATACTCATTCAAACACTTCAATACTTTCTAATTTATCCGGAAAAGTCACGAAATCAAAATTCCGATCGAATCGACGAGTGCAAAAACCATCTCCAGAATTTTTCAGTGCAATATTCAGATTAAACATACCTAAAACACTGTACAAGCAGTTCTAAGAATTACAGTGAAACTTTTATGCAATGAAGCCCCTGTACGGCCGCGGAACCGCGGACTAAGCCCGGAATTGCGGCGGTTCCGTGGTGGTTTATACTGTTCACTGCATAATTTTTACATCGTAATTCTTACATTTACCTGCTGAATTTTTACGTATTTTTAATTCTCAAAAAAGTCAATTTTTAAAAAATGTCTAAAGAGCATGCCAAAAGTCCGTATTTCGGTTCGATCGGAGTTTTAACTTCGTAAAAAGGTCGCCTAATGTTCTAGGTTGGCTATGATACCAATGTTGGGTTAGCCAAGCACCTCATGAAGGGTTTGGAAGCATCACATGAACCAAAGAATGCAATTTTAGGGTGCTAAGCTAACAAGCATCGGATCGTTTCTAGAATCAATTAGGGTTTCAAAATTTTCATATCATCATATGAAATAAATGCTAGGGTTTAGAGAGTACAACCTTTGTAGCTCCCTACGCTAGACTCCTCGGCTACTTGGGGTTTGAAAGAACTCCGCTTGAACTCCTCGACGTTACCGATGATCCACCTGGAGTCCGCTTTGTCCAAGCTTGCAACTTTATCCGATCAAGTGAATGAAATCAAGCTAACACTCTAAACAAGTGGGCTAGACTTGTGTAGAATGGTGTTGTGGTTCTCTTTCTCACATCAAAATCCAATCTTGATGTGTATATTGCTCACTACTAAGAACTTGAGAGCAAAATGAGAGAGGTTGATGAAGATGATGGCTTTTTTGAAGAAGATGATAAGTTCAACTCACTTTGAAAATGGAAAAATATATCAATATATATTTTCTATCTATCATCTCAAACCATGGTTGAATCATTATTGTACTAGAGTTAAAACACAAAAGGAAACTTTACCAAAGGTTAAAAGGTGGGTGAGAATGGTTAGGTCAAAAGAAGAGTGTAGAACAAATCAATAATGAACCTTTTCTTTCCTTTTATGTTTTAGTATAAATACAATAATAATTCATAAATAAAACCATGCTGTGAGTCTTATATTGCCACCATTTTCATGTATATACAACCATGAAAGATGTATGTATGTATGTATGTACATCCATAAGTGCATGAATAAAAAAGAAGGCATGCATGCATGCATACATCCAACTAACTCAAGAAAGGATTTCAAGTGAGAAGCTAATGGTTAAATGATAAATCACCACTTGATTTATGAATCCGGCCATATCACATATGACCCCTACCAAAAGAAAGCCGCCTTATCAATATACAATATCCTATACGCGCATTTTAATCGGGTCCATGAGCATATCGCATACGCGCACCATAACGTTTCGCCTGGACTAGGAAACTCCATTGTGGGACCCTGAGACTCATCAATTCGCCGGCAGTGGGTGATGATCGTAACAAGCACCCCCAAGCCGCAAGCGGTCAGCTAAACGTAACGGCCACCTGGGTATTGAGCGATCAGAAGAGAACAAGCGAACCTGCTACAACTCCCAAAGAGCCGATCGGCAACACTTCCCGTACAGTCCGGTCTCCTCGTCTGATATGTCGCATATCAAGTCTAGGGGTGGTAAACGTCAGACCCCAATAACCGATAAGTCGTGACGATGCGAGGCTCATAACGGGTCGAGAAACTACCGGTAACACTTACCAGCAAATCTCTGATCAGCCCTGGCCAGGGACTTCCCTGTTACGGCCAATCGAGCACAACGCAACATCAACCCCCAATACCGGGAGAGACGAAACCCCTCCTATCGCTCATTGCCTCCATGTGACTCGAGACTATACCTAAAAACCACCTTTTTTGCACGCCCTCATGGACATGGTAAGGTGGTGATCAAAGCACAGTGGGAATCACACAAGACTCTATGACGATCTCGGGTCTACAGACTAACCTGTACAAGTGTCACCTGAGAAATGCCATCTGACGTGAGGTATAATACGATCTGGGAGTTCTCGGCGAGTCCGTCCAGTGTACCTAGTCTCCACTGAGCACCCGTATACCATCTCTGATGTCAAACACCAATGGATATGGGATCATCCATCGCCCATCTCATGGGTCGAGAAGCGTATATGCTAGTCTACACTGGTATATCGATGCCCCGTCTCGATACACCCACGACTAGGGACCTTGAAGGATGTACTTATGGACTACCATGTCCCCACTAGTATGATCTGCATCATAGTCCAGGTAGTCAAGTACACATCCTAAGGGCTTTACCAACATGTAACTATTAAACAGTTTAAAGAGACTAGTATACATGTTAAGATAAAGAGCAACCAGAAAGCATACTATCATATCGAGCAAGAATGTCATCTCTATATATGTCCAAGCATCCAATATAATATACATCATCTTTACAATACTGGCCTCTAGGGCATACATACAACTAACAGGGTCTAGGGATGTGGGATTGGCTATTCATCACGACCGTGGAATCCGTGTTTTATATAGGCTCGTATTAATACACGGACCTCCTAGTACATCTAATATTTCATATATGTTCTTCTGCTGCAATGTTCTGTGATGAGATCATATTACTTCATGAGACGAATGTTTATATTATATATATGATATATATATATATATATTATATATTGTTGATTTCGTTTCAAATGTAATGCTTGTGAAGCATAATAAAATAGGACTTCATTAATGAGATTAATGAAACTAAAAGAAACCAAAAGATGTTGTAGATACTTGTTTAAAAACTGGTAGCTCTAGTTCTTGCTTTGCATAGCGGTATTCCTTGCAGAATATCCAGCACCTTATTTGATTAGGAATGAGCCGAGATCCTTCACCGCGAGTGACCTCTTTAGCGAAACTAGCAGATACTACACACTCGGTTTGTCTTTTGATTGCTTCAATAGTTTTTGCTTTGCACAGCGGTATTTGTGAAATATCCTGCACCTTATTCAATAAGGAAAGAGCCGACGATCTCTTCACCGGGAGTGACCTCTTTAGCAAAACTAGAAAAGCCTAAAAAACACTACATTTAAAATCACTCGATTCTACAACTATATCAAGTTTATTACGCAAAAGGTTTTCTTAAAAATCTGCCGTAGCCCTCCATCATTTCAGATAAGTCCTTCATAGTATTCGTGCTGCGTTTGTTGACCTTGTCAAAGCGTAGTGTGCGGTAGCTATTTATGCTTATCTACAAAAGCATATGATGCGATTGAGTTAGGGTAGTCGTGTGACTTTGTTGACCTTGTCAAGGGTCACACGGGTGGGTTTAATTCAATCGGGAAATGATGGGTTGAACTTGACTTGCGGTTATGGTTTGTTGACCTTGTCATGGTCATATATCGCTCGGGGCAAAATATTATCAGGAATTTCAAGTGTTGAAATTTGCAATGAGATTGCATACCTTATATGAGATAGTTGGATCCCGATACCCACTGCGAGTAAGACTTACTCCTGGGAGAGTTTTACACATTACAATTAGCCGATCAAGTAGGTGTCTAGAATGGTGTTAACGGGGTTACGCCCCTGGGAAAACGAGATTTATTTTAATTAGGTCTGTGCGAAAGCATGGGGAACCTCCCTCAAAGTAGCGGCACTGGCCTGACTGAAAGATTGGCGAACTTGTAGCATGTAATTAATATCGGCTAGTCTTTCCTTTTAGGGTTTGAAGGAAGATTTGACAAAAACAGTGGGAGACATCCTGATTAGATATATTAATAACAAGTCAAATCTTGCAAGAGCATATGCTGAGTGTTTTCTTCTCTCTCTCTCCAGGTAGCGACCATGTCACGTCTTAATCAAGATAATAATACGTATGTATTGACCGAACCCGCTTGTTATACTGCGCTAAGGAACGTTGGTCCCGCTCCAACTTATAATTGTTATAAGACAGCAGGAAATTAGGGATTACCAGAATTCCCGTGCCACCCAAACGAAGAAAGTGCATGCTGATGCATCATCTTCGGGTGTGTTCATTACAGAGATATGTTTCTCAGTATCTTTTACGTCCTGGGTATGAGATACTGGATCAAGATCCCACATATGTAATATGTTACATGGGTTATAGAAAGATAGAGAACTAGAAACGGGTGATAAGTTTCATGAGATGGAAATGGTGTAAGTGTTGCAGCCAAGTCTGTTGGCAGTTATCACCCTGTATTATCAAATACATTGATTCTGAACGAATGTTATTAGATACCGAACCTGATATACAACATCATATCAGTCTCTTTATTTAATAAAGAAGGATATAATTTTGTACTGTTGGATAATGTTTTGAACATTTCCTATATCAAGAGTTGATAGTTTCAGGCACGTTATCTAAAAGCATATACGTTCTAAATCAAACCACCGTTCTTAATGTACAGAACACATACAAGAGGAAGAGTTCAGAAATGAACGAATCTTTCTTGAGGCGTTGTAGACTAGGTCATATCAATGCGACCCGACTAGCCAAGTTACATTTAGATGCATATTTAAATCTGTTTGAATTTACATCTTGTGAAACATTCCAGTTATGTCAAAAAGATAAGATGACCATAGCTCTGTTTATTGGAAATAGAGAAAGAGTTAGTGAACTTTTGGGATTGATACATGATGAGGTATGCAAGGTCCCCAGTCTACACATACCAGGACCGGTTCTTCGTACTTCATTACATTCACCGATTATCTCTCAAGATTCGGACATATGTTCCTGTTGAAACACAAGTCTGAACCTTTTGAGAAATTCAATGAATATAAGTCAGAAGTAGAGAACCAAAACGGGTATAAATATTATTTCCTTTGATGTGATCAGGGAGGAGAATACTTGAGCATGGAGATCCTGGACTATTCTAAAAGAGAATGAGATTCTCTCTCAGAATTACTCCTCCGTATACACCACAGCACGTCGGTGCATCAGGGCGGAGCAATCGCACCCTATGTGATATGGTGTGCTCTATGATGAGTACTACTGAGTTGCCTATTTCCTTTTGGGGGTTATGCAGTTGTGAAGCTGCATACCTATTGAATAGGCTTCCAATCAAATCAGATGCCTACCACTCCATATGTGATATGGTATGGGACGAGCCCATCTCTTAAGGAAATTAAGATATGGGGTTTTCCGGCCTATGTCTAAAAGCAAAATCCGGAAAAGCTCGAGGCAAAGTCAGTTCTGTGGAAATTTGTTGGATTTCCTAAGCATTTGCAAGGGAATATCTTCTACCTAACCGAGAAACAAAAGGTGTTTTGTTTCTCAGTATGCCATCTTTTGGAAAGGGTATTTATTATAAAGAAATTAGTGGTCATGAGGTAGAACTGGAAGGAGATCCAGCTATACAAAATACAGCTGATGATTTGATAGAACCGGAGGATTCGATAGTTTCCAACGAAGCTCAGCCTCTCCGCCGATCTGGAAGGGTTCCTCACCCACCTAAGAGATACTTCAGTTTTTTCTATGACAGTGGGAGCGAGGATTGCATCATGAGATGATGACCCAACTAGTTTCGAGCAGGCCATTAGGAGTGGGGAGTCTGTAAAAATGGCTGGATGCTAAGCGATCTGAGATGGAATCTATATACACCAACAAAGTATGGACTTGGGATGCTTTATCTGAAGGGTTATATCCCAATCAGGAGCAAGTATATCTAGAGAAGATTGCTAGGTGTACAAGGAAAAGTTAAGAATTTCAAAGCTTTGCTTAAGTCTATCCAAATCCTACTTGCCATTGCTACATACCATAACTACGATATCTGGCGGTTGGGTGTCATGACTGCTTTTCTAAATAGTGAATTAGAAGAGAAAATCTATAAGTACACAGCCAGAGGGTTTCATAGACAGTGGGAGCAGCGAAAACGTGTGCAAGATTGTTTTATGAGATAAATTAGGCATTGCGGAGTTGGAACGTCTGTTTTGATGTGGTAGTCAAAGACTTTGACTTCATCAAAATGGTATATGAACCTTGTATATACAAAAAAGGTAGTACAGAGTATGGTGATGATCCTCATATTGTACGTGGATGACATAAGCTTGATAGGGAAGGAGTTTCCTATGCTACGCTCGGTCAATCTCCTCTTATCACAAGGATTCTCCATATAAGGATCAAAGTGTTACCTCCTAAATCCTGGGTTTTATATCTATGAGATAGATCTAATTGGATGTTAGGATTCTCACTAGTTGTAGTGAGATGGTATCTATCGATCATGAGGAGAATCAGTGGAAAGGTTCCAGGGTGATAAGGACGACTGAATGTCAGTCACAGGTATTATCTTTACCCTCAGTGGAGGGACAGTATGTTTGAAGAGTTATAAGCTAGATGCCATGACATAATAGACGATAAAGGCAGGATAAATCACTACCAAGGATGTTACCAAAGAAATAGTCTGGATGTACACTAGTTCATGAGATGAACTTCTTTCCTACCATTGTGTGACAATGGAGTTTTGGCTTATGCCAAGGAACCCCCGTCCCATCTAAAATCCAGACATATTCTTAGGCAGTATCACCTGATCATAGGAGATGGTTGATCTCCAGAGAGATCGAGGTTAGGAGAGTAGACACAGAGGACAACAGCACGAATCCACTCACAAAGGCCTATTTCCCAGTAGAGACTTTTATGGGATGGTTGTGTATGGGATACTTCAACCACAACTGATTATTGGGTATGCGATACCACAACAGATGGCCCTAGTGCAAGTGGGAGATTGCTAGTTATATGTATGCCCTAGAGGCCATTACTGTTCATACGATGTATATTGTAGTGGATGCTTAGACATGCATAGGGAGGACTTTCTTGCTCGACATGATAGTATGCTATCTGGATGCTCTTTATCTTAACATGTACTCTGATAGTCTCTATGTTACACGTTGATAAAGCCCTTAGGATGAGTACTTGACTACCTGGACTATGATGCAGATCATAATAGTGGGGACAGAGTAGTCGCTAAGTATATCCTTCAAATGTTCCTAGTCGTAGGTGTATCGAGACAGAGCATCGATATACCAGAGTAGACTAGCGTATGCGCTTCTTGACCCATATGATGGTAGATGGATGATCCCATATCCATTGGTGATTGACATCAGAGAAGGTATATGGGTGCTCAGTAGAGACTGGGTACATTGGACATACTCGCTGAGAACTCCCAGATGGTATTATACCTCACGTCAGATGGTAGTTCTCTGGTGACACTGGTACAGGTTAGTCCGTAGACCCGAGATCGTCATAGAGTCTTGTATGATTCCCACTGTGTTTTGATTTCCATCATACCACATCCAAGAGGGCGTACAAAACGGTGGCTTTTGGGTACAGTCTCTAATCACATGTAGGCAATGAGCGACAGGAGGGGTTTCGTCTCTCCCGGTATAGGGAGTTGATGTTACGCTGTGTTCGATTGGCTATAACTGGAAATCCCTGGGCAGGGTTGCTGAGATTTACAGGTAAATGTTATCAGTAGTTTCTCGAACTGTTAGGACCCTCATATCGAAACGACTTATCAAGCTACTGGGGTCCGATGTTTACCACCCTTAGGCGAGATATGCGACATATCAGACGAAGAGAACGGACTGTACGGGAGTGTTACAAATTGGATTCGAAGGAGAATGTACATGCTTGATTGTTGATCTTCTGATCGCTTAATTCCTGGGTAGCTGTTACGTTTAGCTGACCGCTTGCAGCTTGTGTGTGTTTATAACGATCATCACCTACTGCCGGCGTATTGACAATTCTTTAGAGTCCTACACAGAGGTTTCCTGGCTCAGGAAAAATGGAGTAGGAGCACATATGTGATATGTGCGGGACTGAGAATAATACGTGTATGCGATACCATATTATATTCTCGCGATTTGTGATATCGGCCGGGTATATGTGATATATCCGGGTCATCGGATCAAGTTTTGATTCGATGAACTGATACAGATAATATTAGTGGGTTATTTGTGGAATAGATGGATTATCGGATCAAGTGTTGATTCGATAATTTAATGTATAATTATATATTTGATATATTATATTACATTAACTAATATTAGCTCACTTAAAGATTCTTTTTCTCACATGGATAATACATTGATATATATGTGATATACGTTAATTGTATTATTTTCTTTTGTTACAATAAATATTGTATATGTGATATATAATATTGTAACAAGTAAGGGTTACAAATGCAACATGCTTTGTGGAGTTTAAATATGGTTAGGGTTTGGATTAGGGTTTGGATTAGGGTTAAGCTTTTAAGAAGCTTCATGAAGCTTTGACATTGACCTTTATATTTTGTGAAGATATTTCCTTAACCCAACCCAAACCCTTTACCATAGTTATTTTTCTACAAGGATTAAGTCTATATTCTTAACCCATGGTTGCAATTCTAACCTCATATATGATTTCATTATTCATCACAAGTGGATTTGCTTCTTCTTTTTCTTCTTCGTTTTGTTGAAAAAGCTTTCTAGCTTTTTGTGAAGTGATGATAATGAGTGAGAAATTGAAAACAAATGAGAGCTAAATTCCTACTTCATCATCCTTATCTATTCTTGCCACTTAGATTAAGGTCTTTGCTTTGCTAATACTTGATTAGCAAAGCAAGATCTTGGGTTTGAGTTTCTTTAAGGTAGATCATCTTAGTTATTGAAGATCGGAAGCAAGCATGAATCATTCGACTTGTGGAGCCTCTCTAGTGTCCGAGGGTTCATAGATTACGGCGAAGGGACTACTACTCGGAGCTTATGAAGCGAAGGAACGAACTACAAAGGTTGTAATCCCTTAATCTTAGAAGTAAACTTGTTTACTTGCTATTTGTTTCGCCTAATCTCCAGTCTAAGATCTTGGTTAGGGTTGTTCGGCACTTGAAAATTTTGATTTTGGCATGGTTGATGCCTTATGGAACCTTGTTCTAGTGCCTAGTAACCCTACAATCCGTAGGTGCAATATATGGCCCAACGGATTAATCCGTAGGGACAAAATATCAGGGTTTTTTAAATAAAAAAAAGGGATCCCTCTTTTTTATTCGCCCTGTGCACAATAATATATATATCATATAACTAAATACCGCAGTATTCATAATCAACATCTCACGCATAATATAAAAAATAAATCAACAAACAGAATACGATATCAATTTAAATCATCGTGAACACGCAAATACCACCAATATCGTCCAAAATATATACAATATGTATCATATAAGTACATACATGCTTATAATATAAAAAAGCTACTCTAGCTCGGTCCAGCTCCTCCACTTCTGATAATCACCGTAATCTAGCGCATCTACTTCTCGGTGTATCCCTGAGTCTTCAAAAACTTGACTAATCAAGGAATGGACTGTGCGGGAGTTTGAGCGGGCTGTGGAGCTGCAGGAGTGGTCTGCGCAACTACAGCCGAAGGAGATATATGTGGAGCCACAGTCGAAGTACCCTGTCGCATCTGTTCAATTTTGTGTGTAATAAACAAGTAAGAACTGTGTATTAGTCGAATTCGTATTCATTATCAGCTTATTACGAAACCACAATCTAAGAATACTTAGAGGCTTAGGCCTCGTTTGGATATCTAGTTTGGAAAACTGTAATTTATTTTAATTAGACAGTTCTATATAAGTATGATTAATCAAAGCGAAGTCTACAACCAAATAAGCTCAGGCTACTAATATTGGATATGTTACTATCTATAATATGATATAAGATTTTACTATTAAATATTATACATACCATCATCTCCTTCAATTCCTGGACAGTGGTCTTCAAGGTGGAAACATCTTGCTCTAGACGTCGTTCACGGGAGGTAGAGGAGGTAACCGACGAAGCAGTGTCTAACCTCATATGGGACCTACAAGAACCCAGTCCCCGGCCTCTCTCCCAACCTCCGTGGTGCCCTCTGTGTTTGGCGTCTAGGACTGAGGTCAGCAGCATCGGATCGGTCTGTCCAGTAAAATCAATCCCCGATGCCTCCGCCTGCTCCACCACCCGCTCCTATACCCATGTTAACCAGTAAAATATAAGTATATCTTTTAAATTTGAACTCTTCAAAACAAAAATTTCAGACCTGTTAGAATAAATATTAACACTTACGCAATACTCCTGGGTAGCGGTGTTAGGGAATCGAAGCTCGCCCATGGCGGAATCTGTCGAGGTGCCGTGGACAGCAAGATACGTGGTCAGCACGCTCGGTATACCACCCTGCGCTAAGGTCTAAGCTCTCTGCAATTCGCAAAAAATTTACATATACTATAAAAATAACTCTTAATATTACATTATATCACAGTTGATCTATTGTAATTTACCGATGCCTCCATAGAACGAGTAATATTTCTCGAGCCACCTGTGTAAGTGAGGCGACCCCTCTTCGCCGACTTCCTATTCTCTTTTTGATCGGCTTGTTTCTGCACAACACATTCAGATTTAGTTTTCTAATTAAGCAACGCAAAAAAATAAATTTTATACTAATCAATGAATTATACTTATAATAAAACCTGTTTGTGCTGAAAGTCAAAATATTAGCACAAGAGAGGCCATGTATCTGCGTCGACTCTCGCAAAGACCGGAGCATGTAGGACAGCCGCTCTCCCTATCTCGGGGGTCGTCATCCACAGGGAATAGCAGTTGATCTTCAACTCATTCCTATTGTATCGGACCATTGATTGCATGTTCTTCATCAGGCCATGGTACAGAGCGTGAAGATCGAGCACTCTCTCACGGTGATCAAGGTCGGGTACAGGCTGAAAGTCGTAATCTAACTGCAAATACATAAAAACAATGTTATTAAATTGCAAGTGTTATATAATAATAAATATATTGGATAAGTCAAATGAAAATATATATTAATACCCGAGCCTGATCCCAGAAGAGGGCAAATGAGCGAAGGTGTTTTTCATCCCATTCAACATGAAGTGGATACTTCTTCGCAAGGCGGCTCACATCCTTATATACAGGCCAAAATTCTCGGCATAATTGCCGGTATAGCGTTAATCAGGGCTAAAGAAGAAGGGGAATGCTTCCTCCCTCATAACTCGCTCGGGCCTTAGCTTGTGGGACTGACTCAGACCTCGAGTCCCCCTCTCAGGACGAGGATCCCCTGCATCTACAAGAAATATCAAGACAATCAATATTAAGACAAAGTGGTATTAAGAAATCAAGATTTAACGAAAAATGAAGTGTGATATATACCTCCGGCGATAGAAGCACGAGCCTAGGCCCGGGCAGCAGCACGAGCGGGACGATAGTTCCTCCGGTGAGGAACAGCCGGTGACCCGGACGTGGACGCATCCCCTCCAACTACAAAATAAATATCGATAAAATTACATGAAGTTCATATTTATTCTTAAAAGATATGTAAAATAAATAAATATTTTATATTTATTCATACTAACCAACAGACTGAGCGGAGGGTATGGAAGTGGCGGGAGTGGCCCCTTCACCAGATATTGACGCACCACCTATAATTAGACAATCAAACATTGACTGCAAAAAGAATGTGTATATCAATAATATAACATTCTAAATCAACATGTATACACTATAGGATATATAAACATACCCGCAGGTGCGGTGGTGGCCCCTGCCCGAGATGTGGGGACACCACCTACAGCTAAACAAGTAAAAAATGATTATCTAAGTGCGTAAAAGCAAAAAGAATGTATGTATATTTATGATATAGCATTCTAAATCAATATTCATGCACTATAAAATATATAAACATATTTGGAGGTGCAGGAGTGGCCTTTGTCCCACATGTGGACGCACCACCAATAGTTAGACAATCAAATATTGACTATATAAGTAATTTTGATATAAATATGTATGTATATCTATAATATTGCAATCAAAATGAATATGCATGCAATATACCTGGAGGTGTGGCAAAGTCCACATGGAAGGAGGCATCCGAAGGGGTCTCCGATCGAGGTGCAATACTGGCCCTCTGAAGCTCCCTACGCAGCTCTCTGGGCGGAAGAACCGCTCTGCCTCTTCCTCAGTCGGTGCCGCGGCTGGAGCTCCTGCCGCCCCTCACTGCTCCTGTCATTGTCATCAAATCTAGATTAAACAGTTCATGGACGCATTAGACAATCATTACATATACATGCTATATATGTATAGATCGTAAAATGTGACGTAATAATAACATTACTGATATTTTTTTTCATTTCGTGGATGTATTAGACATATCTACTTGGATTTCATCACCGATGTCATTACTAACCCACGTAACTTCATGATGAGCCGAAGACCACCCTTCTTTTGAAACAGATGGTCGGATCACTCTAAGTCTTCTCTCTTCTTCATCCTTATCACTGTCCTCGAATTCTGGGACATCGTAAACATCCCTGGGTATCTAATGACATACAACAATCCATCCCGGATGCTTCAAAAACTGTGAGTAGTATACTTGGAATGCTTGGTTTGGAAAGATAAACGGATCGCCCTGACCGTAAAATCGAAGTGTGTTCACACTGGTCAATCTAAATTCATCTTTCCATATCCCGAGATTGTTTCTCTACTTATCCATATCGGTTCGTGTATCATACCAAGTATACTGAAATATATAAAACAGTTCGTATCGTCCGGAATATTAGATGCCTAGTATATGTAGGGTTCCTAGGCACACTCATGAGGTTCCACAAGGCATCAACCATGACAAAATCAAATTTTTCCATGTACAGAGAAACCCTAATGCAAGATCGTTACTAGAGGTAAGGCGAAATACATGCAAGTTAACTACTTTAACTATAAGTGAAAGGGATTACAACCTTTGTAGATCCGGTCCTCCATTTCTTTAGCTCCGTGTTGACGTCCCACCGCTACGATCATCAGGATCCCGGACTCTAGCGTTGGTTTCATCGGAGAAATGAGCGGGCTAGGTCATTGACTTCGATGCCGAAGATGATCTACGTCGAGGCGACTCAAACTCAAGCTCCATCTTCACTAGGTCATGAAACTTGTGAAGATAACACACTCTACTACATGGCATGTTGTTGAGAATGAAGAAATAGGAAGTGGGTTCACTTTAGAATTGGATTTCTCACTTGATTTCTTCACTTGAAAATTTTCAAGAAAGCTTTCTTCACTTCATGAAGAAGAAGAAGAAGAAAAAGAAAATGAATTAATGAAAAGAATAAATGAAGTGAAGTCTTATTATTTCGCAACCATGGGTGAGATTTCTTTTGTAGAGAATAAACCATAGTTTAGGTAAATGGTTAGGTCAAAGGATAAAACAAAATGGCTTAAACTTTGTCAAAAGTGCTTGAAATATCATGAAGCTTCTAGCAATGAATAAAGAAAGCCACCATTTCGTTTTACTAAAAAGAATAAATCAAATAAATAAAACCCTAACCATTAACCTAAACATGGTGTAAGGCATACACACACCCAAGTTTGCATGTATCATCAATCATGATACAAACTAGTGCACAAATATATATTACATATACAACTTGTGCACATCAAGTGAGAAAATCCATCTTAAGTGAACAAATATTAGTTAATGTAAAGTAATATATCAAATATATAATTATACATTAAATCATTAAATCAACACTTGGTTTAATGATCCGGTCATACTGCATATAACCGACTAATATCAAGTGTATCAATCTATCGAATCAACATTTGATTCGGTAACCCGGCTATATCTTATAAAACCGTCCGATGATACAAATCGCGAGAATAGAATACAGTATCACATACTGGTATTGTTCTCGGTCCCGCACATATCTCATATGCGCTCCTATTTCGTTTCGCTTGAGCCAGGAAACCTCTGTGTAGGACTCTAAAGACTCGTCAATACACCGGCAGTAAGTGATGATCATATCAAACACCCACAAGCCGCAAGCGGTCTGCTAAACGTAACGGCCACCCGGATATTGAGCGATCGGAAGATCAACAAGCAAGCCCGCTCACACTCCTGTGAACCCAACCAGTAACACTTATCGTACTGTCCGGTCTGTTCGTCTGATATGTCGCATATCTCGCCTAGGGGTGGTAAACGTCAGACCCCAGTAGCTTGATAAGTCATGCCGATGTAAGGTCCATAACAAGCATGAAACTACTGATAACACTTACCAGTAAATCAGTGCAACCCTGGCCAGGGATTTCCAGTTATGGCCAGTCGAGCATAGCGCAACATCAACCCCTAATACCGGGAGAGACGAATCCCCTCCTATCGCTCATTGCCTCCATGTGAATCAGGACTGTACCTAAAAACCACCTTTTTGCATGACTCAGTAGAGCCGTAGTAGGGTGGAAATCAAAGCACAGTGGGAGACACACAAGACTCTATGACGATCTCGGGTCAACAGACTAAGCTGTACCAGTGTCACCAGAGAACTGCCATCTGACGTAAGGTATAATGCCATCTGGGAGTTCTCGACGAGTCCGTTCAGTGTACCCAGTCTCCACTGAGCACCCGCATACCATCTCTGATGTCAAACACCAATGGATATGGTATCATCCATCGCCCATCACATGGGTCGAGAAGATATACGCTAGTCTACTATGGAATATCGATGCCCCGTCTCGATATTCCCACGACTAGGAATATTGAAGGATGTACTCATGGACTACCCAGGCCCCACTAGTATGATCTACATCATAGTCCTGGAAGTCGAGCACACATCCTAAGGGCTTTATCAACATGTAATAGAGAGACAACAATTACACATGTTAAGATAAAGAGTAACCAGATAGCATACTATCATGTCGAGCAAGAAAGTCCTACCTATATATCTCCCAGCATCCACTACAATATACATCATATGTACAGTAATGGCCTCTAGGACATACATATAACTAACAATCTCCCACTTGCAATAGGGCCATCTGTAGCAGTAGTTGCAATATCTAATACTCAACCATCCCATATAAGTCTCTCTCTGGGAAAAATCCTTTGCGAGTAGATCCGCCGTGTTGTCCTCTGAGTCTATTCTCCTAACCTTGATCACCCTGGAGATCAACTATCTCCATGATCAGGTGATGCTGTCTCAGAATATGTCTGGGTCACTGATGTGATCGGGGTTCCTTGGCCAAAACTACACTTCCATTATCACACAATGGTAGGAACCTAGTTCATCTCATGAACTAATATACACCCAAACTGCCTCTTTGGTAGTATCTTTGATAGCGATGTCACCAGCCTTTATCGTCTAGTTTGCCATGGTATCTAGCTTGGAACTCTTCCAACATACTGTTCCTCCATTGAGGGTAAAGACAATGCCCGTGACTGGCATTCAGTCGTCATTATCACCCTGAAACCTTTCCAGTGATTCTCCTAGGATCGACTGATACCATCTCACTAAACTTAGTGAGAACCCTAACATCCATTTTGATCTATCTCATAGATCCAAATCCCAGGATTTAGGAGGTATCACCTTTATCCCATTTGGAGAATCCTTGTGATAAGAGGAGATTAACCGTGAGAAGCATAGGAAACTCTTTTCCTACCAAGAGTATGTTATCCATGTACAATACGAGGATCACTACCATACTTCCTACTACCTTTTTGTATATACAAGGTTTATCTACCATTTTGATGAAGTCAAACACTTTGACTACCATATCAAAACAGACGTTCCAACTCCGCGATGCCTGCTTTATCATGTAAAGAAATTTGCACACGTTTCCGCTGCTCCCACGGTTTACGAAGCCCTCTGGCTGTGTTCTTTTAGATGTTCTCTTCTAAATCATTATTTAGAAAAGGAGTCATGGCACACAATCACCAGATATCATAGTCATGGTATGTAACAATGGCAAGTAGGATCCGGATGGACTTAAGCATAGCCACCTGAAAAGGTTTCATCATTATCCACGCCTAGTCGATGAAGAAAACCTTTAACAAGTCTAGCTTTGAAAGTCTCAACTTTTCCATCTACACCAAGTAATCTTCTCAAGATATACTTGCTCCTGATGGGTATTCAACCCTTCAGATATAGCAACCAAAGTCCAACTTTGTTGGTGTACTTGGATTCCATCTCAGATCACTAACCATCCAGCCATTCTTACAGAGTCTCATTCCTGATGTCCAGTACGAAACTAGTTGGGTCATCATCTCATGATGCATTCCTCGCTCGCACTGTTATCGAGAAACCGAAGTATCTCTCAAGCGGTTGAGGAACCCTACCAGATTGGTGAAGAGGCTGAGGTTCGTCGGGGGCTATTGAATCTTTTGGTTCTGTCAAATCATCAGCTGCAGTTTTGTATAGCTGGAACCTTTCCAGTTCTACAGAACTGACCTTGCCTCGATCTTGTCTGGATTTTTCTTTTGACATAAGCCGTACAATCCCAAATCTTAACTTACTTAAGAGATAGGCTCTTCCCATACCATATCTGGTAGGCACTGATTTGATTCGAACCTAATTCAATAGGTATGCAGCTACTCAAGTTCATAACCCCCTAAAAGAAACAGGTAACTCAGCAATACTTATCATAGCGCACACCATATCTAATATGGTGCGATTGCTCCGCCCTGATACACCGTTGTGCTGTGGTATATTCAGAGGAGTAAAACCGAGAGTGAATCTCATTCCCCTTTAGAATAGTCCAAGAATTCTATGCACAAGTATTCTCCTCCCTGATCTCATCATAGGACATAATACTTATACCTGTATTTTGGTTCTCTACTTCTAACTTGTATTATGTGAATATCTCAAAAGCTTCGGACTTATGTTTCAACAGGAACATATGGCTGAATCTTGAGAGATCATCAGAGAATGTAATGAAGTACAAAGAACCGGTTCTGGCATGTGTAGACAGGGAACCTTACATACATCATCATGTATCAGTCCCAAGAGTTCACTAACACTTTCTCTGTTTCCAATAAACAGAGTTATGGTCATCTTATCTTTGTGACATGACTGACAAGTTTTACAAGATGTAAATTCAAACTGATTTAAATATGCATCTAAAATGTAACTTAAGCAAGTCGGGTCACATTGATATGACCTAGTCTACAATGCCTCAAGAAGGATTCATTCATTTCTGAACTCTTCCTCTTGTGTGTGTTCTGTACACTAGGAACTGTAGTTTGATTTAGAACGTTAATACTTTTAGATAACATGCCTGAACCGATCATCTTTTGATATAGGAAATGTACAAAACAATACAAAATTATATGCTACTTTAATAAATAAAGAGATTGATATGATTTTGTATATCAGGTTCGGTATCTAATAGCATTTGTTTAGAATCAATGTATTTATAATACAGGGTGACAGTGACAACACACTTGGCTGAAAAACACTTGCACCATTTTCTTTCTCATGAAACTTATCACCCGTTCTCAGTTCTCTACCTTTCTGTAGCCCATGTAACGGATTACATTTACGCGATCCTGATCTGGTATCTAATACTTGGGACATAGAGGACACTGAGAAATAGTTCTTTATAATGAACACACCCGAAGGAGATGCATCACATGCACTTTCTTCGTTTGGGCGGTATGGGAATCCTGGTATTCCTCTATTTCCTGCTCGGTCTTATAACAATTGTAAGTTGGAGTGGGACCAACGTTCCCCAGCTCAGTATAACAAGCGGGTTCAGTCAATACATCCATATTATTATCTTGAATAAGGCGTGATATGGTCGCTACCTGAAGAAAGAGAGAAGAAAACACTCTGTGTGCACTCTTGCAAAATTATATTGGTTATTTATTTTATCTAATCAGGATGGCTCCTACTGTTTTTATCAAATCTTCCTCAAACCCTAAAAGAAAAGACTAGCCGGGATTAATTACACTCTACAAGTTCGCCGATCTTTCATCCATGCCAGTGTCGGTACTTTGAGGGAGGTTCCTCGTGCTTTCACACGGACCTAATTAAAATAAACCTCGTTTTCCAAGGGGCGTAACCCCGTTGACACCTTTCTAGACATCTACTAGATCGGCTAATTGCAAAGTGCAAAACTCTCCCAGGAGTAACAATTAATCGCAGTGGGTATCGGGATCCAACTATCATATAGAAGGGATGCAATCTCATTGCAAATTTCAACACTTGAAACTCCCGATAAAGGTTTTTACCCCTAGCACTTATGACTTTGGCTATGGTCAACAAATCATAAGCACTAGTCAAGTTCTACCCGTCATTTCATGATTAATTAGACCAACCCACATGACCCTTGGCTAAGGTCAACAAAGCCACATGACTGTCCTAATTAATCTCATCTATGCTGTGTAGGAAGACATCACTTAGCTACCATACACTACGCCTCGGCTCTGGTCGACAAACGTAGCACGAATACTATGTACTCTACTTCCTAAAATGACAGAGGGTTGCGGATGGTTTTTAAGAAAACCTTTAACGCTTTGAACTTGATCTTGTTGCGGAATCAAATGGTTTTTAAATAGAGTGTTTTTGAGGCTTTTCTAGTTTTGGTAAAGGGGTCACTCCTGGTGAAGGGATCGTCGGCCCTTTCCTCATCGAATAAGGTGCAAGATATATCATATATACCGCTGTGCAAAGCAAAAACTATAGAAGCAATCATAAGACAAACCGAGGGTTGTAGCATCTGCCAGTTATTGCTAAAGGGGTCACTCCCGGTGAAGGGATCTCGGCCATTTCCTTATCGAATAAGGTGCAGGATGTTCTACAAGGAACACCGCGATGCAGAGCAAGAACTGTAGCTACCTGTTTTTGAAAAAATCAATTCCACAACATCTATTAGTTTTATTTTCTTTCATTAATTTCATTAATGAAGTCCCGTCATTTAAGCCCACCTAAACATCACAGATAAATATAACGTATGCTTTTGCCATCCGCATTCGCCTCGATGTCCCGTCTGCACCGTTAGGTTAGGTAACTAACGCCAGAGCGAGGCAGGGCTAGCGCGGGTGTAAAACATAAACAATGTCTATATAATATATCATATATACTATATACAATATCTATCTAAACATATCACATGATCACATCACAGATAACGCAACAGAAAATATCATATGAAATATTGGATATACTAGGACATCCGTGTTTTATTTTGAGCATGTATAAAACACGGATTTCACGGTCGTGATGAATAGCCAATCCCATATGCCTAGACCCCTACGAGAGCCGCAAGCAATCCTACCAATTCTAGAGTTTGGAGACCCGGACTCGAATCCACGAGATGGTCTCCCAATGGACCCTAGAACCCGGTTACTTGTGCTCCCCTCCTTGGGTCTATCCTAATGCGGAAAAGTAAATAATATACAATGGTGACATCATCCTCAACCCGGAAGTGCCCCAATAAAAGATTACATACAACTTTTTACATGAATGAAAAAGAAAAACACTCATCTCACATAAAAACCTCGGCTATTCAAACACGATGATCCAATATAACATATCCAGCAACACATAACATCACATGTTATCAATGTAAGTAAGTATGCATACACTGATTGTCGTCGACGTATAGCAACGAAAACCGGTGATACAACTACGTACTACACTTACGATGAACGAAAAGAAAGTGTAAAACTACAACAGTTAGAATCCACAATTTCCTTAGACATCGGATGCCTAACCAATTATAAACCCCGCATTTTAGTCTCATTATCGAAAACCCTTTTCAATATCAAGTCGGGCAATTCAACAAGATTCCCGACATCCTGATCAAATGCTCGTCGCAAACTTTAGTAGACGGCCGCACCCCCGATACCGTCGACGAAGTGCACTAAGGCGGAACACCGCTACCGCGAGCACCCGAACGAATGCTTTCGGGGACGGGGTTCTCCTACAGTCACTTGGTCGGGGCTATGGGGCGTGGCTATCTATTAAGTTTATCGGCGAGTATCCGCGTACGCTACGTGATTGCGACGGACTTTTGATTATATCAAAATCCCGTGGCAACCGATCAAATGAGACTAAACTGCTATGTTTATAACATTCATAATCAGTTATCTCATAAGTACTTGTGGATTCCAAATATTGTATCACATTCCAAATAAATAGAAAATGTTAAACTTTCCGATAGAACTATCAAACACCCAAGTTTTCCCGAAACAGCTCAACACTTGAAATAAGTTTAAAAACATCCATTTCATGCCACAGTACCAACGGTCCAGCCGTAGAAGGGTCAAGCCAATGCCTCACATGTGGCACGCCGTACTGCCCCAAACACTACGGTTCAAAGGGCAGTTCAAGACAGTCACATAATCGAGTTAAGCTTTGTTGTCTTCTAGAGGGTCCATCGTGTTACTTGCACTACTTTGACGTTCTTAAACTACGGGAAAAATCCAATACTTGGAAATTTTCCGGCAGGGGAAAATGTGAGTTATTGATACCCGGTCGAACTTTTTAATAGTTTCTAAAATATCTGGAAAAACATAAACGACGTTAAATTATCCGATCGAATTAACGAGTCCCCAATAAAACCCTAGAAAACTCAACACTTGAGTGGAATTAAAAAATTCCCAGAAAAAAATGACAAGAAAGGACCTAAGAATAAATATGTGAAGTTTGAGAGACTAAGTCACAATTTGGGCCGCGGAACCGCCGCCAAACCTTTAGTTTGGCAGCGGTTCCGCGGTCATATAGACGAATCAGTGGGCCGTACTTCACTGTAATTCTTAGTTTTACCTGATTAATTTTATGAGCATTTTTAATTCAGAAAAAATCATAGTTTTGAAAATTGTCTAGAGAAGGGTATTCGTCGGGGTTTACGGCTTCGATCGGACTTCTAACTTTATCTACCCTTCTCCTAGAGCTCTAGTTAGGCACTTATACCACTATAGGGTTTCTAGGCACACTCATGAGGTTCCACAAGGCATCAACCATGACAAAATCAAATTTTTCCATGTTCCGAGAAACGCTAATGCAAGATCGTTACTAGAGGTAAGGCGAAATACATGCAAGTTAACTACTTTAACTACAAGTGAAAGGGATTACATCCTTTGTAGATCCGGTGCTCCACTTCTTTAGCTCCGTGTTGACGTCCCTCCGCTGCGATCATCGGGATCCCGGACTCTAGCGTTGGTTTCATCGGAGAAATGAGCGGGCTAGGTCGTTGACTTCGATGCCGAAGATGATCTACGTCGAGGCGACTCAAACTCAAGCTCCATCTTCACAAGGTCATGAAACTTGTGAAGATAACACACTCTACTACATGGCAAGTTGTACAGGATAAAGAAATAGGAAGTGGGTTCACTTTAGAATTGGATTTCTCACTTGATTTCTTCACTTGAAAATTTTCAAGAATGCTTTCTTCACTTCATGAAGAAGAAAAAGAAGAAGAAAATGAATTAACGAAAAGAATAAATCAAGTGAAGTCTTATTATTTTGCAACCATGGGTGAGATTTCTTTTGTAGAGAATAAACCATAGTTTAGGTAAATGGTTAGGTCAAAGGATAAAACAAAATGGCTTAAATTTTGTCAAATGTGCTTGAAGTATCATGAAGCTTCTAGCAATGAATAAAGAAAGCCACCATTTTGTTTTAGTAAAAAGAAAAAATCAAATAAATAAAACCCTAACCATTAACCTAAACATGGTGTAAGGCATACACACACCGAAGTTTGCATGTATCATCAATCATGATACAAACTAGTGCACAAACATATATCATATATACAACTCGTGCACATCAAGTGAGAAAATCCATCTTAAGTGAACAAATACTAGTTAATGTAAAATAATATATCAAATATATAATTATACATTAAATCATTATATCAAGACTTGAATTAATGATCCGGTCATACTGCATATAACCGACTAATATCAAGTGTATCAATCTATCGAATCAACATTTGATTCGGTAACCCGGCTATATCTTACATAACCATCCGATGATACAAATCGCGAGAATAGAATACAGTATTACATACTGGTATTGTTCTCGATCCCGCACATATCTCATATGCACTACTATTTCGTTTCGCTTGAGCCAAGAAACCTCTGTGTAGGACTCTAAAGACTCATCAATACGCCGGCAGTAAGTGATGATCATATCAAACACCCACAAGCCGCAAGCGGTCTGCTAAACATAACGGCCACCCGGGTATCGAGCGATCAGAAGATCAACGAGCAAGCCCGCTCACACTCCTGTGAATCAAACCAGTAACACTTACCGTACAGTCCGGTCTGTTCGTCTGATATGTCGCATATCTCGCCTAGGGATGGAAAACGTCAAACCCCAGTAACTTGATAAGTCATGCCGATGTAAGGTCCATAACAAGCATGAAACTACTGATAACACTTACCAGTAAATCAGTGCAACCTTGGCCAGGGGTTTCCAGTTATGTCCAGTCGAGCATAGCGCAACATCAACCCCCAATACCGGGAGAGACGAATCCCATCCTATCGCTCATTTCCTCCATGTGAATCGGGACTGTACCCAAAAACCACCTGTTTGCACGACTCAGTAGAGTCGTGTTATGGTAGAAATCAAAGCACAGTGGGAGACACACAAGACTCTATGATGATCTCGGGTCAACAAACTAAGCTGTACCAGTGTCACCAGGGAACTGCCATCTGACGTAAAGTATAATGCCATCTGGGAGTTCTCGGCGAGTCCGTTCAGTGTACCCAGTCTCTACTGAGCACCCGCATACAATCTCTGATGTCAAACACCAATGGATATGGGATCATTCATCGCCCATCACATGGGTTGAGAAGATATACGCTAGTCTACTCTTGAATATCGATGCCCCATCTCGATATTCCCACGACTAGGAACATTGAAGGATGTTCTCATAGACTATCCAGACCCCACTAGTATGATCTACATCATAGTCCTGGAAGTCGAACACACATTCTAAGGGCTTTATCAACATGTAATAGAGAGACTGCAAGTATACATGTTAAGATAAAGAGTAACCAGATAGCGTACTATCATGTCGAGCAAGAAAGTCCTACCTATATATGTCCCAGCATCCACTACAATATACATCATATGTACAGTAATGGCCTCTAGGGCATACATATAACTAATGGTGTACACTTTAAGTATCTATAATAAATCACACCATCTGATCCTACCATCGCAATCCCACTATTCTGAGTGGTTCGAGATGTTTCTTTGTCCTTAACTTCGAATTTGTATCTAAGGACACCGAATCCTTTATAATATGCAACCTTCATACTAGGAAATTGAGCTAAACATCTTGAATGACTCTCTAAAGATGTAGACAAGTTCGGATCGTGGATCTAACAAAACAAATTTTACGAAAAATACAAAACGATATAAGTTTAGATTAAGACCGGTAGCAATAACATGTTATTCAAATAACTTACATGATCTGCAACCCAATCGCAAAAATTATCCTGATGATATTTTTCCAATCGTTCATCGTTCCAACCAGGATGCCCCTCACGTATCTCGTTAAAATGAATTATGTTCTCAACAATAAATTATGACAATAATATTATATCATTTCATACACACACAAAAATAAATATAACAATTAATCTAAAAAAACATACTCTCTAATTGTTTTCAAGACATGCGCTATTGAGGAGGATAAACCGATATATCTTGTTGATAAATATAGTGTCTACTATCTTATAATCTGCTTTACCATATGGCCCGTTCTGAGTTCTTCGAGGCCGGTTAAGTTTCGTCTCAATGTTCTCGTCCAGATAGCGGGAACAAAATATAGTTGCTTCATCTAAAAGATAACCTTGCATGATAGAACCCTCCGGCCGATTTCTATTGTGTATATACTTTTTTAGAGTGTAGAGCTACCTAAAAAAAATATGTTAAATAAATAAATACGGGCATATAGGACAACAATAAGTTTACAAATTGCGCGGAAAGAAATATTCCACGTGCCTTTCGACGGGATACATCCATCAATATTGTACTGGTCCAGCTAACTTAGCCTCAGTTGCAATTGATTCGTAAGGTGTAATATGATATCGAAGAATGACGGTGGGAAAATATGCTCAAACATGCAAAATATCAACGAAATAGAGTTTTCTAGTTTCTCCAGCGTCACAAAATCCAGGGTTTTAGCGCATAATTCTTTAAAAAAACAACATAGGTCATTGATTACTAGACCAACCGATTCAGGAAGGGAAGTCCTAAGGGCTAATGGAAGAAGATGCTCCATAGTAACATAGTGATCATGACTTTTCAGCCCAACGTCTTGCATTTCACAATTTTATGTTCTTGCAAAATGATCCTGAGAAATCTGTGGGAAGTTTCAAATCATGCAACACCAGCAGGAATCTTTTCTTCTCCGGTTGTGACATATGATACGCGGCATTAGAAAGTACAAACATTCCTGGTTTAACCGCTATCGGTTTATGATGCAATTCACTTCCTATTTCCCAGTCTTGTAGATCCATCAGAGCATGGAGGTTGTCTTTCGATTTCCCATCTTTACAAAGAAGAAAGTTGAGTACGTGCTCGGATACTCCCTTCTCTTTGTGCATGACATCCAGACAATGACGCACTAAATTTGTTGACCAGTACGGAAACTCGAAGAAAATGCTCAACTTGTTCCAGAATGGTGATTTGACCTGTTTTGTCAGATCTATCCCGAATGTCATATTATTGTAACCATCCCACTGAGCAGTCACGTCCTCTCCGAACAATGGGGATGGAGGCCCAAGAAACTCCTGATGACCATCAAAGTGAACAGCGTCTAACCTGTAGGGATGGTCTGGAGACAGGAAACATCGATGGCCGCAATAACAAACCTTCTTTCTAAAATTCAAGAATTTCGATATTGTATATTGATGGTAATAAGGACATGCTTTGTGACCATGTACAGACCAACCTGATAGTATTCCATAGGTAAAAAAGTCATTAATTGTCCATATTAAAGCTGTACGCAGTATGAAGGTCGTATTTGTGTTTGTATTGTAAGTCTCTACACCATCAACGAAAAAAGATTTTAACTCATCGATCAGAGGTTGGAGACAGACGTCGATATTTTTTCCCGGTGAGCTTGGTCCATCAATAAGAAGAGGCATCATAAAGTATGATTGATCCATAACCAACCAAAGAGACATATTATAAACTATCATTACAACGTGCCATGTGCTGTGGCATCCAGTCATATAATTGAATGTGCAGAAGCCATCACTAGCGTATCCAAGACTGACACTGTGAGGATCACTACTGAATATTTCGTTCCCCCTATCGAAATCCTTCGATGCCGGTGAATCTATTGGATGACTCTTTTTTCCATCTTCACTTGGAGGAGCACGGTGTTGCCAAATCCTTGCCTCGTTTTTTTTCTTACACCCGAATAACTTCTTCAGCCTCTGTGTTATGGGAAAATATCGTGCTATCTTAACAGGTATATCGGGCTTCTTATCAGAATCTTTCGGTTTATACCTGACCTCTACGCTTGTTGAACACTCTTTCAAATCTGAATTCTCTTTCCGCTACAACACGTAATTTTTAGGACAAGCTTGAATCTTCTCACACTTCAGACCCAAATAAAACATCATTTTCTGGGCTCTGTACCAGCTGTCGGGCACGTTATTTTCCGGGGGCATATAATCTTTCAAGAACGAAAGAAACTTTATGAATGACTTGTTGCTCCATCCATTTAGGCACATAATCTGGAAAAGTTGGACGAACCATGAGATGGTGGAATACTTTGTGTTCTTATAAATTGGTTTTCTAGCATCATTTATTAACTTTTCATACTTATCCGCACGCGTTCCTTGACCGGAAGGAATGCCATCTTCGGTACGAATATATCCTCCATTTCTTCTCCTGGAAAGAAATTTCCGTCTTCTTTTTCTACCGCATTAACGTCTTCTCCTTCTTCTTCTACCACATTACTTTCTTCTTCTCCTTTCCCCTGATATTGCTAAGTTGTATAAAGTCTAGTAAAACCATATTTAACGATATGAAGTTATGCGAATTCTACTTTTTGCCAGTAGTTATTCCCACATTTATCGCATGGGCAAAGAATTTTCTCCAATACGATCTTATTATGTGCGTGTGAAAATTCAATGAAAGCAGCAACTGCTGCGACAAACTTAGGTTGCATACGTTGTTGCCAATCCATAAACATCCAGTCCTTAACTCTGATGTAATCATGGGCCATGTTAGACTGTATAACATATAAATTGCAGGTTATGATGACTATATTGAGAAATCTAAGAACGGGATGGTTACTGACAAAGAAGAAAATCCGTAGATACAAGTTAGTCGTTGAAAAGAATAAATTATTGATAAATAAAGTTTGCTTTGAAGATCTTGGATCATCATTATTTTTTTAATGAACTAGGTTCTTTATATAGGGTTAAACCCTAATTTTTGGAGAAATTAAATTCTCATATGTTCCTTTTATTTCTTTTTAACATAACGTTTCCCCTAAGTTTTGAATCTGCAGAACAAAATCTTCTCGATTAGAATTAAATTCTCAACTTGTGGGGATATTTGCTTCTGCAAATCTCAACCAGAGGAAGAACTAAGTTCTTATATGAAGAGTTAAGTTTACGGTAAAGTTGTACGTTTACGTTATCATCGAGTATCCTAATGAAGAAACTGGTGCACCCTAAACCCTATCTATAATTTTTTGAGGAATTAAATTCCCATATGTTCCTGCAATTTCTTTTTAACTTAGTTCTTTTCCCCTAAGTTTTAAATCTGTAGAACAACATCTCCCCGATGTGAATTAAATTCTTAACTTGTAGAGACGTTTTCTTCTGCAAATCTCAACCAGAGGAAGAACTAAGTTCTTACATGAAGGGTTAAGTGTACGGAAAAGTTGTATGTTTACGTTATCAAATAGTATCCTACTGAAGGACTAGTAATCCCTAAACCCTGCTGGGTTCCCTAGGGCGGCAGCAAGGTTTCGGGATGTATCGTCCATGCCAATTTCAAAAATTTGCCATTCTAGTTAACCCTAGCCATAGAATCTTTACAAGAAAATGCGGCAAAACAACATGTAAACAAATTTACATCTAAGTGAATGAGGAATACAACCTTTGTAGACCGGTCCTTCACTTCTAAAGCTCTGTGTAGTTGTCCCTTTGGTCCAAGTAGTGAACTCCCGGACTCTAGAGAGGGTTCACATGATGAATTGTACAAGCTTGCTCAATGTCTTTGAGGCCGAAGATGATCTACATCGAGGAGACTCAAGCACATGCTACCTCTTTACTAATGGTGAAATTAGTGAAGCAAACACCCTAAACTAAATGGCTAATGGTAGAGGATGATGAAGTAGGAAATGTGCTCACTTTAGATTTATTTTTCTCAAAATATTTTCTCACCTCATGAGGAAGAAGAAGAACAAGTGAAGAATGAGAATGAACTCATAAGGTGAGAATAGCAACCATGGGCGAGTTAGTGTCATACACTAACTTATGTAGAGAATAAACCATGGGTTACAATAATGGTTAGGTTAATAAATAACTACTAGTAAAACAAAACTAATGGACTAAGTCAAAGATGCTACAAGTTTCTCCAAGCTTCCAAGCATGTGACTAATTACTATTAATTTTGATTAATTTTAAATAAATAAAATCATTCCATTATTATAAATATGGTGTAAGTCTCATACACCCATGTCATATGTGGCATCTAGCATGACACAAAAGTTGTACTTAATATATATCACATATACTAAGTGTACATAAGTGAGAAAAAGAAATGTTTAAGTGAGCTAATATTAGTTAATGTAAATTAATATATCACATATATAATTATACATTAAATTATTAAATCAACACTTGATTTAATAATCCGGCTATATCACATACAACCGACTAATATCAATTGTAACAATTCATCGAAGAAACACTTGATCCGATAACCCGGCTATATCACATATAACCGACCGATATCACATATTACGATAATAGAATGTGGTATCACATACGTGCATTAATCACGATCCCGCACATATCGCATATGTGCTCCTACTCCATTTCGCATGAACCAGGAAACCTCTGTGTGGGACATTAAAGACTCGTCAATACGCCAGCAGTAGGTGATGATCATAACAAACACTCACAAGCCGCAAGCACTCTGCTAAACGTAACGGCCACCCCGGTATTAAGCCATCAGAAGATCAACAAGCAAGCCTGCTTATACTCATGCGAATGCAATCAGTAACACTACCGTACAGTCCGGTCTCTTCATCAAATTTGTCGCATTTATTGTCTGGCAGTGGTAAACATCAGACCCCAATAGCTTGATAAGTCATGCCGATGTTAGAATCATAACGGATCAAGAACTACTGATAACACTTACTAGTAAATCTCAGAAACAGCCCTGCCCGGGAACTTCCTATTATAGCCAATCGAGCACAGCGCAACATCAACCCCCAATACCGGGAGAGACGAAATCCCCTCCTATCGCTCATTACCTCCACGTGACTCGGGACTATACCCAAAAACCACCGTTTTGCACGTTCTCTTGAACGTGGTAAGGTGGAAATCAAAGCACACTGGGAATCACACAAGACTCTATGAGGATCGCGGGTCGACAGACTAACCTGTAGCAGCATCATCAGAGAACTGCCTTCTGACGTGAGGTATAATACCATCTAGGAGTTCTCGGCGAGTCCGTCCAGTATACCCAGTCTCTACCGAGCACCCATATATCATTCCTGATGTCAAACACCAATGGATATGGGATCATCCATCGCCCATCTACATGGGTCGAGAAGGTATATGCTAGTCTACTCTGGTATATCGACGCCCCGTCTCGATACACCAATGATTAAGGACATTAAAGGATGTACTCACGGACTACCTTTGTCCTACTAGTATGGTCCACATCATAATCCAGAAAGTCAAGAAGACATCCTAAGGGCTTTATCAACATGTAACAGAGAGACAATCAGTGAACATGTTAAGATAAAGAGTAACCATAGCATACTATCATGTCGAGCAAGAAAGTCCCCCCTATGTATGTCCAAGCATCCACTATAATATACATCATATGCACAATAATGGCCTCTAGGGTATACATATAACTAACAATCTTCCACTTGCACAAGGGCCATATGTTGTAGTATCCAATACCCAACAATCAGCAGTGGTTGAAGAATCTCATACTCAACCATCCCAGAGAAATCTGTCTTGGGAAAAGGGCTTTGTAAGTGGATCAACCTTGTTGTCCTCTGAGTTTACTCTCCTAACCTCGATCTCCCTAAAGATCAACGATCTCCATGATCAGGTGATACTGCCTTAGAATATGTCTGGGTCACTAATGGGATGGAGGTTCCTAGGCATAAGCCACAACTCCATTGTCACACAATGGTAGGAACGAAGTTCATCTCATGAACATATATACACCCAGACTGCCACTTCGGTAGCATCGTAGGTAGCGATGTCTCCAGCCTTTATCGTCTAGTTTGCCACGGTATCTAGCTTGGAACCCTTTCAACATACCATCCCTCCACTGAGGGTAAAGACAATGCCTGTGACTGACTTTCAGTCGTCCTTACCATCCTGGAAGCTATCCAGTGATTCTCCCAGGATCTATTGATACCATCTCACTACACCTAGTGAGAATCCTAACATCCACTTAGATCTATCTCAATGATGACTCAGGATTTAGGAGGTATCACCTTGATCCTATCTGGAGAATTAATGTGATAAGAGGAGATTGACCGAGTGTAGCATAGGAAACACCATCCCTATCAAGAGTATGTCATCTACATACAATATGAGGAAGACCACCTTACTCTCTACTAATTTTTTGTATATATAAGGTTCATCTACCATTTTGATGAAGTCAAACGCTTTGACTACTACATCAAAACAGATGTTCCAACTCCGCGATGTTTGCTTTAACCCGCAAAGCAACTTGCACACGTTTCCACTGCTCCCACTGTCAACGAAGCCCTCTGGCTGTGTCCTTATAGACGCAATCTTCCAAATTACTATTCAGAAATGCAGTCATGACACCCAACCGCCAGATATCGTAGTCATGGTATATAGCAATGGCAAGTAGGAACCGAATGGACTTAAGCATAGCCACTGGAGAAAAGGTTTCATTATAATCCCCACTTGGTCGATAACAAAAACCTTTTACAATAAATCTAGCATTGAAAGTCTCAACTTTTCCATCTACACCAAGTAATCTTCTTAAGATATACTTGCTCCCGATGGAGGTTTAACCCTTCAGATATAGCAACCAAAGTCTATACTTTGTTGGTGTATATGGATTCAATCTCAGATCGCTCAGCATCCAGCCATTCTTACAGAGTCCCCACTCTTGATGGCCTGCTCGAAACTAGTTGGGTCATCATCTCATGATGCAATCCTCGCTCCCAATGTCATTGAGAAAACCGTAGTCTCTCAGCCGGATGAGGAACCCTACCAGATAGGTGGAGAGGCTGAGGTTTGTCGGGAGCTATTGAATCCTCCGATTCAACAAAATCATCAGTTGTAGTTTGTATAGCTGGATCTCCTTCCAGTTTTACCTCATGTCCACAAATTTCTTTCTAAAATAAATTTCTTTTCTAAAAAGGTGGCATGCCGAGAAATAAAAGACCTTTTGTTCCTCGGTACGGTAGATGATATTCCCTTGCGGATGCTTGGGATATCCAATAAATTTCCACAGAAGTGACATTGCCTTGAGCTTGTCCGGATTTTGCTTTTAGACAAAGGTCGGACAACCCTAAATCTTCACTTACTTATGACATGGGCTCTTCCCAAACCATATCTCATATGGAGTGGTAGGCATCTGATTTGATTAGAACCCAATTCAATAGATATGCAACTTCTCAAGTGCATAACCCCCAAAAGAAATTGGCAACTCAGTAGTACTCATCATAGAGCTCACCATATCTAATAGGGTGCGATTGCTCTGCCCCGATTCACCGTTGTGCTGTGGTGTATATGGAGGAGTAATGCTGAGATGGAATCCCATTATCCTTTAGAATAGTCCAGGAATTCCATGATCAAGTATTCTCCTCACTGATCATATCAAAGGACATAATACTTATACCCGTTTTAGTTCTCTACTTCTGACTTATATTCTATGAATTTCTCAAAAGCTTCAGACTTATTTCAACAGGAACATATGTCCGAATCTTGAGAGATCATCAGTGAAGGTAATGAAGTACAAAGAACCGGTCCTGCAATGTGTAGACAGGGGACCTCATACACCATCATGTATCAATCCCAAGAGTTCATTAACTCTTTCTCTGTTTCCAGTAAACAGGACTGTGGTCACTATATCTTTGTGACAAGACTGGCAAGTTTCATAAGATGTAAATTCAAACTGATTTAAATATGCATCTTAATGTAACTTTGCTAGTCGGGTCGCATTGATATGACCTAGTCCACGATGCCTTAAGAAGAATTCAGTCATTTCTGAACTCTATCTCTTGTGTGTGTTCATGTACGTTAAGAACTGTAGTTTGATTTAGAACGTATATGCTTTTAGATAATGTGCCTAAACCGATCAACTCTTGATATAGGAAATGTTCAAAACATTATACAAAAATACAAAATTATATCTTTATTTACTTAATAAAAAGACTGGTATGATGTTGTATATCAGGTTCGGTATCTAATAACATTCGTTCAGAATCAATGTATTTGGTAATACATAGTGATAACTTCCAACATCTTGGTTGCAATAATTGCATCGTTTCCAACTCTTGAAACTTATCACCCATTCTCAGTTCTCTACCTATCTGTAGCCCATGTAACAGATTATACATGTGGGATCCTGATCCGGTATCTCATACCCAGGACGTAGAGAATACTGAGAAACAGTTCTCGCTAACGAATATACCCGAAGATGATGCATCAACAAGCACTTTCTTTTTTTCGGCAGCACGGAAATCCTGGTAATCTCCTATTTCCTGCTCGATCATATAACAATTATAAGTTGGAGCAGGACCAAGGTTCCCTAGCTCAGTATAACAAGCGAGTTTGGTCAATACATTTATATTATTATCTTGATTAAGGCGTGACATGGTCGCTACCTGGGGTAGAGAGAAGAAAACACTCTGCGTATGCTCTTGCAAGATTAGATTGGTTATTATTTTATCTAATCCGGATGGCTCCCACTATTTTTTATCAAATCTTTCTCCAAACCCTAAAAGGAAAGACTAGACGCGATTAATTACACTCTACAAGTTCGTCAATCTTTCAGCCAAGCCAGTGTCGGTACTTTGAGGGAGGTTCCCCGTTCTCTCGCACGAACCTAATTAAAATAAACCTCGTTTTCCTAGGGGCGTAACCCCGTTGATACCTTTCTAGACACCTACTTGATCGGCTAATTGTAATGTGTAAACTCTCTCAGGAGTAATTCTTAGTGGGTATCGGGATCCAACTATCTCATAGAAGGTATGCAATCTCATCGCAAATTTCAACACTTGAAATTCCCGATAACTTTGCCCTTAACAACCTATGACCTTGACGAAGGTCAACAAACCATATGCCGCTAGTCAAGTTCAACCCGTACATTTTTTGATTAAATTAAACCCATCTGCACGACCCTTGATGGAGGCCAACAAAGTCGCACGACTACCTTAATCCAATCGCATCACATGCTATAAGCAGATAAGTACTAATCAGCTACCGCACACTACGCCCTGACGAAGGCCAACAAGCGTAGCATGAATACTAACTAGTCCTTATCTAAAATGACGTAGGGCTACGACAGGTTTTTAAGAAAACCTTGGGCATAATGAACTTGATATCATTGTAGAAACAAGTGATTTTTGAAAAGGAGTGTTTCTTAGGCTTTCACTAGTTTTTCTAAAGAGTTCACTCCGGGTGAAGAGATCTCGGTTCTTTCCTTATTGAATAACGTGCAGGATATTTCACAAATACCACTATGCAAATTAAAAACTATAAAAGCAATCAAAAGACAAACCGAGTGGGTTGTAGCATCTGCCAGTTTCGCTAAAGAGCTCACACCCGATGAAGGGATCTCGGCTCTTTTCTTATCGAATAAGGTGCTGGATATTTTACAAGGAATACCGCTACGCAAAGAAAAATCAAGAGATACCCTTTTCGAAAATTTTATTCAACAACATCTTTTAGGTTTCTTTTCTTTTATTAATCTCATTAATGAAGTCCCATTATTTATGCTTCCAAAGCATCACAGAAGAAATGAAAATACAACGTATGCTTTACCATCCATATTCGCCATAGTGTCCCGTTATGCACCGTTAGGTTACTTAACTAACAGCATACCAGGACGAGACTAGCGCGGGTGCAAAACATAAGCAACGTTTATTATATATCATATAAACTGATCACATCATAGAATATTAGCAGCAGAAGATAACATATGAAATATTGGATAAAGTAGGATGTCCGTGTTTTATTTTGAGCCTGTATAAAACACAGATTCCACGGTCGCGACGAATAGCCAAACCCACATCCCTAGACGCTTACGAGAGCGGCAAGCAACCCTACCAATTCTAAAGTTAGGAGACCCGGACTCGACTCCTCGAGATGGTCTCCCACTTATCACGGCCCGAAATTTAGCTCGTGACTGGCACTTGAATCATATGAAGTCTATAGGACCAAATCTAATTCAAGTAAGCCGAAACCCAGAAATTTAAACCTTTTATAGAAATAAAAGAAGTGATGTTTTTAAATAAGGTATAATGAAGTAAAATGTTTTCTTAAATGCATAGAAAAGGGAACATGAAAAATGCAAGTTTATCTTACTAGTTTAAAAACATGTTTCGTCTTTTAAAAATTTGGGCAGCACCTCCTTTGGATATTTTGATCCAAAACTATAATAAATGATAATATAAATGGCATCCCCAAGCGGAAGCTAACTCTTCTCCAAACGGCGGATTCACAACCACGCAAGTAAAAAAACAAGTATATGACGCACAACGGCGAAGATCAACACAAAAGATAATGAATAAAGAGAGACATCAACCCAATAAGCGAACATAAAACCCATCGCTCAATCTCGCAACTACAAGTCTCACAAAGTATTACTATTTATACAAATACTAGTTTTGATTGATGGAGTTGACTAGATACAATATGAATAATAAATACAAAAGTGGTACGATCCAACATGTACCACCTACCAAAGCAAGTTACCCAAATGCAAGCTGTATGCCAACGATGCCGCTACCAATTCATGCGATCAACCTGCAAGAACTGTGGCACAACGGGGGTGAGTTTCCAACTCGTGAGTAGAAAACATAAACATGTAGAAATCGAACAAACAACGATTCTTAGATCAACTATATCATAAATGTAATACTATGATATTGTCACGACCCGAAAGTACGGAGCATGACCGGCACTTAGACAACGAACGTCTCGAGGCGTACATACTCTAAGTAAGCCGAACCCAGAAATCCAAACCAAGAAAAGTGGTAGAGAGTAGGAAGAACCATATCAAATCAACCTGTATACAACATAATATACAACGCCTAAAGGCGAGGATCACCACAGAAAGGAAACTCCAACAACAAGAAATCCACATAAATATAACGTGCGACTCTAAGGTCAAAAGAATAAACATCACTGGTCTCTATCTCAAATAAGTACATCTTTGGTTGATGGAAATTCTAGATACAAATGAAATATAATATACAATGTATAATGATGGGTACGATACAATAACCCGCCTACTAGCGGATAGCAAGTCAACCGAAAAGAAAACGTGCCCGCAAAGCCGTAATGGAACCTGTACGGCAACCTGCTAGAAACTGGGGCACAACGGGTGTGAGTTGCCAACTTGTGAGTAGAAAAAAGATCTACGAACAGAAAATCGCATGTATGATGCAATCCTAGGTCATACGATCATAATATATAATTCTCAACTATATAACCAGCAATCTCTAACCATGACTAGTATAATTATCTAACCCAAGTGTAAACCCATGTGTTCGTGTCAGTGCGACAGGTAGCAATGAATCATATGAATAATGTATGAATGCATGAAATAAAATGCATGTTCTGAAGAAAAATGCTTTCATAACCTTGTGAGATTTCTGTATTTTTAAAATGAGGTATCATAAATGAAATCAGCATAAATAGTACCCAGCATCGGCACAAAACATAAATCCCAATATCTCGATATCTCTGTATCGCAGTCTCTGTACCTCGGTATCTCAAATCTCAATGTCTCAATCATAATATCCAGGGCGTCGTCCGTCCAGGTCGGCCTCTACCATCCATCTCATGACTACGACGGTATCCTCCGGATATCCGACGCGTCGGGTAATATCACCGGTCGGTAGTGCTCCCCTGCCAGGCTCAATGCCATCTCCTGCGCTTTTCTTGCCCCGGGGTACCGCACCGGGTCCACCATGTACCCGCAATCGGTCTCATCCGCCTCCTCGAATGGGGTTTCACATGTCACTCTCAGCACCGAGAAAACACATGGTGGACGCACAGAAATATCATATCAAGGGTAACTGGGTTTTTAAAACAATTTCACAATCTCTTTGAAATATCCATGGTTCCCATATCCAGAAATATCATAGAAACAACATATCGCAATGCGTATAATCAGGAAACATGATATATGTGACGTATAAATGAAATGCAAGTATGACAGCATATTATGCAACATAGAATAATTGTATGCATATACAAGGGTCATATCCTGATGCAATAATATTACTGTGTAGTGACATGGCAATTACCGATGAAGATGTGTGTGAGACAACAAATAAGTGTACGTGGTACATACGCATCATTGGTAATGGTGCTGGTGTTCTAACAGCATGATATCAATAATGGAATATGAATCATAATAAATATGCTATGCAGAGTAACAACATTAATGTACGGGAGCTGAATACTAAACACAGTAATAGCTAAACTGCATCTAATGTCATAAGAGTCATACAGCTATGCCAACTAAAGGCTGAGCTAAAAGGTTAACTGCAGGTAAGGTAAACCGCCTAACCTCTGAGCCGATACATATATATACATATATAGTCGGAGATCCCGCCTCGATAATATCACATCCGATACCATATCTCTATAATCGATTATTCCCAAGTCAAGTGGGTGGATCAAACATCAAAATATAGCTCGTACGTGAATCCGTCGTACGGCATCCCCAAATCTGGATACGGGTCGATATCACATTCGTTATATCATTCATCAAGTATTCTCTTTATCAAATATCAATAATTTGGGTACTGACATATTTCTTGTACAATACTAACATCATCACTATAATCATGATCTGACTACTGATCGACAGTTTCGTATAAATCAATATCATCATCACCTATCATCACAAGAGAGTATACATCGCCCAAGGCGGCCTATCATAAACATCTTGTCATGTCATATCATATCATATCTCATAATATAGTCACATGTCGATCACTTAATATATATGTCACCATTCCTATGGCATCATCATCCCCAAAATCCTCTAAATCACCAAACGTATCCCAAGTATGAATTTTACTGTATCACCGATATCATAATCTCGGATCATATATCATCGACTCACCTCAATCCCATGTATCATCCTCAAATCCGTATGTGAACACATAATCCCAAACCCATGTGACTACATATCTATATCGAATCCTATAACCACATATGAAATAAGGATGCATGCAAGTATGTATGTGTGTATATGTAAGTGTAGTGCAGCCACTAACTAGGGTCGTAACCTTTCGCCAATCCAACATACCAATATCTATTTAAACATCAATAATTAATCCCAGCAACATATAATAAATTGTTGGTGTGTATACGCATCCGTATACATCACCACGGACTGCGGGGGTGCTATACGCCATCCACCCGACTTCTTCCCGTAGATATAAATCTACTCACCTTGTTATATGTGCCGGTGCCGATATCGCCATTTGCATCTCCAACGCCTCGACGCCACGTGGGGTACCTACAAGGATATCACACGCTAAAACTCTTGAAAACCATGTCGGAAACCAAAATGGTTCACACTACGCCCATAGGTAAAAACCTATGACCTGTGTGCAAACAGAGCCAATCACCACTGTCGTTGACGTCCAAACACCACCCGACAGAACGAATCATCGAATACCAGAAATCCATACGGAAAACAGGTCGTAAATCATACGCCAACACATGAAAAACAACCCAGGTTTTACCCTAACTGGAAACAGTCAAAACTAGACATACAGGTGGTCAAGTTTACATGAAATAGGGCTGTGCACGCAAAACGAGGGGGTTTCACCCGGGTCTGGCCGCAAATTGCGGCCAGGGGGAAAAAATCTGCGGCCGGGGTTAGGTGGTTGGGGCTAGGGTTTTGGGTGTTCGTTCATATCTGCCTGCATATCCTACTGCCAAGTCAATTTTACTTCAGGAGTTCCCGGGTGAAAGCAGATCTCAGAAAGGTCACAAAATCGACAAAAACGCAAATTTACACCAAGTCGAACAACTCTGGTAACTATCTGGAAACCTGGGTAATCTTGGTTAATTTGGTCTCAAATACACATAATAAGGTTAACCTAACGATCAAGATCAACACTTGGCCACTTCTCACTCAAATTTATCTAAACTAGCCCCAATCTTCATAAATAACACTAAGTTTCAGTTTTAACAGCTATAACTTGCGAGATAGGAATTGGGTCGCAAGATTATACCTCAAAGAAGGTCCTAGGATGTAGGAGAAGTGTGGATGAAGGAAGGAGGGAGGGCTGTTGTTGCTGAGGAGTTGCTCCATTTTCTCAAGTTGCTGATGCTGGGTTGTTGCTGCATCAGGCTGCTGTTGCCTTGGCTGCTGCTGCTGTTTTTGCTTGTGTTCTTCAGTAGTTGCAGTAGCAGGAGTTTTGTTGCTGAGGGAGGGTGGTTTGTTGTGTGATGTTGTGATTTGGTGAAGTGTGAGGTTGTTTTGAAATGAAGTTGCTGCTGCTGTGGCTATTTTTCACAGCAGTGCTGATGTTGTTGGGGCTAAAATGTGGCCGATATGTTGCCAGAAAATGGGGCTGAATCTGTGCTGATGTAGCTGCTGATATGAGGGGTTTCGGATGTAGGTTTTTGGGTTATGGTGCTAGGGTGGCTGCAGCTGATGGGTTGGGGCTGATGTGGTTTTTGTGTGGCTGTTGCAGCTGAATTTAGGGGATGGGGTGGCTGCTGATGCAGCTGATGCTTTTTTTTTGTGGCTGTTTTTATGGAGTTAGGATGGCTGTAGCAAAGTTTCAGCTGCTGAAATTTTCTGGGCTAGAGCTCTTTTAGTAGTGGTGGTGGCTTTGGTGAAGTGTGAGAGGGATGTGGTAGTAAGGTTAGTATAGCACCCTATGAAGAGTTTTGAAGCATCACATGACCCAAAGTTATAATTTTTAAGGTGCTAAACTAACATGCAAGTGGATCGATCCTAGAAAATTAGGGTTATTAAACTTTAAGCTAGAAAAGATTAGGGTTTGAAGGCTACAACCTTTGTAGCTCCCCTTTGCTAGACTCCTTGGTGTCTTGGGTGTTGAGTCGAGGTCCTCTCGAAGTTCCCTTGCGTCCACGACGATCCACCACGGAGCACTCCGTCCAAGCTCGCAATTTCGACAAACCGAAGAGAACACTCTAAACAAAGCGGCTAAGCTTGTATAGAATGATGTTGTGGTTAGGTTTCTCACTTCAAAAACCTTTCTTTAGTTGTATTTCACTCACTAGAAAAGACTAGAGAAGAAAAGATGAAGGAAGATGAAGATGGTGGCTAATATTGACAAGAGGTAAAGATATAACCCTTGAGTTAAAAAAAAGAAAGAAATATATATCACTATATATATATTTATTTCCTTCTTGACTTCAACCATGATTAAATGATGGATAGTTAGTTTAACTTGGGTTTTAAATGATAAAGAGAAAGATAACCATAGGTTAGTGGTAGTTGAGCAAGGTTAGGTCAAAAGAAGAATGTAGAAGCATGAATGATTATCCTTTCTTTTTCATTTTCTTTTTAAACCCAAAATGAAATAATAATCCATTATATAATCCATGGTGTGAGTCTTATATTGCCACCATTTCCATATTCTAACAACCATGATGGATGGGTGTATTTATGTATGCATGTATGCACATTCACATGTGCATGAAACTAGCATGGAAGAAAGAAAGAAAAGCACACATGCATGCACACATCCATCATCCAAGAAAAGGTTTTAAGTGAGAAAACTAATGGTTATATGATAAATCAACATTTGATTTATCAGTCCGGTCATATCTCATATGACCCCACCAAAAGCAGTTCACCCGATCAATGTTCGGTATCATATACGCACATTTCAATCGGGTGCATGCGCATATCGCATATGCGCACCACAACGTTTCGCCTGGACTGGGTAACTCCTCTGTGGGACTCTAAGACTCGTCAATACGCCGGCAGAGGGTAATGATCATATCAAGCACCCTCAAGCCGCAAGCGGTCAGCTAAACGTAACGGCCACCCGGGTATTGAGCGATCAGAAGACAACAAGCGAACCTGCTACAACTCCCGTCGAGCCATCCGGCAACACTACCGTACAGTCCGGTCTCTTCGTCAGATATGCTGCATATCGAGCCTAGGGATGGTCACGTCGACCCCAATAACTCGATAAGTCGTGTCGGTGAATGGTCTATAACAGATCGAGAAACTACTGATAACACTTATCAGCAAATCTCAGCAGCCCTGGCCAAGGACTTGCTGTTATAACCAGTCGGGCACTGCACAACATCAACTCCCAATACCGGGAGAGACGAAACCCCTCCTATCGCTCATCGTCTTCGTGTGTCTCGGGACTGTACCCAACGGTCAATCTGTTTGCATGACTCAGTAGAGCCGTGGTAGGGTGGCAATCAAAGTGCAGTGGGAGAACACACAAGACTCCATGACGATCTCGGGTCTACAGACTAACCTGTACCAGTGTCACCTGAGAACTGCTATCCGACGATAGATATAATTCCATATAGGAGTTCTCGGTGAGTCCGTCCAGTGTACCCAGTCACCACTGAGCACCCGTATATGATCTTGATGTCAAACATCGATGAATGTGGGAACATTCATCGCCCATCGTATGGGTCTAGTATCATATACGCTAGTCTACTCTGGTATATCAATGCCCCGTCTCGATATACCTATGACTAGGGACGTTCCAGGATATGCTTATAGACTACAGATGTCCCACTAGTATGATCTCCATCATAATCAGAGTAGTCAAGCCGATATCCTCAGGGCTTTATCAGCATGTATGAATGAATAAAAGCATGATCAAATCAACATGTCAGATAAAGAATAACCAGATAGCATACTATCATGTCGAGCAAGAATGCAAACTGAATATATATACATGTATAGATACATCCACTATCACATAATAGCCTCTAGGGCATACATATATCCAACAATCTCCCACTTGCACTAAGGCCAGTTATTGACGTATCTCATACCCAACATCTCAAAAAGTCGCTCATGCTGTGGCTGAGGGAGGGCCTTGGTGAGTGGATCCGCGGCGTTGTTCTTTGTGTCTGCTCTCTTAATCTCGATCTCGCGGCGATCTATGATCTCGCGGCGATCTATAATCTCCCGGATCAAATGAAAGCGCCTCAGGATATGTCTGGACCGCTGATGGGATCTGGGCTCCTTGGCTAACGCCATTGCCCCATTATTGTCACAATACAAAGGTATTGGATCAATAATGGTTGGAACTACTCCTAGCTCCGAGACGAACTTCTTCATCCAGACGGCTTCCTTGGCGGCATCATTTGCAGCAATGTACTCAGCTTCCATCGTAGAGTCTGCAACGGTATCTTGTTTGGAACTCTTCCAACTTACCGCCCCTCCATTGAGGGTAAATACAAACCCTGAGATAGATTTGCTGTCATCCTTATCGCTCTGGAAGCTCGAATCGGTAAAGGCCTCCATTTGGAGGTCTGTATTACCATACACCAAGAACAATTCTTTAGTCCTTCGTAAGTACTTAAGAATGTTCTTCACAGCTGTCCAGTGGTTCTCCCCTGGGTTGGATTGGTACCTGCTTACAACACTAAGTGCATAAGCTACATCTGGGCGTGTACATAACATCGCATACATTATAGATCCTACTGCCGAAGCATAAGGTATAATGCCCATGCGAGCTCTCTCTTCATCGGTCTTTGGACAAGAATCCTTGGAGAGAGTGACTCCATGGCAAGCGGGTAAGGCACCCCGCTTGGAGTCTTCCATACTAAACCTCTTTAGGATGGTGTTGATGTACCTGGTTTGGGACAGTCCCAATAACTTTTTGGATTTATCCCTATAGATCCTTATGCCCAGGATGTATGTGGCATCACCCAGGTCCTTCATGGAGAACCTCAGTGATAAGAATGATTTGACCGACTGCAGCATAGGAATATCATTTCCTATCAGAAGAATGTCATCCACGTACAATACGAGGAATGTGACAGCTCTTCCTACAGCCTTCCTATAAACACAAGGTTCATCTGGATTTTTGATGAAATCAAACTCTTTGATAACATCATCGAAACAGATGTTCCAACTCCGAGATGCCTGCTTTAACCCATATATGGATTTAAGCAATCTACATGCTTTCTCGCTGCTCCCACTGTCAATGAAGCCCTCTGGCTGATCCATATAAACGCATTCTTCTAAATCTCCATTCAGAAATGCTGTTTTAACGTCCATCTGCCAGATTTCATAGTTGTAGTGAGCAGCAATAGCAAGTAGGATCCGAATGGATTTAAGCATGGCTACGGGCGAAAAAGTTTCTTCATAGTCCAAACCTGGTCTTTGACGAAAACCTTTCGCCATAAGTCTTGCCTTATAGGTCTCTACCTGCCCATCCATACCAATCTTTCTTTTAAAGATCCATTTGCACCCTACAGGTTTTACCCCAGGGGGTACAACGTCCAAAGTCCATACTTTGTTGGTGTACATAGACTCCATTTCGGATCTCATGGCATCCAGCCACTTCACAGAGTCACCACTCGTGATAGCTTGCTGAAAACTGGTAGGATCATCATCTTCCATGATACAGTCTTCTCTGTCACCATCAATGTGGAAACCGTAGTACCTCTCCGGTGGGCGAGAAGTCCTACCAGACCTACGGAGTGGCCGAGGTTCTTCAGTTTCTGTTGCAACAGCCGGTTCAACCAAATCGTCATTTGTAGTTTGTGTCTCCAGAACCTCTTCCAGATCTACTACCTTGCCATCATTTTTATCTGTGAAAAACTCTTTTTCCAAGAATGTGGCATACTGAGAAACAAACACCTTTTGTTCCTCTTTGTGGTAGAACAGATATCCATAAGAATTCTTTGGATATCCCACAAAGTTACACATGACTGACCGTGTCTCGAGTTTGTCCGGATTCTGCTTTTTAACATAGGCCGGGCAACCCCAAATCTTAATTCTTTTAAGAGATGGTCTCTTCCCATTCCATATCTCATATGGCGTGGTAGACACGGCTTTGGTTGGAACCCTGTTTAGCAGAAACGCTGCAGTCTCCAATGCATGTCCCCAAAACGAGACTGGTAACTTAGCGTCACTCATCATGGACCGGACCATATCTAATAGGGTCCTATTCCGTCGTTCTGACACACCGTTGTGCTGTGGTGTGTAAGGAGGAGTGAGCTGAGAGAGAATCCCATTCTCTATTAGGAAGTTTGGAAATTCTGTACTAAGATACTCTCCACCTCGATCTGATCGAAGCATCTTAATACTCAAGCCGGTTTGTTTTTCTACTTCTTGTTTATATTCAATGAATTTCTCGAAAGCGTCGGACTTGTGCTTTAATAAAAATACATGACCGAATCTTGAGAAATCATCAGTGAATGTAATGAAGTATGAAAAACCGCCTCTAGCCTGTGTAGACATAGGCCCACATACATCACTATGTATGAGGCCCAGGAGCTGAGTAGCTCTTTCTCCGTGTCCGGTAAACGGAGTTTTGGTCATTTTACCCTTGATACAAGACTGGCAAGTCGCATAAGATTTATATTCAAAAGAATTTAAATATCCATCTTTGTGTAACTTGTTTAGTCTTGTTTCGTTAATATGACCAAGTCTACAGTGCCAAAGAAAAGCTTCATTTAATTCTGAAAGTTTTCTTTTATTAGTGTGTTGTATACTGAAAACTGTGTGTTGATTTAGGACATATATTCCGTTATTAAGCGTACCATACCCAACCAACATTTGATTCAGGTGAATGTTCATAACATTGTTTTGCAATCCAAAATTATACCCTTCATTGTCCAACAAAGAAACGGATATTATATTACATAGCATATCAGGTACAAAATAACATGGATTCAAAATCAAAATACATCCAGACGGCAACCCCAAGTGATACTCTCCCACTGCGACTGTATGTACATTGGAACCATTTCCAACGCGGAGAGTATGGTCACCTGTCTTCAAAACCTTGCTATTTCTCAGCCCCTGCATAGAATTGCAAATGTGAGAACCTGAACCGGTATCCAATACCCAGGAAGTAGAGTTTATAGAAAAACAGTTTTCAGTCACAAACGCACCTGAAGCAGAAGCATCACCATGCTTCTTCTTGAGACTTAGGTACTCCGTGCAGTTGCGCTTCCAATGTCCTGTCTTGTGGCAATGAAAACACTCGCCTTTCCCTGGGTCTCCAGCCGTGGACTTTCCCTTTCCCTTCACCTTTTTGACTCCGCCCTTAGGATTAGTGGGTTTCTTCTTTTTCTTTCCCTTGGCCTTAGCTTTCGGGCGAGAAGAAGAAGACTGTCCAATAGTCATAACGGGAGTCTTTGCTGACTTCATAGTGCTCTCTGCACTCCTTAACAAATTAAGGAGTTCAGGGAGTTCCTTCTCCATGCCATGCATGTTTAAGTTCACTATGAACTGAGCAAAGGTGGAGGGGAGGGACTGCAGAATAATATCTATATATTGTTCATTGTCCATTGTCCATCCGAGGTCCTCAAGCTCTTCTATAAGAGCTATCATCTTCAAAACATGGTCTGCTACTGGTGTGCCAGGGGCCATCCGCATGTGAAACAGTTTCTTTGATGCTTCGTATCGTAATACGCGGGACTGTTCCCCATACAACTCCTTTGTATGGAGCAATATCCCGTGAATGTCCATGTCCTCGTGCTGCTTTTGATGTGTGTTGTCCATCGATGCAAGCGCGAGGCATTTTGCCGTGGCACAGTCAGCGTCCCATGTCTTGCGGACTTCAATGTCCGCAACTGAGGATTTTGGGCCTGGGACGGGCGGGGCTGAAGCCGTGAGGACATATGAAACTTTATCATAAGTCAAGGCGATCTTCAGATTCCTTAGCCAGTCTTTATAGTTGGTCCCATTCAGTTTGTTCTTATCGAGTAGAAGCTTAAGTCCAGTCATTGGTATCTGCCATTAAGAGAGAGAAAAGAATACACTCAGCGAAAGCTCTTGCACAGATTAGATTGGTTTATTATCTTGTCTAATCGATGTTTCCCACTGCTTTTTATCAAGTTTTCTTTCAAAACCTTAAAAAGAAAAAACTAGCCAGGATTAATTACAGTCTACAACTTCGCTAACCGTTCAGCCTGGCCAGTGTCGGTACTTTGAGGGAGGTTCCCCGTGCTTTCGCACGGACCTAATTAAAGTAAACCTCGTTTTCCCAGAGGCGGAGCCCCGTTAACACCTTTCTAGACACCTAATGAGTTAGCTAATTGTAAACTGTAAAACTCTCCTAGGAGCAACTATTGCCCACAGTGGGATCGGGATCCAACCATCACATGGAAGGTATGCAATCTCATTGCAAATTTCAACACTTGAAATTCCCGATATAATTTTTACCCCTGGTACTTATGACCTTAACTATGGTCAACAAATCATAAGTACCAGTCAAGTTCTACCCGTCATTTCTTGATCAATTAGACCCACCCATATGACCCTTAACTATGGTCAACAAAGTCGCATGAATGTCCTAATTAATCTGCATCATATGCATTGTAGGAAGACATCACTTAGCTACCGTACACTACGCCTTAACTAAAGTCAACAAACGTAGCACGAATACTAAGTACTCTACTTCCTAAAATGACGGAGGGCTGCGAATGATTTTTAAGAAAATCTTTAACGCTTTGAACTTGATATCGTTGTAGAATCAAACAGTTTTCAAAAAAAAGGAGTGGCTTAAGCTCCGCAGTTTTGAAATGTAGCTTTTTCATAAATAGCCGAGTAGTTTTTAAATCCGATTCTACAACATCTTTTTAGGTTTATTTTCTTTACATTAATCACATTAATGTAATCCCATCATTTAAGTCCTTAAGCCAATCACAGAAAAGAAACGAAAATAACACGTACGCTTATGCCATCCGGATTCGCCGCAATGTTCCGTTATGCACTGTTAGGTTACTTAACTAACGGCATACCGGGACGGGACTAGTGCGGGTGTAAAACATAAGCAACGTCTACTATATATCATATATATAATATGTCATTCGTCTCAGATATCACAGAACACAGGCAGCAGAAATATAGATATAACATGGGATATACTAGGACGTCTGTATTTAGTATTTAGCCAGAATAGAAAATACGGATTCCACAGTCGCGATGAATAGCCAAGCCCACACCCTGGACCCCTACGAGAGCGGCAAGTGACCCTACCAATCCTGGAGTTTAGGAGACCCGGTCTCGACTCCTCGAGATGGCCTCCCACTGAACCCCAGAACCCGGTCACCTGTGCTCTCCTCCTTGGGTCCATCCTAATGCGGAAAAGTAAATAATATACAACACTGGTGACACAACCGCAACCTGGAAGTGCCCCAAATAAAAGAATATTATATTACATTTGAATTTACATGAATGAAAATATAAAACTCTCATCTCACAAAAACCCCCGGCTATTCGATCGCGACAATCCTTCACATCATATCTCAGCAACACATAATATCACATATCATCAACGTAAGTAAGTATGCGTACCCCGATTGTCGTTGATGTATAGCAACGAAACCGGCGATATCTAACATACTACACTTACGGTCACAGAAAAGAAAGTGTAAAACTACAATATTTGGAATCCAGATTCTCTTTAGACATCATAAATGCGAAATATCACATATTTCGTATTTCATGCCTAAACCATATGAATTCCACATATTGTATCACATTCCAGACAAACAGACAGTATTAAAGTTTTCGAACGAACAATCAAGCACCCAAGATTCACTAAAGCTCAACACTTGAGCAGGGTTCAAAAAAATCTGGAGTGTGACACAGTAGCGGCGGTCCAGCCGTAGAAGGGTCAAGCCAACGCCTCACATGTGGCGCGCCGTACTGCCCCAAACCCTAGGGTTCAAAGGGCAGTTCGAGACGGTCACATAATCGAGTTAAGGTTTGTTGTCTTCTAGAGGGACCACCGCAAAAAGACTTGCGCATATTTCCAAAGTATTTAAACCCCGTGAATAGTGAGCAAATGATATTTGTTCAAACACTCCAATACTTTCTAATTTACCCGGAAAAGCTACGAAAACAAAATTCCGATCGAATCGACGGGTCTAAAATTATCTCCAGAATTTTTCTAAACTAAATACAGATCAAAAATATCCAAAATTATATACAAGCAGATTAATGAATTATAGAAGAAAAATGATCCATCAATTTATACATATAGCCGCGGAACCGCGGCCTAAGCAAGCTTAGGCCGCGTTTCCGCGGCCGTTCTAACTGTTCATGGGATTATTTTTCTGCCGCAATCCTTATATTTTCCTGCTCTGATTTTTACATATTTTTAATTCTGCAAAATGTCAAGTTTTAGAAAATTTCCAGAGAGCACCTAAAGAAACCGTATTTCGGTTCGATCGGAGTTTTGACTTCGTAAAAAGGTCGCCTAATGTTCTAGGTCGGCTCTGATACTAATGTAAGGTTAGTATAGCACCCTATGAAGAGTTTTGAAGCATCACATAACCCAAAGTTATAATTTTTAAGGTGCTAAACTAACATGCAAGTGGATCGATCCTAGAAAATTAGGGTTATTAAACTTTAATCTAGAAAAGATTAGGGTTTGAAGGCTACAACCTTTGTAGCTCCCCTTTGCTAGACTCCTTGGTGTCTTGGGTGTTGAGTCGAGGTCCTCTCGAAGTTCCCTTGCGTCCACGACGATCCACCACGGAGCACTCCGTCCAAGCTCGCAATTTCGACAAACCGAAGAGAACACTCTAAACAAAGCGGCCAAGCTTGTATAGAATGATGTTGTGGTTAGGTTTCTCACTTCAAAAACCTTTCTTTAGTTGTATTTCACTCACTAGAAAAGACTAGAGAAGAAAAGATGAAGGAAGATGAAGATGGTGGCTAATATTGACAAGAGGTAAAGATATAACCCTTGAGTTAAAAAAAAGAAAGAAATATATATCACTATATATATATTTATTTCCTTCTTGACTTCAACCATGATTAAATGATGGATAGTTAGTTTAACTTGGGTTTTAAATGATAAAGAGAAAGATAACCATAGGTTAGTGGTAATTGAGCAAGGTTAGGTCAAAAGAAGAATGTAGAAGCATGAATGATTATCCTTTCTTTTTCATTTTCTTTTTAAACCCAAAATGAAATAATAATCCATTATATAATCCATGGTGTGAGTCTTATATTGCCACCATTTCCATATTCTAACAACCATGATGGATGGGTGTATTTATGTATGCATGTATGCACATTCACATGTGCATGAAACTAGCATGGAAGAAAGAAAGAAAAGCACACATGCATGCACACATCCATCATCCAAGAAAAGGTTTTAAGTGAGAAAACTAATGGTTATATGATAAATCAACATTTGATTTATCAGTCCGGTCATATCTCATATGACCCCACCAAAAGCAATTCACCCGATCAATGTTCGGTATCATATACGCACATTTCAATCGGGTGCATGCGCATATCGCATATGCGCACCACAATGTTTCGCCTGGACTGGGTAACTCCTCTGTGGGACTCTAAGACTCGTCAATACGCCGGCAGAGGGTAATGATCATATCAAGTACCCTCAAGCCGCAAGCGGTCAGCTAAACGTAACGGCCACCCGGGTATTGAGCGATCAGAAGACAACAAGCGAACCTGCTACAACTCCCGTCGAGCCATCCGGCAACACTACCGTACAGTCCGGTCTCTTCGTCAGATATGCTGCATATCGAGCCTAGGGATGGTCACGTCGACCCCAATAACTCGATAAGTCGTGTCGGTGAATGGTCTATAACAGATCGAGAAACTACTGATAACACTTATTAGCAAATCTCAGCAGCCCTGGCCAGGGACTTGCTGTTATAACCAGTCGGGCACTGCACAGCATCAACTCCCAATACCGGGAGAGACGAAACCCCTCCTATCGCTCATCGTCTTCGTGTGTCTCGGGACTGTACCCAATGGTCACCTGTTTGCACGACTCAGTAGAGCCGTGGTAGGGTGGCAATCAAAGTGCAGTGGGAGAACACACAAGACTCCATGACGATCTCGGGTCTACAGACTAACCTGTACCAGTGTCACCTGAGAACTGCTATCCGACGATAGATATAATTCCATATAGGAGTTCTCGGTGAGTCCGTCCAGTGTACCCAGTCACCACTGAGCTCCCGTATATGATCTTGATGTCAAACATCGATGAATGTGGGAACATTCATCGCCCATCGTATGGGTCTAGTATCATATACGCTAGCATACTCTGGTATATCAATGCCCCGTCTCGATATACCTACGACTAGGGACGTTCCAGGATATGCTTATAGACTACAGATGTCCCACTAGTATGATCTCCATCATAATCAGAGTAGTCAAGCCGATATCCTCAGGGCTTTATCAGCATGTATGAATGAATAAAAGCGTGATCAAATCAACATGTCAGATAAAGAATAACCAGATAGCATACTATCATGTCGAGCAAGAATGCAAACTGAATATATATACATGTATAGATACATCCACTATCACATAATGGCCTCTAGGGCATACATATATCCAACAGTGGTGTGAATGGGGTGTGTGAGTGAGAGGGAGATACGAGAGATAAAAGAAAAAGAGTTGATATGGGAGGGACCATGACACCCTATAGCCACCCCTCTCTCTCTTTTAAATGCTAGCTCACACAAGCCATCATGGCTCACACTCTCCCTACACAAGTCAACCCTAATCATCCTTAACCAAGCTAAAACCCTTAATTAAACCAATTAACCGAATCAGTGGTTCAACCCACCATAGTCATCTAAGCATGGTCCAACCCTAGTCCACCATGACCAAAATAAGAAACAAGTGTAACAAGTGTAGAAAGTGTTATGTGTACATTTTTGCACAAAAAGCCAAAAATCCACTTAGCGATTTTTAATCGCGATTAACACCAAAATAACATATAATCCATCATAAAAACTGCAAAATGGCATATTTCCATAAAATAAGCTATTTTAGAATTTCTATAATTTTCTCAAGAATTTTCACCATTTATCGGTATTTAATTATACCGACTATTAAAATATTCATTAAAAATTAATATTAAATTATGAAAATTCCGAAAAATAATATTTTATTTTTTTGAAATGTTACAGTCTTCCCCCCCTAAAGAAATTCGATCCCCTAATTTAAATTTAAACCTCCAAATTCCAAAACAGTTCAATAAAATGTCCAAGTCAACGGGGCTCCGAAATCATCAATTCCATAGAATGCATCATAGCGCAATACCTGAGCGTGTGTAGCGAGCAGATAACTCGAAAATAAAACTCCGTCAAGCATCTCGCAATCATCGGAGTCCAGGTAAAATACGAATGCCAAATCCAAGGCAAAGCCGATATGCTATAAATCGGAACTATGCATGTCAATACCAAATTCGTACATATAAATATCTGAAGGGAATGCATGCCAAATTTCTTTAAAGTCGGTGTGCAATGCACATAACACTGCACAGTGGCGGATGTCTTTATCAGAAAATAGCCATATACTTATATATCTTTTGTTTAGTATGCACGATCAGCCGTTTTGAAAACAATTTGGAAGGTTTCCCTGTTTTAAACGTTTTCGTATCATATCAGACACGTATGTAAATAATGAGACTATAGCTCGCTTTTGGAAATCCCTTTGAAATCTATCAACGCATGCAAAATATATCCAGGCACTGTCATCTGATCAGTCCTGCTCAGTACGAAAATCAATCGCAATATCATGAAAATGTACTGCTTCATAAGAAATCAGTCCCAAAAAGTGCATATGAAAACCCTGTGCGTACGGTGCACACGGAGATCAAAATCCATGAATGTACACAAAAACAACATCAAGGTGCAACGGTTGTGCACACAACTTTGGTCATAAGCATCGTGTGTGCCTGACCGCAAAATCAGGTGCCTCTGACATGCACGAAAATTCCGATTTAGTGCATCTGGTGTGCACCAAATTGCATCTCATAACAGGCACCCAACATGCGCTAAAAATCCAAATCAGGTGCATCCATCATGCATGAAATCATGAAATCCAATATCGAGTGTCGAACACGCGCAAAATCCTATCAGGTGCATAAAGTGCCCAAAATAAATGTCGAGCATCACCCTCGAAATCGAAATCCAGTGCATCCAAGTGCACAAAATACATGTCACTGCACTGCAAGCATATACAAACTATACAGAGTGCAGGAACCAAATCGTGTGCGTGCATACGCACAAAATTAACTCAAATGTCTAAACCCCATAAATCACAACATGTGAAACCAGGCACGAAAACGATATCAAGTGCAACAACTGGGCAAAAATCGTAAATCCTCAATCATCAGAATCAAATCATGCGAATAAATCACCCAAAACATAGAAATCAAGTATGGCGGAATAGTCCCGCTCAAGCGTATCCTCCAAGAATCTCGAGCCAACTGTCGCGGTCACTAGTAGGACATCTCATCGACGATCATGAACTCTGGCCTGCTGGTGTGCGTAGCAATGACCACTCCTGGGTTCAGGTCTTCTTGTAACATATTTCAGAAAAGTCCTTATCATCCCTGTGGATTACCAATTCTCATGATCCTTCGGCTCATCGGCCCTATCAAGTGTGCTAACGGGGACGATTCCGTTCTGGCACTCCTCTGGTCATCTCTCGATCAATCATCATGACCATTCGTAAAGCAGCATGTCGCTGGAGTCGGCCTCTGGTTCTCTGAATGTACGTGACACAACTGATCCTGGGTGCAAGTGTCATTGCAGCAGTGTCCTGGAAGGAATCCTGCTCAGGGTCTCTTAAATCCTCATCTCTGCCGTCTGTCCGGAAGTCATCGTCCTTTACCATATTTGCTTCTTGCTTCGAAACGGCTGCATACTCAGCGCGACTCCTTCTAGAAGGTATATCCAGTACAATGCCTCGACATGCGCATCGCATCTCTGATGTTTGCGGAGTGGAACGTCATCACATCTAGATCTGGTACGAACCTCTTACTCCACTTTTCTCTAATGTCGACTGCTTCGGACTCGCCTCGTCGTGGCTGCATGAACTGAGCTCTAACGGCTATCCCCATATCTGGAGTCTCCCAAGAAGTGCATCTCAACATCTAGCATCCGAATTAAGTCGTGCCATCCGATCGAGTCGTCAAAACCTCATAATCCCATAAGGGCTCAACATCTTGGGTACAGTATAATAGTATCGAGTACATACCACAGCATCGGTGGTCCAGCCATAGAAGGGCAAACCCAAACCTCACTAATGGTGTCGTAGAACTGCCGTGAACCCTAAGGTTCAAAGGCTTTCATACGGTCATTAAGTCGAGTTAGGGTTTCATTTTTCTAGAGGGGCCATAGAATTGCCTGCATGTCTTTCCGAATACTTTAAACTTGGAATAATAGGTTTTTGACATTCGATCGTCTCTGTCGACTCTCAACGTCTTCGCGTGAAGTCGTCTCTAACTGGAATCGATCTATCTGATGACACCGTGTCAGGGTAGGAAACGATCCACAAGTCCTAGTCATTCATCCTCGGTGACTAGCGACCTTCTATCATCTCTTAGTACAATCTCGTACTGCAATAGCTCCAATATCTGAGCGATATCTCGTCGTTCGCAGTAATAACTAGCTCACTCGTCTGCACGCTGAACTGTGCCTTAATCATCAGGAGTAAGCAATACACCAACGATCATCAAAATCTGGCTGGCCTCCTTCAGTAGCTCAATCCTCTGGTGCTGATCTGCACGTCCGACTAATCTCATACAACGATCCATCCAACGCTCATAGCATAAAAATACAATCAAGACACATCTCTGCAAACGTGCGTCTCTGGAATTATGCTCTGGTCAGTCCTCGTTCGTGACGAGCTCAGGCTGGCCGCAACTCTAGCCGTAGCTCTCCCTGCCCGTAATCACGGCAGAAAATCCATAACTGGTACCGACGAGGCTAGATCAGGAAGGAATATGATACTGAACAAAGAAATGTACATCCTAAGGTTTCTTAAGGGGAGTGGCGTATCGTAAATATACCGTGGAACATACCAACAGTACGTCACTCTACTTTAGTCACCTATTCCATCAACCAAGGGTCATCCTACGCTCCAAAGGTAAAACCTAACGCTCTGATACCAAGTTTGTCACGACTCGAAAGTACGGAGCATGACCGGCACTTAGAATACGAACGTCTCGAGGCGTACGTACTCTAAGTAAGCCGAACCTAGAAATCCAAACCAAGAAAAGTAGTAGAGAGTAGAAAGAACCATATCAAATCAACCTGTATGCAACATAATATACAACGCCTAAAGGCGAGAATCACCACAGAAAGGAAACTCCAACAACAAGAAATCCACATAAATATAACGTGCGACTCTAAGATCGAAAGAATAAACATCACTGGTCTCTATCTCAAATAAGTACATGTTTGGTTGATGGAAATTCTAGATACAAATGAAATATAATATACAATGTATAATGATGGGTACGATAAAATAACCCACCTACTAGCGGATAGCAAGTCACCCGGAAAAAAAAACGTGCCCGCAAAGCCGTAATGGAACCTGCACGGCAACCTGCAAGAAACTGTGGCACAACGGGGTGAGTTGCTAACTCGTGAGTAGAAAAAAGATCTACGAACAGAAAATCGCATGTATGACGTAATCCTAGGTCATACGATCATAATATATAATCCTCAACTATATAACCAGCAATCTCTGACCATGGTTAGTATAATTATCAAACCCAAGTGTAAACCCGTGTGTCCATGTCAGTGCGACAGCTAGCAATGAATCATATGAATAATATATGAATGCATGAAACAAAATGCATCTTCTGAAGAAAATTGCTTTCATAACCTTGTAAGATTTCTATATTTTTAAAATGAGGTATCATAAATGAAATCAGCATAAACGGTGTCCAGCATCGGCACAAAACATAAATCTCAATATCTCGATATCTATGTATCACAGTCTCTGTACCTCAGTATCTCAAATCTTAATGTCTCAATCATAATATCCAGGGCGCCATCCGTCCAGGTCGGCCCCTACCATCCATCTCATGACTACGACGGTATCCTCCGGATACCCGACACGTCGGGTAATATCACCGGTCGGTAGTCCTCCCCTGCCAGGCTCAACGCCATCTCCTGCGATCTTTTTGCCCCGGGGTACCGCACCGGGTCCACCATATACCCGCAATCGGTTTCATCCGCCTCCTCGAATGGGGTTTCACATGTCAGTCTCAGCACCGAGAAAATACATGGTGGACGCACTGAAATATCATATCAAGGGTAACCGGGTTTTTAAAACAATTTCACAATCTCTTTGAAATATCCACGGTTCCCAAATCCAGAAATATCATAGAAACAACATATCTCATTGCATATAATCAGGAAACATGATGTATGTGACGTATACATGAAATGCAAGTATGACAGCATATCATGCAACATGGAATAATAGTATGCACATACAAGGGTCATATCCTGAAGCAATAATACTACTGTGTAGTGACATGGCAATTACCGATGAAGATGTGTGTGAGACAGCAAATAAGTGTACGTGGTACATACGCATCATCGGTAATGGTGCTGGTGTCCTAACAGCATGATATCAATAATGGAATATGAATCATAATAAATATGCGATGCAGAGTAACAACATTAATGTACGAGAGTTGAATACTAAACACAGTAATAGCTAAACTGCATCTAATGTCATAAGAGTCATACAGCTACGCCAACTAAAGGATGAGCTAAATGGTTAACTGCAGGTAAGGTAAACCGCCTAACCTCTGAGTCGATACATATATATACATATATAGTCGGTGATCCCGCCTCGATAATATCACATCCGATACCATATCTCTATAATCGATTATTCCCAAGTCAAGTGGGCGGATCAAACATCAAAATATAGCTCGTACGTAAATCCGTCGTACGGCATCCCCAAATCTCGGTACGGGTCGATATCACATTCGTCATATCATTCATCAAGTATTCTCTTTATCAAATATCAATAATTTGGGTACTGACCTATTTCTAGTACAATACTAACATCATCACTATAATCATAATCTGACTACTGATCGACAGTCTCGTATAAATCGATATCATCATCACCTATCAACACAAGAGAGTATACATCGCCCAAGGCGGCCTATCATAAACATCTTGTCATATCATACCATATCATATCTCATAACATAGTCACATGTCGATCACTTAATATATATGTCACCATTCCTATGGCATCATCATCCCCAAAATCCTGTAAATCATCAAACGTATCCCAAGTATGAATTTTACCGTATCACTAATATCATAATCTCGGATCATATATCATCGACTCACCTCAATCCCATGTATCATCCTCAAATCCGTATGTGAACACATAATCCCAAACCCATGTGGCTACATATCTATATTGAATCGCATAACCACATATGAAATAAGGATGTATGCAAGTATGTATGTGTGTATATGTAAGTGTACTGCACCCACTACCTAGGTCGTAACCTTTCGCCAATCCAACATACCAATATCCATTTAAACATCAATAATTAATCCCAACAACATATAATAAATTGTTGGTGTGTATACGCATCCGTATACATCACCACGGACTGCGGGGGTGCTATACGCCATCCACCTGACTTCTCCCCGTAGATATAAATCTACTCACCTTGTTATATGTGCCGGTGCCGATATCGCCATTTGCATCACCAACGCCTCGACGCCACGTAGGGTACCTACAAGGATATCACACGCTAAAACTCATGAAAACCATGTCGGAAACCAAAATGGTGCACACTACGCCCATAGGTAAAAACCTGTGACCTTGTGTGCAAACACAGCCAATCACCATTGTCGTTGATGTCCAAACGCCACCCGACAGAACGAATCATCGAATACCAAAAATCCAAACGGAAATCAGGTCGTAAATCATACGCCAACTCATGAAAAACATCCTTTGATTTTACCCTAACTGGAAACAGTCAAAACTAGACATACAGGGGGTCAAGTTTACATGAAATAGGGCTGTGCATGCAAAACGAGGGGGTTTCACCCTGGTCTCGCCGCAAATTGCGGCCAGGGGGAATAAATCTGCGGCCGGGGTTAGGTGGTTGGGGTAGGGTTTTGGGTGTTGGTTTATATCTGCCTTCATATCCTACTGCCAAGTCAATTTTACTTCAGGAGTTCCCGGGTGAAAGCAGATCTCAGAAAGGTCACAAAATCGACAAAAACACAAATTTACACCAAGTCGAACAACTCTGGTAACTATCTGGAAACCTGGGTAATCTTGGTTAATTTGGTCTCAAGTACACCTAATAAGGTTAACCTAACAATCAAGATCAACACTTGGCCACTTCTCACTCAAATTTATCTAAACTAGCACCAATCTTCATAAATAACACTAAGTTTCAGTTTTAACAGCTATAACTTGCGAGATAGGAATTGGGTCGCAAGATTATACCTCAAAGAAGGTCCTAGGATGTAGGAGAAGTGAGGATGAAGGAAGGAGGGAGAGCTGTTGTTGCTGGGGAGCTGCTCCATTTTCTCAAGTTGCTGATGCTGAGTTGTTGCTGCGTCAGGCTACTGTTGCCTTGGCTGCTGCTGCTATTTTTGCTTGTGTTCTTCAGTAGTTGCAGCAGCAGGAGTTTTGTGGCAGAGGGAGGGTGGTGTGTTGTGTGAAGTTGTGATATGGTGAAGTGTGAGGTTGTTTTGAAATGAAGTTGCTGCTGCTGTGGCTGTTTTTCCCAGCAGTGCTGATGTTCTTGGGGCTAAAATGTGGCTGATATGTTGCCTGAAAATGGGGCTGAATCTGTGCTGATGTAGCTGCTGATGTGAGGGGTTTGGGATGTAGGTTTTTGGGCTATGGTGCTAGGGTGGCTGCAGCTGATGGGTTGGGGCTGATGTGGTTTTTGTGTAGCTGTTGCAGCTGAATTTAGGGGATGGGGTGGCTGCTAATGCAGTTGATGCTTTTTTTTGTGGTTGTTTTTATCGAGTTAGGGTGGCTGTAGCAATGTTTCAGCTGCTGAAATATTCTGGGCTAGAGTTGTTTTAGTAATGGTGGTGGCTTTGGTGAAGTGTGAGAGTGATGTGGTGTGAATGGGGTGTGTGAGTGAGAGGGAGATACGAGAGATAAAAGCAAAAGAGTTGATATGGGAGGGACCATATCACCCTAGAGCCACCCCTCTCTCTCTTTTAAAAGCTAGCTCACACAAGCCATCATGGCTCACAATCTCCCTACACAAGTCAACCCTAATCATCCTTAACCAAGCTAAAACCCAAGCCAATTAACCGAATCAATGGTTCAATCCACCATGGTCATCTAAGCATGGTCCAACCCTAGGCCACCATGACCAAAACAAGAAACAAGTGTAACAAGTGTAGAAAGTGTCATGTGCACATTTTTGCACAAAAAGCTAAAAAATCCACTTATCGATTTTTAATCGCGATTAATACAAAATAACATATAATCCATCATAAAAACTGCTAAATGGCATATTTCTACAAAATAAGCTATTTTAGAATTTCTATAATTTTCTCCAGAATTTTCACTATTTATCGGTATTTAATTATACCGACTATTAAAATATTCATTAAAAATTAATATTAAATTTTGAAAATTCCCAAAAATAATATTTTATTTTTTTGAAATGTTATAGATATCTAGGGTGACTATATGTAAATATGTGCCAACAATATAATCAATGCCTGTATGCATATAAATATATAAGGATATCAAAGAATGTGTGTCCATCAATGACACATCAAATCATGGAACCTGAGTGTCCAACACCTACACTCGAAAGATCAAGAACCCCGTGTCCAGTATCGACACATAAATCCTCACATCTCAGACGCTGCATCCTCAGATCGGCCCTCATATCTATACAATCACCGGTCGGTAGTGCTCCTCTGCCTGGCTCAACGCTTTTCTATACGATCTTCTTGCCCCGGGGTTCCGCACCGAGTCCACCATGCACCCACAGACAGTTCCTACTTCTCCTCGAATTGGGTGTATGATATCGCTCAAGAGTCGAGAAAACACATGGTGGATTCCTCTCAAATCAAATCACGTGAAAATCACAATTTTCCATCTTTAAAATGATAATAATTTTATAAAATCTTTTCGGTTTCTCCAAATCTAGAAATCTCATGGAAATAGCATATCTTAATGCGTATAATCGTAAATCATGATGTATGCAACATATAACAGAAATGTAAGCATATCCGTATATAATGCAATATGGTATAAAGGTGTATATGTAACTATAACAAGTAAATTATGCATAGAGTCATATCATGATGCAGCAATTCTACTGTGTAGTGACATGGCAATTATCAATGATGAAGTGTGTGAGCCGGCCAATCTGTGTAAGTATGACATACGCATCATCGATAATGGTGTAGGTGTACTAGCACAGGTATATGAAATACAATGGGAATGACATGAACGTAGCGTAAAGTAAATCGGCAGTTAAATGCTATAAGGTATACGTATCTAACATGACCGAGTCAGTGAATTTATCAATCGGTATCCTCTAGTCAATGGTTTAGATCAATCATAAATTAAACTCACCACGTACGGTAAATCATTATACGGCGTCATTAAACAAATTGGTATTCTAACAAGCTATAAGACAATGAGGGTACGGACCTAACGTCTTGTACGGCTTATCACTCTAGATTCACAACATTATGTATATCTATATACCTATATCCATGGGTCACATACATAACAATCGACTTGCATCCATGACGACATATCAATCAAGTCATCATATCACTTCGTATATCCTTTTCATCATATACATATCTCACATCGAGTCATCTTATTAGTCTAAAGTCGTATTTATCAATCTCTTAACATGTTACTATAATCTCCTATTGATTCTCTATGCAACTACTTAACTATATCTATTGTAATTCGCATTCTTAATCATCAATTAGGACCTCTTTCATATCATATCATGTCACCTAAACCATAAGCCATAACTTTAAGTTATGGTATTTCTTATCTCCTACAATTTCTTTAACTATATCTCTAAGTTTCTAAAATGGTTTCTTTAACCATATCATGTATATCGGTTTCCATCAAAGTTGTGGGGGTGCTATACGCCATCCACCCGACTTCCCCCGTAGATATAGATCTACTCACCTTGATCCTTGCTCGTCGAAGTCGATGACGCCACGCTCCGTCGCCTCAGAATCTACGCGAAGGTACCTACAATAATACACAATCGAAATCGCTATTAATATCAAATCCGGAAAACCAAAACGGCACACGGTACACTCATAGGTTAGAACCTATAGCCTACGCATGCAAAACAATCAAACAATCCTTGTTGTTGACGTACAAACGCCCAACAACCAAATACAAATCCAAATACCAAATCTCAAGTCATTAAAAGTCGCAATCCGAAATCAAAAACTTAAGAAAACCTCTCCAGATTTTGCCTTAGTTTAAATTAGACAATTTTGCATATGGGGTTGTTCTAATTAGAAGATATAGGAGACACAGACCAAAAACCAACCAATTCCATCTCATTATGGCCGTAATTTGCGGCCACGAGGAATAAATTTGAGGCCAGGTAAAGAGGGGAGAAGCTCGGGTTTCTATGGTAGGTTCCTATGTGCCTGCACGTCTCTCTGTAATGGCAACTTATTTTATAGGTCTTCCGGGTCAAAGCAAATCACTAATTTTCATCACAAATTCTATAATTTCCGATATCGGCAGATTTCAAAGTTCGCATTTTGGGGTTTGGTCTCTGGTCCAGGTCAAGAATCGATCTCAAGGGTCTTGTATATACTCACTACAGACCACAAGCCCACAAAATCAACCAAACCCTCTATTGGAATTTTCTAACATCACCATTTCACACTTAAAAACTTCTAAAATAAACTAGAATATAAAGAAATAAAAAATAAACTAAATGGAAGAAGATATATCTCATTTACGCAACTCAAGAAAAATCGTAGAAGTCTAAAGTCATCAAAATCCAACTTTGCTTGGTCCAATGTGTTGAGGGTGAGGTGGGGATTAACATTTGTGAAGGGAGTATTGAAAGGATCCTAGGCACCCTAATGAGGTCTCACAAGGCATCGACCATGCCAATTTAAAAATTTATGGGTGCCGAGAGACCCTAATACGGATCGTCGGCTAGATATTTAGGCGAAAGTAAAATCTAGTTAACACTTAACTAAAAGTCTAACGGAAATACAACCTTTGTAGATCCGGTGGTCCACCTCCATAGCTCCGCAACGAAGTCCCCTCGCTGTCCTAGTGAGTTCCCGGGCTCTAACGTCGGCTTCGTCGGAGAATGGGCAAGCTAGGTCGTCGATGTCCATGCCGAAGATGATCTACGTCGAGGCATCGCTAAATCAAGCTCCGACTTCACCAAGTCAAGAAACTTGTGAAGAAAACACACTCTACTACTTGGCAAGAGGTAGAGGATGAAGAAATAGGAAGTGGGTTCACTTTAGAATTGGATTTCTCACTCATATTCATCAATCACCATTGATGAACTAGGTTATCTTCTTGTGTTGAAGTGAAGAAGAAGATGAAGTAGAATATGATAAGTTTATGATAAGCTTTTAAGAATAAATAAAAATCCATTCTTATCATAATTCTCACCATGGTTAGGTGTAGAGAATTAACTTGAGTTAATTGAATTGGTTAGGGTTAAGCATGAGACAAAATGGTGACTAAGTCAAAAGTTCATGAAGCTTCATGAAAGAAAACAAAAGAAAGCCACCATTCTATTTTATGCAATTTATTTTCCAAAAATAAAAACAAATGAATAAATGAATAATCAAATAAAAACCCTAACTATTTCTTTAACCAAGGTTTAATTCTTTACACAAACCCTAATTTGCATGTATCATCAAATATGATACAAACAAGTGCACAAAATCATATCGCATATGCAATGCGCACAACCGAGCGAGAAAATCCATTTAAAGTGAACCGATACTAGTTAATGCAAAGTAATATATCAAATATATAATTATGCATTAAATCATTAAATCAACACTTGATTTAACGATCCGGTCATGACGCACATAACCGACTGGTATCATTAGTAACATCTTATCGAATCAACACTTGATCCGATAACCCGGCTATATCGCATATAACCGATCAATGTCACATCGCGAGAATCGAATACAGTATCACATACTCGTATTATTCTCGGTCCCGCACATATCTCATATGCGCTCCTATTTCGTTTCGCTTGAGGCAGGAAACCTCTGTGTAGGACTCTAAAGACTCGTCAATACGCCGGTAGCAGGTGATGATCATATCAAACACCCACAAGCCGCAAGCGGTCTGCTAAACGTAACGCCACCCGGGTATTGAGCGATCTGAAGATCGACGAGCAAGCCCGCTCACACTCCAGTGAATCCAACCAGTAACACTACCGTACAGTCCGGTCTGATCGTCTGATATGTCGCATATCTCGCCTAGGGGTGGTAAACGTCAGACCCCAATAGCTCGATAAGTCGTGTCGATATGAGGGCTATAACACTTCGAGAAACTACTGGTAACACTTACAAGTAAATCTCAGCAACCCTGGCCAGGGATTTCCTATTATAGCCAATCGAACACAGCGCAACATCAACTCCCTATACCGGGAGAGACGAATCCCCTCCTATCGCTCATTGCCTCCATGTGACTCGGGACTGTACCCAAAAACCACCGTTTTGCACGCCCTCTTGGACGTGGTAAGATGGAAATCAAAGCACAGTGTGAACCACACAAGACTCTATGACGATCTCGGGTCAACAGACTACTCTGTACCAGTGTCACCAGAGAACTGCCATCTGACGTGAGGTATAATACCATCTGGGAGTTCTCGGCGAGTCCGTCCAGTGTACCCAGTCTCTACTGAGCACCCGTATATCATCTCCGATGTCAAACACCAATGGATATGGGATCATCCATCGCCCATCTGTATGGGTCGAGAAGGTATACGCTAGTCTACTCTGGTATATCGATGCCCCGTCTCGATACACACTCGACTAGGGACTTTGAAGGATGTACTTATGGACTACCATGTCCCCACTAGTATGATCCGCATCATAGTCCAGGTAGTCAAGTACACATCCTAAGGGCTTTACCAACATGTAACAGAGAGACAATCAGTGTACACGTTAAGGTAAAGAGCAACCAGATAGCATACTATCATGTCGAGCAAGAAAGTCCTCCCTATATATGTCCCAGCATCCACTACAATATACATCCAATGTACAGTAATGGCCTCTAGGGCATACATATAACTAATAATCTCCCACTTGCACTAGGGCCATCTGTAGCAGTAGTTGTAGTATCTCATACTCAACCATCCCATAAAAGTCTCTCTCTGGGAATAGGCCTTCGTGAGTGGATCCGCCGTGTTGTCCTCTGAGTCTACTCTCCTAATGGTATCAGAGCCTAAATAAACTTAAACTATCTTTGTAGAAAAGTGTATGGAAGTTCGAAACCGAAAAATCGCAAAACCGGAAAAACAAAAACCCTAAGTTTCTGTTGAAATTTTTTATGCTCTAAATGAAAAACTTTTTATTCCTAAATTCGGCTCAGGGTTTTGTGAGAACACCCACCAAAAATGATCCCATGATCCCTTCAAACCGCCGCGGATCCGCGGCCAAAGGTATGCTTCGGCCGCGGATCCGCCGCCGTTTAGGGTCGTCATGTGATCGGGTTTTGTGCAGTGTTCTTCTGGTAGGGTTTTCGGATTTTTCAGATGGTTTGTATGCACCCAGATTTTCCAGAACATAAATTTGCTTTTGGGGTCCTATAAATCCGTATTTTTATCGAACTTCGCTACACTTTGTCTATATTGGTTATATCTGTGATGTTTGTATGTATTAAACGTCGGCTAATCGCTATAAGTCGATTAGTCGGGGTTATACATCTCTGTGATCTGTGTTTGATATTGGAATGTGTATATGAATGTGTTGGACTGTCGCGGGTGAATAGCCGGGGTGGATGTGAGATGAGCTTTTGTTTTTCTTTCATTCATTTGTAAATGTAAATTGATGTAATATTATTATTTGTATGGCCGCACAACCGGGTCGGGGTTGTAGCCGTCATTGTATAATTCTTTTTACTGTTTTTGCTCCTAGGATAGACCCATGGAGGGGTGCATAAACTGCCGGGTACTTGGCAGGTAGTTTGCCGCACCCGTAGGGGTCTTGGGTGGGGTTTTGGCTATTCACCGCCACCGTGTAATCCGCTTTTCGTTGCAGGCTCGAACGGATTGCGGATTCCTAGTATATCCAATGTATTCATCTGTGATCTGTAATGTCTATCATTGCTATATTTATAACTATTTAGGCGTTGGTTATGTTTTACAGCCGCGCTAGCCCAGCCCCCGCTCTGTCGTTAGTTAAGTAACCTAACGGGTAATGACGGGGCCCCATGGCGAATGCGAATGGCATAAGCGTACGTCATATTTTGGTTGTTTTCTGCAATGGTAGGATTAAATGATGGGACGCATTAAAAGAACTAATGCAAGAATATCACGCATTAAAAGAACTAATGCAAGATAATAAACCAAGTTAAAGTCGTTGGAACACTTTCGAAAAACCACTCGGTTCTTTTCAAAACTAACTTTTAAATGCGGAGATTGAGCCACTCCTTTTAAAAGCTATCTCGTTCCATCGATTATATCAAGTTCACTACGTTCACGGTTTCGCCAAAACCATTCGTAGCCCTCCGTCGTTTCACATGAATAGTCAATGGTATTCAAGCTGTGTTTGTTGGCCAAAGTCAAGGCATAGTGATCGGTAGCTATTAGGTATTCATGTGCAGCATAGATAGATGCGTTGGTTTGGAACAGTCGTACTGCCTTGTTGGCCAAAGTCAAGGGTAGGTACGGATGGATTCAGATTAACCTGGAAAAACGACGGGTAGAACTTGACATGTGACTTATGATTTGTTGGCCAAAGTCAAGGTCATAAGAGCATGGGGCAGAAATCCACATCGGGAGTTTCATAAGTACCGAAACTTGCTAGATTTGCATACCATTTGGAGTGTGGTGATTCTGGTAGGATACCTTCAGTTTCGTCACGTGATGATATTTGGATCCCGATCCTACTGTGAGTATATGCTACTCCTCGGGAAATTTCTCACTAAACGATCAATGCTATAAACCTAGTAGGTGCCTAGAAAGGTGTTAGCGGGGCTACGCCCCCAGGGAAAAGAGATTCTTAAATTAAGGAACTTCGCGAAAGCGTTGGAAAACCTCCCTCGAAGTACCGACACTGGCCTGGCTGAACGGTTAAGCAAGTATTGTACGGTGGGATTGATCCTGACTAATTCTTCCTTTATGGTTTGAGAAGGGATTCGAAAGACAGTGGGAGCCATCCTGTTTAGACAAATTAAAAAACCACTCTAAACTTGCAAGAGCATCGTGCTAAAGTGCTCCTTCTCTCCCCCCTGCAGCAACCAAATCGAAATGACTGGACTTAAGTTACTTCTAGATAAAAACATACTGACAGGGCCAAACTACAAAGATTGGCTCAGGAATGTCAAAATGGCAATCACTTACGACAAGCTGGGGTATCTTCTTACCACCAAAGCTCCCCCCGTCCCAGGTCCCACCTCCAGCGTCACGGATAAGGAAATCCGTAAGACTTGGGAGATTGATTATGCGAAGGCCAAGTGCCTCGTGCTTGCCTCTATGGACAACGAACATCAGAGGAGGCACGAGAATATGGACCTGGAATCCATATTTCTTCATACAAAAGAACTGTATGGAGAGCAGTCTCGTATCGCAAGATACGAAGTGTCGAAGAAGTTATTTTCGGCAAAGTTGGCCGTCGGATCATCGGTAGCGGACCACGTGCTTAAGATGATTGGCTACATTGAGGAGCTCGAGGAACTTGGGACCACGTTGGAAAGTGAACTCTATACGGATTTAGTTCTCCAGTCCCTTCCATCCACTTACGCCCAGTTTATACTGAACTTCAACTTACAAGAAAAGGAAGTTGAACTTTCAGAACTCCTCAACAGGCTGAGGAGCGTAGAGGGCACCCTACAGAAAGGTAGGGAAACACCCGCTTTGTTTGTAAGAGGATCTTCTTCTTCTAGATCCAAGGCGAAAGCCAAGGGAAAGAGGAAGAAAGCCCCCGCCAAACCAAGAGGCGGTGTTAGTAAAGTGGGTACGAAGGGAAAAGAAAAAGCAACAAAGATTGCGGGGAAGCTTGTGGGAAAGGAAGAATGTTTCTATTGTCATAAGAGTGGACACTGGAAGAAAGATTGCAGGGCTTGGAAAGCCAGGACACAGGAACTGAAGCAGGTTGCGGCTTCAGCTTAAGGTGTGTATGTTATTGAAAACTGTCTTTCTATAAACTCTACTTCCTGGGTATTGGATACCGGATCAGGATCTCATATCTGTAATTCTTTGCAGGCGTTGAGAAACCGTAGGGTTTTGAAGGCAGGTGACATGACCCTCAGAGTTGCGAACAGAGCTAGCATGGATGCTAAAGCCGTGGGGGACTATCACTTGGGAATGTCAGATGGGCATGTTTTGGTTTTGCGTAATTGCTTTTTTGTACCCAACGCAACTTGTAATATCATTTCTGTATCTTTGGTTTCTAAAGAAGGTTATGAATTTGCGTTTGTAAGTAATGTTGTAAACATTCGCCTTAATCAAGTTCTGATTGGGTCTGGTACACTGAGCAATGGTATATACGTGTTAAACCAACCACAGATTTTCAATGTCTAGAATACACACAAAAGAAAGTCTCCAGATATTAATCAGGCTTTCTTATGGTATTGTAGACTGGGTCACATCAATGAGACACGGTTGACTAAGTTACATAAAGAAGGATACTTGGATCCGTTCGAGTATCAGTCTTATGCCACTTATGAATCTTGTCTCATGGGAAAGATGACAAAGACTCCGTTCTCTGGATACGAAGAAAGAGCGAGCGAGCTCTTGGGACTCGTACACAGCGACGTGTGCGGTCCAATGTCTACACATGCGCGAAGCGGTTACTCTTACTTCATTACTTTTACGGATGATTTTTCAAGGTATGGTTATGTCTTCTTAATGAAACATAAGTCCGAAGCCTTTGAAAAGTTCCAGGAAAATAAGAATGAAGTAGAGAAACAGACCGGCAAAAGTATCAAGATTCTAAGATCGGATCGAGGTGGAGAATACTTAAGTGCCGAGTTCCTGAATCATTTAAAAGAGAATGGGATTCTTTCTCAGCTTACTCCTCCATACACTCCGCAACATAACGGTGTATCGGAGAGACGGAACCGAACCCTATTGGATATGGTACGGTCCATGATGAGTAACGCTGAGTTACCGCGATCATTCTGGGGGTATGCGCTAGAATCAGCTGCGTACCTTTTGAACCGAGTTCCTACTAAGACTGTGCCTACTACACCATATGAGATGTGGAGTGGGAAGAGACCCTATCTTAAGCACATTAAGACATGGGGATGTCCAGCTTTTGTTAAAAAGCAGCATGCGGATAAGCTTGAGGCACGCTCAGTACAGTGCAAGTTCGTGGGATATCCAAAGAACTCCAAGGGATATTTCTTCTACTGCAAAGAGGAACAAAAAGTTCTTGTTTCTCGTCATGCCTACTTCTTGGAAACTGAGTTTTTGGAAACCCAGATAAGTGGGAGAACAGTAGAACTGGAAGAAATTCCAGAGCCACAAACCATTACTGAAAGCTTAGAGGAACCAGAGGGTTCAAAAGAAAAGGACATTCCTACGCCGCTCCGCAGGAGTAGTAGGCAGTCTCATCCGCCCGAGAGATACTACAGTTTTCTCATAGACGGGGATAGAGAGGATTGCATCATATATTATGATGAGCCTACTAGCTTCCAGCAGGTCGTTCAGAGCGTTGACTCGGTAAAATGGCTGGATGCAATGCGGACCGAAATGGAGTCCATGTACACCAACAAAGTATGGACGTTGGACATTGCTCCAGACGGGGTAAAACCCGTAGGATGCAAGTGGATCTTCAAAAGGAAGATTGGTGTAGATGGACAGGTTGAGACCTATAAAGCTAGACTTGTAGCAAAGGGTTTCCGTCAAAGACCTGGTTTGGACTATGACGAAACCTTTTCTCCAGTGGCTATGCTGAAATCCATTCGGATCCTTCTTGCCATTGCTGCCTTCCACGATTATGAGATTTGGCAAATGGAAGTAAAAACCGCTTTTCTAAATGGAAATTTAGAGGAGTGTGTCTATATGGACCAGCCAGAGGGTTTCATTCAGAGTGGGAGCAGCGGAAAGGTGTGCAAGTTGCTTAAGTCCATCTATGGACTAAAGCAGGCATCGCGGAGTTGGAACATCTGTTTTGATGAGATGGTCAAGGAATTTGGCTTTATCAAAAATCCAGATGAACCATGCATCTATAGTAGATTTGTAGCGAGAACTGTAGTATTCCTCGTTTTATACGTGGATGACATTCTCTTAATAGGAAATGACATTCCTATGCTACAATCTGTCAAGGGGTTCTTGTCACACAGCTTCTCCATGAAAGACCTGGGTGATGTCTCATACATCCTGGGGATCCGGATCCATCGTGATAGATCCAAGAGGATATTAGGACTTTCACAGTCCAGGTACATCGACACCATACTGAAGAGGTTCAGTATGGAAGATTCCAAGCGCGGTAACCTACCGACTTGTCACGGGATCACCCTCTCTAAAGAGATGTCTCCCAAGACTGATTTGGAGAGGGATCGCATGTCTGTTATACCCTACGCTTCTGCAGTAGGCTGTATAATGTATGCGATGTTGTGTACCAGACCGGATGTAGCTTATGCACTGAGTGTGGTAAGCCGGTATCAGTCAAACCCTGGGGAGAAACACTGGATAGCGGTAAAGAACATTCTCAAGTACCTGAGAAGGACTAAGGAGATGTTCTTGGTGTATGGTGGAAAAGACCTCCAGATCGAGGCCTTTGCTGACTCCAGCTTCCAGAGTGACAAGGATGATTCCAAGTCCATGTCGGGTTTTGTCTTTACCCCCAATGGAGGGGCGGTGTGTTGGAAGAGTTCCAAACAGGAAACCGTTGCAGACTCGACTATGGAAGCGGAATACATCGCTGCATCTGATGCCGCAAAAGAAGCTGTCTGGATGAGGAAGTTCTTGAAAGAACTTCAGGTGGTTCCGTCCATTGTTGATCCAATACCTCTGTATTGCGACAACAACGGGGCTATAGCTTTAGCGAAGGAACCCAGGTCCCATCAGAGATCCAGGCACATCTTGAGGCGGTATCACCTGATCAGGGAGATCGTGGATCGCAAGGAGATCGAGGTTCGGAGGGTTGCTTCAGAAGAAAACACTGCAGATCCATTCACCAAGGCCCTGCCCCAGACTCAGTTCGAGCGGCTGATCGAGATGATAGGTCTTCGATACGCCAGTACATGGCCTTAGTGCAAGTGGGAGATTGTTAGTGTATATGCCCTAGAGGCCATTACTGTATCATACTAGTTTGTATATTACTTAATGGAAGCTTGGGATATTCACCTTGTATAAACAATCTTGCTCAATATAGTAGTATGCTACTTGGTTTGTTTCTACTTCAATGTGTACATGTGTCTATTTTTGTACATCACCTATACACATTAGTGGAGCCCTTAGGATCTTTGCTTGGTTACCAGCGTTGTGATGGCAGTCACACTAGTGGGGGCTGGGTAATCTATAAGCACATCCTTATACAGGTCCCTAGTCGCAGGACTATCGAGACAGGGCATCGATACTCCGGAGTAGACTAGCGTATGCGCTTCTCATCCCAGTGTGGGAGATGGTCTGTCCCACAGCCATCAGTACGTCGTACTGGAGATAGTATACGGGTGCTCGTTGGGTTACGAGTACACTGGACAGGACTCGTCGGGAACAGACAGGTTGGTATTATACCTATCGTCAGTTATCAGTTCCCAGGTGACATGAGTACAGCTTAGTCCGCTGACTTGACACTGGCACTTCGCCTCGAGTGTGTTCCCACTGCACTTTGATCACTACCCTACCACGGCTCAAAGGAGTCGTGCAAACAGGTAATGGTTGGGTGCAGTCCCGATGTACTTGGAGGCAGTGACGGTTAGACAGGATTCGTCTCTCCCGGTATTGGGGGTTGACATCGCGCTATGTCTAGGAGAGCCATTACACGAGTAGTCCCTGGCCAGGGCAAGCGAGATATACTGGTAGGTTTCCAGTGTTATCTCAGGGTGTTTTGGGCTTCACTCCGACACGACTTGTACCGCTATTAGGGGACTGACGTTTTACCGCCCCTAGGCCCGACATGCGATGTATTAGACGAACAGACCGGACTGTACGGAGACTGTCACATTCAGACTCAGTAGGAGTTCAGATGGGGTTCACCTCGTCAGCCTTCTTGTCGGCATCTACCTGGGGACCGTTACGCACAGCTAGTGCCGCTTGCGGTCTGTGGTTAAACCCACTGCAAGCGTAGTGTCGAGTCTTTAGAGTCCCACACAGAGGGTATTCGCCTCTGGGCAAAACAGAGTAGAGGTCGCATGGTTTTGCGACAGGGTTCGTTCTCATCCGCGCACTTGTGCACGTTTGGAGTCCGGACGGATATTACTAGTAGGCTCTGGTTTGAGCCAGATACTGGTATATGTTTTGGGGTTGCTTTTATCTCTCAGTATTCTTGTTCCTCGGAACGAGAATGCAGGTGTGTATGCACAGTTGTTTGAGGCGGAGGAAGAGGTCTTTCATTAGGGTTTCGGAACGGGTGCGTATGCACAGTTGACGGTCGTCTTTTTCCAAACCCTAATGGATTTATGAAATATCAATTAATAATAGTAATTAAATAAAATTGTGTCATGGTTGCTTTTTGTTGACTTGTTGACCATGATTGACTTGTTGACCATGGTTGAATGTTTGACCATCATCATTGCTTTGCAAGGATACTCCTTGATTCTAGCTTACATTCATTTAATGAAGTGATGATAATGGTCATTCCAAAGACAACCATCAACTATTTCATTTTGAATTATTATTATTAATTAGATATATCTTTTTCTTTTTGTTATGGTTGCAAAAGAAAAAGGAGCTCATTCTATCATATTGATTCTCTCTCCTCATTTCATCTTCTTCTTCCTCAAGCTCAAGGAGAATCCTTCTCATGTGTTGAGAATCCCTCTCCTTGAAAAGAAAACACCCCTTAGACACTCTCTACTCACTCTAAGATCAAGGGTTTATCAAGCCGGAGATTCTAGTTCACTCAAAGTTCGAGAAAGAGCCCGAAGGTTGAACCCTCAGGTGGATCCATCTTCGACGGAAGAAGGCGACGAGGAGAGAACCATCAACCTCTACAAAAGTTTGAAGAAGAAGGAGTTCAAGTTAGGTATAACATTTCATCCGAGTAGCTAACGCTCCTTTGTATGCTTGCTAGTTTAGTTTAGACACGATCCCGACCTTGTTTAGTCCATGTTGCTCCTCATGACAAAATTTGATTGTTATACCGTTTCCGCCTCCTCGTAAGTACCGGGGATGGCAACGTGGACTTACAGTAGCCCCACTAACACCTTTCCAGACATCTACTTGGTTTATAATATTGATCGTTAAGTGAGAAATTTCCCGAGGAGTAGCATATACTCATAGTAGGATCGGGATCCAAATATCATCGCGTGACAAAACTGAAGGAATCCAACCAGAATCATCACACTCCAAATGGTATGCAGCGCTAGCAAGTTTCAGGTTCTTTTGAAACTCCCGATGTGGATTTTTGCCCCATGCTCTTATGACCTTGACTTTGGGCAACAAATCATAAGTCACATGTCAAGTTCTACCCGTCATTCTCCAGGTTAATTTGAACCCACCCGTACCTACCCTTGACTTTGGCCAACAAGACAGTACGACTGTCCCAAACTAACGCATCTATCTATGCTGCATATGAATACCCAATAGCTACCAAACACTGTGTCTTGACTTTGGCCAACAAACATAGCTTGAATACTATTGACTATCCATATGAAACGACGGAGGGCTATGAATGGTTTTGGCCAAACTGTGAACGTAGTGAACTTGATATAATCGATGGAATGAGATAGCTTTTAAAGGTAGTGGTTCAAGCTCCGCGTTTAAAAGTTGGTTTTTGAAAAGAACCGAGTGGTTTTGAAAGTGTTCCAACGACTTTACTTTGGTTTATTTTCTTGCATTAATTTTAACGTGTCCCATCATTTAATCCTACCATTGCAGAAAACAACGAAAATATGACGTATGCTTATGTCATCCGCATTCGCCACGGGGCCCCATCATTACCCGTTAGGTTACTTAACTAATGACAGAGCGGGGGCTGGACTAGCGCGGATGCAAAACATAAGCAACGCCTAAATAGATATCATATATAGATATATAGCAATGATAGCCATTCCAGATCACAGATGAACACATTGGATATACTAGGAATCCGCATTCCGTACGAGCCTGTAAAGAAAAGCGGATTACACGGTCGCGGTGAATAGCCAATACCCCACCCTAGACCCCTATGGGTGCGGCAAACTACCCGCCAAATACTCGAAGTGAAGCAACCTCCCTCAGCAACGTGAGTAGGCCACTCGACACTTCGAGGTACCCGGTAGTTTGTGCACCCTCTCCATGGGTCTATCTTAGGAGTAAAAACAGTAAAAGAAATTATACAATGACGGCTACAACCTCATCCCGGTTGTGCGGCCATATAAATAATATTACATCAATTACAAATTACATGAATTGAAAGAAAAAGAAAACTCTCATCTCACAACCCCGCGGCTATTCATCCGCGACAGTCCAATGAATTCATATACACATACCATCAACATTACAGATCATAGATATGTATAACCCTCACTAATCGACGTATAGCGATTAGCAGACGTTCAATACATATATCACATCACAGATATAAACCCGTTAGCTAATGTCTTTAGAAGTTCGATCAAAATACGGATTTTTAAACCCCAAAAACAAATTTTGCTTTTTGGAAAATCTGGGCAGAAAAATCATATTCCAAAAATCCCAAAATACCCCTATAAGAACACTGCAGGAAAATGGACCCACAACCGAGTTAACTCGGCCGCGGATCCGCGGCATGAGCAAACTCTTGCCGCGGTTCCGCGGCGCGTTAACCAAATTAGTGGGCCAATTTTCTCCAGTGTTCTATAAAAATCCTGAGCCGATTTCTAGTGTAAGATTAATTAATTTTTGAACAGGAAAAAAAATCGGCAGAATGCTTACATTTCGGGCGTGTTTTGTGATTTTTTCTCCGATCGAACTTGTAGTTATTTTGCTAACATGTTAGATAGTGTTTAACTAGTCTCTGATACTACTGTAAGTCCACGTTACCCATCCCCGGTTCTTTGGGGTTGCGGAAATGATAAAAAAACGATTTTCTACGGTGGGGGTAATATAGACTCAAAATACGGATCTATGTTAAACTAACTATCTAACAACCTAACTAGGAGTTTTACCTACTCGGTTAGGGGGTTATACCTTAACTTGGACTCCTTCTCTTCAACTCCTTGCGGTGGTCGGATCGGCCTCACCTCGTCGTCTCCTTGCGCCGAAGATAGATCCACCCGAAAGCTTCTACCTTTAGCTTCAACCTCAAACTAGAGGAAACTAGAACACTTGGTTTGCTGGACCTTGTATACTAGGATGAGTAGAGAAGTGTTTTAGGTTTCATCTCTAAGGAAATGGTTCTCAACTCATGAGAGGGAGTTTCCTTGAGCTTGAGAGAGAGCAAGAGGAAGAGGGAGAGCTTGAGGATGAGAGAGAATGAGTCTGATAGAATGAGTAAGACTTTTTCCACCCATGCTCTCATAACACAAAATAATCATAATAATAACAATAATTAAGCATTTTGTGATGGTTCATGTCAATGGCTTTATCATTTCATGCATTTAATGCATTTTGTGAACAAACAAGCAAGCAAAGGTCAATGCCATGAAATGATAGCCATTGTCATGATGGTGGTCAACAAGTCCAACCTAGTCAACCGGTCAACAAAGTCAACAAGTCAACAAACTCAATCTTTCAACCCAACCATGACACAATAATACTCAATTAATATTATTATTAATCATATTTCTATTCTCATTAGGGTTTAGCAAAAGTCAACAGTCAACAACCCTAATGAGAATCCTCTGCCTCTGTCTCTGTCAACCGTGCATACACACCCGCATCCGCGTTCCGGGGAACACGAATACATACAAGATAAAAACCAATCCTAAAACGTATACTAGGATCTGGCTTAAACTAAAGCCCGCTAATAATAACTGCCTGTACACTAAACGTGCACAAGTACACGGATGTGACCGAACCCTGTCGCAAAACCATGCGACCTCTACTCTTTTTGCCTAAAGGCGAATAGCTCTCTGTGTGGGACTCTAAAGACTCGACACTACGCTGGCAGTGGGTTTAACCACAGACCGTAAGCGGTATTAGCTGTGCCTAACGGCCCACAGGTAGATGCCGATAAGAAGACGGACGAAGTGAAACCCATCTGAACTCCTACTGAGCATGAATGTGACAATCTGCGTACAGTCCGGTCTGTTCGTCTGAGAATATCACATAGCGGGCCTAGCAGGGTGGTAAACGTCAGTCCCCTAATAGCAGTACAAGTCGTGTCGGAGTATAGCCCTGAACACCCTGAGACAACACTGGAAACCTACCAGTGTATCTCGCTTGCCCTGGCCAGGGACGACTATGTGTAATGGTTCTCCTAAACACAATGCGATATCAACTCCCAATACCGGGAGAGGCGAATCCTATCAACCGTCGCTGCCTCCAAGTGCTTCGAGACTGCACCTAACTACTACCTGTTTGCACGACTCTTTTGAGCCGTGGTAGGGTAGTAATTAAAGTATAGTGGGAACACACTCGAGGCGAAGTGACAGTGTCAAGTCAGCAGACTAAGCTGTACTCATGTCACCTGGGAACGGATAACTGACGATAGGTATAGTACCAACCAATAGTTCCCGACGAGTCTTGTCCAGTGTACTCGTAACCTAACGAGCACTCGCATACTATCTCAAATACGACGTACTGATGGCTGTGGGACAGACCGTCTCCCCTGCTGGGATGAGAAGCGCATACGCTAGTCTACTCCGGAGTATCGATACCCTGTCTCGATAGTCCTACGGCTAGGGACCTACATAAGGATGAGCTTGTGGATTATCCTTGCCCCCACGAGTGTGACTGCCATCATAACGCTGGTAATCAAGCAAAGATCCTAAGGGCTGCACTAATGTGTATAGGCGGTATGTTAAAAGAAACACATGTACACATATTGAAGTAGAAACAAACCAAGTAGCATACTACTATTTTGAGTAACATTGTCTATACAATGGTGAATATCCCAAGCTTTCATTAAGTAATATACAAACTAGTATGATACAGTAATGGCCTCTAGGGTATATACACTAACACATGTAGAGGTCATATACATTGGTAATCTAGTGATCGTATACATTACCCAGTGATAGATATTAGAGTTTTGATTGTGGCAAGTACATTAGTGTTAAAATGTGAATGGAAAAGTAAAGTGACACGTACTTGTACACAATCAGCGGACCCAGTTAATTTGTTATTGTCGACGCCTGTGGGGAATATGTAAGTGTAACTATAACCGGTATGCGACGGTTATGAAAGCACTTATATTAGTGTCATAGGTAAGGCGTCAAACGCTGTCCATTTATCTCGGGTACCAGTCGAGACATGCTTGATGGAGATCTTATCTCCAGTTCTCACGTAGACTTGTCATAGACCGACTAGTATTTGGATTCAAGGTTGGTATTTGATGTAGACTACGTGGCTGTAGGGTAGTTTGAGTGTGAGTTCAACGGAATCTCGGGAGTCCTATTGCCGGCATATACAGTGATTCTGGGAGTCATATGGTGATATTACTGATTATTAGCGAGCATTTCGGGCCCGTGTTCCCTTGTCTCTCGGGCCCTAACCATGGGTTAGGGATACTCCTGTGTGATTGACTCTCACACTTGGACTGACGATGGGTTTAGTGACCTGGACAGTGAGACTTAGAGACTGATAGGTTTAGTGACATGGCCATGCATTGATTACTGACTCGATATACCTACTTTACTGGTTACCTGTACCGGTTACTTCATGCTCAGGTCATCACTCTATACTTACTGTTTCATATTCATCATTATTGCACGTGTTTACATATGTATTTATATATATTGCTATTGTGTCACTCTGACAACCTGAGTATGCATGCTCAGAGTGAGAAGTGAACTTAGCTCGGATTAGCACCTGTCGTACCTTGAGGATATTGTGGACATCTAGATCAGTGACGTCAGCGACATCTTTCCTTGATCTCTGTCTGGTTGGTTTTTGTATCGGTTTTGATTTAGCGACTGCATTTCTCATTACCTGTGCATTGGTTACTGATTACCACGTAAAACAAGAAGCCGAAATGTGACTACGGTAAGATGTTTCCTTGACCGTAGAAGCATGGCTGGCCTTGTCAACCCCCTCGTATTCCGTATTTTAGGAAACGAGGCATGACAATACAGTTTGTACCGCTGACAGCTTGTACGTGACTGATGTGATCATCATCTACTGCTGGCGTATTGACGAGTCTTTAGAGTCCCAAAGAGATGTTTCATGGTTCAAGCGAAACGAAATATGGCACATATGTTGATATGTGCGTGGACCTAATTAAATACGAGTATGAGATACCGTATTGTAATCTGGCAGTTATCTGTTATCGGTCAGTTATATGTGATGTAACCGAATTATCGAATCAAGTGTTGATTTGATAATGCGATATACAGATAAATGATATTAGTCGGTTATATATGATATAACCGGATTATTAAATCAAGTATTGATTTGATAATATGATATATATATTTATATTTGATATAATTATATATTATCTAATATTATTTGCTCACTAAATATATATATTTATGTATATATATATATATATATATATATATATATATATATGTGTGTGTGTGCGCGCGCGCGCGCGCGCGCGCGTGATATATATATATATATATATATATATATATATATATATATATATGTCATGGTTGATGACATATGGTTGATGACACATATGTCATCATTTTTTATTTTGTGAAAATAGAAATGATGAGGTAGAAAATGTAAGACATGAGAGATATTTTGAGTATGGGTGTAGTATGGCACATTGCATTCTATATTACTCTTAACCAACTATTCAAGTATGGGTGCAATTTATTATTGCAAAAATTATTCCATGCTTGAATGGGGGTTGTCTTGTGTTATGCCATTCAACACTCATTCACTTTCTTGCTTCATTTTTTTAGAGGAAGAGCTCATCTTCTTCAAGCTCCCTCCAATCTCATTGTTTTTCTTCTTCCACCAACTCAAAACCATGAGCCCTCACATGTGATGTGAATAACATGGCTTTGAACAAACCTTGGTGAGCTAATATCCCCTAGTTCACCATCCTAAACTAGACTAGCAATTTGGTCTAGGGTGTTGTCTTTACTTATTGGTACAAGTGAAGAGGAAGTTTGAGATTTGATAGCATCGGGTCGATCATCTTCGATTTGGAAGATCAAGGAGCTAACTCGATCAATTTTTATGTGAAGCTATGAGAAGTCATATGGACTACAACCCGGAGCCTAAGAAGAGAAGGACTCGAATCTAGTAGGTAATAACTCTTTCCCCTCTTTATAGTTTGTCATATCATCATGTTAAAACCCTAAAATTCTAGTTAGATCTTGGATGGTGTTCATCACCGTCATGAAATTTTTTAAAATGGCATGCTCGATACCCGTTTTTACCCTACCGTGTTGATGGTGAACACCTTCACCTATAACCCTAACCCTAAAATCAACAACAATAACACAAAAAACAACTAAATTATAAATTAAATTCCTAATTAATTTAAAGAAATAAAAAACATAAATAAGGAAAATTCAAATTAAAAAACTAATCTCAATCGAGCGGCGACAAATCAAGGTTGGCGACGAGCTGGCGATGACCGGCGGCAAAGAGCTCGAGGAGGTGGAGGAGGTTAAGAGCTCGACGAGGTGGAGAAGATTGGGAAGGAGGAGCTCGAAGAGATGGAGGCGGCGAGAAGGACATCTATATCGATCGGCGGCGATGAGAAACTCGACGACGAGCTTGATCGACGGCGATGGAGGAGGAACTTGACGACGAGTTCGATCGGTGATGAGGAACTCGACGACGAGGGCCGGAGGAATTTTTTTGCCTCCGGGTGCGTGATAGACAAGTGGGAAATGTTCTTGGGGGCGTGGGGTTTTACTTAGCTGTACTGTTTTTTTTAGATAACCCTTTGTTGCCCCAATGGTTCAAACTGTAGAGTTTTCTTTTGCGGCACCGTAAAGATAAATAAAGATATTACATTTTAATATTTTTAAATTTATTTACGTCCCTACGCTGGACACCGTAGAAGCATTGTTTGTCTCTACGGTTTACACCGTAGAGACAACAAAAAGTTGCTCTTACGGATTCTTCCGTCCATAGGGGCATCCCCTAATTGTAGTACTGACGTGCTGGGAAGCATATATAATCTCTCTTTTAGTTCAGCTTGAGCATGATAGTAATTAACAGGATTATTGGGAGAACTATGGGTTTATCTTACTTCATGTCGCTGTCTTTTGTTTTAAGATCGTATTGAGATATAGTTTTGGATCTTATTAGTTTTTTTCAGGTTTATTATAAATTTTAATTATAGTTGATGGTAATATATGTTTTATATAAATATGATCCACTTGCCGTTGTCACAATTTACAACTTGATAGTTTGTCAACACTCATTCATGCACTGTTCGTTGGTTTGTAAATATTTCTGTTTATGTAAATAAATTCAGTAGCTAGGTATCCTGCTTTGCTTTTCCATGTTAATAAAGAGAGCGTGCACACTCTACTACTATTATTATAATTATTATAGCGCAATTTTCGCGCTCTCAAAAATGGACCTATTTTCATTTTGTACTTCAAAAACTTAATCTTAGTTGGTTTCAATTTCTTCTTTACCGTGAGAGTTCGCAAGTTTGATCCGAGAAAAAATTTGATTTCATAGAAAAAATGCACCTCAGGCCATCTCATCAAATATTAGCACAAACAAGAGGAAGATTCGTAGCGATATATATAGTAATTAATATCAAGGGATTACAACTATTAATTATAGATAGACAAGTGCTAAAGCACAATACACCCTAACAAACACAAAGCAAAGGACCGTGACAAATCGATGGACTCTCCACCTTATTCTTGATAACTAGTAGGTTTTCATGTGCTCCCGAAGATCTCAGTGCACCCTGCAAGCATACACAAATATATAATCAAAAGCCATGTATTAATATTCAATATTTATGCTTCAACAAATTAATGTCCTACTGGTTTATCAAGCTATCTGGTTTTACAAGGGAAGAAGAATTCGAACACTACTTTAAAAAAATACTAGATTTTAAAATTTCACTCAATAAACGTACACCCTCTCTCATTTTTTCTGACGATCGGCATCCACTATCTTAAACATTATATATTAGAATAATGAAGGAAAGATGCCATAAGAGGGAATTTCCTCCAATGGCGTCGAAAAAATACAAACTCCATCGTGTTTTACGACGATTGGAACCCATCAATTTCATCGTTATTATCTAAGATATGGGTATACCAAATTTCATGTGATTCTAAAACTTTTTTACCGTTGAATTAGTCGGTTCAAAATTAATGGTTTACCAACAATAGAACATTTTATATTGTTATATTAACGGTGAAAAGGTTGTAGAATCACATGAAATTTAGTGTACCCATACCTTTGATAATAACGATGAAGATGATGGGTTTCGATCGTTGGAAAATGGGATAAGGGGTGTGTTTTTTCGACGCCACAGAAGGAAATTCCCTCCGATGGCATGTTTCCTCAATTATATATATAGAGAGAGAGAGAGGAAAGAGACCATATGAGAGAATTTCCTCCTATGACGTCAAAAAATACACCCCCATTGCGGTTTCCGACGATCGGAACCCATCATTTTCATCATTATCATCTAAGATGTGGGTATACCGAATTTCATGTAATTCCACAAATTTTTCACCGTTGAATTAGTGGTTCAAAATTAACGGTTTACCGGCAATAGAAGTTTTTACATTGCTAAATCAACGACGAGAAGGTTGTAGAATCATATGAAATTTGGTGTACCACATCTTATATGATAAGGATGAAGATGATGAGTTCCGATCGTCGGAAAACGGGATGGAGGGCGTGTTTTTTCGACGCCATAGGAGAAATTCCCTCTTATGGCATCATTCCCGCATTATTCTCTCTGTTTGTATATATATATAGTGCATGCCACTTAGTCTGGTTTGGAAAAGTCAAAGATTAAAATGTTAAGACTTATGTATTACTTAGAGCAGTCGGTGGACGGGCTGATGGGATAGGGAGCACTAACGCCGCATTTTCCAGCCAATCCCGCCACGAGACTGTAGTTGATACCGGGGATCTTCGCCGCTATACTCTTTAGGCAGCTGCATGTTGCCTGGCGGTCTGGCGTGGTTTGGGCTGCGCCGTTCAGCGACTTCACCCCTGGGCAGCACCCCGCCGTGATCGCCCCTCCACGGATGTACGAAATGCAAGGTGCCAATTTTGATGAGACAAAACTGCACGTGATCGCACTCTCGACACGAGGTGCCGTGATCAGCAGAAACGCAAGCGCCATGGGAGCAAACACGAGAACAACGAACGGGCCATTAATTGTTGCAAGATACGAGGACAGTACCAGGAACTTAGATCGGAGTGAGTGTTGTTGCTGATAATGCATTGATACTTGGATCGAGTGTTTATATAGGCTCACTATAAGTGATGAAGGGACAGTTGGGTGTTGGCAGATTTTGAGTATTTGATATAAATGCTATTGAAATTCTTCGTGGCTGCCAATCCACTTGAAGAAATTTAGGGCCCAGCATTAATTAATGATGAATATATTGGAGGTATGTATGTCTATTCCATTCTGTGGAGGTGAAAAAAATGCATGTCACGTATATATTTTCTCATTTTGGAGAGAGGAAAAATGGGACTGAAACTAAGGTTTGATCCCCCACCTCAGTAACAAATTAAAGCTTTCAATTTGCTTGGCCATGTTATAATTATCTTCCCCAGATATATATTTGGATTCATGATTTTTCGTCCCCCACCAAACTCATTCTAATGGTTCTAAGATATTAATGTTTTAACCAGGTGCGGATTCAGAAAACCAAGTCAGCTAGGACGAAAAATTTAAAGGGTATAAAATATCATATTGAAGGAGACATAAAACTTTTCACTTGAACGGATATAATTAAATTCGTTAGTTTTTATTTTTTTTAGTTCATTTACCTCAGAATAGCTATTGTTTATTTAATGGATGAATCCATTTTTCAATTACTTACCTTCTACAATTTTGCTTAAGCTTTTATTAAAGAAATGACCTAAAAAACAATTATCAATTTTTGCATAAGCTTTTATTAAAGAAATATTACTAAAAAATAATTATCAAGAAAAATAGTGCACCCAAAGGCCTCAAACCGGGATCTGAAGCAACAGAGCTTCAAGCCTCAACAAACAGCCACATTGATCCTACTTAAAACATTTTATAGCACAAATTATATATACATATAATTAACTAATTGGTTGACTGTACTATACGGACACCGCAAATCCTGAAAGGACGACCGTCTATCCTCGTCTCTATATAGATCCGTCCCCGGTTTTACTGGCATATGGGGAGGATTCCAATCCCTTTCATGTCATTAATTAAGCTTGCAAAAGTCCTTTCTTTTTTGCCAATCACAAAATGAATTAAAAAACATGTGATATATATTGTTAGACCAAAACTTAAACTATATCTAAAGGGCTAAATAGAGTATTTCAGTATATGTCATATACAATTATAATACTCTTTATCTTTCACATTACTCATAGTCCTCTTTTCCTCTCACACCGTTAAAAAGACAGGGGGAGACATCAAAACTCGGTTATAGACTTTATTTTCTTAGCACACATGTTTTCACCTAAATAAGAGACGTGGACGGAGCTACATGGGTGCTGGGGGCAATTGCCCCTAAGGGGCTGTTTGGTTGTAGGATTAGTAATTGATTTTGCACTGTGCATTCAAGAATCTCTTTTTGTTTGGTTGCAGGATTAGTAATGGATTTTGCATCGTTTGAATTCAAGAATCAAAAAAAGGGTGGGGATTAAGTAATTCTTGTTTGATTGTAGGATATTTTGGATATAATTGTTTTATGTGAGGGACCCATCATTTTTTTTGGTTTATTGAATCCGAAAATAAAAAACCATGGATTACTATGAATTTGACAATGATCATATGTGCGGTCTTTTTTCCATTTTTTTTCTTTCTTTCTTATTTTTTTTGCTAGGAGAAGCGTCTGGGTCGCTATGCCTATGAGAACTTTCTCCGAATAATCGGTTGAAAATAAATCTCTTTTGTCATTGCTAATGGAGGGTTTCGAACTCAAGAACTTCCACCACATGGGGAAGTCACATTTGCCGGCCAAGGAAAGGCTCGTGGTCTCTATGGTTTACTTATTATCAATAGATTGATGACCGGGAATTCAAATGATTTATAAATGCACAAAAATATTGGAGACAAACACACAGGTAAGAAGATAATGATTTGATTTGATGTCTTAACCTATTGAATGTGACATTTGACTTATTTTCTAAATAGCTAAAACTTCAAATTCTTAGCATAGATTATTTTCTCATTTACTTAGAAATTTAGTTTATAGTTTGGTGGCGTCCATGCAAGAAATTCCATGAGTAGTTGCCTCTCTTTGCCACGACATGGTTTTCAATAAACGCATCACGCACACTTTAATCTTTATTTCATACGGAGTACTGCTTACATTCAACACACACACTTAATCCTTTTTTCATATATGGAGTATGGCTTACATTGTCAAATACTCGCATTTTAGTTTCTTTCTTGAAGAAAAACATTGCTATCTAATCTTTCAAGAACTTCAAGCTAAACTTGATTTATTTTTCATTTCCTATTATTCACTGTCAACAAGCTCTTAGTCTTTATTAGAATATGAAATTATGAGCGATATTGTTTCTCATCTGCTATAGAGATTTGTAGTTTTCATTGTTGTTTCTAGAGAAGAAGCAATTAAGCTGTAAAAGTGACCTCTTAGGAAAAGATGGTTGTAGAGATTGTTTTTCTACATGATTAAAAACCCGATTAAAAGAATAAGCATAGTGATCGAAGGTTGAAAATGCCAAGAAACGGAGACTTTAGGAGAGGACTGGACGTAGGAGACTTCAAACCTCTTTATATCGTTGTATTTGCTTTTTCTCTCTTGTTTTTTTTATTTTATCTCAATCCTGTTTGTTAATTATCTTTTTGATTTATGGTATTTCTATTATTATATTGCTAAAAGGAAGGGTTCAAAAATTGAAAATCCAATTTCAACCACAGCCTCGTAAATGCTTATACAATTTTCTCCTTTTCACTAAAATTTAAATTAGAATATTAACTATGCTTTCTCTCTGTATATCTGCAAAATAACTAATCACTGTCCGTTACAAAGAAAAAAATAAAAAATTTCCTTTTCATAAAATGAGTTAGCTAAATAACTATCTCTAATAATTAGCAACCCACTATCCACAAACCCACTCTCTATGGAAAAAAACTCGGATCTTTCAACTACAAAACAAAGGAATAAGAAAACGACAAGATAAATGTAAAGGGAAGAATTCATTTTTCTCTCAACAACATGACAAAGGAATAAGAAAACAACAAGAGAAAAGGACGAATACATGTATGACATTCTATCTCTCTCACATATTAATCTAATACAACAATATGGTTTTAGATTAATATTTACTTTAATCTAAGTTATTATTATCTTAAATCATATATTTTGATTTTGTTAATAGGGCTAAATGTGTTGGCTAAAGGATCTAAGAAAAATACAAGATCGTTCAGATGAACATGAGGACTCAAGATTACAATGGTTATAACCATTATGTATGCAAAAATGATTAGAAGTATGTATATATGTCCTCTCATGTTAAGATAGATATACATTAGTTTCAAAACTATTCAAATTTCTGTTAGTGTACATGCCCTATAGGTCATTACTATATCATACTACTTTGTATATTACTTAATGGAAGGTTGGAATATTCACAGTTGTATAGACAACCTTGCTCAAAATGGTAGTGTGCTACTTGGTTTGTTTCTACTTCAATATGTGCATGTGTTTCTTTTAGCATATCGCTTATACATATTAGTGGAGCCCTTAGGATCTTTGCTTGATTATCAGCGTTGTGATGGCAGTTACACTAGTGGGGGCTGGGTAATCTACAAGCACATCCTTATATAGGTCCCTAGTCGTAGGATTATCGAGACGGGGCATCGATACCCCGAAGTAGACTAGCGTATACGCTTCTCATCCCAGCAGGGGAGATGGTCTGTCCCACAGCCATTGGTACGTCGTACTGGAGATATTATACGGGTGCTCGTTAGGTTACGAGTACACTGGACAGGACTCATAGGGAACTGTTGGTTGGTACTATACCTATCGCCAGGTGACAGTTTTCAGGTGACGGGAGTACAGCTTAGTCCATCGACTTGACACTGCTACTTCGCCTCGAGTGTGTTCTCACTGTACTTTGATTACTACCCTACTACGGCTCAAAGGAGTCGTGCAAACTGGTAGTAGTTGGGTGCAGTCCCGAAGCACTTGGTGGAAGTAGCGGTTAGATAGGATTCGTCTCTCTCGGTATTGGCGGTTGATATCGCGCTGTGTGTAGGAGAGGCATTACACAAAGTCCCTAAGCAGGGCAAGCGAGAATTAGTGGTAGTATTTCCAGTAGTTTCTCAGGGTGTTCTGGGCTACACTCCGGCACGACTTGTACCGCTATTAGGGGTCTGACGTTTGCCGCCCCTAGGCCCAAGATGCGATACTCATAGACGAACAGACCGGACTGTACGGAGATTGTCACATTCAGGCTCAATAGGAGTTCGGATGGGTTTACCTCATCGGCCTTCTTATCGACATCTACCTGGGGACCGTTACGTACAGCTAGTGCCGCTTGCGGTCTGTGGTTAAACCCATTGCCAGCGTAGTGTCGAGTCTTTAGAGTCCCACACAGAGTGTTTCCCGGCATTGGGCACAAGGTGTAGAGGTCGTATAGTTTTACGGCAAGGCTACGATCACTTTGTTAGTTATATGTATGCCCTAGAGGCCATTACTGTATATTGGATGTATATTGTAGTGGATGCTGGGACATATATAGGGAGGACTTTCTTGCTCGACATGATAGTATGCTATCTGATTACTCTTTACTTTAACGTGTACACTGATTGTCTCTCTGTTACATGTTGGTAAAGCCCTTAGGATGTGTACTTGACTACCTGGACTATGATGCAGATCATACTAGTGGGGACATGGTAGTCCATAAGTACATCCTTCAAAGTCCCTAGTCGTGGGTGTATCGAAATGGGGCATCGATATACCAGAGTAGACTAGCGTGTGCCTTCTCGACCCATACAGATGGACGATGGATGATCCCATATCCATTGGTGTTTGACATCGGAGATGATATACGGGTGCTCAGTAGAGACTGGGTACACTGGACGGACTCGCCGAGAACTCCCAGATGGTATTATACCTCACGTCAGATGGCAGTTCTCTGGTGACACTGGTACAGAGTAGTCTGTTGACCCGAGATCGTCATAGAGTCTTGTGTGGTTCCCACTGTGCTTTGATTTCAATCTTACCACGTCCAAGTGGGCGTGCAAAACGGTGGTTTTTGGGTACAGTCCCGAGTCACATGGAGGCAATGAGCGATAGGAGGGGATTCGTCTCTCCCGGTATAGGGAGTTGATGTTGCGCTGTGTTCGATTGCCTATAACAGGAAATCCCTGGCCAGGGTTGCTGAGATTTACTGGTAAGTGTTACCAGTAGTTTCTCGAATTGTTATAAACCTCATATCGACACGACTTATCGAGCTATTGGGGTCTGACGTTTACCACCCCTAGGTGAGATATGCGACATATCAGACGATCAGACCGGACTGTACGGTAGTGTTACTGGTTGGATTCACTGGAGTGTGAGCGGGCTTGCTCGTCGATCTTCAGATCGCTCAATACCCGGGTGGCCGTTACGTTTAGCAGACCGCTTGCGGCTTGTGGATGCTTGATATGATCATCATCTGCTGCCGGCGTATTGACGAGTCTTTAGAGTCCTACACAGAGGTTTCCTGGCACAAGCGAAACGAAATAGGAGCGCATATGAGATATGTGCGGGACCGAGAATAATACGGTATGTGATACTGTATTCAATTCTCGCGATGTGACATTGATCGGTTATATGTGATATAGCCGGGTTATCGGATCAAGTGTTGATTCGATAAGTTGTTACTGATGATACCAGTCGGTTATGTGCGACATGACCGGATCGTTAAATCAAGTGTTGATTTAATGATTTAATGCATAATTATATATTTGATATATTACTTTGCATTAACTAGTATCGGTTCACTTTAAGATGGATTTTCTCACTCGGATGTGCGCATTATATATGTGATATGATTTTGTGCACTAACTTGTATCATATTTGATGATACATGCTTTTTGGTTTAGTGTAAAGTGTTAAACCTTGGTTAATGAATAGGTTAGGGTTTATTATTTGTTATTCATTTATCTTATTTAATTATCCATTTCTTTATGATAAATGAATAAAAGAAAATGAAATGAAATGGTTGCTAATTTTGGATTCTAGTTGACGCTTCTTGATCTTTTGACTAAGTGACCATTTTGTCTCAAGTTTGACCCTAACCATTCCTTTAACCATGATTGATTCTCTACACCTAACTATGGTTCAATTATGATAAGAATGAATTTCTTTTCTCATTATTATTATTTTTCTTATCATAATATATTCTTCTTCTTCTTCCTTCAACTCAAGAAGAAAAACCTAGACTACATCAATGGTGGATTGATGATATGAGTGAGAAATTCATTTCTAAAGTCTACCCACTTCCTATTTCTTCATCCTCTACCTCTTGCCAAGTAGTAGAGTGTGTTTCCTTCACAAGTTTTCATGACTTGGTGAAGGTGGAGCTTGATCTTTCGATGCCTCGACGTAGATCATCTTCGGCATGGACATCGACGACCTAGCTCGCTTATTCTCCGACGAAGCCGACTCTAGAGCCCGGATTCCTTTTGGACAGCGGAGACGACTTCGTTGCGGAGCTATGGAGGTGGAGCACCGGATCTACAAAGGTTGTATTTCCGATATCCCATTAGTTAAGTTGTTAACTAGTTCTTTTCGCCTAGTTTTCTAGCAAACGATCTTGTTAGGGTTTGTAGGCACCGTTAAAATATGAAAATGGTATGTTCGATGCCTTGTATAACCTCATTAGGGTGCCTAGGAACCTTTCAATGGTATCAGAGCCTAACTAGAGCCTTAGGCGAAGTCCAGACGCAATTTGAAGTCCGAACGAACCCGAAACCCCGAACCAATATTGCTCTCTGTCCAATTTTTAAAATCTGGTCTTTTTCCAAATTAAAAATATTCAGAAAATCAAGCAGGGTTTTCTAGGAATTACTGTAAATTTCGTGGACCTGATTCAACTTTACCACCGCGTTTCCGCGGCACGAGCATGGCTCGTGCGGCGGAAGCGCGGCTGTTTTGTCTTTTCTGGCATCCAAATTTGTACAGTAATTCATAATATACAGTGCTGGTTCTTCTGGGAATTTTTAATAATTTTTCAAGAGTTGAATTTTCTGGGTTGTTTTGGGGACTTGGTATATTCGATCGGATTATCAAATTTTGTCTGTATGGCTTTCCGGGTAAATTTTAGAATATGTTAAATAGTTCGAACGGATATAAATACCCAATTTTTCCCCTGTCGGGAAATTTCCAAGTGTTGGATTTTTCCGTAGTTTAACGACGTTCTAAGTAGTGCAAGTAACGCAATGGACCCTCTAGAAGACAACAAACCTTAACTCGATTATGTGACCGTCTTGAACTGCCCTTTGAACCTTCGGGTTTGGGGCAGTACGACGTGCCACATGTGAGGCGTTGGCTTGACCCTTCTACGGCTGGACCGTTGGTACTGAGGCACGAACTGAATGCTGTTAGACGTATTTCATGTGTTGATCTGTATCGGGAAAACTTGGGTGTTCGATTGTTCGATCGGAAAGTTTGACATTTTCTATTTATCCGGAATGGGATACAATAATTGGAATTCACAATAAGTTATGAGATAACTAAATGAATGTTATAAACACAGCAGTTTAGTCTCACTTGATCGGTTGCCACGGAATTTTGATGTGATCAAAAGTCCGTCGCAATCACGTAGCGTACGCGGATATTCGCCGGTAAACTTAATAGACAGCTACATCCCTTAGCCCCGACCAAGTGACTGTAGGAGAACCCCGTCGCCGAAAGCATCCGTTCGGGTGCTCCCGGTAGCGGTGTTCCGCCTTGGTGCACTTCATCGACGGCGTCGGGGGTGCGGCCGCCTACTAAAGTTTGCGACGAGCATTCGATCAGGATGTCGGGAATCCTGTTGAATTGCCCGACTTCATATTGAAAAGAGTTTTCGATTTTGAGACTAAAATGCGGGGTTTATAATTGTTAGGCATGCGATGTCTAAGTAATTCATTTGGTCAGGCATGCGATGTCTGAGGTGGTTGCGGATTCCAACTGTTGTAGTTTTACACTTTCTTTTCTGTGACCGTAAGTGTAATATGTGATATCGCCGGTTTCGTTGCTATATGCCAACGACAATTGGGATGCGCGTATTTACTTACGTTGATGACATGTGATGTTATGTGTTGCTGGATATGTTATATTGGATCGTCGTGTTCGAATAGCCGGGGGTTTTTATGTGAGATGAGTGTTTTTCATTTTCATTCATGTAAAAACTTGTATGTAATATTCTTTTTGTTGGGGCGCTTCCAGGTTGCGGAAGTAGTCACCGTTTGTATATTATTTACTTTTCCGCACTAGGATAGACCCAAGGAGGAGGGCACAAGTAACCGGGTTCTGGAGTCCAGTGGGAGACCAACTCGAGGAGTCGAGTCCGGGTCTCCTAACTCCAGAATTGGTAGGGTTGCTTGCCGCTCTCGTAGGGGTCTAGGGGTGTGGGTTTGGCTATTCATCACGACCGTGGAATCCGTGTTTTATACTGGCTCGTATTGAAAACACAGACGTCCTAGTATATCCAATATTTCATATGATTCTTCTGCTGCGATATCTGTGATGCGATCATGTGATGTTCTGTGATAGATACAGTATATAGTATATATGATATATTATATAGACGTTACTTATGTTTTACACCCGCGCTAGCCCTGCCCTACTCTGTCGTTAGTTACCTAACCTAACGGTGCACGAGGGGACATCGAGGCGAATGCGGATGGCATAAGTGTACGTCATATCTATCTGTGATGTTTAGGTAACTTAAAATGATGGGACTTCATAAATGTGATTAATGAAATAAAAGAAACCTAAGATGTTGTAGAATCGAATTTCAAAATAAAAACAGGTAGCTACAGTTCTTGCTTTGCACAGAGGTATATATGATATATCCTGCACCTTATTCGATAAGGAAAGGACCGAGATCCCTTCACCGGGAGTGACTCCTTTAGCAATAACTGGCAGATGCTACACACTCGGTTTGTCTTTTGATAGCTTTTAAGAGTTATGCTTTGCACAGTGATATATGTGATATATCCCGCACCTCATTCGACGAGGAAAGGACCGACGATCCCTTCACCGGGAGTGACTCCTTTAGCAAAACTAGAAAAGCCTCAAAAGCACTCCATTTTAAAATCATTTGATTCTACAACGATATCAAGTTCATTACGCAATAGGTTTTCAGAAAAACCTGTCGTAGCCCTCCGTCATTTCAGATAAGTACTAGTTAGTATTCGTGCTGCGGTTGTTTGGCATGCGTCAAGGCGTAGTGTACGGTAGCTAACTAGTGCTTATCTGCTAGCATATGATGCGATTGGAATAGGGTATTCGTACGACGTTGTTTGGCATGCGTCAAGGGTCGTGCGGGTGGGTTTAATTCAATCAGGAAATGACGGGTTGAACTTGACTAGCAGACTATGGGTTGTTTGGCATGCGTCAAGGTCATAGCGAGCTAGGGGCAGAATATTATCGGGAATTTCAAGTGTTGAAATTTGCAATGAGATTGCATACCTTCTATGAGATAGTTGGATCCCGATACCCGCTGCGAGTAAGAGTTACTCCTGGGAGAGTTTTATACATTACAATTAGCCGATCAAGTATGTGTCTAGAAAGGTGTTAACGAGGTTACGCCTCTGGGAAAACGAGGTTTACATTAATTAGGTTCGTGCGAAAGCACGGGGGACCTCCCTCAAATACCGACACTGGCCTGGCTGAAAGATTGGCGAACTTGTAGTGTGTAATTAATCCCGGCTAGTCTTTCCTTTTAGGGTTTGAAGGAAGATTTAATAAAAAGCAGTGGGAGCCATCCTGATTAGATAAAATAATAACCAATCTATTCTTGCAAGAGCGCACGCTGAGTGTTTTCTTCTCTCTCTCTCCTGGTAGCGACCATGTCACGCCTTAATCAAGATAAAAATACGGATAATTGACCGAACCCGCTTGTTATACTGAGCTGGGGAACGTTGGTCCCGCTCCAACTTATAATTGTTATAAGACAGAGCAGGAAATAGGGGAATACCAGATTTCCCGTGCCGCCCAAACGAAGAGAATGCATGATGATGCATCATCTTCGGGTCTGTTCATTACAAAGAACTGTTTCTCAGTATCCTCCGTATCCTGGGTATTTGATACCGGATCAGGATCCCAGATATGTAAGATGTTACATAGGGCTACAAAAGGGTAGAAAACTGAGAACGGGTGATAAGTTTCATGAGGCAGAAAACGGGGCAAGTGTTGCAGCCAAGTCTGTTGGTCACTGTCACCCTGTATTGTAATACATTGATTCTGAACGAATGTTATTAGATACCGAACCTGATATACAAAATCATATCAGTCTCTTTATAAGTAAAGAAACGATAATATTTTGTATTGTTGGATAATGTTTTGAACATTTCCTATATCAAAAGTTGATCGGATCAGGCACGTTATCTAAAAGCATTAATGTTCTAAATCAAACTACAGTTCTTAGTATACAGAACACACACAAGAGGAAGAGTTCAGAAATGAACAAATCCTTCTTGAGGTATTGTAGACTAGGTCATATCAATGTGACTCGACTAGCTGGAGTTACATTCAGATGCATATTTAAATTAGTTTGAATTTACATCTTGTGAAACTCGCCAGACATGTCACAAAGATAAGATGACCATAGCCCTGTTTATTGGAAACAGAGAAGGAGTTAGTGAACTCTTGGGATGATACATGTTGATGTATGAAAGGTCCTGTAACATTTAGGAAAAAGCTAGAAATAAATAAATTTAATTAAAATAAGAATAAACTGATAAATCACAAAATGGTTAAAATCAAATATGTCAATCTTCATAAGATATATGTAATACAAATTAAATTAGAATTTTAGAATGAAATATAAATAAGTTATAAGGGTTGTAAAGATAATTTTAGCTTCATTTTACTAATAAGGGTGTTATATAATAAGTAAGTTGTGAGGGGTTAAATTGTAAAGTTTAGATTGTATGTAATTAGGGTTTTGTCAAGGGTTTAAATGAATAAATGGAATCATTTCAGTTCTGAATCAAATTCAAAATTTAAAAGAAAAATAGATGATAAATCAAAAACACCTCATGCTTCATGCAACCTCTCTTTTCCACCTCCTTCTTGCATGAAACTCACACACTTCCTCACTTGACACCTCCACCTTCTATTATCCCTTCCTCCTCTCACATATATAACTCATTCTCAGATCAAAACATGAATTAAAACTGAAGAGAATTAAGAGAAAAGAAAAACTAAAAGAGAAAAAGGGAATAACAAGAAAATAAGAGGAAGAAGAAGAGGATTGAGGAGCTTGTTCTTGGTGGTAGTTCTTCATCAAGCTAGGAGGAGCTTGTAGATCCTTGGGGGTTATTCCTACAGCAATATAGGAGGGTAAGATTCTTATTCACAGTAGGTTAATTGGCTCTGTAGATCAATTAAAACAGATTGAACATGTCACATAATATGGTATTTTAGCTAAACTTATAGTCTGTTAAAATCTGCTTTAATCTGGAACATAATTAAATAAATTCAACAGAGTAGAAATGATGTAGGTAACAAATAGAGTGAACCACAAGAAAACGACAGGAGGGGGCCGGTTTTGGGCCGGCGACAGAGGAGATATGGCCGGCGTCGCCGGCCATGGTGAGGGTTTTGGGGATTTTGTCTGTTGGGGTGTCTGCAGTATACTATTTAGGCTATTTTGGCACTGTTGATTTAACTTAGTTTTACTGTAATTAAAATCTGGGAAGAAATATCGGAAAAAGAATCGTAAAACGCTAAATACGACACGATGAAATCAAGTCGCGTTTTAATTTCTGAACCAGTACAGATTTAAGTTAAAATCCAGCGAAACTAAGTGTTATACAACTTGATATAACCTAATAATAGATAACTAGCAAAAGGGATAACATGTTTCTATTTCCGTTATGTCGGAATAGCTATTTTGCTTATACGCGTTAACTTTGCATATTTAGATACGGATACGAGAAATACGGAAGCCGCGAGGAAAGGGAAAGGATTAGCGATTCCGGAGTAGATTCGACTTTCCGGTGAGTAGACTAAACATCTACCGGGGAATTTAGTAAAGATGGCGTGTTTCGCCCATGGTTTTACTTAATGTGATATTCATATCATCATGTTTAAATGTTAGAATTTCATGCATTAAAATATGTGTATATTGCTTAGTTGTTAGAACACTTCACAATTATCGACGAGTCATGCCACGTGCACATCTTATATGCTACACACACCTCGTCGATATTGCCATGTCACATACACTTAAATATCATACTTATTAATATGGATTATATTGTATTTCATATGTCAAGTATATTGGTAGAATTCCTTATTTACATTCTATTGCTTTATGCGTACTTCCATGTTGGATATGAGATAGATGCAGAATTGAGGATTTATGATTTTGAGTTTTGAATATTATTACATAAATCCAGTTTTTCATGATTGATGTGACATGTCCACCCTGAGTTGATTTCTGTTTTGGTTTTATTCCGGACCGAGTGGGGGAGATATACGGTCGCGGATTTACGTTATCCATACTGAGTGGGGGAGCTATACAGTTGGATACAGGGTGGACCCGGTCGAGACCGAGGGGCAGGATAGCCGTATTGAGACGGGGGAGCCTAGCGAGGTTACTCGATACCGGAGTTGGTTATAGAAATACGGCGTGTATCTAGAGGATAACGACCGATATTATGAGTATAGGATCATTCGGGGAATGATGCCTATAAGAAATGAAAGTTTTTGTGTCATTGATGGACACCGAGAAATGATTTACTTGAGTTGTGATTTCAGAAGTATAATGAGATTTATTGTTGGATTTCACATATACTCATATATCGTATTGATTTATATTCAGTAGCATGATTGTCATATTTACTTTATTCGCCGTTATATGTTAGTCGTATTCACTGAGTTGGCAACTCATCCCCGTTGTGCCACAGTTCCTTGCAGGGATAGAGTGGACGGGTAGCTGCGAGGCAGGATCACTTTTGCCGTCGTATTTCATCTTTTGATCGGTAGGTTACATGTGTAGTAACCTCCCTTTTTGGGTTTTGTATTTTGTATCTAGAAGTCTCCATCAAACCTGTATTTGACTTAGAAAAGAGAGATGGTATATATATGTACAGTTGAGATCGGTTGGTCAGTTCATAGCTTCTTTCTTTATGAGATTCAGTGATGTGCATTATATGTATATTCATGTTTATTATTAATATTGTTGATTCCAACTCGGAATGCAACTAAACTTAACCTTATTAATTGTATACTGATTTAAATTCATAACTTGAGATTTCTACTTAAAAACTAAATTTTCATAAATAATTCCGCAATAAGGTATTTTGATCTTGGTTTTTGGCTTACTTGGATTTGTGCATATCTTTAGATATGATACAATCTGATTGCCTGTCACATCCAAACTTGGGTCGTGACAGGTCCCCTGTCTACACATGCCAGGACTGGTTCTTTATACTTCTTTACGTTCTCTGATGATCTTTCGAGATTCAGGCCTATGTTCCTGTTGAAACATGAGTCCGAACCTTTTAAGATATTCACAGAATATAAGTTAGAAGTAGAGAACCAAAATACGGGTATAAGTATTATGTCCTATGATGAGATCAAGGAGGAGAATACTTGAGCACGGAAATTCCTGGACTATTCTAAAGGAGAATGAGATTCTCTCTCAGAATTACTCCTCCGTATACACCATAGCACGATGGTATATCGGGGCGGAGCAATCAACACCCTATGTGATATGGTGTGCTCTATGATGAGTACTACTGAGTTACCTATTTCCTTTTGAGGGTTATGCACTTATGAAGATGCATACCTATTGAATAGGGTTCTAATCAAATCAGTTGCCTACCGCTTCATATGAGATATGGAAACGGAAGAGCCCATATCTTAAGTTAGTTAAGATTTGGGTTGTCCGGCCTATGTCTAAAAGCAAAATCCGGACAAGCTCGAGGCAAGGTCTGTAATGTACAACTGGAAAGGTTCCAGCTATACAATTTGCAGGAGATGATTTGGTAGAACCGAAGGATTCAGTAGATTCCAACGAACCTCAGCCTCTCCGCCGATCTAGTAGGGTTCCTCACCCACCTGAGAGATACTTTGGTTTCTCTATGACAGTGGGAGCGAGGATTGCATCATGAGATGATGACCCAGCTAGTTTCGAGCTGGCCATCGGGAGTAAGACTCTGTAAGAATGGCTGGATGCTTAGCGATCTGAGATGGAATCCTTATACACCAATAAAGTATGGACTTTGGTTGCTATATCTGAAGGGTTAAATCCCCATCAGGAGCAAGTATATCTTGAGAAGATTATTTGGTGTACATGGAAGAGTTGAGACTTTCAAAGCTAGATTTGTTAAAGGTTTTCGTCATTGACCAGGCGTGGATAATGATGAAACCTTTTCCAGTACCTATGCTTAAGTCCATCCAGATCCTACTTGCCACGGCTACATACCATGACTACGATATCTGGCGGTTGGGTGCCATGACATCTTTTCTAAATGATGTTTTAGAAGAGAACGTCTGTAAGTACACAGCCAGAGGGCTTCGTAAACAGTGGGAGCAGCGGAAACGTGAACAAGATGCTTTATAGGATAAAGCAGGCATCGCGGAGTTAGAACGTCTGTTTTGATGTGTTAGTCAAAGTAGTTGACATCATCAAAATGGTAGATGAACCTTGTATAAACAAAAAAGGTAGTAGGGAGTATGGTGGTGATCCTCGTAGAGTACGTGGATGACATACTCTTGATAAGAAAGGAGTTTCTTATGCTATGCTCGATCAATCTCCGCTTGTCACTATGATTCTCCATATAGGATCAAGATGATACCTCCTAAATCCTGGGTTTTGGATCTATGAGATGGATTTAAATGGATGCTAGGACACTCACTAGTTGTAGTGAGATGGTATCAAGCGATCCTGAGGAGAATCACTGGAAGTGTTCCAGGGTGATAAAGACGACTGAATGTCAGTCACAGGCATTGTCTTTACCCTGAGTAAAGGGACGGTATGTTGGAAGAGTTCCAAGCTAGATACCGTGACATACTAGACGATAAAGGCAGGATACATCGCTACTTAAGATGCTACCAAAGAGGATGTTTGGGTGTATATTAGTTCATGAGATGAACTACGTTCCTACCATTGTGAGACAATGGAGTTGTGGCTTATGCCAAGGAACGCCGGTCCCATCAGTGATCCAGACTTATTCTATGGCAGTATCGCCTGATCAAGGAGATGGTTGATCTCCAGGGTGATCGAGGTTAGGAGAGCAGACCCAGAGGTTAACACGGCGGATCCACTCACGAAGGCCTATTCCCAGAGAGAGACTTTTATGGGATGGTTGAGTATGAGATACTACAACCACTGCTACAGATGGCCCTAGTGCAAATGGGAGATTGTTAGTTATATGTATGCCCTAGAGGCCATTACTGTACATTGGATGTATATTGTAGTGGATGCTGGGACATATATAGGGAGGACTTTCTTGCTCGACATGATAGTATACTATCTGGTTACTCTTTACTTTAACGTGTACACTGATTGTCTCTTTGTTACATGTTGGTAAAGCCCTTAGGATGTGTACTTGACTACCTGGACTATGATGCGGATCATACTAGTGGGGACATGGTAGTCCATAAGTACATCCTTCAAAGTCCCTAGTCGTGGGTGTATCGAGATGGGGCATCGATATACCAGAGTAGACTAGCGTGTGCCTTCTCGACCCATACAGATGGGCGATGGATGATCCCATATCCATTGGTGTTTGACATCGGAGATGATATACGGGTGCTCAGTAGAGACTGGGTACACTGGACGGACTCGCCGAGAACTCCCAGATGGTATTATACCTCACGTCAGATGGCAGTTCTCTGGTGACACTGGTACAGAGTAGTCTGTTGACCCGAGATCGTCATAGAGTCTTGTGTGGTTCCCACTGTGCTTTGATTTCCATCTTACCACGTCCAAGTGGGCGTGCAAAACGGTGGTTTTTGGGTACAGTCCCGAGTCACATGGAGGCAATGAGCGATAGGAGGGGATTCGTCTCTCCCGGTATAGGGAGTTGATGTTGCGCTGTGTTCGATTGGCTATAACAGGAAATCCCTGGCCAGGGTTGCTGAGATTTACTGGTAAGTGTTACCAGTAGTTTCTCGAATTGTTATAGACCTCATATCGACACGACTTATCGAGCTATCGGGGTCTGACGTTTACCACCCCTAGGTGAGATATGCGACATATCAGACGATCAGACCGGAGTGTACGGTAGTGTTACTGGTTGGATTCACTGGAGTGTGAGTGGGCTTGCTCGTCGATCTTCAGATCGCTCAATACCCGGGTGGCCGTTACGTTTAGCAGACCGCTTGCGGCTTGTGGATGCTTGATATGATCATCATCTGCTGCCGGCGTATTGACGAGTCTTTAGAGTCCTACACAGAGGTTTCCTGGCTCAAGCGAAACGAAATAGGAGCGCATATGAGATATGTGCGGGACCGAGAATAATACGGTATGTGATACTGTATTCGATTCTCGCGATGTGACATTGATCGGTTATATGCGATATAGCCGGGTTATCGGATCAAGTGTTGATTCGATAAGTTGTTACTGATGATACCAGTCGGTTATGTGCGACATGACCGGATCGTTAAATCAAGTGTTGATTTAATGATTTAATGCATAATTATATATTTGATATATTACTTTGCATTAACTAGTATCGGTTCACTTTAAGATGGATTTTCTCACTCGGATGTGCGCATTATATATGTGATATGATTTTGTGCACTAGCTTGTATCATGTTTGATGATACATGCTTTTTGGTTTAGTGTAAAGTGTTAAACCTTGGTTAATGAATAGGTTAGGGTTTATTATTTGTTATTCATTTATCTTATTTAATTATCCATTTCTTTATGATAAATGAATAAAAGAAAATGAAATGAAATGGTTGCTAATTTTGGATTCTAGTTGAAGCTTCTTGATCTTTTGACTAAGTGACCATTTTGCCTCAAGTTTGACCCTAACCATTCTTTTAACCATGATTGATTCTCTACACCTAACTATGGTTCAATTATGATAAGAATGAATTTCTTTTCTCATTATTATTATTTTTCTTATCATAATATATTCTTCTTCTTCTTCCTTCAACTCAAGAAGAAAAACCTAGACTACATCAATGGTGGATTAATGATATGAGTGAGAAATCCATTTCTAAAGTCTACCCACTTCCTATTTCTTCATCCTCTACCTCTTGCTAAGTAGTAGAGTGTGTTTCCTTCACAAGTTTTCATGACTTGGTGAAGGTGGAGCTTGATCTTTCGATGCCTCGACGTAGATCATCTTCGGCATGGACATCGACGACCTAGCTCGCTTATTCTCCGACGAAGCCGACTCTAGAGCCCGGATTCCTTTTGGACAGCGGAGACGACTTCGTTGCGGAGCTATAGAGGTGGAGCACCGGATCTACAAAGGTTGTATTTCCGATATCCCATTAGTTAAGTTGTTAACTAGTTCTTTTTCGCCTAGTTTTCTAGCAAACGATCTTGTTAGGGTTTGTAGGCACCGTTAAAATATGAAAATGGCATGTTCGATGCCTTGTATAACCTCATTAGGGTGCCTAGGAACCTTTCACACTTACGTGCACTTGTACGCATATGATGTTCGGGCAGACGATACTAATGGGTTTTAGTTTAAGCCGGATCCTAGTATTGTAAAGATGGATTAGTTTTTTCTTCTGTGCATTTGCATTCTACGGAATGCGGATGCGGGTGTGTATGCACGGTTGTGAGGAGCGAAGAAGGAGGTGCCTCATTAGGGTTCTGACCGTTGATTCGGTCAAAACCATTATGAGGTGAGGAAAATATTTACTAATCCTTTTAATGATAATTGTGTTATGGCTAATTTCTTTGACCATTTGACCATGCTTGACAAATTGACCTAGTTGACCATTGTTGACTTGGATCTTTCTTGTGAGCTCTAGACTCTTCTTTGGCTTTGGATTTAATTTTACATGATAATGGTCAAATCAATGGTAACCATCACACTTTATCATGACAAAAGAATGGTAATTATTTTCCTTATGGATCATTATCTCTTGCTCATTCTCTCTCATCAAAAGAGAGCTCCCATGGTTGCTTCATCTTCCTCCTCTCTAGATTTTTCTATAGCACTTATGTGTTGAGAAAAATTGAAACTAAAAAGACAAACAAATCCATCTTCTTCTTCTACACCACCTAGGATATCAAGCATAGAAAACTTGTTGCCCTAGTTACCTCGGCTTGAGGTGGAGCTCGAACTACAGACTCTCGAGTGGATCGTCTTCGACTCTAGGAGGCCGCGGAGGTGACCAAGATCCGGATCGATCCTCGGAGCTTGCATGGACGAGGAGGACAGTGGAGAGAAGACTCGAAGGACCGGTTTCGTGAGGTATAATCTCCTAAGCATAGTAGATAGAAGCTGTAGTTGTGTGTTAGAAATGGTTTGGCAAAAATCCTCAAGTTTTAGTCTATGTTACCTTGTGATAAAAATTTGTTTTTTTCCCTATTCCGCCTCCCCATAAGTACCGAGATGGGTAACGTAGACTTACAGTGGTATCAGAGCCATGCTAAACCATTACTAACTTGTTAGCAAAGTGTTAGAAATTCGATCGCCGGAGAAATCGCAAAAACATGTCAAAACTGCACGTTTTCTGTCGTTTTTAAAAACTGGTCCAAAAATTTTTCCAAGAAGCTTAAAAATACGTGCAGACCTTTTTAAGAAGACCCAAGAAAAACGAGATCATGATTCGGTGAGACCGCCGCGGAAGCGTGATGGGTTTCGCCGCGGATCCGCAGCCGAGTCGACTCCAAGTCAGCTCGTTTTTCCTGCAGAATGTCTATCTTGGTGTTTTGTGATTTCTCTGATATTTTGTTTCTGCCCAGATTTTGTTGAGTACTGTGTTGTGCTTGGGGTAGATTCAAATCTGGTAATCGATCGAAATTTTAAGTACTTTAGCTAATCGGATCTTCTGTGATGTGATATATGTATTGAACGTGTCACGCCCCGCTTCCCAGAGTACGCTAAAATAGACGCGTGACATAGCCAACCATGCTACCTGTGGATAGGAAAAATCCTTCCACAGTCACATTACGGCTGCAGAGATATCAAGAACAGGAAAGTAGACTAAACTATCTAGTACATGTCCATGAGCCAGAATAAATGAGTCAAGAAATGATAATATGCGGAAGCAAAAATACAATAAATGAAACACCTGGAAGGTAAAACTGCATACCAACAGGATCTTCACCGCTCGGTCTAACAGCGGAAATACTCCCGATCAGTCTGCAACAAAGGTAGAGGATCTGGGCCTTGCAAAACCCAGACGTCAGCGCGTCATTATATCAAGCAATATTATAAACATGGGTAGCAATACACGCAAGTATAATCATAAATGGTAAAGCAGGTGTAACAGCAATATAAATCAGGGCAGTGAAGGGTAGTGCACAGTGAATAAACTAAATTGGTCTATTGGGTTATCTACTCTCAAGTCTTTGAAATCAATTTGATGAATCATTGATGTAACTCAATAGTATCCCGTGCATGCCCGGGACCACGGTCTAAGACTCTCGGGCTGAAACCGAGATGTGCCGCTAGGCACTAAAACAGGGAGTATGTAAAGACAAATGATGTCAACAGCATCATCCCGAGGCGGGCCTAGCCTCTAAACTGATCAGTAAAAGCAAGCAAATGTCGAGTACAAGTAAGGTTTCATCATTGATTTCCCCATACCCCCAAGTTATATGTGGTCAAGTCGTGTATTAAATAATCTAGAGCAAATGCTAACACAGGATCAGGCTGTATAGGTATGTCTGGATCGATAACAGGAACGGTCCGTAAGGACAACAGGTCAAGTTTGTTGGCATTAGACACAATATCAGGTAACATGTAAGACCATGGTACATCAGGTCAAATCAGGTAATATATAAAGGTGTCACGATATATACCAAGAGTTGTACGATACCATGTCCGGTCAAGTAATATGTGTGTAGCAAGTCATGTCAGGGTGTACAAGATATCATGTGGGTGCTCATAATCAACTAGTATGGTCATGGATATAAATAAACAAGCATGGGTATCATCAGCATATATAATTGGCACATGTAATAGGTTAAGCAATATGTGCAGATTAAACTACTTAGCTGTACGGTTATCAGTTTGTGTTTAAGAGATAGTTTCAACATTATATGAATACTGTATGACAAATATGGTTGTTAAAATCATGTTAATAAGTATTAAGTAATTTAGGGATGCAATGACACGTATAATATGTTCAATGGATACAATTATAACTAAAATCGGTTAAAGATGCACACGGATGTTCGATAGAGTAAAACTAGAGAAAAGGGTGTAAAACTAGAGAAAAGGGTATCATAGACTGTGTACAATAGTTATTATGTGATTAAAATGTAACTGTGGTTACTAGGTATGGTCAACTAAATGCAACAGTTAGGTTTCCACTTTTGAATCTAAAATATGTAAACGGGACATCGCACTGTTAACTTGGAATTCAAGACTTTAGATTCTATCTATAGATTTAATATGAAATTACATAAATAAATATAGGAATAGTATGAATAGCATGTAGCAAGTTTCACTTGCCTCAAAACAAAGGTCGATATGCAGGCGGCCTGGTGCGACATGACACGATACGGTGTGTGAAACGGCGCAACACGGTACTGGGTCTAGTGGCGATCCGGTGCATGGTCGGGGCGCGATCTGGATACGATTTGGTGCATGGTCTGGGCGCGATCTTGACGCGATCTGGTCGCGACACGGTCGTGACATGTAAGTGGTGATGGTATGATTCGTCCGGATCATCGGCGGCGGTATGGCTCCGGCGGTGACTGGAAAAACACGGAACCAAGAAACAAGAAGAGAAGAATAATAATAATAAGAAGAAGAATCAAGTACTGTATTTAAAAAACAGACAAAATCCTTGACTTGGTTTTAGTTTTTTTTTTTCTGGTGCCTACAATGCTGTAGACAAAGATTAGGCATCGGTTAACAAATGAGGGACATGAAGATTGCAAATATCACAAAGGTTGTAGAAACAAGGGGAAAAACAGAACGAAAGAAGAAATGAAATAGATCAACTGAAGCAATCAGCACCAAAGTAAGGAATGGATCAACTGAAGCAATCATCGCCAAAGGCAGATCGATCTTAAAAAATAAAATAAAATAAGCAGCATTGATCGATCATTATGATGGAATCGAACTTAGAGATAGGATCGATAGACATCACCGCTTTTAGAAAAGATAGCATGAAAATTGAGGATCTCTATATTATGCATATATGGAATAATTGAAAAATGAAGCACATGACCCAATTAAGATCAAACATCATCAATGTTTGCATGCTTTAAAAATAAATGAACCCGTCAAGATCCAATATTAATTTGTGTTTCTTTCCTTCCTTGTAATAATAATTAATAATGAATGGAGAATTAATTAATGAGCTAGGAATTAATGAAATTAAGAGAAAAGATGAAACCTTGATCGCAGCCAGGGGTGCATTCGCAGCTGATATGAAGATGGCCAGAAGAGAAAACTCTAAGCCTGCCAACAGCAAAGACGACGACGACAAGCCCTCCGACCCATCAGCGGCCGACATCTCGATGGATGAAATTGAGCGAAAGAGGAGGAGGAAGAGGAAGAAGAAGAAGTTCCGAATTAAAAGGGCGTGAACTGATGGTTGTGTATAGAAGCGATCTGATCATATCCGTTCGGATCTGATCTGATTTGAAAGAGAGAGATAGAGATAGTGGAGAGAGAGAGAGAGATCATTTAGATTTGTTGAGTTAAAAATATTATATATATATATATATATATATATATATATATATATATAAAAGTAAACTGTTATATAAAATAATTTAGTTATATATATTTTAGTTAAGAGAATAATAATATTTTATCAATATATAATGAATATAATATTAGTCTGTTTTGAGAACTTGACAAATACAAACTTACTCCAAAACATGCCCGGGTCGGGTCCAGCGACTTCCAAATATCAAAATGAATTCTCCGTTAAAGTAAATGCATACCCCCAAGAACGGATGCACGTACGTGCGCGCAGCCATCCAAACACGCCCGTTTCACTGAACGGGACGAGAACAAGATGTGCGGATGCTACCACGGGGTTAGGGGTATCGCGCAGCTTATGAAATGTAATTTTAAATTATTTTCTGTGACCTAAAATTTTATATGATAAAAGATGCGGTACTAGATAAAATACCAGTATGTACTAAACATGAGATGCACGTGTCCGTGCAACAAGTCAATAAATAAGAATCAAACAAGTTCAAGCAAGCGGGTCGGGTCGAAAGCGAAGTAATATGTAAAAAAATACCATTCGCACCCAAACACGCTAAATCAAGAAGGACCATGGACAGGTAGATACGGAAACTGGAATTGGTATAAATGAACTAGGGTGTTACATTGTACCCAACTACAAAAGAATTTCGTCCTCGAAATTCCAAGAACAAGAAAGGATAAACAATCAAGAATTGCAAGAATAGATGTGGAAACTTCTGTCGGACTTCATCTTCTTGTTTCCAAGTTGATTCTCCATGCGAGCGATTACCTCAAGAAACAAGTACAAGAGGGATAATTTTGTTCTTAAGAACCTTTTCTCTTCGATCCATAATCGACATCGGTCGCTCCTCAAAACTTAAATCTTCTCGTACAGTCTGCTCCGAATGATCCAACGCATGTGTTTCATCTCTAACATACTTACGGAGTTGAGGTACAAGAAACACGTCATGAGCATTCGCCAAGGATTGTACTAACGCCAAACGATAAGCCACTTCTCCAACACGTTCCAAGATCTCAAAAGGTCCAACGAATCGAGGACTAAGCTTTCCTCGAGTTCCGAAACGGATCACCCCTCTAGTCGGTGATATTTTCAAGAATACCAAATCACCAACGAAGAACTCTAGAGGTCTTCTCGATGTATCTCCCTAACTTTTATGTCGTTCTTGTGTTGCTTTCATATGATTCCGGATAGTAGTAACCTTCTCAACTGTCTGTACAACCAAATCTGATCCCAACAATCTTCGTTCTCCAACATCGTCCCAACAAACAGGTGAACGGCACTTATGACCATATAATGCTTCGAATAGAGCCATCGGAATAGTCGCCTGAAAGTTGTTGTTGCACGAAACTCGACCAACTATAGATGATTCTCCCATGAATCCTTGAAGTCTAACATACATGCCATCAACGTGTCTTCAAGAGTTTGGATCGTTCTCTCCGACTGGCCATCTGTTCGAGGATGATAAGCTGTACTAAACTTCAATCGAGTCCCCAAACTTTCCTGTAAGCTCCTCCAAAAGTGTGATAAGAAACGAGTGTCATGGTCGGACACAATACTCACCGGTACTCCGTGCAATCTTACTATCTCCTGTATGCACCGTTCTGCAAATACTTCTGTTGATTGACCAACTCCAAATGGAATGAAATGAGCTGCTTTGGTTAAACGATCAACAATCACCCAAACTGCATTGTTGCCTTTTGGACTCCGCGGTAGAGCTGTCACGAAATCCATGGTTATATGTTCCCACTTCCACTGAGGAATCGGAAGTGGTTGCAATAAACTAGCAACCCTTTGACGTTCAGCCTTAACTTGCTGACACACTAAGCATTTTGCCACAAAGCGGGCAATCTCCCGTTTCATGCCTTCCCACCAGAATTGCTATCGTATCACTCGGTACACCTTTGTGCCTCCTGGATGTACGGAACATGCTGAACTGTGTGCCTCCTTCATACGCTCTTCGCGAATATCTCTCTTTGGCACACACAAACGGACACCATACCGTAACGAACCATCTTCATGAACCAATAAGTCCGTTCGAATTCCAGTTTCAACCTGTTCTCGAAACTTTTGCAATCTTGGGTTTTTCGACTGCGCTGCTTCACTACTCTCGATCAATGACTACTATACTTGCAGCTGCAACAGCTGTCCCGAAGAATGCGGTAGCACAATGTCCACTCGAATCTCCGAAGATCCTCGATAAGCTCCTTCCAGGAAGTCAACATCCGAATTGCTGGCAACCGACTAAGCGCACCTGGCACTACATTACCTTTCCCCCGGATGGTACTTAAAATCAAGATCGTATCAGCCATCAGCTCCAACCATCTACGATGTCTCATGTTAAGCTCTTTCTGTGTGAACACGTACTTTAGGCTTTTGTGATCGGTGAATACTTCGCCCCTTTCGCCCAATAAGTAGTGTCTTCAAATCTTCAAAGCGAAAATTACAGCTGCTAGCTCCAAATCATAAGTTGGGTAATTCTTCTCATGGGTTTTCAACTGTCTCGACGCGTAAGCTACAACCTTTCCTTGCTGCATCAAAACACATCCTAAACCTTTCCCAGATGCGTCGCTGTGAATCACCAATTCTCCGGAACCGTCTGGTACGGTCAAAATAAGAGCGGTTGTTAACCTCTGTTTCAACGTCTCGAAAGCTGACGCATACCTACCCGTTCACACAAATGGTACCTCCTTGCGCGTAAGCTTAGTCAACGGCTCCGCTAGACAAGCAAGGCTCTCCACAAACCTTCTATAATACCCGGTAAGTCCAAGAAATCTTCTTATCTCCGCAACATTCTTTGGAATCGTCTAATCTCGAACTGCTGTACTTTTCGGGATCAACGGCGATTCCATCTCCATATACAATGTGCCCCAAAACTTCATTTCTTCAAGCCAAAACTTGCACTTGCTCATCCTTGCATATAATCTTTCTTGCCTCAATATCTGCAGTGCGATCTTCAAGTATTTCGCATGCTCTTCAATGCTCCTCGAGTAGACCAGACTATCATCGATGATCACCACTATAAACCGGTCCAAGAACGGTGAAGGATTCGGTTCATCAAGTCCATAAATATTGCCGGTGCATTCGTTACTCCGAAGGGCATCACTAAATACTCGTAATGTCCATATTGAGGTCGGAACGTAGTCTTGCAAATATCTTCTGATTTAACTCGGACCTGATGATATCCGGATCGCAACTCCAGCTTCGAGAATACCCTTGCGCCACAAAGTTGCTCAATTAATTCACCAAATGCGAGGGATCGGGTACTTGTTCTTAGTAGTCACCCGGTTTAATTCTCGATAATCGATGCACATCCTCTTTGTGACATCATCTTCTTTACTAGAAGAACTGGAGCTCCCTAAGGTGAGTTACTGCTGCAAATCCAACCCTTCTCAAATAATTCAGTAATCTGCTTCTTGACTTCTTCCAACTTTACTGGTGCCATTGGATAATACGCTTTTGAGATTGGCGCTGCACCAGGAACAAGATTAATCGTAAACTCGACATCTCGTTTTGGCGATAAACCCGAGGTGTCTTTGAACACGTCCAAGAATTCTCGAACTATAGCCAGCGCTTCTTTCTTATCAACTTCTATCGACGAAAGAACGTTGTTTGTCGGCCTAGCCCTAAACTCGACTGGCTCGACAGAACTGCTTCCTCCAGCAAAACAAGCTCCAGATGTCCGGGAATCTGGAGAATCACTTTCCTTTCCTTACAATCAATATAAGCATGGAAAGTGCCGCGAAAATCCATTCCCAAGACAACAACAAACAAGGGATGAACCAGGATTGAATAATCCTAATGCGGGAAAAACAAGAACAAATAAGATACCGAGATGACTTCATCCGAAGTCAAGATACTGAAGAGGATTAAGCACGGTAAACATGATTCAAGCAGGTGATAAAACAATAACTGGTAAGCAATGAAACCGAGAGAAGAAAGGTAATATAATGATCATGAAACAAGGAAATGAATCAAAACTAGAATTCTAAGTTACTTAAATATAGTACCGCATTGTAACCATGCTGCAGTTCATGGGTACAATTACTTAACTCCACTCAAGTCGCCTAAATCCTAGCATCAGAATCAAGAAACAGGGAGAAGCAATAGTGAACTAAAAGGTTTCAAGCCAAGATGCAAAGTTGTTTGCATATCGTGAAGATAAGAATCAAGGGGAAGATATGATTCAAGAATCACGATAACAATGTGGCAGGACATGTTCCTAATCACGACTATTCTGATTCGTATATTGGGTCCAATACCCAACTACAAAAAGAATCAAACTCGATTAACCTATATCCTAATCTCTGATACCAAAAGAACCATGTCACGCCCCGCTTCCCAGAGTACGCTAAAATAGGCGCGTGACATAACCAACCATGCTACCTGTAGATACGAAAATTCCTTCCACAGTCACATTACGGCTGTAGAGATATCAAGAACATCCCAAGGTGAGTGCGCAGTGAATAAACTAAACTAGTCTATTGGGTTATCTACTCTCAAGTATTTGAAATCAATTTGATGAACCATCGATATAACTCAATAGTATCCGGTGTATGTCCGGGACCACGGTCTAAGACTCGCGGGCTGAAACCGAGACATGCCGCTAGGCACAAAAACAGGGAATATATAAAGACGAATGATGTCAACAGCATCATCCCGAGGCGGGCCTAGCCTCTAAACTGATCGGTAAAAGCAAGCAACTATCAAGTTACAAGTCAGGTTTCATCATTGATTTCCCCATACCCCCAAGTTATATGTGGTCAAGTCGTGTATTAAATAATCTAGAGCTAATGCCAACACAGGATCAGGCAGTACATGTTTGTCTGGATCGACAACAGGAACGGTCCGTAAGGACAACAGGTCAGGTTTGTTGGCATTTGACACAAGATCAGGTAACAGGTAAGACCATGGTACATCAAGTCAAGCCAGGTAATATATAAAGGTGTCACGATATATACCAAGAGTTGTACGGTACCATATCCGGTCAAGTAATATGTGTGTAGCAAGTCATGTCAGGGTGTGCAAGATATCATGAGGGTGCTCATAATCAACTAGCATAATCATGGTTATAAATAAACAAGCATGGGTATCATCAGCACAAATAATTGGCACATGTAATAGGTTAAGCAATATGTGCAGATTAAACTACTTAGCTGTACGATTATCAGTTTGTGTTTAAGAGATAGTTTCAACATTATATGAATACAGTATGATAAATATGGATGTCAAAATCAGGTTAATAATTATTAAGTAATGTAGGGATGCAATGACATGTATAATATGTTCAATGGATGCAATTATAACTAAAACCGGTTAAAGATACACACGGATGTCCGATAGAGTAAAACTAGAGAAAAGGGTATCATAGACTATGTACAATAGTTATTATGTGATTAAAATGTAACTGTGGTTACTAGGTATAGTCGACTAAATGAAACCATTAGGTTTCCAGTTATGAATCTAAAATATGTAAACGGGACATCGCACTGTTAACTTGGAATTCAGGACTTTAGATTCTATCTATAAATTTAATATGAAATTAGATAAATAAATATAGGAATAGTATGAATAGCATATAACAAGTTTCACTTGCCTCAAAACAAAGGTCGATATGCAGGCGGCCTGGTGCGACATGACACGATACGGTGTGTGAAACGGCGCAACACGGTACTGGGTCTAGTCGCGATTCGGTACATGGTCTGGGCGTGATCTGGACGCGATCTGGTGCATGGTCTGGGCACGATCTGGACGCGATCTGGTCGCGACACGGTCGTGACATGGAAGTGGTGATGGTATGATTCGTCCGGATCATCGGCGGCGGCATGGCTCCGGCGGTGACTGGAAAAACACGGAACCAAGAAACAAGAAGAGAAGAATAAGAAGAAGAAGAAGAATCAAGTAATGTATTTAAAAAGCAGACAACATCCTTGACTTGGTTTTTTTTTTTTTTTGGTGCCTATAATGCTGTAGACAAAGATTAGGCACCGGTTAACAAATGGGGGACATGAAGATTGCAAATATCACAAAGGTTGTAGAAACAAGGGGGAAAAATAGAACGAAAGAAGAAATGAAATAGATCAACTGAAGCAATCACCACCAAAGTAAGGAATGGATCAACTGAAGCAATCATCGCCAAAGGCAGATCGATCTTAAAAAATAAAATAAAATAAGCAGCTTCGATCGATCATTATGATGGAATCTAATTAAGAGATAGGATCGATAGACATCACCGCTTTTAGAAAAGATAGCATGAAAATTGAAAATCTTATATTATGCATATATGGAATAATTGAAGAATGAAGCGCATGACCCAATTAAGATCAAACATCATCAATGTTTGCATGTGCTAAAAATAAATGAACCCGTCAAGATCCAATATTAATTTTTGTTTCTTTCCTTCCTTGTAATAATAATTAATAAAGAATGGAGAATTAATTAATGAGCTAGGAATTAATGAAATTAAGAGAAACTATGAAACCTTGATCGCAGCCTGGGGTGCATTCGCAGCTGATCTGAAGATGGCCAGAAGAGAAAACTCTAAGCCTGCCAACAGCATCGCCATACCTGCGGCCCGTGCAACCGCACATAATCTCGACAAAGTCGGATCCTTTCTTCAAACCACTCATCTCCCTCAATTCCTTGTCGCTGAACAACAACAAAGACGATGACGACAAGCCCTCCGACCTATCAGCGGCCGACATCTCGATGGGTGAAATTGAGCGAAAGAGGAGCAGGAAGAGGAGGAAGAAGAAGAAGAAGAAGTTCCGAATTAAAAGGGGGTGAACTGATGGTTGTGTATAGAAGCGATTTGATCTGATCCGATTCGATCTGATCTGATCTGAGAGAGAGAGATCAGATAGTGGAGAGAGAGAGATCATTTAGATTTGTTTAGTTAAAAATAATATATATATATATATATTTATATAACTAAACTGTTATATAAAATAATTTAGTAATATATATTTTAGTTAAGAGAGTAATAATATTTTATCAATATATAACGAATATAATATTAGTCCGTTTTGATAACTTGGCAAATACAAACTTACTCCAAAACATGTCCGGGTCGGGTCCAAAAATTCAGATTTAAAATACAAAATATATGCAACTTCCAAATTTCAAAATGAATGCTCAGTTAAAGAAAATGCATACCCCCAAGAATGTGCGCGTAGCCATCCAAATACGTCCGTTTCACTGAACGGGATGAGAACAAGATGTGCAGATGCTACCATGGGGTTAGGGGTATCGCGCAGGTTATGAAATGCAATTTTAAATTATTTTTTGTGACCTAAAATATTATATGATAAAAGATGTGGTACTAGATAAAATGCCAGTATGTACTAAACATGAGATGCACGTGTCCGTGCAACAAGTCAAGGTAATCTATAAATAAGAATCAAACAAGTTCAAACAAGCGGGTCGGGTCGAAAGCGAAGTAGTATGTAAAAAAATACTATTCGCACCCAAACACGCTAAATCAAGAAGGACCATGGATATGTAGATACGGAAACTGGAATTGGTATAAATGAACTCGGGTGTTACAGAACGTCTACTAATCGCCATACGTCGATTAGTGGAGGTTGTACATATCTGTGATCTGTGATGTTGGATTGTGTATATGAACTTGTTGGATCGTCGTGATGAATAGCCGGGGATGTGAGATGAGGGTTTTCATTTTTCATTCAATATAAAATTTGTAATTTGATGTAATATTATTTTATGGCCGCACATCCGGGTTAAGGTTGTGGCTGCCATTGTATATTATTTGTTTTACTGTTTTTTCTCCTAGGATAGACCCAAGGTGGGGTGCGCAAACTACCGGGTACTTTGTAGTGATGAGTGGCCTACTCACGTTGTTGAGGGAGGTTGCTTCACTTCGGGTACTTGGCGGGTAGTTTGCCGCACCCGTAGGGGTCTAGGATGGGGTTTGGCTATTCATCGCGACCGTGTAATCCGTCTTTCGTTGCAGGCTCGAACGAAACGCGGATTCCTAGCATATCCAATGTGTTCATCTGTGATCTGGAATGGCTTTCGTTCCATCTGACGAATGTATATATCTATATATGATATCTAGTAGGCGTTGCTTATGTTTTGCATCCACACTAGTCTAGCCCCCGCTCTGTCGTTAGTTAAGTAACCTAACGGGTGATGACGGGGCCCCATGGAGAATGCGGATGGCATAAGCGTACGTCCTATTTTTGTTGTTTTCTGCAATGGTAGGATTAATTGATGAGACGCATTATATTAATGCAAAGAAAACAAACTAAAGCTGAATCGTTGGAACAATTTCAAAACCACTCGGTTTTTTGAAAACCGAAAAAATTTTAAAAACAAGGAGCTTAAACAACTCCTTTTAAAAGCTATCAAGGTTCTTTCGATTATATCAAGTTCTCTACGTTCACGGTTTCGCCAAAACCATTCGTAGCCCTCCGTCATTTCATATGAATATTCAATAGTATTCAAGCTATGTTTGTTGACCTTCGTCAAGGCATAGTGATTGGGAGCTGTTGGGTGTTCATATGTAGTATAGATAGATGCGTTGGTTTGGGACAGTCGTATTACCTTGTTGACCTTCGTCAAGGGTATATACGTGTGGGTTCAAATTAACCTGGACAATGATGGGTAGAACTTGACATGTGACTTGTGATTTGTTGACATTCGTCAAGGTCATAAGAGCATGAGGCAAAAATCCACATCGGGAGTTTCTAAAGAAACTGAAACTTTCTAGTACTGCATACCATTTGGAGTTTGATAATGTTGGTAGGATTCTTTCAGCATTATCTCACAATGATATTTGGATCCTGATCCTGCTGTGAGTATCCGCTACTCCTTGGGAAACTTTTCACTTAACGATCAATGCTATAAACCAAGTTGGTGTCTAGAAAGGTGTTAGCGGGGCTACGCCCATAGGGAAAAGAGGTTATTTAATTAAGGAACTTCGCGAAAGCGTCGTAAAACCTCCCTCGAAGTACCGACACCATCCTGGCTTAACGTTAAGCAAGTATTGTACGGTGAGATCAATCCCGACTAATTCTTATTTTATGGTTTAAGGAAGGATTCGAGAAACAGTGGGAGCCATCCTGTTTAGATAAACTAAAAACCAATCTAAACTTGCAAGAGCATCATGCTAAGTGTTTTCTTCTCTCTCTCTTAATTGCAGCGACTCAGTGACCAGACATAGGTTACATCTAGATAATAAAATGACTGAATATGACTGTTATGACTGGCAAAGGTCTGCCCAGATGTCCCTTACCCATGACAAGCTGGGGCACCTCTTAACTAATCAAACCCCTGCCGTCTCAGGACTAGTTTCCCCTGTCACGGATATTAATATCCGTAAGACATCGGAAAAAGACTGTATGAATGCCAAGTGCCTCGTATTGGCCTCAGTTAATGCTGCATACCAGAGGCAGCACGAGAAGATGGACTTAGTTTCTGTCTTCCTCCATAACAAAGATTTATGTGGAGAGCAATCTCATATCACAAGATATGAGACCTCGAACGAATTGCTTCAAGCGAGGTTGGCTGTCGGGTCATGTGTAGGGGACAGCGTCCTTACAGAGACTAGCTATTTTGATGAGCTCACGGACCTGAAGACCATGTTGAAGAACGGGTAAAATACGGACTTGATTCTACAGTCTCCGCCCTCTACTTATACCCTGAAGGAAACCAGGGAAGTAGAAGGAAAAGGAATGGCAAAAGTTTCGGGACTGGATGTAGTAAAGGAGGGACGTTCTTATTATTACGGGAAGGGACATTGGCAGAAGGATTGCAGGGCTAGCAAAGTCAGTAGCCAGGATTCGAAGCATGTTGTGGCTTCGGCTTCGGGTGTGTTTGTAATAGAAAACCGTATGTCAATTAACTCTATTTCTTGGGTACTAGATACCGGACCAAGATCTCATATCTGTAATTCACTGCAATCTTTGAGAAACCATAGAGTTATCAGGTTATGTGATATGACTCTCAGGGTTGCCAACGGAATGAGCGTTGACGCTGAATCCGTAGGGGAATATCACATTGGATTGACAAGTGGGCATATATTGATTCTGCGTAACTATTTGTATGTACCTAGTATGGCTTATAATATCATATCTGTATCCTTACTTTCTAAAGAAGGATATGATTTTACTTTTGTAAGCTATATGGTCGACATCCACCTAAATCAAGCTCTGATTGGGTCAGGTACATTAGAAAACGGAATATACGTATTGAATCAAGCTCAGATTTTCAGTGTCCAGAACATACTTAAAAGAAAGTCTCCGGACACAAATCAGGCTTTCTTGTGGCATTGTAGACTGGGTCACATCAATGAGACATGGTTAACAAAGTTACATAAAGAGGGATACTTGAATCCTTTCGAGTATCAGCCTTATGCTACTTGTGAATCTTGTCTCATGGGAAATATGACAAAGAATCCGTTCACTGGACACGGAGTAAGAGCGAGCGAGCTCTTGGGACTCATACACAGTGACGTGTGTGGTCCAATGTCTACACATGCGCGAAGTGGTTATTCATACTTGATTACTTTTACGTATGTTTTCTCTAGGTATGGACATGTCTTCCTGATGAAGCATAAATCCGAGGCCTTTGAGAAATTTCAGGAATATAAGAATGAAGTTGAAAAACAAACAGGCAAAAGTATCAAGACACTAAGATCTGGTCGACGTGGTGAATACTTAAGTGCCGAGTTTCTGGGCTACATAAAACAGAATGGAATTGAATCGTCAGGACAACAATAAGTTTACAAATTGCGTGAAAAGAAAAATTCGACAACAATATGTTAAATAAATAAATACGGGCATATAGGACAACAATAAGTTTACAAATTGCACGAAAAGAAAAATTCCACATGCCTTTCGACGAGATATATCCATCAATATTGTACCGGTCCAGTTAACTTAGCCTTAGTTGCAATTGAATCGTCAGGTGTAATATGATATCGAAGATTGACGGTGGGAAAATATGCTCAAACATGCAAAATATCAATGAAATAGAATTTTCTAGTTTCTCCAGCGTCACAACATCCAGGGTTTTAGCGCATAATTCTTTAAAAAAGCAACATAGGTCATTGATTACTAGACCAACCGATTCAGGAAGGGAAGTCCTGAGAGCTAATGGAAGAAGATGCTCCATAATAACATAGTGATCATGACTTTTCAGCCCAACGATCTTGCATTTCACAATTTTATCTTCTTGCTAAATGATCCAGAGAAATCTGTTGGAACTTTCAAATCATGCAACACCTGCAGGAATCTTTTCTTCTCCGATTGTGACATATGATACACGGCATTGGAAAGTACAAACTTTCCTGATTTACCCGCTATCGGTTTATGATGCAATTCACTTCTAATTTCCCTGTCCTGTAGATCCATCCGAGCATGGAGGTTGTCTTTCGATTTCCTATCTTTACAAAGAAGAAAGTTGAGTACATGTTCGGATACTCCCTTCTCTATGTGCATGTCATCCAGACAATGACGCACTAAATTTGTTGACCAGTACGGAAACTCGAAGAAAATGCTCAACTTGTTGCAGAATAGTGATTTGACCTGTTCTGTCGGATCTATCCCGAATGTCATATTATTGTAACCATCCCACTGAGCAGTCACGCTCTCTCCGAACAATGGGGCTGGAGGTCCAAGAAACTCCTGATGACCATCAAAGTGAACAGCGTCTAACCTGTAGGGATGGTCTAGAGACAGGAAACGTCGATGGCCGCAATAACAAACCTTCCTGCTAAAATTCAAGAATTTCGATATTGTATGTTGATGGTAATAAGGACATGCTTTGTGAACATGTACGGACCAACCTGATAGTATTCCATATGCAGGAAAGTCATTAATTGTCCATATTAAAGCCGTACGCAGTATGAAGGTTGTATTTGTGTTTGCATTGTAAGTCTCTACACCATCAATGAAAAAAGATTTTAACTCATCGATCAGAGGTCGGAGATAGACGTCGATATTGTTTCCCGGTGACTTTGGTCCGTCGATAAGAAGAGGCATCATAAAGTATGATTGATCCATAGCAAACCTAGGAGACATATTATAAACTATCATTACAACGTGCCATGTGCTGTGACTTCCAGCCATATAATTGAACGGGCAGAAGCCATCACTAGCGTGTCCGAGACTGACATTGCGAGGATCACTACTGAATATTTCGTTCCCCCTATTGAAATCTTGCGATGCCGGTGAATCTCTTAGATGACCCATTTTTCCATCATCACTTGGAGGAGCACGGTGTTGCCAAATCATTGCCTCGGCTGTTTTACACCCGAATAGCCTCTTCAGTCTCTGTGTTATGGGAAAATATCGTGCTATCTTGACAGGTATATCGGGCTTCTTATCAGAATCTTTCGGTTTATATCTGGCCTCTACGCTTGTTGGACACTCTTTCAAATCTGAATTTTCTTTCTGGTACAACACGTAATTTTTAGGACAAGCTTTAATCTTCTCACACTTCAAACCAAAATAAAACATCGTTTTCTGGGCTCTATACCAGCTGTCGGGCACGTTATTTTCCGGGGGCATAGAATCTTTCAAGAACGAAAGAAACTTTGTGGTTGACTTGTTGCTCCACCATTTAGGCACATAATCTGGAAAAGTTGGACGAACCATGAGAGGTTGGAATACTTTGTATTCTTATAAATTGGTTTTCTAGCATCATTTATTAACTTTTCATACTTATCCACACGCGGTCCTTGATCGGAAGGAATATCATCTTCGGTAGAAATATATCCTCCATTTCTTCTCCTGGAAAGAAATTACCGTCTTCTTTTTCTACCGCATTAACGTCTTCTCCTTCTTCTTCTACCGCATTACTTTCTTCTTCTCCTTCCCCCTGATATAGCTAAGTTGTATAAAGTCTAGTAAAACCATGTTTAACGATATGAAGCTATGTGAATTCTACTTTTTGCCAGTAGTTATTCCCATATCTATCGCACGGGTAGAGAATCTTCTCCAACACGATCTTATTATGTGCGCATGAAAATTCAATGAAAGCAGCAACTCCTGCGACAAACTTAGGTTGCATACGTTGTTGCCAATCCACAAACACCCAGTCCTTAACTCTGATGTAATCATGGGCCATGTTAGACTGTATACCATATAAATTGTAGGTTATGATGACTATATTGAGAAATCTAAGAACGGGATAGTTACTGACAGGGAAGAAAATCCGTAGATACAAGTTTGTCGTTGAAAAGAATAAATTATCGATAAACAAAGTTAGCTTTGAAGATCTTGGATCATCATCATTTTTTTAATGAACTAGGTTCTTTATATAGGGTTAAACCCTAATTTTTGGAGGAATTAAATTCACATATGTTCCTTTTATTTCTTTTTAACATAACTTTTCCCCTAAGTTTTGAATCTGCAGAACAAAATCTCCCCGATTAGAATTAAATTCTCAACTTGTGGAGATATTTGCTTCTGCAAATCTCAGCCAGAGGAAGAACTAAGTTCTTATATGAAGAGTTAAGTTTACGGTAAAGTTGTATGTTTACGTTATCATCGAGTATCCTAATGAAGAAACTAGTGCACCCTAAATCCTATCCCTAATTTTTTGAGGAATTAAATTCCCATATGTTCCTGCTATCTCTTTTTAACTTAGTTCTTTTCCCCTAATTTTGAATCTGTAGAACAACATCTCCCAGATGAGAATTAAATTCTTAACTTGTGGAGAGATTTTCTTCTGCAAATCTCAACCAGAGGAAGAACTAAGTTCTTACACGAAGGGTTAAGTTTACGGAAAAGTTGTATGTTTACGTTATCATATAGTATCCTACTGAAGGACTAGTGAACCCTAAACCCTGCTGGGTTCCCCAGGGCGGCAGCAATGTTTCGGGAGGTATCGTCCATGCCAATTTCAAAAATTTGCCATTCTAGTTAACCCTAGCCATAGAATCTTTACTAGAAAATGAGGCAAAACAACATGTAAACAACTTTACATCTAAGTGAATGAGTAATACAACCTTTGTAGACCGGTCCTTCACTTCTAAAGCTCCGTATAGTTGTCCCTTCGGTCCAAGTAGTGAACTCCCGGACTCTAGAGAGGGTTCACATGATGAAATGAACAAACTTGCTCAATGCCTTCGAGGCCGAAGATGATCTACGTCGAGGAGACTCAATCTCATGCTACCTCTTTACTAATGGTGAAATTAGTGAAGCAAACACCCTAAACTAAATGGCTAATAGTAGAGGATAATGAAGTAGGAAATGTGCTAACTTTAGATTTATTTTTCTCAAAATATTTTCTCACCTCATGAAGAAGAAGAAGAACAAGTGAAGAAGGAGAATGAACTCATGAGGTGAGAATAGCAACCATGGATGAGTTAGTGTCATACACTAACTCATGTAGAGAATAAACCATGTTTTACAATAATGGTTAGGTTAATAAATATCTACAAGTAAAACAAAACTATTGGACTAAGTCAAAGATGCTACAAGTTTCTCCAAGCTTCCAAGCATGTGACTAATAACCATTAATTTTGATTAACTTTAAATAAATAAAACCATTCCATTATTATAAGCATGGTGTAAGTCTCATACACCCATTTCATATGTGGCATCTAGCATGACACAAAAGTTGTACATTAATATATATCACATATATACTAAGTGTACATAAGTGAGAAAAAGAAATGTTTATGTGAGCTAATATTAGTTAATGTAAATTAATATATCACATATATAATTATACATTACATTATTAAATCAACACGTGATTTAATAATCCGGCTATATCACATACAACCGACTAATATCAAATGTAACAATTCATCGAATCAACACTTGATCCGATAACCCGGCTATATCATATATAACCGACCGATATCACATATCGTGAGAATAGAATGTGGTATCACATACGTGCATTAATCTCGGTCCCACACATATCGCATATGTGCTCCTACTCCATTTCGCATGAACCAGGAAACCTCTGTGTAGGACATTAAAGACTCGTCAATACGCCGGCAGTAGGTGATGATCATAACAAACACCCACAAGCCGCAAGCGCTCTGTTAAACGTAACGGCCACCCCGATATTAAGCGATCAGAAGATCAACAAGCAATCCTGCTCATACTCCTGTGAATGCAATCAGTAACACTACCGTACAGTCCGGTCTCTTCGTCAGATATGTCGCATTTCTCGCCTAGCGGTGGTAAACGTCAGACCCCAATTGCTTGATAAGTCATGCCGATGTTAGAATCATAACGGGTCAAGAACTACTCATAACACTTACCAGTAAATCTCAGAAACAGTCCTGCCCGGGGACTTCCTGTTATGGCCAATCGAGCACAGCGCAACATAAACCCCCAATACCGGGAGAGACGAAATCCCCTCCTATCGCTCATTGCCTCCATGTGACTCGGGACTGTACCCAAAAACCACCGTTTTGCACGTTCTCTTGAACGTGGTAAGGTGGAAATCAAAGCACACTGGGAATCACACAAGACTCTATGGCGATCTCGGATCGATAGACTAACCTGTACCAGTGTCATCAGAGAACTGCCTTCTGACGTGAGGTATAATACCATCAGGAGTTCTCGGCGAGTCCGTCCAGTGTACCCAGTCTCCACTAAGCACCTATATATCATACCTGATGTCAAACACCAATGGATATGGGATCATCCATCGCCCATCTACATGGGTCGAGAAGGTGTACGCTAGTCTACTCTGGTATATCGATGCCCCGTCTCGATACACCAACGATTAGGGACATTAAAGGATGTACTCACGGACTACCTTTGTCCCACTAGTATGATCCACATCGTATTCCAGGAAGTCAAGTAGACATCCTAAGGGCTTTATCAACATGTAACAGAGAGACAATCAGTGTACATGTTAAAATAAAGAGTAACCAGATAGCATACTATCATGTCGAGCAAGAAAGTCCTCCCTATGTAAGTCCATGCATCCACTATAATATACATCATATGTACAATAATGGCCTCTAGGGCATACATATAACTAACAATCTTCCACTTGCACAAGGGCCATATGTTGTAGTATCCAATACCCAACAATCAGCAGTGGTTGAAGAATTTCATACTCAATCATCCCATAAAAGTCTCTCTTAGGAAAAGGGCTTTGTAAGTGGATCAACCGTTTTTTCCTCTGAGTTTACACTCCTAACCTCGATCTCCCTGGGGATCAACCATCTCCATGATCAGGTGATACTGCCTTAGAATATGTCTGGGTCACTAATGGGACGGAGGTTCCTAGGCATAAGCCACAACTCCGTTGTCACACAATGGTAGGAACGAACTTCATCTCATGAACATATATACACCCAGAATACCTCTTCGGTAGCATCGTAGGTAGCGATGCATCCAGCCTTTATCATCTAGTTTGCCAAGGTATCTAGCTTGGAACTCTTCCAACATACCGTCCCTCCACTGAGGGTAAAGACAATGCATGTGACTGACTTTCAGCCGTCCTTACCACCCTGGAAGCTATCCAGTGATTCTTCCAGGATCTATTGATACCATCTCACTACACCTAGTGAGAATCCAAACATCCACTTAGATCTATCTCAAAGATGACTCAAGATTTAGGAGGTATCACCTTGATCCTATATGGAGAATTAATGTGATAAGAGGATATTGACCGAGTGTAGCATAGGAAACATCTTCCCTATCAAGAGTATATCATCTACGTACAATATGAGGAAGACCACCTTACTCTGTACAAATTTTTTGTATATACAAGGTTCATCTACCATTTTGATGAAGTCAAACGCTTTGACTACATCAAAACAGATGTTCCAACTCCGCGATACTTGCTTTAACCCGCAAAGCAACTTGCACACGTTTCCACTGCTCCCACTGTCATCGAAGCCCTCTGGCTGTGTACTTATAGTCGCTCTCTTCCAAATCACTATTTAGAAATGCAGTCATGACACCCAACCGCCAGATATCGCAGTCATGGTATATAGTGTAAGTCGATGTAGTACACCCCAATACTTGTGGGGAGGCGGAATTTTCAAAAACGAACTTGTTTAGTGAACGAACATCGACTAACCGCTTGAATCGAAGCTAAACTATAAATAACCAAACACAAAGTGTTTCTAAACTACTGTGTTTAGGGATTATACCTAATGAACCAACTCCTTCGTCTTTACGATCTCCTTGTTCTCCTCGGCCTTCTCTAGGTAGTAGACGATCCACCCGAGAGCAAAACTCCAAGCTAAACCTCTAAACTTGAGGCAACTAACCTTCTTGGATTGCTAATCAAAGAAGCTAGGATGAAATAGAGTGATGGTTATGGATTGTTTAGTCTAACTAATCCTTTGATCTCAACTCATGAGGTGTAAGGATTAGGGTTTGAAGATGAGGGCTTGAGGAGAGAGAAGATGATAATAATAATGAAATGAGAATAGTAAGTTATCATAATATAAATGAAGCATTCTCATTTTTCAACAAAAGAAAATAAGTGATGAATAAGCATGCTTCACAAATATCTAATGGTGATTCATTAGCATGACTCATTAAGCATTTATCATGCATTAATGATATGCATGAATCACCCTCATGACTCACTAAACTCATTTAATGCAAATGACACATAACCCTCCTTAGTCACCATCTTCTAGAAGCTTCTCGTACAATTACGAGAACGCCCCTCCAATCCGCAAAAATATGGAAAAACTTTAGACTGTAAAAATCCAATAACCGGATACCAGTAACTGGCTTAAACCAAAGCCGACTGGTAAAAACTGTCCGAAAGTCGTACGCGCGTAAACGCACGTATGTGTCCGAACCCTTGTCGTAAAACCATACGACCTCTATATCGTTTCGCCTGGAGTAGGAAACTCTCTGTGTGGGACTCTAGAGACTCGACTACTACGCTGGCAGTGGGTTTAACCACAGACCGCAAGCGGCACTAGCTGTACGTAACGGCACCAGGTAGTTGTCGATAAGAAGGCCGATGAGGAAACCCATCCGAACTCCTACTGAGTCTGATGTGACAATCTCCATACAGTCCGGTCCGTTCGTCCAAGACTATCGCATATCGGGCCTAGGGGGGCGGCAAGCGTCAGTCCCCTAATAGCGGTATAAGTCGTGTCGGAGGGAAGCCCATTACACCCTGAGAAACTACTGGAACCTACCAGCAAATCTCGCTTGCCCTGGCCAGGGACTTTGCGTAATGGCTCTCTGACACAGCACGATATCTACTCCCAATACCGGGAGGGACGAATCCAGTCTAACCGCCACTGCCTCCAAGTGCTCGGGACTGCACCCAACTGCTACCTGTTTGCACGACTCCTTTGAGCCGTGGTAGGGTAGCAATCTAAGAACAGTGGGACACACTCGAGGCGAAGTAGCAGTGTCAAGTCTGCGGACTACGCTGTACTCATGTCACCTGGGAACTGTTCATTGACGACTGGTATCAAACCAACCAACAGTTCCCTGTGAGTCCTGTCCGGTGTACCCGTAACCTAACGAGCACCTGTATACTATCTCCAGTACGACGTACTGACGGCTGTGGGACAGACCATCTCCCCAACTGGGATGAGAAGCGTACACACTAGTCTACTCCGGAGTATCGATGCTCTGTCTCGATAATCCAACGACCAGGGACCTGAATAAGGATGTGCTTGTAAGCTACCCAGCCCCCACTAGTGTGATTGCCATCACAACGCTGGTAGACAAGCAAGATCCTAAGAGCTCTATCAATACGTACACTCACATATTAAGATAGAAAAACCAAGTAGCATACTACCATGTTTAGCAAGACTGTTATATACATGTGAATATCCCAAGCTTCCATTAAGTAATATACAAGCTAGTATGATACAGTAATGGCCTTCTAGGGCATAAACACTAACAATCTCCCACTTGCACTAGGGCCATGTACTGGCATATCGTAGACCAATGATCTCGAGTAGCCTCTCGAACTGAATCTGAGGAAGGGCCTTCGTGAATGGATCAGCAATGTTCTCTTCTGAAGCAACTCTCCGAACCTCGATCTCCTGACGATCAATGATCTCCCTGATCAGGTGATACCGCCTCAAGATGTGTCTGGACTTCTGATGGGACCTTGGTTCCTTCGCTAAAGCTATAGCTCCGTTGTTGTCGCAATACTGAGGTATTGGATCAACTATGGTAGGAACCACCTGAAGTTCTGTTAGGAACTTCTTCATCCAGACTGCTTCTTTTGCGGCATCGCAAGCAGCTATATACTCTGCTTCCATCGTCGAGTCAGCAACGGTGTCCTGCTTGGAGCTCCTCCGGCACACCGCCCCTCCATTGAGGGTAAAGACATAACCCGACATGGACTTGGAATCGTCCTTATCACTCTAGAAGCCGGAATCAGTAAAGGCCTCAAACCTGAGGTCTTTTCCGCCGTAAACCAAGAACATCTCCTTAGTCCTCCACAGGTACTTGAGAATGTTCTTTACTGCTATCCAGTGTTTCTCCCCTGGGTCTGACTGATACCGGCTTACCACGCTTAGTGCATAAGCTACATCTGGTCTGGTACACAACATCACATACATTATAGAGCCTACCGCAGAAGCGTAGGGTATAATAGACATGCGTTCCCTTTCCAAATCAGTCTTGGGAGACATCTCTTTGGAGAGGGTGATTCCGTGACAAGCCGGTAGATTACCGCGCTTAGAATCTTCCATACCGAATCTTTTTAGTACAGTGTCGATATACCTGGACTGCGAAAGTCCCAACATCCTCTTGGATCTATCACGATAGATCCGGATCCCCAGAATGTAAGAGGCATCACCCAGGTCTTTCATGGAGAACCTGTGCGACAAGAATCCTTTGACAGATTGTAGCATAGGAATGTCATTTCCTATCAATAGAATGTCATCCACGTACAAGACGAGGAATACGACACTTCTGGCTACAACTTTACTATATATGCACGGTTCATCTGGATTTTTGATAAAGTCATATTCTTTGACTGTCTCATCAAAACAGATGTTCCAACTCCGCGATGCCTGCTTTAGTCCATAAATAGACTTAAGCAGCTTGCATACTTTCCCGCTGCTCCCACTCTGATTGAAACCCTCTGGCTGATCCATATAGACGCTCTTTTCTAAATTTCCATTCAGAAAAGCCGTCTTTACGTCCATCTGCCAGATTTCATAATCATGGAAGGCAGCAATAGCAAGAAGGACCCGAATGGATTTGAGCATAGCCACTGGAGAAAAAGTTTCGTCATAGTCCAAACCAGGTCTTTGACGAAAACCCTTTGCAACAAGTCTAGCCTTATAGGTTTCCACTTGTCCATCTACACCAATCTTTTTCTTGAAGATCCATTTGCATCCTATGGGTTTTACCCCATCTGGAGCAAAGTCCAAAGTCCATACTTTGTTGGTGTACATGGACTCCATTTCGGTCCGCATTGCATCTAGCCATCGTACCGAGTCGCCGCTCTGGATGGCCTGCTGGAAGTCAGTAGGTTCATCATCTTCTATGATGCAATCCTCTCTATCCCCATCTATGAAAAAACCGTAGTATCTCTCAGGCGGATGAGACGGCCTACTACTCCTGCGGAGGGGTGCGGGAATGTTCTGTTCTTCTTGAACTTCTGGTTCTACCAAACTTTCAGTAGCAGCTTGTGGTTCTGGAATTTCTTCCAGTTCTATTTCGCTCCCATTAGTATCCTTTTCTAAAACTTGTTGTTCTAGAAAATGGGCATTACGAGAAACAAAAACCTTTTGTTCCGCTGCGTAATAGAAACAATATCCCTTGAAGTTCTTTGGATATCCTATAAGCATACATTTTACTGATCGTGCCTCGAGCTTGTCCACAAACTGCTTTTTGACAAAAGCTGGACATCCCCAAATCCTTATATACTGAAGATAGGGTTTCTTCCCACTCCACATCTGATATGGTGTGGTAGGCACAGTTTTGGTTGGAACTCTGTTCAAAATATATGCCGCTGATTCTAGCGCATATCCCCAGAAAGATCGCGGTAACTCAGCATTACTCATCATGGATCGTACCATATCTAATAGGGTTTGATTCCGTCTCTCCGATACACCGTTGTGCTGTGGAGTGTATGGAGGAGTAAGCTGAGAGAGAATTCCTTTCTCTTTTAGGTAACCTAGGAACTCGGCACTTAAGTATTCTCCACCTCGATCAGATCTCAGTGTCTTAATACTTTTGCCTGTTTGGTTTTCCGCTTCACTCTTGTATTCCAGGAATTTCTCAAAGGCCTCTGATTTATGTTTCATTAAGAAAACATATCCATACCTAGAGAAATCATCTGTAAAAGTAATGAAGTAGGAATAACCACCTCTCGCATGTGTAGACATTGGACCACATACATCACTGTGTATGAGTCCTAAGAGCTCGCTCGCTCTTACTCCTTGTCCAGTAAATGGAGTCTTTGTCATCTTTCCTTTGAGACAAGATTGACAAGTGTCATAAGTTTGATATTCGAACGTGTCCAAATATCCTTCTCTATGCAACTTAGTCAACCTTCTCTCATTGATGTGACCCAGTCTACAATGCCATAAGAAAGCTTTATTTAAATCTGGAGACTTTCTTTTTAGTGTGTTCTGGACATTGAAAATTTGGAGTTGGTTTAAAACATATATGTCGTTATTTAGTGTACCTGACCCAATCAAACCATGATTAAGGTGGATGTTGACAACATCTCTTACAAACGTGAAATCATAACCTTTATTTGATAACAAGGAAACTGTTATGATATTACACGTTAAGCTTGGTACAAAATAACAGTTATGTAAAACCAAAATGTGTCCACTCGTCAATCCTAGGTGATAGTCCCCGACGGACGCAGCTCCCACGCTAGCTCCGTTAGCAACCTTTAGGGTCATATCACCTTCCTTCAGCACTCTACGGTTTCTCAGTGCCTGCAATGAATTGCAAATATGAGATCCTGATCCGGTATCCAATACCCAGGACGTAGAGTTGATCGACAGACAATTCTCAATTACAAACACACCTGAAGTCGAAGCCACAGCTTGCTTCGGTTCCTGGTTCTTGGCGTTCCACGCCTTGCAATCCTTCTTCCAGTGCCCTTTCCTGTGACAATGGAAGCACTCATCCTGGCCAACTATCGGTACTGCAGTCTTTTTCTTTCCCTTCCCTCCCACCTTACTAACACCTCCTCTAGGTCTGGGTGCGGCCTTCTTCTTCCTTCCTTTGGCCCTAGCCTTGGACCCGGAAGAAGATGTACCGCCAACAAACATAGCGGGTGTTTCCCTTGAATTCTTCAAGGTGCCCTCTGCACTCCTTAACATGTTCAGGAGTTTCGGAAGTTCAACTTCTTTTCTTTGAAGGTTGAAGTTCAGGATAAACTGGGCGTAGGTGTGAGGAAGGGACTGGAGAATAAGGTCTGTATAGAGCTCATTATCCAAAGTCGTCCCAAGGTCTGCGAGCTCTTCTATATAGCCGATCATCTTTAGGACATGTTCTCCTACCGATGACCCGACAGCCAACCTCGCTCGAAACAAGTTCTTTGAGGTCTCGTATCTTGCTATACAAGATTGCTCTCCATAAAGTTCCTTTGTATGGAGAAATATGCCATCAAGGTCCATATCCTCGTGCCTCCTCTGATGTTCATTGTTCATCGAGGCAAGCACGATGCACTTGGCTTTCGCGCAATCTAAATCCCAGGTTTTGCGGATTTCCTTATCCGCATTACTGGATTTGGGACCAGGGACAGCAGGTGCCGTAGCGGTGAGGACGTACCCCAGTTTGTCATAGGTCAAAGCTATTTTGACATTCCGCAGCCAATCTTTATAGTTTGGCCCCGTCAGTATATTTTTCTCTAAAAGTAACTTAAGTCCAGTCATTTTCAGGGTCGCTGCAATTAGGAGAGAGAGAAGAAAACTCTTTAGCATGATGCTCTTGCAAGTTTAGAGTGGTTTTTAGTTTATCTAAACTGGATGGCTCCCAATGTTTCTCGAATCCTTCCTCAAACCATAAAAGAAGAATTAGCCAGGACTATTCTCACCGTACAATACTTGCTTAACCGTTCAGCCAGGCTGGTGTCGGTACTTCGAGGGAGGTTTTCCAACGATTTCGCGAAGTTCCTTAATTAAATAACCTCTTTTCTCTGGGGGCGTAACCCCGCTGACACTTTTCTGGACACCTACTAGGTTTATAGCATTGATCGTTAAGTGACGAATATCCTGATAAGTATCATATACTCACAGTAGGATCGGGATCCAAATATCATCGTCTGATAATGTTGTAGGAATGCTACCAACATTCATCAAACTCAAAATGGTATGCATCTCTTTGCAAATTTCAGTTTCTTTAGAAATTCCCGATATGAATTTTTGCCCCATGCTCTTATGACCTTGGCGTTGGTCAAAATGTCATAAGTCACATGTTAAGTTCTACCCATCATTATCGTGTTAATTTGAACCCATCCGTATATATCCCTGACGTTGGCCAAATGATAATACGACTGTCCCAAATCAACTCATCTATCTATGCAACAAATGAATACCCAGCAGCTACCAAACACTATGCCATGACGTTGGCCAAAACTGCATAGCTTGAATACTACTGAATACCCCAATGAAATGACGGAGGGCTACCACTGGTTTTGGCGAAACCGTGAACGTAGTGAACTTGATATAACCGAAGGAACCTGATAGCTTTTAAAAGGAGTGGTTAAATCTCCGCATTTAAAAATATCTGTTTTAAAAATAACCGAGTGGTTTCTTTTAAATTGTTCCAACGATTAAAACTTTGGTTTATTTTCTTTGCATTATAGATAATGCGTCCCATCATTAACCTATCATTGCAGAAAACAACGAAAATACAACGTCCTCTTATGCCATCCGCATTCGCCACGGGGTCCCGTCATCACCCGTTAGGTTACTTAACTAACGACAGAGCGGGGGCTGGGCTAGCGCGGGTGCAAAAAATAAGTGACGTCTAAATAGCTACAATATATATAGATATTTTACATTCGTCTGACGCAATGATATTCATTCCAGAACACAGATAAACAATATTGGATTTGCAAGCAATCTGTATTTCTTTTGAGCCTGCAAGAAAAGACAGATTACACAGTTGTGATGAATATCCGTTACCTCACCCTCGACCCCTACGGGTACGGCAAACTACCCGCCCGGCAGTTTGTGTACCCCACCTTGGGTCAGTCCTAGGAGCAAAAACAGTAAAATGAAATAATACAACGGTGGCTACAACCGCAACCTGGATGTACCCCGCAAAATAATATTACAACAAATTACATTTACAACAAATGAATTAAACAATAACCCATTGCTAAACCCCGGCTAAACACCACAACAGTCCAATACAGTTTATATGCACAAACAGATATAACCATTTCAGAAATGTGCAACCCCCTGCCAACTGACATACTAACAGTTAGGGGAGGTTTACGAACACATTAAACAATCACAGATATAATCCAATATGCAAATACTGTACAATTTCGATCGATTAAACATCTTTAATATTGCTCCAAAAACTGCTCTGTTAAACTGAAACCTGAGCAAAATTAAAATATTCCAGAAAATCCCAAATATTACACAGAAGCAACAGAAGAAAAATTGGCTCCTGACTCGCCAACTCGGCGGCGGAACCACGGCGACTCAGTAGGGTGAGGCCGCGGTTCCGCGGCGAGTTAGACGATTCAGGGGACTGTTTTTCTTGGGTGTTCTTATAATGTCTTGTCAAGCTTTCTGAACGAACCTGAAAAATTTTTGGACATCGTTTTAAATTCGACAGAAACTGAACAGATTTAGGGTTTTCCGGCTTCGTTTTTCCGTTCGAAATTCGTACAAATTTGCAATTAAGTTATTTATTGTTTAGCGAGGCTCTGATACCACTGTAAGTCGATGTAGTACACCCCAATACTTGTGGGGAGGCGGAATTTTCAAAAACGAACTTGTTTAGTGAACGAACATCGACTAACCGCTTGAATCGAAGCTAAACTATAAATAACCAAACACAAAGTGTTTCTAAACTACTGTGTTTAGGGATTATACCTAATGAACCAACTCCTTCGTCTTTACGATCTCCTTGTTCTCCTCGGCCTTCTCTAGGTAGTAGACGATCCACCCGAGAGCAAAACTCCAAGCTAAACCTCTAAACTTGAGGCAACTAACCTTCTTGGATTGCTAATCAAAGAAGCTAGGATGAAATAGAGTGATGGTTATGGATTGTTTAGTCTAACTAATCCTTTGATCTCAACTCATGAGGTGTAAGGATTAGGGTTTGAAGATGAGAGCTTGAGGAGAGAGAAGATGATAATAATAATGAAATGAGAATAGTAAGTTATCATAATATAAATGAAGCATTCTCATTTTTCAACAAAAGAAAATAAGTGATGAATAAGCATGCTTCACAAATATCTAATGGTGATTCATTAGCATGACTCATTAAGCATTTATCATGCATTAATGATATGCATGAATCACCCTCATGACTCACTAAACTCATTTAATGCAAATGACACATAACCCTCCTTAGTCACCATCTTCTAGAAGCTTCTCGTACAATTACGAGAACGCCCCTCCAATCCGCAAAAATACGGAAAAACTTTAGACTGTAAAAATCCAATAACCGGATACCAGTAACTGGCTTTAAACCAAAGCCGACTGGTAAAAACTGTCCGAAAGTCGTACGCGCGTAAACGCACGTATGTGTCCGAACCCTTGTCGTAAAACCATACGACCTCTATATCGTTTCGCCTGGAGTAGGAAACTCTCTGTGCGGGACTCTAGAGACTCGACTACTACGCTGGCAGTGGGTTTAACCACAGACCGCAAGCGGCACTAGCTGTACGTAACGGTCCCCAGGTAGTTGTCGATAAGAAGGCCGATGAGGAAACCCATCCGAACTCCTACTGAGTCTGATGTGACAATCTCCATACAGTCCGGTCCGTTCATCCAAGACTATCGCATATCGGGCCTAGGGGGGTGGCAAGCGTCAGTCCCCTAATAGCGGTATAAGTCGTGTCGGAGGGAAGCCCATTACACCCTGAGAAACTACTAGAACCTACCAGCAAATCTCGCTTGCCCTGGCCAGGGACTTTGCGTAATGGCTCTCTGACACAGCACGATATCTACTCCCAATACCGGGAGGGACGAATCCTGTCTAACCGCCACTGCCTCCAAGTGCTCGGGACTGCACCCAACTGCTACCTGTTTGCACGACTCCTTTGAGCCGTGGTAGGGTAGCAATCTAAGAACAGTGGGACACACTCGAGGCGAAGTAGCAGTGTCAAGTCTGCGGACTACGCTGTACTCATGTCACCTGGGAACTGTTCACTGACGACTGGTATCAAACCAACCAACAGTTCCCTGTGAGTCCTGTCCGGTGTACCCGTAACCTAACGAGCACCTGTATACTATCTCCAGTACGACGTACTGACGGCTGTGGGACAGACCATCTCCCCAACTGGGATGAGAAGCGTACACACTAGTCTACTCCGGAGTATCGATGCTCTGTCTCGATAATCCAACGACCAGGGACCGGAATAAGGATGTGCTTGTAGATAACCCAGCCCCCACTAGTGTGACTGCCATCACAACGCTGGTAGACAAGCAAGATCCTAAGAGCTCTATCAATACGTACACTCACATATTAAGATAGAAAAACCAAGTAGCATACTACCATGTTTAGCAAGACTGTTATATACATGTGAATATCCCAAGCTTCCATTAAGTAATATACAAGCTAGTATGATACAGTAATGGCCTTCTAGGGCATAAACACTAACATATAGCAATGGCAAGTAGGATCCGAATGGACTTAGGCATAGCCACTGGAGAAAAGGTTTCATCATAATCCCCACCTGGTCGATAACAAAAACCTTTTACAACAAATCTAGCATTGAAAGTCTCAACTTTTCCATCTACACCAAGTAATATTCTCAAGATATACTTGCTCCCGATGGGGGTTTAACCCTTCAAATATAGCAACCAAAGTCCATACTTTGTTGGTGTATATGGATTCAATCTCAGATCGCTAAGCATCCAGCCATTCTTACAGAGCCCCACTCTTGATGGCCTGCTCGAAACTAGTTAGGTCATCATCTCATGATGAAATCCTTGCTTTCAATGTCATTGAGAAAACCGAACTCTTTCAGCCGGATGAGGAACCCTACCAGATAGGCGGAGAGGCTGAGGTTCGTCGGGAGCTATTGAATCCACCGATTCTACCCAATCATCAGTTGTAGTTTGTATAGCTGAAACTCCTTCCAGTTCTACCCCATGTCCACAAATTTCTTTCCAAAATAAATTTCTTTTCTAAAAAGGTTGCATGCCGAGAAATAAAACATCTTTTGTTCCTCGGTACGGTAGATGATATTCCCTTACGGATGCTTGGGATATCCAACAAACTTCCACAGAAGTGACATTGTCTCGAGCTTGTCCGGATTTTGCTCTTAGACAAAGGTCGAACAACCCCAAATCTTAACTTACTTAAGACATGAGCTCTTCCCATACCATATCTCATATAAAGTGGTAGGCCTCTGACTTGATTAGAACCCAATTCAATAGGTATGCAACTTCTCAAGTGCGTAACCCCCAAAAGAAATAGGCAACTCAATAGTACTCATCATAGAGGGCATAAGCCACAACTCCGTTGTCACACAATGGTAGGAACGAACTTCATCTAATGAACATATATACACCCAGACTGCCTCTTCGGTAGCATCGTAGGTAGCGATGTATCCAGCCTTTATCATCTAGTTTGCCAAGGTATCTAGCTTGGAACTCTTCCAACATTCCATCCCTCCACTGAGGGTAAAGACAATGCATGTGACCGACTTTCAGTCGTCCTTACCACCCTGGAAGCTATCCAGTGATTCTCCCAGGATCTATTGATACCATCTCACTACATCTAGTGAGAATCCAAACATCCACTTAGATCTATCTCAAAGATGACTCAGGATTTAGGAGGTATCACCTTGATCCTATATGGAGAATTAATGTGATAAGAGGAGATTTACCGAGTGTAGCATAGGAAATATCTTCCCTATCAAAAGTATATCATCTACGTACAATATGAGGAAGACCACCTTACTCTGTACTAATTTTTTGTATATACAAGGTTCATCTACCATTTTGATGAAGTCAAACGCTTTGACTACTACATCAAAACAGATGTTCCAACTCCGCGATACTTGCTTCAAGCCGCAAAGCAACTTGCACACGTTTCCACTGCTCCCACTGTCATCGAAGCCCTCTGGCTGTGTACTTATAGTCGCTCTCTTCCAAATCACTATTTAGAAATGCAGTCATGACACCCAACCGCCAGATATCGCAGTCATGGTATATAGCAATGGCAAGTAGGATCCAAATGGACTTAAGCATAGCCACTGGAGAAAAGGTTTCATCATAATCCCCACCTGGTCGATAACAAAAACCTTTTACAACAAATCTAGCATTGAAAGTCTCAACTTTTCCATCTACACCAAGTAATCTTCTCAAGATATACTTTCTCCCGATGGGGGTTTAACCCTTCAGATATAGCAACCAAAGTCCATACTTTGTTAGTGTATATGGATTCAATCTCAGATCGCTAAGCATCCAGCCATTCTTACAGAGCCCCACTCTTGATGGCCTGCTCGAAACTAGTTTGGTCATCATCTCATGATGCAATCCTTGCTTCCAATGTCATTGAGAAAACCGAACTCTCTCAGCCGGATGAGGAACCCTACCAGATAGGCGGAGAGGCTGAGGTTCGTCGGGAGCTATTGAATCCACCGATTCTACCCAATCATCAGTTGTAGTTTGTATAGCTGAAACTCCTTCCAGTTCTACCCCATGTCCACAAATTTCTTTTCTAAAAAGGTTGCATGCCGAGAAATAAAATATCTTTTGTTCCTCGGTACGGTAGATGATATTCCCTTACGGATGCTTGGGATATCCAACAAACTTCCACAGAAGTGACATTGTCTCGAGCTTGTCCGGATTTTGCTCTTAGACAAAGGTCGAACAACCCCAAATCTTAACTTACTTAAGACATGGGCTCTTCCCATACCATATCTCATATAAAGTGGTAGGCCTTTGACTTGATTAGAACCCAATTCAATAGGTATGCAACTTCTCAAGTGCGTAACCCCAAAAGAAATAGGCAACTCAGTAGTACTCATCATAGAGGGCATCAGCCACAACTCCGTTGTCACACAATGGTAGGAACGAACTTCATCTCATGAACATATATACACCCAGACTGCCTCTTCGGTAGCATCGTGGGTAGCGATGTATCCAGCCTTTATCATCTAGTTTGCCAAGGTATCTAGCTTGGAACTCTTCCAACATACCGTCCCTCCACTGAGGGTAAAGACAATGCATGTGACTGACTTTCAGTCGTCCTTACCATCCTGGAAGCTATCCAGTGATTCTCCCAGGATCTATTGATACCATCTCACTACATCTAGTGAGAATCCAAACATCCACTTAGATCTATCTCAAAGATGACTCAGGATTTAGGAGGTATCACCTTGATCCTATATGGAGAATTTATGTGATAAGAGGAGATTGACCGAGTGTAGCATAGGAAACATCTTCCCTATCAAGAGTATATCATCTACGTACAGTATGAGGAAGACCACCTTACTCTGTACTAATTTTTTGTATATACAAGGTTCATCTACCATTTTGATGAAGTCAAACGCTTTGACTACTACATCAAAACAGATGTTCCAACTCCGCGATACTTGCTTTAACCCGCAAAGCAATTTGCACACGTTTCCACTGCTCCCACTGTCATCGAAGCCCTCTGGCTGTGTACTTATAGTCGCTTTCTTCCAAATCACTATTTAGAAATGCAGTCATGACACCCAACCGCCAGATATCGCAGTCATGGTATATAGCAATGGCAAGTAGGATCCGAATGGACTTAAGCATAGCCACTGGAGAAAAGGTTTCATCATAATCCCCACCTGGTCGATAACAAAAACCTTTTACAACAAATTTAGCATTGAAAGTCTCAACTTTTCCATCTACACCAAGTAATCTTCTCAAGATATACTTGCTCCCGATGGGGGTTTAACCCTTCAGATATAGCAACCAAAGTCCATACTTTGTTGGTGTATATGGATTCAATCTCAGATCACTAAGCATCCAGCCATTCTTACAGAGCCCCACTCTTGATGGCCTTCTCGAAACTAGTTAGGTCATCATCTCATGATGCAATCCTTGCTTCCAATGTCATTGAGAAAACCGAACTCTCTCAGCCGGATGAGGAACCCTACCAGATAGGCGGAGAGGCTGAGGTTCGTCGGGAGCTATTGAATCCACCGATTCTACCCAATCATCAGTTGTAGTTTGTATAGTTGAAACTCCTTCCAGTTCTACCCCATGTCCACAAATTTCTTTCCAAAATAAATTTCTTTTCTAAAAAGGTTGCATGCCGAGAAATAAAACATCTTTTGTTCCTCGGTACGGTAGATGATATTCCCTTACGGATGCTTGGGATATCCAACAAACTTCCACAGAAGTGACATTGTCTCGAGCTTGTCCGGATTTTGCTCTTAGACAAAGGTCGAACAACCCCAAATCTTAACTTAAGACATGGGCTCTTCCCATACCATATCTCTTATAAAGTGGTAGGCCTCTGACTTGATTAGAACCCAATTCAATAGGTATGCAACTTCTCAAGTGCTAAACCCTAAAAGAAATAGGCAACTCAGTAGTACTCATCATAGAGGGCATAAGCCACAACTCCATTGTCACACAATGGTAGGAACGAACTTCATCTCATGAACATATATACACCCAGACTGCCTCTTCGGTAGCATCATAGATAGCGATGTATCCAGCATTTATCATCTAGTTTTCCAAGGTATCTAGCTTGGAACTCTTCCAACATACCGTCCCTCCTCTGAGGGTAAAGACAATGCATGTGACGGACTTTCAGTCGTCCTTACCACCCTGGAAGCTATCCAGTGATTCTCCCAGGATCTATTGATACCATCTCACTACATCTAGTGAGAATCCAAACATCCACTTAGATCTATCTCAAAGATGACTCAGGATTTAGGAGGTATCACCTTGATCCTATATGGAGAATTAATGTGATAAGAGGAGATTGACCGAGTGTAGCATAGGAAACATCTTCCCTATCAAGAGTATATCATCTAGGTACAGTATGAGGAAGACCACCTTACTCTGTACTAATTTTTTGTATATACAAGGTTCATCTACCATTTTGATGAAGTCAAACGCTTTGACTACTACATCAAAACGGATGTTCCAACTCCGCGATACTTGCTTTAACCCGCAAAGCAACTTGCACACGTTTCCACTGCTCCCACTGTCATCGAAGCCCTCTGGCTGTGTACTTATAGTCGCTCTCTTCCAAATCACTATTTAGAAATGCAGTCATGACACCCAACCGCCAGACAACGCAGTCATGGTATATAGCAATGGCAAGTAGGATCCGAATGGACTTAAGCATAGCCACTGGAGAAAAGGTTTCATCATAATCCCCACCTGGTCGATAACAAAAACCTTTTACAACAAATCTAGCATTGAAAGTCTCAACTTTTCCATCTACACCAAGTAATCTTCTCAAGATATACTTGCTCCCGATGGGGGTTTAACCCTTCAAATATAGCAACCAAAGTCCATACTTTGTTGGTGTATATGGATTCAATCTCAGATCGCTAAGCATCCAGCCATTCTTATAGAGCCCCACTCTTGATGGCCTGCTCGAAACTAGTTAGGTCATCATCTCATGATGCAATCCTTGCTTCCAATGTCATTGAGAAAACCGAACTCTCTCAGCCGGATGAGGAACCCTACCAGATAGGCGGAGAGGCTGAGGTTCGTCGGGAGCTATTGAATCCACCGATTCTACCCAATCATCAGTTGTAGTTTGTATAGCTGAAACTCCTTCCAGTTCTACCCCATGTCCACAAATTTCTTTCCAAAATAAATTTCTTTTCTAAAAAGGTTGCATGCCGAGAAATAAAACATCTTTTGTTCCTCGGTATGGTAGATGATATTCCCTTACGGATGCTTGGGATATCCAACAAACTTCCACAGAAGTGACATTGTCTCGAGCTTGTCCGGATTTTGCTCTTAGACAAAGGTCGAACAACCCCAAATCTTAACTTACTTAAGACATGGGCTCTTCCCATACCATATCTCATATAAAGTGGTAGGCCTCTGACTTGATTAGAACCCAATTCAATAGGTATGCAACTTCTCAAGTGCGTAACCCCCAAAAGAAATAGGCAACTCAGTAGTACTCACCATATCTAATAGGGTGCGATTGCTCCGACCCGATACACCGTTGTGCTGTGGTGTATACGGAGGAGTAATGCTGAGATGGAATCTTATTATCCTTTAGAATAGTCCAGAAATTCCATGATCAAGTATTCTCCTCCCTGATCACATCAAAGGACATAATACTTATACCCGTTTTCGTTATCTACTTCTGACTTATATTCTATGAATTTCTCAAAAGGTTCAGACTTGTGTTTCAACAGGAACATATGTCCAAATCTTCAGAGATCATCAGTGAAGGTAATGAAGTGCAAAGAACCAGTCTTGGCATCTGTAGGCAGGGGACCTCATACACCATCATGTATCAATCCTAAGAGTTCATTAACTCTTTCTCTGTTTCCATTAAACAGAACCGTGGTCATTTTATCTTTGTGACATAACTGGCAAGTTTCATAAGATGTAAATTCAAACTAATTTAAATATGCATCTTAATGTAACTTTGCTAGTCGGGTCGCATTGATATGACCCAGTCAACGATGCCTCAAGAAGAATTCAGTCATTTCTGAACTCTTTCTCTTGTGTGTGTTCCTGTACGTTAAGAACTGTAGTTTGATTTAGAACGTATATGCTTTTAGATAATGTGCCTGAACCGATCAACTTTTGATATAGGAAATGTTCAAAACATTATCCAAAAATACAAAATTATATCCTTCTTTACTTAATAAAGAGACTGGTATGATGTTGTATATCAGGTTCGGTATCTAATAATATTCGTTCAGAATCAATGTATTTGGTAATACATAGTGATAACTGCCAACATCTTGGCTGCAATAATTGCATCGTTTCCAACTCTTGAAACTTATCACTCATTCTCAGTTCTCTACCTATCTGTAGCCTATGTAACAAATTACACATGTGGGATCCTGATCCGGTATCTCATACCCAAGACGTAAAGAATACTGAGAAACAGTTCTCGCTAACGAATATACCCGAAGATGATGCATCAACATGCACTTTCTTTGTTTGGGCAGCACGGAAATCCTGGTAATCTACTATTTCCTGCTCAGTCTTATAACAATTATAAGTTGGAGCGGGACCAACGTTCTCCAGCTCAGTATAACAAGCGAGTTTGGTCAACACATTTATATTATTATCTTGATTAAGGCGTGACATGGTCGCTACCTGGGGAGAGAGAGAAGAAAATACTCTGCGTATGCTCTTGCAAGATTAGATTGGTTATTATTTTATCTAATCCGGATGACTCCCACTGTTTTTTATCAAATCTTTCTCCAAACCCTAAAAGGAAATACTAGACGGGATTAATTACACTCTACAAATTCGCCAATCTTTCAGCCAGGCCAGTATCGGTACTTTGAGGGAGGTTCCCCATTCTTTCGCACGGACCTAATTAAAATAATCATCGTTTTCCTAGGGGCGTAACCTCGTTGACACCATTCTAGACACCTACTTGATCGGCTAATTGTAATGTGTAAAACTCTCCGAGGAGTAACTCTTAGTGGGTATCGGGATCCAACTATCTCATAGATGGTATGCAATCTCATCGCAAATTTCAACAATTGAAATTCCAGATAATTTTGCCCCTAACAACCTATGACCTTGACGAAGGCTAACAAACCATAGGCCGCTAGTCAAGTTCAACCCATACATTTCTTGATTGAATTAAACCCACCTACACGACTCTTGATGGAGGCCAACAAAGTCGCACGACTACCTTTATCCAATCGCATCACATGCTATAAGCAGATAAGTACTAATCAGCTACCGCACACTACGCCTTGACGAAGGCCAACAAACGTAGCATGAATACTAACTAGTCCTTATCTAAAATGACGGAGGGCTACGACAGGTTTTTAAGAAAACCTTTTGCATAATGAACTTCATATCATTGTAGAAACAAGTGATTTTTGAAAAGGAGTGTTTTTTAGGCTTTCACTAGTTTTGCTAAAAAGGTCACTCCCAGTGAAGAGATCTCGGTTCTTTCCTTATCGAATAAGGTACGGGATATTTCACAAATACCACTATGCAAAGAAAAAACTATAAAAGCAATCAAAAGACAAACCGAGTGGGTTGTAGCATCTGCCAGTTTTGCTAAAAAGGTCACACCCGGTGAAGGATCTCGGCTATTTCCTTATCGAATAAGGTGCTGGATATTTTACAAGGAATACCGCTATGCAAAGCAAAATCAAGAGCTACCCTTTTAGAAAATTTGATTCTACAACATCTTTTAGGTATGTTTTCTTTCATTAATTTCATTAATGAAGTCCCATCATTTATGCTTCCAAAGTATCACAGAAGAAATGAAAATACAACGTACGCTTATGCCATCCGTATTCGCCATAGTGTCCTGTTATGCACCGTTAGGTTACTTAACTAACGGCATACCAGGACGGGACTTGCGCGGGTGCAAAACATAAGCAACGTTTATTATATATCATATAAACTGATCACATCACAGAATATTAGCAGCAGAAGATAACATATGAAACATTGGATATACTAGGAGGTCGGTGTTTTATTTTGAGCCTGTATAAAACACGGATTCCACGGTCGCGACGAATAGCCAAACACACATCCCTAGACCCTTACGAGAGCGGCAAGCAACCCTACCAATTCTAGAGTTAGGAGACCCGGACTCGACTCCTCGAGATGGTCTCCCACTTGTCACGGCCCGAAATTTAGCTCGTGACTGGCACTTGAATCATATGAAGTCTATAGGACCCAATCTAATTCAAATAAGCCGAAACCCAGAAATCTAAACCTTTTAAAGAAATAAAAGAGGTGAAGTTTTGAAATAAGGTATAATGAAGTAAAACGTTTTCTTAAATGTATAGAAAAGGGAACATGAAAAATGCAAGTTTATCTTACTAGTTGAAAAACATGTTTCGTCTTTTAAAAATTTGGTCAGCACCTCCTTTGTATATTTTGATCCAAAACCACAAATACATGATAATATAAAAGGCATCCCTAAGCGGGAGCTAACTCTTCTCCAAACGGCGGATTCACATCTACGCATGTAAAAAAACAAGTATATGACGCCCAACGGCGAAGATTAACACAAAAGATAATGAATAAAAAAAGACATCAACCCAATAAGCGAACATAAAACCCATCGCTCAATCTCGCAACTACAAGTCTCACTAAGTATTACTATTTATACAAATACTAGTTTTGATTGATGGAGTTGACTAGATACAATATGAATAATAAATACAAAAGTGGTACGATCCAACATGTACCACTTACCAAAGCATGTTACCCAAATGCAAGCTGTATGCCAACGATGCCGCTACCAATTCATGCGATCAACCTGCAAGAACTGTGGCACAACGGGGGTGAGTTGCCAACTCATGAGTAGAAAATATCAAGAGATAGAAATCGAACAAACAACGATTCCTAGGTCAACTATATCATAAATTTAATACTATGATATCTAGGGTGACTATATGTAAATATGTGCCAACAATATAATCAATGCCTGTATGCATGTAAATATATAAGGATATCAAAGAATGTGTGTCCATTAATGACACATCAAATCATGGAACTTGAGTGTCCAACACCGACACTCGAAAAATCAAGAAACCCGTGTCCAGTATCGATACATAAATCCTCACATCTCAGACGCTGCATCCTCAGATCAGCCCTCATATCTATACAATCACCGTTCAGTAGTGCTCCCCTGCCTGGCTCAACGCCCTTCTATACGATCTTCTTGCCCTGGGGTACCGCACCGGCTCCACCATGCACCCGCAGACGGTTCCTACGCCTCCTCGAATCGGGCGTATGATATCACTCAAGAGTCGAGAAAACTCATGGTGGATGCCTCTCAAATCAAATCACGAGAAAACCACAATTTTCCATCTTTAAAATGATAATAAGTTTATAAAATCTTTGTGGTTTCTCCAAATCCAGAAATCTCATGGAAATAGCATATCTCAATGCGTATAATCGTAAAGCATGATGTATGCGACATATAACAGAAATGTCAGCATATCCGTATATAATGCAACATGGTATAAAGGTGTATATGTAACTATAATAAGTAAATTATGCATAGAGTCATATCATGATGCAGCAATTCTACTGTGTAGTTACATGGCAATTATCGATGATGAAGTGTGTGAGCCGGCCAATCTGTGTAAGTGTGACATACGCATCATCGATAATGGTGTAGGTGTACTAGCACAGGTATATGAAATGCAATGGGAATGACATGAACGTAGCGTAAAGTAAATCGGCAGTTAAATGCTATAAGGTATACGCATCTAACATGATCGAGTCGGTGAATCTATCAATCGGTATCCTCTAGTCAATGGTTTGGATCAGTCATAAATTAAACTCATCACGTACGGTAAATCAATATACGACGTCATTAAACAATTTGGGATCCTAACAACCTATATGACAATGAGGGTACGGACCTAACGTCTTGTACGGCTTATCACTCTAGATTCACAACATTATGTATATCTATATACCTATATCCCCGGGTCACATCCATAACAATCGACTTTCATCCGCATACCGACATATCAATCAAGTCATCATATCACTTCGTATATCCTTTTCATCATATAAATATCTCACATCGAGTCATCTTATTAGTCTAAATTCGTATTTATCAATCTCATAACATGTCAATGTAATCTCCTATTGATTCTCTTTGCAACTACTTAACTATATCTATTGTAATTCGCATTCTTAATCATCAATTCGGACCACTTTCCTATCATATCATGTCACCTAAACCATAAGCCATAACTTTAAGTCATGGTATTTCTTATCTCCTACAATTTCTTTAACTATATCTGTAAGTTTCTAAAATGGTTTCTCTAACCATATCCTGTATATCGGTTTCCATCAAAGTTGCGGGGGTGCTATACGCTATCCACCCGACTTCCCCCGTAAATATAGATCTACTCACCTTAATCCTTGCTCGTCGAAGTCGATGATGCCACGCTCCGTCGCCTCGGAATCTACGTGAAGGTACTTACAATAATACACAATCGAAATCGCTATTAATATCAAGTCCGGAAAACCAAAACGGCACACGGTACACTCATAGGTTAGAACCTATAGCCTACGCATGCAAAATAATCAAACAACCCTTGTTGTTGACGTACAAACGCCCAACAACCAAATACAAATCCAAATACCAAATCTCAAGTCATTAAAAGTCGCAATCCGAAATCAGAAACTTAAGAAAACCTCTCCAGATTTTGCCTCAGTTTAAATTAGACAATTTTGCATATGGGGTTGTTCTAATTAGAAGATATAGGAGACACAGACCAAAAACCAACCAATTCCATCTCATTATGGCCGTAATTTGCGGCCACGAGGAATAAATTTGCGGCCAGGTAAAGAGGGGAGAGGCTCGGGTTTCTATGGTAGGTTCCTATGAGCCTGCGCGTCTCTCTGTAATGGCAACTTATTTTATAGGTCTTTCGGGTGACAGCAAATCACTAATTTTCATTACAAATTCTATAATTTCCGATATCGGCAGATTTCAAAGTTAGCATTTTGGGGTTTGGTCTCTAGTCCAGGTCAAGAATTGATCTCAAGGGTCTTGTGGACACTCACTACATACCACAAGCCTATAAAATCACCCAAACCCTCTCTTGGAATTTTCTAACATCACCATTTCACACTTAACAACTTCTAAACTAAACTAGAATATAAAGAACTAAAAACTAAACTAAATAGAAGAAGATATATCTCATTTAGGCAACTCAAGAAAAACCGTAGAAGTCCAAAGTCATCAAAATCCAAATTTGCTTGGTCCAATGTGTTGAGGGTAAGGTGGGGATTAACATTTGTGAAGGGAGTATATGGTTTTAATGAGGGAATTGAGATGGGTCTTGAGGGTAGAGGAGGTGGGGGGAGATGAGGAGGAAGGAGATGAGGAACAAATGGAGAAAACAAAGGGGGGTGAGGATAGATGGCAGCCCTCTCTCTCTCACTTCTTATTCTCACCATCTCTCTTAATTATTTACCCTTTTACTCTTTTTCATTTTCTTTTCTTTTTAACACCAAAACACATAATACCCTAAAAAAAACAACACAAGAACAAAACATGTAACCAAAATGCAATATGGCATGGTGCAATATCCATGGAAAACTGTAGAAATACGGATTTGGCCTAATCGCGATTAACAGTGCACTGATCGGGTTTTATGAAAACTGCATATAATAATTTTTAAAAATGCCAAATCGGATAAAAATATTTTTAAATGAATAAATCATTTTAATCTCCAATTATTTCACAATAATTGGTATATATTTAAACCATTTTACGAAAACCCCAATTTTGCAAATCGGGTAGTTTTCGCGAAATATATTATTTTAATATTAAATTCCAAAAATAATATTTTATATTTTCTGATATGTTACAATCTTACCCCCTTAAATAAATTCGGTCCCCGAATTTAAATTTAAACCCTAAAACACTAAAACATTTCAATAATCAACTCAAATCGACAGGTCTTCGAAATCATGGAAGAAATAGAAAACCCACAGCGCATACTGAAAATGAATATAAAACTCAAAATCGAACTCCGTCAGGCGTCACTCAAATCATCGGATTTGCACGCATATCATCGGAGTTACGGTCCCCGACTCCTCGCATGGGGTACATATATCAGAACCGATAAATCTCATGGTGGGTGCTGAAATATCATATCAAGGGGAACCAGGTTTTTCAAATATGCATAATTTCATGAAACTGCCATGGTTCCCAAATTCAGAAAACATCATGAAAAATCCATATCTCAATGCGAAAATCCATGAATAAAATATATACAACATAAAACTGTAACGTAAGCATATAAAGGAAAAAGCCGCTAATTAACTGCAACAAGTTAATATAAAATATCATGTGGTTCCTATTTTCTCCAATTCAAAATAACATCAAGTAAAGGTAAACATGTAGCCATAACGAGATATATGTGTAAATATAAAGGTATAGCAAGATATAGATATCTACCTATCAGTAATGATGTAATATACCCTCCAGGTATAAGTGTAAGTATGTATGCAAAGTATACATGTAGCTATGTCATTATGTGTGTATGTACCTATTGCTAATGGTACAATACTCAATAGGTATACAGGTAACAAGCATTTAAGTATGTCAAGGCATATGTGTAAGCATGTGGGTATACAGGTATGCTATATGTCATATGCGTAAAGAAATATGGATCAATGTCTCAATGTACTTAACCAAACAATATCATATGTATAAGTGGGTTGTGCATGACATGCCAATTATTGACGGTGTGTGTGGCATACAATCAGTGCTCGTGCAACATGAATCGTCAATAATATGTGCAGTGTCCTAAGGGTACTAGTCCAAGCACAACAATATCTAAGCAATAAAGTGTAGTCGCGAATTCTAAATATGAAATAGAATATGTGACATGTCAAGTCATTTCTAGCCCAGACGTATAACGCCATGCGGGCGATTCCCCTGTAGATGTTAAATCTACTCACTGATGGTCTCGAGTTAAGAAAATCCGACCACCTGCTTCCCCTTGTTCGCAGCGCCCGAAGTCCCCGCTTGCAATCCTGAAAACATATAACAATATAACAGATATATATTAGCAATAGACCTAAAACACGTACAAACTACGCTGACCAGCGCGACAACACAAAACTTACTCTCAAGTGTTCGTATTGTGGAGCAAAACCTACACAAATACACAAACGACACCGGCACGACCCTAACTAGGAACGCAAAGCGACACAAGTAACAAGCCTAGACCCTGATCATACCAATCTCGCATTCAAAACACAATTAAATACGAGGAATATAATAGATATAATCTTGCAACGACCAAAAGAAACCACGTCGAAAAAACCCCAAAACCTAGTAAACAATTTATCGCAATATTTCGCACTAGAATCAAGCTAACACAAATCTATTGCTCACAAACACCTTATAATAGCTTAACTAAGCTATTCAAATCATTTCTATATTTTTAACACTTGCTAAATAAGTTTTAGCATAAACCTAGTATGAAATATTTTGTTGGAGATAGTGCCCTCAGAGTCAATTATTGGATCACACGCCCGTGATTGCAATGATTGAGGGAGGACCTATACCGTTAGGACAGTCTTACTCAAGATGATAGTATACTATCTGGTTTATCTTTATCATCGTGTACTGCTTTAGGTGACCTTACAAGTCATTATTGCACGTTGATAGAGCCCTTAGGATTCTTGTTTGACTGCCAGCAGTATGAGGGCGATCATATATGTGGGAGCTGGGGTCTATAAGCACATCCTTAAATGGTCCCTAGTCGTGGAAGTTTTCGAGACAGGGCATCGATACTCCAGAGTAGACTAGTGTATACAGTCGAGACCCCGACGAGGGGCGGTGGCCGGTCTCACAAGCCACTGGTGTCAGTTGGTTCACATAAGATGTATACAAGTGCTCATTGGGTTATGAGTACACTGGACAGGACTCGCCGGGAACATGCTAGTTGGTCATATACCTGACGTCAGATAGCAGTTCCCTGGTGACATGTGTACAAGTTCATTGACAATCGTCATTTGTCTCGTATGAGTTCCTACTGTACTTTGATTACTACCCTACCACGCTCAAAGGAGTCGTGCAAACATGTTTTAGTTGGGTACAGTCCCGAGCCACATGGAGGCAGTGAGCGGATCTTCAAAGGTTCGTCTCTCCTGGTATTGGGGGTGAGGTCGCGCTGTGTCTAGGAGAGCCATTACACGAAGTCCTTGGCCAAGGCAGGAGATTTACTGGTAGATATTCCAGTAATATCTCAGGGTGTTCTAGGCTACACTCCGACACGACTTGTACCGCTTTTGGAGGTCTGACTTTTACCAACCACCTAGGCCCGCCATGCGATGCTCATAGACGAGCGGACCGGACTGTACGGATATTGTCACTGACAGACTCAGTAGGGTGTCAGGATGAGTTCGCTCATCAACGTCCCATTTGGTCAATACCTGGTAGCCCGTTACGTATGGCTAATACCTCTGACGTGCTAGTGGTTAGATCCACAGCCAAAGTATTGACGAGTCTTTAGAGTCCCTCACAGACCGTTTCTCAAGTTTCGGGCGAAACACTGTAGAGGCCGTATGGAGATATGGCAAGGTTCAATCAGATACATGCGGTATTGCACGGAACATGATCGGACGGATAATACTAGCGGGCTTTGGTTTAAACCGGATCCTAGTATTGTACAGTGTAGATTTTGTCTCATTTCATTTGTATTCGGTCGCAATACAAATACGGGTATATATATACAGTCGCGAGGTTTTCCTGTAATTTATTACGGGATCGTTTTTCTGAAGTTGCCAGTTCGCATTCCGTTTCGGCAATTTTCATTTGTTTCTTTCCTTGGCTGAAAATTGGTGGAGGATGGCTTATTTGTAAATGTACAAATTGGCATTGTGGAGCGTGATCTTTGTAACTTGTTGCTTCATGATAGTTTTCATGATGGGTGTAGCTTCCATTGACTCCATGGTTCATGATTGTTTGACCTTTGGTGATATGATGGGAGTAGGTTCTGATCATTGGATTCTCTCATTATCACTCATCATTCTTTCTTACATTATTGATAAACACTCACTCCCTCTTCTCATGGTTCGTGCCAAGGGCCGACCATTCTCTTGGGGCTGTCAAAAAAAAATTTGTGAGGCATTTTGTTCTCTTCATACTCACAAAAAAAAATCCTTTTGTTCATCTAAAAAAGTATATCTCCTTCTCCACTAAAACCATGGCAACTTTCACAACCCCTAGAGACATGGTGATCTACACTCGGCTCGCCAACTTCGTGCCCGAGTTGCCTCGGTCCAGAGGTGGGAGCCCGTAAAAGAACCCGACGATGTGGTGCCTTTCCGACGAGGAGATGAAGACCGGAGATTCCGCGGGGAGATCGAGACGACGATGAGAACACCGAAGGACATGGATCGCTCGGTATATCTTTCTATCCCTTCTCTAGTTAGCTAGAAGTAGGTTAATGGCCCGATCCGGGTTTTAATGTCCGCGGTAGCGCCGGTTCTAGTTTATAGAAAAGTTTTGTTCCGCATCTTGGCCTCGTACAGACAGCCGGGGCGCTGCCGTGCACTTACAGTGGTATTAGAGCCACGCCTTTAACCTAGTCTAGCTTTCTCTAACGTGTTTACAAGTTCGATCGAACAGATTTTCCGAAAACCCGATTTCTAAAGCACAGTTTCTGTCGAAATTTTATACTTGTCAAAAAAATTATTTGGTGCATTTCAAAAATACAGGCAGGGTTTTCTATGCAATCTGGGAAAATTTGGTGCAGTGTTGTTCCTGTTCAGCCGCGGAACCGCGACCTTACCCCTACTCTGGACGCGGTTCCGCCGCAGTAAAGTGGGATCACTGCACCATATTTCTTCAGTTGGTTGCTGTGTTGGAAATGGGGTTTTTGGTACATTATATTTGGGCCAAGATTTTCTTTGAGTGCTACAGTTGTGCTTGGGGCCCACTTCGGGAATTTAGTCGATCGAAAATTTTAAACATGTTAGTTCACAGTATTTACATTATATCTGCGACCGTGAATGTCACTTGATCAGTAAATCCTGTCTAACTGCTATAACCCTTTTAGACGGATTTGCGAACGTGGCATTCACGTTGATGTTTTGTGTTGTGCTGTGATGTTGCGGATTGTCGTGGTGGATAGCCTGGATGCAATGTTAGTACAGTTTGGTTGTATATGTACATTTGACATTGCGTGGCGAGAGTCCGACATGTGGACTACCGTCACTGCCTGTTTGTATATTATTCTTTTGGGGCACGACCGGGATGAGGTTGATGTACCCGTTGTATGTATATTTTACTTTCTGTTCTAGGATTATCCCAAGGTGGGGTGCACGGATAGCCGGGTTCTAGAGGGCAACGGGCCCGCATCTCATGGCGTTGAGACGGTGGGGGCTTCACTCTAGAATTGGCGGGCTATTCGCCGCACTCGTCGGGGTACATGTTGACCCAGGAAGGGTGCCCAAGTTACCGGATTCCGTGAAGTGCTGGGTGGTCCATTCACGTTGCTGAAGGGGGCTGCCTCGCTTCAGGTTTTGGCGGGTAACTTGCCGCACCCGTAGGGGTCTAAGATTTCATTGCACTGGCTATCCACACGACCAGGGGAACGTCGGTTTTCAGTAGCGGCTCTATGAAACCCGGGGATCCCAAATATTTGTATTGTTCGGTGATACTTATTACATTTCTGTGATGTTGCATTTTTATCATGCCTTGAGCGAATATTATATATTGATATATATACTAGTAGATGTTGTATATGTTTTGCATCCGCGCTAGTCCAGTCCCCACTCTGTCGTTAGTTAAGTAACCTAACGGGTAATGACGAGACCCCGTGGTGAATGCGGATGGCATATACGTACATCATTATTTTCGTTCTTTATTGGTGTGATCAATTGATGGGACTGCGTTGATTCGGATCAATGAAAGCTATACAAACCTATTCTGATGTTGTTGGAACACTTTTCAAAAAGTTGTTATTGCAAGGGCGTTCTCTTTTGTTTTGCACAGTGGTATTCGGTTATGAATATCCAGCACCTCAGTCGACGAGGCAAGGGCCGAGATCCTTTCACCGGGAGTGACCCCTTGGACAGAAGTTTGCGTCAGGGAAATAACTTCACTATAGTCGATTACTTTTGCTTTGCATTGTGGTATTCAGTTGGAATATCCTGCACCTCATTCTACGGGGAAAGAGCCGAGATCCCTTGACCGGGAGTGACCTCTTTAGCAAAGGTTTTTGCCACTATATTTTTATAAAAGCTATCCGGTTCCTTCAACGATATCAACTTCATTACGTTAAAGGTTTTTCGCCAAAAACCATTCGTAACCCCCCGTCATTCCATATGGATAGTCAATAGTATTCAAGCTGTGTTTGTTGGCCAAAGTCAAGGCACAGTGTTTGGTAGCTATTGGATATTCATATGCAACATAGATAGATGCATTGGTTTGGGACAGTCGTACTGCCTTGTTGGCCAAAGTCAAGGGTAGGTACGGGTGGGTACAAATCAACCTGGAGAATGATGGGTAGAACTTGACATGTGACTTATGATTTGTTGGCTAAAGTCAAGGTCATAAGAGCATGTGATAAAAATCACATCGGGAGTTTCTAAAGAAACTGAAACTTGCCAGGTATGCGCATACCTTCTGGAGTATGATAGCGTGAATGGATTCCATCACGTTAGCATGCGATGATAGTTGGATCCCGATTCCCACTGATGAGTTAGTTTACTCCTCGGGTGATCCCGACTAATTCTTCTTTCAGGTTTGGAGAAGAATTTGATGTTACAGTGGGATGTTTCCTGATTAGATAAATGGACAACCATTCTGATATAGGTTAGAGTGCACGCTGAGTGTTTCTTTTCTCTCTCTCTCTTCGGCAGCGACCATGACCCGACCCTAGACTATGACTCAGTGACCAAGTTGACCGAACCTTCTTAAACACTAGTTTTTGGATTGTCAGAGTTGCATACCTCCTTGCCACTCCTACTTTTACTCTTTTCTCCAGAACACCTCGTATTACTATGAACATCCACTTCCATTAGATAAAACCATCGTATGGTTATATACGAACTCAAAGGAACTTGTTCCAGATTCGAGGATGGTTTTCGGTTCTGGAGAAATCGAATAGGACTATTCAGTTGTCTTTTCCTTTTACCTTCTCTCAGGTTGTGAGTATTCCTTGGTTTAGGAGATAGTACACCTATTATGCTAATTGGACAGTCTTCTTCCAAACCATAGGCAGGTGCCAACTGGTAGGGAATGAAGAAAACCAATTTTCCTAACGATGGTGTACAGAAGGTATTATGTAAAGACAAATAAAGGGATTAGTAAGAGGGCAAAGTAAACTGCGACTGCTATTCACGACCAAACCAAGTATTTCATTACCACTCCCACTTCACCTTTGTATTTCTCCATAACGCTCCGTATCACTACGAAGATCCACAGTTTATTTGGATACTCCATCATATTGTTATATACGAACTCGAAAGGAACTTGTTCCAGTTTGGGGATGGATGCTGGTTCAGGAGAAATAAGAATAAGGTTTATTCGGTTGTCTTTTATCTTCACCTTCTCTCGCATTGCGAGTGTTCCTAGGATTAGGACAGTACACCTATTATACTTATTGGATAGTTTTCTTCCAAACCATAGGCTGGTGCCGAAAGGTAGGGAAGGAAGAAAACCATTTTGCCTAAGAAGGTGTACAGAAGGTAATGACAAAAGACATATAAAGGGATTTGGAGAGATGGCAAAGAAATATACGGTTTCAGTTGTGAATATGGAAGAGGCATTGCAAGGAATACTAGGATACCCCTACGAAACATTTCAATGGTTCAATTTCACTGTGTACTGTAAAAAGAAAACTGATTTCCCAATTAGACACTTGCTCCAGGGTATATATTTACCAGGGATGACTCTCACATCTGTATGGTTTTACAGATGATGAGTGGGAGTAAGTTATTGGGAATTGGGTGATTATCCTCATTATATCAGGATTCATTATAATTGGTGATATTTGAGGAAATCGCCTGGGTTGTTTGCCGGATGGCAAATATTTGATTTTGAATATCCGTCGTTGTTCACCAATTTCAAATTGATATATGAGTGCGTCTATTTTTATAGAGTGAGATATACCTTTTTGAAATTATGTCTATGCCATTTACCTATATCAGTAGATGCTTCGGTAAGGAGCATTAAACAGCGGTGTAATTCTTCATAACCATAAGTACAGTTTTCAACCTACGACACACAGTGAGTGAGTCACTAGACTCATGGGACTTATACAGAGTATTGTATATTGTCCAGTGTCCATTAGGACAGAGGGGTTGGTCCTCGTACTATATTCGGTTTACTTATGACTTCTCTAGTTTTTACACAAGTGTTTCGTAGAAACTCAAGATCCGAATTTTGAGAAGCTATATGTATAAGAGTAAAGTAGAGAACCAGATGTTGCAAGTATCGGTATTCTTCAAGTAATCGAAGATGTCAATACTTGTGCATGGTGTTCAGTTGATAGTAATAGTTTAAGAGAACTTGCTTCTCTTTCAGGTTACTCATAATTGGAAGTACTCCTAAGTTGAGTAATGCTGATCGGCCTCTCTCCATTTTGTTAACATGCACTGGAGACAGATGCATGATTTGAATCTGGTTCCAATTAAATCAGTACCTCTGTTTCTATATTGGATATAGAATAGTTGATATCTTAATGATGTTAAGGTACGGGGAGTTGTTCGACTTATGCTTAAAATCAGACTCTGGATGACTCAAGGTACGTTTCTGTAATGGCAGTTTGTGGGTTGACCCAGGTTACGACGATGGTTGACTTTCTACCATCCGGAAGATCAATAGTGATATTGTTCTTGACTTGCCACAGTTTTAATAAAAATAGATTTTTCAGAAAACAGAAGTGGGAGTATGGTAGAACTGGAAGTGATTCCAGAACCGCAAACGATTACTGAAAATTTGATAAGAACCTAAAGATTCAATCTGGTTTGACATTCCATTGGCCACTCCGCAGATATGGTGGGTAACCTCAGGCACCCGAGAGGTACTCCGGTAGGCTCAAGGATGGTGACAGGGAGGTTCTTGTTTACCCAGACTTACCATTGCTGTTGTTCCATATTGTGAGACCTGGCAGGAGGATGAGTATAGAGTCATTCTAAACTGGCTTTAGAAGTGTACGTCTATATGACTCTGCCAGAGGGTTGTTGTAGTCAGTGGGAGCAGCGGAAGCATTGGTGGACAATTAGCTTATGTCTATAGACTAAACCAGATATAGCGGAGATAGATCATCTATTTCTGATGTGACAGTTACAGGTTTGACTTCATCAGAATAGGGGATGGATCTGTTGAGAAGGTAGTAGGGTATGATGTCCTAGTATTTGGACGACATGCATAGAGTAGGAAGTGAAGTTCCTATACTACGATCGGTTATACTTTGGTTGTCATACAGTAGTTTCTCCAAATGGGACTTGGATATTATATCAAGACATTCTGGTTACTGGATCTATGGTTTTAGATTAGATTTTGGTAGTTTCCCAATCTGGGTATTTAGACAGCATACTAAAGGTGTTTTAGAATGGACGACTCCTGGCACGGTAGTATACCCGCAGGTGATGGAGTCACCGTCTCTAAAGGAGTCTTACTGACTAAAGTGGAGAGGGATGTGCATGATTGGAAGATCACTTGCTTAGGCAATTGAGTCGATCATAAGATGTCAAATACCACACCAGATGTTGTTTTTGCAGTAGATGCAATAAGTTGATATTGATCCAATCCTGGAGAAACATTCGGAAGTAGTTTTAGAACATAAGTGGATGTTCTATGTATATAATAACGACAGCTTCATTCGGGAGACGGTTATCATTCTAGGCTTCTAAGGTGACATGGATAACAGAGTGACTGTCAGAGTTATAGTTTTCCCTTCGACGAGGGGCATTATTTTGGACAGGTGGTCCAAGAGGATACTGAGGGAGGCATGGCGCAGGATACTGATTAAGTTCAGTTGACGATACTGTCCGAGAAGTTTGGATTTGGAGTTCATTCATGAACTAGGTCCCATCAGATCTCCAGGCATACTCTAAGACATGTATTACTCATTTCGGGAGATGGCTTTCTCCGCGGACTTGAGATAAAGAGAGACATAGAAAGAAACATTAGAGCGGATCCACTCACTGAGGCTATTCCTCCAACGCAAACATGTTTTGTGAGACTGATTAGTAGAGGAGTTGGGTGTTCGGTATCACACAGGCTGTAAGTATGCGACATCGCAATAATTAACCTTGAGTGCAAGTGGGAGATTGTTGGAGATAGTGCCCTCAGAGTCAATTATTGGATCACACGCCCGTGATTGCAATGAAAGAGGGAGGACCTATACCGTTAGGACAGTCTTACTCAAGATGATAATATGTTATCTGGTTTATCTTTATCATCGTGTACTGCTTTAGGTGACCTTACAAGTCACTATGGCACGTTGATAGAGTCCTTAGGATTCTTGCTTCACTAGCAGCAGTATGAGGGAGATCATATACGTGGGAAATGGGGTATATAAGCAAATCCTTAAATGGTCCCAAGTCGTGGGCGTTTTCGAGACAGGGCATCGATACTCCAGAGTAGACTAGTGTATACAGTCGAGACCCCGACGAGGGGCGGTGGCCGATCTCACAAGCCACTGGTGTCAGTTGGTTCACCTAAGATGTATACATGTGCTAATTGGGTTATGAGTACACTGGACAGGACTCGCCGGGAACGTGCTAGTTGGTCATATACCTGACGTCAGATAGCAGTTCCCTGGTGACATGTGTACAGGTTAGTTGATCGACCTGAGATTCGTCATTTGTCTCGTGTGAGTTCCCACTGTACTTTGATTACTACCCTACCACGCTCAAAGGAGTCGTGCAAATAGGTTTTAGTTGGGTACAGTCCCGTGCCACATGGAGGCAGTGAGCGGATCTTCAGGGGTTCGTCTCTCCCGGTATTGGGGGTGAGGTCGCGCTGTGTCTAGGAGAGCCATTACACGAAGTCCTTCGCCAAGGCAGGAGATTTACTGGTAGGTATTCCGGTAATATCTCAGGGTGTTCTGGGCTACACTCCGACACGACTTGTACCGCCTTTAGGGGTCTGACTTTACCAATCCCCTAGGCCCTCCATACGATGCTCATAGACGAACGGACCGGACTGTACGGATATTGTCACTGACAGGCTCGGTAGGGTGTCAGGATGAGTTTGCTCATCGACGCCTCTTTTGGTCAATACCTGGTACCCCGTTATGTATGGCTAATATCTCTGACGTGCTAGTGGTTAGATCCACGGCCAAATTATTGACGAGTCTTTAGAGTCCCTGATTAGTGTCAAAAACATGTAATTTACCGCAATCAGAACGGCGTCGCTTCGCAGCTAGCCGGTGAGTACGGGTCGATCCACAGAGACGGGTAAATTCCTTTTATGTGTCTTAACGAGTTGATTCTATTTGTCGTTTTGGTTTTATAAAAATCTAGATCTAAAACTTAATTAATCTAATTTAAATTCTTGCTAGGGTTAGGCTTAGAGGAAGTTTTGGAGATTGATGTTTCCTCACCGCTTTCAATGCCGTATTTTAGATCCATTAGGTGTTATAGTAATTATCGATAAAGTGGATACGACTCTTTTGGGAAGATGTTTTCTTCCTCTAGAATCGTATCCTTTCTTTATCGTTAATTACCCTAACCCCCATGGAAAACGCGCGCAACCGGCCCTTTATACTGTGGTTCACCGTTACCTCGAGGGGTAGGGTGCCGCAGGGAGCGGTTGTGCGCGCATGCATGGAGTTCTTAATGGGTTAGTTTAATATGGCATTGAAAGGGGTGAGAGATTTCATCTCTCAACCCTTTCCCTAAGGTTAACCCTAACAAGCGAGGAGACTACTCGCTCATTAGGGGATGAAATAACATTAAAAGAATAAAAGAAAAACACTTACTAATGGTGATGGCTCCCTCCAAGCGATAAAGAACAGATCTGAATGTCACTTCCAGAATTTCTGAATTTTATTTATTGAAAAGAGGCATACAATTTTTAGATCTAGGATTACAATTTATAGGAAAATAGGAAACCTAGGGTTACAGACTCTCGCACATGCAAAATTACAGATTTGCCCACGTAAAATCCTGACACCAGAACTGTCGCGCCGCCTCAGAGATTTTCCACCGACACGTGCATTTGATGGCCGCGGAACCGCGGCGCCAGCATGGGTTTGGCCGCGGTTCCGCGGCCAAAGAAGGGAGTTGGGCCCTGTGCTTTTTGGGCTTGGTTCAGTGGCTCTGTGGGCTTCTTTTTCTTCACTTATTTTCTCTTTTGGGCTTCTGGTTTTCCTCCAGATGTTTCAGTGAACACTTTGTAAGTATCTTTTGACCGTTTGCTTTAACACTTTGGACCTTGCATTGTTCTTCATCTAGGCTAGACTAGGATCCGTCTAATAGTTGGTCAAAAGTCTCTTTTTCTGTTGTTTTGTGTCTTTTTCACTGTACTTGCTCCAGAAACCTGTATCCTGTAATATGCAACAAACGTGCGTCAAGAGTACCTGTTTATTTATAAAAAGGATAAGAATAGGGGAATGATAAATGCAATATTATGGTCTGAACAAATACCCCCAAACTTACCTTTTTGCTCGTCCTCGAGCAAACTTATTATTTTATTCTCTAAAATCCTAACCGCACTTTCGCAGGGAAACACGATTGCACTGAGCTCGTGCAACAAGCCGTTAAACCTCTAGGTGTCCCTAGTAGGAGGAGTGTTGTCTCCTGAGGGTTTTCAGCGGATTACACCCACAAAATCCTATCAATTTGGCCCATTAACTTTTGTTCTCCAATTAGGTCTTCTAATAAGGAATTCTATTACATTCTACTTGTAAATTATCCACCCATATTCTTCACGCTTCCTCATTATTTAACCTAAGATTATATATGTTATGTAGACCTACTTAGCTTTCGGCATTTCCTAAGTTTTCCTTCTAGGGTTCCATCTCCACTTAGGAATTTTTATCAACTCTACTAAAGATACAAGTTCTATTCTTCATTCCTTTTTCTCATCTAAATTCCAATCACATACCCCTACGTGTGTGTATAGATCACCCCTACACTTGGAGATTCAAATCAAGCAATCATACCCTTTGTCCGTTGTCCAAAGTATTAATTGGTGAATTTAATTTGCTTACACATCCTTCATGCGACCGTTAATACTTCTTGAGGTACCAACGACCGATTACAAAATGCGTTTGCACTTTAAAGTGTCTTCCTAGTCTTTGCAACACCCAAGGCTTTAGTAGTGACTCCCAAACCAGTTGGTCTAAGGCACTAGGTGACAAAGCACCCTCGCTAATTTTTTTTTCTATTTTTGCAGCCTTAAATAATCACAAAAACCGGTGTCCATTTTTTTTTTCTTTATTCACACTTTTTCATACTAAGGTCTTTAGACAAGAGCATTTCAAGGTCTCCTCTACTATTCCAAGTTTCAAGGTGCGTGAATGTGCAATTTGTAGGGTATATATTTTCAGAATTTAGACTTAAGCTAGGAACTATTTTTCAAACTTATACTCTAATAAGAACATCAATACTCTTCCCTCATTTTGACTTAGCCCAAGAAGTGAACCCAAAATTTGCCTATTTCTAAATAAACTACAAGGCATATACTTTCTACCGTTAAACTTTAAGGAAGGTTATTTTTAGGGTTTTTAATTTACTAAGTCTAAGATCTAGTTGTTCCTAACCAGTTAACCTATTTATCAAACTCAAGTCAATTATAGCCAAGATTGAATACATTAATTTTTATAATTTTTGAAATTTTTCAAATTTTTATGGGTTTTCAAATAAGTATGCAAATGCAAAACTATGTACAAATGAATGCGAAGGAAGAAGACGTACCGAGCATACCCCCAAACTTGAACTTGACAGTGTCCTCACTGTCATGCTAAACCAAGAGGGTAAAAATACCGGCACTCCCCTGTTTATTTATTTATAATTTTTATATTTTTAATGTTTTGAAATTTTTTTTATTTTTTATTGAAAAGAAAACAAAAATATATACATATATACAAAGATTCCCCCAAACTTAAGCTTGGCCTTGCACAAGCCAAATGTTAGCACCAACCATTCAAAAATCTTATCATGGTAATGGTAGAGTTGGTGCAAGAATGGGATGGAAAGAAAAGAGATGTAAAGCACTCGAGACCGTGTTGAGAAAAGAATGGTGGAATAAGGTCTCGGTGGGGGAGAAAAAAGACGGAAAGAAGAAAGAAGTGGAGTGCGATCTTGAGGGTGTAAATTTAGTGAATAAATCAGCGCAATATGTGATGACCGATGTGTTAAAAGCGATTGCGCCAACCTACCAACTCGTCGTGCAATGGGGTCAAATCCCTCAAGATTCGCAAGAAAACATGGGTACGCCGAACTTGGTATCGGAGATGAAAGCGTAACGGTCATTTGTTCGGTCGGAACAAAAGGAAGGAGGGAGGGTGATATAACAGTCAAAGGTTCAGGAGGCTGAATTGGAAAATCCGACACATCTAATAAAAATGGTTCAACCTCGATATTATCCTCAAGGCTCTCCTCTGTACTATCCTTAATATGTAATTCATCCATGCCATTATCATCAAAATCTAGACGCATATGAGATTCGGGGGAAACATTTAATAACTCAGGATGATGATTTGAACATAAAATTTCTATTAAATCGACAGGTTCATCATCCGAAATATTCCCGGCGTCTATATCCTCAATCAAGTGAAAATCAATTTCTTTAGACACTTTATCCACAGCATGGATATTTATCAATGTAGGTTCTAGAGTGGAGGTGTAAAGATCGAAAGGATTAGGTACGGTTTCACTTGAAAGGGGTTCCTCACAATTTGGCAAATCAAACACTACAAAATCGCACAACTCATTTTTATTTTCGACTGGTGAATCATTTGGAACAATCGATGGAAAACCGGAGTTATGGGCTTCAATTGGGTAAGGGTAGGTTTGATTTGAAAATCCTCTCTCATTCTCACTCTGTCCAACTGCCGCCTTACACATTGAAAAATTCGGAGCTAGCGGGACACTAGCTACCGGTTCACTAGGTTGCGTAAGGGCGGCCATGGATGCTTCCATTGTCCACATCATTTTATTTGTTGCAGCAATATATGCTTCCAACGACTCTTCCAAACTAGACTTAGGTGGTGAGGGGGTTTCAGTAAAAGATTCACAATTGGTTGGGTATGTGAAACTCCCTAATGGCTGTGTCGAAACAGTGTCTAGTGAAGGTGGGAAGGTCGGGTATGATGGGTAGGAAGTGGGTGGTAAGACAGGAGTAGGGTCAACATATGGATAAGAAGGTGAATAATCGTGTGGATCCCTAAAACTAGATGAGTGGAGAGGGGTGAAAGATCGACTGCGAGATTGAGCAATATGCTCAGCAATGGACATCGGCCTAGGAGTTACAGCAGGACTTGAAAAAGTGGTGTCAACATATGTAGGTGGTAAAGGTTGACTAGGTTGGCACAAAGTGGGTTGAAAAGTCAAACTGTTTTTCCTAGACTCCTCTATGTGATCTTTCAGAGATTTTTTAGGCATGGAGGGATCGTTTTTAAATTGACCGAACACATTGACAAATGACGCAAAGTTAGGTTCGGGATACCAAAATTCGGCAAGTGATTTGTTATGTGGGGTACCCATGATAGAAGAATGCAAGGATTTCTTAGCGACAAAATTTTTGCAAGTTTTTAAAAGATTTTTCCTTTTTTTATTTATTTATGTGAGAGTTTTGCAAATAGGTTTTAGAACATAGGACTCGTTACACAAAAGTATCAACCACACATGCACAATCAGGCCTAGATCTAGGGTCGCCTAGGTCTGCTAGACAGCTCCTAACTAGGGCTAGAGATAGGACCTCAAACCGCCTCTTCACGGACAAATACGGCCAGGTAAGTGGGAAGGAACCACCACTACAGTGGGCCTAATTAATAACCACTAGCCTAGACACCGCAAACTCGGTTAGGATAAACGGCTGATGCCTACCCTAGTCCTTTTCCTATTGAGCTCGCTGTCCTTAGGTCTGAGTCTAATCTTTTTAATTAATTGTGGTCGATGCAAAATGCATTAAGTGTTTTCTGGGGTCCTGGGAAGGGTGATGAAATCCCCACCCAATCTGAGTTTGGTCAAATAGCCCCTTAGAGTCCGGTTAAATTATGCAAAACAAATAAAATTTCACTTGCAATCAAAATTTTTTAGCGCGGCGTAAAGAAACCTGCAGAAATCTGTTATTTAGAAGGGGGAGAAAGACTTTTTACGCAATGAAATCCTGCAGAAAGATTTTTACAGAGAGATATATGGGAGGTTGCAGAGGGGAGGAAAAGAGAGCAAACTGTGCAAATATGATGCACTGACGTGGCAGCACGAGCGCGGATCAGCGGCGGTAGGCCCCTATTTGCGGCGGAAGCGCGGCTGAGAAGAGGGATCGGCCTCTGAAAAAAATTGTATTGCTTCTCTGTCCAATTTCTCCTCTGTTCTTCTGCACCAACTTCTGTTTTGTTCTCTGTAAATTTTCAGATCCGAAAATCGACGCTGTTCCTGCAAGATTCAAAAATATACACCCTTCAAACAGATCAAATTTGATATTTTTTTTTAGAAGGATGAATTGGAAAATCAGACACATCAAACAAAAATGATTCAACCTCAATATTATCCTCAAGACTCTCCTCAATACTATCCTCAATATTCAACTCATCCATGCCATTATCATCAAAATCTAGACGCATATGAGATTCGGGAGAAACATTTAATAACTCAGGATGATGATTTGAACATAAAATTCAATTAAATCGACAGGTTCATCATCCGAAATATTCCCAGCGTCTATATTCTCAATCAAGTGAAAATCAATTTTCTTAGACACCTCATCAAAAGCATGGATATTTATTGATTTAGGTTCTAGAGTGGAGGTGTAAAGATCGAAAGGATTAGGTGAGGTTTCACTCGAAAGGGGTTCTTCACAATCTGGCAAATCAAGCACTACAAAATCACACAACTCATTTTTATTTTCAACAGGTGAACTATTTAGGGCAATCGATGGAAAACAGGAGTCGTGGGCTTCAATTGGGTAAGGGTAGGTTTGATTTGAAAATCCTCTCTCATTCTCACTCTGTCCAACTGCCGCCTCATACATTGAAAAATTTGGAGCTAGCGGGACACTTGCTACCAATTCACTAGCTTGCTTAAGGGCGGCCATGGACGCTTCCACATTCCTCATCATTTTATTTGTTGCAGCAATATATGCCTCCAACGACTCCTCCAAACTAGACTTGGGTGGTAAGGGGGTTTCGGTATAAGATTCGAAATTGTTTGGATATGTAAAACTCCCTAATGGCTGTGTAAAAACATTGTCTAGTGACGGTGGAAAAATCGGGTAGGACTGGTAGGAAGTGGGTGATTGGACAGAGGTAGGGTCAACATGTGGATAAAAAGGTGAATAGTCTTGTTGATCCCTAGAACTAGATGTGTGGAGAGGGGTGAAAGATCGGCTACGAGATTGAGCAATATGCTCAGCAATGGACATCGGCCTAGGAGTGACAGAAGGACTTAAAGAAGTGGTGTCAACATATGTAGGTGGTAAAGGTTGACTTGGTTGACACAAAGTGGGTTGAAAAGTCAAACTATTTCTCCTAGACTCCTCTATGTGATCTTTCAAAGATTTTTTAGGCATGGAAGGATCGCCTTTAAATTGACCGAACACATTGACATATGACGCAAAATTAGGTTCGGGATACCAAAGTTCGGCTAATGATTTTTTATGTGGGGTATCCATGTTAGAAGAAAAAAGGTGACAAGAAGGAAGGTTGGATGGTGCAAGGATTTATTTGGGGCTAAAAAATTTTGCAAGTTCTATAAAATATTTGTCCTTTTTATTTTCATTTTTCATTGATTTTTTTCTTTCTCTTTATTTTGGAAAAATTTTGTTGCAAAAAGATTTTAGAGAAAAGATATGCAACAGCAAAATATTTTATAGAAAAGATATGCAACAGCAAAATATTACTTGCAATTGGTTATTATTTGAAGCATATCACAAGAATCTTTATTTGGAAAAAATTGTTGCAAAAAGATATTCGAGAAAAGATATGCAACAACAAAATATTTCTTGCAATCAATTTAGTTCAAGCGGGGCCCAAAAATCCTGCACAAGATTGTTATTTTAGAGAGGAATATATTTTTAAAACGCACGGAATCTTGCAGGAATTTCCAGAAAAGATATATGGGGATTTGCAGAGGGGAGAATTAGAAATCAAACCGTGCAAAAATTGTGCGATGAATAGTCCAAACAGCCGCGGTTCCGCGGTTTCTGGCGCATCAAGGCCGCGGTTCCGCGGTTGTTCTGCGGGATCGGGTCGTGAAAAAAATTGTACGGCTCTCTGGTGGTACTCTCCCTTTGTTCTGATATACCCTTTTCTGATTTGCCTTCTGGAAATTTCCAGATCCGTCTTTGTGTAGATCCTGCAAGATTCAAACAACACAGTACCCTTTCCAAAAATAACAATTGATATATTTTTATATTTTTTTTGGATTTCTTAGATTTTTAAATTTTTTTAAATTTTATGATTAACCCGAAATTACGAAAAGAAAATTCTACGCCATCCCCGGCAACGGCGCCATTTGATTAGTGTCAAAAACATGTAATTTACCGCAATCAGAACGGCGTCGCTTCGCAGCTAGCCGGTGAGTACGGGTCGATCCACAGAGACGGGTAAATTCCTTTTATGTGTCTTAACGAGTTGATTCTATTTGTCGTTTTGGTTTTATAAAAATCTAGATCTAAAACTTAATTAATCTAATTTAAATTCTTGCCAGGGTTAGGCTTAGAGGAAGTTTTGGAGATTGATGTTTCCTCACCGCTTTCAATGCCGTATTTTAGATCCATTAGGTGTTATAATAATTATCGATAAAGTGGATACGACTCTTTTGGGAAGATGTTTTCTTCCTCTAGATTCGTATCCTTTCTTTATCGTTAATTACCCTAACCCCCATGGAAAATGCGCGCAACCGGCCCTTTATACTGTGGTTCACCGTTACCTCGAGGGGTAGGGTGCCGCAGGGAGCGGTTGTGCGCGCATGCATGGAGTTCTTAATGGGTTAGTTTAATATGGCATTGAAAGGGGTGAGAGATTTCATCTCTCAACCCTTTCCCTAAGGTTAACCCTAACAAGCGAGGAGACTACTCGCTCATTAGGGGATGAAATAACATTAAAAGAATAAAAGAAAAACACTTACTAATGGTGATGGCTCCCTCCAAGCGATAAAGAACAGATCTGAATGTCACTTCCAGAATTTCTGAATTTTATTTATTGAAAAGAGGCATACAATTTTTAGATCTAGGATTACAATTTATAGGAAAATAGGAAACCTAGGGTTACAGACTTTCGCACATGCAAAATTACAGATTTGCCCACGTAAAATCCTGACACCAGAACTGTCGCGCCGCCTCAGAGATTTTCCACCGACACGTGCATTTGATGGCCGCGGAACCGCGGCGCCAGCATGGGTTTGGCCGCGGTTCCGCGGCCAAAGAAGGGAGTTGGGCCCTGTGCTTTTTGGGCTTGGTTCAGTGGCTCTATGGGCTTCTTTTTCTTCACTTATTTTCTCTTTTGGGCTTCTGGTTTTCCTCCAGATGTTTCAGTGAACACTTTGTAAGTATCTTTTGACCGTTTGCTTTAACACTTTGGACCTTGCATTGTTCTTCATCTAGGCTAGACTAGGATCCGTCTAATAGTTGGTCAAAAGTCCCTTTTTCTGTTGTTTTGTGTCTTTTTCACTGTACTTGCTCCAGAAACCTGTATCCTGTAATATGCAACAAACGTGCGTCAAGAGTACCTGTTTATTTATAAAAAGGATAAGAATAGGTGAATGATAAATGCAATATTATGGTCTGAACAGTCCCCCACAGACAGTTTCTCAAGTTTCGGGCGAATCGCTATATAGGCCGTATGGAGATATGGCAAGTTTCGAGCAGATACGTGCGGTATTGCACGGACAATGATCAGACGGATAATAATAGCGGGCTTTGGTTTAAGCCGGATCCTAGTATTGTACAGTGTAGATTTTGTCTCATTGCATTTGTATTCGGTCGCAATACAAATGCGGGTAAGTATATACAGTCGCGGGGTTTTCCTGTAATTTATTACGGGATCGTTTTTCTGAAATTGCCAGTTCGCATTCCGTTTCGGCCATTTTCCTTTGTTTCTTTCCTTGGCTGAAAATTGGTGGAGGAGGGCTTATTTGCAAATGTGCAAATTGGCATTGTGGAGGGTGATCTTTGTAACTTGTTGCTTCATGATGGTTTTCATGATGGGTGTAGCTTCCATTGACTCCATGGTTCATGATTGTTTGACCTTTGGTGATATGATGGGAGTAGGTTGTGATCATTGGATTCTCTCATTATCACTCATCATTCTTTCTTACATTATTGATACACACTCACTCCCTCTTCTCGTGGTTCATGCCAAAGGCCGACCATTCTCTTGGGGCTGTTAAAAAAAAATTTGTGAGGCATTTTGTTCTCTTCATGCTCAAAAAAAAATTCCTTTTGTTCATCTAAACAATTATATCTCCTTCTCCACTAAAACTTTGGCAACTTTCACAACCCCTAGAGACATAGTGATCTACACTTCATCCACAGTATTTCTTGGACACGTCGGCTCGCCAACTTCATGCCCGAGTTGCCTCGGTTCAGAGGTGGGAGCCCGTAAAAGAATCCGGCGATGTGGTGCCCTTCCAACGAGGAGGTGAAGACCGGAGATTCCGCGGGGAGATCGGGACGACGACGAGAAGACCGAAGGACACGGATCGCTCGGTATATCTCTCTACCCCTTCTCTAGTTAGCTAGGAGTAGGTTAATGGCCCGATCCGGGTTTTAAAGTCCGCGGTAGCTCCGGTTCTAGTTTATAGAAAAGTTTTGTATTCCGCATCTTGGCCTCGTACAGACGGCCGGGGCGCTGTCGTGCACTTACATATTTCACAATTAAACAAAGTATTAATTAACAATAATTATCATAATCTACTTGGCTATGTTTTCCTAATCATAAATTAACATTTTAATTAACATTAAACACTTAATCAAGTTTTAACCCTAACTTGAATTTCTTAAAAATTATGAATAATGAATTAAATCAAGAATTTAAAGCTCTGATAACCATTTAATTAACTAACTTAAAGATCTAAACATAACAATTTAAGGTTAGGGTTTTGAAAATTATACCTCAACAAGAACACAAAATAACAACTTGATCCATCATCTTAGCCTCCAAAAACCATGCTTTGTTGAAGATCCAAGCAAACTTAGTGAAGGAATTTGATGGTTTAATTTTTATTTAGGAATTTTTGGATTTATTTTGGGATTTTTGATGAGTTTTTGATCTTGGAAAAAGAAGAAATGAGCTTGGAAAAATTTGGGACAGAAATGGGGGAAGAGTGGTCGGCCAAGGTGAGGGGGGGTGTTTGTGTAAGAAAAATGAAGTAGTTTCTAGCAAAAATGCAATAAATACTTCATTTAATGCAATTTTGCAACCATTCATTTTCTTTTCTTTTCTTTTTAAAATTTAATTCCATTGACCAAAAAAATCTAGGTATTTGAAAAGAAGGTTCTAAAATAATTTTAGTGATGATTTCTAATGACTCTCATTTAGAAAAAATTTCCCGATTTACATGCATATTTTACCTGCTAAAATAATATTTTATTTGGAAAAAATTCTATCAGAACCAAAACCTCCCATATACTCCCAATGCTCGTGCACTAGCTTTATTTTAGATAAACTAGGTGCTGAGAAGTTTATATGGACGTTTGATCGAAACCGGGTTAAAATGGAAAATACCAACTATTTTCCCCTAAAACGGAAAAATTCGCAAAACGATTTCTAAAACGTTACAATCTTCCCCCTTAAAGAAATTCGGTCCCCGAATTAAAATTCATCTACGCGTACCTTCAAGAAGATGAGTACAAAACTCTAAAATCTCGCTCGCAGTTTGCCAAGTGATCACCTCACTATACAGCTACGCCAAAGAACCCTCACAGACGGCAAGACCCTTGACCGAATTTCCTCCACCTGCCGATCTACTATAACTATCGGCTGCGGTGAACGAAAGACCGCGTCACAAATAAATGGTCTGGTGCTGAATCATGTGAAAAAGGTCATGAAGGTAATTGCGAAGTATTGACACAATGAATACTGGGTGAATACTCAAAAATCTGGGCAAAAGTGCCAAATCAAAGGCAACGGAACTAACTCACTTTAAGGATCTTAAAAGGACCTTCAATTATGGGATAAGCTTCCCAAAACTCAACACGTCATTCATCGAAAAAATCCGTAGGAATACATTAGCTCCCACTGCGAACTCAAGTCTGCGACCACAACGATCGGCATAAGACCTCTGTCTGCACTGGTCTGTCATCATCCCGACCTGAACCAACTGGATCATTTCTGAAGTCTCTAGACTAGCCGGGGTCCAAAAATCCTAATCTGTAGAGTCAGAAAAATAGACTGGAGATTGACACCACCTAACAAACAAAACTTAAAGATTGCTAATTGGAGTGCCTCCTGATAACAACTATCAAAGGAGAATCCTAATAATAGTAAGTGACGATCCCAACTGCCGACAACAATTAGTACGCACGCACAAGCATATCCTCCAGAGTCGGTATAGCCCGCTCTCACAAAACCATCATCCTACGGATGGAAAGGCGGAGCTAAAGCTCAACCAGTACCCAAGGCTTCCTGAAGCTCCTGCCCAAGACGGCAAGCGAACATGGTGCCTTCATTAGATACGACCCATGAAAGAACTCCGTGCAACGCACAAACTTAACAAAGAACAACTGAGAAACCCGAGTATAACCGGACAACTAGCATCCGAATGTAGTCATACCCTGACTAAACCTGGGTAGACGCCACAACGAATATTCATGGAGACCTGCTCCCATTCCCACTCCAGAACGGTTAAATGTTGCAACTCTCCTGCCGGTCTCAGATGCTCAACCTTAGCACACAACAAGTCAGACATCTTGAAACGAAACCCGAAACTTCACTCTACATCGCTGCCCACCCGTAACTATCTCACAAGTCACGTCAAATGCTTGTGGAACTTGAATGAGTACAAAGAGTTGACTGATGTGTCTGCTCTAGGATTTCATGTCTCTACCCAATAGTATCAGGTACACAAATGCGCCCCTAAACTTACCACACCCTTGTCACAAATCAAGGACTCCGAATCATTATCCAGCCAAGTATGCTCAAGTATCTCTAACGAACGAGCACCTCGCGAAAGCGATTAATGAAAAGTGGTCGGGCGCGGATATGAGCAAGCTGTCCCCTAAGTAGAGGAGAACATAAGCTGTACTCAACGATCGAACAAGAACTGTAAATCTGCAGAAGACTATCTCAACAATCAAAATCTGCTGCAGGAAGATGTACATTATACTTTGGTGGACCGTGAAAATCTGCCATGGCTCTCCGAACAAGTGGTGTTTTAAAATGTCCAACGCACGACCACCGCGGCCATCTCCAGATCATGAGTTGGATATCCTGCTCATACTTCCTCCAAATGTCGGGAAGCAAAAGTGATAACTCGAATGTGCTACCTCAGTACACAATCGATCCCCATTCGCGAAACATTACAGTTAAACAACAAAGTCGCATGAACCAGAAGCAAAGAAAGAACTGATGCAGTTGTTAACCGGGTCTTCAACTGCCGAAAACTCCGCACGCATGCCTCAGTCCAAAGAAAAAGGAACCTCCTTTCCAGTCAGTCCAGTCAATGGTGCATCGATACACCAGTAATACTGCACGAAACGGCGGTAACAACCTGCTAAGCCCAAAAATCTGCAGAACTCCGTCCGTACACAAGTCTGGGCCTAAGCTGTACGGCCTCGATTTTCCTCGGGACCATACAAAAACCGTCTCCAGTAAGTACAAGACCTGGGAGTCAACACAAACAAGCCTGAAGGAACACTCCGAGAATCTAGCAAACAGCTGGCGCTCTCCCAATGTCTACAAAACAAATCCTCAAGTGCTGCTTCTGTTCCTCACGACACATTGAATAGACCAGAATGTTGTCAATAACACAACAATAACTGGTAGAGGAACGGCCTGATGAAATCCGGTTCATCATATCTATGAATGCTGATAGGGCATTGGTGAGTCCAACGACACCACCAAAACACACAAAGCCCGTAGCACGCACAAGGTAGACTTCGGAATGTCGTCACTCCGAACCCGCAACAATGATGACCTGACCCCGCACAAACTTAGAAAAATGTCTCGCACTCTGGAGCTGATCGAAGAAATCGCCAATGCGAAGTAAAGGATACCTATCCGCGCCGTAAGCCGGTTAAATTGACGATCAATCGATACACAAGCTCAACTTCCATCCTTTTCCCGACGAACAGAATAGGAGCTCCCCAATGCGAAACACACAAACGCACAAGCGCCCCAACAAAAAACTCTGCAGCTGACCCTTAAGCTCCCTAAGCTTCACCAGCTTATCTGGAACAACGTTGGAAAATTTTCGCACGATGGAAAGCCGGTCCAACAAACCCACTGTGGCTCCGGTATCACAAATGAACGCCAAGAATCCTCGACATCTTCTCCTTAAAAGCCGACTAGCGAAAAAAGCTGAATTCAAGCTGTGTGAGGCGGAACCACTGCCCCCCTGCACAACAAGAACTGACTTGCCGGGAAAACAAAACCTGACTGTTTCCTCATGGTAGTCCATATACGCCTAGCACGTAGCTAACCAGTCCATGCCCAAGAGAACATCAAATCCAACATGTCTAGAAGGATCACAACGAAGGACGAAACTTTATCTCCTATCCGAATGGCACACGACCGAAACACGTGTTGCGCAACAAAAGAATCGCTGACAGAAATTAACACAACAACGGCTGATCTAGCTAACACGATCCTTGGCCAAACCATGGAACCAAGTGTGTAAAACAACAATTGCATCAAAAGAACATACAAATTAAAAATACCAGAAAACTCTCTATTGGATGCCCGCGCGTCCTGATGTCTAGAAGCAAACCCTCGTGTCTGCCCTCTACCCGCAACTGGCTGAAATCTTCCTCTGCCAACCTGTCCCCTCTGAGCGAACCTTCCGCATCCACAACCTCTATGAAAACGACTCTATCGCAGTGCTAAGGAACAATCCTTGATGAGGTGATGAAGACTCCCGCATAGAAAACATCCATACGATGGCAGCTGACCCTCCTAGGGATGAGAGCTAAACGACTGTCCTTGTCCTAAGACTCTGCTACTCCCACGATGGCCACGAAATCTGTCTCGATGACTAGGCCTCTGTCTCTTGGATGGTACATCGGTACTAGTCCTCCTCTGTTCCGGAACTCCTAAAGTCTCCGGAAGGCGTGCCTCGTCAAATGGGGCTGCATCTACTGGTGCTATGTAGGTGACGGAATGCTGCATGCTGATTGCAAGGAACAACTGAGTAACAGGGGTGACAACCTCCTGTCGCCGTGCTCAAACGGCCTCAACCAATGAACTCATAGTCTGGCGCATGTCCTGCATCTCTACCACAATCCTAGCGATACCATCTGTCGAAGGTGAATCCATCTGCACCTGTGCAACGAGCGTGCCATCCTGGTCAGTCCTCATCCCATCCGAACTAACTCTGACCTCGGCCCTTCATCACTCTGAGTCCCCATAGTCATCGGCGACAAAGGCTAAAAATGGAAATAAGATTCATTATGAACACGGAAATCGAATCACAGGATAGGAATCATCATGAAAGAATTTCAAGCAATTTGTATATAGGTCACTTTAGGCGGAGTACCGCATCGTGAGTATGCCGCGGACATACACATACTACGTTACTCTGCTTAAGCTACCTACTCCATCATACCAAGGTCATCCTATACTCCGAAAGGTAAAACCCAGCGCTCTGATACCAACTTTGTCACGACCCGAAATTGGCACGTGACGGCCCTAATACTACGCAACGTCTACAAGCGTAACGCAGTAAAAGAAAGCCAAAACCCAGAAATCTAAACCATTAAAAGACAAAGAAAAGATAAGAAACATTATTTAAACTTTTTAAAATCTCAACTATAACTTCTTTTAGTCCAATTTACTTTCTTGAAAATTTCGGTAGCACCTCCTTTGTAAAAACCAACCCCAAAAATGGGTATAACATAAATATAAAGTAAAGTATCCCCAACGGGAGAAAATCCACGCCAAAAGACGGAAAACAATTACCACAACAGATATACGATGCCGTAGCGAAGAAATAAAAGACGATAAAATGGAAACCGTATAAAAGACAACCCGGTCTCCAAATAATATACAATATCTTCCTCACCAAGTCTCTAAGTCAACATGAAAATAGTAGATGGAGAGTACAAGGATACAACGAATATACAATACAACAACGAATAACCATAAACCTACCTAAGCAAACTGCACACTGTGAGCTAATGCGGTATCCGCAGCAAAAGATGATAAGATTGATGAATAGCCTGCCTCGACTACTCTGCGGAACAACCTGCAAAACAAACTATGGCACAACGGGGGTGAGTTGCCAACTCGTGAATAGTAATTAACATATCCATGTAATTGCAAGTATGCACGTACAACGCGAATCTAACATATGCAATTAATGGCAATAAAAGGTCATATGAATGCAGTAATCATGAAGGGTACACTAGCAAGTACAAGTAATATATGAAGCAATAATATGGCAATCAGTATGCAATAATCATGCAATAATGATATGAAAAGGTGTATATGCAACAGTCATGAAAGTACTCTATCAGGTACAACTAATAAAAGCAACAATGCATATAAAATAAAGTATGTAATGCAACAGTCATGAAAGTACTCTATCAGGTACAACTAACACATGAACCAGTGCATAAACAATAAAAATGGAGTATGGAATGAAACATGTCATTTCCACGGAATCCTGACATCGTGGTAGGTTCAAAATCCATCAAGACAATCTAAATCCCAAATTCCTCAAATCAGCCCCCAAATTGGCCCTCATATCATATAAGTTTCACAAATCCAGAATGTACAATATCGAATAAATCTCATATTGTAAGTGCACGGCGGCGCCCCGGCCGTCAATCCGACGGCCAAATGCGGAAGCAGTGATAAACTTTAATTTTGCGAACTTAGCAAACCGGCACCACCGCGCACTAAACACCCGGATCGAAACCATTAACTAGTCTAAGCTAACTACAAGAAGGGGAAGAGATATACCGAATGATCCGAGTCCTCCGGTCTTCTCGCCATCGTCTCGATCTCCCGCGGAAGGTCCTGTCTCCATGTCGTCGCCTCTTCGCCGGAAGGGCACCACATCGCCTGCATCTTTTACGGGATCCCACCTCAATACCGAGGCAACTCGGGCGTGAAGCTGGCGAGTCGATGCGTCCAAGATTTGCTGTAGAATGTGTAGTGTAGAGCCTATGTCTCATTTGGGGTTTGTTGCCTTTGAAGATGATGGAGGAATCAAGATAAGAAAAATGGTGCTTGCATTTTTCCAGCATGAAAATGAGATCAAGAATGCCACTCTCTCAAGAATGAAACTCTCATCTTCTTTTCTCTCAAAATGTCTTCAACCATATCAAAATGAGAATGGTGGAGGAAGGAATACAAAATGCAAGAGGGAGGTGAGTGTAGTAAAAGGTAAGAGGTGACCATATCCAAACATCATCATAACTAACTCACATCAACCTCAAATCCTTTCTAATCTCACAAAAGAAAGAAATAATGATAGAAAAGAATGGTATCAAAAAGATGCTATCATAATCAATACATTTGCAAGAAACCCCTCCACAATGTGTTATTTGCAAACTTGCAAATAACCCCCTCCATCGAAAAAGTCCGGCCGGGAAAGAACAAAGGAAAACCGGCCGGAATGGAATGCAAACTGGCAACTCCAGAAAACTGGCCCCGTAATAAATTACAGGAAAACCCCGATACTGTGCATACACACCCGCATCTGTATTCCGACAGGAAACAAATGCAATGAGACAAAACTACACTATCTAATACTATGATCCGGCTTAAGCCAAAGCCGGCAAGTCAAAATCGTCCGATCACGATCCGTGCAATACCGCACGTATCTGATCGAACCCTGCCATATCTCCATACGGCCTCTACAGCGTTTCCCCCGAAAGCTTGAGTAACTGAAAGTGTGGTGGACTCTAAAGACTCGTCAATACTATGACTGTGGATTTAACCACAAGCACGTCAGAGGTATAAGCCAATACGTGACGGGCCACCAGCTATTGACTAAAAGGGACGTCGATGAGTGAACTCATCCTGACACCCTACTGAGCCTGTCAGTGACAATATCCGTACAGTCCGGTCCGTTCGTCTATGAGCATCGCATGGCGGGCCTAGGGGTTGGTAAAAGTCATACCCCCAAAAGCGGTACAAGTCGTGTCGGAGTGTAGCCCAGAACACCCTGAGATACTACTGGAATACCTACCAGTAAATCTCCTGCCTTGGCCAAGGTCTTCGTGTAATGGCTCTCCAAGACACAGCGCGACCTCACCCCCAATACCGGGAGAGACGAACCCCTGAAGATCCGCTCACTGCCTCCATGTGGCTCGGGACTGTACCCAACTAAAACCTGTTTGCACGACTCCTTTGAGCCGTGGTAGGGTAGTAATCAAAGTACAGTGGGAACTCACACGAGACAAATGACGATCCTCAGGTCGATGAACTAACCTGTACACATGTCACCAGGGAACTGCTATCTGACGTCAGGTATAAGACCAACTAGCAGGTTCCCGGCGAGTCCTGTCCGGTGTACTCATAACCCAATGAGCACCTGTATACATCTTAGGTGAACCAACTGACACCAGTGGCTTGTGAGACCGGCCACTGCCCCTCGTCGGGGTCTCGACTGTATACACTAGTCTACTCTGGAGTATCGATGCCCTGTCTCGAAACTCCCATGACTAGGGACCTTTTAAGGATGTGCTTATAGACTACCAGCTCTCACGTATATGATCGCCCTCATACTGCCGGTAGTCAAGCAAGAATCCTAGGGGCTCTATCAACGTGCAATATTGACCTGTCATGTCACCTAAAGCAGTACACGACGATAAAGGTAATCCAGATAGCATACTATCATCTCGAGTAAGACTGTCCTACCGGGATAGGTCCTCCCTCAATCATTGCAATCACATGCCTGTGAACCAATAATTGACTCTGAGGGCACTATCTCCAACAATCTCCCACTTGCACTCAAGGTTAATTATTGGGATGTCGCATACTCACAGCCCGTGTGATACCGAACACCCAACTCCTCTACTTGTCCGTCTCACAAAACTCGTTTGCGAAACTATTGCGTTCGAGGAATAGCCTTAGTGAGTGGATCCGCCTGTGGTGTTTCTTTCTATGTCAATCTATATCTCATGTTCGCGGAGAAAGCCATCTCCCGAAATGAGCAATACCTGTCTTAGAATGTCTGGATGTCTGATGGGACCTAGCTCATAAATGAACTCCAAATCCAAACTTCTTAGACTGTATCGTTAACTGAACTTAATTAGTATCCTGTGCCATGCCTTCCCTCAGTATCCACCTGGACCACCTGTCCAAAATACTGCCCCTCGTCAGAGGGAAAACTATAACTCTGACAGCCACTCTACTATCCATGTCACCTTGGAAGCTTGGAATGATAACCGTCTCCTAAAGGAGAATGCTGTTATCATATCCCTAGAACATCCACTTATGTTCTAGAACTGCTTCCGACTGTTTCCCCAGGATTGGATCAATATCAACTTATTGCATCTACTGCAAGAACAACATCTGGTGTGGTACTTGACATCTCATGATTGACTCAATTGCCTAAGCAAGTGATCTGCCAATCATAAACATCCCTCTCCCCTTTAGTCTGTAAGACACCTTTAGAGAGGGTGACTCCATCACCTGCAGGTATACTACCGTGCCAGGAGTCATCCATTCTAAATACTCTTAGAATGCTGTCTAAGTACCCTGATTGGGAAACCACCCAAATCTAGATCTAAAACCATAGATCTAGTAACCAGTATGTCCGATATAATGTCCAAGTCCCATGTGGAGAAAACACTGTATGACGACCAAAGTATAACCGATCGTAGTATAGGAATATCACTTCCTACTTTGTGTATGTCATCCAAAACCCGGATATCACACCCTACTATCTTCTCAAAAGATCCATCCCATATTCTGATGACGTCAAACCTATGACTGTCACATCAGAAATAGATGATCTATCTCCTCTATATCTTCTTTAGTCTATAAATAGACATAAGCTACCTGTCCACCAATGCTTCTGCTGCTCCCACTGACTACGACAACCCTCTGGCAGAGTCATATACACGTACACTTCTGAAGCTAGTTCAGAACGACGCTATACTCATCCTCCTGCCGGGTCTCGCAGCCTGGAACAACAGTAATGGCAAGTGTGGGTAAACAAGAACTTCCCTGTCACCGTCCTTGAGGCTACCGGAGTACCTCTCGGGTGCCTGAAGTTACCCACCGTATCTGCGGAGTGGCCAATGGAATGTCAAACCAGATTGAATCTTTAGGTTCTTATCAAATCTTCAGTAATCGTTTGCGGTTCTGGAATCACTTCCAGTTCTACCATACTCCCACGACTGTTTTCTGAAAAAATCCATTTTTAATAAAAACTGTGGCGAGTTAAGAACAATATCACTATTGATCTTCCAGATGGTAGAAAGTCAACCCTCGTCATAGCCCGGGTCAACCCATAAACATCCATTACAGAAACGTGCCTTGAGTTACCCAGAGTCTGGTTTTAAGCAAAAACCGGACAACTCCCCGTACCTTAACATCGTTAAGATATGAACTGTTCTATATCCAATATAGAAACAGAGGCACTGATTTAATTTAACCAGATTCAAATCATGCAGCTGTCTCCAGTGCATGTCAACTGAATGGAAAGAGGCCGATCAGCGTTACTCAACTTAGAAATGCTTCCAATTATGAGTAACCTGAAAGAGAAGCAAGTTCTCTTAACCACTACTATCAACTGAATACCATGTATAAGTATCTACATCTTCGATCACTTTGAAGAATCCCGATGCTTGCTACACCTGGTTCTCTACTCTATTCAAATACCTATAACTCCTCAAAACTTAGACTCTGTGTTTCTACGAAACACATGTCCAAGAACTAGAGAAGTTAAAAGTAAACAGAATATAGTATGAGGACCAACCCCTCTGTCCTGATGGACACTGGACAACATACAATACTCTGTATAAGTCCGCTGAGTCTAACAACTCTTTCACTGTGTGTCGTAGGTTGAAAACTGTACTTATGGTTAAGAAGAATTACACCGCTGTTTAATGCTCCTTACCTAACCATCCACTGATATAGGTAAATGTTATAGACATAATTTCAAAAAGGTATATCTCACTCTATAAAAATAGACGTACAGATATATCAATTTGAAATTGGTGCATAACAACGGATATTCAAAACCAAATATTTGCCGACCGGCAAACAACCCAGGTGGCTTCCTCAAATATCACCAATTGCAACGAATCCCGATATAATGAGGATGGTCACCTAATTCCCAATAACTTACTCCCACTCATCATCTGTAAAACCATACAGATGTGAGAATCCAACCTGGTAAATACATACCCTGGAGCAAGTGTCTAATTGGGAAATCAGTTTTCTTTTAACAGTACACAGTGAATCTGAAACATTGAAATGTTCCGATGGGGTATCCTGGTATTCCTAGTAATGCCTCTTCCATTATCCAGATTCACAAGTATAACCGTATAATTCTTTGCCACCTCTCCAAATCCCTTCATATGTCTTTAGTCATTACCTTCTGTACACCCCTTTAGGCCAAGTGGTTTTCTTCTTTCCCTACCGTTCGGCACCAGCCTATGGTTTGGAAGAAGACTATCCAAAAAGCATAAAGGGTGTACTGTCCTAATCCTAGGAGCACTCGCAATGCGAGAGAAGGTGAGGATAAAAGACACCTGAATGTACTTTATTCCTATTTCTCCTGAACCAGGATCCATCCCCGAACTGGAACAAGTTCCTTTCGAGTTCGTATATAACCATACGATGGATTATCCAATAAACTGGGATCTTCATAGTAATACGGAGTGTCCTGGAGAAATACAAAGGTGATTTAGGATTGGCGAAGAAATACTTGGTTTGGTCGTGAATAGCAGTCGCAATTTACTTTGCCCTCTTACTAATCCCTTTCTTTGTCTTAACTTAATACCTTCCGTACATCGTTTAGGCTAATTGGTTTTCTTCATTCCCTACCGGTCGGCACCAGCCTAAGGTTTGGAAGAAGACTATCCAAAAAGCATAAAGGGTGTACTGTCTCCTAAACCAAGGAGTACTCGTAATCTGAGAGAAGGTAAAATGAAAAGACAACTGAATAATCCTATCCGTTTTCTCCAGAACCAGAAACCATCCTCGAAGTCCTTCGAGTTCGTATCTAACCATACGATGGTTTTGTCCAATGGATGTGGACGTTCGTAGTAATACGGGGTGTCCTGGAGAAAAGGGTAAAAGTAGGAGTGGCAATGAGGTTCGCAACTCTGACAATCCAAAAGCCAGTGTTAAGAAGGTTCGGTCAACTTGGTCACTGAGTCATAGTCTAGGGTCGGGTCAATGGTCGCTGCCGAAGAGAGAGAGAGAAAAGAAACACTCAGCGTGCACTCTATCCTAGATCAGAATGGTTATCACTTTTTCTAATCAGGAAACCTCCCACTGTACCACAAATTCTCCTCCAAACCTGAAATAAGAATTAGTCGGGGTCACCCGAGGAGTAAACCAACTCATCAGTGGGAATCGGGATCCAACTATCATTGCATGATAACGTGACGGAATCCGCTCACGGTGTCACACTCCAGAAGGTATGCGCATATCTGGCAAGTTTCAGTACTTTTGAAACTCCCGATGTGATTTCTACCCCATGCTCTTATGACCTTGACTTTGGCCAACATATCATAAGTCACATGTCAAGTTCTACACGTCATTTTCCAGGTTAATTTGAACCTACCCGTACATACCCTTGACTTTAGCCAAAATGGCAGTACGACTGTCCTAAACCAACGCATCTATCTATGCTGCATATGAATACCCCAATAGCTACTAATCATTGTGCCTTGACTTTGGCCAACATACACAGCTTGAATACTATTGACTACCCATATGAAATGACGGAGGGCTACGAATGGTTTCTGGCGAAAACCTTTAACGTAATGAACTTGATATCGTTGAAGGAACGGATAGCTTTTAGAAAAATATAGTGACGAAAACCTTTGCTAAAGAGGTCACTCCCGGTGAAGGGATCTCGGCTCTTTCCCCGTAGAATGAGGTGCAGGATATTCCAACTGAATACCATGGTGCAAAGCAAAAGTAATCGGCTATAATGAAGTTAATGCCCTGACGCAAACTTCTGTCCAAGGGGTCACTCCCGGTGAAGGGATCTCGGCCCTTGCCTCGTCGAGTGAGGAGCAGGATATTCCAACTGAATACCACGATGCAAAACAAAAGTGAACGTCCTTGCAATAACAGCTTTTTGAAAAGTGTTCCAACAACATCAGATTAGCTAGGTTTGTTTTTAACTTACATTGATCCGAATCAATGCAGTCCCATCAATTGATCACACCACAAAGAACGAAAATAATATGACGTACGTATATGCCATCCGCATTCGCCACTGGGTCCCGTCATTACCCGTTAGGTTAGCTAACTAACGACAGAGCGGGGACTGGACTACCGCGGATGTAAAACATATACAACATCTACTAATATATATACCAATATATTATATTTCGCTCAAGGCGTGATAAAAAAAGCAACATCACAGAAATGTACAGCATCACAGAATACATACAGATATCTGGGATCCCCGGGTTTCACAGAGCCACTACTGAAACCCGACGTTCCCCTGGTCATGTGGATAGCCTGTGCAATGAAATCCTAGACCCCTACGGGCGCGGCAAGTCACCCGCCAAAACCTGAAGCGAGACAGCCCCCTTCAGCAACGTGAATGGACCACCCAGCACTTCACGGAATCCGGTAACTTGGGCACCCCTCCTGGGTCAACCTGTACCCCCTACGAGTGCGGCGAATAGCCTGCCCATCCTAGAGTGAAGCTCCCTCCGTCTCAATGCCATGAGATGCGGGCTTGTTGCCCTCTAGAACCCGGCTATCCGTGCACCCCTCCGCGGGGTAATCCTAGTACAGAAAGTAAAATATACATACAACGGGTACATCGACCGCAACCAGGTCGTGCCCCAAAATAATAATACAAACAGGCAGTGACGGCAGTCCACATGTCGGACGCTCGCCCCGCAATATCAAATGTACATAATACAACAGAAACTGTACTAGCATTGCATCCAGGCTATCCCCCACGACCAATCCGCAACATCACAGCCAAATCACAAAACACCAACGTGAAAGTCACGTTCGCAAATCCGTCTCATCGGGCTATAGCAGTTAGACCGGATTTTCCGATCGAGTGACATTCACGGTCGCAGATATAATGTAAATACTGTGAAATAATGTGTTTAAAATATCCGATTGATCAAAAATTAACAAGTGGGCCCCAAAGCAATACTGTAGCACTCACAGAAATTCTGGGCCCAATTTTAATATTCCAAAACCCGTATTTTCAGCCCACAAGCCTACTGGAAAGAAACGACGACATGATCCCATATTACTGCGGCGGAACCGCGGCCAAAGAGGGGTTATGGCCGCGGTTCCGCGGTCGTACGGAGGGATCGTGTTGTCGAATTTTTCCAGTGTTCTTAGAACTACATGTACATCAGTTTTCTACAACCTGAAAAAATTTTGGAGCCAGGAAAAAATCGACAGAAAACTGATGTGAGGAAAAACGCGGGTTTTTGGAATTTGGTCGATCGGAAATGCAAACACATCAAACCAAGCTAGACGAAGTTAATGGTGAGGCTCTGATACCACTGTAAACGCACGGCGGCGCCCCGGCCGTCAATCCGACGGCCAAATGCGGAAGCGGTGATAAACTTTAATTTTCCGAACTTAGCAAACCGGCACCACCGCGCACTAAACACCCGGATCGAAACCATTAACTAGTCTAAGCTAACTACAAGAAGAGGAAGAGATATACCGAATGATCCGATTCCTCCGGTCTTCTCGCCATCGTCCCGATCTCCCGCGGAAGGTCCTGTCTCCATGTCGTCGCCTCTTCGCCGGAAGGGCACCACATCGCCTGCAACTTTTACGGGCTCCCACCTCAATACCGAGGCAACTCGGGCGCGAAGCTGGCGAGTCGACTCGTCCAAGATTTGCTGTAGAATGTGTAGTGTAGAGCCTATGTCTCATTTGGGGTTTGTTGCCTTTGAAGATGATGGAGGAATTAAGATAAGAAAAATGGTGCTTGCATTTTTCCAGCATGAAAATGAGATCAAGAATGCCACACTCTCAAGAATGAAACTCTCATCTTCTTTTCTCTCAAAATGTCTTCAACCATATCAAAATGAGAATGGTGGAGGAAGGAATACAAAATGCAAGAGGGAGGTGAGTGTAGTAAAAGGTAAGAGGTGACCATATCCAAACATTATCATAACTAACTCACATCAACCTCAAATCCTTTCTAATCTCACAAAAGCAAGAAATAATGATAGAAAAGAATGGTATCAAAAAGATGCTATCATAATCAATACATTTGCAAGAAACCCCTCCACAATGTGTTATTTGCAAACTTGCAAATAACCCCCTCCATCGAAAAAGTCCGGCGGGGAAAGAACAAAGGAAAACCGGCCGGAACGGAATGCAAACTAGCAACTCCAGAAAACTGGCCCCGTAATAAATTACAGGAAAACCCCGATACTGTGCATACACACCCGCATCTGTATTCCGACCGGATACAAATGCAATGAGATAAAACTACACTATCTAATACTACGATCCGGCTTAAGCCAAAGCCGGCAAGTAAAACTCGTCCGATCACGATCCGTGCAATACCGCACGTATATGATCGAACCCTGCCATATCTCCATACGGCCTCTACAGCATTTCGCCCGAAAGCTTGAGTAACTGAAAGTGTGGTGGACTCTAAAGACTCGTCAATACTATGGCTGTGGATTTAACCACTAGCACGTCAGAGGTATAAGCCAATACGTGACGGGCCACCAGCTATTGACTAAAAGGGACGTCGATGAGTGAACTCATCCTGACACCCTACTGAGCCTGTCAGTGACAATATCCGTACAGTCCGGTCCGTTCGTCTATGAGCATCGCATGGCGGGCCAAGGGGGTTGGTAAAAGTCAGACCCCCAAAAGCGGTACAAGTCGTGTCGGAGTGTAGCCCAGAACTGTCACGACCCAGAATTGGCCCGTGACGGCCCTAATACTACGCAACGCCTAAAGACGCAACGTAGTAAAAGAAACCCAAACCCAAAAATCTAAACCATAAAAATACGGAAAAGATAATATAAGTTTTGAAACATTTGAAATCGCAACCCAAATTCTTTAAAAGTCTTACTTTCTTTCTTTAAAATTTTAGCAACACCCCCCTTTTTGTAAAAGAAATGTCAAGATGAATACAACAGAAAATAATGACAGTAGAGAAAAAGCTGTATATAAAAGACATCAAATCCACAATAATACACACTAACGTCCTCACCAAGTCTCTATGTCAAATATACAATAGTAGATGGAGAGAGAGTACAATATACAACGAAGGTACAATATGAAATACAGATAACCGTCTAACCCACCTAAGCAAAAAGGTACTGTGAGCTGATGCGATATCTGTAGCAAAAGGTGGTAGCTGGATAGCTGAATATAGGAATAGCCTGCCTCGACTACTCTGGGGAACAACCTGAAACACCTGTGGCACAACGGGGGTGAGTTGCCAACTCGTGAATAGTATAAAACATATGCAGGTAATCGCAGGAATGCACGTACATCATGAATCTAAGATATGCGATTACAGTAGTAATATGTCATGCAATGCTGAAATAAGAAGAGTACACTAGCAGGTACAATCAATATGTGAAGCAATGATGACATGATAATAGTATGCAATGACTATGCAATAGAGATATGAGAAAGCAAATATGCAACTATCATAAGGGTATACTACAAGTACTACCAATATATGAATCTGTGCATAAGGTAGGTAAGGGTGAGGTATAGGGTGGAATATGTCATTTCCCACGGAAACCTGACGTCGTGGCAGGATCACAATCCATCAAGATACTCCAATCCCAAATCCTCAAATCAGCCCCCACATTGGGCATCCACATCATCTAAGTGTGACATCTCCTTAACTGCACAATATCAAGTATATCTCGCATATGTATCGAATGTACAACATCAAGTAGATCCCACATATCTAGTATGTACAATATCAGTATATCTCACATATATCACATGTACAACATCAAGTGGATCTCACATATCTCGTATGTACAATATCAAGTAATCTCCTATATCCGAATGTACAAATCACCAATCACATAGGTAGGTCCAATACCCAATCCCAATGAATCACCTAGTATACCAAGTCCAATCTCAAGTAAGAATCTAACATCCTAAAGGTATATATATGTACAGAAATAAATATGATGGGGGCAATACACATATATTAGCGTCCCATACCACTAATATTGGTGTAAGGGTATATATAACAACGGCTAAATCCCCTGTTATATATACAAAAAGGTGTTAAGAAATATCATGAAACCGTGTGCCAAGCATCGACACAGAAATCCTCGTATATTGGGCTCCGTCAGTCCGGATCAGCCCACGGGGTCCGTCTGCAGTGTCGGCCCTCGGCCCCGACAGTACAGGTCATCCCGCATCCATCTCTCTACTCTGGCCAGTAGCCTCCGGACAACTGCCAGGTCCAATCAATCACCGGTAGGTACTCGCCCGCCTCCAGGCTCAATCGGCAAACCCATCGATCTTCTTGCCGAGGGGAACCATACCGGGCTCCACCATGTACCCTCATACGGCAACCGCACCTCGTATGGAGCATATAATCAGCACCGATAAAACTCATGGGGGACGCTCAAATATCATATCAAGGAAACCGGGTTGTCCATGTATGCATAATTTCATGAACTCCCGCGGTTCCCAAATCCTGAAAACATCATGTAAAATCCAGATAAACAATGCGCAATCCAAGAATAAATGTATGCGATATATCTGAATGCGAGCAGGTAAACACAAGTATATAGCGGAACCAGATGTATGCGAAATCAAGACAAGGTACAGCTAAGTAACGTCAGTAAATGTAAATATGCGACAGCAACTGAATATGTGTCTAACATACAGGTGTAGCAAGGTATAGGTATCTACCTATAGGAACTGATGTCGTATACCCCCGCTGGGTATAAGTAACATATGTAGGAAATCCCTCCCGGTATAGGTAAAATATGTAGGAGGTATACCTGTAGCTGTATCGCAAAGTGAAAATATACCTATCACTAAAGGTATGATACACTATAGGTATACCGATAAGCTAGATGTCATGTGTGGCAAGCAATAGTAGCTATAAGGGGTAGTGTGTGACATGGCAATTATTGACGGTGTGTGTGTAGCATACAATATGTGCTCGTGCAACATGAACCGTCAATAATGTGTGCAGTGTCCTACGGCTGCTAGTCACAGTATAGCTATGCCAAGGAAATATAGTAAAAGCGCAATTCTACAATGACGTAGAATGTGCGACAGGAAATAGAATCCTAGCCCAGACGCATAACGCCATGCGGGCGATTCCCCTGTAGATGTTAAATCTACTCACCTACACTCCACGCTAGGTGAATCCTACAATCTGCTCCCCCTGTAGCCGTGTCCGTAACCCTTGTCTGCAAATCTGCAAATACGACAAGAAATCATATATAAGTCAAATATCCCGCGAAACGCGATATCGAATCGAAACGAGAAACTCGCGTCGCGAACTAAACGCGCGTGTGCACGATACGCTGAATCGTGTGTGTACGCGTCTAAAACCTTCGCGACACGCCGCGATACGCTGGATCACAGAACTCACTCACGTATCGCGCGTATCGCGCAAACACCACGAACACAAAAACGACATATAGTCCCAGATTTTCCTACAGGTAAAATATCACAAAACTAGACATGCCAAAGACCTAGACAACATAGCAGGGAGCCCTACACTAAAACCCCAACACCCAAGCCCCCTTCTGGGCCGCAATTTGCGGCCAAAACAAGGCAATTGGCGGCCAGGTTAGGGGTAGGGTGGCTCGTCTTCTGGTGGTGTCATCTATACCTAGTGTACATGCTCCAGTTCCCTCAATTTTACTCTTGAAGGTCCGGGTCTACAGCAGATCACAAAAGTCACAAATATCGCTTAAAAACACTAATTTGCACAAATTAGAAACCTTAGGGTATTTTAGTGAAATCTGGGGATTTCTCAGTGTGAGTGACCCTACTAACACTAAATTTACCTAGGGTAGCTAACCAAATCAACAATTTGCCACAATTCCACTTAAACACCATAAACTAGCACTAATTTAGCTATTTAGCACTAATCGACACAAAACCACACACAAATAAGCAAACTAGGGATTGGGTTCAGGAAGTATACCCTATGGACCCTAGTGAGCAGGTGAAGAAGTGTGTGGAGGAGATGAGAGCTCCTGCAAGTGCTGGGGCTCCTCCTGCTGCTGCTGCTTGCTGTATCTGCTGCTGCTTCTGCTACTGCTGCTGCTTCTGCTAGTGCTGATGATGATAATGGTGATGCTGTTGTCTCTGTTGTTATTGTTGTAGTTGATGTTGCTGCTGGGGCAGCTGCTGCTGCTACTGAAGCTTCTGATGTTGCCTCTCCTTGTGCATGGGGCTGCTGTTGTTATTGTTGTTGTTGTTACTGCTGTTGCTCTTGCTATTGTTGTTGCTGAAGCTTTCTGCTGCTGAGATGATGATGATGATGATGATGTTGATGTTGTTGCTGCTGCCACTGCCTGTTGCTGCTGCCGCCAAGGCTTGCTGCTGCTGCTGCTTCTCTCTCTCTCTCTCTCTGCAGTGAGTGTGTGTGGGGGGGGGTGGAATTGGGAGAATGAGAATGAGGAGAGAATAAGAGTCCAAGTCAAAGACCCCCCTCTCTCTTTCCCTCTCTCTCTTCACTTAATGAGCATGGCTCAAGCCATGCCCATACCCCCCCTCTCAAGCACCAAGTCAACAAACAACAAAAAAAAGAATTTCAAATAATGAAACACACCAATAATTAAAATCCAATTAAAACCCAAAACACTTAATACAAATTGGTTAACCCTTCATGCTAGCTAAACATGGTTTTAACCCCAAATCTAACCCTAGTTAACATGCACAAGTGTGTGTGTGCCTAACAAAATTCTAATAAAATACACAATAAATAGGATAAAATATTTAAAACTTAATTTGGTAAACTTTTTATTAAAAACCACACATTAAAATATAATTAGCTACAAAACACATTCTAAGGTGTTACAATCTCCCCCCCTTAAAAGAAATTCGTCCCCGAATTTAAAAATATACTGATACGCGTACCTTTAAAGGAAAGATTAAAATCCTCAAATCTCGCTCGCAGCCTCCCAAGTGACTACCTCACTATAGGGCTACGTCCAAGAAAACCCTTCACAGATGGCAAGACCTTTGACCGACGTTTCTCCACCTGTCGAGCCATTAACACACATGGCTGCGGGGGAACGAAAGATCGCGTACAGCTAAATGGTCTGGTGACAAATCATGCGAGAAAGGTCAAGAAGGTAATTGTAAAGTATCATCACAAGGAATACGGGGTGAAATTCTAATAATCTGGGCGGAAGTGCCAAATTAAAGGCAACGAAACTAACTCGCTTATAGGATCTAAAAAGGACCTAAATCCTGGGACAGACTTCCCAAAATCCAACACAGTCATTCATCGGAAAGTCCATAGGAATTCATGATCTGTCCCTGCGAACTCGAGTCTATGACTAACACAGTCGTCATAAGACCTCAGTTCGAAATGGACAATTCTCATCCTGACATAACACAACTGGACCGTCTCCGAAATCTCTAGACTAGCTGGGGTCCAAAGTCCTACTTACGCAGAGTCAGAAAACAACAGGCTGGCGATCGACACGAGTTAACCCCTAAGCCTGAGGGTGGCCAATTGGAGTGTCTCCTGATAACATCTATCGAAGGAGAACCCTAACTATGGCGAGTGACGATCCCCAACCGCTGACAACAAACAAACAAACACACAACTTTAACAAACAACTGAGCAAACTGAGTATAACCGGATGACAAGAATCCGAATGGAGTTACACCCTATCCAAACTTGGGTAGAAACCATAACGGAATTCATGGTGATCTGCTCCCATTCCTTCTTCGGAACGGTAAAAAGATTGCCATTCTCCAGCCGGCCTCAGATGCTCGACCCAAAGCACACAACAAGACAGACACTTGAAACGAAACCTGAAACTTCTCCTTACATTCATGTCCACTCGTAACTATCTCACAAGTCACGCCAAAGCTGGTGGACTTGAAGGCATAGAGGAAGTTGTCAGATGTGCATGTTCTAGGATTACACGCATCTACCTGATAATGGAAAGTACACAAACGTGTCCCTAACTTAGCACATCATTGTCACAATCAAGGTCTCTGAATCATTTACCAACCGAGTATGCTCAAGTATCGCTGACGAACGAGCTTCGGTGGGTAGTGTCTCGCGAAAACGATTTAAGGAAAGTGGTCGGGCGCAGACATGAGCAAGCTGTCCCCTCCGTAGAGACGAACTAAGCTATGCTCAACGAACAAACAAAAACTGTAAATCTGCAGAAGACTAACACAACGATCCAAATCTGCTGCAGGAAGATGTACATTAAGCTCTAGCGGTCCGTGGAAAATCTGACACGACTCTCAACCAAGTAGCGTCTCCAAATTTCCAACGCAAAACCACCGCGGCCATCTCCAGATCATGAGTGGAATATCCTCCTTGTACTTCCTCCAAATGTAGGGAAAGCAAAAGCGACGACTCTGTAGTGTCACATCAGTACACCCTCGAGCCCACTCAAGAAACATTACAGTTAAACAACAAGGTCGCCCGAACCAAAAGCAAGGAAAGACTGATGCAGTTGTTAACTGAATCTTCAACTGCTGAAAACTCCGTACACCTGCCTCAGTCCAAAGATAAGGAACCTCCTTACTGGTCAATTCAGTCGACGTTGCAGCACTACTCTAGCAATCCTGCATGAAACGGCGGTAAAAACCCTGCTAAGCCCAACAATCCGCGGATCTCCGTCCTGCACACAAGTCTGGGCCTAAGCTATACGGCCACGATCTCCCTCGGAACCATACGGAACCGTCTCCCGAGACTACAAGACCTAGGAGTCAGCACAAACAAGCCTGAAGAAACACTCCGAGAATTTAGCAACTGCTGGTGCTCTCCCAGCATCTGCATAACAAATCCTCAAGCGCTACTCCTGTCCCTCAAGACACATTAAGTAGACCAGAGTGTCGTAAGTAACACAACAGAAAATGGTCGAGGAACGGCCTGCAGAAATCTGGTTCATCATATCTACGAATGCTGCTAGGGCGACAGTGAATCCAACGACTCACAAAAACACACAAAGCCCGTAGCACGCACAAGGCAGTCTTCGGAATGCCGTCACTCCGAATCCGCAATAATGATGACCTGATCCCAAGCAAACTTAGAAAATGCCTCGCACTGTGGAGCTAATCGAAGAAATCGTCATGGCGAGGTGAAGGATACCTATCCGCACCGTAAGCCGGTTCAATTGACGATCCGTCGATACACAACCCTAAACTGCCGTCTTTCTCCTCGACGAACAGAAATAGGAGTTTCCAAAAGCGAAACACTCAGACGCACAAAACTCCCCAAACCAAAACTCTGCAGCTGATCCTTTAGCTCCCAAGCTTCGCTGGCCCATCTGGAACAACGTCGGAAAAACTCTCGCACGAAAGGAACCCGGTCCAACAATCCCACTGTGGCTCCGGTATCACGAATGAACGCCAAGAATCCACGACATCTCCTCAGTAGCCGACTAGCGAAAAAGGCTGAATTCAAGCTGTAAGAGGCGGTACAACTATCCGCCTGCACAACAAGAACTGACTTGCCGGGAAAACAACCCTGACTGTTTCCTCGCGGTAGTCCACAAACGCCCAACACGTAGCTGACCAGTCCGTGCCCAGGAGAACGTCAAATCCAACATCTCTAGAAGGATCAAAACGACGGACGAAACTCTATTTCCTATCCGATTGGCACACAACTGAATACGTGTCGCGCAACCAAAGGATCGCTGACAGTAGTTAACACCACTATGACTAATCTACCCAACCACAGTACAAGCATGAATAACAAACAAATACACCAAGAGAACATAAAACTCAAGGATACCTGAAAACTCCACATTGGACGTCTGCACGTCCCGATGAGTAGAAGCAAACTCCTGTGCATGCCCTCTACTCGCAGCTGGATGAACTCCTCTGGTAGCCTGAGCCCTCTGAGCAAATCTTCCACGTCCACGGCCTCTCTGAATACGATCCTGACGCCGTGCTGAGGAACAATCCCTGACGAAGTGCTGAAGGCTTCCGCATCGAAAACATCCACGTGCTGACTGCTGACCATCCTGGGGCTGAGAGCTGAACAACTGCCCTCGTCCTAAGCCTCTGCTACTCCCGTAGTGGCCACGAAATCTGTCTCGACGACCAAACCTCTATCTCTGGGCTGGTACGCTGGTACGAGTCCTCCACTGTCCTGGAATTCTCTGAGCCTCTGAAATAAGTTCCTCGTCAACTGGGGCTGCAACCACTGGTGCTATGTAGGTGACGGACTGCTGCATGCTGATCGTAAGGGACAGCTGAGTAACAGGGGTGCCAACCTCCTGTCGTAGCTCCCGAACGACGTCAACCAAAGAGCTCAACGTCTGGCGTAAATCCTGCATCTCTACTAAAAGTCTATCCATAGTATAGGTCGTAGGCTGATCCGTCTGCACCTGTGCAACTAGAGTGCCATCATGGTCAGTACTCGTCTCACCCGAGCCAACTCTGACCTCGGCCCTCGCTGCATCGCTCTGAGTCCCCATAGTCATCGACGGCAAGGATATAAATAGATATAGGATGAGATTCGATAAGAATGAGGAAATCGAATCTCAAAGATATGAATCATCAAGGAAGGAATGTCAAGCAAACTGTACTTAGGTCACTTAATGCAAAGTACCGCGCTGTGGGTATGCTGCAGACATACACACACTACGTTACTCTGCCTAAGCTGCCTACTCCATCATACTAAGGTTATCCTACACTCCGAAAGGTAAAACCTAACGCTCTGATACCAACTTTGTCACGACCCAGAATTGGCCCGTGACGGCCCTAATACTACGCAACGCCTAAAGACGCAACGTAGTAAAAGAAAGCCAAACCCAGAAATCTAAACCATAAAAATATGGAAAAGATAATATAAGTTTTGAAACATTTGAAATCGCAACCCAAATTCTTTAAAAGTCTTACTTTCTTTCTTTAAAATTATAGCAACACCCCCCCTTTTTGTAAAAGAAATGTCAAGATGAATACAACAGAAAATAATGACAGTAGAGAAAAAGCTGTATATAAAAGACATCAAATCCACAATAATACACACTAACGTCCTCACCAAGTCTCTATGTCAAATATACAATAGTAGATGGAGAGAGAGTACAATATACAACGAAGGTACAATATGAAATACTGATAACCGTCTAACCAACCTAAGAAAAAAGGTACTGTGAGCTGATGCGATATCTGTAGCAAAAGGTGGTAGCTGGATAGCTGAATATAGGAATAGCCTGCCTCGACTACTCTGGGGAACAACCTGAAACACCTGTGGCACAACGGGGGTGAGTTGCCAACTCGTGAATAGTATAAAACATATGCAGGTAATCGCAGGAATGCACGTACATCATGAATCTAAGATATGCGATTACAGTAGTAATATGTCATGCAATGCTGAAATAAGAAGAGTACACTAGCAGGTACAATCAATATGTGAAGCAATGATGACATGATAATAGTATGCAATGACTATGCAAAAGAGATATGAGAAAGCAAATATGCAACTATCATAAGGGTACACTATAAGTACTACCAATATATGAATTTGTGCATAAGGTAGGTAAGGGTGAGGTATAGGGTGGAATATGTCATTTCCCACGGAAACCTGACGTCATGGCAGGATCACAATCCATCAAGATACTCCAATCCCAAATCCTCAAATCAGCCCCCACATTGGGCATCCACATCATCTAAGTGTCACATCTCCTTAACTGCACAATATCAAGTATATCTCGCATATGTATCGAATGTACAACATCAAGTAGATCCCACATATCTAGTATGTACAATATCAATATATCTCACATATATCACATGTACAACATCAAGTGGATCTCACATATCTCGTATGTACAATATCAAGTAATCTCCTATATCCGAATGTACAAATCACCAATCACATAGGTAGGTCCAATATCCAATCCCAATGAATCACCTAGTATACCAAGTCCAATCTCAAGTAAGAATCTAACATCCTAAAGGTATATATATGTACAGAAATAAATATGATGGGGGCAATACACATATATTAGCGTCCCATACCACTAATATTGGTGTAAGGGTATATATAACAACGGCTAAATCCCCTGTTATATATACAAAAAGGTGTTAAGAAATATCATGAAACCGTGTGCCAAGCATCGACACAGAAATCCTCGTATATTGGGCTCCGTCAGTCCGGATCAGCCCACGGGGTCCGTCTGCAGTGTCGGCCCTCGGCCCCGACAGTACAGATCATCCCGCATCCATCTCTCTACTCTGGCCAGTAGCCTCCGGACAACTGCCAGGTCCAATCAATCACCGGTAGGTACTCGCCCGCCTCCAGGCTCAATCGGCAAACCCATCGATCTTCTTGCCGAGGGGAACCATACCGGGCCCCACCATGTACCCTCATACGGCAACCGCACCTCGTATGGAGCATATAATCAGCACCGATAAAACTCATGGGGGACGCTCAAATATCATATCAAGGAAACCGGGTTGTCCATGTATGCATAATTTCATGAACTCCCGCGGTTCCCAAATCCCGAAAACATCATGTAAAATCCAGATAAACAATGCACAATCCAAGAATAAATGTATGCGATATATCTGAATGCGAGCAGGTAAACACAAGTATATAGCTGAACCAGATGTATGCGAAATCAAGACAAGGTACAGCTAAGTAACGTCAGTAAATGTAAATATGCGACAGCAACTGAATATGTGTCTAACATACAGGTGTAGCAAGGTATAGGTATCTACCTATAGGAACTGATGTCGTATACCCCCGCTGGGTATAAGTAACATATGTAGGAAATCCCTCCCGGTATAGGTAAAATATGTAGGAGGTATACCTGTAGCTGTATCGCAAAGTGAAAATATACCTATCACTAAAGGTATGATACACTATAGGTATACCGATAAGCTAGATGTCATGTGTGGCAAGCAATAGTAGCTATAAGGGGTAGTGTGTGACATGGCAATTATTGACGGTGTGTGTGTAGCATACAATATGTGCTCGTGCAACATGAACCGTCAATAATGTGTGCAGTGTCCTACGGCTGCTAGTCACAGTATAGCTATGCCAAGGAAATATAGTAAAAGCGCAATTCTACAATGACGTAGAATGTGCGACAGGAAATAGAATCCTAGCCCAGACGCATAACGCCATGCGGGCGATTCCCCTGTAGATGTTAAATCTACTCACCTACACTCCACGCTAGGTGAATCCTACAATCTGCTCCCCCTGTAGCCGTGTCCGTAACCCTTGTCTGCAAACCTGCAAATACGACAAGAAATCATATATAAGTCAAATATCCCGCGAAACGCGATATCGAATCGAAACGAGAAACTCGCGTCGCGAACTAAACGCGCGTGTGCACGATACGCTGAATCGTGTGTGTACGCGTCTAAAACCTTCGCGACACGCCGCGATACGCTGGATCACAGAACTCACTCACGTATCGCGCGTATCGCGCAAACACCACGAACACAAAAACGACATATAGTCCCAGATTTTCCTACAGGTAAAATATCACAAAACTAGACATGCCAAAGACCTAGACAACATAGCAGGGAGCCCTACACTAAAACCCCAACACCCAAGCCCCCTTCTGGGCCGCAATTTGCGGCCAAAACAAGGCAATTGGCGGCCAGGTTAGGGGTAGGGTGGCTCGTCTTCTGGTGGTGTCATCTATACCTAGTGTACATGCTCCAGTTCCCTCAATTTTACTCTTGAAGGTCCGGGTCTACAGCAGATCACAAAAGTCACAAATATCGCTTAAAAACACTAATTTGCACAAATTAGAAACCTTAGGGTATTTTAGTGAAATCTGGGGATTTCTCAGTGTGAGTGACCCTACTAACACTAAATTTACCTAGGGTAGCTAACCAAATCAACAATTTGCCACAATTCCACTTAAACACCATAAACTAGCACTAATTTAGCTATTTAGCACTAATCGACACAAAACCACACACAAATAAGCAAACTAGGGATTGGGTTCAGGAAGTATACCCTATGGACCCTAGTGAGCAGGTGAAGAAGTGTGTGGAGGAGATGAGAGCTCCTGCAAGTGCTGGGGCTCCTCCTGCTGCTGCTGCTTGCTGTATCTGCTGCTGCTTCTGCTACTGCTGCTGCTTCTGCTAGTGCTGATGATGATAATGGTGATGCTGTTGTCTTTGTTGTTATTGTTGTAGTTGATGTTGCTGCTGGGGCAGCTGCTGCTGCTATTGAAGCTTCTGATGTTGCCTCTCCTTGTGCATGGGGCTGCTGTTGTTATTGTTGTTGTTGTTACTGCTGTTTCTCTTGCTATTGTTGTTGCTGAAGCTTTCTGCTGCTGAGATGATGATGATGATGATGATGTTGATGTTGTTGCTGCTGCCACTGCCTGTTGCTGCTGCCGCCAAGGCTTGCTGCTGCTGCTGCTTCTCTCTCTCTCTCTCTCTGCAGTGTGTGTGTGTGTGGGGGGGGGGGGAATTGGGAGAATGAGAATGAGGAGAGAATGAGAGTCCAAGTCAAAGACCCCCTCTCTCTTTCCCTCTCTCTCTTCACTTAATGAGCATGGCTCAAGCCATGCCCATACCCCCCCTCTCAAGCACCAAGTCAACAAACAACAAAAAAAAGAATTTCAAATAATGAAACACACCAATAATTAAAATCCAATTAAAACCCAAAACACTTAATACAAATTGGTTAACCCTTCATGCTAGCTAAACATGGTTTTAACCCCAAATCTAACCCTAGTTAACATGCACAAGTGTGTGTGTGCCTAACAAAATTCTAATAAAATACACAATAAATAGGATAAAATATTTAAAACTTAATTTGGTAAACTTTTTATTAAAAACCACACATTAAAATATAATTAGCTACAAAACACATTCTAAGGTGTTACAATCTCCCCCCCTTAAAAGAAATTCGTCCCCGAATTTAAAAATATACTGATACGCGTACCTTCAAAGGAAAGATTAAAATCCTCAAATCTCGCTCGCAGCCTCCCAAGTGACTACCTCACTATAGGGCTACGTCCAAGAAAACCCTTCACAGATGGCAAGACCTTTGACCGACGTTTCTCCACCTGTCGAGCCATTAACACACATGGCTGCGGGTGAACGAAAGATCGCGTACAGCTAAATGGTCTGGTGACAAATCATGCGAGAAAGGTCAAGAAGGTAATTGTAAAGTATCATCACAAGGAATACGGGGTGAAATTCTAATAATCTGGGCGGAAGTGCCAAATTAAAGGCAACGAAACTAACTCGCTTATAGGATCTAAAAAGGACCTAAATCCTGGGACAGACTTCCCAAAATCCAACACAGTCATTCATCGGAAAGTCCATAGGAATTCATGATCTGTCCCTGCGAACTCGAGTCTATGACTAACACAGTCGTCATAAGACCTCAGTTCGAAATGGACAATTCTCATCCTGACATAACACAACTGGACCGTCTCCGAAATCTCTAGACTAGCTGGGGTCCAAAGTCCTACTTACGCAGAGTCAGAAAACAACAGGCTGGCGATCGACACGACTTAACCCCTAAGCCTGAGGGTGGCCAATTGGAGTGTCTCCTGATAACATCTATCGAAGGAGAACCCTAACTATGGCGAGTGACGATCCCCAACCGCTGACAACAAACAAACAAACACACAACTTTAACAAACAACTGAGCAAACTGAGTATAACCGGATGACAAGAATCCGAATGGAGTTACACCCTATCCAAACTTGGGTAGAAACCATAACGGAATTCATGGTGATCTGCTCCCATTCCTTCTTCGGAACGGTAAAAAGATTGCCATTCTCCAGCCGGCCTCAGATGCGCGACCCAAAGCACACAACAAGACAGACACTTGAAACGAAACCTGAAACTTCTCCTTACATTCCTGTCCACTCGTAACTATCTCACAAGTCACGCCAAAGCTGGTGGACTTGAAGGCATAGAGGAAGTTGTCAGATGTGCATGTTCTAGGATTACACGCCTCTACCTGATAATGGAAAGTACACAAACGTGTCCCTAACTTAGCACATCATTGTCACAATCAAGGTCTCTGAATCATTTACCAACCGAGTATGCTCAAGTATCGCTGACGAACGAGCTTCGGTGGGCAGTGTCTCGCGAAAACGATTTAAGGAAAGTGGTCGGGCGCAGACATGAGCAAGCTGTCCCCTCCGTAGAGACGAACTAAGCTATGCTCAAGGAACACACAAAAACTGTAAATCTGCAGAAGACTAACACAACGATCCAAATCTGCTGCAGGAAGATGTACATTAAGCTCTAGCGGTCCGTGGAAAATCTGACACGACTCTCAACCAAGTAGCGTCTCCAAATTTCCAACGCAAAACCACCGCGGCCATCTCCAGATCATGAGTGGAATATCCTCCTTGTACTTCCTCCAAATGTAGGGAAAGCAAAAGCGACGACTCTGTAGTGTCACATCAGTACACCCTCGAGCCCACTCAAGAAACATTACAGTTAAACAACAAGGTCGCCCGAACCAAAAGCAAGGAAAGACTGATGCAGTTGTTAACTGAATCTTCAACTGCTGAAAACTCCGTACACCTGCCTCAGTCCAAAGATAAGGAACCTCCTTACTGGTCAATTCAGTCGACGTTGCAGCACTACTCTAGCAATCCTGCATGAAACGGCGGTAAAAACCCTGCTAAGCCCAACAATCCGCGGATCTCCGTCCTGCACACAAGTCTGGGCCTAAGATGTACGGCCACGATCTCCCTCGGAACCATACGGAACCGTCTCCCACGACTACAAGACCTAGGAGTCAGCACAAACAAGCCTGAAGAAACACTCCGAGAATTTAGCAACTGCTGGTGCTCTCCCAGTATCTGCATAACAAATCCTCAAGCGCTACTCCTGTCCCTCAAGACACATTAAGTAGACCAGAGTGTCGTAAGTAACACAACAGAAAATGGTCGAGGAACGGCCTGCAGAAATCTGGTTCATCATATCTACGAATGCTGCTAGGGCGACAGTGAATCCAACGACTCACAAAAACACACAAAGCCCGTAGCACGCACAAGGCAGTCTTCGGAATGCCGTCACTCCGAATCCGCAATAATGATGACCTGATCCCAAGCAAACTTAGAAAATGCCTCGCACTGTGGAGCTAATCGAAGAAATCGTCATGGCGAGGTGAAGGATACCTATCCGCACCGTAAGCCGGTTCAATTGACGATCCGTCGATACACAACCCTAAACTGCCGTCTTTCTCCTCGACGAACAGAAATAGGAGTTTCCAAAAGCGAAACACTCAAACGCACAAAACTCCCCAAACCAAAACTCTGCAGCTGATCCTTTAGCTCCCAAGCTTTGCTGGCCCATCTGGAACAACGTCGGAAAAACTCTCGCACGAAAGGAACCCGGTCCAACAATCCCACTGTGGCTCCGGTATCACGAATGAACGCCAAGAATCCACGACATCTCCTCAGTAGCCGACTAGCGAAAAAGGCTGAATTCAAGCTGTAAGAGGCGGTACAACTATCCGCCTGCACAACAAGAACTGACTTGCCGGGAAAACAACCCTGACTGTTTCCTCGCGGTAGTCCACAAACGCCCAACACGTAGCTGACCAGTCCGTGCCCAGGAGAACGTCAAATCCAACATCTCTAGAAGGATCAAAACGACGGACGAAACTCTATTTCCTATCCGATTGGCACACAACTGAATACGTGTCGCGCAACCAAAGGATCGCTGACAGAAGTTAACACCACTACGACTAATCTACCCAACCACAGTACAAGCATGAATAACAAACAAATACACCAAGAGAACATAAAACTCAAGGGTACCTGAAAACTCCACATTGGACGTCTGCACGTCCCGATGAGTAGAAGCAAACTCCTGTGCATGCCCTCTACTCGCAGCTGGATGAACTCCTCTGGTAGCCGGAGCCCTCTGAGCAAATCTTCCACATCCACGGCCTCTCTGAATACGATCCTGACGCCGTGCTGAGGAACAATCCCTGACGAAGTGCTGAAGGCTTCCGCATCGAAAACATCCACGTGCTGACTGCTGACCATCCTGGGGCTGAGAGCTGAACAACTGCCCTCGTCCTAAGCCTCTGCTACTCCCGTAGTGGCCACGAAATCTGTCTCGACGACCAAACCTCTGTCTCTGGGCTGGTACGCTGGTACGAGTCCTCCACTGTCCTGGAATTCTCTGAGCCTCTGAAATAAGTGCCTCGTCAACTGGGGCTGCAACCACTGGTGCTATGTAGGTGACGGACTACTGCATGCTGATCGTAAGGGACAGCTGAGTAACAGGGGTGACAACCTCCTGTCGTAGCTCCCGAACGACGTCAACCAAAGAGCTCAACGTCTGGCGGAAATCCTGCATCTCTACTAAAAGTCTATCCATAGTATAGGTCGTAGGCTGATCCGTCTGCACCTGTGCTACTAGAGTGCCATCCTGGTCAGTACTCGTCTCACCCGAGCCAACTCTGACCTCGGCCCTCGCTGCATCGCTCTGAGTCCCCATAGTCATCGGCGGCAAGGCTATAAATAGATATAGGATGAGATTCGATAAGAATGAGGAAATCGAATCTCAAAGATATGAATCATCAAGGAAGGAATGTCAAGCAAATTGTACTTAGGTCACTTAATGCAAAGTACCGCGCTGTGGGTATGCTGCAGACATACACACACTACGTTACTCTGCCTAAGCTACCTACTCCATCATTCTAAGGTTATCCTACACTTCGAAAGGTAAAACCTAACGCTCTGATACCAACTTTGTCACGACCCAGAATTGGCCCGTGACGGCCCTAATACTACGCAACGCCTAAAGACGCAACGTAGTAAAAGAAAGCCAAACCCAGAAATCTAAACCATAAAAATACGGAAAAGATAATATAAGTTTTGAAATATTTGAAATCGCAACCCAAATTCTTTAAAAGTCTTACTTTCTTTCTTTAAAATTTTAGCAACACCCCCCTTTTTGTAAAAGAAATGTCAAGATGAATACAACAGAAAATAATGACAGTAGAGAAAAAGCTGTATATAAAAGACATCAAATCCACAATAATACACACTAACGTCCTCACCAAGTCTCTATGTCAAATATACAATAGTAGATGGAGAGAGAGTACAATATACAACGAAGGTACAATATGAAATACAGATAACCGTCTAACCCACCTAAGCAAAAAGGTACTGTGAGCTGATGCGATATCTGTAGCAAAAGGTGGTAGCTGGATAGCTGAATATAGGAATAGCCTTCCTCGACTACTCTGGGGAACAACCTGAAACACCTGTGGCACAACGGGGGTGAGTTGCCAACTCGTGAATAGTATAAAACATATGCAGGTAATCGCAGGAATGCACGTACAGCATGAATCTAAGATATGCGATTACAGTAGTAATATGTCATGCAATGCTGAAATAAGAGTACACTAGCAGGTACAATCAATATGTGAAGCAATGAAGACATGATAATAGTATGCAATGACTATGCAATAGAGATATGAGAAAGCAAATATGCAACTATCATAAGGGTACACTACAAGTACTACCAATATATGAATCTGTGCATAAGGTAGGTAAGGGTGAGGTATAGGGTGGAATATGTCATTTCCCACCGAAACCTGACGTCGTGGCAGGATCACAATCCATCAAGATACTCCAATCCCAAATCCTCAAATCAGCCCCCACATTGGGCATCCACATCATCTAAGTGTCACATCTCCTTAACTGCACAATATCAAGTATATCTCGCATATGTATCGAATGTACAACATCAAGTAGATCCCACATATCTAGTATGTACAATATCAGTATATCTCATATATATCACATGTACAACATCAAGTGGATCTCACATATCTCGTATGTACAATATCAAGTAATCTCCTATATCCGAATGTACAAATCACCAATCACATAGGTAGGTACAATATCCAATCCCAATGAATCACCTAGTATCCCAAGTCCAATCTCAAGTAAGAATCTAACATCCTAAAGGTATATATATATACAGAAATAAATATGATGGGGACAATACACATATATTAGCGTCCCATACCACTAATATTGGTGTAAGGGTATATATAACAACGGCTAAATCACCTGTTATGTATACAAAAAGGGGTTGAGAAATATCATGAAACCGTGTGCCAAGCATCGACATAGAAATCCTTGTATATTGGGCTCCGTCAGTCCGGATCAGCCCACGGGGTCCGTCTGCAGTGTCGGCCCTCGGCCCCGACAGTACAGGTCATCCCGCATCCATCTCTCTACTCTGGCCAGTAGCCTCCGGACAACTGCCAGGTCCAATCAATCACCGGTAGGTACTCGCCCGCCTCCAGGCTCAATCGGCAAACCCATCGATCTTCTTGCCGAGGGGAACCATACCGGGCCCCACCATGTACCCTCATACGGCAACCGCACCTCGTATGGAGGATATAATCAGCACCGATAAAACTCATGGGGGATGCTCAAATATCATATCAAGGAAACCGGGTTGTCCATGTATGCATAATTTCATGAACTCCCGCGGTTCCCAAATCCCGAAAACATCATGTAAAATCCAGATAAACAATGCGCAATCCAAGAATAAATGTATGCGATATATCTGAATGCGAGCAGGTAAACAAAAGTATATAGCTGAACCAGATGTATGCGAAATCAAGACAAGGTACAGCTAAGTAACGTCAGTAAATGTAAATATGCGACAGCAACTGAATATGTGTCTAACATACAGGTGTAGCAAGGTATAGGTATCTACCTATAGGAACTGATGTCGTATACCCCCCTGGGTATAAGTAACATATGTAGGAAATCCCTCCCGGTATAGGTAAAATATGTAGGAGGTATACCTGTAGCTGTATCGCAAAGTGAAAATATACCTATCACTAAAGGTATGATACACTATAGGTATACCGATAAGCTAGATGTCATGTGTGGCAAGCAATAGTAGCTATAAGGGGTAGTGTGTGACATGGCAATTATTGACGGTGTGTGTGTAGCATACATTATGTGCTCGTGCAACATGAACCGTCAATAATGTGTGCAGTGTCCTACGGCTGCTAGTCACAGTATAGCTATGCCAAGGAAATATAGTAAAAACGCAATTCTACAATGACGTAGAATGTGCGACAGGAAATAGAATCCTAGCCCAGACGCATAACGCCATGCGGGCGATTCCCCTGTAGATGTTAAATCTACTCACCTACACTCCACGCTAGGTGAATCCTACAATCTGCTCCCCCTGTAGCCGTGTCCGTAACCCTTGTCTGCAAACCTGCAAATACGACAAGAAATCATATATAAGTCAAATATCCCGCGAAACGCGATATCGAATCGAAACGAGAAACTCGCGTCGCGAACTAAACGCGCGTGTGCACGATACGCTGAATCGTGTGTGTACGCGTCTAAAACCTTCGCGACACGCCGCGATACGCTGGATCACAGAACTCACTCACGTATCGCGCGTATCGCGCAAACACCACGAACACAAAAATGACATATAGTCCCAGATTTTCCTACAGGTAAAATATCACAAAACTAGACATGCCAAAGACCTAGACAACATAGCAGGGAGCCCTACACTAAAACCCCAACACCCAAGCCCCCTTCTGGGCCGCAATTTGCGGCCAAAACAAGGCAATTGGCGGCCAGGTTAGGGGTAGGGTGGCTCGTCTTCTGGTGGTGTCATCTATACCTAGTGTACATGCTCCAGTTCCCTCAATTTTACTCTTGAAGGTCCGGGTCTACAGCAGATCACAAAAGTCACAAATATCGCTTAAAAACACTAATTTGCACAAATTAGAAACCTTAGGGTATTTTAGTGAAATCTGGGGATTTCTCAGTGTGAGTGACCCTACTAACACTAAATTTACCTAAGGTAGCTAACCAAATCAACAATTTGCCACAATTCCACTTAAACACCATAAACTAGCACTAATTTAGCTATTTAGCACTAATCGACACAAAACCACACACAAATAAGCAAACTAGGGATTGGGTTCAGGAAGTATACCCTATGGACCCTAGTGAGCAGGTGAAGAAGTGTGTGGAGGAGATGAGAGCTCCTGCAAGTGCTGGGGCTCCTCCTGCTGCTGCTGCTTGCTGTATCTGCTGCTGCTTCTGCTACTGCTGCTGCTTCTGCTAGTGCTGATGATGATAATGGTGATGCTGTTGTCTCTGTTGTTATTGTTGTAGTTGATGTTGCTGCTGGGGCAGCTGCTGCTGCTACTGAAGCTTCTGATGTTGCCTCTCCTTGTGCATGGGGCTGCTGTTGTTATTGTTGTTGTTGTTACTGCTGTTGCTCTTGCTATTGTTGTTGCTGAAGCTTTCTGTTGCTGAGATGATGATGATGATGATGTTGATGTTGTTGCTGCTGCCACTGCCTGTTGCTGCTGCCGCCAAGGCTTGCTGCTGCTGCTTCTCTCTCTCTCTCTCTCTCTGCAGTGAGTGTGTGTGTGTGGGGGGGGGGGGAATTGGGAGAATGAGAATGAGGAGAGAATGAGAGTCCAAGTCAAAGACCCCCTCTCTCTCTTTCCCTCTCTCTCTTCACTTAATGAGCATGGCTCAAGCCATGCCCATACCCCCCTCTCAAGCACCAAGTCAACAAAACAACAAAAAAAAGAATTTCAAATAATGAAACACACCAATAATTAAAACCCAATTAAAACCCAAAACACTTAATACAAATTGGTTAACCCTTCATGCTAGCTAAACATGGTTTTAACCCCAAATCTAATCCTAGTTAACATGCACAAGTGTGTGTGTGCCTAACAAAATTCTAATAAAATACACAATAAATAGGATAAAATATTTAAAACTTAATTTGGTAAACTTTTTATTAAAAACCACACATTAAAATATAATTAGCTACAAAACACATTCTAAGGTGTTACAAGAACACCCTGAGATACTACTGGAATACCTACCAGTAAATCTCCTGCCTTGGCCAAGGTCTTCGTGTAATGGCTCTCATAGACACAGCGCGACCTCACCCCCAATACCGGGAGAGACGAACCCCTGAAGATCCGCTCACTGCCTCCATGTGGCTCGGGACTGTACCCAACTAAAACCTGTTTGCACGACTCCTTTGAGCCGTGGTAGGGTAGTAATCAAAGTACAGTAGGAACTCACACGAGACAAATGACGATCCTCAGGTCGGTGAACTAACCTGTACACATGTCACCAGGGAACTGCTATCTGACGTCAGGTATAAGACCAACTAGCAGGTTCCCGGTGAGTCCTGTCCGGTGTACTCATAACCCAATGAGCACCTGTATACATCTTAGGTGAACCAACTGACACCAGTGGCTTGTGAGACCGGCCACCGCCCCTCGTCGGGGTCTCGGCTGTATACACTAGTCTACTCTGGAGTATCGATGCCCTGTCTCGAAACTCCCACGACTAGGGACCTTTTAAGGATGTGCTTATAGACTACCAGCTCTCACGTATATGATCGCCCTCATACTGCCGGTAGTCAAGCAAGAATCCTAGGGGCTCTATCAACGTGCAATAGTGACCTGTCATGTCACCTAAAGCAGTACACGACGATAAAGGTAAACCAGATAGCATACTATCATCTCGAGTAAGACTGTCCTACCGGGATAGGTCCTCCCTCAATCATTGCAATCACGTTCCTGTGATCCAATAATTGACTCTGAGGGCACTATCTCCAACACATATATCCTGAATGTACAAAATAAGCAATCTCATATATATAAATCCCTTATCAAATCTCAAATAAATCTCCTATATCCCAAATCTAATAACAAGTAAATCTCTAATATCCTAAGTAAATCTACATGAATAAAAATGATGATGTATTTGAATTTATCTGTATACATATATATTAGCGTCACATTCCACTAATATATATACTTAGGAGTAAAAAGAAATATCATGAAAACCTGTGCCAAGCATCGACATATAAATGGTGATCTATCAGGTGCTGTCACCAAGACTAGCACCCTGATAGGTACGTATCATACGCTATACCGACAGCTCGAGTTCCTAGCTCTGACCCTCGCCTCTCGACGTATCTATGCGCACATGACTCCCTTCGGTATTCCCATGATAACCGCCGAGTCATTGGTAATGTCACCGGTAGGTACTTGCCCACCTTCCAAGCTCAATCGACATGGACCGTCGATCATCATGCTGAGGGGAACCGTACCGGGCCCTACCATGTACCCTCATACGGCCCCCAACTCCTCGCATGAGGTATATATATCAGAACCGATAAATCTCATGGTGGATGCTGAAATACCATATCAAGGGAAACCGGGTTTTTCAAATAATGCATAATTTCATGAAAATACCACGGTTCCCAAATCCAGAAAACATCATGAAAAATCCATATCTCAATGCGAAAATCCATGAATAAAATATATGCAACATAAAACTGTAATGTAAGCATATAATGGAAAAGCCGCTAATTAACTGCAACAAGTTAATATAAAATATCATGCGGTTCCTATTTTCTCCAATTCTAAATAACATCAAGTGAAGGTAAACTTGTAGCCATAACCAGATATATATGTAAACATAAAGGTATAGCATGATATAGATATCTAACTATCAGTAATGATGTAATATAACCTCCAGGTATAAGTGTAAGTATGTATGCAAAGTATACCTGTAGCTATGTCATTATGTGTGTATGTACCTATTGCTAATGGTACAATACTCTATAGGTATACAGGTAACAAGCATATAAGTATGTCAGGGCATATGTGTAAGCATGTGGGTATAAAGGTATGCTATATGTCATATGCGTAAAGAAATATGAATCAATGTCTCAATGTCCTTAAACAAACAATATCATATGTATAAGTTGGTTGCGCATGACATGGCAATTATTGACGGTATGTGTGGCATACAATTAGTACTCGTGCAACATGAATCGTCAATAATATATGCAGTGTCCTAAGGGTACTAGTCCAAGCACAACAATATCTAAGTAATAAAGTGTAGTCGCAAATTCAAAATATGATATAGAATATGCGACAAGTCAAGTCATTTCTAGCCCAGACGCATAACGCCATGCGGGCGATTCCCCTGTAGATATTAAATCTACTCACTGATGGTCTCGAGTTAAGAAAATCCGACCACCTGCTTCCCCTTGTTCGTAGCGCGCGACGTCCCCGCTTGCGATCCTGAAAGAATATAACAATATAACAGATATATATTAGCAATAGACCCAAAACACGTACAAACTACGCTGACCAACGCGACAACAAAAAACTTACTCTCAAGTGTTCATATTGTGGCTAACACGCGTAGCGACATTATGAAACCAACTCAAGAGCAAAACCTACACAAATACACAAACGATATCGGCACGACCCTTTCTAGGAACGCAAAGCGACACAACCACCAAGCCTAGACCCTGATCGTACCAATCGCGCATTCAAAACACAATTAAATACGAGGAATATAATAAATATAATCTCGCAACGACATAAAGAAACCACGTCGGAAAATCCCGAAACCTAGTAAACAACTTATCGCAATATTTCACACTAGAATCAAGCTAACACAAATCTAGCGCTTACAAACACCTTATAATAGCTTAACTAAGCTATTCAAATCATTTCTATATTTTTAACACTTGCTAAATAAGTTTTAGCAAAAACCTAGTAAGCAATATTTCACAATTAAACAAAATATTAATTAACAATAATTATCATAATCTACTAGGTTATGTTTTCCTAATCACAAATTAACACTTTAATTAACATTAAACACTTAATCAAGCTTTAACCCTAACTTGAATTTATTAAAAATTATGAATAATGAATTAAATCAAGAATTGATAACCATTTAATTAATTAACTTAAAGATCTAAACATAATAAATTAAGTTTAGGGTTTTGAAAATTATACCTCAACAAGGACACAAAATAACAACATGATCCATCATCTTAGCCTCCAAAAACCATGCTTTGTTGAAGATCCAAGCAAACTTAGTGAAGGAATTTGATGGTTAAATTTTTATTTAGGAATTTTTGAATTTATTTTGGGATTTTTGATGAGTTTTTGATCTTGGAAAAAGAAGAAATGAGATTGGAAAAATTTGGGACAGAAATGGGGGAAGAGAGGTCGGCCAAGGTGAGGGGGTGTTTGTGTGTCACGACCCGAAAGTACGGAACGTGACTGGCACTTAGATTACAAGACGTCTAAAGGCGTAATATAAACTAAGTCAGCCAAAGCCCAGAAAATCTAAACCAAAACCAAAGAGAGTGAAGGAAACCTTTCATGAAAACAACTTGAAATCAATTTAGTTGCATTGAACCACTTTTTAAAAAAAATCAAAAATTTCCTAAAATTTCGGCAGAGTCCCCTTTGTAAATTCTATCCCCCAAAATGGGTACAAGAAGATATATAACCTGTAATCACAAAATGACATCCCCAAGCGGGAGCTAGCTCTTTGCCCAAGACGGATCACAACCACACGTAATATATATATGTAATATCAAGAAAAGAGCAAAAAGAAATGCAAAATATAAGAAAACACAACATCCGCTCAAGTGAGCTCCACCAAAGGAAACCACATATACACAAATCTCTCAGTCTAATCACTAGGTCGAATATACAAATAAGAAGTGGTAGATGGAGAATACTAGATACAAAAATAGTACAAAAGAGATAAAAGTGCTCTCGCAACCCACCTACGAGCAATGTCGCGAGTCTGAGCAAAAGAGATCACTAATAAGATAAGCCACCGCTAGTAGGCTGATGAGTCCGACCTGCAAGACACTGTGGCACAACGGGGGTGAGTAGCCAGCTCGTGAGTAGAATATAACATCTAGTAATGCTATCGTAAGAATGCGCGCAAATGCCTCACAGCATGTATGTCCAGATGTGATGTAATACCTCTATTATGCATGCACATGTATGTAATGTCAGTACTAAGTCTTTAAGTGTTTTAAATGCTATGAGTTCTGCATTCTTAACTTTAGAAAAAGAATATCTGTATAATAGCTAAATACCATCAAGAAATCATCTGAAACCCGTGTCAAGCATCGACACCAAATATGAAAACACATCTTTCTCAATGTCTCACTGTATCAATGTCTCAATACATCGGGCTCCGTCAGTCCGGATCGGCCCATATCATCAAATCTCACGACAACGGTCGGTATCCTCCGGATATCCGCCGCACCAGACATCACCGGTAGGTAGTCTTCACCTGCCAGGCTCATCGTCTACAACTCGATCTTCTTGCCCCGGGGTACCATACCAAGCCCACCATGTACCCGAGACAGTTCATCCTCTCCTCGAATCGGGTCTCGAAATCCAACAGAAAACATGAAACTCATGGTGGACGACACATACATCATGAGAAAACCGCAACTTTGTTTTTAAAAATGATAAATATAAGCTTTTGTTAAATTCATGCGGTTGTCCCCAAAATCCAGAAATCACAGCAATACTGAAATCCTCAAGAAAATCATAATGCCCAACATGTTGTATATGGTAAATGTCTATGATATCAAGGTATGCGATGTGATTTGTAGCTAGAAATCTATGTAAGTATGATGATGATGCGAGGTATATACATGCTATGCGATTTCATAATTCGTGTATAATACAAGTAGTTATACTAAACTAAACAGGTCCTACAGTGCTCGTGGCATGGTAATTACCAAAGGCATGTGTGTCACATGAATAGTGCGCGTGCAACAGGAGCCAATAGTAACTGTGTTCGTGTCCTACAAAGTGATATCGTACATGTGTATATGGATACCCTATGCAAATCTTGCAGACGAATAGCTATAAATGTATGAAATGTGCATGAGGGGGGTTAGCTAACTAACAATGCATATCTTGAAAGAAATAAAGTAATCCTAACTAGGGGGTGCCTCGTGCCATCCAGACGATTTCCCCATAGATGAATACATCTACTCACCTGAAAGCCTCGCTAATCTGATCCGACTACCGCCTTGCCTTTGCGCGCCGCGTCCGATGTTTCCGCGACCCATCCTAGAATTGCCTAACACAAAATATAAGATTACAGATTACTAAAATGACGCAACTCACAATATGAAAAGATCGACTCTCTCGAATTGGTCACAACGTGCACTCGGTACGCGGAAAACACACGAAAATCGCTAAAACCTTAACTAAAAATACCGTTTTGGGGCAATCGTCAAAACTAAATCCGACTAGACAAAACCCCGCATTCGCGCACACTAAAAGTCATATAAGATGCTAATTATATCGCCAAAATAAAAAAATTAGGTCACCTCCTAAAATTTTAGAAATACTAGTAAGCATTAGCATACCGATTTCAAAGTAAACGTCGCGAATTAACGATATCGCGATCGCAACATCGCACAAACAACCATTCTAACCAATTAGATAGCCAAAACCCTAACTTTAACCCATCAAGCATGCTACAAACCCTAATTACAACATCAACCCTTTCTTGAATTTCCTAAACAAGAATTCATAACCAAATTACACACTAAAACTACTAAATCTAGCAAATTAAACAACAATTAACAACTAGATTAGGATTTATACCTCCCAAGTGGTGAACCTCTTGCACTTAGCCTCCAAAAAGGACTTCTTTCTCCTTATTTTAAACAATTTAGGGTTTGTACGGTTTGAATTAGAGAAGAAAAAGTGCATTTTTGTGGATTTTTGCTTGAAATTTGAAGAAAGAAAGTGAGGGGAAAAAATGGGGGCTGTAGGGGTGAAGCTTGGCCAGAGCTAGAGGGTGAGGGAGAGTGAGGGAAAAATGTAGAAAGTTCTAAGAAAAAGTCACTCTCACATGTATTTAATGCTTAACACAACAATTTTTACAAAAAAACACCTTTTTCAATTCATTTTTGCTTTAAATTTCAAACCATAGAACTACATTCTAGAAAATTCTTGATACAATTTTATTGACATTAAATTTTAGTTTATAATGGTTCCTAAGTGTGTAATTTACCCATTTAAATTTGTATTTATCCCTAATTAAATGTATTTTTAAAAGCTTAAAATAATATTAAAAATAATTAATTAAGGAAATTTTTTTAATTAACTAGAAAATTTTAAGTGACATTTTAGTGACCAATTTATAGTAATATCTTATCTAAATTTTGTATAATTAGGTCTATAATGAATAATACTTATTTTGACTTTTTACGGAAAAGACTGCAAATTTTGCCGATTACCGAAAAACTGCCTAAACGATTTTCGAAGCGTTACAATCTTCCCCCATTAAAGAAATTCGGTCCCCGAATTTAAAAATTTAACTACGTGTACCTTCAAAAAGATGGGGATATCTCTTCCTCATCTCGACCTCGGTCTCCCAGGTGACCTCCTCGCTGTTCGGGCCACGCCAAAGGACCTTGACGGACGGTATAACCTTCGACCTCAATTTCTTCACCTGCCGATCCAAAATGACCACCGGCTGCTCGGTGAATGAAAGATCACGCTCTAACTGGATCGTCTTGTGCTGAATCGCATGGGAAGACCATGAAGGTACTTTCGGAGCATCGAAACATGGAACACGGGGTGAACATCGGGGAAGCTGGGTGGAAGAGCTAAACGATAAGCGACTGGACTAACACGCTCTAGGATCTCGAAGGGACCAACATATTTAGGACTAAGCTTCCCTTTTCGCCCAAATCTCATCACACCCTCCATTGGAGAGACCTTCAGGAAAACATGATCGCCAACAGTGAACTCGAGTCGGCGACGGCGCCTATCAGCATATGATTTCTGCCTACTCTATGCCGCTCTCATCCTGTCCCGAATCAGCTGTATCTTCTCGGTCGTCTCCTGTACGATATGCAGCCCCAAAATACTGCTCTCCCTGAGCTCTATCCAAAATACAGGCGATCGACATCTCCTCCCATATAAAGCCTCGAAAGGTGCCATCTGAATCGTCTCCTGGAAGCTATTATTGTAGAAGAACTCGATCAAAGTAAAATGACGATCCCAGCTACCCCCGAAATCTAAAACACAAGCTCTGAGCATGTCCTCAAGAGTCTGAATAGTACGCTCTGACTGACCGTCAGTCTGCGGGTGAAAGGCTGTGCTAAAACTCAATTGGGTGCCCAAAACTTCCTGAAGTTTCTGCCATAATCGGCTGGTAAACTGGATGCCCCGGTCGGACACAATGCAAGTCGGAACGCCATGCAGTCGCACGATCTCATCAATATAAGCCTGGGCGTACTGAGAAAATCCAAAAGTGGTCTTCACTGGCAGGAAGTGAGCCACTTTCGTCAGTCGATCCACAATAATCCAAATAGAGTCATACCCTCGACTGGTCCTGGGTAGACCCACAATGAAGTCCATGGAGACCTGTTCCCACTTCCACCCAGGAAAAGGCTGTAACTTTCCAGCTGGCCTCTGGTGCTCGGCCTTGACTTGCTGACAAGTCAGGCATCTCGACACAAAGTCTGTAACATCCTTCTTCATCCCGTCCCACCAGTAAACATCTCAAATCATGGTATATCTTGGTGGAACCTGGATGCACACTGTATACTGGTCTATGTGCCTCCTCGAGGATATCGCGCCTCAGTCCCTCAGAATCTGGTATGCACAGTCGAGTCCCAAATCGAAGTATCCCCTGATCATCAATCATGAACTCAGAAACTCTGCCCTGCCGAACCTGCTCAATAATCTCTAAAATACAGGCATCGCCCGACTGTGCCTCGCGGATACGGTCAAGTAACTGTGGGCGTGCTCTGAAATGGGCCAGCTGTCCCCCTGTAGGAGTAAGCTCGAACTGCACTCTTCTGTCATATAAAACCTGCCAATCCGACATCGACTGCATCTGTACTGCGCTCAAACAATATAAGCTACCTCCGGGCCTCCTACTCAAAGCATCTTCCACCACATTCGCCTTCCCGGATGGTATAGAATCTCGCAGTCATAATCTTTCACCAACTCCATCCAACGGCGCTGTCTCAGATTCAAATCTCACTGCTGAAAGATATACTTCAAACTCTTGTAGTCAGTGAATATCTGGCACGACTCACCGTATTGGCAATGTCTCCAGATCTTAAGTGCAAATACCACTGCAGCCATCTCTAAATCATGAGTGGGGTAGTCCTGTTCGTGTTTCCTCAGCTGCCGAGAAGCATATGCGATAACTCTATCGTGCTGCATCAATACACAGCCCAGCCCCACTCGAGAAGCATCACAGTATACCATGAACCCGCCTGATCCTGAAGGCAATGCTAACACTGGTGCAGTAGTCAGACGAATCTTCAACTGCTGGAAACTATCCTCACATGCCTTGGTCCAATCAAAAGGGACCCCTTCCGGGTCAACTCGGTCAGCGGCGCAGCAATACGGGAGAAATCATGGACAAAACATCGATAATAGCCGGCCAGACCCAGAAAGCTGCAAACCTCTGATACCGGTCTAGGCCAACACTGAACTGCTTCGATCTTCTTCGGGTCCAGACAAATACCATCTCTCGTCAACACATGACCCAAGAAGTCGACACTGTCTAACCAGAATGCGTACTTGGAAAATTTGGCGAACAGCTGATGCTCTCTCAAAGTCTGCAAGGTGATACGCAAGTGCTACTCATGCTCCTCCCGGCACCGAGAATAAACCAAGATGTCGTCAATGAACACAATGATGAACTGATCGAGATACAGCCTGAATACACGGTTCATCAAGTCCATAAATGCTGCCGGGGCATTGGTGAGCCCGAACGACATCACCAAGAACTCATAATGACCATATCGAGTACGGAAAGCGGTCTTCGGAATATCCTCCTTCCGAACCCGCAACTCGTGATAACCTGACCGTAAATCAACCTTCGAGAAAAACCCTGCACCCTGGAGCTTATCGAATAAGTCATCAATGCGGGGTAGGGGATATCTGTTCTGCATAGTAACCCGGTTCAGCTGACGATAATCAATGCATAAGCGCAAACTTACGTCCTTTTTCTTAACAAACAGGACGGGTGCACCCCAAGGTGACACACTCGGTCGGATAAGCCCTTTGTCCAGCAAGTCTTGTAACTGATCCTTCAGCTTTCTCAGCTCCGCTGGGGCCATCCGATAAGGCGGTATAGAGATAGGTCCCGTGCCGGGGATCAAGTCGATGCAGAACTCAATCTCGCGCTCTGGTCGCAGACCAGGCAGCTCGTCAGGGAATACATTAGGAAACTCTCTCACAACAGGGACCTGGTCCAATAGAACCTCTATGGAGCTAGTATCACAAACATAGGCTAAGAATCCCTGACACCCTTTCCTTAAGAGCTGACCGGCGTGAAGAGAAGAAATCAAGCTGGGAAGCGTAGCGCTACGATCTCCCTGAATAACAAGAACCAGCTCACCAGGAAAACTGAATCTGACTTCTTTCTCACGGCAGTCCACGGATGCATAACAGGTGGCTAGCCAATCCATACCAAGAAGAATGTCAAAGTCTAGCATATCTAGGAGAATCAAATCAACTGAAGAATCTCTCTCCCCGATACGAACGGAACATGATCGGTACACGAAACGGGCAACAAACGACTCGCCTACCGGAGTAATAACGATAAGCGGCTGATCTAACGGAGAAGATTCTCGGCCCAACCTCGGTGCAAAGAATGTGGATACATAGGAATGTGTGGAGCCTGGATCAAATAATACCCGTGCATCAAAAGAACATACTGGCAGAGTACCTGTCACGACGGCATTGGATGCCTGTGCATCCTGAGGAGTCAACGCGAACACTCGGGCCTGTCCACCACTGGTAGTTGGCTGTCCCCTGCCTCTACCTCGGCCTTTGCCTCTGTCGCTTCGTCCTCTCTGAACCGGACCGCCACGCTCACGACCTCTAGGAGCATCTGGCTGGCGTGGAGCATCCTCAGGAGTAGGAAGTAGAGCTCTCTGAAGGGGTGGTGAAGGTGGTAATGTCACATGTGGGACTGTCGCCGTGCCCTGGCGCCCCATGGTACAGTCTCTGATACGGTGGTACCGACTTCCACACCGAAAACATCCCGGCCACGACTGCTGGGTCTGTGCATATGAACCAAATAACTGACCTCGTCACAATCCTCTGCCTCCACCATCTCCCAGAAATAATCTATCGTGGTGTCTACCCATCTACCGCTGAGCTGGTGTATCAGTATGGATCCTCTTCGGCCCAGAAACGACCGGAGTCTCAGAAATACGCTCCTCCAAAAGTAAGGCTGCGTCCATCGCGGCTGCGTAAGTATCAAAGTGCTGGGTGCCGATGGCAAGGAATAGCTGTGTATCAAGCCCTCGCACAAACCTCTTTATTCTCTTCTCTTCTGTGTCTACTAGGTACGGAGCATATCGAGACAACTGGGTAAACTGTATATCATACTCTGACACTGTCATCCCAGGAGTCTTGCGTAGAGACTCAAAACTACGGGCTCGAGCATCTCGGACACTCTCCGGAAGAAAATGGGCAAGAAACGCAGCTGTAAACTCATCCCAGGTCATAGAAGGTAGACCTGCAGCTCGGCCTCTCTCTACTGAGTCGTACCATGTCTGGGCAAGGCCCTCCAGACGAAAACTCATGAACTCCACCAATCTATCATCAGAACACCTCAAAGAACGGCAAATCCGAGCCATCCTATCAAGAATGCTTGTGGGTCCTCTGTCGCATCCGTACCGGTAAAAGCCGGAGGTCTCAATCTCATGAACTCCTGTAGTGAAACAGGGATAGTCTCCGTAGTAGCAGGAGCAACCATCTGTGCAGCAGGTACAATCGTGGTCTGTGCGGTGGAAGGAACGTCCTCGGACCTCTGTGCCCGACTGGACTCAACTAAAGATCCCATCATCTGTCGCAACTCCTGCATGCCAGCTTCTAATCTGGCAATACAGTCTGGATAAGGCGGATCAATATGACCCTGAGGGGTAGGCGTATCATCCCGCTCGATCCTCGCCTCAGAAGCGCCCGCTCGAATCTCATCCTTAGTGGCAGCCCGCTGAGCTCTCGTAGTCTTTGGCGGGCTGCTCGAATCTTTCATGAAAACGACTTGAAATCAATTTAGTTGCATTGAACCCCTTTTTTAAAAAAATCAAAAATTTCCTAAAATTTTGGCAGAGTCTCTTTTGTAAATTCTATTCCCCAAAATGGGTACAACAAGATATATAACCTGTAATCACAAAATGGCATCCCCAAGCGGGAGCTAGCTCTTCGCCCAAGGCGGATCGCAACCACACGCAATATATATATGTAATATCAAGAAAAGAGCATAAAGAAATGTAAAATATAAGAAAACACAACGTCGTCTCAAGTGAGCTCCACCAAAAGAAACCACATATACAAAAATCTCTCAGTCTCATCACTAAGTCGAATATACAAATAAGAAGTGGTAGATGGAGAATACTAGATACAAAAATAGTATAAAAGAGATAAAAGTGCACTCGCAGCCCACCTACGAGCAATGTCGCGAGTCTGAGCAAAAGAGATCACTAATAAGATAAGCCACCGCTACTTGGCTGATGAGTCCGACCTGTAAGACGCCGTGGCACAACGGGGTGAGTTTCCAGCTCGTGAGTAGAATATAACATCTAGTAAGGCTATCGTAAGAATATGCGCAAATGCCTCACAGCATGTATGTCCAGATGTGATGTAATACCTCTAGTATGCATGCACATGTATGCAATGTCAATACTAAGTTTTTAAGTGTTTTAAATGCTATGAGTTCTGCATTCTTAACTTTAGAAAAAGAATATCTGTATAATAGCTAAATACCATCAAGAAATCATCTGAAACCCGTGTCAAGCATCGACACCAAATATGAAAACACATCTGTCTCAATGTCTCACTGTATCAATGTCTCAATACATCGGGCTCCGTTGGTCCGGATCGGCCCATATCATCAAATCTCACGACAACGGTCAGTATCCTCCGGATATCCGCCGCACCAGACATCACCGGTAGGTAGTCTTCCCCTGCCAGGCTCATCGTCTACAACTCGATCTTCTTGCCCCGGGATACCATACCGGGCCCACCATGTACCCCAGACGGTTCATCTACTCCTCGAAACGGGTCTCGAAATCCAACAGAAAACATGAAAATTCATGGTGGACGACACATACATCACGAGAAAACCGCAACTTTGTTTTTAAAAATGATAAATATAGGCTTTTGTTAAATTCATGCGGTTGTCCCCAAAATCCAGAAATCACAGCAATACTGAAATCCTCAAGAAAATCATAATGCCCAACATGTTGTATATGATATATGTCTATGATATCAAGGTATGCGATGGGATTTGTGGCTAGAAATCTATGTAAGTATGATGATGATACGAGATATATATATGCTATGCGATTTCATATATCGTGTTTAATACAAGTGGTTATACTAAACTAAACAGGTCCTGCAGTGCTCGTGGCATGGCAATTACCAAAGGCGTGTGTGTCACATGAATAGTGCGCGTGCAACAGGAGCCAATGGTAACGGTGTTCGTGTCCAACGAAGTGATATCTTACATGTGTATATGGATATCCTATGCAAATCTTGCAGACGAATAGCTATAAATGTATGAAATGTGCATGAGGGGGGTTAGCTAACTAACAATGCATATCTTGAAAGAAATAAAGTAATCCTAACTAGGAGGCGCCTCGCGCCATCCAGACGATTTCTCTATAGATGAATGCATCTACTCATCTAAATGCCTCGCTAATCCGATCCGACGACCGCCGTGCCTTTGCGCACCGCGTCCGATGTTTCCGCGACCTATCCTAGAATTGCATAACACACAATATAAGATTACAGATTACTAAAATGATGTAACTCACAATATGAAAAGATCGACGCTCTCGAATTGGTCACAACGTGCACTCGGTACGCGGAAAACACACGAAAATCGCTAAAACCTGAACTAAAATCGCCGTTTCGGGGCAATCGCCAAAACTAAATCCGACTAGACAAAACCCCGCATTCGCGCACACTAAAAGTCGTATAAGATGCTAATTATATCTCCAAAATAACAAAATTAGGTCACCTCCTAAAATTTTGGAAATACTAGTAAGCATTAGCATACCGATTTCAAAGTAAACGTCGCGAATTAACGATATCGCGATCGCAACATCGTACAAACAAACTTTCTAACCAATTAGATAGCCAAAACCCTAATTTTAACCCATCAACCATGCTACAAACCCTAATTACAACATCAACCCTTTCTTGAATTTCCTAAACAAGAATTCATAACCAAATTACACACTAAAACTACTAAATCTAGCAAATTAAACAATAATTAACAACTAGATTAGGATTTATACCTCCCAAGTGGTGAACCTCTTGCACTTAACCTCCAAAAAGGTCTTCTTTCTCCTTATTTTAAACAATTTAGAGTTTGAGAAGAGGTGGAATAGGATTATGGTTTGAATTAGAGAAGAAAAAGTGCATTTTTTTGGATTTTTGCATGAAATTTGAAGAAAGAAAGTGAGGGGAAAAATGGGGGCTGTAGGGGTGAAGCACGGCCAGAGCTAGAGGGTGAGGGAGAGTGAGGGAAAAATGTAGAAAGTTCTAAGAAAAAGTCACTCTCACATGTATTTAATGCTTAACACAACAATTTTTACAAAAAAACCCCTTTTTCAATTCATTTTTGCTTTAAATTTCAAACCATAGAACTACATTCTAGAAAATTCTTGATACAATTTTATTAACATTAAATTTTAGTTTATAATGGTTCCTAAGTGTGTAATTTACCCATTTAAATTTGTATTTATCACTAATTAAATATATTTTTAAAAGCTTAAAATAATATTAAAAATAATTAATTAAGGAAATTTTTTTAATTAACTAGAAAATTTTAAGTGACATTTTAGTGACCAATTTATAATAATATCTTATCTAAATTTTGTATAATTAGGTCTATAATGAAAAATACTTATTTTGACTTTTTACGGAAAAGACTGCAAATTTTGCCGATTACCGAAAAACTGCCTAAACGATTTTCGAAGCGTTACATTGTGTAAGAAAAATGAAGAAGTTTCTAGCAAAAATACAATAAATACTTCATTTAATGCAGTTTTGCCACCTTTCATTTTCTTTTCTTTTCGTTTAAAATTTAATTCCATTGACCAAAAAAAATCTAGATATTTAAAAAGAAGGTTCTAAAATAATTTTAGTGATGATTTCTAATGATTCTCATTTAGAAAAAATTTCCCAATTTACGAGCATATTTTACCGGCTAAAATTATATTTTATTTGGGAAAAATTCTATCAGAACCAAAACCTCCCATATACCCCCAAAGTTCGCGCACAAGATTTATTTTAGCTAAACTAGGTGCCGGCAAGTTTATACGGATGTTTGATCGAAACCGGGTTAAAACGGAAAATACCGACTATTTTTCCCTAAAACGAAAAAAATCGCAAAACGATTTCTAAAACGTTACACAACCAGAAGCAACCCAGAAAAATCTAGCCAGAGAACCCTCTATATGGCCGAGGATCCGCGACCAAACATGGCTTTTAGCCGCGGTTCCGCGGCCATGATAAGCACGTGTCGGTGCATATTTTGACGGTGTGGCGGTACGTTGATTAGGCTTCTTAGGGTAATTTTGTAAATGCAGATAGGGATCGGATGTAACCCTAGGGTTTCTATAATCTATAAATAGAAACCCTAATGCTCTTTTTGGAGCATGCCTCTTTTTATTGATAAAAATTCAGAATTCATTGTAATGTTTTGAAAAGTCATTGAATAAAAGTAAGTAGTTTTTCTTTACCTTGCCATAGTTAAATTCTTTTCTGCCGTAGTTTAGTAATTTATTTATCTTCCCTAGTTAGATTTTATTTATCTGCCGTAGTTTAGATAATTAGTTTTTTAAAAACAATCATAAAAAAATGTTTCTTTTTATCAATTTCCTAATGAGTGAGTAGTTCCTCACTTGTTAGGGTTAGGAATAAGAAAGGTTTGAGAGATTAAAATCTCTCACCATTTTCTTGCCCATCGCATATTTTTTTTATAGGACTCCATGCATACATACACATACCGCTCACTACGGCACCCTATCCCACGAGATAGCGGTGATACCGTAGTTTAAAAGACCGGTTGTATATGTTTTCCATGGAGGTTAGGATAAGAGTTAAGGAAGGACGGACAAGGACCTAGAGAAAGAAACATCGGTTCTACCCGATCGTGCTAATCCCCTTTATTAATTATTATCATAACACCTAAATAGATCTTAATTAGGGTATTGAAAACGGTGAGAAATATTAAATTTCCAAACTCAACCTAAACCTAACCCTACCAAGGTTTTAATCCTAATCTAAATCAACCTTAGTTTTTAGTGATAATCCAATCCACAACAATTTGAATTAACTCGTTAGAACAAATAGAAAATACACAATATCCCTGTGGACCGACCTGTACTCCCCGGCTAGCTACCAAGCAACGCCGTTCTTGATTGCGGTAATTAATTCTTTAATTCATCTTTTGAAAGCGAAAGCGCACGAAATTACATCAATTAAATGACGCCGTTGCCGGGGATGGCGTAGTTATTTTCTTTTTGCAATTTCAGGTTAATATAAAATCATAAAATTCATAAAAATAAAAAAATATAAAATATAAAAATTTTATCATCTTGTTATTTTTTGAAAGGTGTTTTGTTTGAATTGTGCAGGATTGACGAACAAATTCAAATCTGGAAAATTCCACTGAGCAAAACAGCAAACATCAGATCTGAACAGACAGAGGAAAATCAGAACAAAGAAATAGAAGTAATTTTGGGATCTGAACCGCAAGGAGCACCGCGGAACCGCCGCTGATCTGTGCCATTTGCCACGGAACTGCCGCGGTCTGCTGACGTAAGCAGACCAAATCTCCTCTGTAAGCCTTCTGTTCTTCTTCTGAACCCCCTGATATCCTCTGAAATATTTTCCTGCAGGGGTCTTTGCGCAAAAACTTCTCCCCTTCTCCAATAACTTGATCTTTTGCAGGATTCTTTGCACCACAATAAAAAAAATTGTTTGCAAGTGTTTGATTGTGTTTACTGCTTTGCATTCTTTAAATTGACTTTAAGGGGCTTTTACACCAATCCAGATTGGGTGGGGATTTCATTACCCTTCCTAGGACCCCGAAAATCACATAAAGAATATTGCATTGACCATCAAGTTAATTAAAAAAATTAGACACAGCCTTAAGGACTGTCGCGCTCAATAGGACAAAGGAATAGTTGTAGGCATCGATCGTTTATCTAAACCTGACTTTGTGGTGCCTAGGCTAGACAAGTGGGGAAAGATAACTTTAAAAGGCCCGTCTCACGGTGATTCGTGAGCGGATCCCTCCTTTCTCTACTTGCGCTTACCAGGCCACAATTGGCGGTGAAGAGGCAATTTGAGGTCCTCACATCTTGCCCTCTGGAACAGTTAGGAGCAGTCTAGTTGACCTAGGTGGCCCTAAATCTAGGCTTGATTTTGCATTTGTGATTGATTGAACGTGTGTCTAAGCCTTTTATTGAAAATCTTTTTGCAAAAAGCTCCTTATAAAAAAAACACGAAAATGGAAAAAAATTTATAAAAACTTGCCACTTGTCGCTAAGAAATACGTTGCACCCCACTTACACCCACTTCCTTCCATTGACGTTTTCTTACCCCCACCTTCTGTTTTCACCTTTTGACTACACTACCTCTTTAGTGTATGTCCAGTTGGACTAGGGACACTAGTGCCTGTTTAGTCCGTGTCTCGTTAGTGCCGATTGACGACGCTTTCGACTTCGAAGTCGAAATTCCCTCCACTTTTTTACCTTCATCATCATATTCTTCGTCTTCTAAGGAGATGTTGGAATTCAATCCTAACAACCCCTTACCCGCGGGACAGATTCCACCTCCACTAGGTGCGAATAACCCACAACCCCCACCTGTTGAAGCGCCCCAACGAATCGCGCTGCAGGATCTTTTCTACCCTATCCGCACCGCTTTACCAACTTGTCTTTCACTTCCACCGGCTAATGGGGATAACTTTGAGATCAAACCTCACTTCATCAACATGTTGCCCAAATTTCATGGGCTGGAATCTGAAGATGCCTACAACTTCATAAACAAATTCAGAATGTTTGCGCAATGATGAAGACAACACAACTTTCTGATGATGCTATAAGGACACGTGTCATTCCATTCACCTTATGTGACCTAACCGATAAATGGTTATAGAGCACAGCATCGTACTCAAATAAAAATTGGGAAGAGTTTGTTAAACTTTTCTAAAAAGGTTTACCCACATCACAAGACCGCGAGAATTCGCAATGAGATTATTCAATTTTTCCAGCTCCTTCCGAACCTTTTGGATGTGTTTTGAAAGATTTAAAGACCTACTTGTTCAATGCCCTCACTACGGTATCGAAAATTGGCAACTTTGCCGAACTTTATACGATGGATTGAACCCAGCAATTAAGCAGTTGTTGGAAACCATTTGTCAAGGTCACTTTCTAACAAAATCAAGCGAGGAAGCTTGGCAGTTTCTCGACGATCTTGCTGAACAAACACTTCAGTGGGAAAGCACTAAGACCACCTCATCTTCTCATCAGTCAGTCTAGGGCTGTTCAGACCATAATATTGCATTTATCATTCCCCTATTCTTACCCTTTTTATAATAAACAGGTACTCTTGACGCACGTGTGTTGCATATTACAGGTTACAGGTTTCTGGAGCAAATACAGTGAAAAAGACACAAAACAACAGAAAAAGTGACTTTTTGACCAGCAAGTAGACGGATCTTAGTCAAGCCTAGTCGAAGAACAGTGCAAGGTCCCAAAAAGTCAAATGAGAACGGTTGTAAAGATCGCTGTAAATATTCACTGAAATATCTGGAGAAGAACCAGAAGCCAAAAGAGAAACTAAATGAATAACCAGAAGCCCAAAGAAGCCAGCAGAATAACCCAGAAATTTGGTGGCCCAAGCCCACCAAAGGGCCGCGGATCCGCGGCCCAAGCCAGCATATGCCGGCGATCAGCGGCCATTATATGCCCGTGTCGGCGCAGTTTTCTTGTGACGGTGCTTTGTTGTGGGTGTTGGGATTGTAAGTGGGCAAATCAGTAATTGCGCATGTGCGAGACTCTGAAACCCTAATTCTCCTGTTTGCTTATAAATTGTAATTTTAGATCTAAAAATTGTATGCCTCTTGATAATCAATAAAAAGTGAGATTTGTTGAAGAATTGGGAGCATCACTTTTACTTGTAAGTTTTTAGTTTTATTTCATTCTTGCCTTAGTATAATCTTTTACTTGCCCTAGTTAGTTAATTCTTGCTTTAGTGTAATCCTCTTTAATCTGCACCAAGTAGTTAACCTTTAAAACATAAACACAAAAAATGTCTCTTTGCAACAATCCCCTAATGAGCGAATAAAATCCTCGCTCGTTAGGGTTAGGAACAAGGGAGTAAGTGAGAGATGGATGTCTCTCACCTCCTTCAACGCCAACCTATTTTTAAAACGAAATCTTCATGCATTCATATAAGATCCGCCCCCTACGGCACCCTACCTACAAGGTAACGGTGAACCATAGTATAAAAGGCCGGACTTATATGACATCCATGAAGATCACATCAATTAATAGGAAAGGACGGACAAGGATCTAGAGGAAGAAACTTTGTTTCTTCCCAATCATCCTAATCCCCTTTGCTAATAATTGTTGTGACATTTCTAAAAGCTTAAATCATGGCATTGAAAGAGGTGAGAACATAGATCTCAACACCCCTACCTTCGACCTAACCCTAACGAGTCCTTTCTTATCACATACATTCATCTTAAACTCAATCGATAAAAAACCAACCACGATTTGAATCAACTCGTTATAACACGAAATTAGAAATTAACACATCCCTGCGGATCGACCCGTATTCACCGGCTAGCTGCGAAGCGACGCCGTTTCTGATTACGGTAAACTACAATTTTTGGATCAATCAAATGGCGCCGTTGCCGGGGATGGCGTAATTTTCTCTTTTTGTATGATTTCGGGTTGATATAAAATTTGAAAATTATAAAAATCTGAAAATACAAAATACAAAAAATATTCTTTTGATCATTTTTATCTGTTTGAAGGGTTTCTCGTGTGAATCTTGTAGGAACGACAAGAACTTTCAGATCTGGAATTTTACAGAGAGGAAAACATAAATTGGTGCATAAAAACAGAGAGGAACTGAAGGTAAAGAACCACAGAATTTTTTCCAGAGGCCGATCTCTCCACTTAGCCGCTCTTCCGCCGCATAAGAGGGCCTTCAGCCGCGGATCCGCGCTCCTAGTGACACGTCAGCACCTGAAATTTTTTGGTTTGTTCTCTCTCTCTTCCCTCTGAAACCTCCATATCTCTGTCTGTGAAAATTTTCTGCAGGAATTCTTTGCGTAAGAGTCTTTCTTCCCCTTCTAAATAACAGATTTCTGCAGGTTTCTTTGCGCCGCGCTAAAATTGATTGCAAGTGATTTTAATTGTTTTGCATAATTTAATTGGACTTAAGGGGCTATTTGACCAAACTCAGATTGGGTGGGGATTTCATCACCCTTCCCAGGACCCCAGAAAACACCTAAAGCATTTTGCATCGACCACCTTTAATTAAAAAAAGATTAGACTCAGACCTAAGGACAGCGAGCTCAATAGGAAAAGGACTAGGGTAGGCATCGGCCGTTTATCCTAACCGACATTGCGGTGTCTAGGCTAGTGGTTATTAATTAGGCCCACTGTAGTGGTGGTTCCTTCCCACTTACCTGGCCGTATTTGTCCGTGAAGAGGCGGTTTGAGGTCTATTTCTAGCCCTAGTTAGGAGCTGTCTAGTAGACCTAGGCGACCCTAGATCTAGGCCTGATTGTGCATGTGTGGTTGATACAGTTGTGTCACGAGTCCGTTTTCAAAAACCTCTTTGCAAAACTCACACACAAAAAAAAAAAAAAAAATAAAGAAAAATCTTTTCAAAACTTGCAACTTGCCGCTAAGAAAACTTGCACCTCATTTCCACCATCTCTCCTTCATTGACGTTATCTTACCCCCACATTCTGTTTTTCTTTTTTCTGACTGCACTATCCCTTTTAGTGTATGCCACTTTGGACTAGGGATACAGACGCCCGATTAGTCCGCGTTTCGTTGGTACCGACCAACGAACCCTTCGACACCGAGGTCGAAAATCCGTCCACTTTCTTACCTTCACCTTTAATTTCTTCCACCGAAGGTATGTCGGGATTCAACCCCAATAATACCTTGCCGACGGGAATGATTCCACCTCCACCAGGTGCGAATAACCCGAACCAACCGCCTGTTGAAGCGCCCGCACGAGTTGCGCTCCAGGACCTCTTCTACCCCATCCGCACTTCTTTACCCACTTGTCTTTCACCCCCACCGGCAAATGGGGACAATTTTGAGATTAAACCACATTTCATCAATATGCTGCCGAAATTTCACGGTTTGGAAACTGAAGACGCTTATATCTTTATTAATAAATTCCAAAATGTGTGCGCTATGATGAAAACAACCCAATTGAGTGATGACGCTATAAGGCTAAGGGTCATTCCTTTCACCTTATGTGACCTAGCCGAGAAGTGGCTATATAGCACCGCATCACATTCCATAAGAAATTGGGATGAGTTTGTGAAGGCTTTTCTAAAAAAGTTCTATCCTCACCATAAAACTGCCAGAATTCGAAATGAAATAATACAATTCTCACAACTGCCTTCCGAACCTTTCTGGAAGTGCTTCGAGAGATTCAAGGACCTATTAGTTCAATGCCCTCACCATGGTATAGAAAGTTGGCAACTTTGCCAAACATTATATGAGGGATTGAACTCGGCAACGAAGCAGTTGCTAGAAACAATCTGTCAAGGTCATTTTCTCTCTAAGTCTAATGATGAGGCGTGGCAGTTTCTCGAGGATCTTAGTGAACAGACAATACAGTGGGAGAGCACAAAGACCACATCAGCTTCTAGTGGTCAATCTAGGGGAGGCATACATCAAATAGAGATGTCGATTGCCATGAAGGCCGAGATGGCCGCTCTTACGAAAAAGCTAGAAGCGATCGAGACCAAAATCTCCTCGTCTTCTCCTGCCCCAGCTATGCCACCACGTACTGTCTGTGCTTGTTGTGCGGATCCATCGCACCTGACTGAAGAATGTCCTTATAATGCATCTACACAAGGACAGGATCAAGTCAATGCTGCATTCCAGCAACGACAAAGGAACGATCCGTATTCTTCAACGTATAATCCGGGGTGGAGGAGTCACCCAAATTTCGCTTGGAACCAAAATCAACAATTCCAAGGAAATAATAATAATTTTCAGAGACCTCCTCCACAACAACAACAACAAGCACCCTCGCAAACTCAATATCAACCGCAACAATTTCAACAACAACCTTACCCTAATCAGGTGAACAACTTTGTGCCGAACAATGCGTACCAGCCAAATAATTATGTTCAACCTAATAATGATAAGGTTAGCTCGCTCGAAAGAAGTCTAGATGCGTTCCTTAAGCAATCTACACAGTCTACAGCAAGACTTGAGACTTCTATTCAAACTTTAGTGCAAAATAGTGCCTCCCATGATCAGAGTATCAAATCTATAGAGGCACAAATTGCACAACTCAATGCAGCTTTGAGCGAGCGCGAAAAAGGAAAACTCCCGTCTCAACCGTTGCCCACCCTCGGTCACGCACATGCTGCACACAATCAGCAAAATCATAATGTAAATGCGGTGACCACGTTGAGATCGGGAAAAGTGTTGCGGAACCATGTGGGCATTAACAATGACACCCCTGCCGGTGGGGTCTTCTTCATCTTCTTCACCATCTTCTTCTTTAGAGCCTATTCTCCACCCTTCACATGGCTCTACCTCTTCTAGCTTGAACGGACCTAATTCTCACGACATGAACACATCTACACGAGGTACCGTTCCAACTCGACAATCTGATCCACAAAAATTGGACTCAACCACCTTTCAAAATGTTCCTTTTCCTAATCGGTTGAGATCAAATAAACCAACTCCTCAAATGGAAAAGATTGTCGAGTTGTTCAAACAGGTTAGCATAAACATCCCTCTTTTGGATGCAATTCAGCAAGTTCCTTCATATGCCAAAATTTTAAAGGACTTGTGCACCAAAAAGAGGAAGTCGCAAGTGCCAAGAAAGTTTTTGTGGCCAATGCTATTAGTGATGCTCTTGTAAATTCCCTTCCCCCAAAACAAAAGGACCCCGGGTGTCCTACCATTTCGATAACAATTGGGGACAAGAATATCAATAGAGCACTCTTAGATCTTGGCGCGAGCGTCAATTTGCTACCCTATTCTGTGTACGAGCAATTGGGCGTTGGAGAGCTTAAGCCCACTCACTGTACTCTCCAAATGGCCGACCGGTCAATAACCCATCCTAGGGGAGAGCTGGAGGATGTGTTAATAAGAGTAGGGGATTTCATTTTCCCCGTCGACTTTATAGTGATGGATACACAACCTGTTGCAAACCCCCGGAACCAAATTCCGGTAATTCTAGGTCGACCATTTTTGGCTACTTCCAACGCAGTGATCAATTGTCGTAATGGTTCAATGAACCTATCTTTCGGCAATATGACTATTGAGCTCAATATTTTCAAGTTAGGAAGTCAGCCTGCTGAGCCCAATGCTAGCGTACTAGACGTTTGTTCGATCAATGAGATCGCGGAGGAGGACTGTGAGTTCGAGAATTTTTTATTCGACCACAGCAATGTTAACGCCACTAGTGCGTTCCTCCTAGAATCCGACTCAGTTTTCGCGGCGGATAACGATTTTGAATGTTTTACATTCGTCGACGACTTCGAAGACTCATCACCTGATTTGGAGTCTTTTGCTTTTGCGGATGAGTTGGTAGAACCATCCGACACTGTTGCGTACACTCGGTACGAACCTTTGATGGAATCATTCGAGTTTGAAACAATTACCCCTTTGCTACCATCTATTGTTTCACCTCCTAAACTCGAATTAAAGCTTTTGCCGACACACCTAAAATATGCATATCTAGGTGATAATGAGACCTTACCTGTCATTATATCAGCCTCTCTATCTCTTGAGCAAGAGAAGGCTCTCTTGATGGTCTTACTTAATAATCAGCAAGCCTTCGGCTGGTCTATGGCGGACATTAAGGGGATTAGTCCCCTCATAGTCGAACATCATATACACTTAATGGATGATGCCAAGCCAGCACGAGATCCACAAAGGCGCCTCAACCCCATCATGAAAGAGGCTGTTAAGAAGGAAATTGTCAAATGTCTGGATAGCGGTATCATTTACCCTATCTCGGATAGCCAATGGGTTAGCCCAATCCACGTCGTGCCCAAGAAATCGGGCATTACGGTCATTACAAACGAGGCAAATGAGTTGATTCCCACTCGCACCCAAACTGGGTGGCGAGTCTGCATAGACTATAGGAAACTCAATGCCGCAACAAGGAAGGACCACTTTCCCTTACCTTTCATTGACCAAATGCTCGAGCGATTGGCAGGGCACGAGTTCTATTGTTTTCTTGATGGCTATTCCGGTTACAATCAAGTCCCCATCGCCAAAGAGGACCAAGACAAGACAACATTCACTTGTCCCTTTGGCACTTTTGCTTATCGTCGCATGCCCTTTGGGTTATGCAACGCACCCGCGACATTTCAGCGGTGTATGATGGGGATCTTTTCAGACATGGTCGAAAAGTTCTTGGAGATTTTTATGGACGATTTCTCCATCTTTGGCGACTCCTTCGACGAGTGTTTACGCCATCTTGACGCTGTTCTTACCCGCTGCAGGGATAAGAACCTAACATTAAATTGGGAGAAGTGCCATTTCATGGTGCAAGAGGGCATTGTTCTAGGACATGTCATTTCGCAAAACGGCATCGAGGTAGACAGGGCTAAAATCGAAGTGATTTCTAACCTACCTCCCCCAAAGTGCGTCAAAGATATCAGAGCCTTCCTTGGCCACGCCGGTTTTTACAGACGGTTTATCAAGGACTTTAGCAAGATTGCTAGACCCTTGACCCTCTTACTGGCCAAGGACACGACCTTCGCTTTTGACTCCACATGCACTGAAGCATTTGAGTCTTTAAAACATTCACTCATCACTGCACCCATCCTCTCATCTCCCGACTGGACACACCCTTTTGAAATCATGTGCGACGCATCAGACTTTGCAATTGGAGCTGTTCTTGGACAGCACATTAATAAGATGCCGCACGTGATTTATTATGCTAGCCGAACACTAAATGAGGCCCAACTTAATTACACAACAACAGAGAAAGAGTTTTTAGCTGTTGTGTTCGCACTCGAAAAATTCCGGCCTTATTTAATCGGCTCTCCAGTCGTTGTTTATACTGATCACTCGGCTCTTCGCCACCTTTTTGCGAAGAAGGATGCTAAGTCAAGGCTAATACGTTGGATCCTTTTATTGCAAGAATTTGATCTTGTCATTAAGGACAAAAAGGGATGTGAAAACGTTGTAGCTGATCACCTATCACGACTTCCTTCTTCGCCCACGCTCGATCTTCCAATCTCTGACGTTTTTCCCGACGAGCAGCTCTTGACTGTTTCTTGCGAACCATGGTTCGCCGATATTGTAAATTATTTAGCCACCGGCCTGATTCCTAATGATTGGTCGAAACAGGATAAGCTTCGATTTTTGTCCCAAGTAAAGCATTTTTACTGGGATGAACCCTATCTTTTCAAATACTGTTCCGACCAAATCATTCGTCGGTGTGTGCCCGAGAGTGAGGTCAAGAGCGTGCTGTCTTTCTGCCACGATCAAGCATGTGGCGGGCACTTTGGCCCAAAGAAGACAGCCGAAAAGGTTTTGCAGTGTGGTTTCTATTGGCCACGACTCTTCAAGGATGCATTTGAATACTGCAAAACTTGCTCCCGGTGCCAACATTTGGGCCGGATTTCGCGGAGAAACGAAATGCCACTCCAACCCATTTTGGTGGTGGACATTTTTGATGTTTGGGGTATAGACTTTATGGGACCATTTCCTAACTCTTTTGGAAATGTGTATATTCTGTTGGCGGTTGACTACGTTTCTAAGTGGGTCGAGGCTGTGCCCAGTCGAACGAACGATAATAAAGTTGTCGTTCGATTCCTTAAAGAACACATATTTTCTCGATTCGGGCACCCTCGGGCAATTATAAGTGATAATGGTTCTCACTTCTGCAATAGGACTTTCGAGTCCTTGATGCGTAAATATTCTATCACCCACAAATTGTCAACGCCATATCACCCCCAAACATGTGGGCAAGCCGAGGTTTCGAATCGGCAAATAAAGCAAATTTTGGAGAAAACGGTTTCTAAAAACCGTAAGGATTGGTCGCTTAAATTGATAGATGCACTATGGGCTTTCCGTACTGCATATAAGACTGATCTGGGTATGTCTCCATACCGGCTTGTGTACGGGAAGGCTTGCCACCTCCCAGTGGAGATCGAGCACAAAGCTTTCTGGGCTATCAAAGAGCTAAATTTGTCTTTAGGAGATGCGGGCAGCAACAGAAAGCTGCAACTGAATGAGTTGGAGGAGCTAAGGGATGAGGCATATGACAATGCCATAACTGCTAAAAACCGAGCCAAGGTGTTCCACGATAAACACCTTTTACGAAAAACTTTTGAACCTGGTCAACAGGTTCTACTTTATGACACTCGGTTACACTTGCATCCTGGTAAGCTCAGGTCCAGATGGAGAGGACCTTTTATGGTCCGCACCGTCTATCCGCACGGTGCGGTAGATCTTGAGAACCCTGAAGACGGTACCTTATTTAAGGTAAATGGGCATCGACTAAAACCGTTCTTCACTGCGGATCCCTCGGAGGAGCTCCTGTTTTTGCAGGAGCCGATTTACACTGATTGATCTTCTTCCGCTTTCACCCCCAAACTTTGTTTCCCAATGACACTATTTCAAATAAGTTTGGGGGTGTGTATATCACTTGTATTATATTTCCAAAATACCATAAAAAATACATAAAAATAAAAATAAAATTTGGACCAAATTGCAAAATTGCAGATTAATAGCTGAATTTACACATAAAACCCTCTCTTTAGAGGGTGTTTTTTACAAACTCACCTCCTTTCCCCCTATATAATGGACCCGAGCCCTCCTGCCTTCATACCCTAAAAACATTTTCTCCTCATAAAAACCCTAGGCGCCGCCCCTGCCCCCTGAAGAAATCTCGAGACGCGCCGCCGCCAGAAGACCGCGGATCCGCCGCTTATTCCGTCTCCTGCCGCCAATCCGCCGCGCATCAGAAGCTTCACCCCCTGAAATTTTCGGGGGAGGTACATCTGTTCCTTTCCTCTCTGTTATTACACACATTTTCCTGCACACATCTTTATGGCTCATAAATTCCAATTTGAAAGGGATTTTTCCCCTGTGTTTGCACACGAGATCTATGGATCATACTTCCCACAGGAAATTGCACAGAGGGGATGGAATTTCCTCCTATATAACCATGGATCTGCATTTGCTGTCCCTAGCTTAGTCACCCAATTTTATGAGTCATTGGAAGAGAATAGCCTAGACAATTTAGGTTATATTAAATTGAATTGGGGAACTCAAGAAATTCGCATCGACAGGGGCATGATACACGAGGTTACACTCATACCTCGTGTCCCCGCACACGAACAACCCCTTCGTTTTGAAGATTATCTTCCTTTAATGGGTAATGACTGTGCGCGAGAACCGCGCAAGGGGATCCAAGCACGGACCCTATTCGCAAATGTTTTAACTGTGTGCCGGTGGGCACAAAACAATATTTTTGGGAGTTCTCACAATACAACCTTTTTCACCCCTTCCTTACATGTCGTTCATACCTTAATGACGAAAAACCCTAGATTCGACATGTGCACAGTTTTGCTTTACTCCATAGGTTCGGGTAAACGAGGTCCTGTACACCCCTGCCCCATGCTAGTTACCCAGCTCTGCCGTTATTTCCTCCCAGCTGAGGAATTTGACTCTTACTTGATAAACGATACCCCGGTCCGACCACTTTTAGAGGGCATCTCGTCGTCCTACTCTAGACTAACAGATATTTGGACACGGACCGACCCGGCAGAACATGTACCTGCACGCACGCCGAGCTCAAGCTCGACTTCGAGCGGGGAAGAGCTAACCCCCCAAGAGCATGCACGATTGATGCGGAGGGCAGTGAGAGGGATTGATTCTTTGAGGGATGAGTTTCGGGCAACGGCCCGAGAGCACGACCGTCGGTTGACGGAGATTGAGAGGGGGATACAGACACTATTGGCTAGGGGGGAGAGATCACGTTCACGCTCACGAGCGCGACGTGGGGCCGGGCAGTGAGGGCACTGCTTTGCTCAAGTTTGGGGGTATTAGAGGTGATGTATATAGTTATCCTTGCATTGCATATTGTATATATATCTTTGTTTTCCTTCTGCATAGTTATTTCTGCATTGCATTTTTATAAAAATCATAAAAATTTTAAAAAAAATTTTGAAAAAATAAAAATTTAGAAAACTGAAAAACCCATAAAAATTGAAAAATTTCAAAAAGTATAAAAATTAATGTATTCAATTCTGGTTAATTGACTTGAGTTTGATAAATAGGTTAACTGGCTAGGAAAAACTAAATCTTAGACTTAGCAAATTAAAAACCCTAAAAATAACCTTCCTTAAAGTTTAACTGTGGAAAGCATATGTCTTTGTAGGTTATTTAGAAATAGGCAAATTTTGGGTTCAGTTCTTGGGCTAAGTCGAAACGAAGGAAAAGTATTAAAACTCTTATTAGAGTATAAGTTTGAAAAATAATTCCTAACTTAAGTATGGATTCTGAAAATGTATACCCTACAAATTGCACAAACACGCACCTTGAAACTTGGATTAGTAGAAAAGACCTTGAAATACTCTTGTCTAACGTCCTTAGCACAATGAAAAAGAAAAAAAGTGGATAAAAAAAAAATGGACACTGGTTTTTGTGATTACTTAAGGCTAAAAAAAAAAAAAAAAAATAAATAGAAAAATATTTAGCAAAGGTGCTAAAAGCCTTGGGTATTGCAAAACTAGGAAGTACGCCTTAAAGTGCTAACGCATCTGGTAATCGGTTGTTGGTACCTCAAGAAGTATTAACAGTCGCATGAAGGATGTGAAAGCAAAGTCTCACAAGTGCTTTGGACACTGGGCTGGAGTACGATTGCTTGATTTGAATTTCCAAGTGTAGGGGTGATATTTACACACACGTGGGGATATGTGATTAGAGTTTAGATAAGAGAAAGGAATGAAGAATAGAACTTGTGTCTTTAATAGAGTTGATAGAAATTCCTAAGTGGAGATGGAACTCTAGAAGGAAAACTTAAGAAATGCCGAAAGCTAGGTAATTCTACAGGATATGTGTAATCTTAAGTTAAATAATGAGTAAGCGTGAAGAATATGGGTGGATAATTTGCGGGTCAACGATAATAGATTTCCTTGTTAGAAAACCTAAATGGAGAACAAAAGTCGAGAAACCAAGTTGATAGGATTTTGTGGGTAGTATCCGCTGAAAACCCTCAGGAGACAACACTCCTCCTACTAGGGACACCTAGAGGTTTAACGGCTTGTTGCACGTGCTCAGTGCAATCGCGTTTCCCTGCGAAAGTGTGGCTAGGTCAGAATAAAATAATAAGTTTGCTCGAGGACGAGCAAAAGGTAAGTTTGGGGGTATTTGTTCAGACCATAATATTGCATTTATCATTCCCCTATTCTTACCCTTTTTATAAATAAACAGGTACTCTTGACGCACGTGTGTTGCATATTACAGGTTACAGGTTTCTGGAGCAAATACAGTGAAAAAGACACAAAACAACAGAAAAAGTGACTTTTGACCAGCAAGTAGACGGATCTTAGTCAAGCCTAGTCGAAGAACAGTGCAAGGTCCAAAAAGTCAAATGAGAACGGTTGAAAGATCGCTGTAAATATTCACTGAAATATCTGGAGAAGAACCAGAAGCCCAAAAGAGAAACTAAATGAATAACCAGAAGCCCAAAGAAGCCAGCAGAATAACCCAGAAATTTGGTGGCCCAAGCCCACCAAAGGGCCGCGGATCCGCAGCCATTATATGCCCGTGTCGGCGCAGTTTTCTTGTGACGGTGCTTTGTTGTGGGTGTTGGGATTGTAAGTGGGCAAATCAGTAATTGCGCATGTGCGAGACTCTGAAACCCTAATTCTCCTGTTTGCTTATAAATTGTAATTTTAGATCTAAAAATTGTATGCCTCTTGATAATCAATAAAAAGTGAGATTTGTTGAAGAATTGGGAGCATCACTTTTACTTGTAAGTTTTTAGTTTTATTTCATTCTTGCCTTAGTATAATCTTTTACTTGCCCTAGTTAGTTAATTCTTGCTTTAGTGTAATCCTCTTTAATCTGCACCAAGTAGTTAACCTTTAAAACATAAACACAAAAAATGTCTCTTTGCAACAATCCCCTAATGAGCGAATAAAATCCTCGCTCGTTAGGGTTAGGAACAAGGGAGTAAGTGAGAGATGGATGTCTCTCACCTCCTTCAACGCCAACCTATTTTTAAAACGAAATCTTCATGCATTCATATAAGATCCGCCCCCTACGGCACCCTACCTACAAGGTAACGGTGAACCATAGTATAAAAGGCCGGACTTATATGACATCCATGAAGATCACATCAATTAATAGGAAAGGACGGACAAGGATCTAGAGGAAGAAACTTTGTTTCTTCCCAATCATCCTAATCCCCTTTGCTAATAATTGTTGTGACATTTCTAAAAGCTTAAATCATGGCATTGAAAGAGGTGAGAACATAGATCTCAACACCCCTACCTTCGACCTAACCCTAACGAGTCCTTTCTTATCACATACATTCATCTTAAACTCAATCGATAAAAAACCAACCACGATTTGAATCAACTCGTTATAACACGAAATTAGAAATTAACACATCCCTGCGGATCGACCCGTATTCACCGGCTAGCTGCGAAGCGACGCCGTTTCTGATTACGGTAAACTACAATTTTTGGATCAATCAAGGGCAGGCATACATCAACTAGATATGTCGATTGCAATGAAGGCCGAAATGGCCGCACTTACGAAAAAGCTAGAAGCAATTGAGAGCAAATTCTCATCGTCTTCTCCTGTCCCTGCTTTACCCCCACGCACTGTTTGTGCTTGTTGTTCGGATCCATCCCATCTTAATGAAGAGTGTCCTTACAATCCACCTGTTCAAGGACAAGATCAAGTCAATGCTGCCTTTCTGCAAAGAAAAAGAAATGATCCATAATCTTTGACTTATAATCCTGGCTGGAGGAGCCACCTAAATTTTGCATAGAATCAAAATCAAAAATTCCAAGGTAATAACAACTTTCAAAGGACTCCTCCTCCACAACAACAAAGTACCTCAACAAACTCAATACCAGCAACCTTTCAAACCCCAACCTTACCCAAACCAAACGAACAATTTTGTGCCCAACAACTCTTATCCTCAAAATAATTTTGTTCAACCGAATATTGATAAGGTTACCTTGCTAGAAAGAAGTCTAGATATGTTTCTAAAACAATCTACACAATCCGCAGCAAGGTTGGAGACTTCTATTTAGTCTTTGGTGCAAAACAGTGTTTCACATGATCAAAACATCAAATCAATTGAGGCCCAAATTGCACAACTAAATGCTGCGTTGAGCGAGCGAGAAAAGGGAAAGCTTCCGTCTCAACCATTGCCAAATCCCGGTCACACACACAACGCAAATGTTTTATATAAACAACAAAATCATAATGTAAATGTTGTGACCATGTTGAGATTTGGAAGAGTGTTGTACAATAATGTGGGTAATAGAGATGACACCCCTGCCGGTGCTTCTTCTTCTTCTTCATCATCATCATCATCTTCTTCTTCTTCTTCTTCTTCTTCATCTTCATCTTCTTCAGAGGCTATTCTTCATTCTTCACAAAGCTCTAATTCTTCTAATTCGAACGGACCCACATCTCACTTCAAAAACACAACAACACTAGGATCCGTTCCAACTCCGCAATCTACTCCACAAACATTTGACTCAACAAATTTTCAAAATGTTACATTTCCAAATAGGTTAAGATCCAATAATCCAACTCCACAAATGGAGAAGATTATGGAGTTATTCAAACAGGTTAGCATTAAAATATCTCTCTTGGATGCAATCCAACAAGTCCATTCTTACGCGAAAATCTTAAAGGACTAATGTACCAAGAAGAGGAAGTCACAAGTACCAAAGAAAGTTTTCGTGGCCAGTGCTGTAAGTGATGCTCTTGTCTAATCTTTACCCCAAAAACATAAGGATCCCGGCTGTCCTACAATTTTGATGACAATTGGGGATAAGAACATCAATAGAGCACTTTTAGATCTTGGTGCTAGTGTCAATTTGCTACCCTATTCAGTATATGAACAATTAGGCGTTGGAGAGCTTAAACCCACTCATTGTACTCTCCAAATGGCCGACCGATCCATCACCCATCCTAGGGGTGAGTTAAAGGATGTGTTAATTAAAGCAGGGGACTTCATTTTCCCCATTGATTACATTGTTATAGATACACAGCCTGTAGCTAACCCCTGAAGTCAAATTCCGGTGATACTTGGTCGACCATTCTTTGCGACTTCTAATGCGGTAATCAATTGTCGAAATGGTTCGATGAACCTATCTTTTGAAAATATGACAATTGAACTCAATATTTCTAAGTTGGGGAATCATCCCTCTGAGCTTAATGCTAGTATACTTAATGTTTACTCGATCCACGAGATCACGCAGGAGGACTGTGAGCTCGAAAAATTTCTGTTCGATCATAGTAGTTTTGACGCCTCTAGTGTGTTCCTCCCAAAATCTGACACAGCTTTAATACCGGATAACGATTACGAGTGTTTCACTTTTTTGGACGATTTTGAAGACTCACCATCCGAGTTTGTGTCTTTTGATTTTTCGAATGAGTTAGTTGAACCATCCGACTCGGTTGCTTACACTCAATTTGAACCATTGTTGGAATCCTTCGAATTCGAGACAGTTTCACCAATGTTACCTTCAATTGTTTCACCTCCGAAACTCGAACTCAAGCTTTTGCCGTCTCACCTTAAATACGCTTACCTAGGTGAGAATGAGACCCTTCCCGTTATCATATCGGCGTCTCTAGCTCTCGAGCAAAAGAAAGCCCTTTAAATGGTCTAACAAAATAACCGGCAAGCTTTTGGCTGGACTATGGCGGACATCAAGGGGATTTGTCCCCTCATAGTTGAACATTATATACATATGATGGATGATGCCAAGCCAGTAAAGGATCCACAAAGACGCCTCAACCCCATAATGAAAGAGGCTGCCAAAAAGGAGATTGTCAAATATCTTGATAGTGGTATTATTTACCCTATCTCGGATAGCCAGTGGGTTAGCCGCATTCATGTTGTCCTAAAGAAATCGGGCATAACGGTTAAAACCAATGAGGCAAATGAGTTAATACCTACTCGCACCCAAACTGGGTGGCGAGTTTGAATCGACTATAGAAAACGCAACGCCGCGATAAGGAAAGACAACTTTCCATTACCTTTTATTGACTAAATGCTAGAACAATTGGCTGGGCACGAATTTTACTGCTTTTTGGATGGCTACTCCGGTTATAATCAAGTCCCCATCACCGAAAAGGATCAAGGCAAGACCACATTTACTTGTCCTTTCGGTACATTCGCTTACCGTCGCATGCCCTTTGGGTTAGGCAATGCACCCGCTACTTTCCAGCGGTGTATGATGCGGATCTTTTCTGACATGGTGGAGAAATTTTTGGATAATTTTATGGATGATTTCTCCATTTTCGGTGACTCCTTCAATGAGTTTTTGCTACACGTAGACGCAGTTCTTACCCGCTGTAGGGATAAGAACTTCACTTTAAATTAGGAGAAGTGCCACTTTATGGTACGAGAGAGTATTGTCTTAGGACATGTCATCTCGCAAAATGGCATAGAGGTTGATATAGCCAAGATTGAAGTCATTTCCAATCTTCCTCCTCCTAAATAAGTCAAACACATCCGAGCCTTCCTTGGCCATGCCGGTTTTTATAGACGGTTCATCAAAGATTTTAGCAAGTTAGCTAGACCCTTGACTATTTTATTGGCCAAGGACACAACTTTCGATTTTGACTCAACTTGCATAGAAGCATTCGAGTCATTGAAACACTCACTTATTTCTGCGCCCATTCTTTCATCTCCCGACTGGACGCATCCATTTGAAATTATGTGCGATGCATCTGATTATGCCATTGGTGCTGTCCTTCGATAGCACATTAATAAGATGCCGCACGTAATTTATTACGCTAGCCGAACATTAAATGAGGCCTAATTGAATTACACAACAACAGAAAAAGAATTTTTAGCCGTTGTGTTTGCACTCGAAAATTTTAGGCCCTATTTAATCGTCAAGTGATTGTTTACACGGACAACAATGCTCTTCGCCACCTTTTCGCGAAGAAGGATGCTAAATCTCGGCTAATACGTTGGATCCACTTACTACAAGAGTTTGACCTTGTCATAAGGGACAAGAGAGGATGTGAAAACGTAGTTGCCGACCACCTTTCACGACTTCCTTCTTCGCTTATACTCGAAATTCCTATTAAAGATGTTTTTCCCGATGAGCAACACTTAACCATGTCATGCGAACCTTGGTTCGCTGATATAGTAAATTACTTGTCCACCGAACTGATACCAAAAGATTGGTCGAAACAGGACAAACTCCGATTCCTGTCCCAAGTAAAACATATTTACTGGGATGAACCGTATCTCTTTAAATACTGTTCTGACCAAATCATTCGTCGGTTTGTCCCCGAAAACGAGTTTAAGAGTGTGTTGTCTTTTTGTCACGATCAAGCGTGTGGCAGGCATTTTGGCCCCAAGAAGACAGCAGAAAAAATCTTGCAGTGTGGTTTCTACTAGCCACGACTCTTTAAAGATGCATATGAATACTGCAAAATATGCTCCCAGTGCCAACACTTGTGTCGGATATCACGAAGAAATGAAATGCCGCTCCAACCAATTTTGGTTGTTGATATTTTTGATGTTTGGGGAATAGACTTCATGGGACTATTTCCCAATTCCTTTAGGAATATGTATATTCTATTGGCTGTTGACTATGTGTCAAAATTGGTCGAGGCTGTGCCCAGCCGAACGAATGATAACAAGGTTGTTGTTCGATTTCTTAAAGAAAATATCTTTTCTCGGTTTGGGCATCCTCGAGCGATTATAAGTGATAATGGATCTCACTTCTGTAATAGGACTTTTGAGTCCTTAATGCGCAAATACTCCATTACTCACAAATTGTCAACACCATATCATCCCCAAAATTGTGGGCAAGCCGAGGTTTCGAATCGGCAGATTAAACAAATTTTAGAGAAAACGGTTTCTAAAAACCGTAAAGATTGGTCAACAAAACTGATTGATGCATTATGGGCATTCCGTACTTCCTACAAGACCAATCTTGGTATGTCTCCATACCGGCTTGTTTAAGGGAGGGCTTGTCACCTTCCTGTTGAAATTGATCAAAATGCATTTTGAGCGATTAAAGAGTTGAACATATCCATAGGGGATGCGCGCAGCAGTAGAAAGCTGCAATTGAATGAATTAGATGAGCTGCGGGATGAGGCTTATGAAAATGCGGTAATTGTTAAAAACCGAACGAAAGTGTTCCATGACAAACACCTTATGCGAAAAACTTTCAAACCTGGTCAACAGGCTTTGTTTTATTATGCTCGGTTACACTTCCGTCCCGGCAAGCTCAAATCTAGATGGAAAGGGCTGGTTTTGGTACGTACCGTATATCTGCAAGATGCGGTAGACCTAGAAACCCGGAAGACGGTACAACGTTTAAAGTAAACGGACATCGACTCAAACCATTCTTTACTGCGGACCCGTCGGAGGAGCTCCTGTTTTTGCAGGAGCCGATTTATACTGATTGATCTTCCTCCATTTATCCCCAAATTTTCGATCATCTAGCCAAAACTTTGTTTCAAACAAGTTTGGGGGTTTGTATCTTTGTAAATATATAAATACAAAATAACATAAAAAAATAAAAAATAATTTAAAATAATTTTTTTAGGTATTTTTGTAAATTTACAGATTAAATAAATAGAATAAATTTTTTACTTGCGAATAATCTCTTCTTTTTAGAGGGGTTTATTTGCAAATATCCACCCCTCTCCCCCTATATAAATAACCCCGAACTCTCTCTGTGATAAAAAAACCCTAATTTTCATCTAATAAAATCCCTAGCGCCGCCGCATTAAATTTCTGCAGAACGATCTCTCCTTCTCGCCGCTGAACCGCCGCCGAAGGGGCCTTCCTGCCGCTGATCGGCCGGAACCCTGTGTCTTCACCCCCTGATTTTTTCAGGGGAGGTCAGATCGCTGAAAACCCTCAGGAGACAGCACTCCTCCTACTAGGGACACCTAGAGGTTTAACGTCTTGTTGCACGAGCTCAGTGCAATCGTGTTTCCCTGCGAAATTGAGGCTGGGTCTTTTTCGAGAATAAAACTAGTTTTGCTCGAGGACGAGCAAAAGATAAGTTTGGGGGTATTTGTTCATATCATAATTTTTCAATATTATATTCCCCATTCTTATTCATTTTACAAATAAACAGGTGCTTTTGATCCATGTCTGCTACATAGTTGCAGGTTACAGTTTCTCGGAATAAAACAGTGAAAATGATGAAAAGACGATACAAAAGTGAGATTACGACCAACAAATGGAAGAATCTTGATCATGCCTACAGTTTGAAGAATAAACGAAGATCAATGGACAATTTCACAAACCACAAAGGCAGCGCAAGGTTCAAGACTTTGACATGAGGCAAGGGATAAAAGTCCACGACATTATGCACTGTGGAATTCTGGAAGAAACTAGAAGACAATCTGAGAAACCAAGTGAAGAAACAGGAAGCCAAATACAACCAGAAGCAACCCAGAAAAATCTAGCCAAAGAACCCTCTATAAGGCCGCGGATCCGCGGCGAAACATGGCTTTTGGCCGCGGTTCCGCTGCCATGATAAACACATGTCGGTGCATATTTTGACGGTGTGGCGGTGCGTTGACTAGGCTTCTTAGGGTAATTTTGTAAATGCAGATAGGGATCGGATGTAACCCTAGGGTTTCCATAATCTATAAATAGAAACCCTAATGCTCTTTTTGGAGAATGCCTCATTTTATTGATAAAAATTCAGAATTCAATGTAATGTTTTGAAGAGTGCATCGAATAAAAGTAAGTAGTTTTTCTTTACCTTGCCCTAGTTAAATTCTTTTCTGTCGTAGTTTAGTAATTTATTTATTTGCCCTAGTTAGATTTTATTTATCTGTCGTAGTTTATATAATTAGTCTTTTAAAAACAATCATAAAAAAATGTTTCTTTTTTTCAATTCCCTAATGAGTGAGTAGTTTCTCACTTGTTAGGGTTAGGAATAAGAAAGGTTTGAGAGATGAAAATCTCTCACCCCTTTCTTGCCCATCGCATATTTTTTTCATAGGACTCCATGCATACATACACACACCGCTTACTATGGCACCCTATCCCACGAGGTAGCGGTGATACCATAGTTTAAAAGACCGGTTGTATATATTTTCCATGGAGGTTAGGGTAAGAGTTAAGAAAGGACGGACAAGGACCTAGAGGAGGAAACATCGTTTCTACCCGATCGTGCTAATCCCCATTATTAATTATTACCATAACACCTAAATTGATCTTAATTAGGGCATTGAAAGCTGTGAGAAATATTAAATTTCCAAACTTAAGCTAAATCTAACCCTAGCAAGGTTTTAATCCTAATCTAATTCAACCTTAGTTTTTAGTGATGATCCAATCCACAACAATTTGGAATTAACTCGTTAGAACAAATAGAAAATACACCAAATCCCTATGGACCGACCCGTACTCAACGGATAGCTACCAACCGACCCCGTTCTTGATTGCGGTAATTAATTCTTTGATTCATCTTTTGAAAGCGAAAGCGCACGAAATCACATCAATCAGGTCACAACAGATCATTAATTTTCATCACAAATTCTATAATTTCCGATATCGGCAGATTTCAAAGTTCGCATTTTGGGGTTTGGTCCCCAGTCCAGGTCAAGAATCGATCTCAAGGGTCTTGTACACACTCACTACAGATCACAAGCCCACAAAATCACCCAAACCCTCTCTAGGAATTTTCTAACATCACCATTTCACACTTAACAACTTCTAAACTAAACTAGAATACAAAGAACTAAAAAAATAAACTAAATGGAAGAAGATATACCTCATTTGGGCAACTCAAGAAAAACCCTAGAAATCCAAAGTCATCAAAATCCAACTTTACTTGGTCCAATGTGTTGAAGGTGAGGTGGGGATTAATTTTTGTGAAGGGAATATAGGATTTTGATTAGGGAATTGAGATAGGTCATGAAGGTAGAGGAGGTGGAGGGAGATGAGGTGGAGGGAGATGAGGAATAAATGGAGAAAACAAAGGGGGTGAGGATAGATGACAGCCCTCTCTCTCCCACTCTCTTATTCTCACCCTCTCTCTCAATTATTTACCCATTTTCCCTTTTTCATTTTCTTTTCTTTTTAACACCAAAACACATAATACCCTAAAAAAACAACACAAGACACAACATGTAACCAAAATGCAACATGACATGGTGCACTAGCCATGGAAAACTGTAGAAACACGGATTTGGCCTAATCGCGATTAGCAGTGCACTAATCGAGTTTTATCCAAACTGCATATAATAATTTTTAAAAATTCCAAATCCGATAAAAATATTTTTAAATGAATAAATCATTTTAATCTCCAATTATTTCACAATAATTGGTATATATTTATACCATTTTACGGAAACCCAAATTTCAAAAATCGGGTTGTTTTCGCGAAATATATTATTTTAATATTAAATTCCAAAAATAATATTTTATATTTTCTGATATGTTACACCACTAGACTCTAGAACCCGGTTACTTTTGCTCTGGAAAAGTAAATAATATACAACAATGGTGACGTCATCCTCAAACTGGAAGTGCCCAAATAAAAGAATATTGCATACAATGAATTTTATATGAATTAAAATAAAAACTCTCATCTCACATAAAACGCCCGGCTATTCAAAACACGACGATCCAATATAACTTATCAAACAACACATAACATCACATGTCATCAACGCATGTAAATATGCGTATCCCAATTGTCTTTGACATATAGCAACGAAACCGGCGATACACCACATATTAAACTTACAGTCGCAGAAAAGAAAATGTCAAACTACAACATTTGGAATCCACAATAATCTTAGACATCTTAAACCCGAAATATCACATACTTCGGATTTCATGCCTAACTTTATGAATTCCACATATTGTATCACATTTAATAAAAAAGCTAGACGATATTAAACATTCCAATCGAATCAACAAACACCCAAAATTTCCCAAAAAACTCAACACTTGAGCGCAGTTTTAAAATATTCACCACAAGCCACAGTACCAATGGACCATCGTAGAAGGGTCAACCCTTACCTCACCTATGGTACCCTGGAACTACCGCAAACCCTAGGGTTCGGCGGCGGTTCTTACAGTCATAGATGTTAGTTATATGTATGACCAAGAGGCCATTACTGTACATGAGATGTATATTGTAGTGGATGCTTGGACATATATAGAGAGGAATTTCTTGATCAACATGATAGTATGCTATCTGGTTGCACTTTATCTTAACATGTACGCAGATTGTCTCTCTGTTACGTGTTGATAAAGCCGTTAGGATGTGTACTTGACTACCTGGATTATGATGCAGATCATAATAGTAGGACAAAAGTAGTCGGTAAGTACATCCTTTAATGTCCCTAGTCGTGGGTTTATTGAGACGGGGCATCAATATACCAGAGTAGACTAGCTTATAACTTCTTGAACTATGTAGATGGGCGATGGATGATCCCATATCCATTGGTGTTTCAAATCAGAGATGGTATACGGGTGCTCAATGGAGACTGGGTACACTGGACGGACTCGCCGAGAACTCCCATATGGTATTATACCTCACGTCAGATGGAAGTTCTCTGGTGACACTGGTACAGGTTAGTCTGTCGACCCGAGATCGTCATAAAGTCTTGTGTGATTCCCACTGTGCTTTGATTTCCACATTACCACGTTCAAGAGGACGTGCAAAACGGTGGTTTTTGGATACAATCCCAAGTCACATGGAGGCAACGAGCGATAGGAGGGGATTTCGTCTCTTCCGGTATTGGGGGTTGATGTTGCGCTGTGCTCGATTAGCCATAATAGGAAGTCCCTGGCCAGGGTTGTTTATGAAATTTACTGGTAAGTGTTATCAGTGGTTTCTCGACCCGTTATGAGCCTCACATCGGCATGACTTATCAAGCTATAGGGGTCTGACGTTTACCACGCTCAGGAGAAATATAAGACATATCCGATGAAGTGACCGGACTGTACGGTAGTGTTACTGATTGGATTCGCAGGAGTATGAGCATACTTACTTGTTGATCTCCTGATCGTTCAATACCTGGATGGCCATTACGTTTAGCAGACCGCTTGCGGCTTGTGGGTATTTGATATGATCATCACCTACTGCCGGCGTATTGACGAGTCTTTAGAGTCCTACACAGAGGTTTCCTGGTTCATGTGAAACGAAGTAGGTGCAAAAATGTAATATGTGCGGGACCAAGATTAATGCGTGTATGTGATACCGCATTCTATTCTCGCGATTTGTGACATTGGTCGATTATATGAGATATAGCCGGGTTATCGGATCAAGTGTTGATTCGATAAGTTGTTGCATTTTATATTAGTCGGTTATATGTGATATAGCCAGATTATTAAATCAAGCGTTGATTTAATAATTTAATGTATAATTGTATATTTGATATACTGGATTGTATTAACTAATATTAGCTCACTTAAACTTTTCTTTTTCTCACAAGTGTGCATTAGTATATATATGATATATATTAATGTACATTTTATTGTGTCATGCTTGATGCCACATGCTACATGGGTGTATAAGACTCACACCATACTAATAATAATGTGAGGGTTTATATTTATTTAAGTAAATCAAAATTAGTGTTATTAGTCACATGCTTGGAAGCTTGGAGAAGCTTGTAGCATCTTTGACTAAATACACTCCTTTTATTTTATATGTAGATATTTATTAACCTAACCATTATTGTTAGCCAAGATTTAATCTCTACATGGGTTAGTGTATGACACTAGCTCACCCATGGTTGTATTCTCACCTCATGAGTTCATTTCTCTCTCTCCTTATTCTTCACTTTAGCTTCTTCTTCCTCATGAGAAAAGCTCACTAGCTTTTCTCAAGGTGCGAAAATATTGTAAGAAAAATAAAATTAAAGTGAGCCCATTTCCTATTTCATAGTCCTCTACTACTTTCCATTTAGTATAAGATGTTTGCTTTACTAATTTCACAATTAGTGAAGAGGTAGCATGAGCTTGAGTCTCCTCAACGTAGATCATCTTCGGCCTCGAAGACCTCGAGCAAGCTTGTTCATTTCTCCGGGAAAACCCTTTCTAGAGTTCGAGTGTTCATGACTTGCAGCGAAGGGACTACTACACGGAGCATTAGAAGTGAAGGATAGGTCTACAAAGGTTGTATTTCTCATTCACTTAGATGTAAAGTTGTTTACATGTTGTCTCGTCGCATTTTCTAGTAAAGATTCTATTGTTAGGGTTAACTAGAACGACAAATTTTTGAAATTCGTATGGACGATGCCTCCCGAAACCTTGCTGCCGTACTAGGCAACCCAGCAGTGGTATCAGAGCCATGCTATAAAATTAGACGGATTTTGTTAGATTACGAAACTAAAACGACTCCTAAAATTGAAACACGAAAATATAGTTTCTGTCGATTTTAAAAAGTCCTCTAAAATTTTTTAAACATATGCTGAATGTTGTATGAGATGCAACATAAACACACAAGAAAATTGAGCCCCCCTCGCCAGAATTGGACCGGCCACTTTGCCAAAAATCCGACCTTCTCGGTTAGTTGAGGATTTTTGGGCTGAAATTTTTTGTGTGTTCCAGACACTGGGTTTTGTTGTTTCAGATGTTGTTTTTTTTTTCTAAGTTTGCATGTGATGTGATCTTACACTATAAGCAATTCGGAGTATTTCGTATTTGTCGTTTTAACATTGTTTCGGGTACTCTCATGATTGTCTAGGAGAAATTAAAAAGTTCGATCGAATATCAAAAACCCATTTTCCAAGTTTATGGTAGTCGAAAAAACATGCAAGTAATTCTGTGGACCCTCAAGAAGTGTCACGCCCCGCTTCCCGGTGTACGGCGAAGGGGACGCGACTAGGCCGCTACGTATTTACTCTGAAGTAAATATGCTAAACGTATCTAAGCAATATAAATATAAATGCACAAGAGACAAGATATAATAAAACAACAACTTTATTTATTCACATTCATTTTACAATACATGGAAAAGTAAATACAACTGAATGAAAGCAATGCTTAAACAGTGGCATAACAGAAATGAAAAGTACTGAAATAAAAATGTGTATAATGAAGCTAAATCTCTGGGTCGTAGGAAAGTTGGTCCAAGTCCTCACTAGTAGGCTCGATCTCATGAGTGTCCAGATCACCTGACAACATTCCAAAGAAGGAAGAGAAGGAATGTCGTCAGCGAACAATTACTCAGTAAGTCCCATAGATATGGGAGAAATAGAATAGAAAGAAAGAGAGGGAGAGTGTAGCTTTTAAAGTTGTAGTATATTGTTATAATGTTGTATTTAGTGTTAACGCTGTTGTTTGTAGTTTGGTACAGAAGGATGCCAGTGTATACAAGAGGAGTCTCTATATGCTAGAGACTAGAGGCATGTGTAGTACAAGGAACCATTTATGCTACGGTACAACAACAACGGAATATAGGTTAGGTGTATTAAATCTTACAGTCTCGTGCCACTTCTAACATCTTCCCTACCAATCTACCCCATAAACCACACGATGTCTTCTATTATATTATTTGTGTTGTATTGTAAGTTGTATTATCTTGTATATATGGATGACTTGCCGAAACCATGATATCAGTAAATGGATATAACTGGAGAATCATGGATGTAACTGGAGAATCATGTAAATGGAAGTATATCCATGTTTCGGTTCAGTTATTACAGAATAAATAGATTGAATATAATTATTAAAGGATTCATGTTGGATTGTAGATTATATATTATACTTGAATCATATTCAAATCAGATTATTAAGAAGAGACTCAATCCGAGTAAGAACAATTAGAAAAGAAATTGAAGTTCTGATTGTTTTGATGTTATCGGTAACCGCTACACATGGGCGGTAGGATTTGTGTCTTTTTCAAATACGATTACCGTATTGATAACACCATTGTTAAGTTGTCTACCTTAAATAGGAAAGCACCAACTTCTCCGGCTCCCTAGCTCGGGCTCAAGGGATTGGTCCCGTTTAAAGCTATATTTCTAGGGTCCTTAGGATAATTTATAGAACTTGATTGGGCTGTTATGTAAAAATACTTTTGTATAATTTACAAAATACACCCCAAATATTTAATTTTCGTCTTTAGAGTTTTCATAGCTGTGGATTTTATATTTGTGACATTTCTAGTGAATAAACATATTTTTCATAATACATGGTATTTAATTGTAAAGTGTTGGACTTGTATGGAATTTCATGATATTTTCAAGTAAAGTGATTTTTTTGATTAGAAAAGTTGGAATATTTATATTATATCAAAAATAAGTATTTTGATAATATATATATATATATCGTATATCATATAAAATAATTTTAATTTATTATTTTCTAGAAATCTCATTTTCTTAAGATATTTGTATTTTAAATCTCTCGAGACCGAATGCTCCTTACAGAGCTCTGCATCTCGCACTACTAAGTCCAAGGATATGCGATAATCTGCACCATCCCAGTCGGGTTATTCAAAATGGGTTGTAGCGGCACTTTGTAAAGATTTATTTAAAAATACGTAATCTTGTAGAAAATGTTTTTATAAGTTAAAGGTATTTTAGTGAAATCCTAATTTTTAGTTATACACATCTGTTTCTGGAAAATCTTAAGTTGCAACTTAAAGTGATCTTTTTTAGTTGATGTGAGATTTATGTGATTCAGTCTATAAATATCAGATAGACTATGTTGTTTAACCAGCAACTCAATTACATATGCAATGAGATGGAACTGCTTAGGAAACTGTACATAATGACACAATAGATTAATCTCTGTGAGAGTAATTTTAAATAAGTAAAAATATAGAAGACATATAGCAGATTATTCTCTAAACTTAATTAGTAATTATAAAACCTACTACAGCTACAAACACATACAAAAATTTCAAATGACATCCTCCTTACCATTTAAGTAGTCAAGTGTATTCATTGTAATTGTTACGCATTATGCAGTGGTTATGTCACATGTTATTTAACTGTGTTTGATGCACAGTCAATGTATTGTGTATTTATGTTTAAATAGTGTTTATGTTTGCACTGTACGTAATTTACATTTTATCATGTTATTAGTGTTATACAAGATCAGCTAGTAGCACCGATCATGCGTTATATTGCTATATTATTTAGTATAGCATAGTTAAGCGGTAAGAATACTGCCGTAGCAGTTTATAAACTAGAACAAATTATCAAATAATATTGCAACACACAATTCCATCATATAATTAATTACAACAGTTCATTATTTAGAATACAACACAATTAGAGATTGTGATAGCATAGAGGATCATTTATAATAGGAGAATGAATAAGTATTAAGAATAGTTGCAGATGATTTGTTAAAAATAGGGATGTCAATAATTTAATTTATTTGTGCAATTAATTTGTGCAGTCTCAAAGAGGGGGAGATAGATGGAGGGAGAAGGGACTTACTCCCGTTTAGGACGGAAAAAAGAACGGATGATTGTATTGAGGCATTTCGTCGAACGCTGTCGTGCGCAATTCGAAATGTTGACAAAACAGAGATCCGAAGGCGGCGAAACGATTGTGGCATTCATGTGGTCTCATGCCTAGCCATATGTCATGACCCGAAAAGTACGGAACATGACCGGCACTTAAATTACGAAACGTCTCGAAGCGTACGTAATCTAAGTAAGCCAACACACAGAAATCAAAACCAAAGAAGCAGTAGAGTGAAGCAAAAACCAATTTAAAGCATGTAATTTTAATACAGAAGACGAAGTGTGTATTTTTAAAAACTCAAGTATTTTCTGAAAATTTCGGTAGAGTCTCCTTTGTAAATACTGGCCCCAAACGGGATACAACATGAATAGTATATGAAATGAACAAAAAGGAATCCCCAAGCGCGAGCTAGCTCTTCGTCAATCGACGGTCACAACCACACAAGCAATATAATATACAACGCCTAGGGTGAGGATCAAAACTCAAAGAAAACACAAAATCAACATGAAAACCATAATAATACAACGCGCGACTCTAAGGTCGAAAGAATATACACTGGTCTTCTAACTCTATCAAATATACAATCTGGTTGATGGAGTTTCTAGATACAACTGAAATAGTAAATAAACGATAGTGGTCCTGATGCAAAGAATCACCTACCAAAGCAATTCACCCGGAATGGAAGCAGTGTGCCAGCAAAGCTGTAACGAAACCTGTACGGCAAAACCTGTAAGGAACTTTGGCACAACGGGGGTAGTTGCGAACTCGTGAGTAGAAAATATCACAGAGCAGAAATCGCATGTATGACGCAATCCTAGGTCTTATGATCAATATATAATCCTCAAATGATAAAGTTTGAAGCATGTAAATGTGGCAAGGGTAAACATCTATACATAAGTGTAATCCCATGTGCTAGTGTCAGTGCCTCAGGTAGCAACATATCATATGAATGAGGTATGAATACATGAAAACAGAATACAAGTAAATGAAGAAATTGCTTCCATAACTTAGTAAGATTTCTGTATATTTAAAACGAGGTATCATCAAGGAAATCAACATAAACAGTGTCTAGTATCGATACAAAATATAAATTCCAATATCTCAATTTCTCAGGCTCCGGCTACCCGGACTGGCCTGTATCATCAAATCTCAACACCTTAATATCTCAAAATCCCAGTGTCTCAAATCTCACTATCTAGGGCACCGTCAGTCTAGATCGGCCCCTAACATCAATCACACGACCACGACGGTATCCTCCGAATATCCGACCCGTCAGATAAAATCACCGGTAGACAGTCTTCCCCTGTCGGGCTCATCGTCTACTGCTCGATCTTCTTGCCCCAGAGTACCTTACCGGGTCCACCATGTACCCGCCGACGGTTCATCCAACTCCTCGAATCGGGTCTCGAAATCCATCTCATAACAGTGAAAACATCATGGTGGACGACTCATATATCATGAGAAAACCGCACATTTCATTTTAAAAAGAGATTGAGCCAAAATTTCATGTTCGGTTTTGAATTAGAGACGTTAAAAATGTTTATAAATATTCTTGCGGGTTTCTCCCAAATCCAGGAAATCTCAGGAAAATCTGAAATCCAATCATCAATAGCATGTAAACAGTGAATATAGGCTTAAAACTCTATAATACAGCATACCAGTGAATAATAATATGCATGAAATAGCAAGTAATAACTGCAATGTCTAAACTGGGTTATAAGGCAAGTACACTAATATCATATCGAAACTATTAGATAACAAGCTATGTCAATGAAATAGTATTCTCTAAAGTGTACGTGACATGGCAATTACCGATGATGATGTGTCTGAGCCGGCAAGTAAGTGTACGTGGAACATACGCATCATCGGTAATGGTGTTGGTGTCCTGACAGCATGATATCTATAATGTTATATGAAATCACAATATAAGCATGCGATGCGAAGCGAATAGCAATAATGTGCGGGACCTGAATGATAAACACAATGATAACTAATCTGCATTTAATATAAATATAAGTCATACAGTAGTGTCATTTGAAATAACACGAATCATGGTGTCTTGAAAATAAGAGCTACGGTGTTTTTAAGGAATGATACGTCCTTTGAAATATCCGTAGAATCTCTCGGCCTGTCTTTTAAAATATCCACGATTCGTTAGTTTTTTTTGAAATAGGTAAGAATCGAATCTAGTCTAACAACTACACTAAACTATAAGGCTGAGCTAACAGGTTAAACGAAAGGTAAGGAAACCGCCTAACATCTGAGTCGACACACACACACACACACACACAGAGACACACACACAAACACACACACACACACACACACACACATAATAGTCGGTGATCCCGCCTCAGTAGTATCACATACGATACAATATCTATAATATGACATCCTCAAGTCAAGAGTGTGGATCTATCATCAATATATAGCTCGTACGTAAATCCGTCGTACGGCATCCAAAATCTGGGTACGGGTCAAATATCACATTCATCACATTATTCATCTGGTATCCTCTTTATCAAAGATCATAATCCGGGGTACTGATCTACGTCTAGTACAATAATGATACCAATCTAAGTAAATGCATGCGTGTGTGTGAAAACACCATATTAAAGGACCCGCTAAAATATCATGTCGTACCTCAAATACGAACCCTGTCATATCACCGATCTCACGGCCTTAAAGCCAATCTCATCGACTCATCTCCAATCCCAAGTACTATTCTTATAATCCAGTATATGTACACATAGTTCGATAGCCATGTGAATACATATACACATATCCCCATATACGCACATATAAAAGAATGAATTAAGAAAGTGTTTGTGCGTGTGTGGGTGCAACAACTACTTTAGGGTTTCGCAAGTAACACTACAAATCCATGAACACATAAACATATCCTGAATATCATCCACATATCATAAACCACATATATATACCCCTTATATAAGCTATATTACGAACTGCGGGGGTGCTATACGCCATCCACCCGACTTCTCCCAATAGATATAAATCTACACACCTGGTCCTCGCTCGCCGGTGCCGACATCGCCATGTGCTTGCTTGTCGTCTCGAAGTCCACATGGGGGTACCTACATGTCACAACGTATCATCTCGCATAAAAACCCAATTCGAAATCGAAACGACAAACGAAAACCAATTCGGCACGCGTATCACGCATAGGTCAAAACCTATCGCCTACGCATGCAAGAATAGCTAAACCAACCCTCGATGTCGATGTACAAACGTCAAACCATCGAGAAAAACCCAAACGCACCCATTTTCATATTCATAAACACTAATTATAATATGAAATAAGGTATAAATCAACAAAACATTAAAATCAATCAAATCTTTTTTTTTTCCACAAACCTAGTTATTACAAATTCCATTTTGGTTCAAAACTTGATGTTTTACCCAAACTAAATATTTTAACGATTTTAACGGCCAAAATGCTCACTTAATATCATAATTAGGTCATATGAATCACTTCCATATTTTTAATCTCAGTAATTATCATTAACTCAAAATTCAAGTTTGCAACAAATATCAATTTTAACACTTTTTAAAGCAAAATTCACAATTCATCAATTAAGCTTGGTTTTGCATGATCTAAGTTGCTAAACAAAAAATTAAAATGTTAATAAAGTCATCAAAACCTTAATTAAATTTTAAATCACCCAATTGCAACTAAAAGCTACAACCTAGTTTGCTTAAATAAAACTAAATTGGATATTTTAATGTTACAATTAGCATTAAGCAACAAGATTACATTTTGCATGTCCTAAGATACAAAAATACGTCACATAACCATGCACAATTAATCACCATTGAACTCCAAAACAAAACCCTCACTTCAATTTCACAAACCCTAATCTTGAATTTGGACTTGAAATTTAAAATCTAAACTAAACCCTTCATTAACTTAATTTGAAGTAATAACAAACAACTCAAAAAAAAGAACAAGATTTATATCTCACAACCATCTTGAGATCAACATGAAACTTGTCCCTAAAATGCAAACTTTTCACCAAGATCCATGCTTCATAGGTTAAGGAGAAATGGGTAGGAGTCGGATTTGAGTTTTAGCTTAATTTTTTTATGGAATTTTGAGCATTTTGTGGAATTTTTTTGAGGTGAAATGAGAAGAAGAAGAGGGGGGGGAGGGCTGCTGTAGTAGGAGGGAAGGCTTGGATGGAAATAGGGAGGGGGAGAGAGAGAAAGTGGTGTCGGTGTAAGGAATGGTCAAAGTCAACAAAGTCAAGCTTCTTTCTTTATTAAACCCCTTTTTCGATCTTTACTTTTCTTTTCTCTTTCCCTTGACTTGAAGTGTGAAGTGTGAGTGTGGGTGGGGGGGAGGGGGCAACATAGGGCTCGGCCAGCCAAGGGTAGGGTTGTGTGGGGGGGTGTGTGGGGTGAGGGAAAAAGATAAATATTATACCACAATTTCTATTTACACTAATTTCACTATTTAAGTCTTTTTCTTCGATATTTCAAAAACCGTTTAACAACTTCATTTCATTTCAAAAACAACATGTTAAAATTTTGTTTAATGTGTTATGTTGCACAAAATTTGTTTCAACTCATTCCAATTTGTAATTTTCCCTAGTTAAATGTATTAGTGACGGCTTAAAATAATATTTAAATAATTAATTTCGGAAAATTTTCAGAAAATTTGAAATTTTACCAGTGGCTCAATAAACACCAAATACTAGCAATTATATAGCTAGAATATGTATATTTAATTTTATATTAAAAGATAGTTATATTTTGACTTTTTACGGAAAACCCCCTTATTTTACCGATTTTTCCGAAATTTCACCGAAATGATTTTCAAAACGTTACACCATAGAGCCTCGGTTCATGGCTCGAGGTTGCGTCGGACAACTTTTCGAAGTCCAAGGGTTTTGTTGCTTCTTGTTGTTGTTGCGGCTGCTGCTGCTGTCAATGACATTGGATGGTGGGACCGTTGATGGTGACGAAGGGAGCTAGGGGGTTGCTCGACCATAGAGGGGTGGCCGGCCAAGGGGTAACCATGGGGATATCTATTTGGAATGGAGAGAGGAAAAAGTAAAGGAGAAGAAGAAGAAGAAGAAGGAAAAAATGGTTGAAGAGAGAAGGAGATAGGGTTTATATTTAGAAGGAACCAGTGAAGGAAAGTGGGTGATTGGTTGCACAAGAGGGAGGGGAAGAGGAGAAGAGATGAAGAGGCTATAGTGATGGAGTATGATTAATTAAGTAATGAAGAGAAATAAAAATGAAAAGTAGAGGAGGAGACAGCATGGGAATGTGAATGGGTTGTGTGGTTTTAAATTGGCTTATGGTTTGAGTTGTTGGGTGTATAGAAAGGGGAAAGAAAGAAAAGAAAATAAAGAAAGGAGTTTTGGGGTTGGGTTTGTTTTGTTTTAAAAATAAATATGGGTTTAAAATAAAATTGGGAAATGAATATGGGTTAATAGATTTGGGCAATGAAGGAAAAATTTATGGAAACAGAGACAGTATGATTCATGGGTTTTAATTGCATGGAATGTGAAAGGCTTTAGTTTTAATAAGAAATGTGTCTGGGCTTGGTGTATGGGTTTGGGAATGGGTTTTGACAAGGGAAATAAAGAAAGAAAATTTTGAAAATGGAATTTGGTAGAAACTGAAGTTAGGCTTTGGGCTGAAGTTAAGAGTTTGGGTTTGGGTTATAGTAGAAGAAGATTAGTGGATTTAATTTGGGTTTTAATTAATGGAAATTGGGTTAAGATTTGGTTTAGAATATGGGTTTTGGAAAATAATTAAGCTTGGAAAAATATATGGAATATTAATAATAAAATAATATACTTAATAAAATATGAGGAAAATACCAAAAATATCGTATTTTATTAAATAATAATAATATAAAGGTATAAGATTTTGAGTACGTTACAAGAAGAATGAAACCCTAACTCGACATCATGACCATGGAACGCTTTCGAACCTTGCGGCAGTTCCGCGGTGCCATTAATGAAACTTGGGTTTGCCCTTCTACGGCTGGTCCATAGGTATTGTGGCATGTTCTGGGTATTTGTGAACAATGCTCAAGTGTTGAGCTGTCGGGAAATTGTTGGACTTTGATGAATAGATCGAAAAGTTTAACGTCGTCCGGATATCATATGATAGGATACAATACTTGGAATCCATACTAATTTGAATTTTATAAATCTAGCAATTTAGTCTCATTTGATCGGTTGTCACATGATTTTGATATGATTAAAAGTCCATCGCAATCACGTAGCGTACGCGGATACTCGCCGGATAACTTTATTAGATAGCCACGCCCCATAACCCCAACCAAGTGACTGTAGGAGTACCCCGTTGCCAAAAGCATCGGTCCGGGTGCTCGTGGCCGCGGTGTTCCGCCTAAGTGCACTTCGTCGACGGTATTGGGGGCGTGCGGCCGTCTACTAAAGTTTCCGACGAGCATTCGATCAGGATGTCGGGAATTTTGTTGAATTACCCGATTAGATATTGAAAGGTGTTTTCGATAGCGAGACTAAAATGCGGGGTTTATAATTGTTAGGCATGTGATGTCTAAGGAATTCATTTGGTTGGGCATGAAATCTAAAGTATGTGATACATTGGATTTATGATGTCCAAGGTGGTCGCGGATTCCAATTGTTGTAGTTTTTCACTTTCTTTTCTGCGACCGTAAGCGTAATATGTGGCGTATCGCCTATTTCGTTGCTATATGTCAACGACAATTGAGATACACATATTTACTTACGTTGATGACATGAGATGTTATGTGTTGCTCTGATATGTTATATTAGATTGTCGTTTTTGAATAGCTGGGGGTTTTATGTGAGATGAGAGTTTTTCATTTTCACTCTTGTAAAAACTTGTATGTAATATTCTTTTATTGGGGCACTTCCGGGTTGAGGAAGATGTCACCGTTAATGTATATTATATTTTACTTTTCCGCATTAGGATAGACCCAAGGAGGGGAGCATAAGTAACCGGGTTCTAGAGTCCAGTGGGAGACCATCTCGAGGAGTCGAGTCCGGGTCTCCTAACTCTAAAATTGGTAGGGTTGCTTTCCGCTCTCGTAGGGGTCTAGGGATGTGGGTTTGGCTATTCATCACGACCGTGGAATCCGTGTTTTATACATGCTTAATATAAAACCCGGAAATCCTAGTATATCCAATATTTCATATGTTGTTTTCAGCTGCGATATTCTGTGGTGTGATCACTTGATATGATGAGATAGATAATGTATAAAGTATATGTGATATATTATATAGACGTTGCTTATGTTTTACACCCGCGCTAGCCCTGCCCCGCTCTGCCGTTAGTTACCTAACCTAATGGTGCATGACGGGACATCGAAGCGAATGCGCATGGCATAAGCGTACGTTGTATTTATCTGTGATGCTTAGGTAACTTAAATGATGGGACTTCATTAATGAGATCAATGAAAGAAAATAAACCTAAAGATGTTGTAGAAACTTGTTTTAAAACTGGTAGCTCTAGTTCTTGCTTTATATAGCGGTATTTCTTGTACAATATCTAGCACCTTATTCGATAAGGAAAGAGCCGAGATCCCTTCACCGGGAGTGACCTCTTTAGCGAAACTAGCAGATGCTACAAATTCGGTATGTCTTTTGATTGCTTTTCTAGTTTTTGCTTTGCATAGTGGCATAGTGAATATCCTGCGCCTCATTCCATGAGAAAAGAGCCGAGATCCCTTCATCATGAGTGACCTCTTTAGCGAAACTAGCAAAACCCGCCAAAACACTCCTTTTTAAAAATCACTCGATCAACAACGAGATCAAGTTCATTACGCAAAAGGTTTTCTTAAAAACCAGTCGTAGCCCTCCGTCATTTCAGATATGTACTACTTAGTATTCGTGCTACGTTTGTTGGCCTCCGTCAAGGCGTAGTGTGCAGTAGCTAACTAGTGCTTATCTGCCAGCATATGATGCGATTGAGTTAGGGTAGTCGTGCAACTTTGTTGGCCTCCGTCAAGGGTCATGCGGGTGAATTTAATTCAATTATTAAATTTACGGGTTGAACTTGACTAGCGGCCTATGGTTTATTGGCCTCCGTCAAGGTCATAGGACGCTAGGGGCAAAAGATTATCGGGAATTTCAAGTGTTCAAATTTGTAATAAGATTGCATACCTTCTATGTGATAGTTGGATCCCGATACCTACTGCGAGTAATTGTTACTCCTGGGTGAGTTTTGCACTTTACGATTAGCCGATCAAGTAGGTGTCTAGAAAGGTGTCAACGGGGTTACGCCCCTGGGAAAACAATGTTTATTTTAATTAGGTCTGTGCGAAAGCACTGGAAAAATCCCTCAAAGTACCGACACTGGCCTGGTCAAAAGATTGGGGAACTTTTAGGGTGTAATTAATCCCGGCTAGTCTTTTCATTTTGGGTTTGAAGGAAGATTTGATAAAAACAGTGAGAGCCATCCTTATTAGATAAAACAATATCCAATCTAATCTTGCAAGAGCATACACTAAGTGTTTTCTTCTCTCTCTCTCCAGGTAGCGACCATGTCACGCCTTAATCAAGATAATAAAATGGATGTATTGACCGAACCCGCTTGTTATACTGAGCTGGGGAAGTTGGTCCCGCTCCAACTTGTAATTGTTATAAGACCGAGTAGCAAATAGGGGATTACCAGGATTCCCATGCCGCCCAAACGAAGAAAGTGCATGATGATGCATATTCTTCGGGTATGTTCATTACCGAGAACTGCTTCTCAGTATCCTCAACTTCCTGGGTATGAGATACCAAACCAGGATCCCATATATGTAATCTGTTATATGGGCTACAGATAGGTAGAGAACTGGGAATGGGTGATAAGTTTCAAGAGTTGGAAACATCGCAATTGTTGCAACCAAGGTGTTGACATTTATCACCCTGTACTATAAAATACATTGATTCTGAATGAATATTATTAGATACTGAACCTGATATGCAACATTATATCAGCCTCTTTATTTACTAAAGAATGATATAATTTTGTATTGTTGGATAATGTTTTGAACATTTCCTATATCATGAGTTGATCGGTTTAGGTACGTTATCTAAAAACATAGATATTCTAAATCAAACTATAGTTCTCAACGTACAGAACACACACAAGAGAAAGAGATTAGAAATGAACAAATCTTTCTTGAGGCATTGCAGACTAGTGTTCATATCAGATTTTTACATTTTTATACCGCCCATTCTTGATCACATTGCATATAGGTAGGTATTTTTGATCCGTGTTTGCTGAATAATTGCAGGTTACAGGTTCTCAGCTCTTTACAGTGAAACTCATGAAAATTCGCAAAAAATGTGGGACTACGACCAACAATAGATGAATACTGATCTCCGCTAACCATCCGTATGATGACGCCTACCAGTTCAAGCCACAAAATGGAAAATTGTTGGTCACATCAGTGCAGAAAGCACAAGGGCAGCACAAGATCCAAGACTTCAAACGCGGAGCTCAAGGAAAATGTTCACATTATTTTGCACTGCTGAAAATCTGGAAGAAAACTGAAGAGATTCTGAGAAACCAAGTATACAAAACATAAAAGAACAACAACATGGAGAAACCCTGGAAAGATGGTCCCCTAATTCCAACAAATAGCCGTGGAACCGCGGCCAAATAGGCACTTCTGCTACGGTTCCGCGGCCGCGTCTAAACAGTGTCGGTGGCAGTTGAAGTAGCGTTGACTCGGCTCTTTTGGGGTAGTTTTGTAATCTCGTGATTGGCTCAGAATGTATACCTAGGGTTTCACTCTCCTGCCTATAAACAGTAGAGCTCAAAGCCAAATTAGGGTGTGCTTTTCTTTATTTAGATTTTAGGATTAATGTCTTTAGTTATCTTTCTTTATGAAAAAAATTGTAGTGAGTTTTTGAGTAGTGATAAATAAAAAAGAGAGTTCTTTTATTATCTTGCATGTCTTTTATTCATCGTAATTTTAATTTTCTAATCTAGTTGTTTATTTTTTGTTTCTTTCTTTATATTTTTTCTTCTATTGTTTTTTATCCTTTACAACCATGATGCTCGAGTAAGATCCTTACCAAGGTGAGGTCTCAAATAGCTAGTTGTATTTTTTCTTAACCTCCATTCTTTCTACCTATCTTATTTGTAGAAATCTTTTTAATGGGTGAGTAATTTCTCACTTGTTAGGACAGGAGAAGGAAAGTTTGAGAGAAGAAAATCTCTCTCGCTCTTTTTTTTGCCCAACACTTTAATTCGAACTCTCTTTAATTGAACCAAAAACCGCTCACTACGGCACTCTACCCTACATGATAGCGGTGTAATATTTCAAAAAAATAAAATATTATTTTTGGGAATTTTTATAATTTAATATTAATTTTAATGAATATTTTAATATTTCGGTATAATTAAATACCGATAAATTGGGAAAAATTTGGAAAATGATGGAAATTTCTGAAAAGAGGGTGCTATATGTGATTTATGAAAATTATGAAATTTTATGATTTATTTGACACTATTTTAGTGCTAATCGCGATAAAAAATCACTAATCGGGGTTTAAGCGTGTTTTGTGCAAAACATGCACCAAATCATTTCACACTTGTGTTACATTTTCCTACATGGCTTTATCATCATTTTTCATTCTTTGCTTTGGGTTCACTATTGAGGAGAGAAGGAAATAAAAGAAAAGGAAAAGGAAAATGAAAATGAATAAAGAAATAAGCATGGGCAAGTGAGAGAGTGTGAGGGGTCAAGTGAGAGCCTTACCCTTTGTCTCCTCCTTAATTTCTTCATCTCTTTCTCTCTCCTTTAACTCCATAGCATCACCTCCTCCACCTCCTCTTCAACCATGCAAAACACTCTCAACCCCACATCAAAACCCCACTCCTACTTCACAAAAAATGTGCACAAGCTCTCAAGTAACACTTTGGACCAAGAAAGTTTGCATTTTTGGCGCTGTAGAGGATTCATGAGTGTCAAATGAGGTAATACCCTCATAATTAGTATAGTATTTCAAGTGGTTTAGCCACTTTTCAAGTTTGTTTTCGTTTTGGCAAAGTTTAGTGAATTTTAGAAAGTTCTAGAGAGGGTTAGGGTTTAGTTTGAGTTGTGTGATAAACTTGAGTGTATTTTGTAACCTTAAAACCCCCATAGTGTTATAAACCCAGACCCAACACAAACACAAAACATACAAACCAAAATACGGAAAATAGTAACTTTTCATGTCGGTTTGTGAATTATTAGGGTGTGCAGGGGAATCTGGGATGACCCGGGGAAATTCTGAGAAAAACTAACAACTCTAGTGACCCAATTAAGACCATAGGAGGCTACCCTGAAACTACGATGCCATTCCACCATGCCAAAACCGATCTGGCCGGTTTTCCTTGAATGTGGCCGGCCACCCTGGTGTGTTAGGTGCCCAGGTTGCTTCAGTAGGTCACACACTCCGTATACTGCACCCTAGACTTGTTTGCTTACCTTGTTTTCACCTGAGACAAAATCTGGGACCAATTTTCTAGGTTGCTGCCATGTGTTTCATGATGTTTATGGATTTAAGTTTTGATATTTGGTTTTGTATTCGATCACTTGACGTTTGTACGTTTATATCGAAGGTTATTTGGTTTAATTGCGAGAAGCAAACCACAGGTTCTAACCTATAGGCTTTTAAGCATGTCGTTTTTGGTTTTCGTATGTCGTTTCGTCTTTGATTTGGTTTTAATGCGATATGATACGTGTGACATGTAGGTACCCTCCCCCCGCCATGATGATTCGAGATGATGAAGAAGATGGTGGCGACATCGGCATCGGCGAGCGAAGATCATGTGAGTAGATATATATCTACGGGGGAACTCGGGTAGATGGTGTATAGCACGCCCGCCGTTCGATGTATAGTATGCTATATATATACTATATATATATGATATCTTTTATGTGAGACATGGATATTCAGGATATGATTAAGTGTTCATGGATTGGTAGTGTTACTTGTGAAACCCTAGGGTAGTTGTTGCACCCACACACGCACACACACTTGCATACATTCATTCTTTACATGTGTGTATATGGGGATATGTATATGTGTGTGTGTGTGTACACATGGGTATGGGATTATATATATATATATATATATATGGATTATGAGGATAGTTTTAGGATTGTAGATGAGTCGATGAGATTGGGCTTGAGGCCGTGGGATCGGTGATGTGACAAGGTTCATATTTGAGATATGACATGATATTTTAGCGTGTCCTTTCGACATGGTGTTTTCATACACACGCATGCATATATATAGATGGTACCAGTATTGTACTAGACGTAGATCAGTACCCCGGATTATGATTTTTGATAAAGAGGATACCAGATGAATAGTGTGATGATTGTGATATTTGACCCGTACCCAGATTTGGGATACCGTATGACGGATTTACGTACGAGCTTTATATTGATGATAGATCCGCACTCTTGACTTGAGAATGTCATATTATAGATATTGTATCATATGTGATACTATTGAGGCGGGATCACCGACTATTATCGATATATATATATATATCTGTATGTGTGTGTATCGACTCATATGTTAGGCGGTTTCCTTACCTTTCGTTTAGCCTGTTAGCTCAGCCCCGTAGTTAGTGTAGTTGTTAGACTAGATTCGATTCCTACCTATTTCAAACTAACGAATCGTGGGTATTTTGAAGACGCCGAAGGATTCTACGGATATTTCAAAGGACGTATCTTTTCTTAAAAACACCGTAACCCTTATTTTCAAAACACCACGATTCGTGTTATTTCAAATGGAAAAACTGTATGACTCATATTTATATAAATGCAGATTAGTTATCATTGTGTTTATTATTCAGCTCCCGCATATTATCACTGTTCGCATCGCATTTTCATGTTTATATTGTAATTCAATATGCCATTACTGAGATTATGCTGTCAGGACACCAGTACCATAACCGATGATGCGTATGTTCCACATACACTTACTTTCCGACTCACACACATCATCATCAGTAATTACCATGTCGCATACACTTTAGAGAATATCATTTCATTGACATAGCTTGTTAGCTGATTGTTTCGACATGATATAGTGTACTTGCTTTATATGCCTGTTTAGATATTGCAGTTATTACTTACTACTTCATGCATATTATTATTCATTGTTATGCAGTATTATGGAGTTTTATGCCGATATTCACTGTTTACTCGCTATTGATTCTTGGATTTCGGACTTTTATGAGATTCCTGGATTTGGGAGAAAACCGCAAGAATATATAAACTTTTTCTCTCCCTCCTTCTTTTTAAAATGAAAAGTGTGGTTTTCTCGTGATGAATGAGTCATCCACCATGAGTTTTTAGGATTGCTGTTGGATTTCGAGACCCAATTCGAGGAGTTGGATGAACCGTCTCGGGTACATGGTGGTCCCGGTATGGTACCCCGGTGCAAGAAGCTTGAGTTGTATTCGATAAGCCTGGTAGGGTAACACTACCTACCGGTGATATTATTTGGACTCGTCGGTTATCCGGAGGATACTGATCGGAGTCATGAGATGGTTATAAGCTGATTGGTTCTGCTGGAGCCCACGGGCCGATCCCGCAGATGATACGGATGCCTGAGATATTGATATTTAAGATTTGAGATATTGAGATTTGGGATTTGAGACACTGAGATATTGAGATTTGATGATACAGGTCAGTCCGGGCAGCCAGAGCCTGAGATATTGAGATATTGGGATTTATGTTTTGTGTCGATGCTTGACACAGATTTCTCAGTTGATTTCATTGATGTTACTCAATTTATATGCATACAGATATCTCGTTAAAAATAGAAAACAGTTGTCTCACTCATTTCATTACTTACATTCGTACCTCATACATATGATACATTGTTACCTGGGGCACTGACACGAGAACAAGGGATTACACTTATGTATAGATGTTTACCCTTGCCACATTTTCATGCTTTAGACTTATCATTTTGAGGTTATATATTATTGATCGTATGATCTAAGATTGCGTCATACATACGATTTGTGCTCTGTGATATTTTCTACTCACGAGTTGGCAACTCATCTCCGTTGTGCCATAGTTTCTTGCATGTTTTTCCGTACAGGGTTCGTTACGGCTTTGCTGGCACACTGCTTCCTTTTCGGGTGATTTGCTTTGGTAGGTGGGTTCACTTGAATCGTGACCACCATTATGCCTTGTATATTATTTATTTCAATTGTATCTAGTAAATTCTATCAACCAGACATGTATTTATTTCAGACAAGAGACCAGTTGTTTATTCTTTCGACCTTAGAGTCGCGCGTTGTATTATTATGGATTTCTTGTTGTTTTGAGTTTCCTTTGAGTTTTGATCCTCGCCCTTCGGCATTGTATATTATGTTGCTTGCGTGGTTGTGACCGTCGATTGGCGAAGAGCTAGCTCCCGCTTGGGGATGCCTTTTATCATTGATGCATATATTTATCATGTTGTACCCCGTTCGGGGCCAGTATTTACAAAGGAAACTCTGCCGAAATTTTCAGAAAAGACTTAAGATTTTAAAATGCATACTTCGGCTTATGTTGCTAAGCTACTTGATTTAAATTGGTTTTTCCTTCACTCTCCTGCTTTACTTGGATTTGATTTCTGGGTTTTGGCTTACTTAGATTCCGTACGCCTCGAGACGTTTCGTAATTTAAGTGCCCGTCATGTTCCGTACTTTTCGGGTCATGACAAGCGGCGATTCCCTAGTCAGACCGGTTGTGTTTGAATTAACCGGAGGTTAGGGCTAAGAGCCAAGAACGGACGAACAAGGCCTAAAAGGAAGAAACTAAGCATGGAAAGCCTAGCTTATACTTGCAAGTTCCTTCCTAGTTGTGCTAATCCCCGTTGTTTCCGATTACGTTAACACCTATATTAAAAAGGGTATTGAAAGAAGCGAGAAATTCCTGACTCGAACTAATCTAATCCTGACCCTAGAAAGTTATTTTATCAACCTTTATCTAATTAGTAGATCTTAAAACAAATCTCGACATACTTGGATTTAACCCTTTAAAACATAAAGAAAAAGATTCCATCTCCCTGTGGATCGACCCGTACTTAACCGGCCAGCTACCAAGCCAAACCGTCTTGATTACGGTAATTAAAACTAAGCACGCAGAAAAAGATAACAATAAAAGGGCAGCACATCGACAAGATGCCGCACGCAATCTACTATGCTAGCCGAACCCTGAACAATGCCCAGCTAAATTAGACAACAACCGAAAATGAATTCTTGGCTGTTGTGTTTGCATTAGAAAAATTCAGGCCTTACTTAATCGGCTCTCCAGTCATTGTCTACACAGACCATTCTGCTCTACGCCATCTTTTAGCAAAGAAGGATGCAAAATCTCGGCTGATACGTTGGATCCTCTTACTCCAAGAGTTTGGCCTTATCATCAAAGACAAAAGAGGATATGAAAACGTAGTGGCCGACCATCTCTCATGAATTCCTTCTTCGCCGACGCTTTCACTTCCAATAAACGGTGTTTTTCCCGATGAACAGCTCTTGATAGTATCATGCGAACCCTGGTTCGCAGATATTGTGAACTATTTAGCAACAGTATTACTACCAAACGAGTGGTCAAATCAGGATAGACTTCGATTCTTATCCCAAGTAAAACACTTTTACCGGGATGAACCCTATCTGTTTAAATACTGTCCCGACCAGATTATTCGTCGGTGTGTGCCTAATAATGAATTCAAGAGTGTGCTGTCATTTTGCCACGATTAAGCGTGTGGCGGGCATTTTGGCCCAAGAAAGACAGCCGAGAAGATCTTGCAGTGTGGTTTCTACTGGCCACAACTCTTCAAAGACGCTAAAGATTACTGCAAGACTTGCTCCCGGTGCCAACACTTGGACCGGATATCCAGGAGAAACGAGATGCCACTCCAACCAATCTTGGTTATCGAGATTTTCGATATTTGGGGGATTAATTTCATGGGGCCATTTCCCAGCTCTTTTGGGAACCTGTATATTCTGCTAAATGTTGATTATGTCTCTAAATGGGTCGAGGCCGCGCCCAGCCGGACTAACGACAACAAGGTTGTCGTTAGATTCTTTATGAAAAACATCTTTTCCCGGTTTGGACACCCCCGCGCATTCATTAGTGACAATGGAACACATTCCTGTAATAGGACTTTCAAGGCCTTGATGCAGAAATATTCCATTAATCATAAGCTATCCACGCCCTATCACCCCCAAACATGTGGGGAAGCCGAAATGTTTAATCGGCAAATCAAACAGATTTTGGAGAAAACGTATTCCAAGAAACGTAAGAATTGGTCTTTAAATCTCACTGATGCCTTTTAGGCATTTCGAACTGCTTATAAGACTGATCTTGGCATGTCTCCTTATCGGCTTGTTTACGGAAAGGCTTGTCACCTTCCAGCGGAAATCGAGCATCGCACATTTTAGGCGATCAAGGAGCTAAATCTATCTCTTGATAACGCGGGCAGCCATCGGAAGCTGCAGATCAACGAACTAAACGAGCTTCAGGATGAAGCTTAAGAAAACGCGGTTTTCGTTAAGAAACGAACAAAGGTGTTCCATGATAAACACCTTACACGCAAAACTTTCACACCTGGTCAACAGGTACTTCTTTACGACACCCGGTTACATTTCCATCTCGGGAAGCTCAGATCTCACTGGAAAGGACCATATTTTGTGCGGACTGTATATCCGCATGGTGCGGTGGATTTAGAAAATCAAGAGGAAGGTTCACTATTCAAAATGAACGGACACAGGTTAAAACCGTTTCTCACCGCTGACCCATCGTAGGAGCTTCTGATGTTGCAGGAGCCGGTTTACGTCGACCGATCTTCCTCCACTTACTACCAAACATTGGTTATCCAGCCATAAACAGTGGAAAAACTGTTTCAAATAAGTTTGGGGGTATTTATATACCATCTTCACACTTCTAATTATATATATATATATATATATATATATATATATATATATATATATAAATTTAAAAAAATTAAAAATTCAAATTTTCGGGGGGTATTTTTGTAAATATTCAGAACCATAAAAAAAATAAAATAAAACAACATTTTTTAATTCTTTTATTTATTTATTCTTTTTGGGGGGGTTTGTATAAATAACCAATACCCCTATAAAAACACCCCGACCCCTCTTCTGCATTTACAGAACCCTAAATTTCACCCTTAGAAAAACTCTAGCCGCCGCAGCAGAAAGAGCAGAGAGATCGCCTTTCCTGCCGCGGAACCGCCGCCCAAGCACCCTCCTGACCGCGCAACCGTCGCCTCTTGGAGTCCTCTCCATCTGAATTTTTCAGAGGAGATTTGCATCTCTCTGATCCTCTCTGTAAAATTTTTATAAATTTCTGCACTTCACTGTCATGGCCCCTACCCTGCAATTTGAAAGGGATTTATCCTAGTTCTTTGCACATAATGTTTATGGTAGTTATTTCGGCGACAAGATCCGAAAGCGTGGATGGAACTTTCTATTATTTAACCATTTGAATGCATTCGCGCTTCCGGATCTTATTGCACGTTTTTATGAATGTATGGTGGAGGGTTGTCTGGCACAACACGGGTATATTAGCTTACTGGGGGGGGTCAGGAAATTTTAATCGATAGGGACTTCATTCACAAAGTCGCCTTAATACCACGACTCCCCATTCACTATCAACCCCTCCGATTTGAGGACTACCTACCCTTAATGGGAAATGACTGTTCTAGGGAGCCCCGAAAGGGCATTCCGGTTCGCACGCTTTTTGCGAACGTTTTAACTGTGTGTCGTTGGGCACAAAACAATATTTTTGGAAGTTCGCACAATACAATATTCTTACACTATCCCTACACATAGTGCACACATTGATGACTTGAAACCCTAGCTATGACATGTGCACTGTGTTGCTTCACTCGATTGACGCCGGCAAAAGGGTGGCCAATTATCTATGCCCAATGTTGGTGACACAATTGTGTCGCCATTTCCTTCCTGTTGAGGAATTTGAATTTTATATGCATGGTGGGATTCCCATTCAACCCCTTCTTGAGCGTGTCCCACGTCCTACACACGACTTCATGATTTATGGTCGCGCACCGAGCCGGCCGAGGACGTGATGGCCAAGATCCCTAGCTCGAGCTCCACAGCGAGCGATGAGGAGCTTACCCCCGCTGCGCAAAGCGCTTAATAAGACGAACCCATATGGGGTGGATCAAATGATGGGGATGCTGACTAACTTTGATCAGCATCTCACGAGCCAGGAACAGAGAATGTCCACCCTCCTAGTAAGAGAGGAATGTTCACGGTCATGATCGAGGGGACGGGGCACAGATAGAGGTGAGGCTGGTGTTGGAGATAGTGCCCTCAGAGTCAATTATTGGATCACAGGCACGTGATTGCAATGATTGAGGGAGGACCTATCCCGGTAGGACAGTCTTACTCGAGATGATAGTATGCTATCTGGTTTATCTTTATCATCGTGTACTGCTTTAGGTGACCTGACATGTCGCTATTACACGTTGATAGAGCCCCTAGGATTCTTGCTTGACTACCAGCAGTATGATGGCGATCATATACGTGGGAGCTGGTAGTCTATAAGCACATCCTTAAAAGGTCCCTAGTCGTAGGAGTTTCGAGACAGGGCATCGATACTCCATTAGTAGACTAGTGTATACAGTCGAGACCCCGACGAGGGGCGGTGGCCGGTCTCACAAGCCACTGGTGTCAGTTGGTTCACCTAAGATGTATACAGGTGCTCATTGGGTTATGAGTACACCGGACAGGACTCGCCGGGAACCTGCTAGTTGGTCTTATACCAGATGTCAGATAGGAGTTCCCTGGTGACATGTGTACAGGTTAGTTCATCGACCTGAGGATCGTCATTTGTCTCGTGTGAGTTCCCACTGTGCTTTGATTACTACCCTACCAAGGCTCAAAAGAGTCGTGCAAACAGGTTTTAGTTGGGTACAGTCCCGAGCCACATGGAGGCAGTGAGCGGATCTTCAGGGGTTCGTCTCTCCCGGTATTGGGGGTGAGGTCGCGCTGTGTCTAGGAGAGCCATTACGCAAAGCCCTCGGCCGAGGCAGGAGATTTACTGGTAGGTATTCCAGTAGTATCTCAGGGCGTTCTGGGCTACACTCCGACACGACTTGTACCGCTTTTGGGGGTCTGACTTTTACCAACCCCCTAGGCCCGCCATGCGATGCTCATAGACGAACGGACCGGACTGTACGGATATTGTCACTGACAGGCTCAGTAGGGTGTCAGGATGAGTTCGCTCATCGACGTCCCTTTTGGTCAATAGCTGGTGGCCCGTCACGTATTGGCTTATACCTCTGACGTGCTAGTGGTTAAATCCACAGCCATAGTATTGATGAGTCTTTAGAGTCCACCACACTTACAGTTACTCAAGCTTTCGGACGAAACGCTGTAGAGGCCGTATGGAGATATGGCAGGGTCCGATCAGATACGTGCGGTATTGCACGGATCAGGATCGGACAGTTTTGTACTAGTGGTCGTATAGTTATATGGCAGGGTTCGATCTGATACGTGCGGTATTGCACGGATCAGGATCGAACGGATATTACTAGCCGGCTTTCGCTTAAACCGGTCCTAGTTTAGTACAGTGTAGATTTTGTCTCATTGCATTTGTCTCCGGTCGGAATACAGATGCGGGTGTGTATGCACAGTATCGGGGTTTTTCCTGTAATTTATTACGGGACCAGTTTTCTGGAGTTGCCAGTTTGCATTCCGTTCCGGCCGGTTTTCCTTTGTTCTTTCCCGGCCGGACTTTTCCGATGGAGGGTGTTATTTGCAAGTTTGCAAATAACACATTGTGGAGGTTTTTCTTGCAAATGTTTTAATTATGAAAGCATCTTTTGATACCATTCTCATCACTTGCTTTTTGTTGATTAGTTGTGATTAGAGTTGATGTGAGGTTGTGATGATGAGGTTTAGGATATGGTCACCATTCTCTTTATCCTACACTCACCTCCCTTCTTGTTATGGTTGGTATTCTCATTCCTCCACCATTATTCTTCTCACTAGATGAAAGAAAGCTTCACTTGAGAGAAAGAAAAGAATGAGAGAGTTCATCTTTGTTATGTGAGGAATTCTTCATCTCCTTCTTCTTCTTGTCTTAGAAAATTGAAAGCACCATTTTTCCTAACCCCATTCCTCCATCAAGGCAACTACAAACCCCAAATGAGACTAGCATGATCTACTACACATTCTACAGCATATCTTGAGCATGTCGAGTTGCCGGCTTCATGCCCGAGTTGCCTCGGTATTGAGGCGGGAGCCCGTAAATGACGCGGGCGATGTGGTGCCCTTCCGGCGAGGAGGCGACGATATGGAGACTAGACTTTCCGCGGGAGATCGGGACGATGACGAGAAGACCGGAGGACTCGGATCACTCGGTATACTTTTCTTCCCATCTCTTGATAGCTAGTATAGGTTAATGGTTAACGATCCGGGTTTTCATTGTCCGCGGTAGCGCCAGTTTAAAAGATAAGAAAATTTTGATTCCGCATTTTGGCCTCGGATAGACGGCCGGGGCGCTGCCGTGGCGCAACATGGTATCAGAGCCACGCCATTAACCTTACCTAGCTTGTTCTAATGTGTTTTGCTTATCCGATCGACCGAAATTCCAAAAAACCTCATTTTGTTCACATCAGTTTTCTGTTGAAAATTTTTGGTCTCAAAATTTTTTTCAGGTTGTATAAAACTGATGTACTGAAAATCCTAAGACTGCTGTAAAATTTCGACTCAGTCAGTCGTTGACTTAAGCGCGGAACCGCGGCCAAATCCCCCATTGGGCCGCGGTTCCGCCGCGTGTTGGTGTCTTCACTGTGTCAAAATTTTCCAGTGGGCTTGTGGGCTTATTTTGGGGGTTTTGGAATATTAAAATTGGGCCAATTATTTCTGTGAGTGCTACAGTTTTACTTGGGGGCCCACTTGTTAATTGTTTGATCGATCGGATATTTTTAAACACATTATTTCACAGTATTTACATTATATCTGCGACCGTGAATGTCACTTGATCGGTAAATCCCGTCTAACTGCTATAGCCCGGTTAGACGGATTTGCGAACGTGACTTTCACATTGATGTTCTATGTTTATGCTGTGTTGTTGCGGATCGGTCGTGGGGGATAGCCTGGATGCAATGCTAGTACTGTTTTGTTGTATTATGTACATTTGATATTGCGGGGCGAGCGTCCAACATGTGGACTGCCGTCACTGCCTGATTGTATTATTCTTTTGGGGCACGACCTGGTTGCGGTCGATGTACCCGTTGTATGTATATTTTACTTTCTGTACTAGGATTACCCCGCGGAGGAGTGCACGGATAGCCGGGTTCTAGGGGGCAACGGGCCCGCATCTCATGGCATTGAGATGGAGGGGGCTTCACTCTAGGATTGGCGGGCTATTCGCCGCACTCGTAGGGGGTACAGGTTGACCCAGGAGGGGTGCCCAAGTTACCGGATTCCGTGAAGTGCTGGGTGGTCCATTCACGGTGCTGGAGGGGGCTGCCTCGCTTCAGGTTTTGGCGGGTGACTTGCCGCGCCCGTAGGGGTCTAGGATTTCATTGCACAGGCTATCCACTCGACCAGGGGAACGTCGGGTTTCAGCAGCGGCTCTGTGAAACCCGGGGATCCCAGATAGCTGTATATTTCTATGATGTTGCATTTTATCACGCCTTAAGCGAATATAATATATTGGTATATATATTAGTAGATGTTGTATATGTTTTACATCCGCGCTAGTCAGTCCCCGCTCTGTCGTTAGTTAAGTAACCTAACGGGTGATGACGGGACCCAGTGGCGAATGCGGATGGCATATACGTACATCATTATTTTCGTTCTTTATTGGTGTGATCAATTGATGGGACTGCGTTGATTCGGATCAACGCAAGTTATAAACAAACCTATTCTGATGTTGTTGGAACATTTTTCAAAAAGCTGTTATTGCAAGGACATTCACTTTTGTTTTGCATCGTGGTATTCATTTGGAATATCCTGCTCCTCAGTCGACGAGGCAAGGGCCGAGATCCCTTCACCGGGAGTGACCCCTTGGACAGAAGTTTGCGTCTGGGCATTAACTTCACTATAACCGATTACTTTTGCTTTGCATCGTGGTATTCAGTTGGAATATCCTGCACCTCATTCTACGAGGAAAGAGCCGAGATCCCTTCACCGGGAGTGACCTCTTTAGCAAAGGTTTTCGTCACTATATTTTTATAAAAGGCTATGCAGTTCCTTCAATGATATCAAGTTCATTACGTTAAAGGTTTTTCGCCAAAAACCAGCCGTAGCCCTCCGTCATTTCCTACAGGTATTATTTGGTATTCGTGCTGCGTTTGTTGACCTAGTCAAGACGTAGTGTTCGGTAGCTAAGTGGTACTTGTTTGTTGCATAAGTGGGATTGGTTAAGACAGTCGTGCGGCCTTGTTGACCTAGTCAAGGGCACGTACGGGTGGGTTTAATGCAATCCAGAATAATGACGGGTTGAACTTGACTGGCGGTTTATGGTTTGTTGACCTAGTCAAGGTCATAAACCGCTTGGGGTAAAAATCACATCGGGAGTTTCAAAAGAACTGAAACTTGCCAGGCATGCGCATACCTTCTGGAGTGTGGTGACTTGAGTGGATTCCGTCAAGTTATCATGCGATGATAGTTGGATCCCGATTCCCACTGATGAGTTAGTTTACTCCTCGGGTGACCCCGACTAATTCTTCTTTCAGGTTTGGAGGAGAATTTGAGGTACAGTGGGAGGTTTCCTGATTAGATAAATTGGTAACCATTCTAATCTAGGTTAGAGTGCACGCTGAGTGTTTCTTTTCTCTCTCTCTGGCAGCGACCATTGACCCGACCCTGGACTATGACTCAGTAACCAAGTTGACCGAACCTTCTTAACACTGGCTTTTGGATTGTCAGAGTTGCAGACCTCATTGCCACTCCTACTTTTACCCTTTTCTCCAGGACACCCCGTATTACTTCGAACGTCCACTTCCATTAGACAAAACCATCGTATGGTTAGATACGAACTCAAAGGAATTCAAGGATGGTTTCCGGTTCTGGAGAAAACGGATAGGATTATTTAGTTGTCTTTTCCCTTTTACCTTCTCTCAAGTTGTGAGTACTCCTTGATTTAGGAGATAGTACACTTATTACGCAAATTGGATAGTCTTCTTCCAAACCTTAGGCTGGTGCCGACCGGTAGGGAATGAAGAAAACCAATTAGCATAACGATGGTGTGAAGAAGGTATTAAGTTAAGACAAAGCAAGGGATTAGTAGGAGGGCAAAGTAAATTGCGACTGATATTCACGACCAAACCAAGTATTTCTTCGCCAATCCTAAATCACCTTTGTATTTCTCCAGGACACTCCGTGTCACTACGAAGATCCACAGTTTATTGGATACTCCATCATATGGTTATATACGAACTCGAAAGGAACTTGTTCCAGTTCGGGGATGGATTCTGGTTCAGGAGAAATAGGAATAAAGTACATTCGGGTGTCTTTTATCTTCACCTTCTCTCGCGTTGCGAGTGCTCCTAGGATTAGGACAGTACACTCTTTATTCCTTTTGGATAGTCTTCTTCCAAACCATAGGCTGGTGCCGAACGGTAGGGAAGGAAGAAAACCATTTGGCCTAAAGGGGTGTACAGAAGGTAATGACTAAAGACATAGAAAGGGATTTGGAGAGGTGGAAAAGAATCATACGGTTACAGTTGTGAATCTGGATAATGGAAGAGGCATTACTAAGAATACCGGAATACCCCACCGAAACTTTTCAATGTTTCAGTTCAGCTGTGTACTGTTAAAAGAAAACTGATTTCCCGATTGGACACTTACTCCAAGGTATGTATTTACCAGGTATGATTCTCACATCTGTATGGTTTTACAAGATGATGAGTGGGAGTAAGTTATTGGGAATTGGGTGATCATCCTCATTATATCGGGATTCTTTGTAATCGGTGATATTTGAGGAAGTCACCTGGGTTGTTTGCCGGACGGCAATTATTTGGTTTTGAATATCCGCGGTTATGCACCAATTTCAAATTGATATATCTGTACGTCTATTTTTATAGAGTGAGATATACCTTTTGAAGTTATGTCGATGACATTTACCTATATCAGTGGATGGTTAGGTAAGGAGCATTAAACAGCGGTGTAATTCTTCTTAACCATAAGTACTGTTTTCAACCTACGACACACAGTGAAAGAGTTGTTAGACTCAGCGGACTTATACAGAGTATTGTATATTGTCCAGCGTCCATCAGGACAGAGGGGTTGGTCCTCGTACTATATTCGGTTTACTTATGACTTCTCTAGTTTTTAGAAAAGTGTTTCGTGGAAACACAGGGTCCGAATTTTGAGAAGTTATAGGTATTTGAATAAAGTAGAGAACCAGGTATTGCAAGTCTCGGGATTCTTCAAAGTGGTCGAAAATGTAGATACTTGTATATGGTATTCAGTTGATAGTAATGATTAAAAGAACTAGCTTCTCTTTCAGGTTACTCATAATTGGAAGCATTCCTAAGTTGAGTAACGCTGATCGGCCTCCTTCCATTTAGTTTACATGCACTGGAGACAGCTGCATGATTTGAATCCGGTTCAATTAAATCAGTGCCTCTGTTTCTCTATTGGATATAGAACAGTTCATATCCTAACGTTGTTAATGTACGGGGAGTTGTCCGGCTTATGATTAAAACCAGACACTGGACAACTCAAGGCACGTTTCTGTAATGGCTGTTTGTGGGTTGACCCAGGCTATGACAAGGGTTGACTTTCTACCATCTGGAAGATCAATAGTGATATTGTTCTTGACTCGCCACAGTTTTAATAAAAATGGATTTTTTCAGAAAACAGTAGTGGGAGTATGGTAGAACTGGAAGTGATTCCAGAACCACAAACGATTACTGAAGATTTCACAGGAACCTAAAGATTCAATCTGGTTTGAGATTCCATTGGCCACTCCGCAGATATGGTGGGTAACCTCAGGCACTCGAGAGGTACTTCGGTATGCTCAAGGAAGGTGGCAGGGAGGTTCTTGTTTACCCAGACTTACCATTGCTGTTGTTCCAGACTGTGAGACCCGGCAGGAGGATGAGTATAGCGTCGTTCTAAACTAGCTTTAGAAGTGCATGTCTATATGACTCTGGCAGAGGGTTGTCGTAGTCAGTGGGAGCAGCGGAAGCATTGGTGGTCATCTGGCTTATGTCTATTAATAGACTAAAGCAGTTACAGCGGAGATAGATCATCTATTTCTGACCTGACAGTCATAGGTTTGACTTCATCAGAACAGGGGATGGATCTGCTGAGAAGGTAGTAGGGTGTGATGTCATGGTATTTGGATGACATACACAGAGTAGGAAGTGATATTCCTATACTACGATCGGTTATACTTTGGTTGTCACACAGTTGTTTCTCCACACAGGACTTGGATATTATATCAGACATTCTGGTTACTAGATCTATGGTTTTAGATCTAGATTTGGGTAGTTTCCCAATCTGGGTACCTTGACAGCATTCTATGAGTATTTAGAATGGACGACTCCTGGCACAGTAGTGCACCTGCAGTTGATGGAGTCACCCTCTCTAAAGGTGTCTTATAGACTAAAGGGGAGAGGGATACTCATGATTGGCAGATCACTTGCTTAGGCAATTGAGTCAATCATGAGATGTCAAGTACCACACCAGATGTTGTTCTTGCAGTAGATGCAATAAGTTGATATTAATCCAATCCTGGAGAAACGGTCGGAAGCAGTTTTAGAACATAAGTTGATGTTCTAGGGATATGGTAACGGCAGCCTCCTTTAGGAGACGGTTATCATTCCAGGCTTCCAAGGTGACCTGGATGGCAGAGTGGCTGTCAGAGTTATAGTTTTCCTTCTGACGAGGGGCAGTATTTTGGATAGGTGGTCTAAGGCAATACTGAGGGTGGCATGGCGCAGGATACTGATTAAGTTTAGTTGACGATACAGTCTAAGAAGTTTGGATTTGGAGTTCATTTATGAGCTAGGTCCCATCAGACATCCAGACATTCTAAGACAGGTATTGCTCATTTCGGGAGATGGCTTTCTCCGCGAACTTGAGATATAGAGAGACATAGAAAGAAACATCACAGCGGATCCACTCACTGAGGCTATTCCTCGAACGCAATAGTTTCACAAACGAGCTTTGTGAGACTGACTAGTAGAGGAGTTGGGTGTTCGGTATCACACGGGCTGTGAGTATGCGGCATCGCAATAATTAGCCTTGAGTGCAAGTGGGAGATTGTTGGAGATAGTGCCCTCAGAGTCAATTATTGGATCACAGGCACGTGATTGCAATGATTGAGGGAGGACCTATCCCGGTAGGACAGTCTTACTCGAGATGATAGTATGCTATCTGGTTTATCTTTATCATCGTGTACTGCTTTAGGTGACCTGACATGTCACTATTACACGTTGATAGAGCCCCTAGGATTCTTGCTTGACTACCAGCAGTATGATGGCGATCATATAGGTGGGAGCTGGTAGTCTATAAGCACATCCTTAAAAGGTCCCTAGTCGTAGGAGTTTCGAGACAGGGCATCGATACTCCATTAGTAGACTAGTGTATACAGTCGAGGCCCCGACGAGGGGCGGTGGCCGGTCTCACAAGCCACTGGTGTCAGTTGGTTCACCTAAGATGTATACAGGTGCTCATTGGGTTATGAGTACACCGGACAGGACTCGCCGGGAACCTGCTAGTTGGTCTTATACCAGATGTTAGATAGCAGTTCCCTGGTGACATGTGTACAGGTTAGTTCATCGACCTGAGGATCGTCATTTGTCTCGTGTGAGTTCCCACTGTGCTTTGATTACTACCCTACCATGGCTCAAAGGAGTCGTGCAAACAGGTTTTAGTTGGGTACAGTCCCGAGCCACATGGAGGCAGTGAGCGGATCTTCAGGGGTTCGTCTCTCCCGGTATTGGGGGTAAGGTCGCGCTGTGTCTAGGAGAGCCATTACGCAAAGCCCTCGGCCGAGGCAGGAGATTTACTGGTAGGTATTCCAGTAGTATCTCAGGGCATTCTGGGCTACACTCCGACACGACTTGTACCGCTTTTGGGGGTCTGACTTTTACCAACCCCCTAGGCCCGCCATGCGATGCTCATAGACGAACGGACCGGACTGTACGGATATTGTCACTGACAGGCTCAGTAGGGTGTCAGGATGAGTTCGCTCATCAACGTCCCTTTTGGTCAATAGCTGGTGGCCCGTCACGTATTGGCTTATACCTCTGACGAGCTAGTGGTTAAATCCACAGCCATAGTATTGACGAGTCTTTAGAGTCCACCACACTTACAGTTACTCAAGCTTTCGGGCGAAACGCTGTAGAGGCCGTATGGAGATATGGCAGGGTCCGATCAAATACGTGCGGTATTGCACGGATCAGGATCGGACAGTTTTGTACTAGTGGCCGTATAGTTATATGGCAGGATTCGATCTGATACGTGCGGTATTGCACGGATCAGGATCGAACGGATATTACTAGCCGGCTTTGGCCTAAGCCGGTCCTAGTTTAGTACAGTGTAGATTTTGTCTCATTGCATTTGTATCCGGTCGGAATACAGATGCGGGTGTGTATGCACAGTATCGGGGTTTTTCCTGTAATTTATTACGGGACCAGTTTTCTGGAGTTGCCAGTTTGCATTCCGTTCCGGCCGGTTTTCCTTTGTTCTTTCCCGGCCGGACTTTTCCGATGGAGGGTGTTATTTGCAAGTTTGCAAATAACACATTGTGGAGGTTTTTCTTGCAAATGTTTTAATTATGAAAGCATCTTTTGATACCATTCCCATCACTTGCTTTTTGTTGATTAGTTGTGATTAGAGTTGATGTGAGGTTGTGATGATGAGGTTTAGGATATGGTCACCATTCTCTTTATCCTACACTCACCTCCCTTCTTGTTATGGTTGGTATTCTCATTCCTCCACCATTATTCTTCTCACTAGATGAAAGAAAGCTTCACTTGAGAGAAATAAAAGAATGAGAGAGTTCATCTTTGTTATGTGAGGAATTCTTCATCTCCTTCTTCTTCTTGTCTTGGAAAATTGAAAGCACCATTTTTCCTAACCCCATTCCTCCATCAAGGAAACTACAAACCCCAAATGAGACTAGCATGATCTACTACACATTCTACAGCATATCTTGAGCATGTCGAGTTGCCGGCTTCATACCTGAGTTGCCTCGGTATTGAGGCGGGAGCCCGTAAATGACGCAGGCGATGTGGTGCCCTTCCGGCGAGGAGGCGACGATATGGAGACTAGACTTTCCGCAGGAGATCGGGACGATGACGAGAAGACCGGAGGACTCGGATCACTCGGTATACTTTTCTTCCCATCTCTTGATAGCTAGTATAGGTTAATGGTTAACTATCCGGGTTTTCATTGTCCGCGGTAGCGCCAGTTTAAAAGATAAGAAAATTTTGATTCCGCATTTTGGCCTCGGATAGACGGCCGGGGCGCTGCCGTGGCGCAACAGCTGGGACTAGTGGGGCCTCGTCTAGTAGACGCCGCAGGGAGCAGTGAGGACACTGCTATCAGTAAGTTTGGGGGTGAGGGTTGATTGTAAATAACTATCTTTGCATTGCATCTGCATGTTTTTATTTCTTTGTACATATTTGTTTTTCTTTGCATATTCAATTCCGTATCTTATTTTTCTGCATTGCATCTTTAAAAAAAAAATTTAAAAAAATACAAAAAGATATAAAAAAATATTTAAAAAATTTATATATTAAAAAAAATTATAAATTAAAAAAATTGAAAATTTCAATTTTGGCCATATTTGACTCAAGTTCAACATGTCGATTGACTAGTTAGGAGAAACTAGATCCTAAACTTAGTAGATTAAAAACCCTAAAAATAACATTTCTTAAAATTTAACTTCTGAAAATATATGTTCATGCAGTTTATTTAGAAATAAGAAAATTTTGAGTTCAGTTCTTGGGCTAAATTGAAATAAGAGAAGAGTAGTGAAAGCTCTATTTGAAGTATAAGTCTGAAAAATAATTATGAAGCTTAAGTCCAAATTCTGAAAATATATACCCTAATATACGCACTTACACACATCTTGAAACTTGGGATAGTAGAAGATACCTTGAAATGCACTTGTCTAAAATCCTTAGTATGAAGGAAAACGAAATAAAAGTATAAGTGGTGAAGAAAGAAAAAAAATGAACACTGGTTTTGTAATTGCTTAAGGCAGCATAAATAACCAAAATATAGCGAGGGTGCTTTATCACCTAGTGCCTTAGACAAACTGGTTTGGGAGTCACTGCTAAGCCTTAAGTGTTGCAAGACGAGGAATTACGCCTAAATGTGCAAGCACATTTTGTAATCGGTCGTTTAGTACCTCAAGAAATATTAACGATCGCGTGAAGGATACGTGAACAATTTCATCTAGAATTTACCAACTAAAAAGTATTTTGGAAGATGGAAAAGAGTATGATAGCTTGAATTGAGTTTCCAAGTGTAGGGGTGATAATTACACTCATGTAGGGGCATATGATTAGAGTTTTGAGGAGAGATAAAAATAAAAGATAGGGCTTATAACTTCAGTAGAGATGATAAAAATTCCTGAGTTAAGACCACGCCTTAGAAGGAAAACTTAGGAGATGCTGAAAGCTTTATAAATTACCAAAACGTATATGATCTTTAGTTAAATAAAAAGGAAGTGTGAAAAATTGTCACGACCTGAAAAGTACGGAACATGACCGTCACTTAAATTACGAACGTCTCGAGGCATACGTATTTTAAGTAAGCCAAAACCCAGAATCAAAATCAAAAGAAACAGCAGAGTGAAGGAAAAACCAATTTAAAGCAAGTAGTTTTAATCAACATAGGCCGAAGTATGTATTTTTAAAATCCAAGTATTTTCTGAAAATTTCGGCAGAGTCTCCTTTGTAAATACTGGCCCCAAACAGGATACAACATGAATAGTATATTAAATCAATAAAAAGACATCCCTAAGCGGGAGCTAGCTCTACGTCAATCGACGGTCACAACCACGCAAACAATATAATATACAACGCCAAGGGCGAGAATCAAAACTCAAAAGAAAACCAAAAATCAACAACAAAACCAAAAATAATACAACGCGCGATTCTAAGGTCGAAAGAATAACAACCTGGTCTTCTATCTCTCTCAAATATACAATCTGGTTGATAGAGTTTTCTAGATACAACAGAAATAATAAATAAACAATGGTGGTCCAGATGCAAAGAACACACTTACCAAAGCAATCACCCGGAAGGAACAGCGTGCGAGCAAAGCCGCAACGAAAGCTGTACGACAAAACCTGCAAGAAACTGTGGCACAACGGGGGTGAGTTGCCAACTCGTGAGTAGAAAACATTAATGAGTAGAAATCGCATGCATAACGTTATCCTAGGTCATATCAGGTAATATCCTCAAATAAAAATCCCGGTCCAGCTATGTGTAGTGTAATACTACCTGCTCGTGTCAGTGCCTTAGATAGCAACATATCAGATATATGATGTATGGATGCATTACGAATGGAAACAGAATCTATCATGAGTGAGACAACTGTTTTCTTTAAATAATGAGATTTCTATATGTATGTCAATCACGTATCATCAGCGAATGCAACAGAGAAATCAGTGTCAAGCATCGACACAAAACATAAGTCTCAATATCACAGTATCAAATCTCATTATCTCAAATCTCAATCTCAAATCTCAAATACCAATATCTCAGGCATCTGTATCATCTGCGGGATCGGCCCGCGGGCTCCGGCAGAATGGATCCGCCCATATCATCAATCTCACAGCCACGAACGGTTTCATCCGGATATCCGCCGTGCCAGGTAAAATCACCGGTAGGCAGTCTGCCCCTGTCAGGCTCATCGTCTACTATTCGAACTTCTTGCCCCGGGGTACCATACCTGGTCTACCATGTACCCGCAGACGGTTCATCCTACTCCTCGAATCGGGTCTCGAAAACTATCTCAGAACCGAGAAAACATCATGGTGGACACTACTCATCATATTAAGGAAAAACCGTATTTTTCTCTTTAAAATACATCATCAGTTATAAAACTTTTACATGTGGTTTCCAAATCCAGAAAATCTCAAGATGGATACGAAAACATCAAATCACCATGTCAATGAAAGTGAAAACCGACATAATGTCCATAATACTGTATAACCAATGAATATATGTATGCATCTGATATCATGCAATGAATGCAATAGTTTAACTAGCATATGAAAGCTATAACATATTGCAACATCAGCTATCAAGCTATGTCAATGAAATGGTATTTTCAAAAGTGTACGTGACATGGCAGTTACCGATGATGATGTGTGTGAGCCGGCAACCAAGCGTTTGTGGAGCATACACATCATCGGTAATGGTACTGGTGTCCTGACAGCATGATTCATAAACACTAAGTACACAATAAATATGCAATGAGACGATAACAACATGATAAATGGCGATGAGTAGTAATTGCAACAATAATATGCGGAACATGAATGATAACGTAACAATAAGGAATCTACATCGCTACACCTGTGTTATACTGATTTTCCGTTTAAAATAGTACGAAGCATGGCGTTTTGAAAATAAGGGCTATGGTGTTTTTAAGAAAAGATATGTCTTTTGAAATATCCATAGTATCCTTTGACATGTCTTTAAAATCCTTACGATTCGTTAGTTTTGGAAATAGGTATGACTCGAGTCCAGTCTAACATCTACTAGATAAACTGCAGGTCTAACTAACAACCAATTGAAAGGGGTATGGAAACCACCTAAATCTGAGTTGATATATATATACATGCATAATAGTCGGTGATCCCGCCATAATAATTTCATGTACGAAACAACATATCATATGACATACTCAAATCAAGAGTGCGGATCTATCATCAATATATAGCTCGTACGGTAAATCTGTCGTACGGCCTCCCAAATATGGGTACGGGTCAAATGTCACATCTATCACATTAATCATCTGATATCCTCTTTATCAAATATCATGATCGGGGTACTGATCTACGTCTAGTACAATACTGATACCGTCTATGAAATGCATGCGTGTGTATGAAAACACCACGCCTAAAGAACCCGCTAAAATATCATGTTGTATCTCAAATACGGACCATATAACATCACCGATCTCATGACCTCAAGCCTAATCTCATCGACTCATCTCCAAATATCATACAATATCCTCAACATTCATGCATGTGTATATGAATGTATATATGCATAGTCCCATACCCATACTTATATACATATATACACATTCCCATATACGCATAAGAAAATGATATATGCAAGTGTATATGTGTGCGTGTATGCAAATCCTTACTCTAGGGTTTCATGACTAAGAAATCCGCTAAAATCCTTTCTTCAGTTCTCGTTAACCCTAAACCCATAAGCTCCTAAGGCTTCTCTTACCAGGTGTCAATATCGTATAATAACATATAAAAGTATATCGTTACCATATCACCTCGTTCCTCACAACTTTACGGGGGTGCTATACGCCATCCACCCGACTTCTCCCCGTAGATATAAATCTACTCACCTGGTCTTCGCTCGCCGGTGCCGACGTTGCCACGTGCTTGCTTGTCGTCTTGAAGTCCGCATGGGGTACCTACATGTCACAATATATCGTATCGCATAAAAAACCCAATTCGAATTCGAAATGGCATACGAAAACCAAATCGGTACGCGTATCACGTATAGGTCAAAACCTATCGCCTACGCATGCAAGAATAGCCAAACCAACCCTCGATGTCGATGTACAAACATCAACCCATCAAGAAGAACCCAAACGCACCCTTTTGCACCTTCACAAATACTAATTATAATATGAAATGGGTTAAAATTCACAAAAATCCCAAACTCACTTTAAAAGCTATTTTTCCGAAAACCTAGCAAGCAAAATTTACCGTTTTAGTACAACACTTGATGTTTTAACAATTCTAATGGCTATAATGCTCATTAAATAACATAACTAGGTCATACAAATCACTTCCATCTTTTAATCTCATCAATTTGTATTAAAACAAAATTTCTAGTTTGCAGAGATATCAATTTTAACATTTTTAAAGCAAGATTCACAATTCAACAGCTAGCCTAGGTTTTGCATAACCCTAAAGTGGTAAACAACATATTATATTGCTAATGAGGTGATAAAAACCTTAACCATAATTTTAATCCCACATTCTAATTCAATTTCAAAAACCCAGTAAGCATGAAAATAGAAAATTTGCGCAAATATCGCGGATTTGCGACAAAATGGTCACAATATCGCGCAATCACCCAATCCACACTACTAGCTGGCTACAACACTCAAATAACCCATTTACAATGCTTCAATTCCCATTTCCAAATCAACCCCTTCTCTTGATTTTTCTAAACAAGCCATCACAAATAATTTAACACTTCAAATTTCTAAATTAGCATATACAAGCTACAATTTAAACATTAGATTAGAGTTTTACCTCCCAATTTTGAAACCCTAGGTTTCTCTAGCCTCCAAAGACACCATCCTTCACTTTGTTTTAAACTAATATGGGTGTTAGAAGAGGTAGAATAGGAATTAGCTTTCAATTGGTGAAGGATTTGTGGATTTTTGATGGATTTTGATATGAATTTTGAAGCAAAATGAGATGGAGAATTGGGGGAAAGAGTGTTAGTGTATATGACCTAGAGGCCATTACTGTAACATACTAGTATGTATATTACTTGATGGAAGCTTGGGATATTCACAGTTGTATAAACAATCTTGCTCGAAATAGTAGTATGCAACTTGGTTTGTCTCTGCTTTAATGTGCACATGTGTTTCTTTATTATATCACCTATACGCATTAGTAGAGCCCTTAGGATCTTTGCTTGATTACCGGTGTTGTGATGGCGATCACACTCGTGGGGGCTGGGTAATCCACAAGCGCATCCTTATTCACGTCCCTAGTCGTGGGATTATCGAGACAGGGCATCGATACTCCGGAGTAGACTAGCGTATGCGCTTCTCATCCCAGCACGGGAGACGGTCTATCCCACAGCCGTCAGTACGTCGTACTTGAGATAGTATGCGGGTGCTCGTTAGGTTACGAGTACTCTGGACAGGACTCGTCGGGAACTGATGGTTGGTATTATACCCATCGTCAGTTATCAGTTCCCAGGTGACATGAGTACAGCTTAGTCCGCTGACTTGACACTGTCACTTCGCCTCGAGTGTGTTCTCACTGTTCTTTGATTACTACCCTACCATGGCTCTACTGAGTCGTGCAAACAGGTAGTAGTTGGGTGCAGTCCCGAAGCACTTGGAGGCAGTGACGGTTAGACAGGACGTCTCTCCCGGTATTGGGGGTTGACATCGCGCTGTGTCTAGGAGAGCCATTACACGAGTAGTCCCTGGCCAGGGTAAGCGAGATATACTGGTAGGTTTCCAGTGTTATCTCAGGGTGTTCTGGGCTTCACTCCGGCATGACTTGTACCACTATTAGGGGACTGACGTTTACCGCCCCCTAGGCCCGCCATGCGATGTATCAGACGAACAGACCGGACTGTAGGGGGATTGTCAAATAGAGGCTCAGTAGGAGTTCGGATGGGTTTACCTCATCGGCCTTCTTATCGACATCTACCTGGGGACCGTTACGTACAGCTAGTGCCGCTTGCGGTCTGTGGTTAAACCCACTGCCAGCGTAGTATTGAGTCTTTAGAGTCCCACACAGAGAGTTTCCCTGCACTGAGCGAAACGTGTAGAGGCCGTATGGTTTTACGGCAGGGCTGCGATCACTTACATACACTTGTGTGCGTATGGTGTTCGGGCAAGCAATACTAGTGGGTTTTGGTTTAAGCCGGATCCTAGTATTGCATGGATGGATTTGTTTAGTCTTCTGTGCATCCGCATTCTACGGAATGCGGATGCAGGTGTGTATGCACAGTTTTCCGGAGTGAAAAAGGAGGTGGTACGTCATTAGGGTTTTGGCTGTTGGTTCGGCCAAAACCGTTATGTGGCAGGCTCATTAGGGTTTTGACAGTTGATTCGGACTCATTAGGGTTTTTGGTAAATCGTTTGGTCAAAACCATTATGAGCCGCGGACATCATTTACTAATCCTTTTAGTGATAATTTTATGATGGCTAATTGCATTGACCATTTGACCACCATGACCTCTCTTGATTTTGTTGACCGGTTGATCGTGTTGAACATTGACCTTCAAGAGAGATCTACACTCTTCTTTTCATTTTCTTTTTCTTTTTGGATTATGATAATGGTCATTTCAATGTAGCCATCAAACTTTATCTTGATGGGATTAGTAATGATAATGTTTTGTATTATTGAACCATGGTTCATTTTCTTTAGCTCAAAATTCTTTTCTCACTCTCTCTCTTGCTCTTTCTCATGAGAAGAAAAGAAATGTTCCATGGTTGCTAGCTCCTTCTTCTTCCTCCTCTTGACAAATTCTTTTGATCTCATGTGTTGAGAGAAAAATAATCCACATAGACAAACACCTCCATCTTTCTCTTCTACACAACCTAGGGTACCAAGACTAGCAATCTTGTTTCCCTAGTTACCTCGGCTCGAGGTGGAGCTCGGTGTACATCTCTCGGGTGGATCATCTTCGACTCAAGAAGGCCGCGGAGGTGACCAAAGTCCGGATCAACCCTTGGAGCATGGATGAACAAACGGCGCAGCGGAGTGAAAACCCGAAGGACCGGTATAATGAGGTATAACTTCTTCGGCATAGTAGTTAGCACCTCTTTAGTTTGCTAGTTTCTAGTTTAGCAAAGATCCGGCTTTTACGGTCCATGTTACCAAGTCTAGAAAATTTTTGTTATACCGTTTCCGCAACTCCAAAAGTACCGGGAGAGATAACGTGGACCTAACAAAGAGTGGGACTGCAGCAATGGGAATTCTCATCCAGATCTGGGATGGGGAGAAGTGTGAGGGAGTGGAGAAAAAATTCCAAGTCAAAACCCTCACAAATTACCACAATACCGCCACCTACTTAATATATATAAAAACCCTTATTTTAACTCATTTCTTCACATGAATGAAGACAACAAGAGAGGGAAAAATTTTAGGCTGCTGTTGGTGGTGGTAGGGTCGGCCACAAGTTGTGAGGATGTGTGTGAGGTGTACAAGAAATTTCCATGCAAAAAGAACCCCTCAAGTTACCAAAATTACAAGTTTTAGTTTAGTTTAATTAAATTTTAATTTTCTTTGATTATAACCAACTAGAACTTTAAATAAATTGTTAAAAATTAATATTAGTAACTAGATTTTAGTTGTCATGATTCTAAAGTTTATAATTAGCCCATTCAAATTTGTATTTATCGCTAATTTAATGTAATTTTAACAGCTTAAAATAATATTAAAATAATTAATTTCGAAATTTTTTCAGAAAATTAGAACTTTTACCAGTGGCTCAATAAACACCAAATACTAGTAATTATATAGCTAGAATATGTATATTGAATTTCGTATTAAAAGATATTTATATTTTGACTTTTTACGGAAAACCCCCTTATTTTACCGATTTTCCGAAATTTCACCGAAACGATTTTCAAAACGTTACAAAAATACGGGTTGATGATTTCTAAGTTGAAGATGATAGAATTTCTTGCTAGAATACTGAATTGAAGAATTAGAGTCAACGGCCAAATTAATCGGATTTTGTGGGAAGTATCCGCTGAAAACCCTCAGGAGACAACACTCCTTCTACTAAGGACACCTAGAGCTTTAATGACTTATTGCATGAGCTCATTGCAAATCGTGTTCCCTGCGAAAGTGAGGTTATGACTTTTTGAGAAGAAAATTGGTTTTGCTCGGGACGAGCAAAAGATAAGTTTGGGGGTATTTGTTCATATCAGATTTTTACATTTTTATACCGCCCATTCTTGATCACATTACATATAGGTAGGTACTTTTGATCCGTGTTTGCTGAATAATTGCAGGTTACAGGTTCTCAGCTCTTTACAGTGAAATTCATGAAAATTCGCAACAAATGCGGGACTACGACCAACAACAGATGAATACTGATCTCCGCTAACCATCCGTATGATGTCGCCTATCAGTTCAAGGGACAAAGTGGCAAATCGTTGGTCACATCAATGCACAAAGCACAAGGGAAGCACAAGATCCAACACTTCAAACGCGGAGCTCAAGGCAAAAGTCCACATTATTTTGCACTGCTTAAATTCTGGAAGAAAACTGAAGAGATTCTGAGAAACCAAGTGTACAAATCATAAGAGAATAGCAACATGGAGAAGCCCAGAAAAAGTAGTCCCCCAATTCCACCAAATGGCCGCGGAACCGTGGCCAAATAGGCACTTCTGCCGCGGTTCCGCGGCCGCGTCTGAACAGTGTCGGTGGCAGTTGAAGCAGCATTGACTCGACTTTTTTGGGGTAGTTTAGTAATCTCGTGATTGGCTCAGAATGTATACCTAGGTTTTCACTCTCCTTCCTATAAATAGCAGAGCTCAAAGCCAAATTAGGATGTTATTTTTCTTTATTTAGATTTTAGGATTAATGTCTTTAGTTATCTTTCTCTATGAAAAAATTGTAGTGAGTTTTTGAGTGGTGATAAATAAAAAAGAGAGTTCTTTTATTATCTTGCATGTCTTTTATTCATCGTAATTTTTATTTGCTAATCTAGTTTTTTATTTTTTTTGTTGCTTTCTTTATATTTTTTCTTCTATTTTTTTTATCCTTTAGAACCATGATGCTTGAGTAAGATCCTTGCCAAGGTGAGGTCTAAAATAGCTAGTTGTAATTTTTCTTAACCTCAATTCTTTTTACCTATCTTATTTGTTTTTATTTTTTTAATGGGTGAGTAATTTCTCGCTTGTTAGGGCAGGAGAAGGAAAGTTTGAGAGAAGGAAATCTCTCTCACTCTTTTCTTTGCCCAACACTTTAATTCGGACTCCCTTCAATTGAACCACAATCCGCTCACTACGGCACCCTACCCTACATGATAGCGGTGATTCCCTAGTCAGACCGGTTGTGGTTGAATTAACCGGAGGTTAGGGCTAAGAGCCAAGAACGGACGGACAAGGACAAAAAGGAAGAAACTAAGCATGGAAAGCCTAGGTTATAATTGAAAGTTTCTTCCTAGTCATGCTAATCCCCGTTGTTTCCGATTACCTTAACACCGATATTAAAAAGGGCATTGAAAGAAGTGAGAAATTCCTAACTCGAACTAACCTAATTCTAACCGTTGCAAGTTCTTTTATCATCCTTTATCTCATTAGTAGATCTTAAAACAAATCTTGACATACTTGGATTTAACTCGTTAAAACACAAAAAAAAATATTACATCTCCTTGTGGATCGACCCGTACTCAACCGGCTAGCTACCAAGCGAAACCGTCTTGATTGCGGTAATTAAAACTAAGCACGCAGAAAAAGATAACAATCAACTAGGTCATATCAATGCGACCCGACTAGCTAAGTTACATTAAGATGCATATTTAAATCAATTTGAATTTACATCTAGTGAAACTTGTCAGTCATGTCACAAAGATAAAATGACCATATCTCCGTTTACTAGAAACAGAGAAAGAGTTAGTGAACACTTGGGATTGATACATTATGATGTATGTAGGTCCCCTGTCTACATGCCAGGACTGGTTCTTTGTACTTCATTACATTCACTGATGATCTCTCAAAATTCAGACATATGTTCCTGTTGAAACACAAATCTGAACCTTTTGAGAAATTCATAGAATATAAATCAGAAGTAGGGAACCAAAAAGGGTATAAGTATTATGTCTTTTGATATGATCAGGGAGGAGAATACTTGAGCATGGAGATCCTGGACTATTCAAAAGGAGAATAAGATTCTCTCTCGGCATTACTCCTTCGTATACACCACAGCACGTCGGTGTATCGGGGCGGAGCGATCGCACCCTATTAGATATGGTGCGCTCTATGATGAGTAGTACTGAGTTGCGTATTTCCTTTTGGGGTTATGCACTTGAGAAGCTGCATACGTATTGAATTGGGTTCCAACCAAATCAGGTGCCTACCACTCCATATGCAATATGGTATGAGAAAAGGCCATATCTT